>OZ007600.1:37508349-38788349 GCA_963931845.1 Maratus michaelseni
ACTTACAAATAGATTTTTTCGCAAGCCTAAAAGATGTGAAATAGTTATCATAGGCTATAAGGCGACCTGTGTGTTTCACAACTTCCGTTAGTTTAGTAACTACTGTTTCACCTAAATTCAATTTTTTATCTTTATTCTCTAAAGTTTCCTTTCCACAATAAATTTCAAAATTCTAAATATATCCGTCTTAAAGTCTGCTAAACACCACACTTTGTACACTCTTTTTATGGGCTTCATTGGCATATATTGCTTCAAAGAAGTCCGCTCTTTGAAAGCAATAATACATTCATCAATTGATAAGGTTGATGAAGGTTCGTAGGCTTTAGATATGGAATAATTTAGTTTCGAGAGGATTGGTTTCACCTTGTGAAGTTTATCATGCCCAGGTTGCCCACGTGGTGGATTTGTGCCGTTATCATTCATATGTAAAGTCTCGGTTATTTTTTTTAAACTCTTTGCGGTCATTACTCTTGCTACTGATTGAACATTGATAATAGGGTTTGTGCTCCAGTAGTTTTTTTAGTTCAGGCAATTGATGAATACCCATGATTACATGCATGCTTATCCATGCTTTCAATTCTTCTGTTATCTCTTTTCAGTTCAAGATAACGTCATTTGTGGTATGACCCAATCTCTTTCTTTTCTTAGACTGCTTTGCTTATGAATTAGTTTTGTCGACAACATTCTGTAAAATTTCTTCAGTAAAAAAGGTGTCAAAATAATAATCATTTTCCTTGTCATTAGAATTGAATGATATTTTCGTGTTTGGCTCATCTTTGAAAGAAAAGGAAATCTACTTTATCATTCCATTCTTCATTTATTTCATCATCACTTTCAGAAGAATTATCCTCATCAGGTTCAACCAGCAATGCTCCATCAATAACAAGAGAGTTTCTCAGTCGCCGAAAATTACTTCCAGAGCTTGTGCTAGGGTCATCTAAATTTTCTAGTGATTGTAATTCTGAACCATGCGTCATCATCAGCTTCTACTTCAGAATCATCTGGGTCACTAGGAAGGCTAAAGAGCATATCCAAAGCAGCTGATGTAGACAAAAACTTGCTCATCTGAAAGTAATGAGCAATTTATGAGTGATAAATTTGCCACTTCCTCAAAAAGAAGCTTCTTTAGGAAATTTTTTTTGAGAGGGAGGGAGGAGTACTAAGATCATTCAAATTATTTCATTCTCGAAAATTTGCCACCCTCTTTGGAAAAAAAAAAAAAAAAAACCCTGTTATTTATTATTCATATTAGATAGTTACTGGCATAAAATGTGTAGAAATATACAAAATAAGATGCAAGAAATAAGTAAATATAGTTGTAATAAAAAAAATCTTTTTATTTATTATAAAAAAAAAAATTATTTTTGAACTAAATATTCTAATTTTTCAAATGGACAAATTGCATGTGGCTTTTATTAATGATGCAATAGCCATTTCACAGTTAGATCTATTATTTATTATTCAAATTAAATAGTTACTGGCACAAAATGTGCAGAAATATACGAAATAAGAAAGTGTTATTACAATAAAAACAGTGTTTTATTCACATTTGTAGTATAATGTTTGAGCAGTACAAATGTCTCATCAATACAGATGTCAGAGCCGAACAAATGCCAAGCAACCACTTTCAAAACAAATGTGCACATTCTGTATCAATCGCTTGAACCTAGATGGCACCACTAAATTGAAGTGGGAATTACTTTTCCCAACGATATAATAGCAAGGGCAATATATTATAGTGGGTTTTGTGCTTCCCACAGGTGTATTTTGTAAGATCATATGGGTGGGAAGCAGTTTTCCCAACGCCCACAAAAGAGTTAAGACATTATTTACTAAGCGGAAAAATTTTATTCATCACCCACGTTTTTGGTTGTCCCCCAAAATAAAGTTTCATTGAAGTACAGTCTGACCCAGTTAATATGCAGATTTTTTTCTGGTGTATTTAATTTCTTTTAATTAATGCAGATTTTTTTCTGGTGTATTTACCCATAAGACTAAAACAAAAATGTTGTGTTTAATATGCGAATGGTTACTATGCAAACCTGTTTAATACACAGTAAATGTGATATCAGCAATTGGCCTAAAAGTGCAAGTTTCATTTCTTCATTGCAAACTACCATCTCACTTCTTAAGTAGCAGATTATAAACAAAATGTATCCCTTAAAATAATTCATCCTGAGAAACATAAATGTAAAGTAAAAGGGAAAATAAATATTCAAATTGCAATTCTTGCCATTCCTTTATTTAACTTGCAAAAAAACAAAATAACTGGTCTTCAGTTATTTTTTGATACCAAGAATTAGCAGCACCATTAAATTTCTTTTTAAACGTAGCCAAGTAAAATTAACCTTCATAATGTAGAGGAAATCTCACATCCAACATAACTAATATCTTCATAAGTGCAAGTAAGTAGGTTAAGCCGCTAGCCTCGTAATATAAATGCCTAACGCATTTGACTCAAAAATGGAAGTCAGCTAACACTGATAGATGGCTATGCTATCATGGTATTTACATTGATCGCCTCATAGAAATGCTTTTCAAAGCTACTATTTTTTTAATTTTTTGCAGCGATTGGTGTGTTTTTAAAACAAAGTTCATTTGTAAATGAAAATTAATATATTCTTCCTAAAATCCATTGTGATGTGTGCCTTATTGCAGTAGAATCTTCAGTAAAATCAAGGAAATATAGACTGTGGTGAATGTTTTAAATTAGTACTTAGTCAACAAACAGATTATCCTCTTAACTACATGATTTCTCAAGTACATAACGGATGATTAAAACATCCTAAACCTCAATTTACAAATATTTAAATTTTGTTGGATTCCACCTTAAAATATTTATTTAGTATTGATAGATTTGAAAAGGATCTAATTAAAGTTTTAATGGACAGATTTACAAGGGTAGTTTGATAAGTTCTCGACCTGACAGAGATGGAACAAGTATGACCAAATGACAATGATGTTTGTAAAGTATCATCCTTTAGATGACATGCTGCCGAGTTTCAGATATTTGAGTTTATTGGTTATTGCTGGGCGAAAAAGTAAAGTAAACAAGTTTTGATATTTTCTAAAAATGGAAAAAAATTGAAGTTCGAGCTATCATAAAATACTTTGTTAAAAAAGGTTTAACCTTCACGGACATACAAAGAGAGTTATATTTCACTTTAAAGGATTCTTGTCCTTCATATTCAACAATAAAAAGATGGGCTCATGAATTTAAACATGGCAGGAAATCAATTCACTATGATAAATGCTCAGGACACCCAAAATCACTACGACCGACAAAATCGCCTCAAAAATACACTATGCTGTATTGATTGGTCACTGATTGAAGATACGCGAACTTGTTAACATTGCAAACATCTCTAGACCATGGGCCACTACATTTTACATGATGTTTTCGGTATGAAAAAGCTTTCCGCTCGATGTGTGCTGCGTTTGTTAAACGTTGACCAAAAATGCCAAAGAATGAACATTTCTCAAGAGTCTTCTGAAATGTATTGTGTTGCAAGTTGAAAAATAAAATGAAATATTTTTTTAAATCTTGTATTGCCTTTGTCAGGTCGAGAACTTTTCGAACCACCCTCGTAGAGGGCTGCACTAAAGAATTCGCACACAAAAGTGTCTTAAATGTATTAAGTTGTAAGGGGAAATGATAACATTGCAAAAAATGATTGCATTGAAAAATAATATGAAATTATGTCAAAAATCTTGTGCTTTCACTGTTAGGCCGAGAACTTATCAAAGCACACTCGTATACTCCATAAATGAAAACACCTTTTTTCTCATGTCCCTAAATTAAATGATGAAAGTCATAAAAAATACTGTGTGACCATATCCTAAGGAAATTTCTACGACCTTATGTAACAAATTTTTGCCAAAAATCAACAGATAATAATAATTGCAAAGAAAATACAAAATCCAGAAAAATTCTGAAGCTTTAAAATAGATTATTTTTCAGATTTTAAATGTATGTCAAGCAATCGAAAAGCTAATGATGATTAGTCTCGTACTCTGTTATGACTTATAAAATTTTTCATTTTCAAAATTTTTACTAATAGCTGTTTTTAATTAATTTCATCTGGTTAATAAAATTATTAATATCAAACTAGATGATTATTATTTTATAACTCTACCTTGCATATTTTACATTCTAGCAATTAATCAAACTAATCAAGAAGTAGAGCATGATGTTCAAGGGCATAGGGAAAGAAGGGGCTCAAGTTGTTAAAAATCTATTACTTTCTGTTTTCAATGTCTGATAATTCATCTCTATAAAAAATAGAATACTATAAATATTAATTACATTTATTGTAATAATGAAACTAGCAAATCTTCAGATCAGGAGGCTCAAATGTCGATTCCGTAGTTTTATTTTAACCCCTTCGGCCCTGATTTTTTTTTTTCAATTTTGGGAAAAAATTACTGTTATGTTAACAAAATTTAAAATAGCTATCGGAATCACAGAAGTTAGGGTTTAATGAAAGTTAATGAATGCGTTCTTTAGCAAAACCTCACAAATGTAGTTATTTTGCGTGTTTTTCATATAACAATAGTCTAAGGAAGAATTTTTGAAGACGTTTGGAAAATGTCGTATTACAACTAAATTAAACAAGCATAAAAATTTAGTAATATTTTTTTTATCTTTTATCACAAATTACCAATTCGGAAAAGGATTCCCAAAATTTAATTTAAAGAGTGAAGCGTATGTTGTAATTAAAAGAAATGCCAACAGCTTGCTAATAATTATGAAAATTATTATTATTATTACTAAATGCTAAACATAAGTGAAGTCATAATAGGAAATGTAGAGATTCTTACTATCACTATTAGGTGCTGGAATTAATAAAAATAATGTTTAAGACAAAATAATACTCAATAAAAGGTATGTCCTATTAGTAGGAAGTCAGGGCCGAAGGGGTTAAAATCCTTTTAATATTTAAAAGATTCAACCCACTGTTCTGTTTCATTTCTTTCATATTTCTATTATCAATTACTATAAGTAATATGTCAAGTACTTTCAGGAAATGTAATTAATGGGAAATACAATTCCATGTACTGATGTTCCAAGATACTTTTTTCATTTTATTTTATTTTTTACTGCTTTAGCACTGCAATTTTGTCCAAAGAAAATGACATTCACAAAGAGACTGAATATTTTATGCTAACTTTATGATATTAAGTTAATTTTCACATTGAGATAATTAGAGCAATTAATAGTAGTTTAATTATGCAGGTTTACTATGTTATGTTCGATATTGAAAATGAAGTGTGTAACATTAATGGCTCTTTTACAAGGACACTCAAAATAATTATGGTCTATGGGGAAAAATCGTTAGCAGTGTACTTTAATAATGTTACACTATTTCAAATTATATTGAAATAGATATATCACAGAGGTGCACTACAAGGTGCTTATTGTAGAATATGGTATGTATAGAATGTATCATTCATTTACAGGGACACTCAAAAGAATTTGGTTACAGTAGTCTATGAACAATAATTGCTGGTATCTCATTCAGAATGGGTACGAAAATTGCAAAAAAAAAAAGTTTCCTGATTACCTTAATCAGATTTCCGTTATTAATGATACACAGTATTTCTTGATATATGCTGCTTCCTTGTATAACACACTTATTCAGCTTGCTAATACCTCATTTGGGAGAAAAACATAAAAATTGCACAATATTGATAAAGTACTGGTTCACAATTTCATAAATCCGAACTCAAAATTTAGTCCAATTAACTTCATATAGGGGCCAAACAATATATGACGACCAGAAAATGTCCTCATTTTCTGAAGAATGTTCAATTCTAAGACATACCTATATTTGACAGGATAGCTAATTGGATTAAGCTGGCCACCTGGTTAGCTTATGCTAATGTATCATAAAATTTTCAAAAATGGATAAATTGCTTTCAATATAAGCACTATCCACAGAAAATGAGGACTTCTCATCACCTTAACGTGTGTTAAATACCAAAAACTCATGTCATGTGCATCTTTTAAAAAATATATATATTTTACTTTTCTTTATTGCGTACTATTATTGGCTTAAATATCACCTGTTTGTCGATGAATCACTCTCGTGTGAAAACACAAATATTCTTGCCTATAGACAAATTTTCCCGATTTTCAAGTACTTACAAAATTTCTTGACTTTTCCAGATTGATAAACCTCCCTGATTTCCAGAATCTGTAGCCACCCTGTCATTTTCAGTTACGGTATACATTTTTAAATGCAACTAAATTTTTGCATATTAATTGGTGCAATTAAATTCTATAGATCATATACAGGGCTGTTCAGAAGATCTCGTATACATTTCCATTGCTAAAGGAGAATTTTCAATTGTGCTATGTATTTCCTACCTGAAGTAAATTTTAGCATAATGTGCAGTATGCATACAAATTTGTAGATCATATACAGGGAGCACAAAAGAATTCGAATATTTAGTTTGACTGTTGGTAGTAATTGCTGAAATAAGGTTTTTAAATGTATTATGCATTTTCTAAATTGTTTATTTAGTAAACTAAAATTTTGTTAAAGTATTCTGAATGTGTTTCCTAATCTATGCTTGATGCATGACTTTTTGTTCTTGTTTTTTAATGTTTCATTCCTAATTAGCATAGAGCTTTCTTGTCAAACCATTAAAATGCATGAAGTTTCATGCCAACCAAGTAACAATATTATAGCTTGCATAAGCAATAATTAACCAAGTAGCATGTGTATGGTGCTCATAATAAAGTGATAGTCAAATATGATAACTAATATTTACTGAATATGTAAGCTGATTGCTTAAAATCTTGTGCTTGTTGAGACACTCAGATAAGTTGAAGATCATGTGAATACACCTTAACAACTAACAGACAAGCCCCTTTCCAATTTGAGGGAATTTAACAAATATGCATATGCACATAAATGTGCATGAAGTTTAAGCACCACAAGTTTATAGAATTAAGATCATTACTAAAATTTTTTAAGTTTGTTTTTCATCCCTAATGCAGAGATCCCACCTATTTCCTAGAAAAAAAAAAAGTACTTTCCAAGCCCTATTTAAAGATAAAGTTATTATAGGCCTTTTTTAAGCTCACTTCCAGTGTTAAAGGCCTAAAATTCAGAAACAATCAGAAATTTATTATCTGGCATTGCTAGTCTGAGTAAAATATCAAAAGAAATTGTGTCATTCGAAATAAGGACTTTTTTAAGACTATTGGTGAAAATTAGCTGCTTATATAAGGCTATTATAAATTAAAAGTAAAATAAAACCTTTTAAAGACAATATGAAGCCTGCTGATGTTTTTTTATACTTTGAAAATCATTCACTTGCAGAGAGTTGCAAATGAAGTACTATCAAAACACATATCTTTGTGACCTGTATTAGCAAGTTCAAAAAATAAAAATATTGTCTATATAGAGTCAAGGATTTGAAGTTTTTTCAACCATGCAGAAATAATTATATCTAAAAGTAGTGTGTGTTTGGGTTCTTTTTTTTCAGAGTGAAAAATTTTGTGTTATTTGAAACAGAGTCTGTCCCAACCAGATACCAAAAGCACACAGTAGAAAAGTTTTGACAACCTTTTAAAATTCTTTCAAGATTAATTTTCTTGTTTAAAAATATCTTCTTACTTGGAAATAAGCATTAATCTTAAATAGTCACTCATGATAACATTTCATGGCCCCGAAAATCTGTTTAAAATAGCAAATTTGTTATTTATACCCAACCATTAGCAAAAATCACAATTCTTATTCTATTAAAATATTCTACAACTATGGAAGAAAGACATGAATTCTGTTTTCCAGTAATTCTGGAAAAGGACTTCAAACAGAAAGTGAGGATAGACAAAGGATATCCCACAGCTTTGTTATGTTACTAACACTGACCGAATTATGAAATTGGATAGAATATTTTCTCCTTATATCACATCAATTACAATTTAATTCCCTTTCAAACTGATTTTTAAAAGAATGTAAAACCCTAAGACTATATTCTTGTTTCCCAAATAGTTAGTCCCCCCCCCCCTTTTTTAACACTTTCCAACATAGTTGAAAAGTATTTATGAATTCGGTCTGTCCGTGCTCTACCTCACATAAATATAGCCGGACAGTTATGCAATTGAGTCATGTTATTGATGTTTACTATAGTATGTTCAGTATTGAAAATGAAGTGTGTAGCATTTACACGTTTTACAGGGGCACTCAAAAGAATGCCGTTACATTATGGTCTTCAGGGAAGTATCCTTTGCAGTACATTTTAATGATGCGACACTATTTCAAATATATTGAAATTGATATACACCACTGCAATCACTACAAGATGGTTACTATCGATTATGGTATGTTTGGTTGTTATAATTAGTGTACAGGGAAACTGAAAATAATTCCATTACATTATGGTTTAATGTGGAAAATCGTTTGAGACTCATTTTAATAATGCATCTTTTTAATCTATAATCATTTAATCTATTACAAACATAATGAAATTATCAATTTCTGAGATGCACTAAGGCATGTTTTCTGTAGAATATGGAGTGTAAAGCTTTTTTTTCTTCCATTTACAGTGCCACACAAAAGTATTCTTTTACATAATGGTCTATGGGGAGGAAAAATTGTTTGCAGCGTATTTTAATTATGTTATGCCATTTCAAATATAATGAAATTTATATACATTATTGAGATTTACTACAAAAGATACTTTGTTATGTGCATAGCATTTATCATTCATTTACAGGGACACACAAAATATTTCAGGTACTGCGTCCGAAGTATTGTTTATAAGCCATAATTGGAAGTGGGATATTAGTAAGGTATGTGTTTAATTAAATTTTTGAATGCTATAAGGTATGTATAAATGCTGCAGATCATATACAGGGCTACACAAAAAAATTCATAAGCATTACGGTGCAGCAGCCTAAATTGATTAAAATGGGTTTTTAATAGAGTTATGCATTTTGAACATGAAATATATTTAATATACCAAGAAAGGTTTGTAGAATATAAATAAAATCATATACAGGGCCATGAAAAGAACTGAATACATCGCTGCCTATGGATAATAATTTCTCGAAGTGTGATTTCAGCGTGTATTTGTCTGAATTCAACTATAGCTTAATATGTGGCATATATAAAAAGCTTAAGGTAATATGAGGGCTGTACAAAATTATTCAAGTATGTTTCCGTCTATTGGTAGAAACAGCTGAAGATGATTTTCCAATTGTGTTACGTGTTTTATTACTAAACTATAAATTGTAGCATACTATAGAGTATATACAAATAGTATATAAATTATATACAGGGTGGCAGAAAAGAATCCGAGTGCTTTTCAGACTGTGGACGGTAATTGCTGAAATCTGGTTTTCTAATGTGTTTTCTTGAATTGTTTACTTCGATACCTTATTTAACAGCGATGGTTTGTTGAAGTATTCTGTTAGTGTTGGAAAATGTTTCATAATCTATGCTTGGTGCATGATTTTTCTTTGGGTTTTTTTTCTGTTCTCAAATCCAAAAAGGGAGCTACTTTGACACAATTTTGAATTAATTTTTGTTCAGAAACTGATGAAATTAGCAGGTGTTCTTATTCAGAAACTATGTCATCGAAATAAGTTTTTCATTTTTTGGTAAAGGCAGAAGATCTTTCAGAAAATACTGCCAAAGTCAGCGTTTTGAACCAAATTCCCGGGACAGCTGAGCGAGAAAGGGAAAATGATGACACGAATTGTTTATAACTCGATAAGTAATCTATCAAAAAATGGTAAACTTATTTCGATTACAAATCGCTTCAATAGGCAGGCTTGTCAATTTTATGCCTTTGCATTTAAAAATGTGTCAGAAAGTTTCACATTGTTGTGCAGATCATTTGAGAACCACCTTAATTTGTGAATAAATAAAATTTTCATGTTTGTCTGAACCCATGCTGTCCTGGTCTCATTTGAGATTCTTTTTTTTCTTTTCACTATTTGGTTTTTCTCATGTGTATAGAGATATAAATATATAGAATTACATTGACTAATGTAATTTATATACGGAGAATCATATTTAATTTAAGAAAATGACGACTTTCATGGATTAATTCTAGATACTTATGTGTCACTGAAGTTCTAACATAAAATTTTTAAATGCAAGTTCAAATTGGCAGGATATCGAACGACAGTATGTTTCAATATCTGTTTTATTAGAGTTCCATACCTAAAAAAGAAAAAAACAGAGCACTTATAGTCTCACTTTGGAAATCCTTATTACGTACTAAATCAATAATTTTTTTTATAATGTGTTATAAGACCTTCCTTCATGCCAAATTTCAAGGTTCTGGGTCAAACGGAAGTACCCTATAGGTTTTGAGAGTAAAACTTATAGGGTACGTCCGGTGGACCTAGAACTTTGAAATTTAGCACAAAGGAAGGTCTTATAGTACATGTAAAGGAAAAAATTAAATCAATTTATAAATCTATGTCAATTTTTTACCATAGTCAGTAATAAAGCCAAATTAAAATTGTAAAGGAAATTTTTATAATGCTAATATAACATAAGCATGGAACTCTCAGGGCGAGTCCTACTTGCACTTGTCCCCCCCTTTTTTTTTTCTTTTAAAGAAATTAAGCATAGGTTTCGATTAGCTAGCAAACAACTATCTTATTTTTTAATTTTCGAACAACAATTATTTTTTATGATTATTTCAGTTTTAGTAAAACAATACTTTAATTACATCATTTTCAGTCATTAGTTATATCACCATCAGCTAATTAGTATAGCAATAATAAATTATTTTTTAAGAGAAAAACCTACAACCTACATTTTGAAACAACCTACATTTGTACAAACCTACATTTGAAAATTTAGTACTTTTAACTTCCTTTTCTGTTTTAAACAAAGTATATTCAAGGCTGTAAACTCCCCTTATAACTCTTACTGCTTAGTACTTAAAAACAAGTTTTATATTGTGATAGTGTTTTGCTATTTGCTACTAATATAGAAACTCAGTAACATAACAAAATTTACTACAGTACAAAGTCCAAAATCCGGAATCCTCCGGACTTCAGTGATCCTGGATTTTTCTGAATTTTGGATCATTTGCAGTTTGTCCCCTCCCCCCCCTTCCCCGTTAATTATTTAAGAGGAATGCATTTCAATACTGAAAAAAGGTTATACTGAAGCAAATTAAATATTTAAAAAAAGGAATATATTTTTTAAAAAGGTAAAAAAATAATCTACACCCCACCCCCGTTTATTTTACTGAAATAAGGTAATAATAAAGCAAATATTTCAATAAAGGAATATATATATTTTTTAATTATCACAATTTTAGGAAATTTTACTTACAAAACGTAATTTTTCTGTTAGGTAATTGAATATGTCAGTTATTTCCAGTTATTTTACGCTGCTTTATCAATTGTAAATCATTTGCAGTTAGTAAAAAACTTATCACCCCCGAACACACACACACCGATTTATTTACGTCAGGAAGGCATTTGCAATGCTGTATAAAGACACACACTAATACGATATTCCAATAAAATAATGTATTTTTTAAAAGGTTTAAAAAAAAACTTTATTTTTTGTTTTTCTGCTCCCTATTGTTCCCATTTGATGTTTTTCAAAGGATGCTGCGCTTTGCCCTTTTTGTTTTAAGTGCCGATGCGCCCTGCTGTTTTTAGACATGAAAAATGTGTCCTGCCCCTTTCCCATGTTATCTTCTTTACGTAGTCTATTTTTTTTTTCCTTTAAAAATATTTTTCCTTTCTTTTTTTTTCGTGCAAAAATAGAAGAAAACAGAAGCTTTGTTGCTCTGTATGACTCACATGTCATCATTCCTAATCCGCTTAACAAGCCTAGCCCATTAAAAAAAATCTGTGCATGGTTTCTTTCTGCATAACGAAACATAGTATCTACTGAAAGCTGATGATCTCATTCTGATAACTTTCGACCTCCGAATTTACGGACTAAAATAAACAAAACAAACTGCCAGATAATTCTATCCTTTCTTTTTCTTTTCAGTTACGCTAGTGGCCTTTTTTGTATGGTGCTCTGATTTTCGAATAACTTATATTTTGATAAAAATTGGTAAAACAGTCTAATTTGCTATTATTGCAACTTGCTGTAAATTTGAACGTAATTCGTCAAATAACAACGGAGATATTTATTTATTTATTTTTTATGGTAAGGAAAAATGTTTTTTTTCATTCTTTTCTTTTAATTACCTTTTTCTTGCAGCTAAATACAACTCTGAATGCAGCGCTTCCTATGGAATATTGGCAAGTCGCCAATAAAGATTATCGGACATCTATATCACGGCTTCAATTTATTGAATAAATTGATGCAATTTTCGGAGATTGGTGAGCATTGAGTAAGGAATGATCGAATAAAAGCGTAAAGATATCAAATTGGAAAATATATGGAAACAAATATAACAGAAGCGGGAAAAATGATTCAGTCCAAGGCATATATAAATAAATATTAAAAAGCTAGTTTCAAAATGTCTGGATTTTGGAGAATTCCAGATTTGAGACTTTGTACTGTAAATTCAGATATTAGTTTAGTAATAGTAGATTTTAATGAAGAAAAAAAAACTGAATACACTTGTAGCAGAATGTTTAAATTAACTTTACCTTTGCTTCCCCCTCCCCTTTAACTTCATTCTGTCAATCGCTTAAAAAAAGTTTTTTGTTGTAATAACTGAAAATTTGTTCTTGCCTCTTTGATGTGTCTTTTTTCTATTTTTGCCTCTTTAACTGTGACTGTTGCTCACATATGCAGGTACATTGTATGAATAGTTATAGTTAGTTGTTCACACATTCTTGTATAGATACAGAAACACAATTTGCCATAAATAAGTGAATTATGTTCAGTTTAATAAATTAATGCTATGGATTTTGCAAGATTAAACTACCAGCTTTATAATCTGGAAATCTTAACAATGGGTTCAATAAACAATGAAAGCATAGTATGACCTTATTTCAGGCAGGTTGTACTGTCGGATAATCATAATATCTGACTACCATCTATTATCCAACATAATGACTGAATATAGTATGTTTGACAGATATCCATCGTATCCATATAACAAATTACATGTTAATAAACTGTAAATTAAATTTGTAAGACAAGTGAAATAAAAGTATTTAAGTATCTTAACAGAAGATATTAATTTGTAGACAACACTACTATACAGTCAGAAATTTCATTCCTTATTGCTTACATAATAAAAGAAAAAAAACCAGGGCAAAAACTATCCAGGTTTAGACTTCCTTTACATCCCCGAAGGTTGTATTTCGAATATCTGTCAAAATTTTTAATTCTAAATTTTCCAAAAGAATGTATCTAAGGTTGATCCCTATTCTGAAAGTTCATTACTTACAAATGATCTCTAAAAAAAGTAGTTTAGGTTCTGGAAAACAAAATACCAGAACTCTAATGTATAAACTGGACACAATCACCCCTGCTAAATAAATTCTTTCCCATGAGTATCTCCAACTGATTTTTTTAAAAATAAGTTTAATACCTTTTCAAGATTGTTTTTAAAATAAAAAAAATGATGTAGATGCATTCATACTGCTATAAATAATAGTATAGTCTGCACAATAAAAAATGTTGGAGTCTATAATAAAAAAATTTAATACTATTTTTTCTGAACATGAATTAGAAAAAATACACTAATACCTGAGCAGTAAAACTGCATTGTTGCATAGATTTAATTAAGATAAAAGTGATATGTATTTTAAAAGAACAAAAAATGATTATGTAGTACTAAGATAAAGATCTTATATAAATATTTTAATAAAAAAACATGGACACATAATGTACACCACTCACAGTTTTGAGCTTTTTTGATAAATATTTTGGATAACATAACCAATATCCAATATAAAACACACAGAAAAATTTTCATTTATAAATAAAAACTACTTAAAAATTAGCAATTCAAAGTAAGTAATTGTACAACTTGTTTAAAAAAATATATATTGAAACATTCAACAGAAAATTTTTAAACAAATGTTAGAAAATTCAACACAGTAATATTTTAAAAGTGAAAAAAAAAAAACCCCAGTTTAAATTACAATTAGCCTTTATCACTCCAAGTGTATTAAAATTCGTTGTGTCAAATATTGCTTAAAAACTGCCGGTCATATATTGAATGTCTTTGGTTTGTAAGCAAATACATGCATACATTATAAAGATATATGCAAAACTGGAGTAATAAGGACTAATAACTTTAGTTTTTAAGTAAGAACAGCATTAAGGACACACAAGACATTTTGAGATCCAGAATGATAAGTACAAAGTATTTCATAATACATATTTACTTAAGTATGGCAACACTTTTTAAATTGGATTTTCCTTAAATAAAAATTATGATATAATTTTCATGCTTAATTTATTTAAAGTTTAAAACTAAGTTTAAATTCTTAAAAATGTACATTATTCAGGGTTTTTTTTTTTTTTTTGGGGGGGGGGGGGGGATGAAGGAAGTTATTACAGTAAGAAATCATAACTAAACAATTATAAAAGGCATTGCAATACTGCATTTTAACATCCTTTTATGATACTTTCTTAATTATCTAAAATAATTATCAACAACAAATTAAAATAAAGATTTTAAGGAAGTATCAATCATCCCACTTGAACTTTAGAAAAACGTCAAATGTGTCCTTAAAATTGTTATGTCAAGTTAAAAAAACAAAAAGTTTTAGAATTTCGACTTGCCATGCTGAAAATGTGCGTTCAAAAATTTCTCAAATAAGAAACAGAGGGAGAAATGCTTAAAAGTATATTCATAGAACAATCAAAGTAATGACCATAAAACAAAGCATTAAAAAAACTAAGTAAATAATTTAAGCAGTTCAATTTGGTTTTAAATAGGAATTCAAAGTTTATAACTAGCCACAGAATATTTCAGAATGTAAATTTACAAATTTTAAAAAACAAATGCAATACTTTAAACGTTTTACATATATATTTAAGCTATTAATTACATTAAATTTACTTTTCACAATTCAGAATAAGTAAAAAACATTAGGATATATATAATACAGGAACTAGCATATATTTATATAAATATATACAGGTATGAACAGAGATAAAATTTCCAAAAAGAAATGTTTTAAGTGCAATTATTAACAAATAACAAATTTTAATAAATTAATATGATTACTAACATGGACATCAATTCATGCAGGTCAATTAACACAGTAATCAAATATGATCAGATGTATTTTTCAGAACCTTTTCTTTTACAAAAAGATAATGGCAAAAATAAATACAGTACATCTTTATTATTATTTTTTTTATAAGAATAAAATCATTAAAGCTAAAATTGTATGTATTTGTTAGTGTTTTAAGTAAATGGAAGAAGAGGGGAAAATATATATCATCCATAAAACAAATGATTAGGTAATAAAATATTTTCAAAATGATTTTTCTTGCTTATCTGAAATAGGTATGGGTGACCTGGCAGGTTGCCAGCAGTTTAAATATAGCAACATCACACACCTTGCTGAAAAACAAAATGAATGGTATCCCGATTACAGTTATTACCCAAACTATGTGTGGAATCATCAGTAATCGAGATATAATTCATTTCACTTTGCAGCGGCGTGTACAACATTGCTAAATGTACTTATAAACCATTGGCAATCTGCCAGGTCATCAATACCTTATAAGGAAAGAAAATCATTTGATAAAGGTTTCAACTTTAAGTAAATTTTTACACCAGCTCTTGGTCTAATTCTGCTTATGACTGAAGATAGGAGGGATAGTGTTCATATTTACACTTTCTTGCAGCTAAAAATTAAAATCTGAGAATCTGTGGCTAGCATAAACTGCTGAAAAAACTAAATCTGAAAGATAGTTATATAAGCTCTTATCTAGTCAATATTCACAATTCAGTTTTACTTAATACTTTATCAAAATTTACAACAATTCATTTAATAAAAAATATTTTTGATGGATAATTTATTATTTGGATGATTTCTAAGGATCTTCTTTCAGATGGAAAATGTTCATGGTATTTAAGAAATGGAATGCTTGAGAAATTAATTATTTTTCCTATTAATAAAATTTCTTTGCTTGGGATTCTTTACTGCTCCTGAAAAGTATAAAACAAAATATATTATAATTAAAAAATATTAAAAAAAAAAAAAAAAAATATATATATATATATATATATATATATATATATATATATATATATATATATATATATATATATATAGTAATTAAAAAAATACATATTAATATTAAAAAATGGTATATTTTGAGTTACATCAGGGCTGTCTAAATCCACCCCAGTGTTTTAATTAATGTGACCAGCAGATCATTTTTCCTAAAAATATTAGTTCCTACAAAATAGTTAAAAGTTAAAATATTAAAACTTCAGTCTGCTTGCCTGAAATGCAATTCCACACGAAAAATTGTAGAGAACGTAAGATATGCTGCAGATATTTTGTCGAATCAATGCAAGTTAAATTGTGGATCATGATTTTAATACTTCTCATAAAAGCTTGCTTGAATTGTCAGACTGCTAAAAATGATTATAATTGAAGCTGCTTAAATGAGAACTCAAAATATATTCTAGAAAAATACTAAAATTCAGTGACCTATGTTTGATTATTTGGTAAAATGTATCTAAAAATACTTAATATTTAGATTCCATTCAAAGAAATGAAAATATTCTACATGTCCAAGATGAATTAACACATTATACAACTAGACAATTCTCTGGTACATTTTCTCAATAATTTAAAAAATATTTCTATTATAAAAAAGGTCAAATATTACAAAACATTTTTACTTAACAAGTATCATTAATATTAGAAGTGCAGAAGAGTCCTGCATTGGGTTTGGGCCAGGCCGGGTTGATGCTCATTTTTTTCAATATGAGTCCAACTTTAAACAATTAGGATTCAGGTCGGTTTCGGAGTGAGTTTTGATTTCTTTGGATTGACCTGACATTTCAAAAGAAAGTCCTGAATACTTTTTAAGGAAGAAACATATTTGAAAATTAAAGAGTTGATGTGTTTATTTTTATACAAAGATGATAAAATCGATACTAGAGACATAAATGTAGAGACTGCTTTTCTATAATTGTATTAAAATATGAATTAGTTTTCTTTCGCTCCAGGTTTGAATATTTTGAGTTCGGATCGAAGCACCTCTGGTTTGAGTTTTGAGTTCAGGCCGGGACTTTTTCCCCCTTGTAGTGCTGCCTAATGACCCCAATTTATTTTTTCGAACAAATGTGGTGCAAGAACATTAGAAAGATTGGACACCCATGAATTACATCATAAAGGCAATATGAAAATTTTAAAATACAATAATATAATTTTCTTATCTAATTGCATGAAAATTTCAGATCTTCTTAGCCAAGTTCTAAACTAAAATAATTTACTACTTTTTTTTTTTTTTTTTTTTGGTACTTGTGTATTTTTTGTCAACCATTTCTAGTAAACAAAATCAATTGCCAAACAGTGTAATGTCATATTCATTGTTAACTGTGGTCACATCACATGTGTATATGTTCTATTTTTATTTATTTTGTGGATAAGACACTCTTTGTAATGAAAAACAAAAGTTAGTAGCTATTTCTCTCCTTTTTTTCCCTTGTATTTTGAAAAAAATTATAAAGATTTGAAATCTTCTATTTATGGAACAGCATAAGGCGAAGTATTTTAAAAATTAAAGATTGTCACAAAAATAGTGTGCATCATATGACACTATCTAAAAATGGATAAACAATGATGATGCAATCTGAAAAATTATGACAAGCAAATATCTAAAAAACTGAACTACCTCGACAGTTTCAACATTATGTTTGTGACTGTACTAAGATTTATTTATAGTGGGAGGAAAAAATTAACATAAATAGGGAAAAGAACAATTGATTTAAGGAGTGGTTCTATATCTGAGTCATTTAAAAAAAAAATTCTATTTGCATTTTTTGAACCACTGAAGTGTGCAGATTCTAAATTGTTGCCCTAAAGCAGTTTTGTGATATTACAATTCCTTATGATATTTTTGCTCATTGAACAAAATGCTGTAGCAGCCAGAAAACAATTTTCTACACATAGCTTTATGTTATAAGTTTATTGAGTCTTGAAACCATGTTGGGGGGGGGGGGGGGGGGGGGAATCATGAAAAAGTCTCAAAATCATGTTTTTCAAACTGGGCGACCCTTTTTCGAGAACTATTCGACCAATTTGCTTCACTTTTTTTAAAAAAGCTTTTTTTTTTTTGCTGGACCAAAAAGTATAATTGTCATTGAATATTATTTTTTAAAAACTCTCAAAAGATAAAAAATGAAAAAATAACCTTTTTTGTACAAATAACCACCATTTTCTCAAAAATACCTTTAAAACTAAATGTTTGTTCTAGAGAATTTAATGCATTTTCATTATTTGATAACCCCATTTGTTTCAAATGCTTGTGACCAAAGAAAAACGGTCAGCCGATTGGAAGTTCACGGCATGCATCTGTGCAGGTAATCCTTGTCTCACAAGATGTATTATTTATTTTTTTACATACAAAAATTTAAATATATAAGTTAAATGTCAATAAATATAATGCAAAAAGTGTAAAGGGGATGAATCTTTTCTTTGTAGCCGAAAAAAAAATTGTAAAAATCATGTGAAAGTAGTAGAGCCTCCCCTTAAGGGTCCTCTCCCCTCACATGAAAAACACCTGCTCGCTAATGTTAATTCTATGGGGCTTTTTTTTTTTTCAAATATCTTGTTTGCATTTCAATATTTTAAAATGATTTCTGTTTTTTGAAGTGGATAGCAGAGATCAATCTCTACATCTGCTGTTGATTACTTTTAAAATTTTCTTTGCGGATTCCCCCCCCCCCCCCCCCACAAAAAATACTTTTATTTCGAAACCAAAAAAATCTTTTAAAAATATTGAAATGCAAACGAGATATTAGAAAAATAATGCCCCATAGAGTTAACATTAGCGAGTGTGTGCCTTCGAATGAGGGGAGAGGACTCGTAAGAGGCTACTTCACTCAGACGAAAACACCCGCTTGCTAATGTTAAATCCTATGAAGGAAATATTTTAAGATATCTCATTCGATATTTTTAAATAATTTTTTTTGCATTGGATAGCTGAAGTCAATCTCTATGCACGCTCCTTTGTACTTTGTTGATTTTGATTACAAGTTTTTTTCATGTTAAGATACTTTCACTTTCGGAACCGGTTTCGAAAGTGAAACTATCCTGAATAAAAAAAACTGCAACAAAAATTGAAAAAGTAGAAAGGAGCGTGCATAGAGATTGACCTCAGCCATCCAATGCAAAAAATAATAATTTAAAAATATTGAAATGCGAACGAGATATCTTAAAATACTTCCTCCATAGGATTAACATTAGCGATTGGGTGTTTTCGTCTGAATGAAGTAGCCTCTTAAGCAACAAGATAGTGATTGCATATGCACATGTAAAATCTTTATGAATCAGCCTATCAAAAATTAATAGGGGTTACATGAAACCAAGGAAAGATCTTATGAGTACACTCTTATGTCATGCTTACCTATTACTGGCATTAAGTACAACCCTTTTCAACAGAAGACAAAAAAGGTCTACAAACAAGTCCACTTTTACTTTCTATAAATGAAGAATAATTGATTCTAACCACTTCAGTACTACTTTGTATAGTAACCTCAGAGGATGAATCACCAAGTGACAGAATTATATCACCAAATTAGGCTGTAAAATTTTGTCAATGGTTTGCAGTCCTAAACAAACAGCATGTTTTTTGTTATTGTTATACTGCTTTTACATTGATGTTCCAGAATTTTTTTTTTTTTTTTTTTTTTTTTTTTTAAACTACATGTTGTATTATTTCTCTTAAATTGCATATATATATATATATATATATATATATATATATATATATATATACACAGTCAAACCCCGATTTAGTGCCATCTCGAAATAGCGCCAATTACGTTTAACTGCCAACTGTGTCTATGAACAAATCTGCCAAATAGGGATTTCAATGTAATGTATCCGTTAAAGCGCCAACTCGATATACCGCCAAAAAATTTTTCTAGAAATTACTGTATTTTCTTTGTCTATCTTTCTTTTTAAAATTGTTTGTTAGAATTTCAAAGGGCACCTCCTTTTTTTTGTCTAGATGTTTTCAAGCTCAATTCAAACTTTATTGAATAGAAAAGAATTTGTATTGTTCTCAACACCTGAAAATGCACCTGCTACCCATTCTACCTGTCATTGGGAGAAGAAAAATAACGCGCGCTGAGGTGCCGAGCAAGTGAAAGTTCTGATTCAGACTGGCGAGTCACGTGATCCGATGCGCTTCTGGAGCGGTGAGAAAACAAAGCGTGGCACGCCATTGGCTGAAAGGGTCTCTCCTCTCTCAGGTGAGAACAATGTAAAAAAGAACCTCTCCCTGTACTTTATGTCGATTTCTAGAAAGAAAACTGCGTGCAATGCAAAATCTCTCTTTCAAAATTTTGGTCGGACGTTGATTGAAACATCGAAGAATTCACCAGCTAAATCTGTAAAATATCATCCTGTCTCTTTATTTTATCTCATTATGGCGAAAAGAGCAGTTTTTATCAATTTCGGAAAAGCAGGAAATTTGTGAATATAAAGAAAGAAATGTGAATGTATCGCAGCAACAAATCTCTAATCGTTTCTCTACACTCTGGAAAAAACCTGTTAGCAGGCGCTGCATCGGAGACATTTTGATGAATACAGAAAAATGCATTAACACCAATGAACTGCAATCATCTGTAAAAAGACTGAAAACAGCGAAACATGAAGACTTAGAGGATGCCCTTTGCACATGGATACAACAAATGAGTGCTAAAAATGTTACCATCAACAGAGATGTCATCAGAGAGCAGGCAAAAGTTCTTGGCCAGCAAATGAATATTACAGATTTCGAATACAGTAGTGGCTGGTTGAACAGATTTGAAAAGCGACGAGGATTCTCTCAGTACACACGAAGTGGTGAAGCTGCAGGTGTTGATGAAGATATTGTGTTAAATGGTCGTAAAAAACTGAGTGCGCTGATTTTAGAATATAAACCAGAGAACGTATACGATATGGATGAAAGTAGCCTTTTTTACCGCTTGCAGCCAGATAAAACAATTTCGAGTGGGCCTGCTAAAGGATGCAAAAAAAAAAAAAAAAAAAAAAAAAAAAAAAGATCGTGTGTTTCTTGTGTTCTGTACGAATAGTGATGGATCTGATAAAAGAACTATGACAGTGATTGGAAAATCAGCTAAGCCATGATGTTTTAAAAATTTTAATCCTGCTCTTTATGTAGATTATGGGAATAATAACAAAGCGTGGATGACTTCAGCATTATTTCAATAATGGTTAGCGAATTTCAACATAGAAATGAAAAGAAGCAAACACCATATTTTATTGATTTTGGATAATGCCCCTTGTCACAAAGCATATCCAATGAGCAATATCCGCATTGAATTTTTACCTCTTGACTGTACTATATTTTTGCAACCTTTGGATGCGGGTATAATAAACTCATTCAAAGCTCATTATCGAAAGTATCACGTCCGCCATATCATTGAAAAAATCAGTAAAGATGGTTTTTCTCTAATTCTTTTACATGATGCTATTCGTATGATAAAAAAAGCATGGGATGAAATTTCATCAGAAACTATTGTTAACTGCTGGAAACATACTGGATTGATTAAACCTGAAGGATCTACTAAAACACAAAACAGTACAGCACTTCAGGAACTACAAGACGAAATACACAAATTAACAGATATTGAGCATCCTCTATCGGCAATTGAGTACATTAATATAGATAAAAGTCTTTCAACATTTGAAGATTTGACAATCTAAGAAATTGTTGCCAATCAAAATGAAAATGAAAATTCATCTTACAGCGAATCTGAAGAAGCTGAAACGCCGCATATTACATCTGATGAAGTTAAAAATTGCATTGGGAAAATAAGAATTTTCTTAGAAAAACATGCAACTGATAAAAAAATGATGAACAATCTTTTAGTTGTAGAAAAAGATATTGAAAAAATCAATACTGAAAGGAAAACTCAAACTAGAATTTTAAAATATTTTCCTGTACTTTAAGAAAGATAATTAAAGTAAAATAAATTCAGTGTGAGATTGAATGTATGTGTGTGTCTGTTATGTGCATAATTATCTACTTTATCTAAAATTGACTATATAAAGAGGTAAGTGCATGTTAATTTCATACATTAATTGGATAATTTTGAATCATGTAGCATTAATTATATTATGTATATTAATTATATTATGTATATTAATTATATTAATTTATACTATTATAATATACTATATACTATTGGATAATTTAATAAAAAGGCATTATGATATTTATTTTTATAATAATAATAATAATAGTATAATAGTATGAAAATTAATTTTTATTGTATTCTAATTCGATATACCGCCAAACTCGTTATAGCGCCAAAAATTTCTCGAACGGATAATGGCGGTATAACGAGGTTTGACTATATATATATTTTAAATATGGAAACAATCTTTGATTTAACTAGTACTGAGATGGATGCTATCTCATTTATGTGCATTGGCTTTTACCCAACAAACAACTATGCAAAAATGGCCATGATATGAAACTATGTTACTAATGACAAAACTATACAGAGATGACATGTAAACAGTTTAAAGGCCCTTGTGTTGGAAACTGGTTTAGTGCTTCAAGAATACAGTTTACAACTGCCTTAAGGTTTATGTACTGTTAGACAGAGGAATTAACATCCATAATATGGTGTAAGGAACAAATATGAATAAATATGCCACAACTGATTGCAATAGTTACATGAGAGAAGAGTATTCTCTACACCTAATATAAAGATTTAATGACAGAATTGGTGGTGCCAATAAAATTGTTGAGACCAACAAAAGTTTGTTTATACGTTGAAGAAACAACAGCAGCAGGGTACTTCCACAACACTGGATTTTTGAAGGCATATGCCAGGAAAATGGCAAATGCTTTCTCATTCAAATCTCAAACAGAGATGCTAGTACAATCATGAAGAAAACAGGCATGAAAGCGAGAAATAGAAAAAAATTTCCACCTTTTTTTCTATCTATATAACAGCAGTAAATTGTTGTAATTTACACACATTTTAAGAAGCATTTATACAATAAACTGAAATATAATTGTACATCTGATTGTAATTTTATTTTCAAAATTTAAAAAGTATTAAAAATAATATATTAAACTAACAAAAATTGTATAGGTTCATTGAATTAAAAAGGTAAGCAGTTTGCTGAGAATGTAAATCCAAATATATCTGATGAATTTATGATAAGTACAGTTATTTTTTAATATTATTCTGGGTATTTTTTCTGCTTAAGATCCCCCCCCCCCCCGTTTCTAAGGGAAAAAAATTCTGCATGTTAAATATATGCACATCAAAGTGATCTTTGTTTCCGGAATACATCACTGAAACTACCCAAAATGTGTAAATGGGACAAAATATACTATTTTAAAAAGAACCTTTTGCAAACTTTCCCTTTTAAAATTAAACAAAACATCGCTCTGGATCGACACTTTAAATAACTTCATTAACATGATTTTCAGATGTTCATAACATAAGCTGACCTTTGATTTGATAGCTCTTCAGTACATCAGTTCAAAAATTCCAAGGGTTTATATGTAGACAAGATGTCTGAGGATTAAATTGACCCCCACCTCCTTTTCTCCCCATCCATTCCAATATTTTCTTTGCATTTTTGCATCAATATGGATAATGTCCAAAATTACTTTCAAAAAGGTGGAACTCCTCCTTTAGGAGGAATTCTTTCATGCCTGAGAAAAATTATTAACATGTAGAAAATGGATACATTGACTGCTGGAAAAGATACAATTTAGAGGAGCTTGACAAAAAGAAGTTACAAACACTTTACTGTGAACCATAAGTACAATTTCATTGATCCAATATTGGATGTTCACATACAAAAGGTTGAAAGAATGTGAAGCACTGCTAAGTGGTGCAATAAAAGAATGAGGCACAGCTCAACATCATCTCGAATGATATTTTACAGAATTTATGAGTAAAAAAGTGTGATGAATTATTGATAATTTCTGTAATATGGCCTATAATATAAGATGTAATATCAAAAAGTTATTCTTGTTAAGCATTGTAATATATTCTTATTAATATAAAGTATTATATTTAGTGTAATGGTATTTTTATGTCTCTTGCGCTCTGATATATGTGCATGTTATGTTCTCATTTCATGAACTTGGTGAAATTGACTGCAACCTTAGCATAATCATAGTGTCCAAAATAACAAGGAAGTACCATCATTTTTAACTGATGACCTTTTTATAATTTCCATGTTCTGAAAATTAGATTAAAATAAATTCTGACAGTATTTTCTTTAAGAACCCCCCCCCCCCCCTCGCCTCCCCTTTTTTTTTTTTTGTAAGAAAAGGGAATTTTTTAACTCAGAACTCTAGTGAATTTTTTATATGGCCCTTGTCTTCTATAAGTTATATTTCAAGAAACATTTTCCATTATCTAACAAGTAAAACAGTAAAAATTTCATGCTTCTATGACAAAAACTTAGAGTTGATATTCCAAATTTATGGTTTTCTGCCATTAAACACATTTTTCTGTTAAAAAATTAAATTTTATAACAAAGAAACTATTGTGTAGGAAATGGCTTTTTATATGATGAACAACAACATTTGAAACATTTTTGCAATTGGTACCACACCTCTAACAGTTTAGGAATTAGCTATTGGATAACAATATGAAGGGACACCTTGTACACCATTAACCACTTAACCCTCTAAGCGTGTGGAACGTAATATTCTGTTCACTAAACTCCAGGTTTCACTGCAATATATGCAATGTTTAAGATAATATAATTCTATAGATTTAACGAATTTTCAAAACATTGAAGAATGATTAATACTCTCAAGGGTTACATTCATATTTGTAATTAAGTTTTATTTATAATGCTGAAAGAATCATTTTTTTAGCATTTAAAAGAAAATGCAGAGAAAACAACATTACAATTTTACCCCTTTTCTAAACGCTTAGAGGGTTAAATAGCAGGTTATATAACTACTATAATTAAGGGCTAGGTACACATACAAAAATAATAGGCCTGTTACAATAGATAAGCTGAAAGAAACCAGTTATACTTAAATTATCATAGAAAGTTCAAAAATTATATCTTCAATACAACACAAAAATTTCAAAAGATGAAATGTCTTAATTTTAAATTAAAAGTACTTACTGATAAGTAATGTACCCAATAATAATTACTAGATGTACTGCCATAAATATAAAGAAATAACTTGCACTAAGACAGCTTGGAGCTTGGACAACAGGACAGGGCCCGCCCTGGAAAAGAGATATGTTTGAGCTAAACTGGCATTGCATTATAGAGAACAAAATAAATTAATGTTCATAAATTAAAGTCTTAAATACATATGCTGCATATGAACACTAGACTTTATATTTAAAAAATATTTCGCAAGAAAATTACTAATTCTGATCTGAAAATGCAAAGGGAAATTTTTACATCCCAAAGTTGATGGAGATAAATCAGAAAAAAGTAATTCATATCAGTTTTGAGGACTTTAAGAATATTTCATATGTAATATCTATATATTTGAAGCACAATACTGAGTCTTTGATAGTCTATGAGAGAAAACTACTGCACCAGTTTATTTAACTTTTGTCTCAATGATTTCATCTATAGATGTGGTAAATGTAGTTTTTGTGACCATAATCCAGCGACAATTCCCAATAAAAAATGGATTTCTATGCATATGTGACATATATAAAGCAGGCTTTAGGTACAGTCGCCTAATCGAAATTTCTCGAACATGTGACCTAGCCCAATAGTCTTCTCGTTCCCTAAAACTGTAGAATACTAAATTTAGCTCAAATCATTTGAGTCACTTTTAAGATAAAAATAGCTTGAACCATAATGACCGACTAATCTAATTTTCTCGGACATGTGACCTAGCCCAATGATTTTCTCATGCCCGAAACTCATAAGGATATAAAATTTAATCAAAATCTTTAGAGCCATGTTTCAGATAAAACTTGAGCCGTGTTGACCCCAAAATGGCCCACTAATAAAAAGTTCTCTAACATGTGACCCAGCCCAATAGTCTTCTCATGCCCGAAAATGGTAGAATACAAAATTTAATCAAAATCGTTTGAACCATTTTTTAGATACAATTAGCTTGATCCCGACTCATGGTGACCGAAAATGACCCACTAATTGAATTTTCTCAAACATGTGACTTAGCCCAATGGTTTTCTGGTGCCCCAAAACGGTAGGATACAAAATTGTGTTAAAATCGTTAGAGCCGTTTTTAAAGATAAATTTTGCATAACCACACACACACACACATACATACAAGATTTGCTCGTATTAGAATATATGATATAATCTCTTTCATTTGTGAAACTCATTACAGATTAATGATCCATGATCAAGAAAATTCCATAATTATCAAAGTCTTGACTTTGGACTTCAGACTGTAGCTGAAAAGTCATTTCCAATATTTTATGCTTTGTAAATGTAAATATATAATAGGCACAGGTGCATATAAACAAATTTATGAAATTTTCACCAATTAGTAGCAACACTAACAGGCATACAAATTCTATATTTATTTACATACTCTTAATTAACCAATTCCAACCAAGTCAAAATTAAATAAAACAAAGCTTATCTTAAAATGTTTAAAATATTAATCAACATTTTCTAAGAACAATAAAAACAGACTTTTGAATCAGACTAGCTATGCATTTAAAATAAAAGATATAAGAATCTTCAGTACTTTTCCGTTATACCAACACCATGACAAAATGTATGCTAATGCGCCATTTATTTCAATCCTGACCTCACAAAGAATTTTTATTGCAAACCGTGCCAAACATTGTGATTTGCTATTTATTGAACGTGAATCATTTGTTTATTATTTAATAATACTCTCAAAACATCTGAATTTGCTATTTTTTGAACAGAAAATATTTATTAACTTACTTTTATTATTGACCCTGAGATTGATTTTACCATTTAGCAGTTACTTAAGGATGAAGGCAGTAGCAATAAAATTATTTCAGGACTTTGGACACATAAAAATGTTTATTTAAAAAAAACATTGTCTTTTTCAAAAAATGAAATGTTTACTGCAATGATAAGACATTTAAAATTTCATGCCTGAAGTTTCAATTGAGTTTTATTTAATTACGTTATTGTACAATATATTGTATAATATTTATTTTTTCTTCAATCGATTTGTACGTGTATTGATTTAATAAAATAGTTCATGAAAGTCTAACTTTCAAACGTTTATATTTTTAAATGTTCCATTTCATAGAGTCTTTTTTCTCTTTTTTAAAATTATTTATTTCATGCAAATTTTATTTTGCACTAAATATTATGCTGGGCAATAAGGGTGTTGGTACAATGGAAAAGTACAGAGTCTTCTGTACATACGTTAAATTCTTAATTTTTAATTTTCAAACATTTCATACAAAACCACAAACATTTTTCCAATTTCATACATATTAAAATTATTTATTATTACTTTGATAAAAAACAGCAAGTATAATTTCATGGAAAAAAATTTAAATTTCAGTATACAGAATGAGAAAAATTGGTCAATTGAAGCAATTTCCTTGAAATATATACACTACAAACTAATTAAACCTCTTTAATATTTTATTTTAGCTTTATTAAAAAGTGCAATTAGAAATGTATATTTCAAATAGAATATAAGTAAAAACTAACACATTTCCAATAGAAAAAAAAATATAACTTTTTTACCTGAGGTTTAGCTGCTAAAGTTGTTATCTCTCTTTTAATAACATTAAGTGAATCTTTTACTTCTTTTATAATAGAATTAACTTCAGAAGCAACTGCACCACCACTACCAGCAGCATGAGGCTGTTCCACTTGTTTTTGGATAATAGTTCCAGTACGCTGGTGAATATCAGTTAAATAAGCCCTAAAAGATGAAAAAAGAGATATGGAACATTGGGAAAAGTAACAGTTAGAAATAGAAATTTCAACAATTTTCAATTGTTTCATAACAGCATACGAAGGGGGACTAAAAAATAACAAGAATTTCTTTATAAAAAGCTGTATTTAATTATTATATAAAACAACCTTAAAACTTTCAATATACTCTCTATTTAACTTTATACACGTGTCTAATGATGATTCCATTGTTGGAAACAGTAATCTGTATTGTATGGCTGCAAGCTTCTGCCTTGTTTTTTTTTTCTTTACCTCTTCCACATCATTAAAACGATGTCCTTTTATCTCCCCCCTTATTTGTGAAAATAAAAGAAGTCTAGCAGAGCAAGATCAGGTGCGTGGGAGAGCAAGGGCAGGGGGGGGGGGAAACAAAAGAGCCATGCCATTTTTAGTCCAGAAAGGTGGGAAAACTAGTCCTCTATCTGCCACAAATCAGACATCTTTTGTCGCACAATCTTCTCCGAACCCCCAGTGGCAGAACTATCTTCAAGTGTGTTGTGTCTTATCACAACTAAAAATCACCTCTTCAAAAATATATTAGACTTCATAATAATTTCTTATTAAAAGCAAAATAATTGTTAATCATTTACAACATTAATTACTTCTATAAATTTAATTTCTTAACTGGTATTGAATTAAAATTCTCAATTATATTAATGTGCAATATAAAGTTAAAGTGTTGAAATTTCTCATTTTCAATATAAATCATAATAATTAAATTCTCACTGAATAATCATTAATTCATTTCTTGCATTTAAAACCTTCTTCTCAACTAGAATAAAATCACTTAATTCATTTCTCATTTCAAATCTATAAAAAAATCACTTGCATTGTGTTATCAAAATAATTTATTAAAATACAATAAACCAGATGCTGGGGCTAGAAAATATGAGGTGATCAAGTTTTAGATTATCTTAATTTTGAAGATTCGTTTAGATGTTTATTAATTTTCCTCCTAAAACTGATATAATTTCCATGACAGAACCAATTATCAAAAGAGCCAAAAGAATTTTAAAAATAAATCAATTAATACCAAATAATTAAATTTATCAATACTTGACTAAAAATTTACTTCTATAAATTAAACTTAACTTGACATATAAGTGATTCTGTCAAAATTAATTTAGTTTTCTTCATGGTAGTTATTGAATGTCAACAATTATAGAAAGAGTTACAATTTAAATAAAAATTGTTCAAAATAACATTAATTTACAAATTATCTAAATTTAAATTAAATATACTAACGAAAGAAATGTTTACTTATTCAATGGAAATTTAGTAAAACTAACTCTTCCGATGATCGCTAATATTCATCTGAAAAGGAAGGTACATATCAAAAACTAAATAATGGGTAGCACTGCAGGTATTGAAAACTCAAATCATTTATGTAATTAAATTTTGTTTATTGTGAAGAACATAAGTAATTCAAGATACAATATCACCTTTCAGAATTATCGTAACGAAATCTCCTTCCAACATATACTTCTGAATATTTCAACAATACATAGTCATGTCTAGGACATCAGCAACTTATTAAACATTATCTGAATTACTTAGTAGCATTAATTTAACATTATTAAATATTCCTGAGAATCATTGAAAAATTACATTATTAATTATTACTGAGAATCATTGAAAAATTACATTATTAATTCGGAGCTGCTGGTTTGCTTTAATTAAACAGATATTTTAAATTAATAAAATCAAGTATAATGCTTGATAGACTGAAATTAATTCCCTTATTCATTAAATCAAAGTGTTAGTAATCATGCAGAAAATTAAAGAAAAGAAAGGAAAGACGAGAATAACTTATCATTCTGGGACCTCGGGCCACTAAATACTGTCAGATAGCTCTTAGAGCCTTCCATCGCCGCTGCTGTCAGAATCAAGAATGTCTCTCTCTTTGCTTTCAAAAAAACTTGCCAACTCAGCTTGTTCACTTACTTTTGATCTCTATGCGCGCAGGGTAAATAGTTATGTATATGTCTTGGAGAAAAACCTTAATTAAGATGAGCTATTGTGAAAAATCATCTTAATCTGAGCAATAGAGCATCAGATTCTTATTTGCATTTCATTATTTTCTTTACTTAAATTCATTTAAGGTTTATGAATAAATATTGCATATGTATCCCTGCGCATATATGTTAAACTCATCATCCATTCCCTCCTTGCTCTGCCGGAAGTCTGTGACGTTGTTGATCACGTGGTGACGCTAAAGGGTTATTCCCTCTTTGATTGCTTTTCCATAAGGTCTTACTCCGGTGTTTGTCGATATTGTAAACAAGGGGGAAAAAAAAGGAAAGAGAGAGAGAGAGAGAGAGAAAAACAGAATTTTCACCACATGCAAAAAGTAAAATGGATAATAGTTTATATTTAATTTAACCAGCAGCCTCCATAAAAGCCTTTTAAAATACCAGCAACTCCTTTCAATTAATATTTAAAATACAACAACATATTTAAAAATATATCTGTTAATAATGGTGCAGTATGATCGTTCCAAAAATAAACATTTCCAAAATTAACGTTAAACAAGTTGAAGTGCGCTTTAATCAACCGATTAAAGGCCAATTCCAAAAAACATTATGTTAATAAACAACCATTCAGCCCAAATAATACAAATATAGAATTAAACCATTATTTATTTAGAAACTATTGAACTTAGTGGACTGTGTGAATACTTTTTGTTTTGGTAAAATTCTGTGCCAATTTATTTTACTCAAACAAACTTTCCCCGTAATTAAATTATTAAACTATAATTAGAAATGCATAAATAACAAATTAATTGATATTGTGGCTTAAAATAACTGTCAATTTAGCAACACAACAAGTGTCTGCAACGCTAATAATGTTTTCAAAAATAGTCTGCAATATGCAATATATCATATAAATTTATTCTTATTGCTGTTGTAGCTGTAGTGCTAATTAAGGCATCAGCATTTATCTGCCTTTCTGAGTAAAAAAAAATTCTGAAATTCACAGCAAACATTCTGAAAGGTTACAGCAGAGGGGGGAGGGGAGAAAATACCCTCTCGGCAATAATTATTCTTGTTGCAGGTCGGATTAACTCTGCTTTTGATTAGAGTCGATTTCAGGCTGAGTGTAGATTCTTGCAAATTGGGTTCGAGTTAACCCAATTTTTCAAAAGTTAATTCAGTATATTGTTTCAGATTAAAAACTATGCCTATATTAATTAGCATAGAACTTTGTGTGTCTGCTGTTTTCTAAAGGAATGCTGCATCTTTTCCAGGACTATTTCACAAAATTCACTTTTTTTCATGAACCTTTGACAAAATTAGAGTTTCTTTTTCTCCCGCGATCCTTTGGCGAAATTAACTTTTTTTTTTTTTTTTTTTTTTTTTTTTTCCCCCCCGTGGCCTTTTGACGTAATTAGCATTTTTTCTGCGACCATTTGACGAAATTTACATTTTTTCTGTCCTTTGATAAAATTTGCATTTTTTTCCACGATCCTTCAACGAAACTCATGGTTTTTTTTAGTCTTTTGGCGAAAATCAAGTTTTTCCGCGGCCCTTTGACGAAATCTGCATTTTTATCGCAATCTGTTTTATTAGCCAGTTTCCCACATCCTTGGATGAATTTCATGGCTTTTCTTTGGCCTTTGGACAAAATTCGCGTTTTTTCCGTGATCCTTCGACGAAATTTACTTTCTTTTTTTTTTTTTCGAGATACTTCAACGAAATTTGCCGTTTTTTGAGATCATTCGACGAAATTTGCCGTTTTTTCGAGTTCCTTCGACGAAATTTACTGTTTCTTGACGATCCTCCGATGAAATTTGCTGTTTTTTCGCAATCTGTCGGCAGAATTCTGTTTTTTCGCGATCCGACGACGAAATTGACAGTTTTTCTGCGATCCTTCAAAGAAACTCATGTTTTTTTCACAGCCTTTTGACTAAATTTGCATTTTTTCCACAATCTGTCAATGAAATTAGCCATTTTTCATGAACTTTAAATGAATTTCACGTTTATTCTGAGATTCTTCGACGAAATTCGCCGTTTTATTCGCGATCCTTCGACGAAGTTTACCCCCCCCCTTTTTTTGCATTATTTATGCACTATAGCACGTCCGCGACATTGCTGCATTTTTTTAGTCTGCAGATGCCCTAAAAAGTCTGCAACACCCGGACAAGTCGCAGACATTCTGCCACGGGGTCCGAACCTACAAATATAATTCCTGATTAACTGTCTGACTTGGTGGCACACTGTTTACTTAAGTCCGAAAAACAATGAACAAGCGAAAGTGCTTAAAAAAAATGCACTGTAACCAGATAACCTTTCCTGGCGATAGCACTGAACTCTGAACGAGTTGTGTGATGTGCACATAGCAGAAGGAATGTGTGTTATGCAAGCAATGCCCACAGTGCAGCAATTCCAGTTATTTTCTAGTCTCCCTTTATAGAGAAAAAAAACCTTTAGTCCAAATAGCCGTCTTGAAAAATAAAAGAGAATTTAGGTGAAAACCAAATAATGATAATTAGTTTTATTTGCCAGGAATCAATCCAGGAAGGGAAAAAAAGGTTTTATTTAGGCAGGGTCCTTTCACAAAAATTAGTTTAATGAAACAGGCCCCTTCAGAAAACTTATTTGAATAAAACAAACCTCTTTACAAAATTTCTCTAAATAAAATAGGTCTCTTCACAAAATTTTATTCCATAAAGTATACTCTTCATTAATTATTTTTATTTTATTAGCTTTTAAAATGTATAATTTGCAAACAAAACATGTTCACCAGAAATAAAAACTTTAGTAGAAAATGACTTTAAAAACTAGATTTCATCTTTCATTAATTTTTTTTCCCCCCCACAAAAATATAAATTTCAGAAAATCAACTTTTACTTTTCACAAAATGGACTCCAAGGAAAAAAAGACTACATCAACTCCTGTTTGCTTTTAAATACAAAGATTGTATTGAATACTGAGCTGATGTTTAAAATATCAAATGGGGATAGAGTGTGTGTGTGTGTGGGGGGGGGGGGGATTATTTTGTAACATTCCAGTAATTGGATTTAACTTGTGTAAACTGCAAAAATAAATGCTACTGTTGTATTTTTACAGTTATTGATCATTTACAGAAAACAAAATCTGTCATCAACCAATGTGATTTAATGCAGATAAGCATGGATTAGATAAGTGTGATGTCATGTTCACTGTTGTCAACTGCAGCACTGCAGTCACACAAAACACACACATTCCATACGAGTTGTAATTTTCCAACTGGACGAAAAATGCCCGGGCCAGGATTCGAACCTGGGATCTCTTGGCTGAAGCTGCAATGCTCTACCAACTGAGCTATCCCGGTCGAATCTGAAAGGCATAATTCATCCAGTTAACCTTATTGATCACAGCATCTGGTCTGATATTTGAATCAGCTCAACAGAATAGATCGCAGGTAATGGAACTCCAGTAAACGTTGGATACGTGATTACACTAGATAAATTTTAACAAAATTAATTGTGTTAAAATTAATCTAGTGAATACACATTCCATTTTTATTTATTTTGTAGATAAGCCAGTTTGTTTTTGTAATGAAGGATATAAGTTATTTCTCTCTAAGTAAAAACAGACTTTGAACTTTCTGTCTACAGAACAGGGTACAATGAAAGTTTTTCAAGATTATGGAATTTTACAATAATAAAAAAGTGTGCATTAAAAGGCATGATACAAGACTATCTACAAATGAATAAACAATGGTGATGAAATGTGAAAAACTGACAAGCTTAAATCTATTGAAAAAGGAGCATGGTTCAACGACTCCAAATTTACAATCGTGACTGCACTAAAGTTTATTTGCAGGTGGTAAAAATGAATAAATACATTGATTAAATAGAGAAAAGAACAGATTTGAGCAACAAGATAGTGGTCACATACCCATAGGAGAATTTTTTATGTCAACCCACAGCAAACCAAAATTTATCTGCAACTCAACAATGCTAAACCAAATTACTATATAATAAGAACTTAATGCAATAAGATACAACAATCAGGGCCCGATTAAGCTCTGAATGTAGGGGAAGCACGGTATCAATTTGGGGCCCCCTTTCATTTGTAAAATGTTTTCTTAATTCTTCATTCATGAAAACTCACTATTGATACTAATGTTATTCCAGAGAGTAGCTTTTCCGAGGTCACATATATATTTCGTTTAACAGCTTTTTTATCTTCTTTGTATATACTTCAGATACATTTAGTATACAGCTGTATGATCAATTTCCCGGGTGGTTTCTAAGGCAAATCAGGATGCTATATGTTTAAGTAACATCCAATTGATGACATTCATATTTCCCTGTTAAATAAGCTTCATGAAGTAGTGGATTAAACAAACTTTCTTTTCCAAAAAGTTAAAAATACAATGTAAAAAAATGAAAAGGAGAATTAGAGGGCCCTCTTCACAGTCAGTTTGGGGCCCCTTTTAAATTTTAGAGGGGAAGCATGTGCTTCACGTGCCTTTTGGATAATCAGGCCCTGACAACAATTCTAAAGATAAATTAAATTTCAGCACCTTTTTTTAGCCCAGAATTTATTTTTAAGCTGTTAGATGAATTTGCAAGGTCTAAAATAATCTGCATTGTTTCACGACTGTGATCATACATATCTATAATATATGAAACCTTTACAAAACTGGCTTATCAAAAATTAATAGGATTTACATGAAATGAGTATGCTCTTACATCATAAGCATATATATATTGTTGGCATAAAGTTTCGCTGATTGATGACAGAAAGAGGCTGACGAGAACATAAACAACTAAATCCATGTTATTTCATGATTTGATTCTGATGAAAGATTATGAGCTTTAGAAGACTAGTGAACTATGATTCTATCCCTTTTCTTACATGCAGATAAATTTATAGAACTCATACAACAAATTTGAATAATTTCAAAACATACATCGTATAATATAAAAAGTCTAATTCAAACCATTAAATATTACAAATTAAAAATTACTTCATATCTCGAGATGACTGCACAAGTTCCCTTTGGCCTCCTAGAAGTGCTTCTACTTCATGACGTCCAATACTTGCACCACCACCAACTTGGGCAGGAGGAGGAACACCTTGACCTACAGGTACACCTGAAAAATCATTTCCATAAATATGAAATTAAGTTGCATACATGCCAACTTTGGAGGGAAAGTAAAATAAGATTCTTATAGCAAAATTTTTTGAGTTAGTGTGCAGTAATCTAAAAAAGTATTAACACTAATAACTTAATTCTAAGCACCAAGAACATTACTGACAGGTTAATTGTTGCTAACTGATGTTATTTTTTAGAAAAATAAATTTACATCTGATTATATATTGTAAAAAAAGATTTAGCTTTCAATAAAATTTTTTCATATAAATTTTGGTCAAATTCATAGCTTTGTTACGAAAATTTATGATATTATTATAAATATTTTTTAAATATTCAAATCTTGGCAGGTATGATAGTTCTATAATTAAAAAAACAAAAAACAGCAGACTTCCAAGTGAAGCCATTTTTTGTCTTCACTATCTGAAGTCCGCATTAAACGATGTAAACACTTTAATGGTGTAAAAATAAACTTTTCATTGAATAATTAAATTTAGTTTTTGACAGAAATTAAATAGGCTATTAACTAAATGCTAAAATAACTTTCTTTAATTTAATAATTTTAGTTAAAAAGTAAACTAGAGGCAATTTGTTAATACAAAAGAATAAGTTACAGGGGACAAACAAAATATGCAAAGAAATTGTCGTACTTATATAATGTTACTTTAATTAAAGTAATCTCTCACCTTTCTTTGCATTACTTGAAAAATTATCTTTTTACTCTATGATTTTCTGCCTTTGTGACACTCGAAAATTTGGTCTGTAATATCACATTTTGATTGACAATATGGTGAACAGCGATCAGCAATTTTTGAACTTTTCATGCTTTTGATGGTAGAAAGTTTTCTTATTTCTTTCATTATTGTAACTAACAATTTCTTGATCTCTCAATAAATAAAATTACATCAAAGTTGTTTTTGAGAAAATAATGTTCAAAAGCAGTTTACGATTCTGCTTGGTCAGTTTGTGAAAAAAAATTGTCTGCTCTAAGTGGTCTTTAACATTAATCACAAATAGGATATGACTGATGGAATGAAATTGTTCTCTTTATTATTATATCTCTCTTAGACCAGTCTTAAGCAGATATGCATTAGTCTACGGCATTTATATTTAATTAGCAATTCCTTAATCTTGTATTCATCAGGTTCCAAATGGCCATTGTGCTGGAGGACACAATCCAGCTGGTGCAAGATGTGCTCAACTGCAGAATGTAATGAATCAGGAGTGATGTTTTGCACAAGTTGTGACATGCGATCTTTTAAGTCATTGAGGTTCTCTATTTTGCTGATGATTACAACTGCGTTTGCACCGACAGGCCCCATAGCGCCATCTGTTGCTGATTATTGAAACTATTTTGTTTTTATTGTTCCATTCTTCCCCCTTCTCGAATAGTAAGTGTACCGATTTTGGTTTAATTTTGGTTACTCTTTTAAGCTACAAAGAGCTCTAAATAGAGATACTTATGTTATAACCCCCCCCCCCCCCCCCACCCGGTATACAGGCAAATCCCAAATACTCATGTATCTAGATTTTAAAAGTAAATTTTGAAGAGAAAAACAATGCAGTATATACAAAAAAATACAGTAACTTAACCTTTGTAAATATGATAAGAATTTTATTTTACTTCCTTGAAAAGATTAATATCTTCCAACCAGGGTTAGAAATTAGCGGTGGTTAGTCGCCAAATGCAACTAAATTATTGCAATTGACGAAAAATTATATTATACCTGGTCGTCAAATTTGACGCACCCCGCCTGCCCCCCCCCCCCTTCTGCTGGAAAAAAAAAAAGGAAAATGCTATTACTTTTTTTTATTTTCTCCTCTTTAAAGCAAGAGAAAATACTATTCAAATTATATTCTTTTAAGACTCGTGAATGTGCCAGCAGAAAAAATAAATTATTGAGCTGCAAGTACACAGAAAAATAAAAGGAAAAAAAAAGCCAAACAATTAAAAAAAAAAAAAAAAAATCAATCTCTGTTGTTAATTGAACGATTTCCTTGAAATTTTCACCAAGCTACAATAATAGTAAATTAGGCAGTATGAATTTTTTTTAAATTAAAATGTAATAGCTTATTAGAAAATTAGAACCCCCACAAAAATTGGCCAGTACAGAGCAATTAGAAGAAGCAATGTGGTTTATTTGTTTATCCAAATGCTGTGAAGTCTGAATTGGAACTTTATCAAAACAAGATAATCCGCTTTGGATGAATATTTTGTTATGCAGAAAGAAACCATTAAGAGTTTTTTTTCTCTCCCCCTAATAGGATATTTTATATTTTACCATGCTTAACAAATCAATCTAAGTATTAGAAATAATAAACATGCTACAGTGAATAATTTTATTTCATTATAGATACATAATGTTATCATAATCGTATAAGATTTATTTATATACAGTAAACTTCTAATCCAGCACACTAGATAATCCCGCATGACATTTTGAAAAAAAAATCCTTGTTTAATATTAGAAGAGCCGGAAAATTAAAATTGTATAAAAATTGCTTATACAAGAATTTTTATTTAGAGCTTTTTAAGATATTTACTTGATCATATGTTGTACTTTATATTATTGAGTATATTTTTATTCTATTCAAGCTATTTAAAGAATAAAAAACATGCTTTACTGTCATTTTTGTTTAATTCTAACTTCTACACTTTTCCTCTGACATTCATTCTGTAATCCAGTAATGCTTAAAGTACCGAATGTGCTGGATTAGAGGAAGTTTACTGTATAAAATATCCCTTATCTGATTATCAGGCAGTAGCTATAGTTCATTATTATTATGACAGAAAATTCTGCCTGGAATGATATGCTATCAGAAAAGAAAATTTTTCAATAAATAATAACGAATAGTACATTAAAAATACACTTATTATTGTTACATAAAAATTTTATTAAGAGGAATAAAAAAATTATTTTTTAATTTATATATTTTTCGTATATGTTGTATATTTTTCGTTTTATATAAATCATATAGTTATTGAACAACAACACTTTAACTGGGGAATTAAATTAATTTTATTCACATCTTAGAATTAAATTCCTGAACTCCCATGTGCAGAACCGGTTAAACAACTAGTTTTATATTATTTTGCAACATCTGTATGTAAATGAGTAAATAACTTAAAATTAATAAGAAAGAACTAATTCATTTTATTTAAAATTGCTTTATTTTTACAGCACATAAAATATATTTAATAGAGAAGAAAAGTATTTTTGACGTTTAAAAATAGTCAATTTTATTTTGAGTTTGTATTAAAGCATTGTTATTTTTTCAGGTTAGAAAACATAGTATGTCTACTACACATTACAGTTCTTGCAAGGCAAAATTAGCCAAAGATAATCCATCTAGTTCCATATATCCAAAAGTTCATTTGTTTGCTTTTTTTTTTTCATTTTCTGATGTACTTTCAGTCATAAGTTTTTTTTTTTTTTTTTTTTTTTTTTTTTTTAAATTAAGCTTATACCTGGTTGTATCTAACAGTTCAAATTTTCTTCCTATGGATATAATTGCTTGATAATCTGTTTTGTATGCATATTAGCTTTATAAAAAAAATTATTTAAACATTTTTCTAGAATCCAAATATTGTAGTTTAATGCTGTTTTAAAATTTTATAGAAAGCCAGTTTTTATTTTGTTTTAGTGATTAACACAGAGATAAAATGTTTAATATGTACACAGTAGAGATGAGACGGGCTCGATTTTTATATCAGTCTTTGGGCCTGGGTTCATTTATTTTGAAACTGACTATTTATTCTCATATAGAAAAAATAAAAATAACTTTTTCCTCTAAAAAATTACATATTCCATTTCAAATAATTTTAATGTTATTTTGAGCAGAATGAATAGAAGGAGAAACAGAAATCTTATTTTTCTTTTTTAGTATTAGAATTTTATTTTAAAAGAAAATTTATGATATTTGCCATGTGACTGATGACTGGGTGATATGGCGCCAATAATATTTGTTGCTAGGTTTTCGTTTGAGATAGTAGAATATATTTTAATTGGAACGTTTATTTTATTTTTTTAGAGATCTAATGCCAGGTGAATATTTTTTTTTTCGTTTTTAGTCAATCAGCATTAGTTTAGGTTTGCAAATTTTCAGTATTCTATTGTATGCGAGTCATACTCGCTCTTCATATGAAAACAACATTATGATTCTATTTTTAATTATAAACTCTGCTCATGCTAAAGCTCTTCTCTGCACATTTACGAAGTCACTTTCATTCGTAAGTAGATATAATTGTCATGTATTGTTATTCCAATAGAAAGCAATCGAAGAGTGTTTCAACTTTTTCTATAAAAGTACAGGATTTTTGGAGGAACACACAGGATCACAGGAAAAGGTGTCAAATTTTTAATTTAAGCTGATTTTTAGAAACACGAAATATTGTTTTAATTCAAGAATCAATTAAGTTACGAAATACACCTTTTATAGGAAACAAAAAACATTGTTCTATTCTTTATCATAAAAGTAGTAATTCCTACAAATTTAATTCATTTATTTATAAAATGCACTTCGTTAAAGAGTCCATTAGATTTGCTTATTGGGAGAGAAATTATTTACGTCCTTTTAAGGAAGTATATTTTATTTGATACCAAGCTTCTCTTTTGATAAGATAGAATGTAAATTTCCATAAAATTAATTATGTGCACGGGACGAACAGTTATTTTTCCGTACAAAGTTTTTTAAAAATGAGATATTACTTTTAAAACAATTTTTAAATATTATGCATTTGTTTTTCAATATCGGGCTCGGGCTCTAATTACACAAAATGTTTCGGGCTCGGGCAGACCCGGGCTCCGAAAAGAGAGCCCGAACTCATCTCTAGTACACAGCCCCCTCGCCCTTAACACATAAAGATAATTACAATATTATTGTTAACATGGGTTCGAAAGGAAATTGAGAAAATATGATATAACATAAAATTACAACCATGAAATGCAGTTTGGCACCTAGGAAAAAAATGCAGGTGTCATTTGATGCCTTACTAGAATTCCCAATTTCTAACCCTGCTTCCAAGCTATACATGCCTAAGCAATATTATTCACAGTGTAATAAGTTTCCATTTTCTACCTACCTATAATAAAATGACATTTCTAAATATGTGCAATCCGAATTATAAAATAAAATTTGTGTTACCTCCAGTCTGTACAGCTGATAGAAGAGACAAAGCACGTTCTTGCCTTCCTATGACTTCATCAATTTTTCTGTGTAAGCCTCTCAATACTTCAAACATCTGACTTTGTCCTTGGAATATCTGCTGTAATTCTCTTTGTTGATGACTTTCATACTAAGAAAATAATTCATTTTTAGATTTTGAAAGGACACAAAATTGAACATTTTCGAGATAAATATTATAAATAATATTGTACATTTACAATCAATCACACAGGCAGTAAAATCTAATTGCTTTAAACTGTGATCCACAGATCCCAAGGGGTCTTTAGTGCATTTTTAGAAGGTCCTCTAAGATGAGAGTTCCATGTAAAAGTTTTCAGTTATCAAGAAATTGAGATCAGTCTTGAGAAAGAAAAGGAAAAGCTAAAATTACTGTTTAAATATACTGTATAATTATTTTACATCTACCCTATATATATAAAATCCTAATGAAACGAATTTGTGAAACGATTTTATGAAACGAATTTATGAAACGATTTTATGAAACGAATTTATGAAACGATTTTATGAAACGACTGATTATGTTTCAGGGCCATTTTTAATAAAATATTAAACGCTTGATGGGGAAATTAATACCAATTGCCCATAAAAATCCGCGGATGTCAAAACTGGTAATAGAATTTTGAAATTGGAATTAGTTTATTTTTTTCTAATTTTAATGACATTTCTGTAATGATGGCAACTAATTACTCAGTTTTTTTGTGACAAAAAAGGGAAAAAAATAAAAAAGGATCCCGATAGGGATTATTGATTTATTTTTATTCGTCATTTTCAAATTGAAATTGAATTTATCTTTTATTTCAATCGATAATGAAGACAAGATTGTGATTAAATTATGTTTTTCACGAAAATTTGAAGAAAAAAAAATCACATTTCTATCGTCAGGATTCAATCGTCTGTCAGCATTTAATTTAATTTATAAACTGAAAATATTTTGAATAAATTCGTCCAAATGACGTCATTTATGTAAATACGTCATTTATGTTTATACAATTTATTTAATATAAAGAAGCCATTTATCTATTTTTATGTACAAAAAGAGGTAAATTGAAAGACAATTATAAATAAATTGTATATATACATATAAATACATGTATAAACAAGCATAAAAGTTCGGTGCTTTTCCAGTATATGGGGCCTTGACGAAACAGAGAAAATAGCCTTGGCGGAAAAGGAAATTTGGCAACATACTTTCCGTCAACCTATTCACTTTGTCATTTCGTATACAGAAGCATTTTTTCAATATTTATACAATTTGTTTAGCGTAGAATGTCATTTATCATTTTTTATATATAATCAGAAGTAATTTGTATAGAAAAAACAATAATAATATACGTATAATTAAAATACGCATATAAACAAAAAAAATCGTCGAATTTGTTTCCATGGCTGTTTATGTCATTTGGCACCAAATCTCACTTTCTGATGCCCAAATTGCGCCAAGCTTTTTAAAAAAGCATCAAGACCCCTATTATAGAAAATCACCAAAAGTTCATTGGGTTTGTTTTCCTAACTTTTGGCAACAAATATATGTATATTAACGAATCTATTCGTTTTTGAAACTCGCATTACGACAAACCTAAAAGCAAAGGATCCTATACTGGAAAAGTACCCGATTTTCTTATGGACAATATTCAAGTGACATAACATGGTGTAAAATTATCGCGGATAGCAAATTTGTTTAAATATCTCATCAATTGATGCCGAATAAATGCAGGCATGCATGCAAAAATATTTAATTAATTTTGTATGATAAATAATTATTAGAAAATTCGTATATACATATTAATTAAAATAAATAATTTACATATTTAAAATAACATGAAAATATGCATGATGGTGCACTAAAATACAGAGAAAATCAAAACCTGTTACTGAAAATGTCTATAACATAGTACTTTTCAATACCGTGGTTCTTAATGTTATTCACAAGCAGATGGAATTTTTCTCATCCTTAAACGCAAAGGAAGAATAGAATACAGATCGTTGTTATAAAAGTGCGAGATGCAGCCACAATTTAAACCTAACCATTTTATACAAGCTGGTTTTCAAGGTGTAATTGATTTTACTTATCAATCCCTAAAACAGTCGTCAGTTGTCGCAACAGCTGTGTATGAGGCCATGATAATAAAAAAATGCCCCATTAAAACGTTAAAAGCATGGCAACCCAATTACAGATTTACCAATATTTTTAAAACGAAGCACGCTGTCATGTTTTTAGAGGCCTCGAAGTCTGAGCGGGGGTTGGCGAGCGTAGCTCGCAGGGGGTAGGCCCCCTAGTATTTCTATAAGTTTATACATCTTGTTATTGATATACAGGGTGAGTAAGATCTTTACTTTTGCCACCACTTCTCTAATAATAATTTTTGCCTTTTCTAATAGCAAAAAATTGTTACAAATTATGGGATTAAATAAGTTACTATTTCAAAGCTGTGGGGCTCGGAAATAAGCATCTGTGGATATATTAATATCAGTAACTTGCAACAGCATAGATGAAATATAATCCTCGAAAATCCATGTTGCAGGGGAGGGGCAGTAGTTGGTATCCACAGTAAAATTCTTTTGAATGATGAGATGGCCAACACAGATCTCTATGTTCAACAAAAGCATAATTTCAATGCAAACATTTGAACTTGAAAGTTATTCACTCAAATTATTCACTATTTGTAGATTATACAACTACATATTAATAAAGAAAAACATGAACAAATAAATGAACAATAATAATTTGAAAAACTTATGACTTAGTTTCTGCAAAATTTCCAATGAAATTAAATGAATTTTTTTATTATATGAAATCTAATGAAGAATAATGGTCGGAATACATATTTTCTTTTTGTATTCATCATTCAGTAGAATTTAATAATTCTGCTCTTTCTTATTAAAAACAAATTTATAGTATTTGGAATTGAATTATATAGTTATTATATGTCATTTATAAATATTTCATTATGCCATACACTGTAAGTAAAGATTTCCAATTAATAAAGTTTCACGTTTAAAAAAAAAAATTGAATTCTTTACCCTATTTCAGCCTATATATTTTCTATGAGACTTAAATCTGAACTGTTACAAGCCCTTGTTAATGATGAAATTACAAATAAAAAAAAAAAAATTCATTTCGCAATGAAATTTTATATTTATTTACCGCAGACGTCCTATAGGAAAAAAAAAAAAGCATCATCATCTTGAAGAGATTTCCTAAGTATGAAAACGATGAATATAATGGAGTATGCATGCTGTTTTTACAATATACTTTTGAATGCTTAATGATCCTCTCAAGGCTAATGTGACCATCCTAATGATAAAGTATGTAAATACATACATAGCATAATATAAAGATAATGCAGAGACTAGAGATGCCAACTATTGAAAATACTTTCATTAAGAAACATTTTTATTAACCGCTTTCATACTTAGTAATTTTGCCAGTAATGCAAGATGATCAGATTTTTCTTGTACAGATGGGAAAGTTTTCCTACTTTTGTGAGAAAGAAGTCCCAATAATTATAGAGAATCTGTAACATCTATAATAATTGAATGATCAATTTTAAAAACTAAACATTTGACAACATTAAAGCTGACTTGAATAAAAGGTAGGGAATCTAGATGTATAAGATAAAAGCATATAACAGGGTGTCTATTCCAGATCAGCAATGAATTTCCCCGAGATTTCCAGGTTTTCCATACCAATAAAAAAATATATATTCCAAGTATCAAGATTTTGTGATGTTACACACAAAAAATCTTAAAAGTGGAGAGAGTGGAACTTGAGAAAATTTGAGAGTGGAACTTTCACAACTGATTCTGAGGCACAAATTACTGATTTGTTACATAAATAATTGCAAAATTTACAAATTGTTAAAAAATTTACATGCCAAACATTTTGCAGATACACACTTTTAGCATCATGTTCTATCCATTTTGTCAAATCAGGATGAAATTCTTTATCACATCAGTCACATTTAAATACAGATTGCTTTGACATATTTTAATACAAATAATAAACATTCAATAAATTAAGCTAACAAATGTCAGTTCCCAAACAAAGATAAGTAAGCAGAGAAACACCTAATCAATCCTACAACATTTAGTAGAAAGTTTCAGTGAAGCTGGAACTGAAAATCTTTACAAAGGAGGACTCAAAGGGGATAGACAAAATGATTTGCACGAGCAGTTGAAATACTCTTTACAGTACTTATGAAGAGCAAAGTTTCATTTTAATGAAGTTGCAATTTCAAATCCTTAGTTTTACAAAAAACATTTTCCCTTTTTTTTTCTTGAAAGTTCAAAATTTAGCTTTTTCTCAGAATTTTTAAATTTTCTTAACTTTTCCGCACAAATGGTAAATTTCCCTGATTCTCACCTGACTTTTCCAGGTGGCTAGACACCTTGATATAAGATAAGAAAACAAATTTAAAAGTTGAGACTCAATTAGATTGCAAATGCACTATTCAACTATTTGCATGAAAATTGCACTGATTCTAATTTTTTTAATTTAAATAGAAAATGGTTTTCTGTAAACAATTTAAAATATTTTAAACGTGCTTGAACCACCCAAAAAAAAAAAAATTATGATTTTTATGGTTGATGACTTTTTTTTAAAGAAAGATATAAAACCTTTGAATGACTGAAAGTAAAACTTTTAGATTATTTTCTGTAATTAAAAAAGTAATTACCGCTTCATCAGGATTATATTCTAAATCTTTTCGCTTAGCTTCGTCAGGATGATCTTTACGAAACCTGTTGATTTTAAGAAATATTAGTACTTTAATGGGCTACCAAAGTTATTCACATTTGAAAGAGACAATTTGAGAAGACTTACTCTTCTTTCTGTTTCTCTAGCTTTTCTTTATATTCTTCATACTCCTTTGAGAATTTTTCTTTTTCAGCATCTCCAATAACTTGGGAAGTCTAAAAAATTTTTAATTACTATTTTAAATAACACATAAACTTAAATCACAAAGAAAAACTTATTAGTAATTATTAAATTACAAGTAGTTTGTTTGACAACTTACAGGCTGAGTTCCAGGAGGATACAAGCTATAGGTCAAAAATTTCAAGGCATCATGATCATCTACAAGATAAAAAGTAATCTGTAATTATCACATTTTAACAGGTTTTAATATATGCTAAATAATTTTAAAAGTATAAACCTTGAAAATTATATAGGCAGAAAATAACTTTTATAATGAATTTGTTTCTTATTATCTACATTTAATAATAAAGGCTTTCTTAGTTTACTTTAACTTTAAAAAAGTGACAATTATTAGCTATAGAAATATTCTTGAAATATGAGTGAAAGGTATGTATTTTAAATGAAATGAGTGAACGGTTTATATTTAAAATGAAATTAATGCAATGTGAATGGTGATGATAGGAACAATATTTGGAAGTTTACCACCTGTGCCTAGCTAGTATAAAAGTGCCAAACCCTGATATGACACACACTAAAAGCAAATAATGGTGATGCAATGTGAAAAACTGATAAGCTAATCTAATAAAAAAAGAACACTGTTAGACAGCTTTAAAATTGCATTTGTAACTGGACTAAGGTTTATTTATAGCTGGTCAAAAGAATTAACACTAATTAAATGGTGAAAAAAAAATGGTGATTAAATGAAATTAAATGATTATATTTGATACTCGTACTTGTTCATTTTGACTAAATCTGTAATTTGTTCCTTAAGCTTCCGTTTTTGAGTTAAATCAAACAATTTGGAAATAGATTTTGTTTAATATCTGCACACATATCTAAAACCTTTAAAAATTGGCTTGTTGAAAATTAATCCCAGTTACATAAAACTAAGGAAACATCTTATGAGTGTGTTTTGGTGCCACACTTACTCATTATTGACAATACGTCAAACTACTTTACAACAGATTATTTTTAATGCATTGAGTCTTTATAATTGATGGAAAAGTACTGATTATTCTATTCTTAAACAACATTTTTACTCTTCTGTCTAGCTACATTATCTGAAACTAGAAATTCTATTACAAGTGTCCTTCAACATAGTTTGAGAAAATAAATTTGAATTTTGTATTAAATATTATAGCATTTCTGAATATTTTCATACTTTTTTTGAATGATATATTTAATTTCATTAAAAATTAAATCTACAAAAAACAAAATTACATAAACCACTTTTTCAAAAACAACATAAATCAAATTAAAAAAATTTCAGGAATCAAGACTATGCTGTACACAAACACTAGATATTTTAAGGGCTGCTTATGTCCTCACTTATATTTCTTAAATCTTTAACCTTATATGTGAGTTATCAGTTATTTTATAGTAATTAAAATTATCCCGTCTATCACTTTTCATAACAAAAAACTATCGCCAAACTGTAAGATTAAACGCCAAAAATGTACTCCCATTTACTTGATGTCAGAAGCATTATACGTGATTGTTATGTCATCAAATAGTTCATAAAGTGGTCGACGGGATAATAGAGAAGTACCTTTGTAACTAATATTCAAAAACAAAGTTTTTGCGAAATTGGCGGGGGGAAAAATCGTGCCAATGTGGTGCTTATATGACATCTGTGCCTAAAATAATTTCTGTGTGCTTAAAATAAAAATTGTGTGTGTTTTATAACATAATAAAATCAAACAAACTAGCATGCTGTTTTAGCAATCTTGGCCTAACGGGTTCTCAAAAACTGGGTTTTCTGGCCAAAATGGCGCAAACAAAAATCACGCCAATCCCAGTGCGCTAGCGACAGCTGTTCCAAAAATATTTATATCAAGTGTATAATGTTTTGCATTTTTATACGGAACACTTCTCCATTTAAAGATTTTAAATGCTATTTACATAAGATATTTTTTTCCTGAGGTTCCCAAAAGTTAATTTAGGTATGTTTTTCGTTCGTTTATTAATTTTTTAAAATTTGCCCCCTGACAATAACAATTATTTATCCCAAAAATACCTCTTAGGTTTGTTAAATATGTTTATGTATTTTCATTACTTATTAAAATTTTGAAAATGGCGATAAAATTTTATTTTAGCATCGTATTTATGTTTTTAAGATGGTTCAAAAACATGGTTTAATAAAAGTACGTTTGTAAACATTTGAAAAACATGCTTTTCTGCTCTTTGGAAAAATTTGGTAAGATGCTCAAGTAGATGCTTTTAGTAAGATGCTTTTTTTAAAGTAGATGCTTCGGTAAGATGCTTTTGGCACCATGTTTGGCACGCCAACCGGCACAGGATACGGAACTTTTTCCCATTCAGATACACAGGCAAGGCTGGTCTCAAACAACATTGTTTTAACTCTATAACAGTTATAATAATGATATTAAATTGCTCCGATTGGCTTTGGGCCCGATTACGGCAGTCTCCCCTGGAAAAAACTGTAGAAGTCTTTTACATTTGTTTCGAATGAAGCTCAGTAAAAAAAGTATTAATTAATAATACAAACAACACTAACATAAACATGGAAGCAAAAGTTTGAATTCAAATGTATATATTTGTTAATCTTTCCCTCTCCCACCAACTCTTCAAAAAATAAGAAAAATAAAAAGAAAGTTATAGCATTGAATTTAAAATGGCGTTAAGCTATGTTTTCTGACTTAAGCAATTAACTGCAAACCCGAGTATGAAACTTTCACTTAACTATAACATGTATCTAATAGCCCTGAGGATACTTCCCAGTTATACGGACCTTTAGGCTTTTTTAAAAAGCTTGACACAATTCGGGTTTAAGAAGTTGAGATTTATTGCCAAATTATATAAACAACTATGAAACTAAAAGTGATGAATTATTTTGCTGGTTTACGCATGTATTTTTAAAAATTACATCTGATTACACTTATTAGATGAATTACTTCTGTTTGTATTTAATAACGGTAAACGGCTTCTGTATATTGAATGAATTGTGAAACTATTAGGAAGAGGTAGAGAGACGAGTAAACAAACGGGTAGTGACAGAAATAGGCTAACGGGTTGCGAAAAGAATAGGTAGACGGGTAGCGAGACAGGTAAAAAAAGGGTTAACAGAGGGGTACCGAGATGGGTAGCGAGACGAGTAGTGAGACTGATATACAGGCATGTAGAGTAAAGGTTGAGAGACGGGTTGCGTGGTAGATAGAGAGACGGGCTGACAGAAGAGCACAGAGACGAGTTGACAGACGGGTAGAGAGAGGAGTATGTACACAGGCAGTAACTGGCAGACTGGTAATTAAACGGGAAGCAAGACAGGTAGAAAGACTGATTGACAGATGGATAGCGAGACAGGTAAAGAGTTGGGTAGAGGAAAAAAATTTAATTCAAATGTAAATATTTGTCACAAGGAAAATGTTGCAACAATGAAATTAAATTTGCGTTAAGCCACGCTAAAATACGCTATTGGCTGGAAATCTGATTACGTAACTTTAAAAAGCTTGGCGTTTTATAAGATCAAGAAAAAAAAAATGGGATTATTTGCCAAATGTTATAAAAACAAATCTGATGGACGGTACTTCTTTTCTATTTGTTTAACAGTGTATATGGATTTATGTATGATATTTTGTAATGCTATCATTTAATTTTCTCTTTTTCATTATGTCGCAATTGTTAATCCTACGTTCTTAGAAATATCACTCAGACTAATCCCTTTGATGGAAATCCTAGTTTAATTTTTTAATTGAGTAAAGTTTAATTTAAGTGAAAGTCAATATGTAATTTAGTTATCTTGTTGTGTGTAAGTTAAGAGATAGGTAAGACACAACAAAGGCTTGTGCTCTTATGCGACATTTTGTTATTTACAGTAACAAATCAAATATTTTTGGGAAAGGTTTCTGGGAAATACACTCGCCACATGGCGATTAAAAAATCAGCCATCGATTGCCACTCGCCAAATGGAGATTAAAAAATCTTATCGATTGCCACGTGAAATACACCATTTTTCATAGAAATATGCATCTCTACACTGATTACATCTAATTAGAGAACTGATTAATTCTGTTTCCTACCAGGTGCAAACCGATTTCAATGACTTAGCTGAATTTTCTATATTTCGGCTTTTTCTCATGTGCTTACTAGTTGGATTATTTTTTCAAGAAATAGTTTTATTCTGTAAAATATATTCATCAACTTTGATTCCACATACATTTCAAGTAATTTATTCCTTTTTTTTTCTTTACCGGATACAAGAGAATTTTAAGGACATTTCAGTATCTTCAATATTTCGACTCCTGCCACATGCTCACCAGTTGGATTGTTTTTTCAAGAGATACTGTTTAATCATGCGAAATACACTCATACTCACACATACAATAGGTATAAAACTCTTATAGAAAAATATGTTTATATACAACGATTATAATTTATCTAGATGTTAAGAAAGTTTGAAACATAATAGTGGCCACTAATGAAACGGAGTCTACCGGCCACTGGCTAATAACTAAATTTCGCAGTTTTCACCTATAATCACTGGCATATATTATCCAAGTTAAGCTGAAATCATGCAATACTTTAAAGAACCTCATAAAATAATCCCATCAAAATAACTATTTTCAGAATATTTCACTTCAAAGTTTGGTTAGTACCTGAAAAATCCATCCCCCTATTGTTATTTTTATGCCTAGTGCAAAATCTGATTATGATTGAGCTGTAAAACAGACTGGAGGAAATCTATAATAATAAAGATAGAATTTTTGTATGTGCTGTATTCAGAAGAGACCACTGCACACACAGCTATAAGATTTGTCAAGAAGGTACTTGTGTTTAAAATTAGGCACATTGAGCCAGTTTTTGGATTTTTTAATTTAATTTTTTGGGAGATTTTTACCTTTTTGTTTTTGCATTTCGGGATGATTTTTTCACATTATTAAAAGGAATTTGGTTTCAATCCTTTAGCCCTGCATAGTAAATTTTGTCCAATTTTCAACGAAATTTAATAAGAATTCGTACAGCGATTTTTGAATTTTTTTCAGTTATTTTGTGTTTTGCAGAAATTTTTCAATATTTGTAAAAGGAACCCAGTTCTAATCTTTTAGCCCAATACAGTAAATTTTGTACTCTGAGTTTTGAATTTTTAGCAATTTTTCGCATTTCACAGATTTTTTTCCACATTACTAAGCATACAGTTTCAACCCTTTACCCCCCACTTTGCACCCCATTGAATACATTTTATTCAGAATTCGTACAGCGATTTTTGAATTTTACATGAATTTCTAATGAGAATTTAAGGAGTTTTTTTTTCCCCCTAGTTTTATGACGATTTTTTGACATTCGTAAAAAGGAATCTGGTTTCAATCCTTAACCAGTTAAAGTAAACTTTGTCCTCTGCAATTTTTTAATCTTTAGCACTTTTCATGTGATTTTTAAGCCTTTCTCAATTTGCTGTGATTTTTTCCACATTAATCCGGTTTTAATGTTTTAGCCGAATATAAATTATTTTCCTCTGCAGTTTAATTTTTACCGAACTTTTGCATTTCTCAACAATTTGACATTCCTAAAATGGAGTCCAGCTTTAATCTTTTCAATGTAGTAAATTTTGTCTTCTTTAAAATAAAATTTATCCAAATTGGTATAGCAAACTAAGTTTTTTGCTAGTTTTTATGCAATTTTTAAAATTTTCAAATTTTGCAGATTTTTTAAAAAAATTCAAGATGTAAGACATTTATCGAAAAAAGGAACACGCTATTTGATTCCAAATCATTTCAATAGTCATGCATGAAAATGTTATTGTTTTAAGTATAAAAAGGACTCCGTGAATGTGCTGTAAAGTTTCGTGTTTTAGAGAGGGGGAAAAAAATTGTTGAGCTGCAAACAAAAATAATTAAAAGAAGGCCTCCGGGGAGGCTCGAATTTTGTTTGGATTGGCATATGGAAAAATATGCTAGTTCACATTACAATTTTAAAGGTCTACTTTCTCTAAATGGCCAAAAAAGATTTTAAATTAAATACTTAACTGAAGCTGACATATAACATGAATTTTCTTAAGTGTTGGGTAAAGAAATAAGACAACTTAAAAAAAAAAGAAAAAAACTGAAATAAATGCACTAATTTGTACTAAAGAGTTAAAACTATTAGATATTGCATTCCTCTAAAAATTTACTTACCAGCTAAACCACCAGTAGCAGCAGATAAACCAAAATGTCCATACTGAGGTAGATAAAGGTTTTCAGCTCTGAGACACAATTCAAAGTCATCATCATTGTTAGAGTTGCCATTGTGAAACAATATCTGTTATATACGAAATATTTAAAAAATATATATATATATTTAAAAAAGTATGTAGCAAAAATGCTGTATTTTCAAAAAAAAAAAATAAAAATAAATAAATAAATAATAAAAAATTAAATAAACAAAATATAATTTAGTAGAAGCAGTTCTCAAACAGTGAGAGTCGTCATCAAATCAATCAAATTAACAAACATAACAAAAGCAACTAGAATTTTTCTTTTGTTTTTTAATACACACACACACACACACACAAAATGCATGTACATGAGATAGTGCTCACAGTATTAGCAAAATTCATGCATCTTGAGACTTCTGTTCAACAAGGCTGCTGAAACCATGGATTCCCCCCCCACCCCCATAAGTGTAAAACATATATACATGCACTATAATGATATCAGTGGTTACAAACATCATGTCTTTGATATTCAAAAACAGAGCTATTTACTTGTCCTAATGATCTAAAAATACAAAACTGGATCCCCCTCTTCCTTAGCAATCTGAAGTTATCCAAAATTTCACCAATAAAGGAATCGGATTGGTTTTTGGATAAACTTTCATTAAAATGTTATAAAATTGTCAGTCTCATGTAATGTACAATACTGTAATGTGTTATATTTTACTGTATTCTTCTATACTGTCTATCATTTGAAACAAGTAAATATAGGAAGTAACTTGGGATGTGCGAACAAATTAATCATATTTTCATTATTTTATATGATAAAATTTGATTTGGTTTATAAGCAATTCTTTGGAATGAATTGTAATTGAGAACCAAAATACCACTGTATATAATTTGAAATTCAAAATGGTACCTGAAATGTTAAATGCTGGTTGATACATTGAAACAAGACACTACCATGATGCCTTTATTTGGAGGCATCAATAAATTAAGTCAAAATGCCTTTTCTTTTAATAGAAATGTAAATATAAGGCTTTCATATTTATTTTAAAGGTTGAGAGAGTAATATGTACCCTTATATATAATTTGTTACAGGGAAAATGAGAGATTTAGAACTAGTGTTTGGATTTATCTTATTAATATATGAACCAGCATCATAAATGTGCATATAATTCATCCACAGTGTCAGGACCATTCATACTGGCTGCTACATAGCTAAGATATTAATCTTTGCAATTTATTTCTTGGATTGAGAAAGTACAAGCAGAAAACAGAAAATGTACTATAGATGCAAACAGCCATTATACAGCTTTATCCTTCCAAAAGTGTGTGTATTAATTGACGCTGAGAATGTGTTAAAAAGTTCATTGCAAGTCAATTCCAAAATTTCAAGAAATGAATGAAAAAAATGCCTCAATTATGCAGACTCTCTAAAATTACCTAATTTAATAAGTATGGGGTGGAGAGAAGAGAAAGAATTTGCATTGACAATGTAAAAATCTTAACTATGCAAAAGTTTATAAATTAACAGGCATGTCCCAAAAAACTGACAGCATCATAAGCCAAAAAATAAGCCTTATCTATATTTATCCTATGTATAAGATCATGGAAATGTTCAGAAACACTGGCATGGATTGGGAAGGACTTAAAGCCAAAAAAGTTTACAAGTCATCCTAATAAATATTAAACTAGGGCCATGGGCTTTTAAGCCCAGCCAGGAGAAGCTGTTTTTTTTCTGTTATAAACTTAAAGTTCACTTAAAAAAAGCTGTCCTTTATTAAATTTTTAATCCATGAGTAGCTTTTAAGCTATAGCAATTAGTAAGGTAATCTAATAAATAAAATTCCACTTTACAAACCAGAAATTCCAAAGTAAAAAGAAAAATAACCTTATTATAAAAATTGTCCTGTTCAATATAACTTTGAACTATTACAAATGATTTTTACTTAAAATAATTATTCAAAAAGACAAATGACACTGTAGCTATATACACTAAGGTTGTTATTATCAACCATTCGGCTCACTGTTTAGGTACTGGTACACTTATCAGCACCCAACTCATCTTGGTACAATACAAAATCTTAAGAAAACTCTTACAATAGATAAAGTTGGCAAGCAGCTATGCAATATAATAAAATCACAAATACTATTGGGTACTAAAATTTCATTTCTTGATGAATAAAGCACATACAATGGCAGTGCATGTTTGCCTTCAAATTAAGATTGTCTCTTTTCACCTGACAACCAAGATTTTCTGGTGCATTTTTACTTGCTTGTTAATTAGCTAAAATCAACTTCTCTATTTCCAGGAAGAGTCTGGATATAGTTATAATAAGACAGGAATTCAAATGAGTTCTGATTAGCAGCACCACTAGGGGATATCATCCATTTACAGAGTATCATACCTGCCAACTTTTGAAAATGGCAAAGTGTAAAATGACGCGTGAAGAGTATTTCACACATCTTTTTTTTTTTTAACATAAAACCCATGTAACCCATTTTTAAGTAACACATACACGGTTTTTAAGTAACACATACACATCTTTTTCAAAAAAATTTATGTACATAATAGATGAATAGTATTAAATAATACAATGCTGACCATTATAAAGATAGTTTGATGAGAAAAATACGAAAAATATTACAACACTCATTAAGAAACTGATTTTAAAGACATATACACAGCTTTTCTTATCTAATTTTTGCTTTACGTCTGAGCAAATTTATTTAAAACACGACTTCTTACATACAATACAAATTTTAAAAATCTTCCTGATGATTTTTGACAATGAAACCGGAACTCATTCTTAGACAATACTAAATATTACCCTCACATTCATCATTTACCGTTACTATAAGCATCTAGAAAGTTATTCATAAATTAAGGGATGAAAAATGAAACTTGGAAGAAACTTTGCAAAAAAGTGTAAAAATATGTGCTCTAAGTGTAAAATTGTAAAAAATGCTCCAAAAGTGTAAATTTTACTCCTGAAGTGTAAAAGTTGGCAAGTATGGAGTATGTATAAAATCTTTACATTAAAAAAAGACAAGTTAAAATTAATCTTGTAAAATGAAGAATTATGATAAAATATATTTTACAGTTTTTAATTGTAATTAAAAGAAGATATAAAAGAATCACTCTGTAATTCAAAAGGTTAATCTTTTCTCAATGTCGCTAAAAAAGAAGACAAAAAACTATTTCAGTAGTTGGGTAAGAAAATATAAAGTACGAGAAAATTTCACAAATGGAATTTCATATTTTCACGACTACAAGTTACATAATAGTATTGTTTATTTTAAAAAATCTATTATTTTACAATGATATTTAACCTAGCTTTAATTTTAATCTTAGAATGACCATGCTTTATGACACACAAACTAGTGATATGGGGCAATGCAAAAGTACTTGGAGCCTTTAAGCAAAGAAAAAAATTATGCACCATCTTATAATAAATATATACAGTAGAAGATCTTTATAACGCAATTCTCCATATAACACACAACTTCTCAGATGTAAACAATGAATTTTTAGTTAAGGAGCAACTGAATTCTCATATTATAAACAGTTGCTATTCGCTAGAAGACTAAATTTGATACATTAGTTCAACTTTATCTCTAATTCAGAGCTAATTACTGAAAAAATTGCTATAATTTGATTCAGGTATGTTTGTTAAATTTACTTTATAAACATTGTCCAATGTGTGAAATGATCTATATTATGCAAAAAATATAATCTGCACAATTCCTGGTAATAAAGAATGCAATATAAAGATACTCTAATGTATTTTAGTATGTTTCACAAATGTTTGGCCATGTTTTACAAGCTTCATTTAATGATGTGTGAAATGTGATCTATGTAATGCAAAATTCTATATAACGCACAACCTCGTGTTTTTAGGTTTGCGTTATAAAGATCTTCTACTGTACTTACATTTTCACATGCATAGCAATACATATTATGCTCAAATACAGTAAAACCTACATAGACTGAATTGCAAAAGATTGAAAAAAAATCTGTTTTAGATAGATGTTAGTAGATGTACTTTCTGTTATAACAGTTTTATATTCTTTTTGTCAGGGTCATTAAAAAAAAAAAAAAAAAACGTTTAAAGCAGCATTTTATTATAGATAAGTTCTGTTGTCACAGGTTCTACAGTATAGACATATTACATAAAAAAAAAAAAGAGCATTTAAATTGCATTTAGGATTGTCTAATGGTCAAACTGGCTATGCAGGTGATATTCCATTTTCTTAACTTTTAGATAATAAGATTCAGTTTAAAAGTGTGTTCAATGCTTTCATTCATTTTATAAACATAGTCAATCTTTAAAATCTTAAATTGCTAATGGAAATAAATTTTTGATAGCTTAAATTTTATCCAAAATAGTTAAAAACAATATTGTTAATTTGAATTTTTTTTTTTTTTTTTTTTTTTTTTGGGGGGGGGGGGGGGGGGTGGAGGATACACATACAAATGATAAAAAAATTGTTGTAGGCATGACTCAAATTACTCTGTACTCTACAGATAAAATGTTTTTGTTTTTCACTATGAATTTGAATTTTTTGATGATTTAAAGGCATTAAAATTACTTTAAAGTTTAACATTGAAACATTAACAAAACACTTTAGTTTTCTTCTAAATTAATACTAAGCAATTTTATAATAAGCAGCACTTTATTGATAATACAGTAAAAAAAGAAAAAAATAGATGAAATTACAAACCGTTAATGTATTCTTGTAATACTCTATTTTCGCTCTCACAGGGAATGGTTTATTTCTAAAATCTCTCTGGCATCCAGCCATTTGTTGAGTTGTGCCATCACTGTATTAAAAAGAGAAAAAGCATCAATATTATGCTTATACATTATTCCAACAGGATATATGAACATTATAATATTACATTTACAAAAAACATACCTTTGATGATCAAAAGTTTTTGTTCCATCATTGTACATGGCCATAATGTATGGATTATTACCCTAAAATGAAAAACAAGTTTACATAAAAAATAAGTTATTTACCTAAAAAGAATATGTCTAGTTAAAAAAGTGTTTGTTACTTGAGATAACATTTAAATTCTGAACTGGTACTAATGATAAAAGTGAAAGTTTTATTAGTAATGAGAAAAACAAAACCTTAGCATTACAACAAGTAACAATTTATTAGTAAAATTTAAAATACCCAACCTCAAAAAAAAAAAAAAAAAAAAAACATAACAAAAGAAAAGCACAAAGATTCTTTTTTTATGATATAATCAAATTATTTCGACATTTATGGCTGTATGATTTTAGATAGAATTAGAAAGAAAAAATTATGAATTTCTTTATTATTTATTAACATTATATTATGACTGGCGAATAATAATTGTTAAATTTTCATAACTTCAATACATACTTTATAAACCTTATGAACAAAAATCATTTACAAGTATTTTGGAGATATCCGGTCTAATGCTTGAAAATTTTATCTTCGGTACTTCTCTATTATCCCGTCGACCACTTTTCATAACAAAAAACTATCACCAAACTGTAACACCAAATAAACAGGAGAACGTTGCCATTGGAATATCAAAATAAATAAATAAAACATAAGAATTTAAGGACACAATTGTTATTTTAATTAATGAAATAACTAATAAATCAGTAAAACATAATGAAAAATACATGCAAATGTCGAATTAAAAGCCATTTGATGACATAACAAACACGTATAATGCTTCTGACATCAAGTAAATGGGACTGCATTTTTGGCGTTTAATCTTACAGTGTGGCGATAGTTTTTTGTTATGAAAAGTGGTCGACGGGATAATAGAGAAGTACCTTATCTTCTAATGCTTGATTGTTTGAAATTTCACCCTGCTTACTCTAAAATAATTTGTTTTAAAAGTAGCATAAACTTTTTTTTTTTTCTCTATTTTAAATAGATTATTGGCACTAAAGAACATTTTAAAAATAGTTTAAAATTCATACAAAAGTAAGTTATTTGTGAAATTTAAATCTTTTTACAATTTTAATTCTTAAAAGTGATAAAAAAAAAAGGAGCAGAATTAATAATAATAAAAAAGAGCATCAACAATTAAAATAAAGCATAAAAAGGTATATAAAGAAATTACATTCTTTTATCACATACAAATTAGAGTAAATAAAAGCAATAGATATGTTTAACTTACCCTGCCATCATTATCAAATGAGTCAAAAAAGACACCTAAACCATTCCAGTGGTCATTACTTCCAAAAACAGGTCCTTCTACTCCTTTATTATCAGTATACCAGAAAGCCTGTACAAATAATATTTTAAATAAATTTAAGAAAAGTAAATTTTATTCAAAAGTTAAGAAAAAATATATATCTATTTATCGGGACTTTGGTGCAATTGGGAAAACGGCAAATTGAATTTTGGTGAGAAAAGAAATTTTGAAAACTTTTTGGCAACTTTTATTTTTAAAACCTCATCAGATTTGTTCATCTTTATGAAATAACTATGAATGTATCAAAGACACAATTTGTTTAATAAAATTTACAGCATTTAATACATATATCGAGAAGTAATTTATTTAATATATACAGATACATAAACTAAGGGTTCGGTGATATGGATTATGATTAATGGATATACATTGTGATAAATATCAGATATTTATTTTCAAAATAAGATGTTTGATATTTTAAATTTCCATACATTTGATACTTATTTTCAAAATATTGTTTATGATATTTTCTGTCAAACAAATTTAACTGATTTTTTTTAAACTATTATTCACTGTGATGTTCTGTAGATAAAGAGCTTTAGTCTCTGGCAGTACCATTTTTCTCCTGGGGGAGAAAAAAAAAAAAAAAAAAAAAAAACACCCAATCTTTATGATTGAAGCTGAATTTTTAAATGTAGAATCCAGGGACCCGGAGCTGGAAAATTTTTTGATGCTCCAGCTCCGCTCCCAGATAATAAGCTATGGCTCCAGCTCCGGCAACGACTCCACACTTTTGAGTTTCAGATTTTAACTTGCAATTTTTATTATTAAAAGGAACATTTAAAAAATAATAACATACTCATCAGCTCACATTGAAAATACAAATTTAATTAAATTCACAGTAGAGTTATTTGTTCATTCTTAAGAATTGAATCTAATAAATCCTCCTTCATATTTTATCTTAAATCATTATAAATGTATTTTAATGAAGAGAATAGTCTGTCTACATCAACTTTTCTAATGGGCAATGCCATTACAATGCGTTAGACCTCTTGCATGTCTGTAGGATACAATGAAATTACTTAAATGGACTAACATTTTTCTTTAGTCTTGGCGTATTGCGTATTTTCTATTTTTTTTACAAGATTTAAAAGAATATTAAAAAAGCTAAAGGAGTCCTGGAGCAGGGGAAAATTTAGAGCTCCAGCTCCGGGGAAAACACAGCTCCGGGTCACTGATAGAATCAATTATATGTGACAATATTAACTTGAAACAGCCACTGAAAGCTAAATTATCTAATTTAGACAATCAGTTATTTACAGTATCATTAGAAAGCATCTTTTATGATTTTGGTTTAGTTCAGTTTAAACTGCACGACAGGATGGGAATGGAAAAGCAGACAAGCTTACATTTTATGTTACATTTCTCCAATAAAAAAATTTACGTATTTAAAATTTTGTTGTAAAATACATAAAATGTTCTTGTTCTTAATACTATGATACTTAATACTAAATCCTATAATTTGTGTTTTGATGAGTGTAAAAGCAAATTCTTTCTGTTTTTAATTACAGTTGAACACAGTTAAGATGCTCACGGTTAATACGCGATCCTGCTTAATGCACAGATTTTTCGTTTCCTTGAACATCACCCATAAGATAACTAATGCCAAAATATCATGTTATATAATACGTGAACAGTTATTACACGATCCCGCTTAATACACGATAAAGTTTTGGTCTCTTGAGGTGAAAAATCTTGCTTAATATGTGAATTTCTTTTCTCTTCTACAGTGTTGCCAATTTAGTAGGAATTTTTTTTAATTCAGATATCTACCTCTATTTCTGAAAAGTAATATCTGACTTATTTAATGACAGATTAATTAAGGTAAATATTACTAATCAGAAATAGTGGTAGCTATTTTGAATAAAAACAATCTCGCTAAATTAGCAACACGAACTTGTTCTCGAGTCCTAATGTTCTTTGTCTCTTGCTTCGTATATGTTTTTACTGAAGACAAAAGATAGACGAATGTCACTTTTTATTATTTCTTTTGCACAGTGTATGGTGTCAACTCCCCCCCCCCCTCTCGTACACTGTAGTAAATAAAGTCTTTCTAGTACTGTGTGCTTTCAAATGTGTTTGAAGAGAAATGGAAACATCTTTTCATTACTTTCTGATTCCTGCATTCGCATGTTTTATTCATGTCTGGTGAGTTACTTGCACCACAAGTTTCATGGAGTCATCTGATTGTGTAGTAATTCTTCTGTTGATATGGAGAATAGTCATAAAATCAAAAGCAAGGTATTATGCATTATCACAAGTCATACATATGATTTTAATAACTGAGTTGTTTTGCAAAATTTAATATTTTTGGTTGTGTTAGTCCTTTGAAATGAGTCTTATCTGTGTTCGAATGTAGCTAATCTTCAATTTTGTTCAGTAAAAAAGACATTTAGAATATAGTTTTACTAAGTTCTCATGTTAAGTACAATATGTTTTAGTTTCTAATTTATATTAAGCCTGAAAAATAATCAGCAGTAAGTTGGTTATTTTGAAAATATCGGATATATGCCAAATTATCGGATATTTAAAAAAAAAATTTACGAACCCTTAATAAACTATAAAATAATGCATTTTTTGAAAGTGCATACATGCTCAAATTTACTTTTAGCAATGTTGTAAGGAAAGATACTTTAGAGCCGTTGAACTAGTTCAAACTTAGCAAATACTTATCTTTTTAAAATTTCTTACAGAGTTTCCCCCAGGTTTAAAAAAGGGCAGGGTGCTGCTGATGAGGAAAGGGCACTTTTACATTCTTCAGGGCACTTTTTTTAATTTTTAAGGGCACCTTTAATATTTAAAGGACAACACTCTTTCAACTATATAAGTACATTTAAAATATATATATATTTGTCTAGAATTAAGGTCTTACAATAATAAAATAGGTATGTTTATGCACTAAATAACCCACAAGATGATATGCATACACATGCACAATCTGTGGCCAGCGGGTCAAGATCTCTAGAAATTCAGGAACTGCTTATTTTGCCAATTAGTTTTGGAAAAAAATGAAAGTTTCGTCAATCGGGCGCGTAAAAATCATGAATATCGTCGATCGGGTCCGTAAAAATCATGAATATCGTCGATCGGGTGTGTAAAAATCATGAATATCGTCATTTGGAAGCGCAAAAATCATGAATTTCGTCGATAGAGCGCATAAAAATCATGAATAATGCCGATCAGGCGCGTAAAAGTCATGAATTTCGCCGATCAGGCGCGAAAAAAATCATGAATTTCGTCATTCGGGAGCGCAAACATCATAAATTTTGTCGATCAGGTGCGTAAAAATCATGAATTTCGTCATTCAGGAGCGCAAAAATCATAAATTTCGTCGATCGGGCCCATAAAAATCATGAATTTCATCGATCGGGCGCTTAAAAATCATGAATTTTGAGATTAGGTTAGTAAAAATCATGAATTTCGTCGATCGGGTTCATAAAAATCATGAATTTCGTTGATCGGGCACATAAAAAATCATGAATTTCGTTGATCGGGCACATAAAAATCATGAATTTCGTTGATCGGGCACATAAAAATCATGAATTTTGAGATTAGGGTGCGTAAAAATCATGAATTTCATCATTCAGGAGTACAAAAATCATGAATTTCGTCGATCGGGTTCATAAAAATCATGAATTTCGTCGATCGGGCGCGTAAAAATTGTTGGAAAAACTGGATAGTTTTCCCTTTACTAATTCTTTTAGTTCTTATCACTCATTCAAATCATATCTTAATTGACCTAATTCATCCATTCATGCTTTATTATATTTATTTAATATTTAACTCCTATTCAGTTATATGGCTCAGTAATTAGCTTAGTCATATTTCAGTAATTAAATCCTTCAGTTTAATAACCTTGGTTTACAATATGAAAGTATATTTTTATTTAAGGTAATTCATATGGTTTTAAAGTAAAAATATCTATTTAGTTACTTACCATTTGGTCATATTATCTATTTTAACGCTTCAGGTTTTTCCATTTGCTTCTATTTACTTTCATTTCATTTTTTATCTACATCATGTTTTTCACTTCCTATGGACATCGTTATCGCTTGTTTACATTAGTCACGTCTCCTCATTTTTCGCGGTTTTCGGTAGATCGATTACGTCACGATACAAGTGATTACGGCAGCTGGTGACAGATATGGCTCTGATAATCTGTCATTACCTGTAGTATCTACCTGTGACCGTAGTCGATCGTCACGTACCTTCGAGAGGCCGGAAGTGACCTGTTTGCTGCAGGATGAGGAGGTTACGTCATTGACCTTGACACGAGGCGGTAATGTATTTAAGAGAGAGGCAGTCGTGTATTGGGATATTCTAGCTGGCTGGAAGCTGTCTCAGTTTGTTGTTTTGTTTTAAGTGTGTCATCTAGTCGTTTGTCTGTTGATGTTTTACTTTAATAAGGAAGTGCTTTTAACTGTGTTGTGATGTTATAGTTAATGAAATGAGAGGTGATTGTTTTCAATGGAAGTGAGTTATGCAAGAGAGGAAATGTTTTAAAGAACGCCACATCTTTCAATTGTTGGAAACGAAGCATTTGATTTCATCACGTTTTTAGAGAAACCTTTTGAGAAATAGTTATTAAATAAAAAGGCAGCTTTTTCCTGTGTTATTTCGTGCAGCTCATTTCATATATCTTTTGATTTAGTTTTCCATTGGATATAAAGCTTTTCCTTTTTGTCCTGATGTAGTGGTTTTTAGACTTTCATAATATTAACTTTCATGTCATCAAAAGGTTATTGATATTTTTAATAGTTCAGAACGAGATTCCATTTAAAGTACGTTGACACCGTTCTGTCTATTATTCTTGCATCAGTAATTTCGGAAGCCGAAATTACTTGTTACCGTTTTAACTATTGAAACACCAAATACGATGGCTCGGTTTGGGTTTTCTACGGATAGTGCTTTATATCAATAGACCGTTTGCCATTGGGCTTGTTACTTAATAAGTATAGATAGTACCCTGGAGTGGCATGTTTTGTCCGGCGGTTCAAAGTACGACTGTATCGTGGTCGAGCAGGTACGGTTGGCCGTTACTGACAAGTTGATGAATAGAGGTTGTATTTGGAAGGATGAAGTCATTGGATCGGGAAGTGAGGAAAGATATTGTTTTATGTTTAATTAAAGTTTTGGTTTTAGATTAATGGAATTTATTTAATGTTAATATTTTCTTTACAAGATTAAGGTTATTTAATTTAAAAGATCATTAAGGTAAATTATATGTTTCTTTTGAATCTTTGTTAAAGCCTTTAATTTAAAGTAATTGTTTTTCCATTTAAGTTAATCTGGTAATGAACTTAATTTAATTAAAGTAAATTTGTTAAATGAATTTTTCCATCGGTTCTCCAGTTTTCACATCCAGAATATGAGATGTATGTTTAATGGTCTCAAGATATATTGTGTAAGTTTTTAAGCATTCTGTTTTGACAAATGCAAATATAGATTGAATGGTAATGTGATATCGTTTTTACTCTGGAATATTGGAAATATGTATTTTATTCTGAACTTAGTAATTTGAATAAATCTTGTTGAGTTTGATTCCCTTTGTCTGTTATTATTTCATTAATATTGTTATGTCATGTATTTAAATTTAAGAGTAAAATATGTTTCATTTAAATATTTCCCTTTTCACATGACATACATTTGTTTTTACCATCCCCAAGCCTACGCTAAATTACAAACGAACTCCATTGCTTCACGATGTTTTCGGGTAAACACGCGATTCATCCACGATCTATCGCTGTGCTTCTGGATCACTGTTGATCGCTGTTACTTGCTGTTACTTTCGACCCAGAGCTCTCGTCTGACGATCGCCGCTCCGTAGTTTGACGTCATAGTCCGTGAAGCCAATGGAGTTTCGCGTACGTTTTTCTTTTCACAGAATGGCAGCAACTGTATGCAAATTTTTCCAGGGCAGACTAGTATATGTAGCAGGTCAAGATGTTTGTATTTCGCCCTTTTCTTCCTTGTCTGTTGTTGCTTTGCCTTGCTTTTCTTACGTAGCTCGCTTGAAAACAGCACTTAGTTTTCTTGCCATGTAACTATACTTACGACGTCGTAGCTTGGCTACGTTTTGAAGGCTGCTGGCGGCTATTATTTTTTTATGAAAGTTTATTTTTATTTTATTTTTAAGTTTGTTCGGCGAAAGTAAAGCTGACGTTGGTTTGTCATTTGTAATTAATCATCAATAAAAGTCATCTTGTTGTTACTTCTGCTGTACTTATTAAAGTCTTCCACATCCATGCATTTCCAAGCTTAAAGATTCCACTGCGTATTCTGCTTAATATAGTTAAGTTATTGTGAAAAAGAGAACAAATATTTTAGAAACTTTTAGTTATCTTTATTTCGCTTTTGAACATTATAAAACCTTGGTCAATTACAGCATAAACGCACCATTTGTGCCTATGCTCTGCTTACTTCATTTAATTACCTAAGGGTTTAAATACAACAAAAATCACGATTGTCGTCGAACAGGCACGTAAAAATAATTTATGAAATTCGCGATTTTTTAATGGATCTCTTAACGAAATTTCGTTTTTTTTTTCTTCCTCTGCAATCGTTTAACGATTTTTTTCCCCCATGAATTGATCTTGCGGAATTCCGCCATAAATTAATAATTCACGGACGGATTACATGTCCATAATCCCGTGTCTCCCTCTAAGAATATCTCTCAATATTTCACGATACAGGTTAAAATTCCCGGTCGCCACCAGCCACAGGGCGACTAAATGTAAAAAATTGGCGACTTTATGTTATGCATCTGATCGGCAAAATGGCGATTAGTCATTTCCGAAAATTAAAAATAAATAAATAAAAATAAAATCGGTCATAAATGCAAAAATTAGGACATAAAATGTATCGCGAATTTCGACAAATGGTCGCCGAAAACGCGAATTTAATGAGAGGATTTCGTAAAAAAATCGCGAAATTATGACAAATTTCATCAAAATATTGTGAAAAAACGGCAAATTCCTTTAAAAGATCGCGAAAAATCGGCAATTTTCTTTAAAAGATCGCGAAAAAAAAACGGCAATTTTCTTCAACAGATCGCGAAAAAAGGCAGATCTCACGAAAAAAAGGAAGATCTCGTGAAAAAAATATCGTCAAAATGGCAATCAATTATTTCCGAAAAAAAAAAAGGTCGGTCATAAATCCGAAAATTAGGACATAAAATATATCGCAAATTTCGACAAATTGTTGCCAAAATCAACCAATTTCGTCAATCGTTCGAAGAGAAATCACCTATTTCGTCAAAGGATCGCGGGAAAACGCGAATTTAATCAGAATATTTCGTCGAAAAATCGCGAAGAAAAGGCAAATTTCGTTTAAAAATCGCAAAAAAAAAAAAAGATACATTTCGTCAAAAAATCGTGAAGGTACGATAAATTTCGTCAAAAAATCGCGAAGATAGGGTAAATTTCGTCGAATGATCGCGAAAAAACAGCAAATTTCTTCAAAAGATCGCGAAAAAACGATAGATTTCGTCAAAAGATCGCAAAAAAATCGTGAAATCCTTTGAATAGCAGAAAAAAATTCATCAAGTGGTCGAAAAAAAAATCATTTTCATAGTCTGTGATGGAGGGAAAAATCATACATTTGAACGAATTTATGGTTTTCTGTACATATAAAATAATTGTTAACTATTTAATATTCAGAGTATTTGCTTCTAATAAGAATTACATGAAACCAAATTCTATATTTGGGCAAAATAATATAGTATAAAATTGTACATATTGACAGGTAGCCAAGCCAGCCGTTTTCACCAACTCAACTATGAAAATGCAGTGTATTTATTATAGAAAAAGCTATAAAACATTTTAAGGGGACACAGTACCTTTGAAACTCTTTTCAATGAGAATGGTGGCACAATACATAGTACTAAAAATTAAATAAAAAATTCTTGTAGAACAGCCCATTTTTCTAAAATTAATTTTTTTTTTAAATTAACTTTTTAAAAATCTTTACTACGTTTACAAATATGAATATTTTTGCTTCAATTTTTTTCCCCTGATTCTTTAGAATATCCAGGAGTGATTCTGGTCCGAATTTTCCGAAAAATTAAGGCAATGATTTCCGAAAATTAAAAAAAATATCGGTCATAAATCCGAAAATTCGGACATAAAATGTATCGGTATTTCGGCATATGATCGCCGAAAAAAATTAATCTCATCATTCGTTCGAAGTAAAGTCACCGATTTTGTCAAAGGATCGCGGGAAAAACGTGACTTTCGTCAAAGAATCGCGAAAAAATGGTAAATTTCGTCAAAAACATTGCAAAAAGCGACAAATTTCGTCAAAACATCGCGAAAAAAAAGGCAAATTTTGTCAACAAATCGGGAAAAACGCCAAATTTCGTCAAAAATTCGCGGAAAAAAAAAACCAAATTTTATCAACAAATCTCGAAAAAACTGCAAATTTTGTCAAAAACATTGCAAAAAACCGCAAATTTCATCAAAAGATCGCGAAAACACGGCAAATTTTGTCAGCGGGTCTCGAAAAAACGGCAAATTTCGTCAAAAGATCGCAAAAAAAAAAAAAGGCAAATTTTGTAAACAAATCGCGAAAAACGGCAAATTTCGTCAAAAAATCGCGAAAAAAAAACGGAAATTTTATCTCGAAAAAAAACTGCAAATTTTGTCAAAAACATTGCAAAAAACCACAAATTTCATCAAAAGATCGCGAAAAAACGGCAAATTTCGTTAAAAAAACATTGCGAAAAAACGGCAAATTTCGTCAAAAACTTTGCGAAAAACGGCAAATTTAGTCAAAAAATCGCAAAAAAAGGCAAATTTTGTCAAAAACTTTGCAAAAAAAAACGGCAAATTTTGTCAAAAGATCGCAAAAAAACGGCAAATTTTGTCAAAAGATCGCAAAAAAACGGCAAATTTTCTCAACAGATCGTGAAAAACGGCAAATTTCGTCAAAAAATCGCGAAAAAAACGGAAATTTTGTTTCGAAAAAACTGCAAATTTTGTCAAAAACATTGCAAAAAACCACAAATTTCATCAAAAGATCGCGAAAAAAACGGCAAATTTTGTCAGCAGGTCTCGGAAAAACGGCAAATTTCGTCAAAAAACATTGCGAAAAAACGGCAAATTTTGTCAACAGATCGTGAAAAACGGCAAAATTCGTCAAAAGATCGCGAAAACACGGCAAATTTTGTCAGCGGGTCTCGAAAAAACGGCAAATTTCGTCAAAAGATCACAAAAAAAGGCAAATTTTGTAAACAAATCGCGAAAATCGGCAAATTTCGTCAAAAAATCGCGAAAAAAACGGAAATTTTATCTCGAAAAAAAACTGAATTTTGTCAAAAACATTGCAAAAAACCACAAATTTCATCAAAAGATCGCGAAAAACGGCAAATTTTGTCAGCAGGTTTCGAAAAAACGGCAAATTTCGTTAAAAAATATTGCGAAAAAACGGCAAATTTCGTCAAAAACTTTGCGAAAAACGGCAAATTTAGTCAAAAAATCGCAAAAAAACGGCAAATTTAGTCAAAAGATCGCAAAAAAAAAAACGGCAAATTTTGTCAACAGATCGTGAAAAACGGCAAATTTCGTCAAAAAAAGTACAAATTTTATCAACAGACCTCGAAAATCTGCAAATTTCGTCAAAAAATTGCGAAAAAAAACGGAAATTGTCTCGAAAAAACTGCAAATTTTGTCAAAAACATTGCAAAAAACCACAAATTTCATCAAAAGATCGCGAAAAAAAAAAGGACAAATTTTGTCAGACTCGAAAAAAACGGTAAATTTCGTCAAAAAACATTGCGAAAAAACGGCAAATTTTGTCAACAGATCGTGAAAAACGGCAAATTTCGTCAAAAAAGTACAAATTTTATCAACAGATCTCGAAAATCTGCAAATTTCGTCAAAGGATTGCGAAAAAACGCATATTTTGTGAAAGAGAAGGCAAAAAAAAAAAAAAAAAAGTTGCGGTAGTGGACACCCCCCCCCCCACCCCCTCTGTTGAAACTTTTCAGAAAATTTGCTGTTAATTTCAGAATTTTTTTTTTTTACTCAGAATCACCCCTGTGAATATACTACATTAAACTGTATGGAATTTTACATTTAATATATTTTTTTTCTTGTGTATATCAAACAATTAAAGAAATTCAACAAACTCTCAATTAAAATATTTTTTAAAAAATAACTATAAACTTGAATGTTAAATCCATACACAAAAATATTAAATACACCGTAGAGAACAAAAAAAAAAAAAAAAAAAAAAATCAAAACTATTTCGAACAAGCAAGTTATTAAAACATAAACAGGGAGAAAAATCAGTTTAAATTTTTTATTTATAAGGGTAATTGCGCTGGATCTATAAACAAAATTTACAATATCTTGCAATATAATTGTCGTATAGGTAAAATTGCGAGGTGTCAAAATATTCACAATTAAGCTTTCATTAATATTAAAAGAAGAAAATCTATATTTTGACCAAATTCAAAGCACTGTGTCCCCTTAACATAAGAAATATGTCAATGTATTTATTTTATATCCAATACAATATAATTCACAAAATGCATAAAAGTTGTGAAAAATGGCGTAAATTTTTTCTTTACACTATATTTTCTCAGTGACATCCCTGATAGTAATTAGTGGCCACTAACTTGACAATAGTGGCTACTAAACATGCGGCCTCTACCGGCCACTGGCTACTAATACAAATATTGAATTTTAACCTTTATTTCACGACCTACAAATTTAACCTGTTAACTGGGTATGACGAAATATTTCGCCATACACGAACTACTACTGCAATATTTTGAACGCATTACTTCCACCAGTAAAATAAAATAGTCTTATTAAAACAGCTTATTTATGCATCATGACAAAATTTTCAGATATAGAAAAAAAAACAAAAAAACAAAATGTGAAAGAACGAAAAATTGGGAGACTTGGCAAGTCTGATTTTACCATTCTATTTTGATTTAATAGAATAAAAAACGAAAGTCACACACACACAAAATCTATTGGAAAATGAAAAAAAAAAAAAAAGCAGAAAATATTTAAAAGAAATAAAAGGGAAATGACAAGAAGTCGGAAAATCGCGGATCAGCGAAAGAATCTCACGCCTGCCTGAAACTCATTTTTTTTTTTTGTTCTATGAGAGATAGACGAAATACATCATTTTCCCCGCAACCATGGGTGCAAGAAGTCCAACCAAGCCAAGACTGAAAACTTTTCTGAGAATTGGGAATAACCAAATGGAAATGAACTAGAAGATTTCTGTCTTTCATTACAGCTAAAAATTGATATCTTGCAGTAAAAGATAGTGATTAAAAAGTTCTTGATAGTAAAATAGCTATTATTAGTTATATAAAAGTAGAATTTACTATTAATCAAAAATCTCTCCAGGACTGAAATCAGTCCTGAGACTGAAGACTTGCACCCATGCCCGCAACAGATTAGCAAAATTCGCCATGTTTATCGTACTCAATTGACTAAATTCCCATTTTTTTCTTTCTTTTTTTAATGATAAACAGATATGATTTAGTATTTGGCTAGTAAATTGTTTCCTTTGCATCTATTAATTGCATTCACGATCATTTTACTACCAGTATAATTATATACCGTAATTTCGCGTGTATGCGCCGCGCCTTAGTTAAGCCTTTTTCAAACCGGGAATTTTATTGAAAATAAGAAGTCAAATAAGTGTTAAGCAGAAGTAAGTCACATTTTATTTAAAATAAATTCTGGTAGGAAATCGGATTGTCTGAGGTGCGGTGTATACGCGCGAAATTACGGTACTACATTTGGCTTTATTTAATCTTTGAAGATATGAATTAAAGGCGGCCAAATATAGTACATAAAAATACTGGTAGTAAAGTGATCCTGCCCCCCTTGACGCTACGCCTCTGATTATAGTACCTTCAACAGTTCTTTATACATTCTTGCTATCGTCAGAGAATTTCTAAATCTACCGCGATCGCGGACTTTGAACAGATGGGAGACGAACGTGCGATCCTATGTGTGTAAATGAGAAAACAACTTGCAGGCGCGCACTCAGGGCAGGCACAACCAAAGGCAGTACGGGCGTCATTTTTTTAAACGAGGGGCAGAAGGGCGCTATTTGTTTAACCAAAGGGCAGGCAGGGCGCAGCGCCCTCCTGAAACTGTCTGGGGGAAACTCTGTTTCTTATATTACATTCTACATGTGTTAAAACACATTGTTTGCTTAAAAATTACAGTTAATTAAAAATTATAAATAAAATTAACAGAAAAAAATGGAATGGGTTCAGGCTCCATTGATCTGCTCAAAAGACGTCAGATCATGTGATCAACAAAAGTCACCAGAAAGGCTGAATTAATTATTTTTAAACATATATAAGTAGATTATAACCGAAAAAAATAACATATGCTGCTTTTTATCCCATTTAAGCATGTAAATTTTGTATTAAATTTAAAATTTCATTATTTAAATGCAGAATAATAGCTTTCATATAAAATGTTTTTTTAATATGATATTGCTACATCTTAGAAAGAAAGTGAGCACCAATAAAAGATTTGATAAATTGAGTTAAAATGTTTTTCTAAATACAAAAGTGACGTCATATTTATAAAAAGTTCAATTTCCTAAATGTTAAAATAAAACATGAATTTAAATTAATAAATGATAATGATATTATGATGGTACTGAATCAACACAATTTCAACTTGTTTTCTCCTTCACAATACCAAAATTATTCTACTCTTACAGAGGGTTGTTCACACTTTATGGAAACTATTTTCACAATTAATTTCTGAAAATGCCATAATCTTTGCGACAATTTTACTTTACTGTATAGTCCTGAAACCTGACTATAACTCTGGATCAAAATTTCCATCATAGTCTATTTTTCTCTTTACTTTACTGTATAGCTCTGAAACCTGACTATAACTCTGGATCAAAATTTCCATCATAGTCTATTTTTCTCTTTACTTTACTGTATAGTCCTGAAACCTGACTATAACTCTGGATCAAAATTTCCACCATAGTCTATTTTTCTCTTAGTACAATTATATCAATTTTCTCCCACACCTCTTAGAAAACTTTCCAAAGTCTTCCAATGTGCTGTGGACAGCGCTCTCTAACGCACGTTTTAACAAACACATAGGTGGTGATAAATAAAAATTTATCGTAACACTGGATGAAACTTGGGCTTTATTTAAGTGGGTGTATCAAAAGAAGAGCAATTTTTATCAATTAATAGAAAAAAGAAAGAAATGAGTTTGTGAATGTAAAGAAAATTTTCCAAAAGAATTCATGATTGCTGCTGGATTTTGTTATGAAATTAAATTAAAGGTCTATTCTTCCATAACTCAACTGACGCATATTTAGCAAAAAAAAAAAAAAAAAAAAAAAAAAAAAAAAAGAATCACAAAAGGAAATAAATTGTATCAATTGAAGAAATGCATGTAAAATCCCTTGACACCTCTCCCTTTCATGAATGGCCTTTTACTGCATTTGCATTGTTTAAATAAATTCACGAACATTGAAAAGACTTTCGAAAGTTTTTACAAGTATTGGGAAAAACTGACATGACTATAACCAGGGTTGTAGTGGGTACCCGCCCAGGCTGGGTTAAAAAAAAAAAAGGTTTTTTTTACAATTCTTAGGGTTATAGTGGGTAGCTGTGCAGATACCCGCCCAGCTACCCACCCGGGCTGGTTTAAAAAAAAAGGGGGGGGGTTACACCCCTGACTATAACAAGGAAATTTTATTATCATAGAAATTTCAAGCCAGAGCTATAGCCAAAAGTCAAGGTTATCCAACAAAGTCAAATTGTTGCAAAGAATATATCATTTATGCCTTATCCATTCCACATCAAATCAACCAAAAATTTTCAATATTCAACCTGACCATTTCATATTTTAATGAAACCTTCAGGAATCATTCTTGCTGATGATACAAATGAGAATATACTTTTATAATTTTTTATCTCAGTAAATTTTCATACAATTTTTTTTAATTTCAAACAATCATCATTTTTTGGCTTGTATAAATGTTTTCAATTTTGAATTTCTCAAGTTCTATCAGGCATAGAGAGATGTTTTACCCCTCATTTTAAAGAGAATTTCATAAGGTTTAATTTGATATGCAAGCTGACTACGCTTGGTTTAAAAAAAGTTAATTTAACTTAATTAAAAAAAAAAAATTTAAATATGTTTTTTGTAATGTTATAATCTTTTAATTCTGAAAGTTTTACAGTGGGATCTCAATGGGATCAGCAGTTATAAAAAAAATAACGTTTAAAATGAATAAAACAATGCTATCTTTAGCACAATCATAAAGTTGGTGAGGTGCCAACATTAAATACCAACCCCAACTGGTGTTTAACATTAGTTTTTTTAACATAACTGCTGATCCCATTGAGATCCCACGCAAAAACTTTCAGAATTTATAGTTTATATTACAAAAAAAAAAAAAAAAAAAAGAAAAAAATTCAAAAAACCCCTTTTAAATTTTAAATTAAATTAACTTTTTTTTTTAAACCAAGCATAGTCAACTTGTATATCACATTAAACCTTATAAAATTCTCTTTAAAATGAGGGGTCAAACAACTATGTCTGATAGAACTTGAAAAATTCAAAATTGAAAACATTTATACAAGCCAAAAAATGATGATTTTTCGAAATTAAAAAAATTGTATGAAAATTTACAGAGATAAAAAAATAAAAGTATATTCTCATTTATATCATCATGGAGAAATGATTCCTGTTAAGTTTCATCAAAATCTAAAATGGTCAGGTTGAGTCACTGGTTGATTTGACATGGAATGACCCTTATGCGTAGAAATTAACTTTGAAAATCTGTTTCCATAAAGTGCAAATGACCTTCTGTATATATATTAAACATAGAATTAGTCTGAAAATACAGTTTTATTCAATTATTGTGATCTTCACTGAAATAAGATAACAGAAACTTTAGTCTTAGAACATACAAAATGAAAACTGGCGAAATACAAATTAATTTAATGCAATTATGTATATTACTGGTTTATTACGTATTTATTGGTTGTAAATTTATTTTCATAGCTAAATAGGAATATTTTTTAAGTTATATAGTTACAGATGCAATAGACAACTTACAAAACCATCAGCACCTAATCTTCCTCTTCCATTAACTCTAAACACAACTTCAACTTGCCACCATTCAAAATTTGTTTTATTTTTTGTCCATATAGAACCTAAAGAGAAAAAAAGAATTAATATTAATTGTAATCTGATAAATTTTAGATATGTAATAAAAACAGCCTTTTTTTCAAGAATGTCGATTCTGAAGGCTACATTATCGTATAGCAGGGGTCAAGGCAGGTTTTTTTTCTTGGGGCCCATTTTGTGAAAAGTAAAGGTTAATTTTGTGAAATTTATTATATTTTTGTGAAAAATAACATTTTGTAACAAAATTTGAAATCCAGTTAATCAAATTCGAACCAAGCATTTATAAACAAAAACTTTTTAAATCATTTTGCCCAAGTTTTCCTTTTTCGTGAACTTGTTTGTTTACAAATTACACATTTTAAAACATCACAAAATAATAAATATATAATAAATAGTAAGTTTTTATAGACTAGAATTTTGTGAAGGGGCCCATTTTATCAAATTCATTTTTGTGAAGGGGCCCATTTTATTAAATTTATTTTTGTGAAGGGGCCCATTTTATTAATTTATTTTTGTGAAGGGGCCGTAAATAGGCCCCAAATTTTGCCTGGATCGACCCCTGTATAGTAACATTATTAATCTTGCTAATCTAGCATACATGAATCTGATATCGCAGGGAGCATTTTGAGAACACAGAAAGAGAGGAATAACATGAATATCTCTCTAAACGTGCAACATATGATATAGCAGAATATTATTTCAGTAAATTTTAAAGTATATTCTTTCCTTTAAAAACATTTGTTAGAAAAGAAACTTATTTTATAAGTAAATTTATATATGAAATAAGCAAAAGTAAAAACTAAACACACATTAGTAATCATTTTCTGGTAAATTCAATAACTCGGCTGAATTAAGGATTCATAATTGAAGTACAGAAGAAAGTTAGCTTGTGTGTATGAAATTTAGGTAACTTATCATATCACAACTGAAAGCAGCTCACAAGAAAATACCAAATAAAAAAAATAATAATACAGCAGGGCTTGAATTTCAGGGCATGGTGGCGGAATTCGCACCAAAAATTTTTAAATCCCGAACAAAAAATTTCACCATTTTCCGGAGAAATTTGTGTTATTTAATTTACTTGCAACCGAACGATAAATTTTATGATTTTTTTTCTGGGCGACCGACCGACGAACTCTGCGTTTGCTAGGCGACGGACCGGCGAACTCTGCGATTGATTGCGGAAAAAACGTGAAATCATTGATCGAATGCAGTAAAAAATCAAAGTTTGTCGATCAGTCGACAAAATTCACATAATTTCTCATTTTTTTTCTTTCAACAGATTGACAAAGTTCGTATATATTTTTTTTCCTGTGTCCAACTGACAAATTTAGATTTTTTTCCTGCATTCGACTGATGAGTCACAATATTTTCCCGCGACTGATTGACAAATTTCGTAATATTTTCAGTCGACAAAATTCACATAATTTCTCATTTTTTTTCTTTCAACAGATTGACAAAGTTCGTATATTTTTTTTTCCCTGTGTCCAACTGACAAATTTAGATTTTTTTCCTGCATTCGACTGATGAGTTTCACAATACTTTCCCGCGACTGATTGACAAATTTCGTAATATTTTCTGGCGAGCAATCAACGAACTTCGCGTTTTTTTCCCTTGACCGACTGACGAACTTCGCGATTTTTCGTGAGCAATTGGCGGTAGAAGAATATGTTACTATTATTAAAATAATAGTTATGAGCTTTAAGAAATATATATATATATATATATATATATATATATATAGCAGAGTTGTCACACTTTTAGTGAAAACGTTAAAGCTGATTTTTGTAACCCCAAATAAATAAAATAAAGATGAAATTCAATTAAGCTAAAACATATGTAGTGGTTTGTAAAATAAAAATAACATTTAAAACAAGGATATTTATTTTAACACTTAATCAAACAAGTACAAAAACAATTAAACTTAACTTAAATTCAAACTTAAAACAATATCACATTAACATAGATACCCCAAAGCAGAATATTTTGTAATGTTCTGCAACAAACCTTCAGCTGATCAAAAATGTTCTGCGGGAATAAAAAAGTAAAACACAGGGAGATTTTCTTGTATATGTAGGAGTGCAATTTCATCTTGTATAGAAATGCTAAAGACATTTCGTAAAACACTAACACACGCACAAACCAAATAAATGACGAATTACGCGATTTAACTCAGATCGAATGATGAATTTCACGTTTTTTTTCTCGTAAATTATTTCCAATGAATGAATGGTGAATTTTGTTGAAAATGAGAATTTGAAATGTTCTGCAGAGAAGTTCATTGTTCTGCGACGTACATCGCACTTTTAAGCATATTCTGCTTTGGGGCATAGATACTTAACAATAACTTAGCTCTCAATTTACTTCTTTGACATCATGACGTGATTAAAAATATATCAGATTTATATTTGGTTTGGCTAATCTGGAACTTTGAACAACGTCTGATAAAACCACTTCAAAAATATGGCAGCCACTCACTAAAGCACAAAGATTCACAAGTTCACTCTAAAAGAAGCCCAAAAACATTTCAAACTATCAACCACAACTTTATAGGATTATGCTCCTTGGAATTTGTAAAGTCAAATACAGTCAAAAGACTTCTGTAAAAATGTCCTAACTTACTTCCATATTCCACTAGATATCAAACTATCATCAGTAACACTTTTACAACTTCCTTTGTTAAAAACAACTGCCAAATATTTTCTTGAACTAGACTAAAATATCGTTAACCTTTGCTAAGATAAAATACATGAAAAACTAAAACGAGATCTTCGGACACTGGAACGGACGCACTAACACCAAATATTTCACAATCACAGAACAACACGAGACGACACTAAAATCATACTGAAAACATTCCTGAATATCTTTTCACCGGCAAACTTAACTATATATATCTCATTACTCCCTGAGATCACTATGCCACGCATGCTCATGACGATCTTCCAAAAGCTTCTAGAATGTCAACAATATTGCTTTATGCAAATCTATCGTTCTAGCATTAGCCTCCTGACATGTACCGTGACTACGTCACAACAGCGCCATATCTCGGCATCTAAGCCAACTATGATGACGGAGATCGAAATCGATTAAGCATATCGAATGATCTAATCGAGGAAAGAATTACCGCGAGTTATGAAGCCACGTATGGTAAACAGAAAACCGGGAAACTATGGAATGTATTAAAGAGTAAATATATATTTCCATTTAAGACAAGTATAATCCGGCCAGATTCATTTAATAAGTAAGTTTATCTTTTAATATTAATATGTATTTTTATGAAAGTCTGAATAAAAATGATATTCAATTGGACAAACTTTAAACATAAAACAAGGTTTAATTACTAAATTAAAGATATATTTTATGAGATTCTTTGAATAAAATAGTTTAATTTAACATAAAAATGAACAAAAGTATAATTTAAATATGCTTAAAAGATATTATAACTTAAGATACTTTTAGACTTTAAATGAATATTAGATTATAAGTTTATAAAGTATATGTGTAGAATGATGAGACCAGTTGTTTAGAAATGAGGGACTATTTCGTAGACATGTTATCTTAATTTTCCTAACAGAATATTGGTCACAGAAAACAATCATTTTGGTATGTGCAACATGAAATGATGCACAGTAATGGGAAACAAATAAAGTACAGTTCTGCACAAGTGCAGTATTTTGATCTAAGAATTCCATAAAAAACATTTTAACACTAATGTCCAATGTTTTAAGGTGAAAAAATTGTAAAGGACTTAAGTTCTTCCTAAACTGCTTACAGTTCATATTTTCCATGTTAACATTTTCATGGGAGACACTGAACATGAAAAAATAAAGAAAAATTATCAGAATGCAGCCATAACATTTTGAATAAATTATTTTATAAATGAAATTTAAATTTTTCCAATTTGGAAAAATTAAAAAATACCCCTTTGAAAAAAAAAACGGAAAAAAAAAGTTTTTCCCCCAAAAGTTTTAGTTTTTTTCCCTGAGCATTTCCATCTCTAATTGCAATGCATTTTATAAATAGTTTACACATGTTTTATTTTCATATTTTATATTATGCATATCCATGATGGGTAAGTATTACGGTGGCCCCCATCGACTAGTTTTTTAATTTTCTAGATAAGTAGTATTTTTATTAGTACACAATGTTTAAGTCTGACTTATATTACTGTAATCTATCAATAACTGCTTTGGCTTTCATCCAAACAAAATTAATACTTTATATTAATGTTGTGTTACATTAATTTCTTCTTTAACTTATACATCATTAACTAATGGAATTTTGAATGCACATATTTTTTCACTCATTTGAGCATGAAGACATTACTGAATATTAATTTTATGCTTTACTGAGCACTTGAATTTAAATTACACTCAGGCAGTCACTTAAACCTTATTTATATTAGAACAATTTGAATAAAATAAAAGTCAAAGAAAGAAAAATGCATATTTTACACGTCAGATGGAAAAACAAACTTGCCATAAACTTTCAAATTCTAAAAATCAATTCTACTTCTATTTATTAACTTGTTACAAAAGCTTTTAATGTATATTGTGAAGCCTAGTACAGCATACATTTTTAATTGCTATTTTGAGATTTCAGATGGAACACCCTTCCATTTAGGACCTGGTACAATGTTCTTTTTGACAATGGCAGCTGAAGTAGGCTAAATGTCTCTTCATCTAATACTTTATAGAAAATATTTTGCTTAAATATTCATATTCTGTTTCTTTCTTTCTATTGAACGATTGAATGGAAAAAGGATAGCATTCCAAAAGTATGGGAAATCAACTGAGCAGTGATAGAAATTAGGAAATAAAAGGCAAGAGTCAAATGACGCCTACTGTAAATATCTTAAACGTCAAATTTAAAATTTTTTGTTGCAATTTCTAAAATTCATTTTTAACTTAACTGTAATATTGTATGCTTCTTTTTTAGAAAAACACGAATATTTTGTTTTCATTTAAAATTATTGAAGTTCTTTATCTCCAATATTATAATAATTGATGTAACTTAAAACTGATGTAAAGCATTTTTAATTATAAATTATTTAAAAATAGAAAAATGTACTTAATCATGTAAAACAAAATTTAAACTTGATAACTTCCATCAAATCAGAAACAAAATTTTATCCAATGTTCATAAAACAGCGCATCTGCATTTGAATCTTGTTAATATGAAATCAAAAGGAGCACTAATTTTTTTTGTATGTGTTTTAACTGTTAAAATAATAGTTAATGTTGTAAAAAAAGCTAGGCGTCATATCTGACTGAGACTAATTTTGCAGTTGTAAAATGCAATAATTTAGTTGCATTTGATGACTAACTGCTGCTAATTTCGAACACTGGAACAGAGATAGCCAAACGTTTTACTATAAGCTATCTAATGAGTCAAAAAACAGTAACATTCCTGCCCCTCACAATGAGTTTATTTGGCTTCGAAGATTTCATTGAGTGGAAGAAGGATAACATTCCCAGATTGTTCATTTCAAGAACAGGTGGTCACAGTATTTCAAGAAAAGTTGCAAAAACATGACATTAGCAAGTCATCTGCACTGACAATATGGAGGGTTGCATCAAGTTTTTGAAATTTATTGATGGCTTGAACCATGAAACTTTCAACGGCTGTTGTATATGGTAAAACCAGAAAATATGAAAATTATATAATAAAAATAAATATAATAAATTAATAAAGATAATATAATAAATTAATAAAGATAATTACACACCATCACCTTTCTTATGACATTTAGAAGTCTCTTAACTACACCAAGCTGGCTGAAAATTGTGTATCTCCAGCCATTTATTGGTTAAAATCTTTCGCCTTTTCTTGAAAAACAGGCTCACTTAGTGGCGACCTTTTATCGCATACTTGAGTGAACCATAAAAAAAGAACCTCGCCCAGTTTCAAATTTTCACACAGTTTCATAGTTCTTCTGTTCTTGATTTGTTGCCATCCTCGTACAGCATTACTCAATATTGTCACAATTTTTAATTCAGTCCGCAATTGTAAATAAATATTCTTCAGCGGCTCTCCATTATTAACACTTTTCAATGCATTCAATTTGTCCTGGCTTATTGTGACCAGTTTGAGCTTCAAAGTATCACTCATCGAAAATAAAGTTTGGAGGAAATTAAAACGTGTTAACAGGGAAGGGAAATGGCATAGAATATGAAATTTTGCTACACCTGCAGGCACAAACGCATTATATGACTGTGGGGAAGTGCTAAGGATGAGTAATGATATCTGGTAGAATAAATAAAGGAAGCATCCCAGTTATCCGAAAATTACTATGGAACCCCGGTCAACCGAAAATGCTTTGTTCCCATGCTTTTTGGATAGCCGGGGTTTTACTGATTTTTTTTTTTTTTTTTAATTTATAAAATGAACCCTCATTAACTAGACCTACAATTGAATAATGAACATCTCTAAAATTGATAGTTTAACAAATTATTTTGCGTTTCCTGCTTCCTTAATATTTACATTAGCTGGAATGTTATTCTTTTTTAATTAGTATTTGCACCAAATTTTTAATGAATAAAAATCTCAATGCGATCGGTGTCATAAAAGCAAAATTTTTTTCGGAACCAGACCAAGTGAAGAGGCAAGCAAAAATGGCCAAAAAACTGCACGTTTTATCTAGTTGCTATGGCAATGTGACATCAGCAGCCGGGTTTTCTAAAAACTTTGGGAAAGAAAGTGAAGAGTAAAGCAAAGCAGAGCTAAAACATCAGTAGTTATGGCAAAAAAAGCAATAAATCTTACCAATAATTTGTAGAATATATCAATCACATCAAGGAATTGCGAGATATTCATGGAAATAAAAGATATTTATAAAGATGTTTACATTATACAAATGCCATTAATTTCAATCATTTTAATACTTTCATTTTCAAACGAATTCAGGTAAAGAAATTTATCTTTTTGTAGAAATAAAATATCAAACTTTCTTGGAAAATATTTATCAATAAATATGTTTTAGTTGGGCTTATAAAAAACTATTTTTCGATGGCATAGTTCACATTTTTGTACATTTATAAGGTGAAGTTTAGAGCCATGTATACTAATGGCACCATAGTGCATGTAAAATCCATTGTAGATGCAAAGTCCTCCAAGTTCCCTATGAATTATACCTCTGGAGGTGCCTAGTCAGGTGAAGGTCTTGTCACTTGATCAAGGTTCTACATTACAAGACCAATTCCTTTGTCTTCTTTAATTTTTGCTTTTTTTAAAAATCAGCCAATTCAACAAAGTTAAATAGAAACCTTGAACCGGCAAAGAAAGCTGTAGCAAAACACTAAAGACCACTGTAATGATGCTGACAAGGCTCTTGTCAGGTGGATCACAGCCACACTGTGATCAGGCGAATATCATCCCATGCCCAGGTACTAACTCAAGCTAGGTACTCATGCATGACAGGTAGGGACCTGGTTAGCTGCATTAAAAAAAAAAAAAAAAAAAAAAAAAAAAAAAAAAATGAAGTTGATAACTGGAAACTTCATATTAACTTATTAAGGAATTTTTATCAATACTTTTTTTTAAGAGCCTACACATCTGTAAACATTTATTATTTTGATTTCATATTTTAAAATTAATTTCTGTAACATTTACGCAAGAATGAAATGAGTTAAACATGGACATACCTTGCACAACTAGGCTTAAGCTATTACCCCCCCCCCCCTTCCTCCTCCTCCTATAGACACCTTTTAATTCTTAATAACTTTTCCTTCTGATGTTATTCTTAACTTTCTTTTCTAACTACAGTTTACCATTGCTGTTTGAACAACTTACTTATGGCTCTGATATGAACAATTTCATTCACTTTTTAGAGAGTTATTACATTGAACTTTATAGTTGATGGCATACTCTTATCAGGTGGATCACAGCCACACTGTGATCAGGCGAATATCATCCCATGCCAGGCACTAACACGTCAAACTAGGTACTCATGCATGGCAGGTGAGCAGTACTATTTTATCAAGAAATATGTATTACAACTAAGAATGATTTATTATTTCATGGATAATAAGAACAGTGTAATGTACAAAAACAAAATAATAAACACTTTTTAATTTATCTTTTTATCAAACTCATCCAAAAAAGAAAACTCTTCATATTTTCAAAACAATGTTGGAATATTCAAATCTGTTCAGTTTCATAAGACTTTTTGAAGTCTAAATGAAATTATTTTCTAATGTAATAAATAATCTAGGCGTCAAATTAAATTTGCATTAATCAATCCACCTTCACATTGAGCAGAAACAATGTTATTACATAAGATTGGCTAAGACTTTAACAAGTATAGGGAAAGACTAAAGACTAACAAACCTTTTTTGCTCCTAAGTGATGGTGTTATTCTCACCATTTCTTCACTTGCAATAGCATCTAAAATAAAATAAATATATATAATCAAATATCTCAAAAAAATAAACTACTAAATTTTCAATAAATATATAAATTATCTGACTGAAATTTTAAATACAGTACAGTAGCCCTCATTATATTGCAATGACAAAAATGAAGAGGTGAAATATAATCTGAAAATGTGATAATCGAGACTATGTTCTATGCATGCCACAGTTTTTTTTTAAAAAATAAGTTATAGGGACACTTACGTGTGTAATCCGACCAAACACTCGCAAAGTTGTAGGAGCTGATCCATAAAAAAAAAAGGGGGGGGGGGGGGTTATGAGAGAAGAGGGAAAAGCACTGGTGGCATGATTCCAGGAAAACATTTTTCGTCTTCCACAGTGCTGACATCACGAAAGATTTGCGGACCAGAGAATCTATTTTTAATTGAAAATCAGTCTATATGAACCAATGAGAAAATGAGAATGCATCTACAACTTTTAAAAGGACAGAAACAAATGTTTTGAATAATTTTTGTCATATTTTTTTCCCATATATTCAGTTCTGTCTTAATGATGGGTGATCGGGTCCGCACTCAATCAGTAGCTTTGCATTAGCCGTCTCTTGAATATTTCAGTATTAATACTTTTAAATAAAAAAAAATATCTACAATCCAAGGAGAACTGCGACAAGCTCATATTACTCCTCAAGGTTATTTTTGTGAATATATCCCGTATTTTCTTAACTAAAAATTTATTAATGAAAAATTATGTATCAAATGATAACCCTTTGTGTATAAGTCAACAATACCTTAGTTTTAAAGCATCTGCTTTTCCATCATAGTATATTTTCACACAATTAAATACATTAAAAAAATAAGTAAGAATAGATTAATACATTGGAACTCTCAAAAAAACAATTTGGCACAGGGCCCTAAAATGCCTTAAAGCTATTCTCAAATCCAAAGGAGCTACTTTCTGACACATTTTTAAATTCATTTTTGTTCAGAAAAGCATGAAATTGGCAGATATTCTTATTCAGAAACTATGAAATCAAATAGCTTTTTTGATAAAGGCAACAGATGTTTCAGAAAATACTATCAAATTTAGTGTTATGAACCAAAATTCCGGAATGACAATGCAAAAAAACAGAAAAAACCAACTGTGACAACTATTGTTTATAACTCGATAAGTAACTTATCAAAAAGTGGAAAATTCAATTAGATTCCAAATCGCTTCAATAGTCAGACTTGCTAATTTTACACCTTTATATTTCAAAATGAGTCAGAAAATTTCGCCTTGTGGAATAAGTCATTTGAGAAACCACTTTAAAACGGTTCTAGATGCAGGATACATAAATATCACACACACTAAATAAATAAGCATGTAAACTTTGCTTTTATAAATAGAGATGCAACAAATGTCAATTTGACCAGATATCAGACATAATTTGCAGCCAGATATCTGGCTGCAGTATGTTTCGATCTGTCCTTTTTAAATTTTTATTTATTTTTAAAGAAATTGAACATGGGTTTAGATTAGCTAGCTATCACTGTTACTTTCTTTTTTATCTTATTTTAAAGTTTTCTATTAACAATTATTTTTATAATTTTAGTTTTAGCACCAATATTATAATTACATTACTTTAAATTTTTTGTTATAATAGTATCAGCTAAATATAGTTTAGTGATAATTAATTTTATGAGAAAAACTTGTTACTGAATACTTTGGAAAGACAATATTTAATACTTTTATCTTCCTTTTTTTCTTTAAGAAAGTGATGTTCAAGCTGTAAACTCCCCTCGTTATTTTTTATTGCTTTAATACTTAAAGCTTTGTGTTTTGATAACAAAAACTTATTCTTGCTTGTTGCTACTAATATAACAATGGAATTGCATAACAAAATTAGTAATTTAATTGTAAATTATTAGTTTAGTAATAGATTATTTGGTCGAATCCTCGTATAAGCGAGAAAGTTGACGATGTTGGGTTTGGCGAGGTGATAAATGATATTTCCTTGCTACCAGTTTGTGTCTTACATTTTTTCCACGCCTACGTTGTTTGACGTAGAAATTTGATTGGTTTACGAGTAAATTAAATCCCTTGGTCGGGTTGGTTGGTTTATTGTGTGCGGTAATGTTGGATTCCTAGAGTTCGGAGGTAGCTAGTACAACGCGTACGTTGTTTGATGTGGAAATTTGATTGGTGTATGGGTAAATAAATCGTTTGGTGGGGTTGGTTGGTTTATAGTATGACGTAATGTTGGATTTATAGAATACGCATATAGTTAGAGATGCAGCATTTGAATCGTTTGACCACTGATGTTCGAAGTAGCACTTGTTTGGAGAATTTGTTTTCTGCTGCTTCGAACTAATTTATGGGATTAAGTTAAAGATAACTCTTCGAACTAATTTATGGGATTAAGTCAGGGTTGGGTTTTTGACGTCAAAAAGTGGTTTTTGACATGACATGTCAAAAACCTGTCGAAAAGTGTCAAAAACTGTCGAAAAGTGTCAAGAACTGTCGAAAAGTGTCAAAAACCTTATACACATTTTTTTTAGCAATCATTAGTGATATTTTATATTAAATCAAGCTAAAAACTAATTAAATAATAATTTATATATTATATAAATAATTTTTTTTAGTCATACTATAATTAATTTGTAATAAGATTATATATCATAATTTAAATTATCTGTCAATTGCCATACTAGGAAAAATAGCTAAAAATATTGAATCTACTTGCATTTTTCAAAGTACTTTTTATACCTTTATTACTATTCAGTATTCGGTTTATTATTTAAAAAAAAAAAAATAGCAATCTAATTTATGCTTAAAAAATAAATAAATAAAGACTTGTGTAAAACTAAAGTGGCCACTATTCAATGACTGATCATAAGTTACCTAGACTTTTAATGATTCTAAATGTTTGTTTTTGTGCATAAACATTAAATACAAACCATAATTGCAATTTGCAACACAAATGTTCTTTGAGTAATTAAATTAATTATAATATGAAATCAATATAATTAAATGTTCTTTAATACAATAACTTAAAAGAAGATGGTTTGTTATTTTCAATATTTATACATATATAATATATCTTCATTTTATTGTGTTAGTTTCAGTTTAATTATTTAGAACTATTTATTTATGTTAAATTTAATTTTTGTACATTATAAAATAGTACCCTTTTTTATTCAAACGAGTATCATAGCGAAAAATGCCGGCACCAGGACTCAAACCTGGGTACTTTGGCTTGCCATGTCTGACTCTTCTTACTAAGCTATCCCAATGATATCCTGGTTGGCATAATTCACTCTTATTTGTTGGACATGGCTGTGAATTTCAGTGCTAATTTTATTCATCTGTATTATAACTATAGCATTTTTACATGATGTGATACAACATGGAAACTCCTGTATATACCATGTAATTAGGTCATAATGAACTGACCCTGGTTCAAGTCCTTGTCCCAGCATTTTTTGCTCTGTTGGAATAAATCTCAACTATGATATTCCAACCTTTGAATATGATTTACCTAGTTGAAAAAAACTTTCCTCTGTTCATTAGTAGCTTTTTGGGGGGACAAACATTAAAACAATATAAAAATAAGTATATTATTTATGTGAAATTTTATACATTAAAATATACAAGTACCAGAATTTCCCTAAGGTTTAAAAAAAGGCAGGATGCTGCTAGTGAGAAAAGGGCACTTTTTTTTAATTCTTAAGGGCACTTTTTTTATTCTTAAGGGCACTTTTTGGATTCTTGAGGGCACTTTTCAGATTCTTAAGGGCACTTATTATTAAAGGCATACTCTTGGTTATTAAAGTCACTTTTAATATTAAAAAGTCAGGGCACTCTTTTTAAGACAACATTGAGTAATTTTTTACTACAAAAGCAAATTTTTTTAATATGAAAAGGAGAAAAGACACTTTTTTATACCGAAGGGCAAGAAGGGTGCTATTTTGTAAATCAAAGGGCAGGCAGGGTGCAGCACCCTTCTGAAACTGCCTGGAGGAAACTCTGCAAGTACTATTTAATAATTTGATTAGTTTATATTTTTAATGTAACGATACTTTTATTTTTTTATTACATATTTATAGCTTACAATTATTTTCTAAGTAATTTGTTAAACCAAAATCATGTTTTGAATTTTCAGGGGTCGACGCAGATTGTTTTTCTTGAGGTCCATTTTGTGAAAACTAAAATTATTTTTGTGAAATTTATCATATTTTTGCGAAATTTATTTTGTGAACATTTTGTTATGAAAGATGAAATCCAGCTGCTCAAATTCAAACCAAGCATTTAATGATAACTTCTTTAGGTCCTTCTGTTAAAGTTTTCCTTTCTTGTGAATTTGTTTTCTTTGTAAATTATACATTTTAAAACCTAACAAAATAAAAATAATTAATGAAGAGTATATTTTTATGGAATGGAATTTTGTGAAGAGACCAATTTTATTAAGAGGAATTTTGTGAAGGGGACTGATTTATTAAATCAATTTTTGTGAAGAGGTTGTAGCTAGGCCTTAACTTTTTCCTGGATCGACCCCTGATTTTATTGAGCAGGATATGTGGTTTTTAAATGTCTATAACTGTAAAAAAGTTTACCCATGTATCTAACACTAAAAATTATGAAAAATGGTAAATTTAATGTTGTTGTAAAAATAATTTTAAGCAGTTTTTGAACTCAATTTTAGGTTTTTGATGGTCGTTGTCAAAAACTATGTCAAAAAGGGGTTTTTGACATGACGGTTAAAACCATGGTTAAAACCGGATAAAACCGTCACACTGTCAAAAACTTGCCAACCCTGGATTAAGTTAAAGATATTCGAAAGGTATTTAGGGGTAAGTTTGAATTTTGTCCTCTTGAGTGAGTAGTTTGGTTTTTCAGGGTCAATTTTGTATATTTTTAAATATCGTTTTGTAAGCGTTCTATTCATGGAGATAGACAGAAGGAGAACAAAGATAATGTTTCTGCTTATGGAACTAAAAGCAGTACCTAGTATGGCGGCGTTTCTGTTTTTTTTTTTTTGGCCTTTGGGGAGTGTAGCACCCTCTATTTCCGGTTTCGTCTGACAACTCTTTACCATGCTTGAAACCAAAATGCAGGAAGTGCAGACGACAATTTGTCATGTTTGGCAGGTCACATGAACAGCCTTTGGGAGCACCAGCGCCATGAACTGGGTACTAATTACTGGTCCATGTTCTGATCTTGAAAGCCTATCTTCACTGTTCTCCTTCTTATTTCTATCTCCGTGGTTCTATTTTAAGTGTCAGGATGCCTTGAAAGTCCGTCTCAAGTAATGAATGGAATGATTTTCGTAGTGTTTTGGAATTGAGTGGTAGGGTTAAAAAAGCTGTGATTGATTATTGTATGGAGAAAGGTTTGATTGCGAGCGAGTATGAATGTCCGAAATGTGGGAATGGTATGAAATTGTGTGAAAAGAATAATCTTGATGGATTTGAATGGCGGTGTGATAGAAGTGAGAAAGGGAAAAAGCATTGTGTAAGGGCGGAGTGTAAGGCTTGGTAGTTGGTTTCAAGGGAGTAGAATGAGTATGATGGACGCTTTAATTGTTACGTATGCTTGGGTTAACAAATATGATCATAAACAGATTGTGGATTTGGCACGAGTGAGTAAGCAAACGGCAACTGATTGGATGAGTTTTTGTAGAGAGGTGTGCAAGTCTGTGCGTGTGTTTGAAGATAGGGATTTGGGAGGTGTAGGTAAGGTCGTTGAGATAGACGAGAGTATGTTTGGGAAGAGAAAGTATAATAGAGGAAAGCATGTGGATAGTAAGTGGGTGTTTGGCGGTGTTGAGGGTGGAAGTAATGCGTATTTTGTGGAAGTAGTGGAAGCTAGAACGAAAGAGATATTGCTAGAGATTATTAAGAGGCGGATTTTACCGGGAATTGAGATTATTTCTGATTGTTGGCAGGCCTATAATTGTCTTTCTGATGAAGGTTATGAAAAGGCCTCCGTCAATCATAAATATTTTTTCAAGGACCCGGTTATTGGGGCGCGCACGAACACGATAGAGGGTTTATGGAGCGAGATTAAACGCAACCTTTACGGAAAGAGACAGGTAGCAGATTCAGAAGTTGAAGTATCTCTTGATAGCTACCTTGCTGAATTCTTGTGGAGGAAGCGTCACAGAAGAGATCCTGGTCAACTGTTCGATTCATTCGAATTTACCCTCCAAGAGCGCGGGATGTGGTGGGGGAAGGCAATGATGCGAATTTAGATTCTGTTTCGCTGTTGGACGACAGCGGACATAATTCTCCAGTTGATTTGCTGTCAGACGACAGCAATGATGATATAAATAAACCGGGGCCTTCCACAAAGAAGACAAAATGGGAGAAATAAAAGTAAGTTAATTTTTATTGATTTTATAGGATAAGAATTGTGTGTCGTGTATTTTATAAGTTGCTGTAGAGCTAGTTTCGCCCATCTAGTGATATTTTTGTTTTTTTTGTTAAAGTGTACAGGGTACATTCATAAGTTACTGACCGCCGCTTGAATGAATTTCATGCATTCTAGAGATTGCTACACAGCGAATTTCATGCGTCCAGTGATATTTTTTTTCGGTTAATGTACGCGAAGCGTACATACACAAGTTACTGACCGCGGCTTGAATGAATTTCATGCATTCTAGAGATTCTACACAGCGAATTTCATGCGTCCAGTGATGTTTTTTTCGGTTAATGTACGCACAGCGTACATACACAAGTTACTGACCACGGCTTGAATGAATTTCATGCATTCTAGAGATTGCTACACAGCGAGTTTCATGCGTCCAGTGATGTTTTTTTTTCGTTTAATGTGCGCGAAGCGTATATACACAAGTTACTGACCGCGGCTTGAATGAATTTCATGCATTCTAGAGATTGCTACACAGCGAGTTTCATGCGTCCAGTGATGTTTTTTTTTTTTCGGTTAATGGACGCGAAGCATAGTCAACCACGTCTTGCATGTATTGTATGCATTAGAAAAATGAGGAATATCGAAATTTTCCCCAATTATAAAGTGTGTGCTCTGATGGAGAGAATTTACTATTTACAGAGTTTTTATTAGACTTTCTTTGATGAAGTAAACGTTGATTTTATTCTGTTTTGTGACAATTTTCAAAGTTTAAGCCATATTTTACTAGAAATTTTTTAATTGTTAAAGATAATAAATTATTAAACTTTATAAATATTTCAAAAAAATTCATAGAAAAAAAAAATAGATAAAATTTGTAAAAATGGATACATCTGGAAGAAAAAAGCTATAAATATGTAAAAATAGAAAAAATTTGATAAAAGTATGTAAAAATGGAAATATCCAGAGGAAAAAATAGCCGAACATGTGTAAAAATGAAGTATCCGGCGGAAAAAATAGCTAAAAATTTGTAAAAATTGAAAAATCTAGACTGAAAAGATAACTAAAAAAATTTTTTAATGGAGAAATGTGGAGGAAAAAAATAGTTAAAAATTCATAAAAAATGGAAAAATCCGGTGGAAAAAATAGTTTAAAATGGGAATATTCGGACGAAAACATAGCAAAAAAATTGTAAAATGGGAAAATATGGTGGGAAAAATAGCTAAAAATGTGTGAAAATTGTAAAATCTGGAGGAAAAGTAGCTAACAATTTGTAAAAATGGAAATATGATGAGGAAAGAATAGTTAAAAATTTATCAAAATGAAAAATACAGAAGAAAGAAAATTAAAAATATGGAAAAATCCGGAGGAAAAAAATAGTTAAAAATTTGTAAAAATGGTAAAATCCGGCAGAAAAAATAGCTAAAAATTTGTAAAAATAAAAAATCCATATGAAAAAAAAAGATAATTTTTTTTAAATTGAGAAATTTCGAGAAAAAATTGCTAAAATTTTTTAAAAATTGAAAAATCTGGAGGAAAAAGTACCTAAAAAATTGTTTAAATTGAAAAATTCTGACGAAAAAGTAGCTAAAAATTTTTAAAAATTGAAAAATTTGGAGGAAAAAGTAGCTAAAAATTTCTAAAAGCTGAAAAATCCGGAGGAAAAAGCTAAAAATTTTTAAAAGCGGAAAATCCGGAAGAAAAAATAGCTAAAAATTTGAAAAAATGAAAAAAAAGTAAGGAAAAACATAGCTAAAAATTTATAAAAATGAAAAAAAAAAGGAAAAACATCGCTAAATATTTATAAAAATGGAAAAAAAAAGTGAAAACATAGTTAAATATTTATAAAAATGGAAAAATCCAGAGAAAAAGTATCTAAAAATTTGGAAAAATGCAGAGGAAAAAATAGCTAAAAATTTGTAAAAATGGAAAAATCCAGAGAAAAATTATCTAAAAATTTGTAAAAATGGATAATACAGATGGAAAATAGCTAAAAACTTGTAAAAACGAAAAATCCGGAGGAAAAAATAGGGTAGAACTTTTTTTTAATGGAAAAATCCGGAGAAAAAATTTTGAAATATCCGGAGAATAAATAGTTAAAAATTTGTAAAAATAGAAAAATTCGGAGAGAAAAATTGCTCAAAATTTGTAAAAATGGAAAAATACCTAGTGTTTTAAACAGAAACATCCGGCGGAAAAAATAGGTAACAATTTGTAAAAATCTGACGAAAAAATTGATAAAAGTTTATAAAAATTGAAATATCTGAAGGAAAATATTGGTAAAAGTACGTAAAAATCAAAGAATGTGGCGGTAAAATTTACTAAAACTTTGTAAATATTCTTAAAACTAAATAAAATCAATGCTACGTTCACGGTTTACTTTGTGAAAGAATTTGGTTGACGAAGTGTGTAAATAATAATTCGTCTGCCGAAAAGCATGTGTTCTGATTGGGTAGAATTCGGAGGTTGCCGATTTCTCGGTTGGCACGCGTCGTTCCTTGGCGTGCGTAAAAAAAAAAATCGCCAAATCGGGAAGCTAGCTTAATCGAGGATTCTGCCGATTATTTTCATGAAAAAAACTTAAACTGAATATTTTTGTAGCAAAATGTTTTATTTAACACGTTCACTGCCAGGTTCAAATTACCGGAGTTTTATTTTATTTAGAAAGTTCAAATTCATATCAGAAAATACTAACAGCAATATTTACTTTATTTAATTAGACATTTTGTGATTACATAAAATAAAAATTCTTTTCAAATTTCCAGTTCGAATTCATAACTTTAGATTGAAAAACCACAAGTATATGTGTGGTTAGCAAACGCCTGTTAATTTCTAACCCTGTTGTGTAGGGGAGACCGGTACACACTGGACCTATGGACCACCCCCTAATATTTTATTTATTTAAATTTTTTTAAAGATTCTCTTCTATCCTAATAGACAACAGCACTGCAATGATTATTTATAGCCTTCAGAAAATATGTTTAGCTCAGATTGAACTATTTTATCCTGATTGGTTGTTTTGACCTTCTAAAAGTAACATTTTTCATCATCATATTTTTATTTTTTTACTAATTAAAGGTTGTAGATAAATAAAATAAAACAGCTTTTTTGCAAAGCTAAGATACTTGTTTTTATTTTACTTTAAAGTTAATATGTTTAAAAGAAAGCTATAAACAATATTAATATGATTATTTATTGAACTTCAACATGGGGCACAGTGGTCCACAATCCACTCTGCTCCTGTAATGCAGAATGTTCAAATTCAAAATATTTAATAATTGCTTATTTTCTATAAAGAAAGATTGTTTTAAAGTAGATTTAACTGTAAAATAAAGTAAACAAATAAAAATAACAATTTATTTAACATAGTAAGAAATATTTTGTATTTACTGCTTTTGATAAATATAACTGTAGTCTAATTGGTGATGATTCTATTTAAGTAAGATTCATGAGACACAAATTGAATGGAAATCAGTTTATTTCTCCCGAAACTGTAGATGAATCTGCTGTTGATGTCAATGATTTCATAATGTTGCTCTCAGACCCAAAATTATTTCTTGAAAATCCCAGGCTCAATCTTACTCATAAGTACTTTGGAATTTCATTTGCAAATTTTAATGTGCGCTGATTTTTTTGTACTTAAGTAATACCTTCAACTAAATTGCAATTGTTCCTGTATTAATCTGTTATTATTTCCAAAATATATTTTTTATTATTTTTTTGTGTTTCAAAATGTTACTTGTATATTTTTATTACTATGTTATCTTGCAGATAAAGGGAAAATAAGAAAGAATTAGATTAATGAAAAATAGATTTATATTGTATTTCAGACTAACAGGCTATGCCGCTGTGCTGGTCAATTTTCCAAATGAACCTTGAATTATTTTTTGTTTCAAAATTTATATTACTATGTTATTTTGCGGGTGAAGGGGCAACACAAAAGAATTAGATTAATGAAAAATAGATTTATATTGTATTTTAGATAATACCTAATAGTGGTCCACTTTACAAGTGTATATATTATTTTTTTTTTTTTTTTGAAAAATGTATTGAAAACTATGTTGAGAAAATTATGATGGATGTAAGAAGGTTTAAGGAATATTCAAAAATATTTTCATACAGATCGGTCAGTCTGTTAAAGAGAAAAAAATATTAACGGAAAAAGTAGTCCACTGTGTACCGGTCTCCCCTATATATATGTGTGTGTGTCGTTGGCGCCCGGCTAACATAAAAGTATCAGATACAAGAGGAAGATTACAGTAACAACGAAACATTTAAATTCAAATGAAAGAGTATGTCACAATTCATTAACAAATTTATTTTCAACTTTTTATCTCTAACAGCTAGAAGGAAATCTTCAAGAATTTTTAAAAAAATTAAAACAAAGCTATGCTTCAAAAATGTAACAATGGTAACAAAATGAATAAATAAATTCCTTGCTGTAGCTATCTCAAAGAACCTAGGGATTTTTTTATTTTTACTTTATAATTATCTATAGAAATAGAAAATTAAGTTCACTTATATTATTTCTTGTGCCTAAATCTATTGACTTTACATTATTTTGCCACAAAATATTCAGCACAAAAATTAATGCTCTTACTTCAATTTATATGATTAATAGTTTATATCAACCTTATTTTCTAGGAACTGCTATAACAAAAAAGTAGTGTGAATAAACTTAAAAATTATTTTTTTTTTCTATTACAAAGTTTTAAGGTCAGATCTTTTGATATTTATAATGAAAATTATTTCACAGGATTCATCATAGTATGAATTAAATGCACACAAAAAATTATACATAGTAGGTACAAAAATATGAAAGACTTTTTTCATAGTATGAATAATATGTATACTTAAATCATAGTAAAGCATTAAACTATTGAACCAACCACACATTTGTTTCTTATTTTAAAACATTTAAAAATATTTTAGAAGCCATGTATAATATATATTTCTTCCAAGTACTTAAAACCATAATTATGGAAAGTTAGAAAAATAGGTATACCTTATTGTAATTAAAATAATCGGATTAAATTAAGAAAAAATATAAAACCTTTCTTAAACACTTCTAGATTCTAAAAATAACAATTATACATGATAGCAAAAGGCTGCATAGCATCAAATCAATTAAAGGGACACAAAACGCTAAAACATATGTTACAAAGTTTTAATTATCTATTAATAAAACATTAAAATTCTTAAAATAACTCAAATGTACCTAACAGAAACATTATGCAAAATATTCCACAAATATTAATTAATTACTGATGAGAAATCTGGACTATTTACATGTTTAAAAGGCCACGTGTACTAATGCTGCAGGGAAAAGTAAATTATACTTACTTCCAAAATGTTCCCAAAACGGTACAGTTCCATCTTTTTGAGCCAAATAAGGTCCCTTAAAACTATATTTATATTCGAATTTATGATGAGGTAGGTCGGCAAAAACTGATAGAATTTGAATCAAGAAAAATAAAACAAGCCACATTTTGACAGCATAAATCCCACCGGAAAACTTCAACAAGTAGACAGTTTCTGTGTACGTATAATCATCAGCGAATCAACGCCGCATCAACAGGCAGTTTGCAGTTAAAAATTTATCAAGGTCTTCCAGTTTCAGTTTCTAAATTCTGATTATTTTCTATCTGAACATCTGAATGGAAGAGAAAACAGAAGCAGAAACAAATTAGTGGTTAAGTTCCCAACTAATATTTATTAATTCTGTAAGTACTTTTCAAATTAATAATACCAAATAAACATTTAACAGGCAAACATTTCACCTGTTATGTTTGTGTGTGTGTGTGTTGTTTTTTAACTTTTATTTATAACCATAACTGTTTGATCGTCTGCTAGAAAGAAATCGCTGTGTGTATTTTGTTTGCGGCCGTACTTTAGCGATAGTACACGTTAAATTTAAATTCAAAGGTACGCAAAGATATCTTTCTTTTTTAAAATTATTTTTTTTTATCAGAAAATTTGGCCCTTTTTCCGACTTGACATATTTTTATTTTCCCTTTTCTTTTTTAAATCACTCACCTAAATACATGATCCATAAAGTTGTGAGCACGGTTCCCGCATTTTTGTTTTCTTTTTCATAATGTGTAAGATGTTTAATTATTGAAAGTAATTCAAAATCATTACTTAAATAATATTTATTCAGTTATTTATAAAGTGAAACATATACTTCTAAATCCAGAGATTGTGTTGCTTGAAAACATATAACAAAGTTCATCTTTTGAACCAGAAACTGGAACTTTTCCATGTTGTTTTTGCATTTCTGAAAGAATTATAGTCTCCTAATTCTCTTCTTTTTTTCACTAGTACATTATTTTATACATATGGAAACATGTAACTAGGAAGAAAAACTGATAAATATTGGAACAGATGTGTTACACCCTTTTGGTTATAGGATGTCATATATAAATGTTGGGACAGAATCTATTTAGAGATAATAGTAATTGCCGTGTACATAAGATAAGTATCTCTATGATTATGAGTATAATTAAAAAATATATCGTTTTTTTTAGTAGAAAATGTCCAATAGGACATTTATCACAAAATAAGATAAAACATTTCCTGAACATGAATCAATGATAGGATAACATGGTTTTTAGCAGTAATTACAAGTGGAGACTGCAAGGGAGGTAAAACCAATGTTAATTTACCACTTAGAGAACCTCCGAGCACTCAAAAGTTTATCTCTAAATCAATCCTGATATTTTGTGGAAATCTAACAACTAAGTCTGGGTCACAAAAGCAAAATTTAGTGACTGGATTCACCAAGTATTTGAACCAATTGCCAAAGCTTATCTTGAACAAAACAGTCTGCCTCTAAAAAACATTTTAACCTTGAATAACATACTTGACCATCCCCGGGCATACAAAAAGAAATACAAGAAGGATTAGATTTGATAAAGTTGAAAGATCTTTTGGCATTCAAAATGTTGTAAAAACAGTTATTAATAGTGATTTGATGTGAAATTTTGATTAAAGTTTTAAAATTTGCCAAAATTTTTAGAGTATTTTAATAAATCCTATTATGCTTTTGGCCCAGCATTATAGGTGCAGATTCCCAAAATTTGGAAGGAGTCACTGGCTCCTAAACCCAAAAAATCCAGTGGCCACAATTGTAAAACAAACGCATAAAAACAATAGTGTTTATATGGGGTAAAAAACTAAAAAAACTCAGGAATTCAAAGTGTAAAGTAATTTATTTAATATAAACACATGTACAAAAAATTTTGAATATTAATTAAATCTTAAATCATGTACAGTCAGAAGATAAAGTTGGGCAAGATACGGTTTAAAAAAAATATGTATAAGCTAAGCAATCATGATAGCGGGGAATATCAGAAAAACAATATTTCTTATTTTGATTTTGCCAGACAAAGGTACATATGAAAGAAAATTTGAATTTGTGAGATTATTTTACACTATAAAAATCAAAACACACTTCAAACATTTGTTTATATATATATACTAGCTAATCCGCCCGGCGTTGCCCGGGCATTAATAATCTGTTCTATACGAATATGACTGAAATCTGTAAGGCTATCAAAATCAAGTCGAATGAGGCAAACCCCATTGTAATCGGGCTCATAAAACCCAAGATTGGAAAGCGCATCATGGCGGTCGAAAGTGCAGCTAAAATATTTAAGGCTATAGATATAAATCGAATGAGCCTAACCCGTCGTAATTGTGTCCATAGAACCAGATATACTCCTATAGTTCCACTTTCTACCGCCAGGGGGCACAGTCTGTTCTGGAAGAAGCCTTTTCAGAACACTTGACCCAACCAAATTTCCTAGTAGAATTGAAATTTAATTACGGGTAAACATTGCCAAAATATCAGAAATCGCGAAACTGGGTTATGTAATTGATGGGTTTCTAAAGGGTTAATGTAGATATTTTTTAAAACCCAACCGTGCATTTTGAAGAAAATGAACGTGTATGATCTGGAGTCTACTGTTTGTCCGTACTTGCATTTCCCAAGTCGATGCCAATTTTTAAATCTGGACCAAAAAAAAGGAAATTCGCGTGAGTGAGCTTTGGAAAAGATTTTTTTTTGGTGGGTTAAAATTAATTTTTTTCAAAACGGATACCAGATTTTAAAAAACAAAGGGATATAGATTAGGCACGGTATTTTTAGTTTTTCGTATCTTGTTTATAAACGCCAATTCGGATTTTTAAAGATAGGAGAAATAGTTAAAAAAGCGAAATAGACTTACGGTTAAAAATGTTCTCGAAAGGGTTAACGTGATTTATTTTTTAAACTAAAGGTTTCTGCCTAAACGCGATAGAACGTAGATGTCTTTGCTTTTTGTTTTGTTATTTTAGAAAGCCGATGCCAGATTTAATATATAGCAGAAAATCGGAATTCGCAAAAGAGAGTCCTGTGCACGAATTTTTTTTTGAAGGGTTAATATTCGTATTTTTCAAAAACAAACACAGATGTCGAAAAAGGAATAAATGTAGATATTGTCTGGTATTTTTAGTTTTTCGTACCTGTCTCTGAATCGCCGATGTGAAATTTAAAAAATTGCAAAAATCTCAAAACGGCATACAGAAAATATACTTTTTCGGAGGGTTAAATTTTGCATTTTTTAAAACCAAAGGTGGCTTTGAAAAGGACAAAAACAGTTCTTTAATTTGGTGACCTTCGTTTTTCCATATCTTTTGTATTCCGGTAGATGCAAGGCTCGGAAAACGGGAGAAAATAAAAAACACTAATTCAATGCTTTTTGATTTTTTTTTTGAAAGGGTTAAATGTAAAAATTTTTCAAACCAACCAGATCGTTCGAGACGTAAAAGTATGTTCTTTTAGAATATGTAGACGGTTTTTCCGTATTTTTAGACGTTTGTCCATGGCGAATTTAGAAATACTTTAAACAAAAATGGAATGTCTTCTGTTCCGGAAGATACGGAAATTGGTTTCTGCGCATGCGCCAGCTCGCTTCAGAATAATGACTTTTTTATTTGTGATCTTTGATCAGTTTTTAATTGATAACTACTTTAATTTTCAAAATTCTGTGGCTCAGGTATACCAGGAGAGTGTTTGGACTACCTAAATCTAAATTTACAGACTTCTAGGTGCGCTAAATTTTCCTAGCCATCGCAGACAGACACACACACACAGAGCGAAACTTTCTTTTATTAGTATAAATATATATTTAAATCACAGTCTATGTAAAATTATCAGATTCAAATTGTTACGAATAACATTGCTATTCGAATATATTTAATAGTTTGCTGTGTTAAACAGATCATTCTGAAATGTTATTAAAAGATAATAATAATGCTTATTATGTGTTTTGGTCTTAATCTTTAAACAAAAAAAATCAACATTTCATGATGGGAACTGGGAATACCAGAAATTGATTGCTTTTAAATCACATGGCGACTTACACACCGAAAGTTAGTGGCCACAGCAAAAAATTTAGTCGCCACGTGGCGACTGGCGACCGTGAATCTGCACCTATACCCAGCATGTTTTAATTTTAATGCATTATTTATCTAACATTTAGTCATTTTTAGTATGTAGTACATTAAGTTTAGTCTTCTATGTAAGATTTTATTACGTACAAATTCCATTCTAATTTGAATATGGCTGTATATTGAAACATTTTCTGCTTTATTGCATATTTTTTTTTTTTTTTACTCTTTAATTTTGTCATCTCAACAAAGAGCTGGTTTTAGATGGGGGCAAGGTTGGGTAACTGCATGGGACACTAAAAATTAATGGGTGGAAAATATTCAGAGTATTTAGTTAAAACGTAATATCTTCTTCAGAAGCTATCATTGTTAGGTACAGATAAAAACACCTCATCCGGAATGCCATGTAGTTACAAAAGCAGCCCCTGTCTCAAGAGGTACATTCATATTCACTGAACAAATGCTTTTAATTGTTTATCAAATCCATTTGCTGCGCTGGTAAAATTACGTTTTTTAATGTCTTCATATAATAATAAAATATCCTGTTTTTATTATTATATTTCAAGAAAAATATATAGTGTGAAGTAAACATTATAACTGTAATATACAGTGTCTCACATAAGGGTCATTCCATGTCAATTCAACCAATTTTTTTATGGTTTGTAACCCGACCGACACTGATTTGGGGGAAACTTTGTGTGCATACTACCCCTACCTAGATATGAACCCATTAAAAAATTTTCTTTCCTAGACCTCATAGTTTTTGAGATATGGGGGATCAAAATTTTGGATTTTTCTGAAATCGTACATTTCTAAGTCTGTATTTTTAGACTTCAGTTCATCTTCAAAAAATTGTTTCTCTGGATCTAAAATCCGAATGAGCTTAAAAATATCACTGTAAGTACGTCAAAATATGCAGATTCTAATAAAAAATATTTAAAAATTTATTTATAATTTTTAGAGCCAAAAAATTGAGCCAAAATGTAAAATTATGATTATTTTGGTCATTTTACGAAAAATGCTCTATACAAAAAGGCAATGGAAAATTCCAATTTCTTTTTGTTTTAAATAACAGTTTACACATTGGGGTTTCTAGTTATGAAATAAAAATGATGTCTTTCCCATTGCTTGTGTAAAAATTTTGCCCTATTCTGGGATGATGTACCAATCATGAGATAAAAATCAGAATGCCCAATTTTAGCTGCGGTACCGAAATAATTACTGTGATTGCTATGGATTTACTATTGAGATTATTATTTATTAAGTGTTTATTTTTTTTATTTGCAGTATAAAGTTTGTTCTTTAATTTTCCTGAGTAAAAATCTGACTGCAATAATTTTCTCTATTAAATTTATTGCTCCTTATTATTTAATCCTTAGTTTCATTATTTATTTTTCTAATTGTAAGCAATATTTTAAATTTAAACAAATCTCTTAATTTTGTCCTCAATAATGTAATTGTAAATAGAAAGTCTTTTATGGGTATAGAATAAGAAAATGAAAGAATGGCATTTTGCCCCTCACATTTTCAATATATCTTTTTTCTGTATGTGTTTGAATAAATATTTTAATTATTTATATTTAAAAAAACGTTCAAAACCTTTTATTTTATTTCCTTGGATAATTTTAAACAATTTAAATATGCTTTTGATAAATTTAAATACATTTAACTATACTTAGCAAGGCTATGCTTACTTCTACAGGATGAAGCATATTCACCTGCCTTTTATAAACACACTCTGACAAAGGCAGGGTAAAGTTCTTTCATAAAGGCAGGTGTTTTGGAATCTGTCAATCAAATTCTCAGTCTGTTGTTTTTCATCATAGAAGGGTGATCACTTTTTTCTTGTGCTGGAAAATGCATTCTGATTTTCTAAAATTTTATACTTTATAATATATATGCATACTGGCATTCCATGTCACCTGATATTTCCAGTTTGGAATATAAATGCTTTGTGATTATATATATATATTTTGCTTTATTGTCTTAGTATGGAACTTGATATTGAATCTTCTACTAGCATTCAGGCTTATAGTATTGGGATATTGACTGGTTTAGAGTGTCACAAAACTAGCTATACAAAACACAGAAAACTAAACTATATTCATAATCTCTGTGATTCAGAGAAAGAACTTTTATTACTTAGGACTACTGCATTTATAAAAAGAAAAATAAGTGATAACTTTCTCATTAATATATGTGAACATCACAGAATTTGGTTTTTAACAAAATATGAATGTTATCAATATAAATGTGCAGATCCATTTCAGAAGCATAAAAAGCCAGTGAAAAAAGCAATTAGGGCTGTCAGTAGTATCCAACAGATTGTTTAGTTTTAATATTTTAGTAGCACCTGGACAGAAACTGTGTTATTCTTGTACAAAACTTTCAGAAAAGAGTGCAAATACAGATGAAGTGAATGAGCCAGGGGTAATAAGCAGGGTTGTTTGATTTAAATCAGCTTGATTTAAATCGTGATTTAAATCATGATTAAAATCAAATGATTTTTTTAAAAAAATCTTTGATTTAAATCAGTTTTTTTAACATTCATATTTACTGGCTGAATAAGGACCAAATTCCTCATTCATGTTAAAATAAAAGTTAAAATCATTCATTTCAGATTAAAAATTACCTTTTAATAACATTAAATAAAACTTTTTTAGATTAAAAACACGATTATATTATGAAAGTAAATGCAACACTGCATTAAAAATATTATCTATCCATAGTACATTCTCCAAAACTACTGATAAATACTTACTACTTTTTAAAGTTTTTTTTCTTAGTCACTTCCATTTTTTGAAAGCAAGATGCTGAAGCTAAAGCTATTTAATATAATAGTATTTTCGGTGGAGAGTCACTGTCTCTAAAGCAAATTATACATAATTCACAAGTTTTTTTTTACATTTATCTGCAAATTACAATATCCCATATGTTGATGTTTATGTATTGATCATATAATGTGATCAATACATGAACTAATTATAACATAAATATTTGGACTGTTTGTCTAACATAAAATTAATTCCAGTTTCATGTTTCTTCTATAATTGAAAATACTTTAATCCCTGTAACTGATCCCTTTCCTCTTTCTTTTCCTAGAATTCATTGCTTATTGCAATGGAAAAAAAAATAAGAAATGTTATTGTACTAAGCTAAGCACTAAGCAGTCATTCGTATTGTCAAGTAAGCAAGATTGTTTTATAAAATTGACCATGGCTGAGTAAGGGGAGGGGGCAATAACACTGATAATTGATAGCTTCACACTTCTAGTTATAGGATTACCTTGCATTTGGTGCCTTAGAATAGTATAGTGTGAATTTGACTAATGATGAAAAAAAAGAAAGCCTTATTTTTTGCTAAAGACAAATGCAGTTCACATTTTATATATGTGATAATGAAATTTCAAGGAAAATCTGATCCTTTTTCTAAATTTTTATTTGATAAAGACATCGTAACAAAGATTTCTCCCTTAGACTGGTGGAAAACACACTTTGATTCAGAAATTTGTGTATCAGATGGTGAGGGGAGTGTAAAGAAAGCCATAGAGCAACTGTTTACAGCAACAGCTACTTCTTCCTCCGTGGAACGGATTTTTTCAACATATGGTTTAGTTCAATCTAAACTTAGAAATAAATTAGGAAATGATAAAGCAGCCAAATTGGTGTTCTTATACAAAACCTTAAATGCATAAATAGTTAAAAATGTTAATATAATTGCATATATGTAAATAATTACAAAATAAAAACCAGATTTTGTAAAAGATTGAATTGTAATCTAATATTAAATTATTATTTTATATTAATGATTTAAACAATTATCTGTTTATAGATATTCACCAATGTTAAACTGTTTCTATTTAATATTTTGTCATAACTTAAAAATTATAGAATTGTTCTTGCATGATGCATAATAAATATATACCCATATGCATTTAGCATTCTTTGTTGTATTTATTATATGTTGTTATATAAAATCTGTGTTATTTGGAGTAATACACGAAAGAAAATTTTAATAACTGTAAAATTAAATAGAAATTTATGTAACACACATATTTATATGTATAACAATTTCATATTAGAATGTTTTAAATTTTAAATGAATCATCTAAATTTGTTTGCAACAATTTTAAATTTAAGTTATTTTTAATTCTTATCTAGAAAATGTAATGAAATTAATAGAAATATGTAAATCTATACAGGAAATATAAATAAATATGTGCAGAGTACACAAATAATATTATACTAAATAAATATTTAAAAAAATAAAAAAAATCCGATTTAAATCAAAAAAATCCGATTTTTTTGATTTTTTAAAAAAAATCACGATTTTTAACAACCCTGGTAATAAGGGATAATGATAGTGCTGATGTTGAGTATGATACATCAATCAACAAAGATGAAGCTCTTAACAGTCTCGATTACTCACTTCGTGAATTAGGGGAATCTCCACTTACACTTCATGGGATTCCCTCATACAGCAAAAAATCATCTGCTAAAAGAAAAGTTAAGGCTGCATATGATACTCTGAAAAGTAAAGTGCAGAAAGTAACTGATGTGGATATTTCTCCCGAAAGAGCATGTAGTGATATAAAAGAAATTAAACAAAAGGCTGAAGATTTTGACAAACTGATGGATATGTTAAAAGAAAAAGCAAAAGTAAAACTTGTCAGATATAGAAGGGAGCAATTGCAGCTTTTGACTTTGGTTCCTAATTCTTGGAGCAAAAGGAAAATAACAGATAAATTTGAAGTTCAAGTTACTGATTATGCTGTAAGACAGTTACGACAACTTCTGAGAGAAAAGGTTATCTTGGCAATGCCAGACAAAAGAAAAGGCAAACCCACAAGCCCAGAAACAATTGAACTTATTAATAAGTTTTATGAGAATGATGAATAGTCCCGAATCATGCCTGGAAAAAAAGATGTAGTTAGCATTGCTAAAAATGTACATGCACAAAAGAGATTGATATTGTGTAATCTTCGTGAGATGTATTCTCTTTTTAAACAAGAATTTCCTGAAGTAAATATAAAATTGTCTAAATTCTGTTCTTTGAGGCCCAAATGGTGTGTATTGGCTGGTTCTCCAGGTACACATTCCGTATGTGTTTCTATGAAGCATCAAAATACCATTCTCATGTTTCATGCTGCACATATTACAGAAAATTATCATGAGTTGATAAAACAACTGGTATGCTCTGCAGATAATAGAGATTGCATGTTGCGCCACTGCACTAATTACCCAAATAATGAATATTTACAAAAATTTGAAGATTTTAACTCAAATGATTCAATCCAGTACTGGCAGTGGGTTAGTACCGACCGAACAGAAATGGTGACATGCACTGTTTCTTTTGGATGAATTTGTGACAAACTTAATAAAATGTTTGGAAAATCTTATTCCACATTATTTTATAACAAAAGCCCAAACTAATTTCCTGAAAGAAACTAAAGCAAATCTTGTGTTGTTGGGGGGGGGGGGGGGTTACCACTGATTTTAAAATATAAAGACTATTGTGTTGTAGATATTAAATTATAAAGATCCACTGATATACTGGTGTTTTGTTACATTTAAATATATATTTAGAAGGTTCACAATATTACTTACATTGGATAAAGAAAGCATCTTGCAAAGTAAGTGATACTGCAAAAATATATTATTTATTTCCATATTTATTTATACATAGCCAATTATATTTTTTAATTTCAGCACTCTAAATATAATCTTTATTCTGACTTTTTGGTTTAAAAAAAATTGCATACAATTTTAACAAAATCTTAATTTGTAATATAAAAATTCTATATTTGTTAAAGATTAATGATTAATTTCATTTAATGTAGTTTTTCATATTTGATTAATGTTTATTTCAATATTGATGTATACAACTATTATGAAAATATTTATAGAAAAATGCCATTGAATCCAATGATAGATGTACATTTACATGACAAACATGTGATACAATTGAAAATTAATTACAATTGATTAATTCCAGATAATGTGTGATATGTACTAGGACTGTCAATTACAAATTTTCTACTATAATAAAAATAAATATATCAGTGTCATTTTAAGGACTCAGATTTATTAATTAATTCAAAACCATTAATAAATTTAATTAAAATTATAAAGTACAGCAATTATTTAGATACCATAAGCAAAGTTAGAGATTTTTATCTCGTGATTGGTACATCATCCCAGAATAGGGCAAAATTTTTACATAAGCAATGGGAAAGACATCATTTTTATTTTATAACTAGAAACCCCAATGTGTAAACTGTTATTTAAAACAAAAAGAAATTGGAATTTTCCATTGCCTTTTTGTGGAGAGCATTTTTCGTAAAATGGCCAAAATAATCATAACTTTACATTTTGGCTCAATTTTTTGGCTCTAAAAATTATAAATAAATTTTTAAATATTTTTTATTAGAATCTGCATATTTTGACGTACTTACAGTGATATTTTTAAGCTCATTCGGATTTTAGATCCAGAGAAACAATTTTTTGAAGATGAACTGAAGTCTAAAAATACAGACTTAGAAATGTACGATTTCAGAAAAATCCAAAATTTTGATGCCCCATATCTCAAAAACTATGAGGTCTAGGAAAGAAAAAATTTTAATGGGTTCATATCTAGGTAGGGGTAGTATGTACACAAAGTTTCACCCAAATCCCTGTCGGGCGGGTTACAAGGTCTGGTTGAATTGACATGGAATGACCCATAAGTGATGGGACACTTGTGCTTTACAAAAGGAAACTAATCAAATAAATTAAAAAAACATGTACACATTTTTTTTGTGGGTGTGTTTCATACTTAAATTTAGTAAAGATTATTACATAACATACATTTTGTCAAAATATTAAAATATTAATTTAATAAAAATACAAATGTTTAGAACGGAGCAAAAAATAGCTCACATAAGTGATGGGACACCATTATATATGCAACAAAAATCGTCTGAAATAAGCAATAAAAATATTTTTTGGGGTTTTATTTTTACTTAAAAGCAATTGGCAATAATTTATAAAATCGTCTGCAGTATTTCTCTCCAGTTTGTTTTGGAATTTTTGTGTTTTTTAGCTCTGTGTAGTCATGAATGCTAAACGAAAAGAAACTTCGCCTGAAATTCGAAAATTAGTTATTAATTTGCATATTGAACGTGGAAAATCTATTAGAAAAACTGCTGAAACAGTTAACTTGAGTCGTTCAACAGTTTTCAATATCATTAAACGATATAAAAAGAATCATATGATTCAGGATAAAAGAAGACCTGGCTGACCATCAAAGCTATCCAATGGAATAAAGCGAATTATCGTTCGAAATATTAAACAAAATCCAAGAATTAGTGCTTCAAAAGTTGCTGCTGATTTACAAGCATTATATGGAATAATTGTTAATCCTGAAACTATTAGAAGGGTAATTCGATCTGCTGGATATCACGGTAGAGTAGCCAGGAAAAAATTCTTCGTAAGTGAAAAGAATAGAAAACTCAGACTAGCTTTCGCAAAATCCAACATAAATAAGAATTCTGATTACTGGAATAAAGTTATATTTGCTGATGAGAGTAAATTTAATATATTTGGTTCTGACGGTAGAATCTTGGTGTGGAGAAAACCCAGGGAAGAACTTCGCAAACAGAACTTGGTACCAACAGTAAAACATGGTGGAGGAGGAGTTATGGTATGGGGGTGTATGTCGTCCGCTGGAGTTGGTAATCTTGTTTTTATTGACAGTATAATGGATCAGTACAAGTATATTGATATTTTAAAGCAAAATTTGAAATCTTCAGCACGAAAATTGAACCTTCATAACGATTTTAAATTCTACCAGGACAATGACCCCAAGCACACTGCTCTGAACGTTAGACTCTGGCTGCTATATAACTGTCCTGAAATAATAAAAACACCACCACAATCTCCAGACTTAAATCCCATAGAGAATATTTGGCAAGAATTGGAATCAAGAATTCGCAAACACACCATTTCTTCAAAACAACAACTAAAATCGGTGCTTCAAGAAGAATGGGGTAAAATCACTCCAGAAATCACAAAAAAAATAGTCGAATCCATCCCAAAAAGATTAAATCATGTTTTAAAAGTAAAAGGAAATCCAACAAAATATTAAAACCTTTTAAAAAGTAAAATTTTTGGATAAATATTTGATGGAAAAGTAAGTGTCCCATCACTTATGTGAGCCATTTTTTGCTCCGTTCTGAACAATTGTATTTTTACTAAATTAATATTTTAATATTTTGACAAAATGTATGTTATGTAATAATTGTTACTAACTTTAAATATGAAACACACCCAAAAAATTTTTGCACATGTTTGTTTATTTATTTTATTGCAGTTTCTTTTTATAAAGCACAAGTGTCCCATCACTTTTGTGAGACACTGTATATTGTGCTGTCCTCTAAAAAAACCCCTACTTTTTGAATTTCTCCCTATATAAAGTCTAATAAAGAATACAAACAAATTAAACATAGCTATATTTTCACAGCTTGTTCTGACTAAGATTTTAATGCTGAGCATTTTTTATTCTATCACTTTATTACAAAATGGCAGCCAATTAAACAAGAATTTGAAAAAAAACCACTTTTTCCTAAAAATAACCCATGGTACCTAAAAAAAAAAACATATGTAAAAACACTTCTAGAAATGAAAATATTAAACAGCAGAGTATTTCTTTGATTATTAATTATTTTTAAACCACAATTCTACAAAGAAATTTGTTTAATAATATTTTATTATTTTGTAAATTGATGGATTTACAAATAAAAAATTATAAATGTCATTCTTTGCCAAATTCTCTCCAAACTTGTTGAATTTCTTGGCATATATCTTCAGTAAATTCTATAGCATTTCCTACTATTGGTCCATAGAAAATATTATCTGCAGGTACAACTTCTAATGAGTTTTTTGGCTTTTTAACAAATCTTGTTCCACCATGAAAATCAAGGAACTCAAAGGAAATTTTCGTAACCTTTTTGTTAATTTTATCGCGTGATATATCACATAGTTTGCTTATATAAAATTTTCGTGGTTTATCGAAATGTACAGCAAACAATTTGCCCTTAACAGTTTCTTTCCAATTACAGTCATTCAACAATTTTCTAATCTTGAGCTTAAATCTGTAGAAGCAAGCGCTAAAGGATCTGCAATATCTCTATCATATTCATCCGGTAGATCAGAGTTGTGTAGTACTTTATCTATTTCTTCTTGAGTGATTACTGAAGCAGTCATCTTTATTCTTTTTGTACATCTACCTGTACGACCTATAGCTTTTGTTTTATTAAAACGACCAGTGGCAATATCTAGAAAGCTCTTGGGTGATAGATAATTCAGATGATGTAGTTTGTATTGTATGAGAAGTTATTTGTACACCGGATGGTCCAGCTTGATCTGTAAGTGTTGGTACTTGAATAGGAGATAGCTTTTCAGTTTGGGATAGTTTTGGTTCATCAATCCAAACCCATCTTCCTTTCTGTGGATTGCCTTTTTCATCAAGTGGTGGTTCAGGTTGTGCATATTCTTCTGAAGTACTTGTTAGCTCCATATCGGTATTTTCAGAAATATCACACACTTCATCTAAATCTTCTGGCATATCTTCAGGTCAACCTAGTGTCAACCATCTGTTATATTTTTGCATTAAATGAGGTTGAAAGAGGCTTTTGTCATATTTTTCTCGATTAAAGGAGAAAATTCCCACAGCTTCAAATCCACTTTTTATATTTGATGGTGACAATCCTTTGTTCCATATCAATGACAGGTTATTTACAAACTGCTTTTTAGACATTGCCCGTATTGGGATACCAACAGATATAATCCAATTATTCATATGGCTTGTTCACCCCAATATATCTTCAGGGGACCAAAAACGCTCAAGTCCAATGGTTGTAACTTTGAGGTTGTAGGAGATGGGAGCTTTGAGGATTCTGATATTTTCAGTGTTAGCAGTCGATTATTAATGCTAAGGTGAGAAATGTAGTCATCTAACAATAACAGAATAGGTCTGGTTTTCTTTGTTTTTTCAGCTAATAATTTAAACCAGTCTTTAAAAACTGATGTTGTCATCCATCCATTCTTGCTTAAACCATACCATGTTCCCTTTACAGCTATTCCGTCATCACCAGCCCATTCAGGCAGAATGAATTGAGAACAGTAGCTTTAGATGAGAAAGCAATAAGAGGTGGCATGGATTCCCCTGCAGCATTACAAGCTGCCAGAACTGTAATATTTTCTCGACCTGTCCCTGCTATTACTTAAACAACTTTCTGTCCCCGAAGAGACACTGTTTCTGTATTATTTGGATCCATTGGGAACCCAGATTCATCTAAATTCCAAATACATTCTGGTCGATTCTTTATATTAAGTCTGGTCATTTCTTTTTCTGATCATACAAACCATTGATCAGAAATGGATTTCTAATATTCAAATATCTTCCTAAATGCATTCCTTTGGTTCTTTTCCTTGAAAGACCTTGTCTTTTCATAAAACTGTAAAGTCATTTTCTTGTTGGATGCCAAATACGATTTTTTACTTTTTGTTTCGAGGGTAAAACAGAAGGGTTAAAGCAAGGATTCTGAACTTCATTGATTTCAGAATATTTATTTGCAAATTTGCTTTGGAGTTGGGGCAAAACCACAATCAGCCATTTCTTTGATAACATTTATAAGTTCACGTTCTTGTTTGCTCAGAATTATCTTGCGACCTGGGATTCTAGATTGATGCAATCCAAGAAGTTCTTGAACTTTGTTGCGAATTATCTGACGGCCAATTCCTGTGTCTAGAGAAGCTCTTCACTTTTTCTTTTATTGATTACATCTTCAGCAGCACTTATTAGTTGTTCTGGTGTGTACTACTTTGTTTTTTTCTTGTACTTGCTCATTATGTTAATGTATCTAAAAAGAAAGAGAACAAAAAATGAACTATAGCACTTAATGACAAAGACAAACATTATAACTTAAGAATTTAATAATTTCAAAACCTAATAAAATCATTTGAATATTTCATTAAATGTTTTTTTAAAAAATGCACATGTGAACATAATGACTTCATTAAAAAAAAAAATCCCTGACGGCTCGGCCTACAGGCACAGGTAGATTTCGAAGACGCAGACCGTAGGGCGCCTGTTTATTGGGAATTGCAGAAGAAATGACCTTTTTGGCATGATGCGGCAATTGGTACAGCCCACTTCGAAATCTACCTGTGTCAAGTAGGCGGAGCCGGCAATTTTTAAAAATTTTATTTTGCTGTAAGAGTTGGTCTTATAAAAAACTTGTGTTTAACAGTTGTAGATAATATTAAGCAGATTTGATATCTTGTGAAATGACGAAGTTATGATTTTTTTTCTGAAACACCCATTTTCCCCCCTCCCTTGAGGCCTATATCAAAAATCTGTCATACATAAATTTTCGACCCTTTTCCTAGAAGTAATTATAAATTTAAACGGATTCGATATGTATCATAATTAAGAAGTTATGGGGATTTTTCTGTTTTCACAAAAAACCTCCCCCCCCCCCCCCCCTTGGTCCAATTTTGCCCATTAACAAACTTGACCGAGATTTTATGTATCAGTTTGAAAGAGATTTGTGCAGAATTTTTGAAGTTATTGTGTCCATAAAAAAGTGATAGATAAAGTTTTGAACTGGGGGTGGTTTTACGTTTTGGGAGTCATAATCAGTGTAGATCGGAAATTTTTTTCCAAAAATTCCAACACGGGAAAATGTAATAGGTAGTATTTCTTAGGAAATCTACCTAAAATCATGCTACATCACTTAAATATACAAACATAATTAATAAAAAACAAATACTTATATTAATGTAAAATTAGAAAACCGGTCCTATTACTCTCTGCATGATACAAATTTAAATATATAACCATAATAGAGACGTTATAATTCATCTTACATAAATGGAAAAAAAAAAACTAATATGCACTTCGATTTATGGAAGTAAAACAAATTGGACAATTTTATAATTTAATTTTGGAGCCAAATAAGTTCATTTAGGTATTTGACAATATGTATTTTAAATACAAATACACATGTAATGACTTGATAAAACAAAACTTTCATCCACAATTTCATTCCAAATAAACTCATTTAGATATTTAATTAAATCTATTTTAAATATTAATATTATATATAATTATTTCACCAAACAAAAATGTGTTTATTTTTTTTTCAGCATGAAGTTTTATAAATTCTTTATACAAACATAATTGTAAAATAATAATAATAATAATGTGAAATTAAAACGCAGATTCCATTAGTCGTTGCATGATAAGAATTTAAATATATTTTTCTATGTGTTAAGAACAAGTTTAACATGAAAGTAATAGACATAAAGTAAAAGATTTGTGTTACATTAAAAAGTAACCACTAAAATATTTTGAGAATAAAATAAAATTGGAAAAAAAAAGTATAACTTCCTCTATTTTTCAGTCGAATAATTTTCAGTGTTCTCTGTCAAATATTCTCAATTCTTTCTTAATGGCTGATTCTTGTACATGAAGAAGAAAAATCATCTGGTGTTGCCATTCAATTCTAAGTAATATTACCTCCCAAAATCGTTTGCTGTATGAAAAGTTTTGGCTGTAATTTGAACTTAATACTGTTAGTTTTTGCTTTATCCTCTGTAATAGTTATTCGCCCTTAAGTAATAAAATGTGCATACAAAAGTCAAAATAATGAATAAAATAAACTTGTAAACAAAAAACAATATATTAAAAATGAAATACAAGTGAAGAATATCTTGGTGTGTAAAAAAAAAAAAAAAACATGGGTTTAATTTTTGCAAAAATGGGTTTTTTTTAATGACACACTGGAAAAATTTCTCAGAAATGCTAAAATATGCATTAACTTTGCATAATTTAATTATTTTCCTTAAGAATAAATATTTTTTTCAAAAAAATAAATTGTATGTTAATCATTTATACATTTAATTTTTTTTTTTTTTTTTTTTTTTTTAAATTCCTATGTGTTTTTTTTTTACTTCTGTTTTCAAAGGTCACAAACTGAGCCCCACATAACATAATCAGCTGAAAATGATGCATTTTATTCCCATATAAAATGGTTTAACATAAAAACATTTAAAAATTGATGTATATCATTCTAACATGTCAAATTATAACAAGGAAATCTGTGAAAATGAAGCTCTTCTTTTGCTATAATTCTGTGTTATTAGCTTATTTTTTTTTTAAATACTAAATAAACATTCCTTAAGTATTTTTAAGTAACTGTGTTATTGTAAATGGTGTATAGAAACAAGGCAAAACAAAAATTTGAATTCAGTGATTTTCTTTTTATAAAGTACTAGGGTGGGTTTTTTTTAGAGGACAGTACAATATATGAATGATTTTTATTTATAATTTTATTTTACAGATGGTGCTCTCTCCTAAGGAGTCAGGTAAATTTATTGCAAACTTGGCTAAATTTGTTAGTATTTCACATGAAGGTATTATGAAAACTTCTGATATGGTAAGTATGTTAAATTTCTTATCTAATTAATATTGTTTTTTAAATAAATAAGAGTGGAGTATGTTAGATTCAATATGAATTTTATTACTAAAGTGTAATCAATTACTTAAAATTTTGTCAAATTAAAGTCTGCATTTATAATATTATTGTGATTGTGATAGTATAATATTATTGTGATTGTGATAGTATAATATTATTGTGATAATAATGTTATTGTGACTCTGCTGCAATATATTGTCTACTCAAAAAAAAAAAAAAAAAAGGGTCATTCCATGGTAACTTACGTTACATTTAGAATAATTTTCTTTAGTAATTTTCATAATAAAACACCAAAAAATATTGAAAATGTAATGTTGATATGATTTGTTAATTAAGCCTATCCAAAGCGAAATTTGGATGAAAATTACCTACCTTTAATGCTATTTTTTGAACACTGGCAATTATATTTATTATGGTAACTTACGTTTTTTTTGTCAGAAACGAAAGTTACCGTAGTATAAATATAATTTTTAGCATTCAAGAAATAGTACTAAATTTAAGTAATTTTTATCCAAATTTAGCTTTGTTAGGTTTAATTAGCAAATCATATAAACATTACATTTTGAATATTTTTAGTGTTATATTACTAAAATTACTGAAGTCAATTATTCTAAATGTAACGTAAGTTACTATGGAATGACCCAAATGTGTTTGGATATGTTTGTTTGTTGCCCTTTCTATAGAAAATGAGACACACATCCTAGTAGCAGAAAACATGCAGCACAGCAGATTATTGTAGACCTTGCAGATTAACCCCATCCAGATTGCACTTTTTTAAAATACTTTTATTTTTTACTCTACTGTTTTTTGGATTTAAAAATTTAGTACTTCTCTATTATCCCGTCAACCAGTTTGCATAACTGTCATGTTTGCAGTATAGATGTAAAAAGATGCAAATAGATTGAAGAAGATTGAGTTTATTCAAGAGACAGCAGCATGGTTGTGCGGGAGATCGTGAAGGAATAACAACTACAAAACGGTTAAGGGGACAGTTACAGTTAATAGTTTAAAACGATTATGATTAATTGGGGTTATGATAACAGTTAAGTACATGGTACATGACATCTCCCTTTTTTTAAAAAAAATAAATAAAGCACATATAAAGAGCATACAGAAATAACACAATAAGACAATAAAATAAGAAATATAAAGAAATTAAAAATGTCTTAAAGTTCATACAAAGTCTTTCAAATGTTTTGGAGGTTTAGTTACTCGACCTGTGCGAGTTGTTTGAGCAGCAGTACAAACATATGGTCGAGTTTGAGGCAATGTAGCAGAGCTACTAATAGATGAATGCATCAAAGCTGTTGGAACACTAGCTTGGTTGCTGCTTGTAAGAGATACAAAATGATCTCTGCTTGTAGGTGTTATAAATAAATCTTCAGCTGTTGTTTTGCGATTCACTGGCTGAGCAGATTTAAAAATATTTATGTGCACACGATTCCTGCGATATTCTCTACCATTTTCTGTTATTATGATGTGTAGAATTGATATTTGTCATAACGTTAGAAGCTAAGGCTTAAGTGATCGTTTTCTTATAATAAAACAGTGGCTGGAAATTTTGGTTCTTCTTGTATCTTGAACAGAGAGTATAGTAAGTATAAATACACATACCTTCAGGAAGTAGATCAGAGAAGACACAAAGTTGCATGGAATTAATTACTCTTTATTTAGGATCTTTCGAAGGGAAATTTGGGATTCCCTGATTGACATCTGGATCGTCTCACGCAATGTACGTAGATGCTTGTCTTTAATACAAGTCTTCAGAAGCACTAAACTTCTACTCTGTCTAATTTCTCATCTTTCCTGCTACACGCTTCATGCACTCCCAGTATTATTGCGTGCCGGGAAAACCCGTGCACAGTTCTTTTGAGAGACACCTCACATCTCTCAGGCTGGTTTCTCCACTGACTGACAAAACGGGGCAACACGCGGTTGCCGAAAACAACGGAAGTTAAAAGAACGCCACGACCACGCCAAGTGGAAAATGCGCTCGCCTAAACGTCGCGCCAAATAGAAGACGGAAGCGAGACCTTACGCACATGCGCGGCGAGAACCGGCTGCTTAGGCGAAGGAACTATCGATCCGCTTCAATGAAACACGTTGGCTTACGGTCACAAATGAAGAAAGAGGATGCATGTCTGCGCACTTTGGCCATGGGCCAAAAGGGAAACGAGATCGGTAGATTTTAAATTAACATAACGCAGACAGGACGATCGATAAAATGAAATGTAAACACAGGTTAAAAAGGATCAAAATTAATGAACAGTTAAATAAATAACTAAATTGGATGAACTTGAAAGATAAATAAAATATGAGAATATTACGATGGGGTGGAAAGGAAAGACAATATGTCACAACATGACATGATGTAAGACCTAGGTTGAGGTCCAACTTTGGATATTTTTCCTTTACACCACTGATTTTTTAGACGAAACAGCACTTCTTGATTTTCTTGCAATGGTTGCAAGGGGTGTGAATGAAGATCATATTTATGCTGTCGTTGCTGTCTGAACTGCAGACATTCTTGCACAGCACTGCAGTCATATTGAGGAACAAGTTGTGATGGAAGAGTAAGAACCAGGGTACGAATACGACGACCCATTAGAATTTCTGCTGGAGAGGGCAGGCCATCCATGGGAGTATTTCTGTACTCTATCAACACAATGTGGACATCATTTTTGTCTTGTGCAGCTTTGGTAAGGCTGGATTTGACAGTTTGAATGCATCGTTCAACCTGTCCATTAGAGCGAGGATATCCAGGACTAGATGGGTTAAAAAATATGTCCCAATTTGTGCAGAATTCACTAAATTCTTTAGAATCAAACGGTGGTCCATTATCTGCGACAAGCTCTTCGGGAATTCCAAAACGAACAAAACACGTTTTCAATGCATTGATAACTGTAGGAGCTGTTGTTTGGTACAAATGCTGGAGCTCGATATATTTGGAAAAATAATCTACAACTAAGAGATATGTCACTGAGGATAGATGAAAGAAATCAATTGCAACCTTTTGCCATGGTCGCTCTGCTAGTTGTCTGTCCAAAAGAGGTTCCTTGCTGTTCAACCTTTGGTTTTGTTGACAAATAGCACAGTGCGATATCATGTTTTCAACATCAGAATTTATGCCTGGCCAATAGAGGGATTGACGGGCAAGATTTTTACAAGACACAATGCCCCTGTGTCCAACATGAAGACGCTTCAGGACATCTGTACGACATGATTTTGGAATGACAAGTCTTCGCCCTCTGCAGATAAGGCCATTCTCCATATGAATTTCAGTCTGACAATGTCAATAAGGTTGTGCATGCGAGATCACATTATGTTTATTTTTAGGCCATCCATTTTCAATGTATTTCTTGACATTTTGGAGCTCTATGTCATTTTCAGTTTCTCGCATGATTTCATCTAGTTTGGATTTTGATGCTTGCACTAGGAGAGAAACCATTACATTTGTGTTGTCGATTTCAGATGTCGAAACAGTCTGTACTGGCAAAGGTGCTCTGGATAAGGCATCAGCAACAACTAAATATTTTCCTGGAACATGAGTTAATTTGAAATTGTACCTTTGTAGACGCAATAAAAGTCTTTTGTAATCTTGGCGATATGTTTTCAAATGACTTGTGGATGAGTCCTAACAAGGGCTTATGGTCAGTTTCAATTTCAATATGTTGACCAAAAACATAATAATGAAAATGTTCACATGCATGTACAATTGCAAGGAGCTCTTTTTCGATTTGAGAGTATCTAGACTGAGCTTCAGAAAGAGTTGCAGATGTATAAGCAATTGGTTGGTGGTTCTGGAGAAGAACACCACCTAAGCCAAAAGAACTTGCATCAACAGAAAGCACTATGGGTTTATCCTTGTCAAAGAACTGGAGAACAGGGGTTGACTGTAACAATTCTTTAACTCGCAAGAAGGCTTCATTATGATGAGAATCCCATAGCCAATTGGTGTCTTTCTTAAGAAGATCTCTTAAAATGGATGTTTCCTGTGAAAATTTTGGTACATATTTCATAAGATATGTGGCCATACCTAAAAATCTCATCAATTCTTGTTTGTTGGTGGGGACAGGAAAATCTGCAATAGCTGACACTTTTTTAGGATCAGGAGAAAGACCATCAGGTGAAATAATATGTCCTAAATATTGTAATTTTGAAACACCAATTAGAGTCTTATCTTTGTTGAGTTTCAGTCCACTTTCTCTAGCAATTTGAAATACTTTCTTTAATTTATCACAATGATCATCTAAGTTTTCACTATACACCAAGATGTCGTCAAAATATGGATCAATATCTGGACAATTTTCAAATATGTTAACCATAGACATTTGGTACACCTCAGGAGCACAATTTAATCCGAATGGCATTACTAAAAAATGAAATCTACCAAATGGTGTTATGAAGGTGCAAAGATCAGAACTTTCCTCATCTAATTGAATGTGGTAAAATGCATTTTTTGCATCAACAAGGGAAAAAATTTTAGAACCCTTGAGCTTTGACAACAATTGGTCTTGTGAGGGAATCTGGAAATGTGATCTTTTAATATACTTGTTGAGGGTACGAGGATCAAGACAAACTCTTATTGAACCATCTTTCTTGGAGCCGTACTACAACAATTGGATTTACCCAATCAGTAGGTTTTGTGACCTTTTCAATTATACCATCCTGTTCCATTCTTAAGAGTTCATTCTTAAGTTTACTTTTTAATGCTAATGGTATTTTACGAGAAGCAGCTATAACAGGTGTCGCATTTTCATGCAAAATAATTTTGTATTTACCAGGTAAATGACCTACAATATATAATATTCAAATATATCATTATATTCTTTCACAATTTGTAATAATTTAGATGAATGAGAATTTACATTATTAGATGAGTTAAAATGGGCACTAGTAGATGACAGAGGATAAGGAATATCACTTATTGAATCAGTATTTACATTAGATTGGGAATTCACAGTTGCAGAAAAATTTGTATTTACACTGTTGACATTATAATTTCCACTTACTTGTATAGAGGAATCCGTTCGTTGTATCAGATTTAAAGCTGTGCATGAAGTTGCACTTAACACTGGTTGTACATCCAGATCAATAATAATAAATTTTAATTGATAACACACTTGATTCACTTTGCAATGGAGAATACTTTCACCTACAACTGGTAAGGCATCACCGGAGTAAGTACACACTTTAAGGGAAGTTGGATGAATTGCTGGACAATTGTTTAAGCTTTTAAACACTGATAAGGGAAGCACATTCACTTGGGCACCTGTATCGGGCTTGAATGTAATGGGATGATTGTTGACATAAATTTGCTGAACCCAATCACATTGCTCTGAGGTTGATATAGCACCAATATAAGCTATATCTGGATTGCAAACAATTGATGAAACTTGTTGTTGTTATTGTTGCTTTGATGATTGCCGTTTGGGTTGTCTGCAGACACTGGAAAAATGGTTTAACATGTGGCAATTGTGACACGATTTCCCATAAGCTGGACAATTTCTGGGTGCATGATGAGATCCACATCTGGAACATGGTCTTTTTTGTTGAGCTGCCTGTTGCTTGTTTCTGTAGTTGTGCTTGGAGTTGTTGATTTGGTGCTTGGCTGAGTTTCCTTGACCCTGGAATTTCTTATTTTTCTGGCTGCTAATTGCATCGACATGCGTAGATGATGACGACTGCGACATGGCAAGGGAATGTAACTTAGACATTTCAGCTGACTTACAGATTTCCATCGTTTTCTTTAAGGATAGTTGAGGCTCTCTCAAAAGACGTTCACGTAAGACATCATCACGTAATCCTTGAATAATGCGATCTTTGACGTTCCATTCGTAAGCGGCATCATATTTGCATTGGTCTGCTTGCAATTTAATTTCAGTGACAAAAGAGTCAAAATTTTGTCCAGGTTTTTTAATCATATTGTTAAAAATGAACGTAGCGAGAGTAACGTTCCGATATGGTCTATAATGTTCATCAAATTTGTCTAGAACATCTTTTACTTTTCTTGTTTGACCACCTGTAAGAGCTGGAAATTCGAACGTTAAATAGTCCTTGTACGAAGCTTTGCCGATGATGCTAAGTAATAAAGCGATCCGAGTATCATCCTCTTCTTTATGATACTTCACTGCAGTCTCAAAAAGTTCATATTTTCGACGCCAGTCCATCCAGGACTCTGCTGGATTGTCACCAGGAACAAATTCTTCTATATGTAAGAAGTTGTGAGCCATGCTGTCTCCGAGTACGATTATAATTTAGCAAAAAAAACTACTTATTAGATGATAGATGAACGAAATATTACTATAATTTTAACTTCTGACACCATGTCATGTTTGCAGTATAGATGTAAAAAGATGCAAATAGATTGAAGAAGATTGAGTTTATTCAAGAGACAGCAGCCATGGTTGTGCAGGAGATCGTGAAGGAATAACAATTACAAAACGGTTAATGGGGACGGTTACAGTTAATAGTTTAAAACGATTACGATTAATTGGGGTTATGATAATAGTTAAGTACATGGTACATGACAATAACAAAAAACTATCGCCAAATACACGGGAGAATGTTGTTATTGGAATATCAAAATAAATAAATAAGTAAAATATAAGAATTTAAGGACACAATTGTTATTTGAATTAATGAAATAACTAATAAATCAGTAAAACATAATGAAAAATACACGCAAATGTTGAATTAAAAACCATTTGATGACATAACAAACACTTATAACGCTTCTGACATCAAGTTAATAGAACTGCATTTTTGGGGTTTAATCTTACAGTTTGGCGATAGTTTTTTGTTATGAAAAGCGGCTGACGGGATAATAGAGAAGTACCAAAATTTTTTATTCTTCTACACTTCTCTGATGATATATGGATGGGAACCCCATCCAGATTGCTTTCCCCATTGCTCTTTTTAATTTTACTTGCATTGTTTCTGTTTTACTTTTTGGTGTTTTAAGTCTTTGCTTTGGCGCAGCATGTCCCTTGGAGGACTTTGCGCCATAAAACCTCATACAACCGACCAACTTTGCAGATTAATTTAACAGCCTAAAGGAAAAAAAAAATAGTACGCCTAAATAGTTCGGATACCGTGCTTTCAGTTAGAATAAGTAAAGAATCTAATTATTTTGAAAAATTCCATTATGTTTAAAGCTATTTTCTTTATATGATATTTTTTGCTTTTTCAATGGTATTGTATTTAACTGCAAATTCAATTTTTGCACTTCAGCAGTTTCACCTATGTTTCGATCATATGTGCCAGATATTTGTAAATGTATTATTTTGCTTATGTAGATTTGTAAAGTATATTTTTTGTGAAAGTAGCATAGGTCTAATGTTTTTGAGCTTGCAGATAAATTTTGCGCTGCAAGCTGATACAGAAAATTCTGCTACTGTGACAGATACTAATCTCTACTGAATGATGTTTGAAAAATTCAGAGTGGAAAATATTTTAAATACTAAGCAGGTACCATGTGAAGTTGATATCAATACAACGCCAATTCAGCACATATAATAGCTTCTTCCAGCAAAAGATAGTTAGCGAATTTAAGTCGAAAAGCAATTCAATATTGTGCAAATATAATTCTTGTAAAATACTGACGACTGATGTGAAGTGTTCACAATTGTATAACCACTCCACAGAATAGACAAATGTTCTTTATGTATGAAACAATGGTTACAAGTAATGCTGTATGTCTATGTGTTTATCAGTATTATGCAAATTGTGGATTTTTTTTTTTTTTTTTTTTTTTTTGTACACTGATGCACCATTATTTGTTATTTAGGAATCTTTGTTTAGTATTGAGTGTAAGGACAGTGCATAATTTGTTGGTTATAGAAACATGGTTTTCTGTAATTAGCACATTCTTGCATTGTAACGAGCAGTTTGACAAGGTCATATTCCTTTGGCATTTTCATTACATGTTTCTTCAACTTCTTGCATCATCATAAATGATTGTGTGAAATCATTTTATCACTGGATGCTCTAGCAATTCCAACTAATTCCATGGTTGAGAGTATAGGTGCAGATTCACGGTCGCCAGTCGCCACGTGGCGACTAAATTTTTTGCTGTGGCCACTAACTTTCGGTGTTTTAGTCGCTACGTGATTTAAAAGTGATCCATTTCTGGTGTTCCTAGTCATCATCGTGAAATTTTTTAAAAAAGATTGAGAGCAAAACACATAACAAACTTTATTATTATCTTTTGATAACATTTCAGAATTAACACAGCAAACTATTAAATATATTCGAATAGCAAATGTTATTCGTAACAGTTTGAGTCTGATAATTTTATATAGTCTGCGATTTAAATTTTTTTTTCTTTTTTCTTATTGATAATAATAATAACATTTTCCTTATAAGTGTTTTGATTTTTATAGTACAAAATAATCTCACACATTCAGATTTTCTTTTATATGTACTGTTTTTCTAATATTCCCCGTTGTCATAATTGCTTAGCTTATACATTTAAAAAAAAAAAAAACTTATCTTGCCCAACTTTATCTTCTGCCTGTACATGATATAAGATTTATATTACACTTAATTAGTATTGAAATTTTGTTTATGTGTGTATATTAAATAAATTACTTTACACTTTGAATTCCTGAGTTTTTTTTGGGTAGCTTTTTATCCCATATAAACACTATTGTTTTTATGCGTTTGTTTCACATTTTGGCCTCTGGATTTTTTGGGTTTAGGAGCCACTGGCTCCTTGCAAATTTTGGGAATCTGCACCTATAGTTGAGAGGATGTTCATGTCTTTTGTAAAATAGCAATTTTTTTCTCAGTTTTCATTAAATCCAATGAAACCCACCTTTAAACTTTTATTTTTTTGAGGGGTGGTATTTTTAAATAGGTTAAAAAAAAAAAAATCCAGGTTTTTTTTTTTTTGGCCCTGTTTGTTAATGGCCCTGATACAAGAAGGGATATGGCAAGAATTGTATTAACTGGGCTCATACACTTCTTAGAAACCTGGAAATCAGGAAAAACTCAGAGATATTGTTTCAGTCAATCTAATGAAAAAATCTGTAATTTCATCAAAAGTCTATAAAAACTATTAGGTTACTTTGGAAAAAAATATCTGATCTATTTTTTAAAGTTCATATTTGCCAGTAGTCACTGCTACTTGCCATGCTCATAGTTGATTGTTGATATGGAACAATTATTAATTATGGGATAACTAAGGGAAAAAAAACTCAGTTTTATTATTTTTTTTATTGAATGTGAATCTTGATTTAAAAATAAAACTTACAGCTTTTAAGTGATTAGATTTTATACCACAACAGCATTATATATATATATATGTATATTACTAATTTCCCTATATTTTATTAAATTTGTTTTTCTATTTTTAAAAAATGTCTCTAAAATTAAAATTGAAGAAAATTTTTGAATATTTTAGTATGTGTACATGTGTTAACTTAAAAATTCTGAAAGTGTAATTATTTTATAATGCCAATTAAAAGTGATTGGCACTTCCTTTTTATAGGGGGCGTGGCATGATAGAGAAAACAATAAGATTGAATTTGGTGAGAAAAAGCAAAATTTTCAAAATCATTTTTTAGCAACCTTTATTCACATTTTAAAACCTCATCAGATTGTTATATATTTATAAAATAAATTAAAGCATAAAAAGCACAAACAATTTGTTTAATATTTATACTATTTAATATTTACAATAAGAAGCAGTTTATTTAAAATATACATAATTAAGCCATATAGGATTAGAAAATTTTCCATTGGTTGCTATTTCATTTGCTTGACTGTAAAGGACAAAACAAGGAAATTGCATTAGTGGCCAGTATTAGCAATTTTATTCAAGGCCACCTTTTTTTAAGCTGGTGGCTACTTTTTTATTTCAAAGTTCTAAACAATAAGCTTGTTAAAATTTCTACTAGTATTAATCTAAAATTAAATATCCCAAATAAATATGTTAATATATTGCAACTAGCAAGAGTGAAATCATTCATTGATGTCATGCAAAAAAATTTACTCTCTTGGTAGAAAAGGTGGCCGCTAATAAAAAATTTTTTAATAGTCACTTTTTTTTCATTTAGTGGGCTGGTGGCCACCATTAATTTTGCCCTTTATCTGACTGTTTATAATTTTTTACAAAAAATTACACTTTCTTAAGACTGGGTTATGCCAAGGCCCACCTATAAAATAAAGATGCTAAGTAATTATTTTTAGGTTGTTTAAAATTGTTCCTTTCTTCTAGATTATTAAAGCTTTGCTTGACAAGACACTTAGCATACAGACCTATAAAAGTCACCCTTTACACCCTAAGGATCCTCTTCCACCATATACTGTAGATTGGATATTTTTAATTGATACCCTGAACTTTTCATTTTGGTCTGAACCAGACAGTTACTATAAGGTAACTTATAAAGATACAACCTACACTGGATATTGGTCACTCTGTGCGGCTATAAACAGAGCTATTGAGGTATTTATGAAATTATTTTCCTTCATATTTATTGTTTGTATTTACTCATGTTATTATAATCCTCATGTATAATGTGTGTATTGTGAACTTTTTTTTGACTGAGAAAACAGAAAAAAAAAATTTTGTGTCTTATAATGCGTACAACATAGTATTTTAACAACAAAAAATCCTGATGTACACAAAAGAAAATAATAATAAAGAAACCTTGAATCTAAACTTCTGTATTTACCCTTGTATATTTACCATAGTTTCCCCCAGACAGTTTCAGAAGGGTGATGCACCCTGTCTGCCCTTTGGTTTACAAAGCAGCACCCTTCTTACCCCTAAAAAAAAAAGATTAACACCCTTCTTTCTCCCTAGTGAAAAAATTAGCACTCTTCTTGCCCCTCAGTAAAAAAGTGTCCTTTCTCCTTTTTGCATTAAAAAATTTACTTTTAAGTAAAAATTCATTAAGCGTTTTCTTGAAAAGAGTGCCTGACTTTTAAATATTAAAAGTGGCTTTAAAAACCAAACATCCTTTAACAGTAAAAAAATGTGCCTTTAAGAATCTGAAAAGTGTCCTCAAGAATCCAAAAAGTGCCCTTAAGAATAAAAAAAGTGCCTTTTCTCCCCAGCAGTACCCTGCCCTTTTTTAAACCTGGGGCAACTCTGTATTTACCATACCATAAAATTGAGGTATATTGCAATATATGCCTCTCTCACATATGAAACTTTGTTTCAAAATATTTATCAACATTGAAAATGAAAATTTAATGCTACTAGTAATGAGTAAAAATTGTGAAAAGCATAAAAAGTTTCTGTACTGTGTACTTACAATTCTGTTTTCAAAATGTGCAATAACAATAGGAAAAAACACCAACTTCCACTGTCATTTTCAAACTGCAAGTTTTACATTATGCTAAAGCAAACAGGAACACAGCTGCAGCTTGAAAATTTAAATTTTTAGAGCCTTGTATACCACTGTGGAAGAAGGTAAAAAGAATTGAAAAAAATCTCCATTCCAAAACACTTTTTAGGCTTTCACTAAATTCAGTGATTTAGTGAAAGCCTATAACGTTTCATATAGTTTCAGAAATATTCCATACATAATGCACACAACCCACTAGTTTTTAGCCTTAAAATTTTGTGGAAAAAATGTGCATATTATACCTGAGTAAATACAGTAATCGTGTAATTTCTCTTTACATTCACATTTCTGAACTCTCTTCTAAAAATAAGAGATTTAAATCTGAACTACATATAATTGTCTTATCTATATTTCTACCGTACAAAATTTCTTCGAATATATAATGCAGTCAACTTCCATTAATCCACAGTGCATATTCGGATGTAAACAATGAAATTTATGGTTACAATTTTGAAGAAATTCAGCAGTTGCAAATTGTATTTTTATTTCTTACAGAAAGTTACTTTTAAAAAAAATTGCATTAATTAAATGAATTTTCAGTTTAATCCATTCTTCTTCCTGAACTATAAATTAAGCAATAATCAAATGAATAATTTAAAAACATTATATTAACTTTTTAATTTAAACAGTCTTTAATTTCTGAACAGTAAATTACGTTTTTGCATAACTTGCAAAATAAAATATCCAAACGCAAATTTAAAAAAATTAAACAGACAAGTGCATCAGTGTTTCAGATAAATAAAACTAATTGATGATGAATGTGTATTTGTATATTTAAATATGCATGTTTATTTTATTGTTATGAAATGTATTATTTGATTATTCTTTCATTATGTACTTTTATCAAATTGATAAGATTTTTCAATGTTGAAGAGATATGTAGTTTATTGCAAAACTTATTTGAAATCATTTATCTTTCCATTTTCATATTTATTCATGCATTAATAACTAACTTACTTTGTATCTGAAAAATAAATTTGTTAACAAACTAAAGATGCACCAAATAGTAATTATGGCCAAATATCGAATGTTTGGTACACAGATAAAACAAATACTAAATTCGTATATTTCATTCAGGGTTTAAATATATTAAAAAGTTACATTTTAAGAGTTTTGCCTCATATTTAATACAAATAGTTCCTTTTTAATAAATAGGATATTTTCACAAGTAAATTTTACACAAAAAAAAATCTATTATTTATGAGTTAACAGAGATTTTAAAACTTGTTTAATTAATTAATGGGTTCCTCTGTGAATGAAAATAAATGAGTAATATTTTCTCACATTCTAAATCAAATATTGTAAAATCAAACAGAATTTTTATTTTTCTAAAACCATAATTGATTTTTATGAACTAATTTCTTCTTCCCTTTTTTCTAAGCCAATTATAATTGACGGAAAGAAATTAGAAGAGAAAATTTTAGTCATATCGTTTTTATCGATCAGAAAGGGACTAAAATGAAATAACAAAAAAGAAACAATCTGTTCAAATGATGGCAACTCAACAAGAATGATTATTTTGCTCCTGGAGGTTGATTTATTAAAGATGTTTTTAAGAGCACCAGCAAGTAGTTTCTGGATGGAGCGATTATTTTCATGGGTGAGGAATATGTGGAGTGTTTCTAAACTAATGGAACACACTTTCAGGGATGTTAATATGCATGAAGACAATCAATTTTGTTCAAGAAACTTAGTCACAATCAACTTATTTAGTCAAATATACAGAATATCTCGCTAGAAGCTGAATCTGAGTTTTCATTCACAACTTTAACATTAAAGAAATATTCATCAGATTATTTTTTTCTTTGTATAAATCTGATGACATCACTGGAAGTGCACTGAATTTTGGTCACAGACATAGTATATACTGTCAGCTATATTCCGAATTATGGAGCATTTAGCTCAGTGTTGTTTGGTTGCATTTCTAGCACTTCTCATGGTGTCATATTTAATATAAAGCAAAGTAAGTCTGTTTAATTATCATTACAGTATCTTTATTATTGTTAAAGTTGGGAACAAAAACTCTGGTTAGGTTTAGAGTGAGATAGTCTGTATTTTTTATCTGATTTTTCTATCAAGCCAAAGCTTCTGTAAAAAAGAAATGACAAAAATTCTGTATGTGCTGTATCAAATTCACTGCTTCCATTTTAAGCATATTTTAATAAAGTAACATAATTTTATTTTTCAGGAGGGGTACAATATTGCATCTCCTAAATATTACTCCTCAGTAACATTGGAAACTCTACAACATATTTTCAGGTCTGATGGTGATGTTGAGATTCCACTGTTGAAAGAACGCCATAGAATCTTAAATGAAACTGGGAAGTGTATAATGGAAGTAAGTAAGATGCATATTTCAGATCTACCAAAAAACAAAATTAATATGTCAACATTAATCTATTTTTGGCACATCTTTGTTATAACGGCCCCCCAAAGAGGAATCACCAACTGACAGAGATATATCGCCAAATTAGGTTGTAAAATCGCGTCAAAAAGTTTGCAGTCCTAAAAAAACAACCTGTGTTTGTTATCATCATATTGCTTTTTTGTTGATGTTTGAGTATACATTTCAGATGTTTTTTTTTAAATTGCGTATTGCATTTTTTTTTTCTTAAATCGCCTGAATTTATTTTTATAAATATGGAAACAATCTTTGATTTATCTAGCATTGAGATGGATGCAATCTCATTTTTATCAAAAGCGTTCATCTTTTATCCAACAAACAACTGTGTGAAAATGGCCATGATGTGAAACTGTACGTTACTAATTATAAACTATATAGAAATGCAACATAAAAAATGTAAAAAAAAAGGGGGGGGGCCCTGTGTTGGAAATTGGTTTAGTGCTTTGAGAATACCATTCATAACTGCTTTTAAGGTTTGTGTACTGTTGGGCAGAGGAATTGACATCCATAAAATGGTATAAGAAACAACTAAATTGGGTGAAAATGTGACAATTAATTGGAATAGTTACATGAAAGAAGTGTATTCCCTACAACTAATACAATGATTTAATGGCCGAATTGGTTCTGCCAATAAAATTTTTGAGACCGAAGAAAGTTTGTTCGTACATTGAAAAAACAACAAAGGCAGGATAGTCCACAACAGAGGATTTCTGAAGACATATACTGGGAAAATGGCAAATGGTTCTCATTCAAATCTCAAGTAGGGATGCTAGAACACTCATGGGGAAAAAAAAAATATTAACATGTAGAAAATGGATAAACTATTTGCACTGACTGCTGGAAAGCAGTCGTTATTCTTGTGAAGCATTGTAAGAAATTGTTGTGAAACATTGTAATACATTCTTATTAACTAAAATATTTTATTATTTAATACGATGATATTTATTTTTATATCTCTATTATACATGCACACTATATTTGCAACTCACAAGCTTGGCGAAATTGACATCAACCTTGGCATAATCATAATTGTGGAGGGACACTACTACAAAGAAGTACCCTATTTTCTTTACTTGGAATTTTAAATGCTGATATTTATTGAAAATCTTGATCTATGAAATCATGGGGATATCAGAATAATATTACTATGGGCATTGTTCTTTTTTTTTTTTTTTTTTTTTTGTGTGGGGGTGGGGATGGGATATACAAAAGTACATGTATCCTTAACCATTTTGTAAATCTAAAAAAGTAGTAAAAGTTTTAAAAATTTTGAATTCCTGATAACCGTTTTCAAATATATTGTAGATATTTATGTAATTTGTTAAGCTTTATGCATAGCTTGTTGACAGCAAAAACGTTTATATTTAAATTCAGTATGAATGGTTATTTGTTTTGTAAAGAATAGAGCATTCTTGAGCAGTGAACATGTTGCCGAGATCGTTTGGGTACAGATAGATACAAGAAGTCTATATCTATACTGGGTTGAAATCTCTCAACGACAAGGTCAACAAAATGGCGATTTTGTTCAGTCAAACTAAGAGTACTCCTAAAAAGTTTTTTGGCAAATACATTCTGACTATGGCATAGCATTTTATTTAGAGAAGGGCATATTTAAACCCGACTCTTCATGTTGACCAGACTGGATTGACCTGAATCTGAATTTTCATTCACAACTTTAGCACTGAAGAGATATTCATAAGATTAATTTTATTTGGTATAAATTCGATGACATCATTAAAAGTGCACTGAATTACACAGTAAGTACTGCCAGTTACATTCCAAATTATGGAATATGTAACTCAGTATTGTTTGATAGCAGTTTCTAGCACTTCTCATGATATCATATTTCTCATAAAACAAAGTAAGTCTAATATATAAGGTTTCCATTAATGCTTGCTCCTGTTTCCTTACCTCATAACTTTTGATTGTAGAATATGATGAAAAATATTATTATATATTCATAAGTTACAACTCAAAAAGTTTTTTTAATAACACAAACAAAGTTACATATAGGTAAAGTTGCAATTCAAAACGCTATTAATCAAATAATGATTATAATCAAATAATAAATAATTTTTAAATTTTATCAAATTTATCAAAAAATTATTAATGAATTATGTAATATCTATCTATCTAACTTTGTGCTCATAATTTACTAACAGCTTTTTGATAAAATTTTAATATTAATTATTATTTGATTATAATCGTTATTTGATTAATAGCGTTTTGAGTTGCAATTTTACCCAGACGTAACTTTGTTTGTGTTATTAAAAAAACTTTTTGAGTTGTAATTTACGAATATGTAATAATTTTTTCGTCATATTCTTAAATCAAAATTTATGAGGTAAGGAAACCGGGACGGGACAATCATTTATTGGTACTCTGTGTAACAAATTATAACAAGCTCTAATAATATACTAGTTTTAATTGCTGAAAGGTGTAAAAAAATATTAAAAAACTGTAAAAAATGTTTTATTAGACTGTTTACATGGGTTACAATGATAATGACTTTGATGAAGCCAAAACATGTAAACAGTCTAATAAAACATTTTTTTTTTCAGTTTTTAAAGTTTTAATTTTATGCTTTTTAGCAATTAAAAGTAGCAAAGCAAGTCTTTGAAAATATCATTACAATATCTTTATTATTGTTAATGTTAGGAACAAAAATACCAGTTTGGCTTTGAGTGAGATAGTGACCTCTTTTTTAATATCTATTAATTTAATATTATCTAATGAATAATAATATGTAGTTGTTTGTTTGAAAACAGCAACACAAATGGATTAATGTTAATTACATGCTTTTTTTTTTATTTTATACGATTTACAGTGAAAATAGATTTTTTAGGGTTTCGTTCATCTCAAGAAACTCTATTACCCCCGCTCCGTTGTCTGTCCGTCACAGAGCCATTCTCAAAAAGTATGTAATTTACAGAGTTGAAACTTAGTGTATAAATCTGAATAACAGCTGTGAAGAGCTCAAAATATTAAAATTTGAAAAATTCGTATTATTTTGATAAATAGAGATAAAAAAACAAAATTCTAACAGCCTTTTCCTATTAAATTGAAACATTTTTCGTTAGAGCAGATGCCAAAGATTTAAAATACACAATGAAATTCTTTCTACAATAATTAATTTTCTATCAGACGATTTTCACGTGAAAAATGAAAATGAAATAAAAAGTTTCACCAATTGAAAAAAAGATAAATATGAAATAAAATTGATTGACGTCATAGTCGTAATAAAACGGAAAATGTCTAAGATTTCTCAATAATACAAGGAGTATGAATAAGTGTAAGTGGACAAAGCAGATTAATATCACGTCATTAGAGAATTAAAAAGAAAATCTGATGTCATATAGGAAGTTTAACTATTTTTTCAAATGTTTGAGAATAATTCAAAGCGAGTATCAATATAAATAATAGAGAATAGTAAATATATGAGTTTGAGAGACATATTGAATCGTGATAAAAATCCGATTATGGAAATATTCGCATATTTTAACATTTTGAAGGTGTGCAATTTGTTTAATTTTGAAATTATTTTTTTAAATATTGCATTCAGTCCGTATGATGGATATTATTATGACAGAATATAATAGCGGGCTTGGATCGCTATCCGGCTGGTTTAGATATTCAAAAAAAGGAAAAATTAGACCGGTAAATTTTTACTTTATAAAAAACATGACTTTTTTTTTTGTTGTTGTTGCTAAATGAAATTTGTTTGAATTTATTAAAGAAAGGATAAAGTGTTTTGAAAGGAATATTAAACGAAACCCTTTGAACGATCTTCGATCACACTTACCCACTTGTTTTTATTTCCTCCCATGGACTAAAAGGAAGCAAGCCTCTCATTTTCCCTACTCTTAACTATGTTTATTGAATATTATTTATAAAAACTATAAAAGATAAATTTTAATACATTATATAAATAGCAAAATAACTATTGTTAAATGATTAATTTCTCTACTTTTATTATAATATTCATTTCCAAAACATAAAATAGATCATTGTATTTTTAAGTGGTTGTGACATAATTATTAAATTACTTTTGCACTGTGTTTTCCTTTTCATTGTCAAACAAAAATATTGCTATTGTCAAAAGAAAATTATGTAAATAAACCAATGATTTACAATCCAAAAAACTTTCATCACCTAACTGATTAAGTTTTACAGAAATGACTGTATTAAATAAGTTTTTTTATGTCTTTTTCATACTAAACCAGTTTTCTTTTCTGTGTCTTCATTATATTCTCACTCATTTATTATAAATGAGTTGAAACACATTTTTTTAAACACCTGTTAGGCCTAGTGTGAGAAAACAGCATGCTAGTTTTATTGTATTATGAAACAGTATATTTTATTATAAAAACACACACAATTTATTATAAAACACACATAATCTACACATACAAAGTAAAATCTCACCAAAATTGTCAGTTGCCATGTCAGGCAAAAAATCACCATTTTGGCACTAAAAAGAAATCCTGATGCATCTGTGACTTCTGTTCCAACGAGTTTTGTGGTCTTCAATAAGAATGTTCTTTTTGCTCTTCTCTATTGGATGTTGAACACCATACAATAATCAAAGCAGAGTGAGTATTATATGTATAAATGGCATACTGAAGATTAATATTGGATTGACAGCCGTGATGTGAATACATTATCTTGCTTTGAGCTTATATTCTCATAAGTTCAAATAATTTATTCCTTAGTAATTTTATGTAAACCATCCAGTCAGTAGTAATTAATTAATTATTTATAAAGTTAATAATTTGAGTTAACATTCTTTTTCTGTTTTTTAGAAAATATCAAATACTTTTGCCTTTTCTCATTATTTTCTTTTTATTTCAGGAATTTGAAGGATCATTTGTGAAATGTATTGAATCATGTGAAAACAGTGCTGAAAAATTGTTAAGGCTAGTCGTCGATAATTTCCCATCTTATAGAGATGAAGCAACATTTGGAAATCACAGAGGTAGATATTTTTGGTGTGTCTTTTTAATGCCTAAATAATTATATCTACATTTATGCTAAATTAATTTCAGTATCTTTTTATAAAAGAGCACAAATTTTAATTGGAGATCTCTGGAGTTGCTTTGAAGGTGAAGGACATGGATCATTCTATGATATAGACTCATTATCGATGTTTGCTGATTACAGGTAAAAAAATTAATATAATTTTTTAGTGAGTGATAAAGACATGTGTATTTATTCAGTATTGACAGTCGGTATTGTTGAAAGCATATTAACCCTTTATATTACTGTGTTACACTATTCAGCATATATATTTTATCTATTCATTTCAAAACAGTTTTCAAACACTTTTTTTTTAATACTTTCTAATTTGTACTTTCTTGTACTGTTACTTTTTTTGTACTTTCCAATTGACCACTTTCAGTAGACAAAATCTGTTGCCAAACAAATTTAATGACCAGGATTCGGTGATATACATTAATGGATATATATCTTGGTTTATATTGTGATATATACAGCGTGTCCACGTATAACCTGACCTACCTTTATTTTCGCAACCGTTGGGCCTAGAGGCATACTTCCAATTACAAAAATGGTTTAAATAAGGTAAAGAATTACTTTCAAAGCGATTTGAGTCAAGAAAAGCAGTTATTAAAAAATTACGAAATTTAAATTTTTAAACGGTCCCCCGGTCCTATTAGTGATATTTAGTAAAAATTTACTGTGGCACTAACAAGTAAGACAAAAAAAGTCCCATTCATCTAACATTAAAATTGACTGAGTTATGAAACTTTGAAATGCATGACTTATACCACTTTTTTGCATCTGAAAACAAATGATTTCGGCCTTGCTTTCAGGGGTCGTATATCGAGTACTTAAAGATATTTCAAGGTATCTGCGCTTTGAAAGAAATCATACAACTATTACGATTGAGTTAACTTTTATTAATTAAGTTTCAGATTAGTTAAAATACTTGTATTTTAACATATGTTTTATTTTGAAAGGATTTGAGGCTATGATTCCTTTTAACAAAAATTATGTTATTTTCATAAGGTTTTATTTAACTTGCAACGATAGTCTTTCCAGTTTAAAATTTGTACTCGATCTTTAAGTTGTCCGATCAAAGTTAAATTTTACATACTGACTTAAATCCGATGACAATGTAATATTATTATAATTTTCGACGCTTACCTTCTTATACATACTTATATCAGAGGATAACACAAAAGAAATCGGATAGATCACCCTCAACAAGTTTAAGAAAGAATTTTAGATGAAATAACATAAACCTGCGATGGTTGTGTTTTTTAACTTTTATAATTACGTTTTATGTATTTTTTAACGCTGAATAAAAAAATTACCTTTACTTTTAACCATCATGTTAGGATTTTTCGAAAATCGTAAATTTCAAGGTTAAAAAATAGCGAAAAATCTGATACTATAAATTAGATGTAAGACTTTTTATTCAGTTTAACTTTATTTAATTCAATAATTTATTCAAATTTTTGGCTTATACTGGGTTTCTTACAGCTAAACAGCTCAGAGGTCTGATGAGGTTGGGAGGGGAGGGGGGATCAATTTGAACTTTGAGCTTTATATCTTTGAAATTTGCGATTTGAGAAAAATCCTGACGTGATGGTTTAAAATGAAGGTCATTTTCGGATTCTGCACTAAAAAATACATAAGAATCAATTTTCAACAATTTAAAAAACATGGCACAATCCAAAATTTGAAAGACAGTGTAATCTAACAGCATTTTAAAATCTGTATCATTTTGTAAAGAATTGAGGCTGTAGTTTTCATCCTTTTATTTAACAAAAATTCTGTTATTTTTATCCTTTTATATGTTCAGTACAAATGGTATATTTTGCATTAATATGTCAGAATGATTGTAGATTTCACATTTATATTAGATTGCCATGTTAATTTTGCTCTCAACTATTTTTTTGATATATCTGACGATTATTTATATTTCTACTACATTTGTGAATGACCCCTATTTCGCAGCAAAAAATATACTCCAACTTTAAACAGCTATTACTCGGTCAATTTTAATGCTAGATGAATGGGACTTTTTTTGTCTTACTTGTTAGTGTCACAGTAAATTTTTACTAAATATCACTAATAGGACCGGGGGACCGTATAAAAATTTAAATTTCGTAATTTTTTAATAACTGTTTTTCTTGCCCCAAATTGCTTTGAAAGTAATTCTTTACGTTATTTAAACCATTTTTGTAATTGGAAGTATGCCTCTAGGACCAACGGTTGCGAAAATAAAGGTCGGTCAGGTTATACGTGGACACGCTGTATATGATATTATTTTTCAATGTATAATGTTTGATATATTTATATGATATTTATTTTCAAAATATTGTGTATAATATTGCATGAGATCTTTCAAATTCATGAGGGGAAAATAAATATTAATATTATTGTACATTTAAGGGGGAAAAAATATAACATTACTTTCATTAAACACTAAATTTCAAGTAAGAAATCTCATTTACAATGTTGGTTTAAAAAAAATTGTGGCAATTGCATTATTCAGGTTACCTGATTTTTGATGCAAAATGTCATTTGTTAAAAATATATTATTTTTCCAAGATTTGGTTTCTAATTTCAGAGCTGGGGGAACAAAAATAGCATCACTTTGACAAATTATAAAAATATTTTAACTTTTTAAATTTAAGTAAATGTTTTACAAGAAATATATATATATATTTGCAATAAACCATTTTACTTTTTTGCATCTTTGTGAAATGTTTTAATCACCATCTTTCAAAAATAATTAATTAAAAATAGTATATGCTTTTTCTTTAAATTCAGTTCTTGTGATTAGGGGTCAATCATTGTCAACCTAAATGCAAAGAGCTTAAATCTTCCTCCTTAGTTAAACAATGTCTAAATGTCATCATGTCGATTGATGAGTTTTGTCTCTGTAGAATAAATTTATTCATGAAGGTTGGGTATGTGAAAATGTTTCTATTTCTTTGAATTTTTTGGGAAAATATAATTTAATCAAGATTTTTTTTTTTTTTTTTACCGTCTATTCAAATGGAAAATAATTTTTGTTTTCAATTTTAATAAGAAAATGATATCAATGAAAATATAATAATTCATTTTATTTCCCCTTTTCCCTCCTTTATGCACAAAAAGGTAGTAATTTAGTTGCTATTTTTAGAAAAACTCATTAAAAGTTATAAAAAAATTACTATCTTGGCAAGTAACTCTAATTTTAAAATTCTGAGAGCTTATATGACAACCTTGGAACCATGTGGATAAATGGGGTTCATTTCAGCATGCTGTGTTCCATATTCTAGGGGAATACAGAAAGTCAGATTTTAATTATAATTTCTAATATTATATTGGTAACCAACATATTGATATAATTTGATTCTCTACATTATTTTCCATATAGAGTTCCACAACTGTTGGTATACTTAGGTGTTCTGAAGTATTCGGATGAACTGAAACAAGCTTTAGGTGAAGGTAAGTGCAAGACTGAGTGTAAAGCTTTTGTTTTTGTTCTTTAATTAAAATGAATAAGTTTTATTCTTATCAGGGTGTTTGTTAACTCAAATTTCTCTTTATTTCAGGAATTTTTGCCTAAAGTATTTCCTGATTTCAGGATTTTAAAAATTATTTTCAATAGCTATTAAAAAAAAAAAAAAAATGTGTTGAATAATGGAAATTCAAAAAGTATCCTTAGAAAGTTAGGAGTATTTTAAATTTTTACAAGAACTTCTATTGTATTTTTTTTATTATAATCAAAGTAATCATACAAGTTTAATTGTACTGCTGATTCTCTTTTTCTATTTCACGTAATTTTAGGATTTTTTAAGTAAGGATAAACATTCCTGTATTATTATTTTTTAATCTTCGTACTAAAGAATAGAATTAATACCTAATTGCATGCTAATAAATGTGCGATAATTGAGTTTTGCTAAGATTTAAATTAGAAGACTCAATTCAATGAAGCATGAATTTTTAAAATAATTACTAGCCAGGTTCGAAATCACTCAAAATTTTATTTATAAGGTTATTTCCATGTTTTGAAATATTTATCAGTGCAAACAGTTCTTTGCATTTTTGAAAAGATTAATTTTGATAATAATTATTGCAAACAATAATTTTCCTTGGAATATAAAAGATGGCAACAAAAAAGGATGCCAGATTTGAGGAGAAAAAATAATTTTAATGCTTTCTGTGTTCTTTTTTATACAATCTGTTTTAAAGCACAGTGTTTATATAAAACCTTTTTTTTTAATTCTAATATAAACAGATCCTGTTTATTTGATTTATATTTTCCTTTGCTTTTGACTACCTTGCTTTAGAAGGACAAAATTCTTAAAAGCCTTTACACCCCAGACACATATCTCATTGTATTAAATAAATTCTAAATCCTTTAGTGCAGGGGTTACCAACATTTTCGACGGGTCTACCACTAAATAAAAATTTATACCTCTGCTTAACCACTAGGTAACAAGAGTAATGTTAAACAGGATCTGATTTACAAGTCCTGGGGACCCCAAACTTTAAAAAAGGTCTGATAAAATAATTGATATGTAAAAAAATTTATAGAGCAAGAATTCCAAAATTTATAGCCGCCCCCCCCCCCCCCCCCTCAAAAAAAAAGGCATGTATGCCTATTGCCTCCAAGTTAATATATATATATATATATATATATATATATGTCCTTAAAAGCTAATATTTAAAACTGCATGATTATGTTACTAAAATGTTACTTAAATCATTGTTTTATTGACATTCATGTATGGAGTAGAATATGATTAGATATTAGTAACATGCAAAATATCCTAAAATGATTTGAGGGAAAGGATTTAATTCAACAACTTATAACTTACTGACATCATGTGCTTATATGTACTATTAGCTGATTTGTATGTATTATTTTGCATATAATAACTTGACTTGTATTGCTTATGCAAAATGTGGGGCTGATTAACCAACTATAGGGTGAAACCCCCAGTAACTGACACTTTTTAAGGATTCTTTCTTGTTCAAATCACTATTACAAAAATTTAAATCTATTTTATACTTACCTTTGCTTTTAAAAAAGATAGTAGAGATATATTAAAAAATTATTGTTGGCAAAATTTTGAAAAATTATACATCTTATTATTAAAAATTAATTATTTTCATAAATATGGTCAAAAGATCCTGTAGTAACTCCTCTATACCGACCCGATAAAAGATGGTGAGTGGTAGCGAGATCGGATCGCTGGCACAGAGAATTTCTCGTATAAATTAGAAAATAGAATTTATTGCATACCAATATTAATTCTAATGAAAATATGTACAAGAAAGTTAATTACAGCATTTAATTATTTTTCGTGAGTCAATCGCTTATAAATTAATGACCTCTTGACTCCAAGTGTAACTGAAACAAACAAAAGTCTCTAAACATTACAGACAGTCGTGACTACAAAACAAAGTTCATTCGGACCAAGGCTCGTCCGTTCCTTCTCTTCGGAAGATCTACTAATGCTCGTTAATTCGGAGTCTAAGAACTCTCACTCTCGCACTTGGTGTGCTTTTTAACTTCGCTGGGATTTTCACCGGATACCTGCTGTATCAATTCTAGAGGTCGGACCTCACTAGCGCTTACACCACGCTGAATTCGAAACTGACGTTTCCTTTTCCCTTCTCCAGAGAGTCAACACTCTCCTTTTCGATCTCTCCAAAAACTGTCCTCTCTCACTTTTTCATTCTCGCAGGAGAACTTCTTCTGGGGGCGGGGGCTTTGTCGAGGCGGGCCCCTCCAAACTCTCCAGCCTCTTAGCAGCCTTGAGATCCCTCTGTTTCGTTTTCACTAAGTCCGTCATTGGACGTTCTAAGACAAAGGGCAAAGTTTCGGGCGCAAACCTAAAAATCGTGTGCAGAGATCGCTTCTCTCGCAGATGAACTCTTTCCCACGAACTCGGCAAGGATCAAAGCATAAGACCCCTTTTTGGGTAACGCCTTACCACTTCATCACTGTCCGAACTTTCCGCTCACAGTACAATAGAATTCGGCGTCTGCTAGTCTTCAAGGCAAAAATAGCGAGGGAAGGTATGCAGTTAAGTGTACTCACAGGAAATGCTAGAATGACACATAGTGCAGCTGGATGTCGAAGCTCAAATTCTTTACAGCACCTCCTCCTCAAACGATTCTTAAGGGTGAAACACTAAGAATCTCTAAGAGTCGGATAAAGAATTGCAAGCTCAAATTACATCAGAGTGGCAAGAAATAAAACATACATGAATAAGATAATACTACCTTCCTTTTTTTTTTTTTTTCTTTCGCGCTCTGATAAGAAATCATGAACATAGAATGAAATAAAACACAGTGAAATAAAAAATAAAAAATAAAAAATCTTAAAATAATTATATACAAAAGTTTATCAAGAAATCTCCTTAAACTCGACTCAGACAATCAACATGCGGAATGTCTTTGCCTGCGCGATGAGAAATGGCATAATTATAAGGTTGCAGAGCTAAGGACCACCTTAATAATCTGGGATTATTTCCAGAATTTCTTTTTAGAAACACCAAAGGATTGTGATCGGTTTCGATAGAAAAGTTTTGTCCATCAATATAATGCCTTAACTTTTTTATCGCAAAAATAATCCCTGCACACTCTCTTTCAGTGGCGCAGAAACTTTTCTCACTATCAGTAAATTTTCGACTTAAATATATTATGGGGTGCTCTTCCGATCCCTCTCTTTGAGCCAAAACCACGCCAATACCTAAGTCACTAGCATCAGTTTGTACTATGAATTCTTTCTGAAAATTAGGAGCGTAAAGCACCGGTTCTTCTGTAAGTTTCATTTTCAAAGTCTCAAAGGCTTTTCCCATTTCGTCGCTCCATGCAATCTTTTCTTTTTTATTTTTCCCTTTAAGCGCCCTCGTTAATGGTTCTACAATCACTGCATAATCTTTTATGTACCGGGAATAATATCCAGCCATTCCCAAACATCTACGAATTTCAGTTTTCGATTTCGGAACCGGTAATTCCTTAATTGCCCTTACTTTCGCCTCAGCTGGCCTCCGTCTGCCCTTTCCTACAATATGCCCAAGATATTTTACAGTTTTCTGAGCGACCTTGCATTTCGCCAATTTGATTTTCAGTTTCGCGTCATTAACCCTTTTTAATACTGTTTCTAGATGACGCATATGGTCCTCCCAACTGTCTGAAAAAAACGCCATATCATCTAGATACGGTAAACAGAATTTCTTAAGTGCGTTTATTTCCCGCGTTAAGATATCTGCTAACTCCACCCGTTTTCTGTAAGGCTTTACTAAACTCAAGTGAGAAATCTGGGATTTCTGTCGCCTCCCAGGAACATTCACAATACAATTTGTTTCCGTAATTATTGACTTCTTTCTTCCCGGCTCTATCCAACTATATGACATTTTATTTGGCTTTCTGGTAGTTAAAACTAAAACCTCATCCTTCACATTAAGCTTCCGTTTTACCGCCTTTCTGTCAAACCAAAATTTCCTCTTTTCTCGTTTTTCTGACACATTTTCAACGGCTAAAACTCGACCTCTTTTTAACCTGTTCGTGAGATTAAACACACATCCCTTCACGAATTTATTTTCCTCCGTTTCTCTTATCCATTCTCCAAATACTAACGCTTTCAAGAGCTTTCTAACTTTTCGATGCCAACATGCAATACTATCGCTTATTGTGCGACACACTCTCGGATTTTTCAATTTAACACCGAACCTTTTTAGAAATGCGGTAGTTAAATCGCTTATCAATCTTTTCCCAAGGTCCAAGTATTTTGACACATTTCCTTTAACCTTCCCTTTCCCTAAGTGTAATGACACTTTTTCAAGGCACGCGCCAAAAATATCTACCTGATAAGGCAATGGGACAAGCACCTGCTTCCCCACATTCACGCGATTGTCTCTGGCTTTTGCCACTATCAAAGAATCTCCCGCATTACAATGCGTTTCTTCAATTTCCCCTTTCCCTCTAATCTCTTCGAGAGATGGATACCTGTCATTTTCCATTTTACTAACCCCTCTTTCAATGTTTGCTAAGATCGAAGATTCCTCACATATCGGCAAAGGCGATAATCCGTTATCCACACTGACCAGTTCAATAGGGCTTTCTAGATTTTCACCCTCTAGTTTTGAATTCAACGCTTCCGCTTCACTGCACTCGCGAAAAATTCCCCCTTCTTTTTCTTCCTCGGAATTCAAAGTTTCCGCTTCCACATTCCCGCTAGAAATATCCTCTTCTTTTTCTTCCTCGGAAATCATAATTTGTTTATTTACCGGATTCGGAGCTGGGCCACCCTTTTCTCTCGTTTGAGCGCGTGTCAAAACTGCATTCATCAATTCGGGTTTTTCCTTCGCCTGTTCTAACAATTTCTGAGTGCGATTACCCAACAAATAGTAGTACATATCCGAATTTAGATTACATTTTTTTGCCTGTCTCTCGAATAAATTCAAAAACAACGAAATATCCGAATTCTTTTCATCAACGCGATGCATAATTGTTTTTAGTGGTAAATGATTCGTTCTAACTGAGATGCTACTGGATGCGGTACTCCGGTCATCTGACTCTTGCGTCGCTTTTAACATAGCTAACTCATGTTCGCGCTCTTTCTCTTTTTGAAGTCTATCGTTCTCTTCCTTCTCTGTCAATAATTTATTTTCCCTGTCTTTTTCTAACAGTTTAATTTGCGCTAAGGCTAGCTCTTTATCAAATCCCTCTGACGACTCTATTTTTTTTATAATTTTCGGTACAGTATCATTTTTCTCTAAAATGACCTCAAATTCGTAAGCTAACGTTTGCAAATCAGCTTTCCTAAAATATTTAAGCTCCGACATTTTTAAAGTATAAAATTAGAAATTATCTTTCCCACAATTATAAAACAATACAATAAGATTTAATGCTATTCCTACCAAGTGCTTCAAAATATTACCAAAATATACACTCATAAAAAAAGGTACGCTTAACAATAATATATAAAAAATATGCAACATATAAAAATAAGCAACCCTATCCTATCGTACACATTCACCTTGGTATTTGGTTATAAAATACATATGGGATAAATTTTACACAAAACAACAATTTCAATTTCAAAAAGCACAGTAAAAATATTTTAAATTGCAAAAGTCTTATTCAATTCCTTTCTCTTTTAATCAATGGTGGTCTTAATCTCTGCATCCACTCTTAAAAGATTTAGAATAATTCACAAAAAACATATAAAATCAACTCTGTTATCTTAAAATATGAAATGCGTTCGATACTTTTTTTTTTCAATGAACTCTCATTTATAGATTCAGCTAAAATTTTGTAACACTGCACAACTCTCAGTTTGCATTAAATTAATTCAACAATAATTTAATTTTTAACTACAAAATTTGTCTATTAAATAAGTTGCAGTAATCTCGGAAGTATCTCATCATACTTTTTTTTTTTCTACCGGAAAAATTTCTCAAAATATTTACTCTCACAAAAATAAACATACAACTTTTTTTTTTTTTTTGAAGCCTACAACACCTATATAAACACTATTAACACTTAAAGCCACTCTGAATATAAAAAGAGCTTACCTCCATTACTAAGAGTCTTTCAGGGCGTCAGAAGCACAGACTTCAGAGATTCTCAGGAGCACAGACGGGGTTCTCTGTCACACTTTTCGGATGGGGACTCTTCCGGATGGGGGAACACTCTCCAGAATTCTTGGTAGATTACTCTTTCTGATGCTGTGTTGATCCACAGGGGCGTCTAAGGAGACTCAGGTCACAAGTCACAAGGAGACTCTTTCTTGGAGCACTTTGATGATTTAAATTTCAGAGTCCACTCTTTGTCTTTAAAGAATGTCATTAATTTTTGCTAATTAATCCCACCGCTGCCACCAGTTGTAGTAACTCCTCTATACCGACCCGATAAAAGATGGTGAGTGGTAGCGAGATCGGATCGCTGGCACAGAGAATTTCTCGTATAAATTAGAAAATAGAATTTATTGCATACCAATATTAATTCTAATGAAAATATGTACAAGAAAGTTAATTACAGCATTTAATTATTTTTCGTGAGTCAATCGCTTATAAATTAATGACCTCTTGACTCCAAGTGTAACTGAAACAAACAAAAGTCTCTAAACATTACAGACAGTCGTGACTACAAAACAAAGTTCATTCGGACCAAGGCTCGTCCGTTCCTTCTCTTCGGAAGATCTACTAATGCTCGTTAATTCGGAGTCTAAGAACTCTCACTCTCGCACTTGGTGTGCTTTTTAACTTCGCTGGGATTTTCACCGGATACCTGCTGTATCAATTCTAGAGGTCGGACCTCACTAGCGCTTACACCATGCTGAATTCGAAACTGACGTTTCCTTTTCCCTTCTCCAGAGAGTCAACACTCTCCTTTTCGATCTCTCCAAAAACTGTCCTCTCTCACTTTTTCATTCTCGCAGGAGAACTTCTTCTGGGGGCGGGGGCTTTGTCGAGGCGGGCCCCTCCAAACTCTCCAGCCTCTTAGCAGCCTTGAGATCCCTCTGTTTCGTTTTCACTAAGTCCGTCATTGGACGTTCTAAGACAAAGGGCAAAGTTTCGGGCGCAAACCTAAAAATCGTGTGCAGAGATCGCTTCTCTCGCAGATGAACTCTTTCCCACGAACTCGGCAAGGATCAAAGCATAAGACCCCTTTTTGGGTAACGCCTTACCACTTCATCACTGTCCGAACTTTCCGCTCACAGTACAATAGAATTCGGCGTCTGCTAGTCTTCAAGGCAAAAATAGCGAGGGAAGGTATGCAGTTAAGTGTACTCACAGGAAATGCTAGAATGACACATAGTGCAGCTGGATGTCGAAGCTCAAATTCTTTACAATCCAGTAACTGACAACATCTCTATTTTGAAACACCAATAACTGACACAAAGTGAACCAGTGACTGACATTTTTTTAAAAAGGTTAAAATGATTTTTTAAAAACTTTATTCTTTACTAGCTGACCCGCCCGGCATTGCTCGGCCCTGTGATAACAAAATCAAACAAACCTAAAGTTTGTATGATTTTATATCTTCAACCTGATTTTGTATAAAATTATTTATTTAAAAGTGCTTTGCACGGCGACTGAAAATCCTTCATTTCCACTTTACGCTGATACGGGCGCATTCTGATAAAAACAAACCTCTGACATGTGTTCCCGCTGCCTGCGGCACTGTATACTAGGCATGCAGCGCACGCGCTGCTAACTCTTTTAGTTCCACCGCCAGGAGGCGCACTCTGTTCCAAAGAAACCACCTTCTGAACGAAACTCCAAATCGAGTCGCTGCTGCCTCCGGCACCGTATAGCAAGCGTGCTGTGCACACGCTCAAAATCCTTTAGTCCCGCTTACCACCGCCAGGGGGCTCAATTTGTTCCATACAAACATCCAACATGGGTACCCATTGTATAAAGGGTGTTGAATGAACCAATTCCCATCGAAATCAGGCCCATAGAACTCTAGAAAATAATGCGCCCCCTGGTGGTGGAAGGTGGAACTAAAATGTGTAACAAGAACGAAAACCAAGTCAAATCATCCAAAGGCTGTTATGATCGGGCACATAGAACCCGAGATAAGAATGCACAGTTAGATAAAGAAACTTGTAGGATTGCCCGCCAGGGGGCACTCGGTCAAGTGCTCAACAACAATTCATTTACTTTGATTGTTGGTATCCATCAGGTATATACAGGTTGTGTACTTTTATTAGGAACATAAATTTAATTTTTACGAAAATCATTATTTGAAATTTCCTGTATTCTCTATACATAACATTTATAAAACGCTACGTTAGAAGCTAAAAATGTTAAATTTCTTAAATGGAATTTGTTTTGTGTCAATCAGAGCAGGGCATTAACCCCCTTCCTCCCCATACCTGCAAATATAATGAATAATTTGTTCAAGAAAACCACCTTCACCTACATTAACACAATCATTAAAAAAAGAATTAAATTTTTCTGTTAATTAGAACCTAACGAAGACGCTATGCTAAAATAGCCACCAGATGACACCCCTCCAAATCCTCAAATTCAAATCCATATCTTAATTAGTTATCTTAATTTTTGTTCGTTAGTAAAAATTGGCAATTATTTCCTTTCATTTTCGCAAACTAAATGGAGGGATCGGCCAGAGAAACAGATCTCTTTGTAGTTCAGTTTTTAATGAAAGCAGATCCCTGTCTGAAACTTTCTCGGATTTTTTTCACTGGCGCCGGCAGATTTTTGCATAAATTAAGAAAAATTACCTGCTGAATTTTTCAAAAATCACAGTCGGATGCAGAATTTTTTGTTACATATGCTCAGAAAATTTCAAATTGATATCTTAATTAGTTTTCTTAAAATTTGCTAATTAGTAAAATAATTTCGAATTTGTTCATTTCCGCTTGCAAATCCAGAACAGCAATTCTTTTCTTTAGCCATTTTGATTTAAAAGATGGCATTTTCGATACGATATTTAATGAGATTATAATTAATATGATAGGTAATTATCAAAATATTAAAATTCTGATACTCAGGTACATATGACCAGACCTTGAACTATCCACACTTAAATTTTCAGACTTCTAGGTGGGCTAGATTCTGCTAGTCATCGCAGACAAGCAAACACACACACACACACACACACACAGACCAAAACTTTCTTTTATTAGTATAGATCTTTTATCCTCGCAACCACAGAGTTTCTCGTTACTCTGCGCCTCGCAACAGTGGTCATTATCAGATTGCCGGCTTAATGACGTCATACGCAGAAGTAAAAGTTTAATTTAAAATTACAGCTATTTAATTAAATTTTTTAACAAACAACTGCACGATAACAAATGTGTGTCCAAATATCTTTCATTTAAAAAAATAATCATGTAATTTGATGCAGTAGTTTGTTCTCACAGATTGTCGACAGAAAACACTTAGCGTTTTTAAATATATAGATTATAAAAACAAAGTACATTAATGTTTATTAGGAAAAGTGGAATTTAGTAAGCAGTACTGGAATAAAAGTAATGCAGAGTATATAGTAAGAGAATATAACAGTAATATTTAATACTGCATTATTAGTAATGCAGATATCCAATAACTGACATTTATGAACCAGTAACTGACATCTGGTGTCGGACACTGGTAAAACGACTTAAATTTTAATGGTGTTTACTACGAGATAAATTAAATTTAATATTATGCATTTTTAAACAGTTCAAATAATAGATTTCAACTTTCTTTTATATAACCAATAATTAACACCTCAGTCAGAGACTGGTGAAATGAAATTCTAAGAATCAATAACTGCCTCCCCCCCCCCCCATTAAGCTAAATTAAAATACTATAAACCCTAAATCATGGCCCTAATATATCATATGCATTTTTAAACTAATATCTACTGGTATAACTTTAAGAAAAAAGTTTAAGATGGCTGCATTACAAATAGATTAGAAAAACACTTCCTTAATTTTAGAAATAAGATGGTTGCTTCAAAATGACCCTTTTTGTATTCTCAAAAATTTCTTACTTATTAAGTATATTCTTGGCCCTCTAGTGGTGAATAAATTGACTCCAAAATAAAAATAAGTGTCTAATTTACTACTAGATGACATTAACTTGCAGAATTTTACAACAAAATGCTTATTTGAGTTAGATTTTTGCTCAAGTGTCAGTTATTGGTTAGGTGTCAATAACTGGGGGTTTCATGCTAGCTTCCTTATGTCTGTTTTTTATTAATTCTCGCCATGTATGATGAATCATACATGGTGTTCACTGATATCACTGATTTGGATAAGACTGAGCATATGTACTGTACTTACCAAGATCTCGAATGAGTTCGTTGGCCAGCTTCATCTACCATCATACCATATTTAATTTATTCCTGAATTTTATTTTCATTTAAAAAGGGGGAAAAATGCATTTTCACAGATAAATTGTGCTAAACTACAAACAAAAAATTTACAGCTTTTACAGAAATCAGTAGATATTCCATTCGTTCCAGCAAACAAAACTCTATTAACTCATCCTTTTTAAATTATCCCTAAGAATCCCATCACTAAATAGCAGAATAAGTTTTTTCTCTGTTGTCAGTTATGGGGACAAGAATACCTTCAATGAAAACAGATTTTACTTAAAAATTTATCTTGTTAATTTTTTTGGAAAATAGTCATTGAAATCTGCTATATGGCATTAATATCACTCACCAATTCAAGATGTACTTTTATTATTTCATTCTCATCAATAAAATTATACAAGGATATAGTAATAGTGTTTCACTATTTAAGAAGTCCACGAAGAAACTTTTTTTTCTTTTTTAAGGAAATTTCATTTTGTCATGAGCTGAGAAAGAAGTGTGGAGATCTTGAAAGCTCTTATTTAACTCGACTGCATTCATAAAAGAAAATTTGCTTACTGGTTTCAGAAGTACGACATACCAGAAGTGATATGCATACCATAGTTTAAAAAGCCTTGCTTTGGTGAATTTTGATTTTTTTACTTTGAAATTATTTTATTATCATCTAATTTATATACAATTTGACAAATATCAGTGAAAAGGTGACATATATAGTATTTAAATACGCATGATTATTGTGAGATAGAGAGGGCATGTTTTCTTATGCTTACTTTACGCCTCCATTACAAAAAGTAAAAAGCTACCTATTGCAGCCATCCGGAGGAAAGCAATTCCGGAAAATTTCATTACATTTTCACCGATCATAATCTCCAGACCCCAGTATCACCCTTCATTCAAAAATTAATATATACAAGATTTTTTTCATGCAGTAGCACGCATATTTATGAACTGATTTGGATACGACTGAGCATGTGTACTGTACTTACCAAAGTCTCGAATGAGTTCGTTGGCCAGCTTCATCTACCATCATGTTTCAAACTGGTGGCCTTTTAAAGATTTCAATTTTTAAAAAAAATTACAAAAAAATTAGAATTTTAAAAAGTTTCTTCCCTTATGGAGCATTTTTTGTTTCGTCATCTTAAAAAATGGCTGAAATATAGCAGTTTGAAATTCTAGGGTGACTAACACTTTAATACAAGACAAGATTAAAAATAAGGGATTCTTCCATAAACAGGTTTAATTTATGAATTTTTTTAAGGTTGGTTTCTCGCAAATTTTCTTTCATTGTTGTAACCATTATTCTAACTCTCATATGCCCAAAACAACATAATCATATCTACCAGCATCAAATTCTTGCCCAGCTTGGTGATATCTGGCAAAATATTGTCAAATTTGATGACAAAAATAAGTCTGCACAAATGAAGCCAACTTGGCAACAGCCAGGGGCAGATCCAGAGCATCCTTTTGGGGGGTGGCGATACATTGTTACATATAATGGGCATAGTAAGTAAAACCTCTGAAAATGAATCTGTCTGTAACAGAAAAATTTCATTGTTCCGAAGGAAGAAACACCATACAAATATGCCATCAAAACCTGTCTCAAATGGAATTTTTGTTTGATTCCTAGGGATTCGGTTTTTACAGTATTTACTTACTGTATGTTAAACAATACAGTGAGTTAATGTTTCAATTACTTATTAGTCATAATTCCTGTTGGTTAATTCAGACAGTAAAACCTCTAAAAATGGAACCTGCCTATACTGGAATTCTATCTTAAATGAAAAACTTTATAGTTTTGGTAGAAGGAATACTATACAAATCTATCTTCTAAAACGGAAACCTGTATAAACTAATTTTTTTCCAGCTCATAGCTGAACCGTTTTCATAGATGTTTACTATAATCTGTAGTTTATTATCAACTAGCTCACCCGTTCGTCTTTTCCGGGGCTTGTGAGAATAAATTAAAACAAATCTCAAGTTTGTATAATTTTATATCTTTAACCCAATTTTGTAATTATCTGACTTTGGGGTCTAAGGAAATTTATAGTAGTGTATAAAGTAGCTGGAGGACCCTAGAACTATGTTAAAGAAAATTAAGAGAAAATCGGATCATTTTTAAAGAAGCTACACCAAGGGCCCAAAGAAGGAGATTAATATTCAAAATTGGTGGTAGGTGAGGTCCGAGAAATTTTTTTGTCATTCATGTAGTAACAGCTGGAGGATCTAAGAAGTTGTTTGTAAAAAAAGCTACTGAATCGGATGATTTTTAAGGGAGTTATAGTAGGGGGCCCAAAAGGGTTCGAAATTGGTGGTAGCTGAGGTCCGAGAATTTTTTTTATCGTTCATATAATAGCTGGAGGACCTAAGAAGTTGTTAGGAAAAAAAAAGATAGTCAATCAGACTATTTTTAAGGGAGCTATAGTAGGGAGACCAAAGGGGGCCAACTGATAATTTTGAGCAGGGCCCTAAGATGAAAGTATCTTAAGAGTCCTAGTACTTAGTGCTTTAGATCTTCAGTTAGGGGAAATTAAGCATAGGGTATGAATTAATCATTAGAATAATATTTTAAAGAAAGGCTTAAAAGGGACCCTACGGCCCCAATAAAAATATGAGGATGGTGGCCCTGGGAGAGGAGTCCAAGAGTAAACATTAAAGTTATGGATTGAGAGAATGACTCAATTAGAGGAGTGAAAAAAGCTTGGTACACAAAATGTTCAAAAGGCCCCACACCGGATCCCACAGGGCCAGGGTCTTAACTGGGATACAGAAATGGAGGAATAACTAAATGGAGAAAAGGCCCCAAAAATGAAGAAAATTTGATTAAGAGGGGGCAACTTATTTACAATTTAGGAAACAAAACTTCAAGGTGTCTTGTACCGGGTGCCAGGATTTTAACTAACTGGAATGTACAATTGGGTAAATAACTAAATGGAGAAAAGGCTCCAAAAACAAAGATCGGGTAAAAAAGGGGCTAGTTATTAACAGTTTAGGGCACAAAAACTTAAAGGGGCGCCAGGGTCTTAAGTGGACTGGGGAAATAAGGGAATAACTAAATGGAGAAAGGGCCTCCAAAACGAAGAAGATCGGATTAAAAGAGAGGAAGTTATTAACAATTTAGTTCACAAAAACTTCAAGGGGCACCGTACCGGGCCCCCAGGGTCTTACTGGAATGTAGAAATGGGGAAAAACTAAATGGAAAAAGGGCCCCAAAAATGAAGAAAATCGGGTAAAAATGAGGCAAGTTATTAACAGTTTAAGTGCAAAAAACATAAAGGGACCCGGCCCAGGGGGTCCAGGTCTTAAAAAATTAAAAATCTGAGCACATCACGACTTTCCTTGGACTATCCGCACCCAAATTTTCAAACTTCTACAAGTGGTAGATTTCGCTAGCATCGTACACACACACACACAATAAACTTTCTTTTATTAGTATAGATTATTTAATTAATAGAAAACTAATACTACTATGTGTAGTTTTAATGATTTACAAATAGAAATACAGTAAATCTGTGAAAACAAAATTACTGGAAGCCAGAAAAAAAATTCATTTTAACAGGTTTCCATCTTAGCAGGTAGATTGTTATGGCACTCCTTCTTCCGGGACAGTGAAATATTCCCGTTTAAGAGAGAATTCCATTAAAGACAGGTTCAGTTTTCACCTGTCATAAGGAATATTAAACAATTATACATATTAAGATGGAAACCTGGGTAAAACAGAATTTTTCTTTAGTCTCTAACTATTCCATCTTAGAAAGTTTTATTGTATTTTATTACCATTCGATAATGCTGCGGATTTTCGTAGAGGTAATATTTTTTTCCAAACATGTCAAAGCAAGCCTTAAGGTAACCTTAATTTTCAAAACATTTTCAGTAATATTTATAGAGTAATTTGTGAAGGGGAACCTGTCTCTTACGAAATTCTGTCTTAAATGGAAAATTTTCATAATCCTGGCAAAAGGAATTGTATACAGTTGTACCTGCTAAGATATAAATCTGTCAAAAATGGAATTTTTTGCAGTTCCTAACGATTCTGTTTTCACATGTTTTACTGTATTATAACTATTTTATTGCCATTAAAATTCCTTTTTATGAAATAATTTTAGTTCTTCAAAAGTAGAAAATGTATTCTGAAGCTGTGTAAAGCTAGTAGTATTTCTTTAAATACAGTAAAATCTGCGAAAACGGAAATTGTGTATAAACGAATCCTGCCTTAACTAGAAATATTTCATAGTTCTAGCAAAAGGAATAGCATGTAACTATACCCGTTAAGACAAAAACCTGTTTACAATGGAAATTTTTTGGTCCCTAGTGATTCCGTCTTAGCAGGTTTTACTGTAGTTACATTGGCGCACGCAAAGAGATTATTTAAGACTTAAAATATCAATTAATAACGGATAAGTGCAAAAACTGTAGTGTGATGTGTAAAAACAGTGAAAAATAACTAAAACGAAAATGCAAAAATATCTAAATTCAAGGCTTACATTTTCAGTGCAAAATACAATATAAAACATACTGAGAGACAGGACAGGAGCAGCACATTACTTTGATGCTGTGATTTTTCATAAAGAAGGAGAGCTCTTTTATAAAGCTGTGAAACAACTTCGTACTCATCATCTATATAGCTGCAAGCTTAATCTATGTGACTGTGTGTTTATCTTTACATTGGTTATTACACATTGCAGTAAAACCTGTGAAAATGGAATCGTTAGGGATAAAAAAAAAAATAACTATTTTAGCAGGTATGTATGGCATTCCATTCATTAGGATCATGAAACATTTCTGTTTAAGCAGAATTAATTCTATTACAGACTGGTTACATTTTCATGGGTTTTGCAGTATTTGGATTTTGTCTCAGACAGAAAACCTGTCCCAAACAAAAGCTTAGCTAGAAAAGGGTAAGATTAAGCACATAGTATTAAGTAAAGAAAACGTCAATACAAAAATTCTTTTAACTAATCTGGCTTCTTGTGCACCTATTTTACACCCCCGTGTATGTTCCCGGAGATGATTTTTCTAAATCAGAGAAAAGGATTTAATTCATTTAGGCAGAGGCAGTTGTTTAGGAGGGTTATTGTTGACTGATGGATCTTTAAGCAATCTATTAGGCTCTGAAAATACTGCACTATGATACTGACAGCTGGAAAAAAGAATGACATATTTTGACTCTTTCATGGTATCTTTTCTTAAACATTTCACAAAAGACTTCCATGAAAAAAAGAAAAAAATTGTCTTAGTTTTTCATTATAACAATGATATATTATAAACACGGATTAGTAAAAACAATTTTTTTGTCCCCCCCCCCCCCCCCCCAATTTTCTGAAATTGGGTTCAACACATTTTAGCTTCATATGATTGAGTAAAATTAGCTAAATTCTTAGAAATAAGGAATAGGGAAGGTACAATTTTTTCCTGGTATAGGCCAGAAGTACTTTTTAAATTTATATTTGTGCTTTCTTGTATAAAATTATTTAATTATTTTTATATATTAAGAAGCATACAAAAATTATTCTCATTCTCTTTTTATTGTATTTTAAACAGGGAATGTTATTGAAAATGGACATAAATATGAAATAGAAATTAGAGGTTGCACTATTTGGGCTGTTGAGGTAATATATGCATCAGTATATGATTTGTCTGTATTTTACAGTTTAATTCAATTGATATTTTCAATAGATCTGAAAATAAAGTACAAACTTTGTTTTTATTTTTTTAAATCTTGTTTAATTCTTAAAAATAATAATAAACATAAGTAAAAAATATTGCCTTTTGAAGACAAAAATTTTACAATTTCTTTACTTTCTTGAGCATTTGCACAGCTTGAAACCTCCTGTTTAAATGACATTGAGGCTTTCATCCATGTTTGACAGCTGTATTTTGATACATATATTGATAGCTGTTTTCAAAATCTGGTGTCATTAATTTAGTTGTTTCTTTAATTTATGACATGTGTGAATTCAATATTATATATTGTGGATGTTTCCTGTAACAATAAGTATACTTTATTACTATTTTAATAGCGTCTGTTCATTTTTATAATCTTTTTTTGATAAACTGATGGATTCCTCCTCCTTCCCCCCCACCCCCCCAAAAAAAGGTCTAAATTTCATAAGAGTTTAGTGTGTTAACCCTTCATTCTCGGGGGTCACATTTTTAAAGCTTGATGGGCCATCCATAATTCAATTTAATAGTGCAGGCAAGAACCTAGGATATACACCTACATTTCAAGACCTGAGATGGGTTGTATATAAGGTATAAGGGCCATGAAACTGCAGAATTCTGATTTTCTTCTTGATTCATAGAGAAACATTTTATTTATATACATTTGTACACAATATTTAGTTTTAACACCAGAAATTTTATGCATTTACATGATTTAGTAGTAGTAATAATAGTAGTACATAGGGATAATCTGTAGGTTAACAGTCAAGAAAGCAATATATACTATCATTACTGTGTTTAATACAGTACCATAATGATACATGAGAAAGCATACGTTTATGCCACAGACTGCTCTTAACACAAAGTTGTACTATCAGTCTTATAAAAGTTCCAGTTTTTTATGGGACAAAAGGAGCAAATTTACTTCGCCAGCATGTGAGTTTATGTGAAGAAAAATTAAATGTACCATTTTTTTCTTCTCTTATATTTTTTTTAATCTAAAGAAGAGAATTACCATAGCTACCAAATTTTAAGCTATTTTTACAGAAAACATTTTGAACCAGAAATTTGATTTAATTAATGAAATCAAATATAAGTGCCCACATAGAAACAAGAGTCTCTTACTGTCTCTCTTTTATATTTCAGATTTAATTCTTTGTTTCACTCTATCCGTAATGTTTGTACATTCATATATCTAGAGCTGTATACTAATTAACAGAACAAATAAAAGGAGTTTGTTCTGTAATTCAATAAATCCATTTTTAAACTTCTGTAACTCAAAAATTAAAATTTATTATTATTATTATTTTTTAATCTGACAAGCTGTGTTGAAGGAGTCTTTTTCTGTTGTTTTCTAGAACCCCAGTAAGTTTACCATAGTCTTCATATGAATGTTGGAAGAGCAGTCTTTTATTACCTTACAGAAAAAACAGAAGATTTTGATAAAATTGAAAAAAAAAAATTCAAATTAAGATTTCTTTTTACCTCCCAAAAAAAAAGATGTAGAATGTAATGTATTTTTTATGAGATTTTTTTTTCTTTTTGTCTTTTATTCATAGATGCCCACATGGGAGAAAGGAAGTTTTTCTCTCATGATTTAAAAAAAATGAAAAATAAAATTTATTCTTCCCTAGTTATTTAAAGTAATGAAACACTTAGAGAAAAAAGAACTAAGAATTTTCCATAAGAGAAGTTTTTTATCTTCTCTCTCTCTCTCTCCCTCCCCCCCCCCCCCCTTTCCCGAATCTCCTGTAAAAGACATTTTTTTTTTCTTTCTTTACATTGTTCTTCAATTTTAGCTGTGTTTTTCTTTTAATTTTTAGTTAAGTTTCCTTCTTTTATTTTCATATGTTTAAAAATTATCTTAAAAATGGGGAGGGGAGGGGTTCTGATGATAATAATAATAACAAATAAAAGACAGGTAAAAATAACAAATAGTTTCAATTTTTCATTTTGAAAAAAAAAAAGCTTGTAGAATCTATTTATTTATTTATTTATTTATTTATTTATTTTTAAATGTATCTTTTTTGTTATATTTCTGTATAACTTTTTTCTGTTGGTATGTTTAAAAATTATCTTGCACATGGTATTCTGACAAAAACTTCTTAGTTTATTTCATTTCATGTGTATATTCTCCATTTAAAAAAAAAAAAAAAAAAAAAAAAAAAGCCTTGGCAGCAGATTACAGCCACATCTGTTCCAAAATCTTCCCTCTCCCTGGATTTTGTTCTGTAGGCGCCTATGCCCTTATTACCCCCGCATTACCCTATAAATATGTTAAAATATTACATTTTTAATATATTTGAAAATATATTTTAGTCATTAAGAACATAATATCATTCGAAAATATCTATCATTTGTCTTACTAACAATGTTATTCTTATAGACTTACTTTAATATAACATTTATTTTGAAATTTAGTTAATGTGTGAGTACATCAAAAAGAAACAGGGTGTAAAAGAGATACCTGATGATTTAAAAGTGAATGCAGTGCTGATAGATTATTTCTTATGGGACTATCGTAGGAAGTATGCTAAAGATATGGAACATATACCTTTTCACAAAACGAGATGCATATACTACTGAGATATTTCAAATTTTTAAAGGATATAAATTCAGCAAGGTTGATTATGATATTTGAAGGATTTGAATTTTGTTATCTTTAATTACTGTTCAAGAAGTTTTCTATATTTTGTACTTTTATGAAATAAAAGCTTTACCTTTATCTGTTGTGTGTAATTCAATTTGACAAAAGTCCTTTTTTAGCTCACAGGCTATCAAAGCCTGAGAGCTTATGTGCCCGCCCGTTCTGTATGTATGTATGTACGTATGTAACGCGATAACTCTTGACAGAAATAACCGTTTTGCTTCCAATTTTGTTTATAGGTTCCTTGTGATAAGGCGCTTCCCTGATTAGTTTTGGGGATTGATTGTTTAACTATAAAGGGGGGAATGGGGGGGCTAACCCCCCTTAATTAAGATAAATGGTTTTTTCATGCAGAATTGTCCAATTTTCTTCAAATTTTGTATATAGGTTCATTGTGATAAGGTTCTTTCCTGATTAGTTTTGGGGGTTCATAGGTTAAGTATAAAGGGGCTAACCGGGGGGGGGGGAATCCTCCCCCTTAATTTAGATGAATGAATTTTTCATGCAGAGTTATCCGATTTTCTTCCAATTTTGTTTATAGGTTCCTTGTGATAAGGCGCTTCCCTGATTAGTTTTGGGGATTGATTGGTTAACTATAAAGGGGGGGGGGAACGGGGGGCTAACCCCCCTTAATTTGGATAAATGGTTTTTTCATGCAGAATTATCCAATTTTCTTCAAATTTTGTATATAGGTTCATTGTGATAAGGTTCTTTCCTGATTAGTTTTGGGGGTTCATAGGTTAAGTATAAAGGGGGTAACGGGAGGGTTAATCCTCCCCCCTTATTTTAGATAAATGATTTTTTTCATGCAGAGTTATCCGATTTTCTTCAAACTTTCTATATGGGCTCATTGTGGTAAGGCACTTCCCTGATTAGTTTTGGGGGTTCACCGGTAAAGTATAAAGGGGGGAACGGGGGGGGGACTAACCCCCCTTAATATAGATAAATGGGTTTTTTAAGCAGAATTATCCGATTTTCTTCAAATTTTATATATATGTTCATTGTGATAAGGTGCTTCTCTGATTAGTTTTGGGGGTTCTTTGGTTAAGTATAAAGGGGGGACGGGGGCTAACCCCCCCCCTTAATTTAGATAAATGAATTTTTCATGCAGAATTATCCGATTTTTTCAAATTTTGCATATAGGTTCATTGTGGTAAGGCGCTTCTCTGATTAGTTTTATGGGTTCATTGGTTAATTATAAGAAGGAGAAACGGGGGATGGTTCCCCCCTCTTAATATATTGTCGATTTCTTCATTTTTCAAGGGCTTATTTCAAATTCTTTGAAATAAGAATATGATTTACAGTTAGTGTGAATAGCCTGTGAGCTCAATGCCGTCAGTTTAACTGGGCAGTTTTCTTTTATTTAAACATTTCGTATCATTGTAATAAAGAGCATGATAAAGTTATATCCACAAAATCCTTTTATGGTAAGGTAATCTAAGGTTATCATTATTTGGCTTTTGAGATAACTGAAACAATATTTTTTTCATTAAAGTCAGTGAGATTTCAAATTCCCCTTCCTAATGTTAAACACATGAGTGTAATGCATTCGTATTTTTAAAATATCTTCAGGAGATTAATATTTTTAACTTTTTTTTCTGTGCATTATTCTTGAAGGGTGTATTTTTTTGTATTTCTAAAATATATACTTAGTTTATGTGAAATGTTAAAACTTACTCAGTTTCTCTAAGATCTATGTCTATATACACATAAAATTATAAATTAAATATATATTTTATAAATAGTTTGACAACTAAAAAAAAAGGGGGAGATATCATTTAAAAACCATGCACACACACACACACAACTAGTCAGATATACCAATCCCAAAACTTTCTTCTATCTCATACATGTTAATACTTCAAAATTCGCTATCATACTGCCAAAAAAATCAATATTTTTTGTCATTCTGTTGTACGTCAGCTGCTTACAAATCGTCGGGTTACCTGGATGCAATTGCGATCAGCTGATGTATTATACTAAACTACGAAAAGTCCTTCTGGCCTGTACCGGCAGAAAAAGATAGCCTCCCTATTGCTTGGTTTCAAGATTTTAGCTAATTTTACTGAAAAACACAAAGCTAAAATGCATGGAAACAGATTACAGAAGAGTCATTCTCAGTTCTCGTCAATGAATGAGAATATGGCCAAGTTGGCTTCATGTGTTGCAACATATTTTTATCGCCAAATTTGGCAATAATTTACCAATCGCCGCCAAGCTTGGTGAGAATTTGACATTCGTGAATATAAATATAGAGTGTTAAGCACGTAAGAGTTAAAACAATGTTTACAACAATGAAAGTAAATTTGCCGAAACCATGTTCACTAAAACTCATAAATTAAACCCTTTTATGGAGGAATCGTGCTGTATTGTTTCAAAATGTCAGCCACCCTAAAATTTCAAACTACTATATCTCAGCCATTTTTTAAGATAGAGGCAAAACAAAAAATTCTTTGGAATCCTTGGATCAAGGCCAACATATACCGTAAAATCCCGTTAATCCCCCCCCCCCATCCTAAACACAACAGAAAATCGTAAAATAATCAGAGGGGGCGCTTACACAGTATTAAATTTGTAGTATAGGATATCTATGGGTGGTGGGGAGATGCTAATGGCCGATCGTCGCAAAGTATGCATTATTTTAATAAAGTGAGAAAAGAAAAACATTTTGATAAAAAAAGATATACAAAATAGAAAAACAGTATAACTTCGCGATTAATGACGATTTCAGATTACAGAAAATTCTGGATTTCAGAAGCTTTGAAACTGAAATGCATTTAGATAAATAACACTAATATCTGTCATTAATATGGAAACAGAAAAATAAAAGGAACTTAATAATTTAAAATAATTAAAAAACGCTAAGAAATTGCAGTTGAAAATGTCCTGAAATACTTTCTAGAACTAGTAACATTTTATGTGGTGTCGCCATCTGTTGTAAATTAGGAAGATTAAATAACCTTTATTTTTATTTTTTTTAAATCATGATTTCTTATCTATAAATCACAAAAATTGAGAACATAAAAAACGAAGTGGTACAGTTGCCAGATTTTTAAGATGAAAAACATTGCTGCGACAAAGATAGCACAAAATATGCTGCAAATTCGACTTTGGTGCCATCTACTGATCAATCAATCAATAAATTTTTTATGATTGGTTTTCATAACGTTAAATACGACTATAAAGTCTTTGATAAAATAAATAGATTGTTTTTTAATCAAAACATTTCACACACAACATCAAATACACATTTTAAACTTATTTCATGTGAAACTTTCACTATCAATATTTTTATTACCTTCATATCGCAATGTAGATAAATTTATAGCAAAACTAATGTTTGGTTATATTGCTTTTTCAGATTGGCAACAGTTGAAGTTGTGTATGTTACTTTTGTGTTTGTACATGTTTGCGATATATCAAAGAATCGTCACGCCTTTTTAATCCGTTGGAAAAAAAACCACTCGCGAGTTAAATTTTTTTGTATTGATCTTGACGTGCACGGCAAAATTTCTTTTGGGGGAGGGTGCTTTCTCGGGATTTTTTGAATTTTTAATTTGTTTACAAAATGGGAGGGGGAACACTTAATCAGATTTTACGGTAACACAAGAAAATTTTATGATTTCTAATTTTTTTATATATTTTTTAAATCTTTAAATGGCTATCACAGTGCCCCTTCCAGGCGCAATATCCACGAATTCCACTGAGACCTGCAGGCCATAGTCAAGAACATGTACAAAAAATTTGGTTTAATTATCGATATAACTTCATACACTTTTCGATGATACAATAGTGAAAATGGGACAAAAATTGCTGTTGCAGTGCCCTCTTTTGTCGAAGTATCCCCAAATTCAAGTGGAACCTGCTGGCCATAGCCAAAAACCTATAAATAAAATGTGGTTCAATTTGAAGTACAACTTTATATACCTTTTGATGATACAAAGAGGACAGACAAACATTTTGTAAAAACATGTTTTTCGGAATCTCTGACCCCTGAAAGGTGTAACTCCGTCCAAAACCGGAGTAAAACAAAATTTCAATTACAATACTTTCTTCTATTATAGATAGAAGAAAGTAAAAAAGTTAAAAATATTAATTTTCTGAGGAGATATTTTAAAAATATGAATGCATTACAGCACGATTGCTTTTTTTTTGCTTAATAATACACATAAAAAAATTATATTTGGCATTGTAATAACTTTGCTGACTAAGGATACTTGATATCACTTTTCTGCATTGTTAATAAGTGGCACCACTATTGATCAATTTGCATAATTTCTTTAGGTACATCATATTTAAGCCATAATGATTTACTTTCATCTATAAAGTTATTATTAAAAATGTCTAGCATAAATGTTTTAGTGACAACTATAATATTAGACATAATGATGATAATTTTAGCAGAAATATCTTCAATACACAGTGTGACTAATATTGTGGTATATTACCAAAGTGTTTCCATATATTCTAGGTTTAACCCCTTCAAAATAAGCATTATGTATACATGATACACAGGATACGTACAGTCTTTAATTTCTCTCACCAGTATTTCCAAATAGAAATTTTCTTATTCAATCATAAAACTTCAGAAATTAAATAAGGCAAAGACTTTTATTTGGAAATACTAGTTCAAAAAGATTAAAATCTGTCTATGAGATGCTCATTGTGAAGGGTTTAAGTGACCAGAAGTGTTTAATCAAGTTTCTAGAGAAGTTACCAAGAAGTCTAGTAGTCAGTTGGTGCATATAAATCAAAATCATAAAAAGAATAAAATTTTTGTCATATATATTTTTCTTCACATATATTCATTGAAATATAACGATTTCTTTAAATAATTCTTGATATTTTTCCATGTTATGCAGGGTTTTCAACCAAAATTAACACCAGTTTTAGAAAATTTGGCAAAATATAGTAGAAATAACATAGTATAATTAGAATATAAATATTTAATGAAATATGAGCAGTTGTATGAATTTTTTTTTTTTGTATGTCAACTCTATAGAGCAACCTCATATAAAAACAGCAGTCTAATATCTTGAAAATTCATAAAGTAATCAACAATATAGCAAGCTGAATTTCGGTGGGCTTCGAAAAGTGACTGGAGGATAAGGGATTTACCACAAATTGTCATTTTTTATTAACAGACTTCCACCAAAGAAGTTAGTATTTGATGAATATCAACAAATAGCTTTGGTACAAGGCTTAGATTTTGATAATTTTTTGTTGTTGTTGGAATAGACTTGTTCTGGTGGTTTTTCAAGAAGAACTAAAGCATCAATAAAAGAAAAATTAAAAGTGACAATTTGTGACAAATTCCTTATCGAGCTACTTTTAGAAAGCAATTTCAGCCCACTCTATCACCGATATCTCTCTGAATTTTCACAATATTAGACTGCTTTTTTTTATATGAGTTGTTATATAGAGTTGACTATTAAATCATACAAAAAAAATCTTTAGTATAGTTTGGGTATGCACAGTTAAAAATTATTTCCTACAATTGTTCATATTTTATCAAATATTTAATATAATTATATTCAAATTCTATTATGCTTTTTCTACTGTTGTTTGTCAAGTTTTTTTTAAAGTGGCATTAAATTTAGTTGAAAACCTTGCATGCTATAAATAGAAAACATGTGAAAATTTTTTGAATTTTTTAAAGAAATTGTTATATTTTCATGAATATACGTGCTATTCTTACACAAGTGAACACAAATATTGTACAATATCCACATAATCATATGCTGCAGCGACAGATGATTTCATGTATTTTATTTTACAGGATGATCTCAAATATTTTTTTCTTCAATTTTTTGTTGATCGCCTAATTACCTGCATGATCCAGTCTTCATTGAAAAATATGAGGTCAAACATATTTTTTATATTCCAGAAGTATCTGTCTAGTATATCTTCAGCTATTCAACAAAGCATGTAAAATCGAAAGTGTCCGATAATTTTTGGGAAGTTAGTGTGTGTGTATTATTAATATTAAATTTCAATTTGTGAAGAATTATATCAGGGGCCTGTCCAGATAAAAATCAGGTCCATTTACGAACCTAACTCGATGTAAAAAAAAAGGACTTTTCACAAAATTCAATCTCAGAGGAGTGAACTTTTCACCCAAATATGTAATCAGACATAATTCTAATACCAATTTAAAAAAGTTTTTTGTCTTATTTAACCACTGTGATTAAGCTAAAGATAACATTTTAAAATTAGTGGTGGAAGTTGCCTGATTTGCCCCCATCTCTCCCGTTATGTCAGTGTCTATGAACACTAGACATTATCATTCAGTATTTTTATAAATTGTTTAATGTTATCAATCAGCTTTTGTTATCAAAATCTCTTTATCCTGTGTTGATTATATTAAGTGGAATCTACTATATTAATAAATGTTCAGTTAGAATTCTTGAATGTTCGGTCAAACCAAAAACGACCTTTTTAAAACCTTACATAATTTCTATTTTTAAAGATCAATAGATGAGATATTCAGGATAACTAAGAAATAGCATCATAATGTAAAAGCAATCTCTTTTATTTAAATAAAAAAATTGCTTTTACATTATTTATTTGCTGTTTGAAAAGTGACATTTAAAAAAATTAGCTATTAATGATGCATATTGTCTGGTAATGAAAATGTTACGCGATGGCTGTGTATTAATTCTATTTTAAAACTTAAATATCTTTAATTTAAATCTTTTGCAATTTAAATATTTTAAACTCAATATTTGATTAAGTCCTAATTTAAATCATTTTAAATTATTTATTTCTAATATTATTATTCAATTTTCACTTTAAAAGATAGTCCTTTATAAAATACTATTACATTCATAATATTTCTGCATTTTCCTTTTTCAATATCTTATCTAATGTTTCTGTTTAGTCTACAAAGGAAGAATCCCCCTTTTTGGCCTCTCAGTTAAAATTCCTTTCATCCTAGCGTGTCTGGGCGGCTGCTGAGGTCATTGACTTTACGGTTCACTGCTTCAGCGACATGCACCCGTTCGGGGATTTTGAACACAGCATCGGTTAATTGCGATTAACCCGATCACGAATACTTTTTTCTGATTGGAGGAACTCTTCAGTCCCAGCGGTTGAGATAATTTAACTGGCTTTTAACAGCTAGTGTTTCCCGCGACTTCTTAAAATTTTTCGTAGCGTTCTCTCTCTTGCAAAATGATCTTCATGGAATAAGGATGTAAATTTGAACGTCTATAAAATCTTGGACCGATCGTTCGAACTAAACGGGTTCGACGATCGGTACCGTTTAAAATTTCTAAATTATAGATTCCTTAGAAGGATAACTTAATATACATAATAATTATTTAAATAAAATACTCTGTTTTATAAGTCATAATAACTATGAGATAGTTACTGAATTTGAGATGAGTGCTGGAAGTGAATGCTAGCTATGAATGTCATCTAGTATTTGTTCACTGAGCGTGGAGAAACTGACAGTCACTTTTGATGTCCTGCTGTATACTCTCTTCAACCACCTACTTGAGTAAGATTTATAGTTCATCCAGAGGCGGTAAGATATCTTATATATTTAATTCGTTGATGCTCTAAAGTATCATACGAGGATACTGCTAACCAAGTACTGAATGCTTCAACAATTAAGTGAACACCTCATTTTTTTAGTTCTTATAACGGAACATGCTTCAACAATTAAGTGAACACCTCATTTTTAAGTTCTTATAACGGAACTTGTGCCTATTGAGATGACCCTAGGCTTAATCATTTCAAACTTTTGATGTCAAGAACATTTAAAGCTTTGATAAGCTCTTCATTTAATGTTTATGCATTGTATAAGACAAGATATCTGTTCATGAACAATCTAATTTCGCGATTCTTCAGTTTCATCTTATTTTCACGGTACTTCTGTAGTATAATGCACTGTTATAATATTCGTACAAGACGAATATCGTCATACTCTTATTCATGTCATTAAGTAAATTTTTTTATAATGTTTTGCAAAGTTGAAGGAATGATAATATAATGTTCCTGATGATTTTATTATTATATATGTAAAGGGGTCTGCGCAGTACTTTCCAATTATTTCTAATATTTTATAATAAAGAATTTTAGTATTATTTTATTTGTTTGATTGTTTATTTCTCTAACAAGTGCATGATAAGAATTTAGAATTATCATAGATTCATTGATATTTTCGATTCTAGTTCTAGTTATATTAGGTATGGATTAGGTTTATGGATTTTTATTCAGGTAAGATATCTTTCTGTTATTCACCATGAACGTTCTTCATTATATATTTTCCATGTATTACCACTATACTTATAATAATTATTTAGATCACTGGCTCTTCTTCAAAAATCTCAAATTCTTCTCCTTTTTGATATTCCAAATTTTAAATATTCCCCCCTCTCTTTTACTTTCCCCCCACTTTCAAGTAATTCTCAAAATTTTAATGTAATTTTAATTCACCCCCGGTACCATTTTTTTTTTATCGTTACATTTATGGTGCCTTCCAAACCAAAGAACTTCCCCACTTTTTGAATTTAACGTACTTTCGTTTCTCGTTCCCCCTCCCTCCGACGGATTTCTTTCTGGTTTATTCGGTCACAGCAGTTTTCTAATATCTTTTAGACATTCCAAGACTTCAAATCTTTTTTGGTTTTCTAGTATTGATTGTTATTATTTAGAATATTACTTACAATCTATAAACAAAGATTTATTTATTATTATGTTATTAATTAAATATGACACTTAGTCATATAAAATATATAATTTTTTTTCTGCAATATGATATTAATTTTTACAAACTTTATGAATTTCCTGATTTATTTATTAAATAAATATTTTGTGTGGCTATTTAATTTTAGAGCAGCCAATTGTTTTGTTTTAATACCTAACTTTTGTGGTTTCTGAAAATCTGAATACATCCGCAATTTTTTTTTATTTACATCATTCAGGAATGAAATTGTTTTGTTTATTGGTATCAATTTATTATTTTACAAAATGCAATATATTTCTTATAACACATAATCTGGCCAATTATGTTTCTTATTTATTATGTTTCACAACTATGGTTATTCTATACTTTATCACAGATTATATATATATTTAAGTATTAAATACTTCTATATTGGGTTGACAACTATCATTTTACTGATAATAACTTTATATAATTTCATGTTAAAATTTTCATAATGCATTTTATGCTCTTGGTAACTTGGTATTGATGATTCATTTAATGATTAAGAATGTTATCAAATTTATTTACATTCTCATATTTTAAATATGAAGTTATATTCTTTACAAATTTCTATTATCAAGATTTATACAATAATTACAATATAATTTAATTATTACAACAACCTTGATTATTGACTCTCTTTGATAAAGATAACTCTCTATATATTCATCAACAATTTTATATTAAATTTGGCAAATTACTTTTTAAAATATTTACATTTTATGAATGCTTTTGATTCTCTTATTAAATATTTATCCTTCTTCAAATTACTCTGTTTTAAATAAACAAAATTATTATCTGCAGCATTTACTATAAATTGATTAATAAAAATATTTACAATAACTTATAAAAAATATTAATTTATTTTTTTTAGTGATTCTTTTCACTGACTATATATTTTATCAATTGGAACTTCTGAATGTATGAATCGATGTCACTGATTCAGTAGGATTTTCTGTTTTTGATATTATTTTTTAGTTTGTGTTTTGAGACAGTTTTATAAAATTTTTAGTTTCTGTTTTTACTTTTGGTTTGCGAGTAATGAGTTAATTCCTAAATTTATATTTATGCACATTTTATTTTAAAATTTTGCAATAGTAAGTAGAAACTACTTATACAACGGGTTTGACATAAAAAATTTGCATTTGATATCAATGTAAATGCCCTTGTAGTGTGTGTGTGACTAGCTATCACACATTACCTCATGAGCTATTCATCATGTTGTATATTCACATTCATAATTGATTTAAGTTATTTTGATTTCATCCATTATATGTCTTAATTTATCAACTTCAATTGATCCTTTGAGGTTTATATTAATTCTGTTGCTACTAATAATTTTATTTTATTTATTAATACCCTTGATGGTATTATGAAATGATGCTAAGGCCTATCGCCATAACAATTTCCTTATTATTTTAGAATTTGAAATTTTACTATGCCTATTTTAACTCTCCTGCTTTGGATATTTTTATCATTACTTTCTTAATACATTATAAAATTTTATATATTCAATTTTACAAATTCATATTGCTATTATTTATAAGAGTTATGAAATTGCTTCTACAAAAATGTCTTCTTATCAGCTCTTGTGACACCTTACCCTCTCCCTTAAATTTTATTTCACTATAGCAAAAATTTTATTTACCCTCCCAATTTAATTTAAACTTCATTTGAAAATTTTGTGTATCTATTTCTGCTTAAACGTCCAAAAAGTTTAGTAGGCTAGTGACTTTGAGTTTACTCAGGCAGGAAGAAATTCTGGCAAAATTTTTGTACGCAATAATTTATTCTAAATTTACCTATTTTGTCATATATTAATTTTCCTAGGGGTTGTCGATAGCTATTTTTTTTTTTTTTTTCGTATTAACCCGAAGCTTAAGAAATGAATCTTTCTGGCCGGAATCAATGAGATGTGTCACAATGAGCAAAATGCCTCATACACTCACCGGTATAGCTTACGCAGGACAATTGTATATTGGCAAAATCTTATTTTTCAAAATTTTATTTATTTGCTATAGTCTAAATTTATTTTTTGTTTATTTTTAAAAATTTTATATCATTTTGCAGTGTTATGTTTTCCATTTGGTTGACATATTCTCTCTAGTTTTTATAGTCACATTAAAAGAGCATCAATCTGTCATAAATCTGTAAATTATGTGCTGGGGAATAACTTTAAATTATCAAAAACAAAACTTTTAAATGATCATGGGCCCATTTAACATCAAATGATCATATATTATTATAAATACTTATTGATTTGAGACAAAATAAAATTGAAAATAAAAAATAAAAATATATGAAATGAAATAATATGAAAAATAAAATTATGAAATGAAAAATGAAAAATAATACATTGAAATGAAATATCAAAGATATATGAAATGAAATTTGATTTTGATATTTAGAAAAGAGCATGATTTCTTATTTTTTTAAATTCACCACAGGCTCTCTCGCTCTCTCATGATGTCGCAGATGAGTAATTATCAAATTGTGGAAATTTCACCATTTTTCTTTTGAAGGTTTTGCTTAAGCTTGACCAAATTTTTTTGGTGGATAAATCTCAATAGATGCGCAGGTCTCTATTATTTGTTTGCAGGAATTATGGGCAGTACACACAGAAGGTCAATCTCAGTCTATATGGGAATTTAAAAGAGGAATCCCAGATTCTTCTCCCTCTGTCAATCCTTCACGGTGCAGCCTTGTGATTTATGTGAGCTTTAATAATGGAAAGATTATAAGTGAGATTTATTTTTTTAACATGGTCATTTTTTTTTGTCTCGAATGCGCATGCCTATATGGTTTATGTGAGACTCTAGAGATGATGCACAGAATTGGTGGTTGTTGTATATAGAGGATAGTGTATATTGAAAGAAAGATTTGGATATGAAGTAGATAGGAAAATTTTTTTGGAAATCATGTCATCTTTTGGCCATTGTTGTCAGTTCAATGTTATGAGGAAACTTCCTTACACGTTTTGAACGACACAATGCTTAATAGTAATTTAATTATATAATTGTCTCAGTTTTGTTGATTTTTTTTCCTCAGCATCTCCTCACAGAAATTTTAGTTTAAAACAATGACTATAATCATTATATAATAAATTAAACATGTTTAAAGGACATGTACTATTTGAAAAAATATTTCCTGATGATATAACTTTAAATTTTATAAATATTTTCATTGAGAGCAATCTATATACATATATATATTTATTATCAAATGCTTGATTTGTTTAAAAGATATGCAATTCAATCTGTTATGTTAATTTCAAGTCTATGCAATCTATATACTATTGTTGTTATATTCTCATATTTTATTTACTTTAACTAAACCAAATGTCACCTACCCTTTTATCTGTACTCTTGAAGTCTTGGATGTTCTCTTTACTCTTCATGGTGAATTTTTTTTTTCTTACCTGATAATCATTTGTTGTATAGTTTTATGTATTAAAAGTCAGACGTCTGCAATTGTTTTGTATATAGGTGTTGTTTGTGTTTATGTTTATAAATTTTATATACCAAGTAAAGTATGGTATACGATTTATCCTAAGATATATAATATCGTAGATGTTGATGTTTAGTGTTTCCTATTTTTGTATATTGTGTTTTATAGTGTGTTTACAGCTTTAGATATCCCGCACCAGAGGCAATGGTTATTCGCTTGGTTCAGGGATACTTTTAGGATTTTTGTATAATTTTTCGCTGGTTTGACTCCATAGGCTAAAATTTTTTTTTTCTTCATTTTTTTTTCCATTCGGGGAAGGAAAATGTTACGCGACGGCTGTGTATTAATTCTATTTTAAAACTTAAATATCTTTAATTTAAATCTTTTGCAATTTAAATATTTTAAACTCAATATTTGATTAAGTCCTAATTTAAATCATTTTAAATTATTTATTTCTAATATTATTATTCAATTTTCACTTTAAAAGATAGTCCTTTATAAAATACTAGTACATTCATAATATTTCTGCATCTTCCTTTTTCAATATCTTATCTAACGTTTCTGTTTAGTCTACAAAGGAAGAATCCCCCTTTTTGGCCTCTCAGTTAAAATTCCTTTCATCCTAGCGTGTCTGGGCGGCTGCTGAGGTCATTGACTTTACGGTTCACTGCTTCAGCGACATGCACCCGTTCGGGGATTTTGAACACAGCATCGGTTAATTGCGATTAACCCGATCACGAATACTTTTTTCTGATTGGAGGAACTCTTCAGTCCCAGCGGTTGAGATAATTTAACTGGCTTTTAACGGCTAGTGTTTCCCGCGACTTCTTAAAATTTTTCGTAGCGTTCTCTCTCTTGCAAAATGATCTTCATGGAATAAGGATGTAAATTTGAACGTCTATAAAATCTTGGACCGATCGTTCGAACTAAACGGGTTCGACGATCGGTACCGTTTAAAATTTCTAAATTATAGATTCCTTAGAAGGATAACTTAATATACATAATATTTATTTAAATAAAATACTCTGTTTTATAAGTCATAATAACTATGAGATAGTTACTGAATTTGAGATGAGTGCTGGAAGTGAATGCTAGCTATGAATGTCATCTAGTATTTGTTCACTGAGCGTGGAGAAACTGACAGTCACTTTTGATGTCCTGCTGTATACTCTCTTCAACCACCTACTTGAGTAAGATTTATAGTTCATCCAGAGGCGGTAAGATATCTTATATATTTAATTCGTTGATGCTCTAAAGTATCATACGAGGATACTGCTAACCAAGTACTGAATGCTTCAACAATTAAGTGAACACCTCATTTTTTTAGTTCTTATAACGGAACATGCTTCAACAATTAAGTGAACACCTCATTTTTAAGTTCTTATAACGGAACTTGTGCCTATTGAGATGACCCTAGGCTTAATCATTTCAAACTTTTGATGTCAAGAACATTTAAAGCTTTGATAAGCTCTTCATTTAATGTTTATGCATTGTATAAGACAAGATATCTGTTCATGAACAATCTAATCTCATCAAAAACGTCACCTGTAAAAAATGCAGCCAAGTCTCGTAACTCATTTACCGTAAAAAGTACTGAGATCGTATAAAGCCAAGTTTAACTATCTTATTAACTCTGAAATTTTCATTCACAAAATCACTCCTAGTCTCTACATCTTTAGTTAATTATTATTTTGTGACTTGGCAATTACTTAGCACAAAAATGTGATGTATATAGTTAGTCTTAATCAAATAATACTATAACATATTAAGGTGTAATAACTTCCCTGTGCGTATATAATTTGCTTTAGTTAAATTATCCCATCCCATCCCATAACATAGTAAGGTGTAATAACTTCCCTGTGCTGCGTAATTGCCAAGTCACAAAATAATAATTAACTAAAGATGTAGGGACTAGGAGTGATTTTGTGAATGAAAATTTCAGAGTTAATAAGATAGTTAAACTTGGCTTTATACGATCTCAGTACTTTTTACGGTAAATGAGTTACGAGACTTGGCTGCATTTTTTACAGGTGACGTTTTTGATGAGATTTCACTTCTTTTTGTAAGTAACCCTCCTTTTCTTGATTTTGGGTTCTTTTTGGAGATCATCCACTGATTTTCGCTAAGCCCACACTCTGTCCCTATTATTTACAGGTATAAAAAAATTGAAGCTTTAGTTTCGTTTGCAAAGTACTGTAGATAAAAAGAGATTTCAGGTTCCTAGGCAAGCACTAAATTATGGGAGGGGGAGTGTCAAAAGTACTCTCAATTGCTTCCAGGATAGGCGCTATGCATCTGAGATATAACTCGCAGCCCTAGATACTTGATATTTAACATAAAAGAACTTTTTAGTATAAAAAGAAAGCCAAAATTAAAATTTCCGGAAATTTCCAATAAATCAAACTATATTCCTTTTTTCGATGGTTTTTTTTCGTTTTTTTTAGACTTTTTTTTATTATTTACGGATTTTTTAATTTTTCCTTACTTTGTGTACAAAACCGTGCCTTTCTGCCAAATGTCAATCTTCTAGGACTACAAAATCGAATTATTTTCAAATTTTCGACTTTTTATGAATTTATTGATTTTTCGATTTTAATTCTAAGTTACCTGATTGTCATGCTAATATAGTAATTATTTGATCCGTCTTCTTAGGATCATTTAGGTTCAATTTAGAGATAAATCAAGTGAATCTTAGAGTCACCATGATTTTATTTAGAAAGGACTAACAAGCCATAACCAGCCAGTAATGTCGGGAGGGTAGAGGGAGCTGTGAAAATTTTTGTGGGGCTAACATCATTTAACAATCCATATTTCATATGTGAAGTAAATAGAGTACAACATGTGAAAGAAAACAAACCTGTCTATAAAGAAATCACCTATATCGTAGCCAGTCTATAGCGGAACTTTTCTATAACGAAATTCGTAAACGAAAGAAAAGAAAACCATAATCCGGGGGAAATAACATAAAACAATTAGGGGCGTTGTACTAGCTAATAGGATAATTATCTTATAACTAATGTTTCTAGCAGTACAAAATCAAATTGTTTTCGAATTTTCGATTTCTTCAACATATTTCGATTTTTCGATTTTATTTTCGAATTTTTTAATTGTTCCTTTTATTGAATAGTAAATACTACCTTTACACCAAGTTTTAAGTTTCTAAGACTACAAGATAAAAATATTTTCAATTTTTGATTTTTTCGCATTTTTTTTTTTTTATAATTTTCTGGATTTTATAATTTTTTCTTATTTTGTATCCTTTATTACAAATTTTAAGTTTCTAGACCTACAAAATCGAATTATTTTAAAATTTCCGATCTTTTTCGATTTTTTTATTTTATTTTCGAATTTTATTGCGTTTTTATTTTAACTTGTTCTGAATCCCAAACACTATCTTTACCGCGAATTTTAAGTTTCTAAGGCCAAAAGATCAAATTATTTAATTTTTTTTTCAAATTTTTTCGAATTTTTCGAATTTTTGATTTTTTTTCGAGTTTTCTGGATTTTTTAATTTTTATTTATTTTGCATCCTAAATACTACCTTTATTCCGAATTCCAAGATTCTAGCGCAAAAAAATTGGATTATTTGAAATTTTTCGATTTTTTTCGATTTTATTTTTTGTGTGTGTTTTTGATGTTTTCTTTTTCTGAATTCTAAACACTACCTTCACACCAAATTTTAAGTTTTTAAGACTACAAGATCGTGTTATTTTCAAATTTCAATTTTGTTCGATTTTTTTGAATTTTCGAATGTTTTTTTTTTTTAAATTTTCCGGATTTTATATTTTTTTCTTTCTTTGTATCCTACCTTTATTCCAAATTTTCAGTTTCTGTGGCTGTGGGATATACCCAATCTTTTTGATGACGCGAGAGTGAGTGAGTGTGTGAATGACAAAAAATCGAAACTTTGAGTTCATATATCGTCTGCACTAATTTATGGGTATTTTTGAATTATCCATATTTTTTAATTTTTCCTTATTTAGTATCTTAAATATTACCTTTATTCCAAATTTCAAGTTTCTAGCGCTATGAAATCGAATTATTTTCAAATTTTCCTTATTTTTCGATTTTTCCGATTTTTCCGAATTTTTTGTTTTATTTTCGAATTTTATTTGGTTTTTTATTTTAACTTATTCTGAATCCTAAACACTATCTTTACTGCGAATTTTAAGTTTCTAAGGCTAAAAGATCAAATTATTTCAATTTTTTTCGAATTTTTCGAATTTTTGAATTTTTTTTTTCAAATTTTCCGGAATTTTTAATTGTTCCTTATTTTGCATCCTAAATACTACCTTTATTCCGAATTCCAAGTTTCTAGCGCAACAAAATCGGATTATTTGAAATTTTTCGATTTTCGATTTTTTCAATTTTGCTTTCGATTTTTTTGGTGTTTTTGATGTTTTCTTTTTCTGGATGATAAACACTACCTTCACACCGAATCTTAAGTTCCTAAGACTACAAGATCGTATTATTTTCAATTTTCAATTTTGATGGAATTTGTTGAATTTTCGAATGTTTTTTTTTTCGAATTTTCCGGATTTTATAATTTTTCCTTTCTTTGTATCCTAGACACTACCTTTTTTCCAAATGTCAAGTTTCTAGGGCTACGGGATCTACCTAATCTTTTTGATGACGCGTGAACGAGTGAGTGAGTGAGTGACAAAAAATCGAATGTTTGAGTTCATATATCGTCTGAACTAGAAAAGATAGAAATTTTTAATTTTAAATTTTGGTCCTGTGTGCCAAATACTCTAGAAAAACGAAGTTTAAAATTTTTGGGATACTCCAGCGCGGAGATATGAGGGGGTCAAAAGTGCCCTGAGTTGCTTCCAGAAAAGTATGCTTACGGCTGTCCTCTCTCGACTTGGCGGAGGCACTGCCGTGCCTCCAGATCTAAAACAAACTATCCCCATCCTGTGGGATTTGTTTCTCAATGTTTTACTTTATTTAATGCAAAACATAGATTGCATCCGACAACTCATAAAAAAGTCCTCCGGCCTGTACCGGCAGGAAAAGGTAGCTTTCCTATATCTTCGTTTTAAAATTTTAGGTAATGTTACTCGAAAACAGCAAGTTAAAATGCAAAGAAACCGTTTACAAAAGATTCGTTTACACTGAATTTGAATAAGAAATTCGCCAAATTATTGAGCTATAGCCAAGTTGGCTTCATTTATGAAGACTTATTTTTGTCGCCAAATTTGGCGAGAATTTGGCGCTAATGGATATGAATATATAGTTTTATGCGTATGATTGGGAAAATGATTACAACAATGAAAGAAAGTAATTTGCGAGAAATCGCGTTCACTAAAACTTATAAATTTATATTAAAATCATTAAAATTACAGACATTACAATACACTTTCATAAAACATTAAAAACATATTAAAATTGGACGTTTCGGATTTACATGGAAAATCCCTCTTCAACAACAACATTTCACTTAGCGTAAATTATAGTTAAAAAATATCAACAAATAGAAAATGCAACGTATCAAAATTTCGAAGTCAAAGTTACAGTTATAATATCATTCGGGATTGCACCTGCTTGACCATTATTGACCATAAATTTATCGTTGGTTTTTTGTAATGTGCTGTTTTGTTTCAAAATGTCAGCCACCCTAGAATTTCAAACTGCTCTATCTCAGCCAATTTTTAAGATAGAGGTAAAACAAAAAATGCTCTGGAATCCTTGTATCAAGTCCTAACACCTAATTAAAAAATAAACTTGATTTTTTAACTTTTTTGTATATTTATTTTAGTTTTAAAATTTTCCGTGGCCGCCATTTTGAAACAAGATGGCGGACCAAGCTGGCCAACGAACTCGGTCGAGGCATTGGTGAGCTTAATACACACAATTAGTTTCATCCAAATTAATTTATAAATACGAGCGTTATCGTATCAAATTATTTTCATTTTTTCAATTTTTTTCGAATTTTTTTCGAATTTTCTGGATTTTTTTAATTTTCTTTTTTCTGTATCCTAAATACTACCTTTATTCCTAATTTGAATTTTCTAGCGCAACAAAATCGGATTGTCTTCAAATTTTCGGTTTTTTTCAATTTCTTCGATTTTTTCAATTTTGCTTTCGATTTTTTTGGTGTTTTTGATGTTTTCTTTTTCTGGATGTTAAACACTACCTTCACACCAAATCTTAAGTTTCCAAGACTACAAGATCGTATTATTTTCAATTTTCAATTTTGATGGAATTTGTTGAATTTTCGAATGTTTTTTTTTCGAATTTTCTGGATTTTATAATTTTTCCTTTCTTTGTATCCTAAACACTACCTTTTTTCCAAATGTCAAGTTTCTGGGGCTACGGGATCTACCCAATCTTTTTGATGACGCGTGAACGAGTGAGTAAGAAGTGACAAAAAATCGAATGTTTGAGTTCATATATCGCCTGAACTAGAAAAGACAGAAAGTTGTAATTTTAAATTTTGGTCCTGTGGGCCAAATACTCTCTATAATTGAAGTTTAAAATTTTTGGGATACTCCAGCGCGGAGATATGGGGGGGTCAAAAGTGCCCTGAGTTGCTTCCAGAAAAGTATGCTTACGGCTGTCCTCTCTCGACTTGGCGGAGGCACTGCCGTGCCTCCAGATTTCGCGATTCTTCAGTTTCATCTTATTTTCACGGTACTTCTGTAGTATAATGCACTGTTATAATATTCGTACAAGACGAATATCGTCATACTCGTATTCATGTCATTAAGTAAATTTTTTTATAATGTTTTGCAAAGTTGAAGGAATGATAATATAATGTTCCTAATGATTTTATTATTATATATGTAAAGGGGTCTGCGCAGTACTTTCCAATTATTTCTAATATTTTATAATAAAGAATTTTAGTATTATTTTATTTGTTTGATTGTTTATTTCTCTAACAAGTGCATGATAAGAATTTAGAATTATCATAGATTCATTGATATTTTCGATTCTAGTTATATTAGGTATGGATTAGGTTTATGGATTTTTATTCAGGTAAGATATCTTTCTGTTATTCACCATGAACGTTCTTCATTATATATTTTCCATGTATTACCACTATACTTATAATAATTATTTAGATCACTGGCTCTTCTTCAAAAATCTCAAATTCTTCTCCTTTTTGATATCCCAAATTTTAAATATTCCCCCCTCTCTTTTACTTTCCCCCCACTTTCAAGTAATTCTCAAAATTTTAATGTAATTTTAATTCACCCCCGGTACCATTTTTTTTATATCGTTACAAAACTGTTTCTTGCTTTTTTACAAACAGTGTGTTAAACAAAATATAGAATAAATTTTTAGGGGTGATAAGCATAAAAAATAACAGGTTTTGTAAAGATAATCAAAATCGTAATCCAGTCAAAAATACAGTGTATCTCGCTTGAAGATATTGTAACAATATTTTCAACAGATTTACTTTGCTTTCTGTGAAATATAATGATATGATGAGAAGTGCTGAAAATTGCCACCTTTCACATACAAACATTGAGCTAGACATAGACATTTATTATTCTGAATTCAATTCTTAACAATATCTTTTGCTCATTGAATGTAACACTGTTGTAAAACTTTAAACTTGTTTTTCTTGAAATCATGTTTTTCAAAATAAGCGACCATTTTTCTCGAGATTTCATAGATTTCCTCCCTTTTTTATTTAAAAGAAATCTAATTGTTTTTGCTGGAGCTTATACCACTGAAAAGGATAATGATAATTTTCATTAAGATTTTTTTTTTTCAGCTCATAAAAGGTTATATAAAAAAAAAAAGATGTAAAGAAATGAACTTTTTTGTTAAAATGACCGCCATTTTGCCAAAAATTAACTTTTTAAGCTAAATGTTGGTATAAGATCCAGAGAATGTAATGCCTTTTCATAATTAGATGACCAAATTTGTTTCAGATACTTGTGACCAGAGAAAAATGGTCGCCCAATTTGAAGTTTACAGCAAGTTCTTGTCAAACAAGGTGTATTAATCTTCTTTTTAACACACAAAAATTTAAATATATAAGAGAAATGCCTATAAATATAATACAAAAAATCTAAAGGTAATATCTCTTTTCTTTGTAACTGATTTTTTTTTTTTTTTTTTAATCATATGAATTTTAAGCCAAAGAAATAGGACCTCCCCTTAACCCTCTGAGGACTTTCCTGCATTTTCACATAAACGTTCATAAAACTAATATTAATTGAGATTTTCATTCACGGTTTGTTTCTAAAATACACTTCATATCTCTTTATTATACATATATCTTAAAATACAATTCCGTTAAAAATATTTTTGTCTACAGCCAATTTAAGTTGTTTCTGGGAAACAGAAAAATACGGGCAAAACGCTTAAAGGGTTAATATGGTAAATATCTCGCTAAAATATCTTCCTTATAATTAAAGTAGTGAACAATAATTCAGGTTCTTCTGGTAGTGAAACACTTTGTATTTTTGATGGAATAAGAGGGATTGTGATGCTGATTTTCTGTGCAAAAAAATGCTTATTTTGACTGCATTATTTCCCCCGAAAGTGTGTTCCAAAAATATAGGAATACACTGTAATGTTTCTAACCTCTGAAAATAGTCGCTCATTCCAGACACTACTGTATGATGCATTTAAAAACATCCTTGCTAAATCACAAGGAACAGGGAATTTATTCTTGTTGAGTTGCCGTCATTTGAAAAGATTTTTTTAAACTTTCAATTCCTTCAACACAAATAAACACTATATGACTGTAAAATTTTCCTTTTCATTCATTCCAAATTTCTCTTCAATTTTAAAATATTCGTTTTTGAATGTAAGAAAATTTTATTCATTTATTTTAATTCATAGAAGAAGCTGTAAAGTTTAAAGTTTTAATTTTTAAAAATTTAAAGACAGTCCTCTTCTTAAATAATAACTCAAAGTATAGGTTTTTTTTCATTTTAAATTTTACTTGTAAAAAGATCTTGTTCACCAAAATGGAAGCATTTGTGGTATATGATATAAAATTGTTTTAAAATTTAACTTTTTAATACTTTTAAACACTGGAATATAGGAATATTTGGCAAGTCGAATATTCGGCTAAATAGTTACTATTCAGCTACCCAAATATTCAGCCAAAATCACTATTTGGTACATTCATACTCAAAAGTACTAAAAAAAAGATCTACAGGCTGGAGAGACCTGCAGTTTGTAGATAAATATTAATCAAGATAATGAATTTTGCATTGAAAAAAGTTCTAAATCTCAATGGAAAAATAAAACAATTTTATTGAGATATGTATGGCATAAAAGTTACAATATAACAGAAAGAAAAAAAAAGAATCATTGAAATATATCACATGAATTTAGTAGCTGAAAAATCAAACAAATTTTATATCTGTTTATACAAATTTATATTGCATCATGAGAGAGTCATTTGTATAGAAAATTTAAACGATCTTATTCAAGTAAATAGCTGGTAATGTTGGTTGCTCTGCCATAACAGCTTCTATTTCTTGAACGGTTCGAGGCACACAGGTCAAGTTTTCTGCGCCAGTTTCAGTAATCAAAACATCATCTTCAATTCGAACCTTGATAAAATTAAGTAACAGCATAAGATATCAATTGTGAAAAACTATAAAATGTTATGAATATATATTGTTATATGTAATTAATTGTTATATGCAATATATATTGTTAGAATACTGAAAAGAAAAAGAAAAGTGAAATGACACTTTTCTTGTAGACTTATGTTATATATGACAGGGATCATATGGCTGTTTCATCTGATAAAAGGAGCTATGCCAAACCTTTAATTTGATTGATTAAATTTTTTTTAAACTCAAATTATCAACATAACACCAAGATGATTCCATTGAATTTTTGTATGCGTATAAAACAGCTTATACTGAAACCTATAATCCTTCAATATTGTCTTATTATCTATTGTGTGATGCATGAATATAAACATAACCTGACAAGCATTCTTAAGTAGAAATCATATATTTTTGCACAAAGGAATTGGTGCACAATTACATCCAGTGGTTTACATTGATTAAAAAGCTTTGTACACATGTATTTGGATCTGCTTGTTTAAAAAAAGCTCTTGCCACATTCGATTTTCTCTATTTTTTGTTTGCTGCACAAATATGAGAACAGTGTGTGCTTTTTTTTTTAAACTTAAAATTATGACTTGTGATAGACTAAAACAAGGTAAATGGAATTGTTAAAATATTATTTACATGTTTTCAGAACAGGTGTGCTTAATGTTTTTTAACCTACAGTTACACTTGTCACTTATAGCTTTGCTCTAGTTTAAAACTTACCCTTTATTTCATAGTTTTCGTTGCTGTATTTTGATATTTTAGCAGAAGTTATTTCTTTTATTTAAATGAAGTATCACTTGTTTTCCTGAAATTATACTGAAATAAATGGGTTAAACTTGGCACAATATTGGTATGTTTCGTTGGCTTGCATAGGCTTCGTTTATTGCGAAGTTTCATTTCCTTGCTCATACACAGCATTGGCTGTTCCGAATTGATCGGCACATGATTGGCTGATCTGGAATACACCTTCTTTCGTAAATGAAATGTTCCTGTTTTCATTTTTCAGATTATATAAAATGTGCCAGGGTATAAGTTAGTTAGTTGCCCTTATTTAAGTCATCTTAATTTAAAATACTTTAGTTTCATTCAGTCAATTATTTTAGTATAGCGATTCTTTTCACTCAATTTAAATGGGCAAGTTAGTAAAGAAAATAGTTTATTACGTATCATATGATTTAAATTTCTGTTAAATTTATTTCAGGAACTTTAATTTTATTTAAGAGGGAAAATTAAATAGACTGATTTTTAGGTAGCTTCCATTACAAAAAGTAAGAAGCCACCTATTGCAGCCGTCCAGAAGAAAGCAGTTCTGTTATATCTTCACCAATCATGATCCCCAGACCCCCAAAATCTACTCTGTCCAAATGTTGATTTATATATACAGTAGAAGATCTTTATAACACAAACCAAAAAGCACAAGGTTGTGTGTTATATAGAATTTTGCATTTTATAGATCAATCACATTTTAAACATCATTAGACTTATCTTGGTAAAAATGGCCAAATATGTCTGAAATATTTTACAATAGTGGATCATTATATTGCACTCCTTGGGACCAGAATTTGTGCATTTTCCATAATATAGATCATTTCATATATTGTTAAATTTACTTTATCATACCTGCCAACTTTTGAAAATGACAAAGTGTAAAATGACGCGTGAAGAGTATTTCACACAATTTTTTTTAAACATAAAACCCATTTTTAAGAAACACATACACGGCCTTTTTCAAAATTTTTTAAATACATAATAGATGAATAGTATTAAATAATACAATGCTGACCATTATAAAGATAGTTTGATAAGAAAAATATAAAAAACATTACAACACTCATTAAGAAACTGATTTTAAAGGCATATACACAGCTTTTCTTATCTACGTCTGAGCAAATTTATTTAAAACATAACTTCTTACATGCAATACAAATTTTTAAAAATCTTCCTGATGATTTTTGTCAATGAAACATGAACTTATTCTTTGACAATACTAAATATTCCCCTGACATTCATCATTTACCATTACTATAAGCAACAAAAAGTTATTCATAAATTAAGGGATGAATAATGAAACTTTGCAAAAAAGTGTAAAAATGTGTGCCCTAAGGTGTAAAAAATGCTCTAAAAGTATAAATTTTACACCTAAAGTGTAAAAGTTGGCAAGTATGCTTTATAAACATGGTCCAAATATGCCTGGACCAAATCATGTTTTATATTACTCATTTAAAAAAAAATTCATTGCAATAATAGCAATTTTTTCATTAAAAAGCTCTGAATTAAGGAGATAAAGATGAATTAATGTATTAAGATTTTGTCCTAGAGAGTAGCAATATATATATATATATATATATATATATATATATATATATATATATATATATATATATTTTTTTTTTTTTACAATGTGGGATGCAGATGTGTTTTAACTACAAAATTCATTGTTTACATCTGAGAAGTTGTGCAACATATAGAGAATTGAGTTATATAGATCTTCTACTGTATATATGATTTTTGTCATGAAAACATATTTTAAATTCAAAAAGATGCACAAAAAAATTATAAATTCTAAAAGTTTTTACTGTTAAATGTTCAGCTTTGGTACAAGGGTTCTGGTAGAGCATTTTTTGTTTTGCCACTATCTTAAAATATGGCTGAGATATAGCAGTTCGAAGTTCTAGGATGACTGACATTTTGGAAAGCAGAATTCCTCTATAAATGGGCTTAATTTATGAGTTTTAGTGAACGTGATATCTGGCAAATTTTCTTTCATTGTTGTAACCATTGTTGGAACTCTTATATGCTTAAAACTAGAATTTAATATTTTTAATTTACTAAAAATTTTATGAGGTCTTTGATTGTTTATATTCAGGTTTTCATTTCTCTTGCCATAGTCATAGTACTTCCAATATCCCTTATCATTCCATACCCTTCGAACATGCTTTTCCATCATGCTAATCCCTAATGCTAATGTGTGTTTATACATTTATGCATCATACTGTATTTAACATTCTTAAGAATTTTCATGAATGTTATGTTAATGAGATCCTTGTCTTTGTATCGCCTTGTATAATTGGTCTATATCAGATCATAGATATTTCCTTTTAACTTGACACAGGCTTCTGAATATTCCAGTATTAGACAACTTTTGTGGATTAAAAAAAAAAATCATGTGTGCAAAAAAATTGTTCATGTGCATAAGATAGCCCAAAATAAATCATATTCTATTTTTTTTTTTTTTTTAACAAAAAATCATTTAGCTAAAGATGTCCAACATATGTCAGCTAATTTTTCTAACCAATTTCCTTCAAGTGGTTTCCATAATTCAACAAATTTTGTTTTCAATAACTTTGAAAATAATTCTATATATATTGGATTTCAAAATCATCAAAATGTTTGATGTTTTTCCTGACAGCAATTTTATGCAAAAACTGTATACAAATTGTGTATAAATAATGATAGAAAATAATTACTATACCTCTTCATATTTTCATTTGCTTTTTTTTGTTTCTTAAGTATTAGGAAGTAATATATTTTCCCAGCTTAGCTAAATATTTCAGATGAAAGACTAACATGGATTAGAAAAGAAAAGTTGCCTTGCACCTATAGATTTCACCTATTAGTACAAATATAATAAGACTGAAAATTTTAGCCTCCATGCCATGATTAGCATGAGTGACTTGAATTGCCGAATTCTGTATTATATTACTAGCTGACCCGCTCAGCGTTGTTTGGGTCTGTGATAATAGCTTTTAAAACTAAAATAAGTGTTGAAGGATTTTATATTTTTTAACGAAAATCTAAGTAAAAAGGGCTTGCAAGAAGTGTTCTTCTAAATTTTTTTTTTTCATCAACTACCATCGAATACGTTTAAAAAAAAAAAAAAGAAAAAAAAAAGGTTTCTTATTGTCTAAACTCTTTGAAATTTTTATGACTTTTGATAAATATGTTTCCAAAAGCCTGTGTATAATTTTCATTGTAAAATATTGATATTTAGTTGTAAAAAGCAATGTTAAAAAACTAAATTCGAAAAAAGTGACTTTCAGAAATAGATTTTTTCAAAGGGTTAATATCAATATTTTTTTTTAACCGATTGCACCATTGAAAAAAAAAAATGAAACAGATTGCACCGTTGAAAAGAAAAGTAAACATACAAGTAGTTTAGTATTTTCTTTTTTTCCATATTTTGATTTCCCAAGCTGATGCGTAATTTCGAAGTATACTGAAAAAAGGGAGGGAGGCACATTAAATGTTTTTTAAAAAGTAGTTATCGTCCAAACTCTTTGAAAATTTTATGAGTCAAAAATATAATGTTTACATAGCCCTGCATAAAAAATTCATGAAAACATATTGATATTTAGTAGTCGAAAAAAAATAGTTCTTACTGTGCAAACTCTTTGAAATTTTTATCAGTTATAAACATAAGTTTTGAAGCCTGTAAAAAAATTGTGAAAATGATATTTAGTTGTAAAAAAACTTTTCTTCTTGCTTTTTTTTTTTTTTCACGTCGGGTCTTTTAACATTTAAAAAAAGTGGTTCTTATCATCTGAATTCTTAGAAATTTTTATCAGTTATAAATATAATAATTTTGAAGTCTGTGTAAAATTTTTTTGCAAAAATATGGATATTTAGTCATAAAAACACAAGCCAAAGCCACCTGTGTGTTTGCATTCTGAGAAAAAATTTTGCAAATTTTATTTATTTTTTAAAAATATTTCTAGTTGTCTAAATCTTTTAAGATTTTATAGGTAATGTAAATCCAGTGTACTAAGAACGTGTAAAAGGATTATGTTAAAATACTGACATTTAGTTACTTTTAGCACAGAAAAAAAAAAAAGAGTGCCTCCGAGGCAGGGACAAAGTAAGCTGCAGTTGTGAATTCTTTTGAAAGGGCTAACTTTTGAAAACAAATTGCACTGTCATAGAGACAAAGGTGTCTGCTTGCTTTAAGTGAGAATTTTTTGTTAATCCGTATCTTTGAAATTAAGCCCAATGCAAGCTTAAAAATAAATAAAATAAAAAATAAATCATGAAATTGAGCTTTTTTTGAAAGGATTAAAAATATTTTTACCAGGGGATTGCGACGTTTTAAATGTAAAAGTACAAAATTTAAGAATATGTCTTCTGTTTATCAATATTTCTAACAGTTTTGCTGATGCACGCTTCAAAAAAAGACCAAAATGCAAAGCCACTCTTGCACTTTTGATTCTTCTCTGCATTTGTACTCCACAAACATGGTTTGAGACGCACCCTGCTAAATTTTGTCGGCAACCACTTTCTAATTGTCATATTTAATTGATATCTCAGTTAATTATCAAAAAGTGAAAAATCAGCATTAGGTATATTAGCCTTGCCTTGCCTAGTACCAAATTTTCAGGCCTATATGTGTGGAAAATTTTCCTAGCTATTGCACACAGACAAACATCTTTCTTTTATTAATATAGATGAAATTGAAACGTCACTTCTTCAAGGAAATTCTAGAGTATGTTGCTACATGACTTTTGTTCATTATTTAGTTTTTCAATTCATGAATCCAAGAAATTATTAAAAAGTTTTTTTAATATTTCATTATATATTTTTATTTTTATAATAAGCTTCAAAATTTTTATCACATCTAAATATAGTCTGTGAAACTGTGAAAACAAACAAGATCAATTATTATTTGATGTGTTATCATGTTGAAGGAATTGAAATTTGAAATAATATATTAATTATTTTTTTTAAATAGATGTGTTAAATAAATATGTTACACATATCTAGGTAGATATGTGTAATAGCTAAAAAATTTGAATTATATTGCAACTTAGATTGGACATCAAAACTAAAATAAAATTTAAAAAAATCATTTAAGCCTATCATATGAATATAATACGAGGGTTGTTCAATAAGTAATAAGACTAAAATTATAAAAAATACAGAATACCTTTAATCGTCATCATTTACATGTTTTTTTTTTAAATAACTATCGCGTATATATATTCAATAAGTAATAAGACTAAAATTATAAAAAATACAGAATACCTTTAATCGTCATCATTTACATGTTTTTTTTTTTCAAAATAACTACCGTGGAACGTAATGCATTTAACCCAATGTTCTGTCCACTTCTTAAAAACATGTAAAAGTCCGTTTTTTGAGAGCTTTTTCAAAACTGCCTCCGCAGTCTTAAAACATGCTTTGTTGCTTGCAAAATGTTTGCCTCATAATGGTTTCTTAAGTTGAGAAAACAGCCAGAAATCGCATGGAGCGAGATCAGGACTGTATGGAGAGTGTGGTAAAATCCCTACGTTGTTCTGCTGCAAAACATCCTGCATGCAGCGAGCAATATGTGGTCGGGCATTGTCATGGTGCAATAGGAAGCCATTTCGCCATTCTGCGCACCTCCTTGATGATAACTGCAGCTGTGTTAATCATTGTCTCTGTGATGGACGTTGAAGGTCGTCCCTCAAGTTCAATATCTTCCACATTTTGCCTTCCTTCCTTAAAAGCTTTATGCCAGCGAAAAATACTTACCCTCGACATTGCTTCATCGTTGAAAGCTTCACGTATCATGTCAAAGGTCTCCGATGCTGATTTTTGCAGACGAACACAAAATTTAATCGCATAACGTTGTTCTATCGATGCTTCCATTTCGACAACTGGCTGCTCTTGTAGGCGCCCGCAAACACGCTTCAGTTCAATCACGTGATACTCAAGAACATGAGCCTGTACACGCCATCTATTGGCAGCTTTTGTTAATACAGACAACAAACTTTTTTATGCCATAGAAATTAACATTCCGATGAGTGGTTTCACGGCAGTAAAATTAGTCTTGTTACTTATTGAACAGCCTACGTAGCTAAGAAAACAAATAAATGTTATATATTTTTAATATAAATTTATATTTACTATAGATAACACCTAACATATTTAGGATTATACATTACACGTATTAGGATCATATGTTAAACACAATCACATGAAAAATGTTGTTCCCATTTGGCAACATTTAATACATCATAAATAATGGGACAAAATCTAAGTAAAGCAGGAATAATTTAAAAGTTATTGAAAACTTTTTGTATCTTTTTACGTAAGTACAGTAATAATTCAAAATAAAACTTATTTTCTGTAATATTTTCATTGTATGTATTTGATATTTTTTAATTTACTTTTAATCAATTAATCACAAGCATTCACTATTTTACAAAGTCTATACATATTATTTTCCTTTTTAGATGTGTACATTAAAGGCTAATTACAAAAAAACAATATTAAAAGACTTACCCCTCCAAAATTTTTGAACTTTTCAATAGCATCTTTCACCAAAAATTTGGACTGTTCTGGATCCTTCAATGCTTTATCCAAGAGCTTTAAATTACAAATTGAAAATTCATATTTCAATACAAGTTAGTAATAGCAGTCACTTCTAATATGTCATTAAATTACAGAGTCTAAATGTTAATTCTGTAGTCTAAATGTTAATTCTTTAAACTACATTAGCACAAACAAATATTTATATGTGATAAAATATTCATAGTTAATAATCATTTTAACAGGCTAAATTAATTTTCTTTCATTTTTCATTTATAAGTAAAATTCTGTTTAATTAATGCATACAGACACAGGATTAAAAAAAAAAAAGACCCCCATCCCTCTCCCTGAAATAAGACATTCTAAATTTTTATAATTGTGCTTTGAAGCCATTTCTCTCAAAAGCATTTGACACATATATGCTCACTAAATCATTTTCTCTGTCAATAGGAATTCAAGAGATTTTGTTTTTTTATAACTGAAGTATTTTCACATAACTGAAGAATTTTTGTAGTTGAAAACATAAAAACATATAAAAGAAAGGCATAAATTAATATTTTCTTAAAGTACTAGATTTGAACTGCCTAAAGAAATTAGAGTAAATAAATTTTGATACATGTCATAATTAACTTTCATTAGCACAATGAAACTCAACATACTTAATTTTATTAAATAAAGTCACAAAAGTAATATTAAGAGAATATTTAATACAACTAGTTTATTAAAAAAATTAAATTATAAATGAAATAAAATATATTATGTGCTAGGAAAAAAAAAAATGTTACAATGTATTTGAATAGTACAATTAGAGATACAAATTAAAAATTAATAAAAAAATGCTACTAACAAATTATAAAAGAAAATTATTCATGAAGATTTCATGGAAATTAATAAAAAAAATCATTCAATATGAATTGACTTGAATCGCCATCCTTTGCCCTGTTTGAATAATTTTGTTTAAATTATTTTTACACTATTTTAATTAGAAAATCAATTATTTTAAAAAAGGAAGTATAAAAAATTTCAGAAAAATGTAAACACTTTGGGATATTTTAAAAAAATTTTCAACAGCTTACCACATTAATGAAATATATTCCAGGTTCAATAGTCAGCACCATGCCTGCTTTCAATACTCGAGCTGTTCTTAAACATTTCAATCCTGGTTCAGAGACTCTTTCAGGACATCCCTGTTAATATTAAATGAGTATTGAAATAAATGGATTTCATAACATCAAAACTTCTGTTAAAAATGCTTAAGATTTAAGAAAAAAATCAATCAATGGCAACCTAAATTCTTTTACTTTTATTGTCTAATTCTGAAACTGCCTCTTTTAAGTTGTTTTCCTAGCCCAACAAAAATTACTTTTAGATATTAAATTGTAATCAATTTTAAGATTAAATGTGCAAGCTGAAGTGCAATTTCTAAGCATTTGTGGTTTAGTGATGCAAACAGGCTTGGCCAGCCCTTGCTCATGTCACAGACCCTGGGCATTAATTATAAGCTATTAAACCAATTAAAGTTCGATTTCCTCCCAATTTTACACCTTCGCCCCATTGCTGGAAAATATTGCAAGCGCTAAACAAAAAGCCCTGTGAAAAAATCAGATTTTAAAGATTTGAGATTTCTTTACTGACCAGCTAACTATGTAAGTCTTTAAATTAATTGGTTCTCCGGAGACTCTGTAACAACGATCGAATATAACTCTCTGGATGTATCAAAGAATGATGAATAAAAGATCTAAATAAAGAAAACTGCCCAGTTAAACTGAGGGCATTGAGCTCACAGGCTATTCACACTAATTGTATATTATGCTATTTTTTCAAAGAATAATGCCACTCGAAAAATAAAGAAATCGACAATATATTAAGGGGGCGGGGGATAAGCACCCGTTCCCACCCTTTATACTTAACCTATAAACCCCCAAAATCTAATCAGGCAAGCGCCTTACCACAATGAATTTATACACAAAATTTGAAAAAAATCGGATAATTTTCATTGAAAAACCCATTTATCTAAATTAAGGGAGTTGAGCCCCCCTGTTCCCCCCCTTTATACTTAATAAATGAAAACCCAAAACTAATCAGGCAAACGCCTTACCACAATGAATCTATATACAAAATTTGAAGAAAATCGGATAATTCTGCATGAAAAACACATTTATCTAAATTAAGGGGGATTAGCCCCCCGTTTACCCCCCTTTATACTTACCCAATGAACACCCAAAACTAATTAGGGAAGTGCCTTATCACAATGAGCCTATATACAAAGTTTAAAGAAAATCGGATAATTCTGCATGAAAAACCCATTTATCTAAATTAAGGGGGGGGGTAGCAACCCGTTTCCCCCCTTTATACTTATCCAATGAACCCCCAAAACTAATCAGGGAAGTTCCTTATCACAATGAGCCTATATACAAAATTTGAAGAAAATCGGATACTTCTGCATGAAAAACCCATTTATCTAAATTAAGGGGGAGTTAGTCCTCCCCTTTCCCCCCTTTATACTTATCCAATGAACCACCAAAACTAATCAGGGAAGTGCCTTATCAGAATGAGCCTATATACAAAGTTTAAAGAAAATCGGATAATTCTGCATGAAAAACCCATTTATCTAAATTAAGGTGGGGGGGTAGCCCCCCGTTTCCCCCTTTATACTTATCCAATGAACCCCCAAAACTAATCAGGGAAGTGCCTTATCGCAATGAGCCTATATAAAAAATTTGAAGAAAATCGGATAATTCTGCATGAAAAACCCATTTATCTAAATTAAGGGGGTTATCCCCCCCGTTTCCCCCCTTTATACTTAACTAATGAACTCCCAAAAATAATTAGGGAAGCACCTTATCACAATGAACATATATACCAAATTTGAAGAAAAACTGATACTTCTGCATGAAAAACAGATTTATCTAAATTAAGGGGGAGTTAGCCCCCCCTTTCCCCCCTTTATACTTAACCAATGAACTCCCAAAACTAATCAGGGAAGCGCCTTATTAGAATGAACCTGTAAACAAAATTTGAAGCAAAACGGATAATTCTATCACGAGTTATCGCGTTATGTACATACATACATACATACATACATACATACGTACATACATACAGAACGGGCGGGGACATTAGCTGTGAGCTAAAAAAGGTCAATCAACAAGGTCCCGAGTCAAATTATTTCATTACTTCCAGCCTGGCAAATATTGTTTCATTCTAGTCACGTGTCAAGACTTTACATTTGATATATACAGTGTCTCACATAAGTGATGGGACACTTGTGCTTTACAAAAGGAAACTAATCAAATAAATTAAAAAAACATGTACACATTTTTTTTGTGGGTGTGTTTCATACTTAAATTTAGTAAAGATTATTACATAACATACATTTTGTCAAAATATTAAAATATTAATTTAATAAAAATACAAATGTTTAGAACGGAGCAAAAAATAGCTCACATAAGTGATGGGACACCATTATATATGCAACAAAAATCGCCTGAAATAAGCAATAAAAATATTTTTTGGGGTTTTATTTTTACTTAAAAGCAATTGGCAATAATTTATAAAATCGTCTGCAGTATTTCTCTCCAGTTTGTTTTGGAATTTTTGTGTTTTTTAGCTCTGTGTAGTCATGAATGCTAAACGAAAAGAAACTTCGCCTGAAATTCGAAAATTAGTTATTAATTTGCATATTGAACGTGGAAAATCTATTAGAAAAACTGCTGAAACAGTTAACTTGAGTCGTTCAACAGTTTTCAATATCATTAAACGATATAAAAAGAATCATATGATTCAGGATAAAAGAAGACCTGGCTGACCATCAAAGCTATCCAATGGAATAAAGCGAATTATCGTTCGAAATATTAAAAAAAATCCAAGAATTAGTGCTTCAAAAGTTGCTGCTGATTTACAAGCATTATATGGAATAATTGTTAATCCTGAAACTATTAGAAGGGTAATTCGATCTGCTGGATATCACGGTAGAGTAGCCAGGAAAAAATTCTTCGTAAGTGAAAAGAATAGAAAACTCAGACTAGCTTTCGCAAAATCCAACATAAATAAGAATTCTGATTACTGGAATAAAGTTATATTTGCTGATGAGAGTAAATTTAATATATTTGGTTCTGACGGTAGAATCTTGGTGTGGAGAAAACCCAGGGAAGAACTTCGCAAACAGAACTTGGTACCAACAGTAAAACATGGTGGAGGAGGAGTTATGGTATGGGGGTGTATGTCGTCCGCTGGAGTTGGTAATTTTGTTTTTATTGACAGTATAATGGATCAGTACAAGTATATTGATATTTTAAAGCAAAATTTGAAATCTTCAGCACGAAAATTGAACCTTCATAACGATTTTAAATTCTACCAGGACAATGACCCCAAGCACACTGCTCTGAACGTTAGACTCTGGCTGCTATATAACTGTCCTGAAATAATAAAAACACCACCACAATCTCCAGACTTAAATCCCATAGAGAATATTTGGCAAGAATTGGAATCAAGAATTCGCAAACACACCATTTCTTCAAAACAACAACTAAAATCGGTGCTTCAAGAAGAATGGGGTAAAATCACTCCAGAAATCACAAAAAAAATAGTCGAATCCATCCCAAAAAGATTAAATCATGTTTTAAAAGTAAAAGGAAATCCAACAAAATATTAAAACCTTTTAAAAAGTAAAATTTGTGGATAAATATTTGATGGAAAAGTAAGTGTCCCATCACTTATGTGAGCCATTTTTTGCTCCGTTCTGAACAATTGTATTTTTACTAAATTAATATTTTAATATTTTGACAAAATGTATGTTATGTAATAATTGTTACTAACTTTAAATATGAAACACACCCAAAAAATTTTTGCACATGTTTGTTTATTTATTTTATTGCAGTTTCTTTTTATAAAGCACAAGTGTCCCATCACTTTTGTGAGACACTGTATATTACTTGCTATAAGAATATTTCTCATTTTTCAGCTGAATAATCTTGTTGTTTATGTGTTGCATCAGCTGCATATAAATAAGTAGAGAAAGAATAAATAGAAAATGGGAGGGGGGATTCATATTATTTTTAAAGAAACATAATCATCTTATAATTGTCTGAGTGAAATGAGGACTCATGCACAGTACAATATTACTTTGTCCCATAATTGCAATAATGTTTGAAATATAAATATGTGGGTAGAGGGAACGTGGGGATACTCTCCGATTGTTATTACTGCAGAATTTTAAAGCTCTGGTCATGAAACAGAAGGCATATGAAATTTCTTAAAACAATTCAGAAGGTATACAGTGTATACCACCATATACCCTCCACAACAGCCACCCAGCAACAAGACAGACAAAGGTTTTAGCTTACCTCAAGGTAGCCACCAACATCATGCACATCACATCCCATGAAATGACCAAGACCATGTGGCATGAAAATAGCTCCAAGGTGAACTTTTAACATGTCTTCGACATTTCCTTGCAACAAGCCTCCAGCTTTTAGCTCTTCAAGATGAATTCTATCTGTCAATCGATGCATATCAACCCAACAGACACCTAATTTTAAAAAAATTACACACAGAGATCAGACATGGATATTTAAAACTTTAAAAAAAAAAAGCAACTAAAATGTCTTTTTTCATATTAAAAAAAAAGTAATAAGGAGAGTCTAAAACAAATGAAAAACAATTTAAAATTTTTAATTATGGATTTAAAAAGATTTATAAGAAAATTAGGAATAGAAAAATTGTCACAGCATTAAAAAAGTCAAATAAAACAGACTCTTAAACTAAATAAAACTAACTAAATGCAAAATTTTATAAATTTATTTTAAAAGAAGATTTAGATATTAATCAATATTAAAGAATAAAAACAGGTCCATGAGTAACACTGATGTCATATCGACAGTGACAATGACCTGGGCAATCAATTTCTTTTAAATGCAAAACTAATGGAGCTTCACCCGCTATGCTGGTTGGTTCATTCCAAACAGACCTCAAATTAAACAAATTTAGGATTGGGCGCCACACAGTCTTTGGATACGGTCTCTGAAAACCGCTGCAAAACTTGGATTTAAATAAAAAACAAAACCATTTCTTGGATAAAGTAATTTTGATTTATTTCTATTTAATAAAAAAAATTCACTTAGAATCCTGCAGAAACTGCATCAATGATTTTTAAAAACTGGATATGGAAATGTATGATCTACAAATAATGAATATTTATAGCTATATGTCTTGCCCAACTTTATCCGGAAAAAATGTTTTCATTATTACAATTAATTTAGAAGATATTTTAAATATCTTGGGTTTCTTTAGTGCATTTTTGAAAGTCAATTGTTGAACGGTCAAACGAAATGAGTTATTTGTATCACTCTCAATTTGTCTGCCTTTTTTGTCCGAAGGATATGAAAATTGACCCAGGAAACAAAATGGCTGCTTGTAAAAATCATCTGAAGGAAAAGCTACCATTTCAAAGAAACAGAAAGTTTTTCTTTCCATCTGAAGTGGGGACAGTGACGAATGGTGTTCACATTGTGTTGGTTTGAACCATGTCTCGTTCCCTTTCGTTCAGCACGCTCTCAAACTATAGAAGGGGAGAACTCCCCCACCCCTCCCATTCCGCCTTCTATTCCTGCTTTCAAAAGAAGTTTAAGCATATGCACTAAGGTCAATTTTGCGTAAATCTTATCTGAAGGAAAGCGCTTTTGGATTCTAAACATTGCAAAATTTCAATTTTGAAAACTTTACCTTAATTTACTGAGTTTTTATGATTTTTAAAATAATTTTCCAGCATGATTTTTTTTTTTTTTATCCATCTGACTGCAGAAGATTATCTCATTTACACTTGAAACAATGTAAATAGTTTAATATTTGTTTCTGGATATTATTCTACAACAAATTTAAAAATTTACTAATAGAAAATAATAAAACACAAGCTTAACAGATGTGTAATCAAACTACACGCTTAAACACCGAAATAATCAGAATAAAAAAAGCTATTATAAAAGCGAAAATCTTTGTTGATTTCTTTGGCTATTTAGCCACTGACATACATCTACTGATTTTAGTAAATTTAAAAACTCTATTATTTGAATGCATAATATATCAACTAGGACTTCCCTCAAAGGGATTAGTCTGAGTGATATTGCTGAGAACATAGGGTTAACAATTACAATATAAAGAAAAAGAGAAAATTAAATGATAGAATTACAAAATATCATATATAAATTCATATACACTGTTAAAAAATAGAAAAGAAGTACCGTTCGTCAGATGTGTTGTCATAATTTTTTTTAACATGTGGCAAAGAATCTCATTTTCTTAAGCGCGTATTACACAAAACTTGAAAAAAAAAAAAAAAAAAACGCCGGATCTTTTAAAACGCCAAGCTTTTTAAAGTTACGTAATTGGATTTTCAGCCAATAGATTATTCTATCAAGCGTGGCTTAACGCAAACTTAATTTCATTGCTGCATCTTTTTTGGTGTGTGAATTGAAAAGTTTTCTTCCTTGATTATATAGCTATTATTTGTATAACTGTTTATAAAAACTCTTACACTTCAAACCACATTGATAGCATGCTTTGCTACAAACCAGATTGCAAAACTATAGTCTAAATTACTATTAAAGTATACAAAAAATCTTTCGATGACTTCTGTAAAATAACTTTTACATTAAATCTCCATATCGGCAAAATTGAAAAATTATATATATTTCAAAGTTAAGCTTAGCAGATACTTCTTGATTATTCTCTTAGGTGGCTCTGCCCCCTGTGCCTTTACTGCGCCAATCCGCAGACTTTTCTCTTTTTTGCCTGTCTGTCTGTCTCTCCACAATCTGTCTGTTTCCCTATCCGTTCTTCTGCCCGTCTCTCTAACCGATTGTTTATCTCTCTACACGTCTCGCTAACTGTCTCTATATTTCTCTATCAGTCTCGCTACCCGCCAGTCTATTTCTCTAACAGTCTGTCTATCCGTCTAACTACTTGTATGTCTAGTCGTGTCTCTATCCACTTCGCTACCCATTTGTCTATCTGTCTCACAACTTGTCTATCTGTCTCACAACTTGTCTATCTGTCTCTCTACCCGTCTGGCTATATGCCTCTCTACCCATCTTCTTACCCATCTCTGTACCCATCTACTGTCTCTCTACTCGTATTTATATCCGTCTCACTATCCGTCTATTTTTGTACACGACTCTTTACTCGTCTCGCTACCAATCTCATGACCCGTCAGTCAACTCGTCTCTGTACTCATCTCTCTACTCGTCTCTATAATTACCACGCTACGCGTCTCGCAACCTTTCTCGCTACATTCCTGTCTACCGGTGTCGCTACCCGTCTCGTGACCCATTTCGCTACCCCTCTGTCAATCCTCTTTTTACCTTTCTCTCTAGCCGTCTGTCTATTCGTTTCGCTACCCGTCAGCCTACCTATGTCGCTACTCGTCACACTACCCGTCTGTCTACCTGTTTGTTTACTCGTCTTACTACCTCTCGCCACCTCTTCCCAATATTTAAACAATTCATTTAATATACAGAAGCCATTTATCAGTTATTAAATGAAAAAAACAGAAGTAATTTATCTAATAAGTGTAATCAGATGCAATTTTTTTTTAAATACATACATATAAACCTGAATTTTGTTCTGTTGAATTTGAATTCATCAGTTTTGTGTTCATAGTTGTTTATATCATTTGACAGTAAATCTCAACTTCTTAAACCTGAATTGTCTCAAGCTTTTAAAAAAACCCACAAGGTCTGTAAAACTGCTAAGTACCCTGAGGGCTATATTAGCTACATGTTATTAAGTTAAGTGAAAGTTTCGTTATCGCGTTTGCAGCCAATTGCTTAGGTCAGAAAGCGTGGCTTAACGCCATTTTAAATTCATTACTGTAACTTTCTTTTATTTTCTTTTTTTGAAGTGAAAACTTCTTTAGGCGCGTTGGGCATTTTTGAGATGGGAAAAAACATTGAATTCGCGACCCGTCACCGTTACTGTTACCGACACCAAATTAAATTATGTTGCCAATTCATACAATGAAGCGAAAGTATCAAAAGGAAATAGTTCACGTGCAGAAAACGAAATGATTGGTATTATGAATAAAAATAATTCAGAAAATTATTTCAAGATAAATTTAGCACACGCGGTGAAAACAAATAAAAATCACTCAACTCACGAGACCAAATCAAAAGATGAAAATGAAATAGGAAAAAACGGAAAATATTATAATTCAACGAGCACGCGAAAAGAAATAACAGAAAGTAATATAAAAAGAAAAAAATGAAAATAAAGAAATATTTCATGAAAGTTTTGTGAAACGTGGTTACAGATACGGAAATGAAGTGAAATCATTTTATACAAAAGAAAAGTTTGTTGACATAAATCATAGATACCGCAAACAATACGCGCAGTATGAAGATAGAAAAAAAGCATAATGTTCACGAATACCGTAAACAAGACAGGCAGCAAAAAAGTCATAATTTTTGGAGTGATAGGAAGCGGGAACCCTATTTTGCAGATAAATGTTATTACAAAAGATATGAAACAACATCTCATGGAAGAAATGATGAATGTATTGAGAGTTGTTAAAATTGTGGATGAAAATTCATAAGTTTCATTGGTATTCATTTCAAAGAATACCAATTAATTAAATTTCATATTTTATGTATTTGTAAATTTGCGTTTTAAGCAATATATTGCAATTTTTGTGTGTAAAATAATATGCATTATTTTTCATGTACAATAGTGCATTAAATGAAAATTGTAATATAATTTTTGTAGTAGTAGTTTATAATAATGAATAAAAAAAACACTTCATTTAAAAGTATTTCCTGCACAATAAAACATTTCCTGACGATTCAAAAAATACACACGTAATTGTTCAAGTTTTCACTTCTGTTGTCACTCCCGGAGTGCCATTTTTTTTTCGGGGGAGGGGGGAGGGTTTTAAATATATACATTTAAATTAAAACTTTTGTCTCCATGCCATTAGTGTTGTTTGTATTATTAACTAATACCTTGTAGACCGAGCTTCATTTGAAACAAATGTAAAAGACTTATTCTACAGTTTTTTTAGGAGAAACTTTCGTAATTGGGCCCAAAGCCAATCGGAGCATTTAATATCATTATTGTAACTCTTATAGAGTTAAAACAATATTGTTGCTAGCTTTACTCTTGTTTGAGACCAGCCTTGTCTGTGTATCTGAATGGGGAAAAGTTTCGTATCCTATGTCGGTTGGCGAAAAAAAAATTTAAATGGTGCCAAAAGGTAGTTTTAGCATCTTACAAAATTTTTCAAGAGAGCGGTAAAACATGTTTTTCAAATATTTACAAACATACGTTTATTAAAACATAATTTTGCACCATCTTAAAAATTGAAGCACGGTGCTAAAATAAAATTTTATCGCCATATTCTATATTTTAATAAGTAATGAAAATACATAAACCAACTTAGGTACTTACGTATTATCCGTGCCAGGAGATTGATCACCAAAAATGGTTGCCAAGTACCAATCTTGTTTATCGTTGCCAATCATGTTTTCAAACGCAGTAATTTAACTTTATCAAATAACATTATTAAAAATGGTATTTAATATAAAATAAATAAAATGTAATATATGTTTATTAAATTTATAACATTGTTTAAAATAGTAAATAACATTATTTTAGTAAAATTAACAAATGGTAGATATCATAGTAAATAAGAAAGAATAATATTATAGATTATTCCCAGGCATGTACCATGTAGCAAGAAAAAAAATATAAGGGTTACTATAATTAGTAATATTGGCTCCATGCATGGCGCAGTTGGTTTAAAACTGGCACGGATAATACGTAAGTACCCAAATGTATTTAACAAACCTAAGAGGCATTTTTGTGATAAATAATTGTTATTGTCAGGAGGGTAAATAGTAAACAATTAATAAACGGCTAGTAAATAATAAATAGCATTTAAAATCTAAAAATGGAGAAGTGGTCCGTATAAAAATGCAAAACATAACATTATACGCTTGATATAACTAAATCTTTTTTTATTTTTTAATATTTCCGAAGGCACAGATAAAAAGGTAAAAATCTCTTTTCCAAATGCCATTACAATTTAATATATATATACAAAATAGAAAAATATCTGCAAAAAAATATATTTACATAATACTACATCTGCAAAAAAATAAGATTTAGAAAAAGTAAGCCAAATCCTGCAGATCCCAACAATCACACCGAAAAACTTATCACCAAAAAAAACTCGCCAAATCTTACGGCACTGGAGATGGATTTTTCCCTCTGAATGCAGAATATTAGTTTTTTTTCTTGTACGATGGGTGATTATAATATAATTGTTTCATTTCACATACTACATACCGTTTGATATATTGGTACTTTTATGTTATCCTGGCGCAGTTGATAAATCGCCAAATATTGTTCCTATAACATTTTCATATTGAATTCATTTCATTTAAATATAAACCTTTCACTTATTTAATTTAAAATACATGCCTTTCATTAATCCCATTTAAAATGTTAAAAAGAGAAAAAAAAAAGAAATAATGCCATAAATAGAAACCTTTTATTTAAACACCAAAGATTTTTTTTTCTTTATTTACACACGCAAAATAAAAAAAAGCTGCTATTGCTGATGTTTGCGCCAAATCTCTAATACCAAGTCTACCAAGTTATTGTGGGGTTTTTCTTTCAAACAGAAAAAAATCCAGATTAATTTTTGATTTCTACTAAATTGAAATATATTTTATTGTGCTGAATATTAGTGCGTACATATTTTTTTGCTCCATGTATTCCATGAACTTTTCAATTCCGATTGTCTACGAAAATCTCCCGCCGGTGAAAATGACGTACGCACAAATTTTTCGTGACGTATGTACATTAATTGTGCTTTTTTATCTATTTTTTTAATATAATTTCCAAATGGTTTGACATTTATTCTTGGTAATAAATAGACGTCGTTGTCACCTTTATAGGTACCTGCTGTAAAAATTTAACGAAATCCGTTAAACATTTTTTGAGTTATGCTTGATGAAAGGTTTTAATATCCATCGTAGCTATATATGGGGCAAAGTAATACTGCGCTGTGTATGAGTCTTCGTTGCACTCAGACAATTATGCATTCAAATAAAATATAATATTTTCATATAAAACATCTTTTTGGTCTAATTGGTGCACAATCTAAATAATATATATTAAATATAAAAAAATCTATTTGAGTCTTTAATAAAAATTATTTTCAAATATGTTTTGTACACTAGATAGTGAATTCTGTAACCCAGGAAGATGACTTGGTCCCCTGGTACATATAAAATATAAGTTGCTTTCTATTTAACAATTGTTTGTATCAGAACCAATCACTTTCCAATTTAAATTAAAGCTTTTTATACAGAGATGAATAACAGTTACTTTATTTTTTTAAGTTAAATTTATGGATACTTGTTTACTTTACTATCAACCATTTATGGTAAACAAAATCAGTTGCCAAATAATATGATTTAATGCCAATAATGCATGATGTCACATGTGATTCTTTTCAATTATTTATTATCTTTTTTTTTTTTTTTTTTTTTTTTTGCAGATAATCCAGTTTAGTTTTGTAAGGAAGAATATAGGTTAATTGCTATTTCTCTGTTTTTATTTCCTCACATTTTGAAAAAAAAAAAAAAAAAATATATATATATATATACATATATACTAATATTAAAAAGTAGTAAAGATTGTTTTTTTGTAGGTCTCTGGAACTACTGAAGCGATTTCAAAAGTGATGGTGACAAACCCTGCTCCAACATAGGCTATATTTTATGTCGGTGCCACTAAACCCAGGGGGGGGCAGGAGCGAAAAACGTTCTAAAATCTCGAATTTCTTTATACTGGAGGAGCTAGAAACATGAAATTTGGCATGGTAGTTACTTATAAGATGTAAATGCTCACTAAGAACAAATTCTAAAAAAATTCGAAATTTAAAAGGGTTAAATGAGCGAAAAGCGTTCTAAAAACATTCTAAATTACAATTTCTATGGAATCTCTGGAACTACAGAACCATTTTCAAAACTGATGGTGGCAAATTGATGGTAACAGTCCCTGCTGTACCATAGGCTATGTTTTATATCGGTGCCACTACCACAGGGAAGAGTGGTGCAAGAGCGAAAAAGTTCTAAAATTTCGATTTTTTTATACTGAAGGAGCTAGAAACACGAAATTTGGCATGGTAGTTACTTATAAGATGTAAATGCTCTCTAAGAACAAATTCTAAAAAAAATTCGAAATTTAAAAGGGTGAGATGAGTGAAAAGCGTTCTAAAAACATTCTAAATTACAATTTCTATAGAACCTTTGAAACTACAGAACTGTTTTCAAAAGTGATGGTGGCAAATTAATGGTGACAGTCCCTGCTCCAACATAGGCTATATTTTATGTCAGTGCCACTATCTCGAAGGGAGTGCAGGACCGAAAGACATTCTAAAATTTTGATTTTGTTTTCATACTGAAGGTGTTAGAAACATGAAATTTGGCATGGTAGTTACTTATAAGATGTAAATGCTCTCTAAGAACAAATTCTAAAAAAATTAAATTCAAAACTGTGAGATGAGCGAAAAGCGTTCTAAAAACATTCTAAATTGCAATTTCTATGGAATCTCTGGAACTACCAAACCCTTTTCAAACGTAATGGTAGCAAATTGATGGTGACAGTCACTGCTGTAACATAGGCTATATTTTATGTCGGTGCCACTACCACAGGGAGGTGCAAGTGCGAAAAACGTTCTAAATTTTCGATTTTTTTATACTGAAGGAACTAGAAACTTGAAATTTGGCATGATAGTTATTTATAAAATGTAAATGCTCTCAAAGAACAAATTCTAAAAAAAATTCGAAATTTAAAAGGGTGAGATGAGCGAAAAGCGGTCTAAACACATTATAAATTACAATTTCTATGGAATCTCTTGAACTACAGAACCATTTTCAAAAGTGATGGTAACAGCCCCTGCTGTAACAAGGCTATATTTTATATCGGTGATATTACCACAGGGGGGAATGTAAAAGAGCAAAAAGCGTTCAAAATTTTTAATTTTTTTCGACATCTGTGTGGCTTAATTAGTAATTTCTGAATTATCTGTTGCAGTAAAATTTCCTCTAATGAAAATAAGTAAATAATCCAACAAATACCACTTGGCATTTTTCAAGAATTACATGAGCAAAGCCGCGGGTTTTGGTAGTATATATATATAAAAGAGTTGAAAATTTGCATCAAGAAGTAAATAAAATATTCAATTTTCATAATTAGCTACCAGAATCATTCTGCCATTCAACTGCATTATTTAACAGAGGCATTTTTAAATGGATGATATTCACACACAGTCTTTTATAATTAAACAAGGGGGGGTTAAATTTTTTACTGGCGACTAGAATTTATACCTGGCTACCAGATTTTTTCAAATTTGTAAAGCTCTCGTAATAATAATGCAATTAAACTTATTTTATATCAAAATTATCTCAATATAAATTTTAAATCGAAATAAAATTAAAGAAGACTTGCTAAAAAGGTGCATTTAATGTCACAAATATATAAAAAGATGTCACAAATGTTAAGATGTTATTACATAATAAAAGTTTTTAAAAACTGAAAAGCTTCCGAAATTTTGCACCTAGTGCTTTCGATCAGACTTTGATCATCATCAGGGCAGCTTTGATTGTGTACTGAAAATTCCTAATCGTACTCCGTCTTCGGCTGGGCAACCAGGTGAATCTACTTTACAGTGGAGAGGGGGGGGGGGGAGGATAGGGGAGGCAGTAAATTGAACATTTCTATCCAACTTTAACAAAACATCTATTTCAAAATCTTTAACCATATATCGGGAATGTTATATGACATGTTATCATTAATAGCCTTATTACCTTTTATTAAAATTTCTATGGACTCTATTAACGAAATATGATAATGGGAGGTAGGAATGATGATTATTGATTCATTAAAACGAATATTTAAATCTTGCTGTAGGTTAAGTCTTGCTAATGTTGTGGTTTGTCTACTAAACTTAATATCACTTACGTGTTCTTTCAATCTGTCCTTAAATTTACGTCTGGTCATCCCAATATATACCTTTTCTTCTTGTATTTCAGTTACCAATGGAATTATGTAAATACCTGCAATTTCATCATTAGGAATAGGTTCAATCTTGCTGTGTATTAAGTTTTTCAGTTTTCTTGTTGTTCTAGCAACCAGATTAATATTAAATTTCTATACTGTATATCTTAGCTCCTCATATAATTCTCATTAATTTTATTTCGATATATTTTCAAGGTGAATGTGACAGTCCAACAGCATATGTATTTTCATATATACATTTATGAATTTTATTTTAAGCATATCAGAAATCCTGTTTCATAAATTTTTAAATTGTTAAACTACTCAATTGTCTTTAATGACCATTACTTTCATATTCCACATACAATTAATGCAAAATTTTGAATATTACATACACAGCACTACTATTTATTTACCCAGAAGAAAATATATATATACAGGGTGTTTCAAAATTTTCTTTACAATTTTGACCCTCCATAAAAATCTAAATGAAATAAGATAGCGAAGTTTGGTTTTGTGTACATGTAACAGTAACTCAAGTTTTATTTGTAGCAAAAAGAAAAAAATGTTTGTTACAAGCAGGAAAAGGCACAGTTTGCGGCCTGGTTGATAGAGAAAATGATTTCAAAGCTGGATACACAAGTCCAAAGGAATTTCGAAACAAAATATGGAAGTCAACCACCAACCATATCCTACATGTGAGTGGCACAAGACGTTTATAGAGACCGACATTGTGCAGCATAAGAAGGATGCTGGCCAGCCAAGCACAAGTCAAGAGGATACGGAACGTGTTTGACTAAGTTTCCAATGCAGTCCAACCAAGTCTATTTGTACGGCTCCTAGACAGTTGGGGTTACCACCAACTATGATGGAGGGTCAAAGTTGTAAAGATAATTTTTAAACACCCTGTACAATACAAAATTTATTGTTTTTTTTCAATAAAGAAATTATTTCAATACAAAATTAATATGAAACTGAAAGTAATACATTAATGAACAAACCTGGTTTGGCTGCTTCCATTACAGCTTTATTGGATTTATAAACAGCCTCATAAATCAACTTTTGTTGGGCATTAAATTTGCCATTTGCTGGATACGTGCAAGTAATATCAGAGGCATAGCAATAATATTCACCTCCCATATCAAAAAGGCTAAAATAAACAGATTAACAAATATTAATAAAATAATTCATGAATAATAATTTACCTATAAGTAATTTTGTTTGGTTTTATTACAGCCTCAATACAAAATTTTCTCCAATCAGAAAAGTCTTAAAGATGTAGAAATTATTATTTTTTTTTCAAAACACACATGCACACTTTTTTCATTTTAAATAATCTTAGTTCAAGCAATGTCATAAAACTTTATAAATAACCTAGTTTGGCCTGCTTCCATTACAGCTGTACTGAAGTTACAAACAGCCTCATCTCATAAATCAACTTTTGTTGAGCATTAAATTTGCCATTTGCTAGATATGTGCAAGTAATATCAGCGTTCACTGGAAAATTAATAATAATAATAATAATGGGGCATAAAATTATTTCAAATTTATTTAAGTAAACCATTACCACACTGCATGGTTGTGTTTATGAAATAAAGGCAGATTCATCTATCTTTTAAAAGCCAACTATATTCTGGTAATTGTTTACTTATAAGAAATAATCTAATATAATACAATTGCTATAAAACTTAATATAAAACTTTATTATTACACCATTAGACATTGTATGATTCATTAGCCGCATTTGTACAGTTTTTCACCATGCATATTTTAAATACAAATTTTTTATTTTATTTTATTTTTTTATTTTTTAATAAAATTGTTTGCATCAGTATTCTAGCAATTTGAACACATGAATGTATTAAACAATATCACCCAAAATAAATATGTAAAAGTATTATTACTGAAAAATGGTTTGTGTAAAACTATTTAAAATAAGTATACAAAAATATTTACCACATATCACCATCTTGAACAGTTTTATCATTGGGAGCACCAGCATGACCGTAATGCAAAACAGCAGCATTTTCTCCACTAAAATATTTACATTTAATTATACATTAAGCATAATACAAAAAGTATTTACCCAAATTTGATAAAATAAGAAGCAATATATATATATATATGTATACTAGATGGAACCCGTCAAAATTTGACGGCAAACAACTTGATAGTACCATAAAAATAAAATTTATAGTTACTTTAACTTGACAAATTTCATAGCGGGGAGCATAATATGATTAAGTGGTCACATACCTTTAAATCAATATATCACATGAGGGGTGTGTGCAAAATTTAGAAAAGTACCTCCTTGGGGGGTCAAAGTGGGGGGATGGACATGGGAGATGCATAATATAATTAAGTGGTCACAGACCTTTCCAATGATATATAACATGAGGGTTGTGTACAAAATTTAGAAAGTACCCCTTGGGGGGGGGCAAAGTGGAGAGATATATAATAGGATTAAGCAGTCACAGACCTTTCCAACAATATATGACAGGAGGGGTGTCAACAAAATTTTGAAAAGTACCCCTTGGGGGAGGGTGCAAAGTGGGGAGATGGACATTGGAGATGCATAATATGATTAAGTGGTCACAGACCTTTCCAATGATATATAACATGAAGGTTGTGTGCAAAATTTAGAAAGTACCTCTTGCAGGGGCAAAGTGGGAAGATGGACATCGGAGATGTAAAATATGATTAAGCAGTCACAGACCTTTCGAACAATACATGACATGAGGGGCATCAATAAAATTTAGAAAGTATCCCTTGGGGGGGTGGGGGCAAAGTGGGGAGATGGACATCGCAGATGCATATGATTAAGTGGTCACAGACCTTTCCAATGATATATAACATGAGGGTTGTGTGTAAAATATGGACATCGGAGATGCATAATATGATTAAGCAGTCACAGACCTTTCCAACAATATATGACATGAGGGGTGTCAACAAAAATTAGAAAAGTACCCCTTGGGGGGGGGGCAAAGTGGGGAGATGGACATCGGAGATGCATAATATGGTTAAGTGGTCACAGACCTTTCCAACAATATATGACATGAGGGATGTCCACAAAATTTAGAAAATGCCCCCCTTAGGGGGGGGGGGAAGTGGCAGCATGAACCCCGGAGATGCATAACATGAATAAGCGGTCAAAGACTTTTCCAGCGATGTATCACATGAGGGTTGTGTGCAAAATTTAGAAAAGTGTCCCACTTGGGGGGGAGTGGGGGGGATGGACCCCAGAGATGCATAACATGAAAAAGAGGTCACAGTGTTTCAACTTGCAACTTTTTTCTCGAAGGCATTTGACAATATTAAATTTTTTTTTACCCAAGACAATTTAACGATATTCTTAATTTTTTTGCGTAATTCGTCAAACGTTCATGGAAAGAATCATGAAATTCGCTAATCAATAGTTGATAAATTATAAAATTCAACAATCGATAGCAGTCAAATTGGTCAATCGATAACGGAAAAATCACGAAATTCATCAAATGGTCTCCCGTAAAAAAATTGTCCTGCACACTGATGTGATGATCAAAAGGGTTTTGAAGTATAGGACAAAATTAGCACTTGCCAAACAGCGAGTAATATTGAAAATTTGGCAATGGACTTTATTGCCACCACTGGTCAAACATAACAGTCACACTCACCAATTGCGATGATTGAATGGAAAAAGATTTTTTTTCTCTGCTGTTGCTCGACAAATTTCGAAACCATTTGGCGAATTTCACTATTTTTTTCCCAGAAATTGATGGATTGTGATTTTTTTTCTCGAAGTCATTCGATGATATACAAAAACTTTTTCCCCTGAAACCAGTTGATGAATTTTGTGATTTTTCCACTGTCGATTAATGAATTTAGCGATTTTTCCCCTATTGATTGACGAATTTTGCAATTTATCGACTATCGATTAATGAATTTCACGATTTTTTCCATGAACGAACAAATTGCGCACTTTCTTTCCGCTAATGTTTGACACATTTCGCCCTTTACAATTCAGCCAATGAGTTGAACGTTGTTTCTTTCCAGAAATGTCAGGAATGAAACAGTGATTCTTTAGGATAAATTCCCTTTGTTCGATGCCCCATGGAAGAATGTGTGCGATGCAGCAACGGGCGTCACAGACTTTTTAGGGCACCTGCAGACTAAAAACATCTAACCAATCTTCGCGGGGGAAAAAATCATAGATTTCGTCAAATGATTGAGGAGAAAACACTAATTTCATCAAAGGATCATGGGAAAACATGACTTTCGTTAAAAGACCACAGGAAAAACGTGAATTATGCAAAAGGATCGCGAAAGATAAGCAAATTTTGTCAAAGAATCGCAAAAAAGGAAATTTCACCAAAAGATCATGCTTTTTTACTAAATTTCATCTAAAAATTGCGGAATAAAATGTATTTTATCAAAGAATCGCTGGAAAATGCGAATTTCGTTAAGGATCGCGAGAAAAATGTAAAATCCTTCAAAGGATCGCTGAAAAAACACTAATTTCGTCAAACAATTGCTGAAAAAACATGAATCTCACCAATAACAGAAAAATCATGGTTGGTAATCATTATATCTAGTAGTATATGTAAATACAGTTTGTAATATAAGACAAAATTAACACTCACCAATCGGCGAGTAATACGGAAAATTGGTGATTGATGTTATTGCCACCACTGGCTAAACTTAATAGTCACACTCGCCAATTGCGATGATTGAATGTAAAATGAAATTTTTTTTCCCGCTGTCACTCAAAAAATTTTGAAACCATTTGGTGAAGTTTTTCCCGAAACCATTTTGTGAATTTCCCGATTTTTACTTCAAAATCATTTGACGAAGAGACTTTTTTCTCGAAGGCATTTGACAATATTCAAAATTTTTTTACCCGAGACAATTTGACGATATTCTTAATTTTTTTTGCGCAAATTGACAAATGTTCATGGTAAAAATCATGAAATTCGTTAATCAATAGTCGATAAATCGCAAAATTCAACAATCGTTAGTGGTAAAATCGTCAATCAATAACAGAAAAATCATGAAATTCATCAAATGGTTTCCAGTAAAAAATTGGGTACTTTTCGGTTAGCCGGGCGCCAGTGATATATATACATGTATATATACACACACACAGACATATTTACATATACATATATATACATACACATATATATGTCTATATATATGTATATACATATGTATTCATATATGTACATATATCACTGGCGCCCGGCTAACCGAAAAGTACCAAACATTGTCCTGCACACTGATGTGATGATCAAAAGGGTTTTGAAGTTATTTATTTTATTTGTTGTATTGTGTATAAATACCTAGTTGGAAGCAGTTTGCTTATTTTGTCAAATTTTCCAACAATATTCGGCCCAATACGCATGCGTCAAAAAAATCTTCCGGTAGGACCGGCCAATGAGGTGAGTGTCTATTACTGTCTCTAGAAACGTGTTTGGGATCATGTCCTGTTGTTTTTTTCTTGCATGTTGCGTTAAACCTAGGAAGGTATTTATATAGAACTCACTGTGGAGTGTTTAGAAGGTATTTATTTTACTTATTTATTATAATTTGTATGAATACTTAGGTGTCCATTTCAGATTTACTGTTTAAAAATGAATTTAGGCTCATTTAACGTTCGCGAAATCAATCCCGATGGAAATTGTCTTTTTAGATCTATATCATTTTGTTTATATAGTACAGAAAATAATTATTCAAAAGCACGTAAAAATATTGTAGAACACGTAATACAAAATTGGACCACTTATAGTCCGTTTATTATCGGGGATGAATCTTATGGTGTTCCGATTGCTAATGAAAACGATTATGTAAATATATGGTTCTTCATAGAAGTATATGGTTCTTCACACTTCAATAGAAGCATTGTTTAAATTAATATAATTCTACAAATATGATGCAGTTTTAAAATATCGAGTAATGATTAATACTGTCAAGGAATATACTCATATACGTAATTAAGTTTTGGTATTTCTCTATGATCTTGTCGACCACTTTTCATAACAAAAAACTATCGCCAAACTGTAATGCCAAATAAATGGGAGAACGTTGTCATTGGAATATCAAAATAAATAAATAAAATATAAGAATTTAAGGATACAATTGTTATTTTAATTAATGAAATAACTAATAAATCAAATAAACATAATGAAAAATACATGCAAATGTTGAATTAAAAACCACTTGATGACATAACAAACACGTATAATGCTTCCGACATCAAGTAAATGGGACTGCATTTTTGGCATTTAATCATACAGTTTGGCAATAATATTTTGTTATGAAAAGTGGTCGATGGGATAATAGTGAAGTACCTAAGTTTTTTATACCGAATTTGAAAATTTATCTTTTTTTGACATTTAAAAAAAATAACAGAGAAAACATTACAAATCTGCCCATTTGCTCAGCGGTCAAAGGATTAAGTAAATATTAATGATTAGCAGAACTGGTTCTAGCTATGAAGTATTTTATTTTGCCCAAAAACCCCCAACAAAAAAAATTATTCCAAAGTGACATTACCATCATGTGAATTTATAATATTCACAAAAATTATGTTGACGTACGAATGAATAATTATTTTCTGTACTGTATAAGCAAAATGACAAAGCTCTGAACATACAATTTCCATCAGCACCGACATTGCGAATGTTAAATGACTCTAAATTCATATTTAAAATAACAGTAAAATGGAAACCTAAGTATTTATACAAATAAATAAAATAATAAATGAGATAAATACCTTAAAAACTGTCGACAGTTGTATTAATTACCTACCAAAATCATCGAAGGCCTACCGCAACGTGCTAAAGTAACTCCAGATGAATTAACGCTCGTAGGCAGGAAAAAGCCCTCACCTCATTGGCTGAAACATCCCGGAATCCATATCTGTCTCTGGACAGTAAGAGCCTCTAGCTGATTGGCTGAATGCTCGCGCACGCGTATAGAACCCACTTTTGCATGGAAAACAGAATTCACCTTTAGCTTTAAATATATGGATATATATATGCCGTAATTACTGGAAAAAACACTGCATCATGAAAAATTGTACACAAAAAAAAAAATAATAAATAAAGAAATAATAATAAAGAAATGTCCGTAAATGCCGATAAAGGCTATAATCGCAAATGATGTGCCCACAAAAACACATTAATAAGCTGAATTTAGACATCACAAAAAGATAAATACAGAATTGTTAATTTAGAATAAATTATATAAATACAAAATTCTAAATTATTAAGATGATTTAAATAATATAAATACGAAATTTAAAAGAAAAAATTCCGCTAAAATTGCATAAACGTCATAGCCTAAATTTTGGTATATGGGGGGTGGATGTATTGCAAATGAGATACCAACAGAAACACAGATCATTAAACTAGATTTTAGAAATTACAAATATATAAATATGAAATGAAATTATTAATTGGGCACAAACCGCAAATGATATACCAACAATGAACTTTCTGCTAATTCACAGACTCATTTTTAAATGTAAAAGTGTAAAAACTGCAGATATAACTGCCGAAATGATTTACAATCGAACACAGTTTTCCTGCTTTGATAAATGTATTACATCTTACATGATAAACAAGTGCTGTCTTATGATGACCATCCTCAAGCTTTTGCGTCCAGAAATTCAGTTTAAAATGCCAACTTTGACAGCATTTTCTGAAAGATCTTTTCTTTTTATCAAAAAACAGAAGCGCTATTCAATTTCATAGTTTCTGACTAACCTGCTAATTTCTTGCATCTAAGATTAAAAATGACTTTGTGAATGAGTCAGAAAGTAGCTACTTTCGATGCCAATACATCCTTAAGGCTGCTTGTCAGTAAACTTCCCGATTCTCCTCGCTAATAATAAACCTTATGGGCGTAGGATGCATTTGTATATTTAAAATATTTCCTCTGGAAATTAATATTTTTAACTTCTGTTTTCTTCGTACTGTTCTTAAAGGATGTCTCTTTTTTTATTAGTTAACAAAATATTTCTAAAATATGTGCTTAATTTATAATTTTATCTAATAAATAATGTTTTAAAATCTAAGCAAAACTGAATAAGATTTTAACACTTCAGATAAAATTAAGTATATATTTTAGAAAAATTTTGACAACTAAGAAAAAAAAAAGATATATCCTTTAAAAATAGTACACAGAAAACAGAAGTTAAAAGTATTAATTTCCCAAGGCGATATTTTAAATATACGAATGCATCTTACACCTATAGGATTAACATTAGCGAGGGGAATCGGGAAGTTTACTGACGAGCAGCCATAAGTACTTATCTAACAAGAAATTAGGATTTTAATTCTACTTCATTAAAAGTTTTGAAGGTATAGTGTAGGTGGCCAATTTTGAAAATCCACCAATGCATCCTGCTGACATTTATTTTACAATTATTTGAAACTTTTTATTTGCAATCTTTCCTGAACAGATTCAGTAATCTGTAAGATTAAACAAACTCCTTTCGCATTAGAAAATATTTTAAGATATTTTTCTACTTTTTACTTGTTTATTTTCTACTTTCTTTTCCTTGTTCATCCCCCCCCCCCCCCCCACACACACACACACACTCTTTTTTTCCCTTTAATTCTCCTTCAAAATTAATTTCTAAAAATCAAAGCCAAACTTCTGGTTGTCATTGATCTATCTGCTAATTTTATTATGAATATTTCTCTCCATTTTGCAGAGATAAAGGTGATGAACATATGATTCATACTAACTATATGAGAGGTTTCATGTGTGTGTAGCTGTCCTCTTCTTTAAAAAAAAAAAAAAAAGGCTACTGAAATTATTAACAGAGCCATTGCTGGCATGGTGCATCTTAATGGCATGGATATTACATAAGTATTAATTAACTATTCCACTTTCATTTTAATCTGAAGTTGTCTATTCAGTATACCATTAATAATTGAACACTTTACAGTGATGCTTACACAAAAAATTACAATTGAATACATTAGATATTCATTTATAATACAAACACAATTTTGTCATATCATCAAAGTTAAAAAGTGAAATAAAAACTGAACAGTACCTTCCACAAATGCAAGTATAAGATGTATGTCTGCAACCTCCTAGAAAGTAGCAGTAATGCTGAAATAGACTGAATTAAAAAATGTAACATTTAGATAAGGATAAATAAAGTACAGAGACACCAACAGTTACAGATTTTCAGTAATTATTTGTAGTTTCTTGAAAGCACCTGAAAGTCTTTAGACTGTAGTAATAAGACCTGTCATTTTCAGTAACTGCTGTCTATAATACAATTAACATTAATTCAAATCTGTAACTATTGGCATCTCTGGAGTTTCAATCTGATAGTGAGTTCAAAAATTGTAAAATTATTTTGATAAAAACAAAAATATTTCTTATGCAAAAAAAAAAAAAAAAAAAAAAAAAAAAATCAACTACTAGAAGACCAGAAATATGGCTGCAGATTAAAGAATTGTACGTAGTTTTTTCATGAATATTGATTGACTTTCCCTCTTCTTGACTGAAAACTTGGAGTAATGAAAGACAATAACGTATGATATTGTAAGGGGTAGGAGTGGGTCCAAAATTACCAAAATTTTGATAACATTATATATATACAGCCTCTTGTACTATCATCTCTCATGATTTTGTGTTTTTAATTTTACATTACTGATGAGGGGCTTCTGGAAAAGTCTGAAACATATAATTTTGTTTTTAATAAATATTTGTGCTTTTTAACTTTATAATTTAATTGTCTGTACAAATGTACTTCTTTAAAAAAAAATTAAAAAAATAATAAATTGTTGGTTTAAAAATGGCCATAGGTAGTAAGTAATATAACTCAACCCATTCAAAAAATGCCATTGAAAACTTGTGCTTGCCCCTGTAAATGAGCTATCAGAGCAACATACTTGATTAACAAATTTATCCCAGATATTTACAAGATAAATACACTCTCTGAATTAGGTTTCATATATATACACATAAATATATATAGTAATAGTATATACATGAAGTGATTGCAATAGTTGGATTTCTATAGTAATCAACCTTAAAAAAGGAGAAGGGTGCAGCATCCTTAAAAATAAGTCTAACAGGAATACTACCTATGCAGTGTCAGATAAATATGAAATCTCATTTAGCAAATTCAAGTTCTCATACTCGTGATGCAAAAAATGCATGATTTTTTTTTTCTCTTCTCATAATGTCGTTTAAAAGCCAGATATATGAAAAATATGTGAGGTTGTGAAAATAAATAGAGAACCTATTCTTACCTTTCCAACTGGTATTCTTTCATTCCTGGCTTAATGCAACGCATCACCTGTTGGTTGAGATGCAATACTTTAAATAATTTAAAATAAACAAAAACAGTAAAATTAAAAATACCAAGAAAGAAATTTATGTTTCAATATCATTTCCCTTAAGGGGATGCTTCACTGTTCCTCGCCAATTACAAAATCCCATATTAACCTACAGGGAAATTTAAATATGTGATTACTCTTTACTTAAAATAATTATTGAAATACAGTTTTCATCATCGAAAATTGGGCATTTGTTGTCAATGTACTGTGCCTTTAAAAAAAAATTCTTAACCTTCTCACCGCCGCGACCTGATATATCCGTTCACTATGCTGTAGGTTTCACAGCAATACAAGGTTTGTTTAAATTAATATAATTCTACAAATATAATGCATTTTTAAAACATCAAGCAATGATTGATACTCTCAAGGATTATACTTATATACGTAATTAAGTTTTTTATCTCAAGTTTGAAAATTCAGATTTTTTAAGCATTTTAAAATAATTAGAGAGAAAACAACATTACAAATTTGCCCTTTTGCTCTGCAAAAAAAAGCTTAAAGTATTTTTAAGAAAATGGTAAGTTTTTGAACCATTCTTTTCAATTTTACCCCTAAAATTCTCAATCATTATATTAAGATTCTTTCATATTCTGGCAATCAAAATATTCTTTTTGTTGTTGTTGTTTTCACATTGCTACACATTTGTGCAATGGAAATGTATTTTTAATTGACCCTTCAACCCATAGGAAAAGAAAATTCAAGTTATGGTGGTCTCATGTTGCTACAGGATGAAGAAAAAAAATAAATTTGTAAAAATACATATAATTCGGAAGTCTGAATTCTAATTAAGTGAATTTTATTCACATTGCTTATGTTCGAACTCTGTCCTGGATTCTTTTTTACTCTGTTTGTTTGTGAATGTTCTTCAAAGTTGATATGTTCAAGAATGGATCATAATATAAAAATCCTTCCTAATTAAATCAGATGAATGATTGCTGATGATATTCTAAAGCAGGCTCAAACAATAATGTTCTATATTTAATAAAGCTACGTCTAAATTTATTCCAATTATGCACTTATTCACTATTTAAATCTAATGAGCATTATCTCCCATTTTGTTGTTTTCAATTTTAGTTGTTCCTGGAGCACATCTATCATATGAGTAAATTGGAAATGATTTTTTTTTTTTGTGTGTGTGTGTGTGTGTTAAATGAAAATAATTTCATTTTTCATTTTCTAGATAGATGGCAGGAAGGGCTTGAAAATAATTTTATTTTCAAGCCCTATTAATATTCATGGCTTGAAAATAATTTTTCTATCACAGGGGAGTCTCCTTACCAACATTTGTATATGGTGGGAGAGCAGAACAGTTTGGGTAGGAGAGAAAATTATCTTTAACCCTCCATTTTAATTAATTATTTAATTTTTTAAATGTTCTTAATTAAATTATAATAATAATTTTTTAATTGCTAGTAATGTCTTAAAATAATCATTAGCATTGACATGTGACAGAGTACAATTGAAAGAACTTATGTTCACAATTCAAAATTACGATGTTAAAAGTTTTTATTATTTTTTTTAATCAAGCTTTATCTACAAAACTACATCTATTTTTCAATTTTAACCAAATGTGATGTGCACTTAATATTTGGGTTTCATACAGTTTTTCTTCCTTTTTCTTTTTTTCCCTATACTTTTTATAGTGATTATCACATTGTAATTAAAAAAAACTAGCTTTCCCAAACATTGATAAAATTGCTTGGGTGGGAGGCACCTGCCTACGAAATTTTTTGAAGCAGAATTTTAAAATTTTGCATGTAAATCCCAACTTAAATTTCCCTGCAATTTATATGACCTGATAGCAGAATCTATGAAATACTACAAAAATATTAAGCCTTCATATATATACTGAGATAATTAACTTTAAAAATATAAAAAATATATATTTGAAATTTATGTTAATTAAATGCTATATATACCTAAAACTACTAAAAAAGAATTTCACATCAAAAGAAACATGCATATCATACTAAAGAAATAAATTACTTCTTTATGAGCTTCACTGCTGATCCTATTGGTGTAGCGAAGAACTTCAATCTCCATATCAGTTTTGATCACACGACTTCAGAACATTAAAAAATATATTACATAAAATTTATTTCTAACAAGTAATATATATATATATATTATATGCATACACCACCAGTCACAAGTACACAAAGACACATAGTACAGATAAAATAGACCAAAAATTGACTAATAGACGACAACTGGTGGTCATTGAAGAAAATTTGGGAAGAACTTTGTTTTGACACTAGAAATGAAGATCCAATGATTTTACAAAAAATAAATTTGTTTTATAATGTTTTAGGGGGGCAAAGAGGGAGTCGTTTAAACTCAGGGGTGGGGTGAATTAACTTTTTTTAAGTAGGTCAAGTGAGGAATTGCATGCAGGGGGGGAACTTACACTAAAGTACAAATCAGAGCATATGTTAAACAAAAATTAAAGTGAAAGAAAGTTGGGTGTCAAATTTGATGACTAGGCATAATTTTGTGGTCATGAAATGCAATAATTTAGTTGCATTTGATGACTAACAACTGCTAATTTCTAACCCTGGGTCCAAAATTATACTGTACGAGAGAGCACAACTTTATAACACTTAGTTTATGTTCAAAACATGTCCTTTATATCATATTGAATAATGTTAAACTATTAAATGTCCTCAAAATAGCAATAATGAAAATAAGGGTGCTCTGAATCTTGTTCAAGGTCATCAAAATTGTTGACATAAAATAATACCCCACTCGACCTGTTTAAAAAAAGTTGAGTTCCTCCCGCTACCCACTGAATTATCCTTTTGTCCCCCCCCCCCCCCCCCCTCAAACCATAGTAAAACAATTTTTATAATTTCGGGATTCATTGAATCTTGATTTCTAGTGCCAAAACAGTTCTCAATTTTTTGTGAATGGCCACAAGTTGTTGAAGTAAAACTTTATTATAACAAATGATCATATCGACTTGTAGATGGTGTCATTCGATTCAGAATTTAAAAATACATAATAAACGATACCTCATTTGACCTACTTAAAAAAAAAAAAAGTTGAGTTCCCCACCCTCTTTTACCCCTAAAAAACATGGTAAAACAACTTTATTTTTGGGGACTCATCATATCTTCATTCCTAGAGCTAAAATGAAGTTCTTCCTAAATTTTTGTGAATGACCACCAGTTGTCTCTGAAAAACCTTATTTTACCTGCATTAATATGCAAAATCATTGATATGAAATCACTTTAGAAAGAAAACTGTAAATCAGCCATATTAAACATGCAGCCCACTTTAACATTTTTATGACCCATAAATGAGGATAGAAATCATGTTTCAGTTAACAAGGATTTAGACTAAAGAATGTTATTCCTGAACAAATCTGTTAATTGAATCATCCCTGTAGAGGTTGCACAGGCCAAAATTTCCAATCCCAGGACAGCCTGACCCATACAAAAAGTTTTTTGGCTGGATACAGATTGAAATTAAAATTAGAAGTTTGGAAAAGCTCAGCCCAGTCCGTACAAAATATATTTTGGCCCAGCCCAATATAAAAGCTAAAAATTTGACCCGACACAGCCCATACAAAAGCTTAAATGGCCCAGACGGATTAAATTTCTACAAAACATGCCCATATTTCTGAAGCAATGTTATCCTACAATTAAAATTATTCAAAAAGAACACTTACTTATGTGTACATTTTATTTAATTATGTAAAAAAATCCCTGACGGCTCGGCCTACAGGCACAGGTAGATTTTGAAGACGCAGACCGTAGGGCGCCTGTTTGTCGGGAATTGCAGAAGAAATGATCTTTTTGCGATGATGCTGCAGTTGGAACCGCCTACTTCGAAACCAAACTTGTTTGCAGGCGGTGCCGGCAAGGTTTTTTTTTTTTTTTTTGCTATAAGAGTTGCTCCTATAAAAAACATGTCAATATAAAAGTTTTAGATAATATTAAGAGGATTTATAATAAATTTAAGTGGATTTGAAATCTTGGGAATTGACGAAGTTATGAATGTTTTTCTTCAAGGTTTTTTTTTTTTTTTTTTTTTTTTTTTTTTTTTTTTTTTTGCTATAAGAGTTGCTTCTATAAAAAACATGTCAATATAAAAGTTTTAGATAATATTAAGAGGATTTATAATAAATTTAAGTGGATTTGAAATCTTGGGAATTGACGAAGTTATGAATTTTTTTCTTCAAAAACCTCCCCCCCGTTAAGGCAAATTTTAATTATATCAAAAATCTGTCATACATAAGTTTTTGGCCCTGTTCCTAGAAGTAATAATAACTTTAAACGGATTCAATACGTATCATAATTAAGAAATTATGTTTTTTTTTTTTCTGTTTTCACAAAAAGCCCCCCATCCCCCCCCCCCTCCTTGGTTCGATTTTGCCCATTAACGAACTTGACCGAGATTTTATGCCCCTTGATTTTATGTATCAGTTTCAAAAAGAAGCGGGAGTTGGAACCGCCTACTTCGAAAAATAACTTGTTTGCAGGCGGAGCCGGCAGGGATTTTTTTGTTTTTAATTTTTTCTTGCTATAACGGTTGGTCCTATAAAAAAACTTGTCAATATTAAAGTTTTATATAATATTAAGAGGATTTATAATAAATTTAAGCGGATTTGAAATCTTGGGAATTGACGAAGTTCTGAATTTTTTTCTTCTAAAACCCCCCTTCCCCCCCCCCTTAAGGCAATTTTTAATTATATCAAAATTCTGTCATACATAAATTTTCGGCCCTTTTCCTAGAAGTAATAATCACTTTAAACGGATTCGATACGTATCATAATTAAGAAATTATGTTTTTTTTTTTTTCTGTTTTCACAAAAAGCCCCCCATCCCCCCTCCCCTTGGTTCGATTTTGCCGATTAACAAACTTGACCGAGATTTTATGCCCCTTGATTTTATGTATCAGTTTCGAAAAGATGCGGGAGTTGAAACCACCTACTTTGAAAAATAACTTGTTTGCAGGCGGAGCCGGCAGGGATTTTTTTTTTGTTTTTAATTTTTTTTTGTTATAACGGTTGGTCCTATAAAAAACTTGTCAATATAAAAGTTTTAGATAATACTAAGAGGATTAATAATAAATTTACGCGGATTTGATATCTTGTGAATTGACGAAGCTATGATTTTTTTTCTTCTAAAACCCCCCTTTTTTCCCCCCTTGGAGCCATTTTTAATTATATCAAAAATCTGTCATACATAAATTTTCGGCCCTTTTCCTAGAAGTAATAATCACTTTAAACGGATTCGATAGGTATAAAAATAAAGAAATTATGAGGGTTTTTCTGTTTTCACAAAAAGCCCCCCCCCCCCCCTGGTTCGATTTTGCCCATTAACGAACTTGACCGAGATTTTATGACCCTTGATTTTATGTATCAGTTTGGAAGAGATTTATGCAGAATTTTTCCAGTTATCGTGGTCAGAAAAAAGTGACATAGATAGATAGATAGATAAAGTTTTGAACTGGGGGTGGTTTTGGGTTCTGGGAGTCATGATCGGCGTAGATCTGCCAAAATTTTTCAAAATTTCCAACTTAGATGAGAATGTAATAGGTAGTATTTCTTACGAAATCTACCTAAAATGCATGGAATACAAAATATCAACAATATTAATGACCACTTAGACAATTGCATACATAAACACCGATTTAAAAAATTGCCTTAAACAATTACATTCAAATGAAAATTTAATAAGAAAAATCAACATAGTTTAAAATTAAAGAAAAAAGTGTAAGAGAAAATCATAATTTTAAAGCTCTACAAAGAAATAAGGTAGATTAAAAATAACTGGACCAGCCCTAAATTTCATTATTTCTGGGTCATGTAAGATATCTGAAAGAGGCTATACCATAAAAATAGAAGCTAAAAATTTGTGATATTTTATATTTCTTTAATGAAACTTTTGGATAAAAGTATTCCACTATATTTAAATTTAATTTGACTTAATAAATTACACAGACAATTTTTTATTTACTTTATCTTTGTAGAGTTTTAAGATATTTTGAAATCATCTTTTTTGAATTAAAGTTTAAACTACCTTATGTGCTGGCAGGGGGGGGGGGGGGGGAGGGGGATGTAGGAAATGGCCATTGCCCTTCTTTATATTTTGAAATTTAATTAAAATTTCCTTTACCTCTGATGGTTTAATTAAAAATAATTCTTTGTAAGTGACATAAAATAATTAAACACTAAGAGAAACAAGGACTAAGATTCTTTTTACATGGAACTCTGTACCTTAAACCCCTGTGGAAAACATTTTTTTTTTTTTTTTTTTTTATGTTTATGTGCTTCAAATTTATCTTAAGCAGGGCTTCAGGGAGCCTACAGAGACTTCTTAATTGTTCTGTACAAATTTTTACATCGATATGTTTAAAAATTGTCTTGTACACTTGTACTGACAAAAAATAGTTATTTTAGTTTTTTTTCATGTTTATATTCCTCATCTTTAAAAAAGCATCCAGGGCTGTCTAGGCCCTGAAAAAAGAGGTCTTGCCCAGCCCGACCCAAGTCTTCAGAAAAAAGTAAGGCCCGGGCCTGGCCTAGCCCAGAAAGAGTAAAGACCAGGCTCGGCCCAGCCAGAGTCTTGTGAATGAAATTTGGCTCAAGCCCTTGCAGGGCTCTACATCACTATACTAAGAACCTGAAAAATGAAATGACATTTTTATAAATAACTGATTGATTAAAATGACTGGAAATGGCAATATCACTTTTCAATGAACAGTTGATATGAATTTTTATGGGTCAGTTTTTGAAATTGTTTGATTTGAAGCCCATGTATATTTTTAGATTTTTTTCAATAAAATGTCATCTATATATTTAAAACGAAAGAGGCATTCTGTCAAATATTCCACAAAATATCGTCTCTTTACGCATGCGCCAACGTTTTTTTGAATGGTCTTTGTCTTTCTGAGGGGTTTTCCTCAGAAAGGGGGAATCTATATATTTAAAACGAAAGACGCATTCTGTCAAATGTTCACACGAATATCGTCTCTTTACGCATGCGTCAACATTTTTTTGAAGGATTCTCCCCTCGAAACTGGAAACTTGATTGATTAGCCTGTTTAGCCTAGGGGTGTTGAAAAGGGTTGATTTAAAGACCTTCTAATATATTTTTGCTCTGAGGTTGAAAGCTAAAGCTTTTTTTTTTTTTTTCTATAAAGAACTCATGTTTTCACTACTAAATATGCATCTTTTTTTGCAAAATTTTAAAGAGAGCTTGGTATCATGGTTTATCTGGGTTTTAGAATCAGGCTGATAAAAGTAAAATTAATGAAAAATTTTAGAGGCCGCGTAATTAAAAAACTAAATATTGATATATATATATATATATATATGTGTGTGTGTGTGTGTGTGTGTATTTTAATTTTTGAGACTGTAGTAAATAAAAATAAATCATTCAATTAATATTTTTAGTTAAATTCTTGCTAAATTAATTCAAGTATAATAGGATGTAAATTACAAGCTTAAAATTATTTCACTTCATTAGTTGAATAGGCTGGACTGACAACACAATCTATCGTTTTACATCTATAGAAAACGCTTACACAATATAACAGTTCATAAAATTTTCAATATTTAATTAATTTAAAAGCAGCTAATTAAAAATAAAAGTATATTTTTAAAGGAGCTTTCAAGTTATTTACCGTCAAATTTTGACGGGTACCATCTAGTTGGGATTTATACTTGTTTTACATTTGGATAAAACTCCTTAAAGGATATTTTTTAGGATGATCATAAATTATTTTTTAATGCATACAATAATAAAAAGCATATTACATTCAATGACTACTTTAAATAAAAGCTAATTTTACAATAAAATTTGAAACAGAAATATTCTCACCATTCACAAATCACAGGATATAAAACTTTATTATCAACAGAGAAACTAGAAAAGAAGATAAATATTTTTCATCAGTGCAAAGAATATTGTAATATTTAGAATTGCAAACTCAGAACAATCAGGACAGAATTCAGTAAATAAAAAATTTTTTTTAGAGTTATTTGATATTTTATAAAAAATAGAATAAATGAATGAAAATATATTTATTTAAAAATATATCTCTATTCATAAATAAAGCAAGACACATCTTTTAATTTTTAAAATTAAATTTTCTTATCCCAGGCAAGAAATTACTTTCAAAGGAGTGATTTCCCTATGATGCGACTCAGCCTCTTTTCAGTAATGACTAGGGTTGGGTAAATCTCAATTTCAATATCCTGTAATTTCACCAATTTAATATTGTGATATTGAAATTAGTTTACAGAATACATAAAAGAATATTGTGGCTATTATTAATACATAAATATTATCAACTGCAATATTAAAGCTAATTTAAATGAAATTTATGTAAGCTGCAACTATATATGTATATATATATATATACATACATAAAAAAACATAGATTTTGATTTTAAGAAACTCCATATGATGTCCTAAACACACAGTATCTAGATGCCAGTTGGTGTTCTAAAATTCAGCATAACAGAAAATTAAGGGCCTAATAGATATCTAGGCATGGTTTTGCACCTGTTCGAAGGAGAAGGGGTTGTACTTCTATACAACCCCTTTACCCCTGCCTAAGTTCTGAAACTTACCATTCTGCAAATTTTCATCTTTAAGAATCTGATAGATCCTGACTACAGCCAGATTACACACAGCACATGGCGTGTTAGCTGGGACCTCTAAAATTCAGGGTGTTCAAATCTGTAGATAAATGTTTTTAAATTCTGCAGTAGAATTTCACATTTTAGATAGTATTTTGCTGTACCATAACTGGATGTAGAAACCAGATCATGAAAATAATTTTTCTAATTCTTATCTCATTTTCAAATTGTTTATCCAATTCAGACATAACAGTTCTGTTTCTGTTCAAACATATTCAATGGCACTATCCAATCTCATTTTAAAAAGTTCATCCTGTTATATTACACATAAATCTGACATTGTGTTATTAAAAAAGTTCCTTAAACTTTCTTTTCTTATTAAATGAAATATTTTTTTATGAGCTGCACAGAATAATTTAGTCTCGTTTATGACATTGAAAATGTCTTACTATGATTACAGTTGTTCATTTAAAAGTTATATATAAGATGCACACATGAAAATTTTTATTTCATCTTACTATATAGTATAAACATGAGAGTGAAGGGTGAAAGGGTGGGGGCATATCAAGTCCATGGGATGCTCTCCTGGGAGACAGAAGGATGAATTTATAAAACAATCCCTTTGCATGTTGCTATGTTCTAAAATTGAACACATAAAATTTCATGTATAAAGGCTTACATAGATCATGAGATATGGTTTTGCACCCTCTGGGAGGGTTGGATTTTCAAAAGACACCTTTACCCATGCCTATGTTAAAAAAATTCCCCATCCAACAAAATTGCATGTTAAAAGGCCTGATAGATCCCAAGATATGATCCTCCACTCACCTTCAGGGTACAGAGGAGTAAACTTTTTTAGTAAGAATCCCTTTACTCATGCCTATGTTTACTATCAACTCACAAAATTTTATCTTACAGTGTCTGACAAATCCCAAAATATGATTTTGCACTCCCTGGAGGCAGGGATAATTTTTTTTTTAATCCTTTATCTGTGGGTATGTTCTGGAATAGGAAGCAAATTTTCATCAACATCGTCAAAATATAAATACCATAATGAAATAAATTCCATGATGTCTGTAGCATACTTGGAATTTTACAAATGCACTCAGAGTTTAAGCTTGCACTGTGAATACCATAAAAAGGCTTATTCCCCACTGTTGGTGTCGGCAGTGAAAATGGAATGGAAGCATGTATGAAATTTATCACTAGTCACATAAACACTGTTAATTCATTTATTTCCCCTTTTTGAAACCGTTTCGGCTAGGGGCATTCACACTGTTAGTAACCATGAATACTTTATATGTGAAAATGCAGTTGAATATTGCAAGATTGGTATTCATGATACGTATCAGAATTATGATACCTGCAATATACATTATGTAGGATTTTTTTTTATATTATTATCACAATTTTCATTTCATATCAATTTTATTAATATATCAGTCAGCCCTAGTAATGACTTAGATAAGAAAAGTTTTTGAAGACGGGTTTAATAAAAGTAAAGCTGGAAGACTATTTATAAAGTGAAATGAATGATATCCGAATTACAATGATTGTCACCAAAGTCAGAGTAACATTCATAATCAGGATATCATTTATTCTGCTTTGCAGTGGGCTGTGTAACATTGTTAAGTCTATTTTTAAACCACTGGCAACTTGTCAAGTCATTCATACCTAGTGTTGCTAGGTGTCCCAATTTTCAGGAGTTTCAAGACCCGTCCTGCAGGACACCAAAAGTTCCCATTTTTCATGATGCACAAATTCTTTTAAATTTGTTTAATACCATGCCATTATTTGTTAGTCTGCATCAAATGGAACTTAATACAGTAAAACCTGTTAAAACAGAACCTTTCTATGACAGAAAATTTTTATGATTCTGCCAAAAGGAATACCTTACATATCTACCTTCTAGGACAGATCAATCCTTATTGATTCTGTTTTTATAGGTTTGATTGTACTTTCAGAAAATTGTGTATTCAGAAAAACCTGTGAAAACAGAACTTGTTTATAATGGAATCCTGTTTTAAAAACATTAAAAGCATAATTTCATATGCCCTACAGAAAGAATAACACACAGTTATAACTGTTCAATCAGAAACCTATCTAAAACCATAATTTGTTTCGGTTCCTAATGATTCAACTTTAACAGATTTTATGGTATAAGATTATTGTGTTTATTTAGAACAGTAAAACCTACTAAGACTGAATGTCAAATGACCAGAGAAAGATTCCATTTTAGATAGGTTTCTGTTTTAGCAGATATAATTGTATGATATTGTTTCTGTAGGGACCATAATTTTTTACATTTAAGACAGGCTCCGTTTTCATATGATTTACTGTAATTTTATGCTCAGATTTAGATGTTGAGATCCACTTTTTTTTTCCCTCTTCATATAGCTTTTTGTGACACTGGATCTAGTAACACTATCTGTACCTATTTCAAGTAAGCAAGAAAAAATGCCTTTTAAATATTTCAACCTTCATCAAAAAATTTTAATTTCTTCACCAATTCTCTGTTTAAAGAGAGAGCCTATTTTACGGCAGTTAGCTCTAATTTCTTCTTCACATTTATGGCAACTTTTAAAAGGAAAACAGAAAAAAATTATAATTTAACAAATTACAATAACCAATGGGAAAATGTTCTGAAAGCTTAATTTTTTTTTTTTTAAACCATACTTTTGTGTTATAGCGGTCCCCACAGTTATGATTATGCCAAGGTTGCAGTTATGATTTCGCCAAGATCATCGCAAAGCTTATATATGCATCCTATACATGCATAATATACATATATTCCAAACACTCCTATATGTGCCATACACGTCATTATACACATATTATTTACATCTTATATGTCGTACATACATTATATATGCTTCATATATGACTATAACTTGGCCACATACGTCAAGAATTATTATATATATATATCATATGTTATTATAATGTCATACAGGCTTTATAATTTGGCGATAAATCTTGGTCGCTGGGCCATTCATCCTTGCGGGCCACTATAACACAAAAGTACCAAATTTACAATATATTAATGAAAACAGAAACAAAAATATTTCATCCTTGGAGGCAGCTATAACACAAAAGTACAAATTTCTACTTTATTTTTCATATCTGATAGTTTGCATCTATCCTTTTTGCAGCTTTAACATTTTTGTAATGACTTTATGCATTTCTATTGCTTATTCAAAGTAAAATTCTTCTAAAGTTACAGAATTTCGTTAAAAACAGTTAAAATAGTAAAATGCAAACATGATTTGGTCCATTCTCAACCGAAAGCAACAATCATTTTCCCAATGGTTAATTAGCTGTAAAACACTTTTTTCTGTCATTGATTAGCACTTGCAAGAAACTCAACAGTGAGTCTTTCTAGTCAAGTATTACTAACATAAAATATTTTGCAATTATGATTACTTAATAAACATATAGATGACAACGTGAAATGACTGATTAAAACAAAACAAAAAAAAAAGTTTATATAATTCTATAAAATTTTATTCAGAAACTTAGGCTATGAGAGAAAAAATTTTAGTAAGATATGCTCAAGAATTATAGAAATTAAAATACAATTGAATATAATGAAAATTAACACTTTCTAATTTAATTTATACTCATGAGATAAAGAAAGGAATATGACTATTTAAAAAGAAAGCTAGTAATATCACAAATATGAGATAAATTGATAAGAATCATCTACATCTTTCTATACTGTATAATTAAACACATTACATGATTTTTTTTTTTATGTTAACAACTTACTCAGAAATTCCATCAAACATAGCTTCCTTGGTTTCTTTGCCACTGTCTGAATTCATTCCATGCTAATAAAAGATTATTCTTATAAAATAAACTACAGTATAAATATCTAGAGTGACTATAATTAACTCAACAAGTTTTTTCTTAATAATTTTCAAGCAGTATAATTATTCTTTATACAGTTCTACCCTCATTAAGTCAAACTTCAGTATCACAAATTTTTCAATATCTAGAATAAAAAAATAAAAAATCTGATTTCCTTAAGCATTTGATATCCCACTAATAGAAAATGATTTTTTTTTTTAACTGACCAGAATTAAAAATTATAAATAAAGAAGCACAATAGAAAATGAACACTGTATGCATATACAGTCGACGCTCGTTATAACGACCCCACACATGCCAAAGAAAAGGGTCGTTATAATGGGAGGTCGCTGTAACGATAATTGTGGTATAAATAATATTATTTGATGTAGATGAAGGTGTAGTTATATATTAAATAGTTATGAAGTTCTTTATTTAAAATATTGCGTTGTATTCGCTAGACCCTTTAGCATTCTTTTTGGTCAAGCAGTGGTTAAAAATAAAAGGAAAAGAAACTTCTTACTTGAATGGTGTCAGCTGAAAACAAATGAAGAGGAGCCTTGTTAACGATCTAATCAAATATCTTTATTCATTCTTTTTGGAAGAGAAGAAAGAGGCCTTCACCCGTTGGTCACCTTATTTCAATAATTATGTTGGCTGATAAAGATGATCTTTTCCACTCGAAGAATTGACTTTTAAAATTAAAATGCAGCATCAATCCAAATTTTAAAGATGAGAATTTCAATTAAAACTTTTGCACGCCATCAGAAAATAAATTCAGACAGGGGAGAACATCGTCGTAGAATTTCGCCGGACGCCGCATCCGTAGGCGGCAGGCAGGCAGGCAGGCCTGAGCCCGCGATCTTTTTGAAACGAAAATTACATTATGGCAGGTTCATCAACAAACAGATTCTGATTTTAAAATTAACGAAATTTTTAATTTATAGTAAGAAACAGGGACACCAAAAGTATCCGGACGACAAGATTTAAATCTATTAGAGAATTTTAAAAATTAGACAATATCTTAATTAACAAATCCGAACAATTCATTTTAAAAACATTTATTTCAATTTGCGCCAGCAATCGGAAAGTAACCACGCCTTCGAAAAATGAGCCTCCTTTCACAGCTACCTGATGCGTACGTCACAAGAGGGGGAAAGACGGCACTTCGATGACGTCATCACAACACAAGCAGGATGGAGAGGGAGCACATCGGTGAAGAGAGCAAGGAAAACGCCGATTAATGCCCGATGTAAAACACTCGCGTAAAAATAAATACGGAATGAATCCAAATAATATCAACGTGAAAGGCCGAAAGAAATAAAAATATAACATGATTTAAACATTGTGAGATTTCATATCACAATACCCTCATTTACCGATTAAAATTTTGGCAGAGCATATGATGTAAAAGGTAAAATGAAATAAAAACCTTTTACAGAAAGGGGATGACAAAATTTTTGCACACCAAACACAGAGAAAAAAATTAAAATATTAAAGTAAAGCCAAACATTAAACTGCTGCAATTAAAATTAATAGTAGTGACCAAACTGGAAGGGAGAAGAAAAAGAAATACATCAAAAGTATACATAGTATATTCAATAGTATACATATAAAAATGCCAAATCTTCTTATTTATGGCAATATCTTCTAGTATGATCTCATCCAATTCATCATCAAAATGCTAAACAAACATCAGAATTAGCATATATAAAATGAGATATATAAAATGAGCTCATTATCAAATATTTAAATTGGTACCATTAAAAATAGAAGTTGCACTTTACAAGCAACAAAGATCAACATACCTTCAGTATTTGATCAACCGCCTAGGACTTACAATAGAGCATTTATTTTCACTTACTCTAAATAAAAATTGGCCATACTTAAAAATATCTTTAGTACAATTTTCATAATACCATATCAATTTGTTTTTGTAATTTTATTTTATTTAGTACTAAATACGTAATTGACTTGAAATAACCAGCTGTACTCTACATGAACAAGTAGCCAAATCGTGCACTAAATGACCACTCACATCTAAAACACAGATAGTTATGGTAGTTGCAACTATATATATATATATATATAAGAGAGACATGTCTAAATAAATTAGGTGTTTTAATGCTGAAACATATACTCTTACCACTTTTCTCATTACAACTGAAAATATGTGTTGCAAAAGTAATATCAACAAACACCAATATAAATATTTCTCTGAAAATACTGGATTATTTACTCAGTAAGAATTTTCAAAATATATACCATTCATTAAAATACGAGACATCACTTAATACAATTTTAAATATGTATAAAGATAAACTCATAGATAAATCATGGTTTTTATGAATCAGTGGGTATTTGGTTGGGTGGGTGGGGATCCCCGGAAAAAATTTAACCTTTAGTCTTCATTAAAAAAGACAAGTTAAAAAATGACACTTTCATGGGAAGAAAATAAAAACACAGTGCACCTTTTGTAATGGCCATAATTATCATCCAGAAATATACATATATATTGTTATTGAGAACAAAAAAAATTGGCTATTGTAAAATACTAGTATGAATAAATTGAATCTACATAACTCACATAAGTGCTAATAATGCTAGCCATAGAAACTATCAGCAGTCGTGTAAATTAAGCAAAATCAAAATATAAATATACATTTGTTATAATTCACAAAAATACACTAATAGCTCTGGTACACAACCATCAGCAAATTTTCAGTAAATCAAACAAATGTAAAATAAAACAATCAAATCTACAAAAGAGACAATAGCGATCTCGAAAACCATTGGCAATTGTGTACATCTGATAATATTGAAGCTAAGAATATAACTATTGCTGTAAAAAAAGAAATTATTACAGATGAGGGATGAGTATTGTTCAGCCACAATGAGATGTGATAGTTATAGTTAATAAATCAGTTTTTAATAACCACACAGTACATCTCCTTTAAATGTATTATCTGCTAGTAAAAAATGTTTGCAGAATAACTTTTGCAGATTTATGGCACACTGGTGGACACGATGGCACTCAAATCACAGCAATTTGGCCATAATCACTTATGATGACGCACCATAATTTTTAAGAAATGACGACACAATTGGGAATATTTAGCACTGAAGCACTATGACACATTTCTTTTTCTCTTTTTGTAGATACACTTAGTGACTTGGGGAACACTAGATTCACCATCACATAAGGCTTAAGACACAATAGGGAAATTTATCGACATAATCAGGAACAGAAGAAAGTCACATAGAAATTTGAGACGACAAAATTGATGAATTCAAAAAGAGCACTTTTTCTTTAAATTTCTTAGTAAATTTTGAAGATTCACCATGGAACACTTCTATATATTAAAAGGCGCTGTTAAATAGTACTAAGAACTGTGCTTTTCTTTTCTTTTTATATAATCTTGTATATAAATTAACTTGGCACTTAAAATCTTCAAATTTCTTCATTAATAATAATAATTCTTCAGAATTCAATTAGTTATTTCTTGTATAAAAATATGAGGCATATGACAAAATAAAATTTAGAGACTTTGGGTATATTCACAAATGAAAACATAAAGGCACAATATAATATTTGAAAAATGGGAAATTTGCCCAATAAAATAAATTGATCTTGAGAATTCCTGTATCAAAATAGCAACTCCTGTAAGCACAGGTAAATATAAGAAAATGCATCATACAAAATCACTATTGAAAGTAACTAGTTATTTTTATAATATTTCATAATAAATAAGAATTTTCTTGATTTTGAAAATATAAAGCAAAAAAATATTGCAAAAGAAGCAACACTGACTTTTAGGAGTAGATGTGTCAACCAATCCATTTCGTAAGGATAATGCACAACTCACCAAAAGAAAAGGCCAACTAACAAAACTTCTATAATCAGGTTTTGCAACATAGGGTAGAAAAATATATTACTATTGCAAATAGACACAGCTGTAATTTGTAACACATTTTTTTTTTATAAAAATGAGTAACTTTGATGAGGGAGAAACAACTTCCACAAGATGAAGAGGACTGACGAGGAGCAATCATACGGATATATTTGCCTTATATGAATGACGACCATCAACAGTCACTTCAACTCGCAAAAAAAAGTGCAGGTAAGTACTTTTTTTTTTTTTTTTTTTTTTTTTTTATCACCATAATACTTGCAAACTGTAGCAAAGGTCATACAACAATGGATATTGGCACACTCTGAATGACTACTTCACTAGGTAAGCAAACAGCAGATGGAGAAAACTTGCATTGTTTTTAATATATAGACTGCAGGAACACAATTGAGGGGATGGTAAAATATATTCTATTGAGGCATGATTACCAGTTATTGTAGAAACAGGAACACAGATGATTCAGGATTGAAGAATATTTAAAGAAAATCTTCTCAAAATCGAAAAATAACATCATTCTCTTTATTTTTATTCTTGTAATGACGTGAGAAGTAGACGAAATTTTTTTTTTTTAAATATGATGCAGTACGAGCATTGCCATAAAATTAAGTCAAGAAATAGCTATTAATTGAGAAAAATATTTAAGATTATTGTAAATCTTATTTTAGCTTTCAACACAAACATCAAAGATATTGAAGCGAATCCGACATTGTAAGGATAGTATACACATTAGGGTGGGCCGAAAATGCACTTTTGCACAAACTTTCGAAATCGATGAGGCTTGGGGGCGGAAAAGTTGTGTATTGGGTTGCTCAGTAACCATGTAAAAATTTTTTGAAATCGAACAATATCTTCAGGTGGCGCCGGCGCCTTAAAAATTTGAAATTTTGACTAAAACAGACCTTTTTCTTCTAAAAACACGATTTTTTGCATTTTCGAAATAGATTACGCTCTAGTGCGGAAAAGTTGTGTATTGGGTTGCTCAGTAAACATGTAAAATTTTTTTGAAATCGAACAATATCTTCAGGTGGCGCCGGCGCCTTAAAAATTTGAAATTTTGACTAAAACAGACCTTTTTCTTCTAAAAACACGATTTTTTGCATTTTCGAAATAGATTACGCTCTAGTGCGGAAAAGTTGTGTATTGGGTTGCTCAGTAAACATGTACATTTTTTTAAAAATCAAACAATATCTTCAGGTGTCGCCGGCGCCTTAAAATCGGAGATTTTATTCAAAACAGACATATATTTTCATGAAAAGAGAATTCCTTATCGGTTTTCTATTTCACCCCCCTTCTTCTACTAAATGAAATGCTCTCGCACCTGCAGTCCACGTGACAGTCCACGTGACCCTCAGTGGTACAGGATTGTCTCTTACATTCCTTATCAGTTTTCTATTCCACCCCCCCTTCTTCTACTAAATGAAATGCTCTCGCACCTGCAGTCCACGTGACAGTCAGTGTGATAATATGCAATACACAGTTATCGTTTAGTTCAGTCTAGTACAGAAGCAATCAATAAGCTTACTTTATGTCGTTTGTTCATCGAAGAGCAGTCTCTTTAGATATTTAAATGTCATTAACTAGTTAGTTATAGTTATACTTTTGTCACAATGGCCGGTTGTCATTCAACTAGAAAAGTTACAGATTGTTTTGTTTTTGGTTTGCCAGAAGAGCTGAAACCTAACGTCTTACCAACTTACAGTCAAGTTATGAAATTTTACTTCCTTATAAGAGAACAAGTGAAATCTTCAAATCACGGCAAAGATCCAGCTTTTACTGACATTACCAATGTTGTTGCTGAGAGGGTAGCTGATTTGTGGAAGAAGTCCTCGATTCCTACTATTTCTCATTGCAGAATTGTGCGCATCCTTAAATCATATCATGCTAAGTATAAAAATATCCTGAAAAGTAAAAACAAGTCTACGGAATCCTATAGGAACAAAGTAAAGGAATTTTTGGAAGACGCCGAGAAAACTCTCTTTGACATTGCCACATGCAAATGTCATTCCTTTAAAGCATGCTGCTGTGAAAAGGATAGAAAAGTGCCACATTTAGAACAACCATTTTTGATTGATCAACGAACCGTCAGAAAAATGATTTTAGGGGGCATTGATATAAAAGTAACTGAGAAGCTGCTCCGAAAGCAAAATAGGCAATCCAAGACAGTGTTGAAAGCTGCTACAAGTGAACAGCAGTTCCAAACACCAAAGTCTATGTTCGAGTCGCCTGAGTTCGAGGATTGTGAGAACGAAGAATTTGAATATGAAACGCGTAATGATGAAGAATACACTCCTCCTAGATCCAGAGAGAACCATTCCAGAAAAACGAAAAGAGAGACCAAGGTAATCAGCCAGATGAGGATAAAACTGCCAACCACAGCACTTGCCTGCGATAGTGCAGGGATTGGAGACAGGCCTGCAGCGAAAATTATTTCTGCAGTTCTTGAAGATGTCGGAATGATTTCTGATAATAATCGTTCCAAAGTTACAGATAAAAATAAAATAAGAAGACAGAGAAAGAGAAAACGAAGGGAACTACAATGTAAAGGAAAACCAGAAGAGCTTCAAGCCCTCTTTTTTGACGGACGAAAAGATAAAACTTTAGCAGATCAAATCAAGGGAAACAAAAAGCACAGGACAACGGTTATTGAAGAACATGTAGTTTTAATACAAGAACCTGGATCTGAATATATCGGCCATGTTTCTCCAGCTAGTGGTTCTGCAAAATCTATTAAGAGCAGCATCGCTGAATATCTTTTACAGAATGATATCAACACTGAAAATCTTTTGGCAGTTGGCTGCGATGGGACACCCGTTAACACAGGTTGCAAGACTGGAGTTATACGTCTCATAGAAGAAGATGTTGGTAGACCTCTTCAATGGCTCATATGCATGTTACACGCAAATGAGTTACCGTTGCGGCATCTTCTAAAAAAGCTAGATGGTCAAACAAGTGGTCCTGAAACCTTTTCTGGTCCAATAGGAAAAGATCTCGAAACCTGTGAGCTGAAACCGGTAGTCAATTTCAAAAAGGTTGATGTCGTAGAGTTAGTAGCAATATCAGAAGAGCTTCGAAAAGATCTGAGTACAGATCAACGATACATGCTGCAAATTTATGAAGCTGTAACATCAGGTTACTGCTCTGTTGCCCTAGCAGAGAAAAAACCAGGAAAGCTAGCGCACTCCCGTTGGCTAACGGCAGCATGTCGAGTTTTGCGCCTGTACATTTCAGTTACAAATGTTTCAGCAGAACTGAAAACCTTAGTAGAGTTTATAATTAAAGTGTATGTGCCGATGTGGTTTGATATAAAATCCAAACCGCATTGCAAAGATGGTGCTAGACACTTATGGAAGATGATTAGCTTGTCACGTTATCTCCCAGATGACTTGAAGACTGTCGTGGATGGCGTAATAAGCCGAAATGCTTTTTTTGCGCATCCTGAAAATATTCTTCTTTCGATGCTTACGGATGAACGAAATTACATCCGACTGCTTGCAATACGAAGAATTTTAAAAGCCAGGGAAAATAAACAAGAAGGTATCTGGCGGTTCAGTGTTCCTGTAATAAAATTCGAAGCAAAAGATTATACGGACCTAATTGATTGGCACCAATCAGTTGTTACGGAGCCACCAATGCTTCGTGCAGTCAGCAATGAAGATTTCCGAAATATTCTAAAGGAGAAAATATCTTTACTAGAAATAAAAGAGTTTCCATGCCACAGCCAAGCAGTGGAGAGGGCAATAAAAATAGTGACAGATGCTTCAGCTTCTGTGGTGGGACAAATCGAAAGGGATGGCCTTATAAGGGCGAAATTAGAATCACAAAGAATAATTCCTTCATTTGAAAGCAAGACGAAATACAAAAAAGGCCAAGTAGATCAGGCAACAGAAAAGTGAAATATTTAATAAAATCTCAGTGTCCATTATATGGTTGGGTGGTTGGGAGGGCACGGGTGGAACTCGATATGCAGCCACCTCCTCGTGGTGAGTTCTGGGTTATCTCAGTGAATTTCCTCTGAGATAAGCAAAGAGCTGCATTGCTTCATGTTTGTTTGCTTACTTGGCACACATGACAGCAGTAAAAGATGAATTCAATTATTATTTATGTGTTTATTGACGTTTCCTTTTTTCTGCTGAACAAACCGAATTTTAAAGGCTCAGGCTTCACCTGAAGATATTGTTTGATTTAAAAAAAAAACTTACACGGCTACTTAGCAACTCAATACTAAACATTTCTGCACTAGAGCGTTATCTATTTCGAAAATGCAAAAAATCGTGTTTTTAGAAAAAAAGGTCTGTTTTAGTCAAAATTTCAAATTTTTAAGGCGCCGGCGCCACCTGAAGATATTGTTCGATTTCAAAAAAATTTTACATGTTTACTGAGCAACCCAATACACAACTTTTCCGCACTAGAGCGTAATCTATTTCGAAAATGCAAAAAATCGTGTTTTTAGAAAAAAAAGGTCTGTTTTAGTCAAAATTTCAAATTTTTAAGGCACCGGCGCCACCTGAAGATATTGTTCGATTTCAAAAAATTTTTACTTGGTTACTGAGCAACCCAATACACAACTTTTCCGCCCCCAAGCCTCATCGATTTCGAAAGTTTGTGCAAAAGTGCATTTTCGGCCCACCCTAATACACATACATGACATGACTCTTCTTCAATAGTTACCTTAAAGTTGAAAATGAAGCATAAGTTTTAAAGTTATTGTTCTAAAACAGTTATTTAGGCAGGTAAGTGTAGTATTATATATATATATATATATATATATATATATATATATTTTTTTTTTTTTTTTTACTGTAAAACAAGGAAAATATTAGAGAAGTGGTTAGCACAAATGGATACAACTCATCAGTGAATGGCCAACTTCATCAGGTAAGGAACTGTTGAAAATGAAGCATAGAAATTTATTTCTTTATTTATTTTTTTATATAGATGATGTAGAAGAATTTCTTGAATATAACTGTAACAGGAATGAAGTAGCCCTAAGCCTACTTCTTCTCAAGAGTAGAAAAAAATAATGTTGCTTTCATTCCTTTTCTGAGAGCAACATGAGAATGCTGGTTGATGAAAACTGTCACAGCCTGCACATATAGTGAAGTGAAAAGGTCTTAATTCCACAATTACAACTTGCCATAGGAATATTTTTAAATAAAATGAAGCAACAAGAATTTTTCAAATATAATATTTTGTCAGCTGAGAGGTAGTTCCTTTACAAACAACATGAAACAGTTGTAAAATAAATGTGAAAATATTCTTAAATGCATATATTCTTAATTTGTAGACTTCCGATTATCTTTGCACTAAGCCAAACTGTATGATTATTAACATCACAGTTTAGATGGCATAAGAATAAATCTATGAACAAACCATTCACATTAAAACTATTGTTAAAAAAATGTCTTAATTTGAAATTTGTAGAATTGAAGCATAGAAATCTGCAAGAATGTTATGTAGGATATTTACAACTACTAACTTCTGTGAAGAATTTTTGCTTCAGAAAGAAAATGTGACCATAATAAATAAGTATGACATAATAAGAATAAAATTTCTCAGCATCAATAATCATAATTTCAAAAATAATGCTTCTTATAAAATTTAATCTTCTAAAATATAATATATATAATTTGTAAATTTGTTGCAATAGTGCCATAATTTTTTTTTTTTATTTAAAAACCCAAAGTCATAGCCTCTTAAAATATTAAATAAGTTTTTGAGAACAATTTCATTATTTCAAACTCATAAAAATTTTCTTAAAAAGAATATATAATTAATTTCAAAAATATAGATATACCAACTAAAAATTCTTGAAAAATATTATATTCTACAATAATTTATTACAAAAAAAGAATATGTAGAACTATTTAAATGGAATGATAAGTATGCATCATCAAAAAATATAATTATTCTTCAAAGGAAATTCATTTCAATTTAAATGATTATTCCAAAAAAATATGGCAAATTTAGCAAAATATATTATTTTTCTTCAAGATGGAAAAGAACAAATTCATTCTAGAATTATGAAATTTAATTCTTCAAGCAAAGTAGCAAAAATCAATTCAAGAAATTTTTGAGAACAAGAACTTCCAATATTAAAATATTTTCATATGTCGTTACACAAAAATTCTTAAATAAATTATTCCATATATCTTTAAAGAATCCTCTTTAAAATTCATTAAAAGAACAAATCTTGAATTCTATTAAACACATCATAAAAATTTTCAAAAAGTTATTCTGAGAACAAAAAAGTTCTAAAATATTTCGTTTTTCTTTAAATCAATTCAAACTTTCCTTCAAAACCACTGCCTTTTCAGGCACCAATTGTGGTATAAATAAATTATTTTGATGTAGATGAAGGTGTAGTTATATATTAAATAGTTATGAAGTTCTTTATTTAAAATATTGCGTTGTATTCGCTAGACCCTTTAGCATTCTTTTTGGTCAAGCAGTGGTTAAAAATAAAAGGAAAAGAAACTTCTTACTTGAATGGTGTCAGCTGAAAACAAATGAAGAGGAGCCTTGTTAACGATCTAATTAAATATCTTTATTCATTCTTTTTGGAAGAGAAGAAAGAGGCCTTCACCCGTTGGTCACCTTATTTCAATAATTATGTTGGCTGATAAAGATGATCTTTTCCACTCGAAGAATTGACTTTTAAAATTAAAATGCAGCATCAATCCAAATTTTAAAGATGAGAATTTCAATTAAAACTTTTGCACGCCATCAGAAAATAAATTCAGACAGGGGAGAACATCGTCGTAGAATTTCGCCGGACGCCGCATCCGTAGGCTGCAGGCAGGCAGGCAGGCCTGAGCCCGCGATCTTTTTTAAACGAAAATTACATTATGGCAGGTTCATCAACAAACAGATTCTGATTTTAAAATTAACGAAATTTTTAATTTATAGTAAGAAACGGGGACACCAAAAGTATCCGGACGACAAGATTTAAATCTATTAGAGAATTTTAAAAATTAGACAATATCTTAATTAACAAATCCGAACAATTCATTTTAAAAACATTTATTTCAATTTGCGCCAGCAATCGGAAAGTAACCACGCCTTCGAAAAATGAGCCTCCTTTCACAGCTACCTGATGCGTACGTCACAAGAGGGGGAAAGACGGCGCTTCGATGACGTCATCACAACACAAGCAGGATGGAGAGGGAGCACATCGGTGAAGAGAGCAAGGAAAACGCCGATTAATGCCCGATGTAAAACACTCGCGTAAAAATAAATACGGAATGAATCCAAATAATATCAACGTGAAAGGCCGAAAGAAATAAAAATATAACATGATTTAAACATTGTGAGATTTCATATCACAATAGTGAACGAAAAAAAAACTGACCAGGTGCAGTAAAATTAAGGTTTCAAAGGAAATTCTATAATACAATCTTATTACACATTTTTGTTTACTTTTGTATCAAATAAACATTGACAATGAAAGATAAAAAATCAATTTAAGAGAATAATTATTTATTTATAAAATAAAATTTTAAATTAAAGTTAAATCACAAAAAACAAGTTACTTACATATTAACATTTATTTTCTATCAAAATAATTCAAAATTGTTGTTTGTTTTTTGTGCATTTGATATTTTTTTAAAAGAAAATTTTACATCTCAGTTAGAGATGATAAGTAACTTTCTGTGTTTTGTTGTCTTTCAAGAAAATGTTTTAAAGTGTCAATAGCATTTGAAACACTTTTTACATTAGGTATCGGCGGTGACGGTAATATAATTTCTCCATCCGATGACTCTCTTTCATCTTGTATAGAATAGTGAGAAATTATGTCATTTTCCGTCAGATTTTCCACGCAGTCTACATCACAGTCAATCAAAACATTATCATTAAAAGTCGGTTTTTCCTTCACATTCATTTTCTCACAAAATTCTTACTGTATTCCTTCTTCCTCGTCAACACTTTCGTCATCGATTCGCTGATTAGTATCTAACAGTCCATCGGTCAATTTCACAGGCTCGGATTGCACTTCAAAACCAGAATGACGAAAGCAATTTTTAATGGTTTCTTCTGTAACTGCATTCCATGCTGCTTTGGAAAGGTGTACTTCTGAAAGAATATCTACTTTATAAATTTTGTCTTTGTCTAGTGCAGAAAACTTTTTTCTCAAAAGTAATTTCCTGTAATGGCGTTTAAAACTTAGGATGATGCCTTGATTGAGAGGCTGAAGAACAGACGTGACATTGCGCAGAAAACATTCCACTGTTATAGACTTCAAACCCGTAATCTGAAGATGGGCAGTACAATTGTCCATTCGGTCGCTGTATTGGGACATAAGCCGCTGGCCGGTCGTTATATTGGATGTAAAAATAACGTAGCATAAAGGGGATATATTTCGGGACATTTTGCATCAGTCGTTATAATGGAACGGTCGCTATAATGGGCGGTCGTTATAACAAGCGTCAACTGTATATTGAATCTAGACCTAGAATAGCATGTGAAACATTTAAAGCTATGTTACATTTTGGAAACTGTAATTGAACTAAGATTATTTCTTTAAATGCAAGTAGATATTACCACAATAAATAACTTGAACAAAAAGTTGTTCTTCTGTTCTTGAGATATGCATATTCCAGAATACTTTATAAATTTATTAAAATGCTGTCACAATTAATGAAATACTAAAAAAAAATAGTAATTTTTGATATTCTGAATTTCTAATTTTTCTCTCTATTTAAAGAAAAAAAAAAGCTACTTTCATGTTTGGGATATTGAAGTTTCACTGTATTTACAAAGTTTGCATCAAAATAAAATTAAATATATGCAAATTATTTAGCTTTATATATGATTATCATTCATATGTAGTACCATTAAAAGTATTGACTTAAATGGGTAAATTACACTGAATGTTTCCTTGAAAGCTTTTTTAAATTTGAGATTCTGCAATAGATGTGAATTCCTGTGTCTTTCCAAATACTTTTTGTAAACTTTACTTAATTCAAATGGTGATTAACCCCATATAATTCCTTACAATAAAAACTTGCAATTCTATAGTTAATCATGATAGAGTCATTTTCACTAATTTTGGCCATTTCAAAAGTCGATTTCAATTGTAGACAAATTAAAAGTGAAATAAAAACTAGTTATTGCATGTTAATTAGACTAAAATCTTTAAAGTAATGCAGACATTTTTTTTTTTTAAATTTTCCCTATTAATCTTTTTTAAACAGAAGCCAAATCATACATTTAAAAATAAAGGGGGTACTTTCTTATTATAGCAGCCCTTGCATTTACGATCATGTCAAGGCTGCAGTTGTGATGTTGTCAAGCCTTATTCATATATACAACATACACTATATATGTAATATACAACATACACTACATATGTGATATAAATCATATGCCATGCATATGACACATATATGTCATATATAAGTTTCATATGTCACAAAGATGATGGATGTTTCACATGTCACATAAAGGTCATATATATATATATATATATATATATATATATATATATAGATAGATAGATAGATAGATAGATAGATAGATAGATTTAACTAAATATGAAAATTATAAAAATCTTTATTCAGGATTAAATTTTTCAAACATAAAAAAAACTTCAAGATCTGGTAGAGGTATACATAATAACAAAAAATACACTGATAATATTGTTATACAACAAGAGCTTGATGATCTTGAGGCACAATTTTGTAATGATTATAGTTGGTTAGCTATAAGAAAACATATTTTTAGTATTAAAAAGAAATATTTGAACCAATATTTCAAAGTATTTAAAAAGAATCAATATTCTCCACATTTTTGTGATATCTTTTATGATATTCTTCATTATAGAGCAAACCTATTAAATACAAGTCTTTCTCATAAACCTAAATATAAAACTAATAATACACAACTAATTATAAATTTTTCCAATCATGTATTTAATAATATCAATTTACACAATATCATAAACAACACTACTAATAATTTTTCATTAAAAAATTTTACTATTCACAAGACATATAAATATAATCGCACACTTGGACGTAAAATTTTTAATTACAATTCTTTTGCAAAACAATTGGTCTCTTCAAATAATTACCCTTGTTATTGTAATGACCCAAAATTTCAAAAGTACATAAATACAACACATGGTCATATTATTACTGGTGATCTTAATATTGTAGAACAACCTATTTTACAAAACTTAATGCATAATGGCACAAAATTTTGCCTTCCCAGACCTGCCAACCTTTGAAAATGAGAAATAGTAGCACACCAAATTCAAATTTATCTGAAGGTTGGTTGGTTGGTGGCTGTTTTTTACGCTGCAAATTTTAAGCGAGCAAATCAGGGGTGATTCTGAATTTAAAAAAAAATTCCGAAATTCACAGCAAATTTTCTGAAAAGTTACAACAGGGGGGTCCACTCCCGCCACTATTTTTTTGCATCCCTTTGACGAAATTTGTGTTTATTCAAGATCTTTTGGCGAAATTTGCAGTTTTTTTCGAGATCTGTTTATAAAATTTGCATTTTTTTTCGCAATTTTTTTATGTTGACAAAATTTGCCGTTTTTTCGCATTCTTTTGACGAAATTGGACGTTTTTACGCGATTCTCTGACAAAAGTCATGTTTTTCCCGCGATCTGTTGACAAAATTTATCGTTTTTTCGCGATCCTTTGACGAAATTCGCCATTTTTCGCAATGTTTTTGAAGAAATTTGTCGTTTCTTCGCGATCTTTTGACGAAATTTGCCGTTTTTCACAATGTTTTTGATGAAATTTGCCGGTTTTTGGCGATTTTCTGACGAAAGTCACGTTTTTCCTGCGATCTGTTGACAAAATTTGTAGTTTTTTCGCGATCTTTTGACGAAATTTGCCGTTTTTCGCAATGCTTATGACGAAATTTGCCGTTTATTTGCGATCTTTTGACGAAATTTGCCTTTTTTTTGCAATGTTTTTACGAAATTTGCCGTTTTTTAATGATTTTCTAACGAAAGCAGGGATGAGATTCGCAAAAAAAAACCTGAAAACTGCACAAACGACATTTGAGCAATAAGTTATGAATTTCAAGCGCATCAAATATTATAATTGCTACTAAAAAAAAATATATTTTTAACTAAAATAAATATATATAATATAAAAAATCGCGTTTTTACGACGATCTTTCGGCTAAAATCGCGTTTTTACGGCGATCTTTCGACGAAATGTGCGTTTTACATCAAATTAGCTGTGAGTACATTAAAAATAAATTATCAACAAGAATTAGATAGAAATTATTTACTTACTCTAATTAAAAGTCTATTTTACCAAGATACAGCACATTAATAAAATCCTTCAATGGAATGAACATTTTTTTAAATTGAAATTTTGAAAAATAGTAAGATACTTTTCTTGAAAGAGCAAATCAAGTATGTGTTAATAATTGCAACCACCATAAATAAATGATAGAACAGAGTTCCCACCCTTTTTTAAAATAAAAAATAAAGTTTTTAAGGAATTAAAGAGACTTTTTTAAGGACATTATCAGTGGCACCAACTAGTCAGTGCTGTGGTTATTCAGATTCCAGGTCATTTTTACCAGTCAGCTTGAAGGTAGTTTTTGGATTATTTGAATATAGATTTTTTAAAATTTAATTTGTTTTCGCATTTCATAGCAAAATTTTTACATTACGAAAAGAAATTTGGTTTCAATCTTTTAACCCAATGCAGTAAATTCTGACGAAATTCGTGTTTTTTCAGCTATCCTTTGACGAAATTCGCTTATTTTAGGCAATCTTCCGACGAAATGCGTGTTTTTAAGGCGATCTTTCGGCTAAAATCGCGTTTTTACGGCGATCTTTCGTCTAAAATCGCATTTTTACAGCGATCTTTAGGCTAAAATCGCGTTTTTACGACGATCTTTCAGCTAAATTCGCGTTTTTCAATGATCTTTTGACGAAATATGAGTTTTTTCAATGATCCTTTGACGAAATTAACGTTTTTTTTGGCGATCTTTTGCTGAAATTTGCTTTTCCCCCAGGTAATTCTTTGACAAAAATCGCGTTTCTTCAGCAATTTTTTGGCGAAATTTGCATTTTTTCAACGATCCTTTGACGAAATTTACGTTTTTCACATGATTCTCTGAAGAAATTCGTGTTTTTTCCGCAATTCCTTGACGAAATTCGCTTTTTTCGGCGATCCTTCGACGAAATTCGCTTTTGGCGATCTTTTGACGGAATTCTCGTTTTTCAACGATCTTTTGATGAAATTCGTGTTTTTTGGCAATCCTTTGGCGAAATTTGCCTTTTCCCGCCAATTTTTTGACAAAATTCGCGTTTCTTCGCACGATCCTGCAACAAATTTCGCGCCTTTTTCGAGTGATCCTACGACGAAATTCGCATTTTTTTTTTTTCAGAAAATCGTAGTTTTAGGCAGATTTTCGTAGCATCGTAGTCTGTGGTTCAAAATCGTAGCAACTACGATTTTTTCGTAGCAGTTGGCAGCTCTGCCTTCCATACATGTGTAAAATTAAATCCATAATATTGCAGTTTATTCAAGATATTGATTTATTTATATATAAAATTGCTATTGATTACAATAAACCTATCGAGTATTTTAGTGAATGGAGATTTTCTGTAATAGATAAATTTAAAAATGAAATTATAAAAAATTATCAACATATTACACATGCAGCTTTTAAAAATATAAATAAACATATATCAGAACTACAAAACAAATTTATAATTACTTATATAGATAAATCTCCAAATAATTATGCTATTATTTGTAAAGAGTACTATAAAGTGTTAATTCACAATGCAATTAACACAAGTAATATTTTTAATAAAACTAAATTAAATATTGAAATTAATAATAGAAAATTATTAAATTATCACAAATTACTAAAAATCAAATATAATCATTTAAATTATCCTTATCTTGTTATAATTCCAAAATTTCATAAAAATCCAATTAAATTTCGCACACTTACCATCGGGTGTAACACATATAATAATAATGCAAGCAATTTACTTCTTAATATTTTAAAGCAGATATATGATAAAACGATAAAACATAATAACCAACATTGCCTAAAAAACAGTTTTCAGCTTATTAATAAAATACATAATATCAATCCGGTAAAATTCATAAAAACATTGGATTTTAATGATTTATTTAATAACATTGATATAAAAGACTTACATAAAACAATGTGTACATTATTTAAAGAATTTAAATCTCAATTAAAATTAAAAGATCATATTTCCGTAAATTTTTTAAAAACTTTATTAAACTTTACATTGCATAATAATTACATCATATACGAAAATATTATTTATAAACAATGCCAGGGAATACCGCAGGGTGGGACCGCTTCTAGCATTCTCTATAACCTTTACTTATATTATTATGAAAGAAATATTGGTCCGAACAATGATTATGTATTTTATCGCTATATTGATGACATTATCATTTTTTATTTCAATGATAAAAATTGCACATCACCACTCAATTTTTATCCTAATCAGCTTACATTAAGCAAAAATGATTTGATTAATAATAATATAAATTTCCTTGACTTAAAAATTAATAAAAATTAATATTAATAATAATTATAAATTAATATTTGATATTTATGATAAAAGATTTGACTTTCCTTTTAAAGTAAATATTTTTACCAATTTTGCTTCATGTTTACATAAATCAGTTTATAAAAATATAATTATCAATTACCTTCAAAGTATAAAATATCTATGCTTAGATATAAATAAAAACAAAAATATTAGATTTATACGAAATCAAGCAAAACTATATGGTTATCCTATTTTTTTGATAAATTCAATTATCAACTCTTTTAAATAACATTTATTACATTATATAAATATAAACATGTTATGTAATAATTTATTTTGTTTTAGTGTGCGATAAAATATAGCAAATGATATAGCAAATAATACAATTTAAACATATATAAGGACTATTATTAAGCTGGTTGAACAATGTTTACACTTTATATAGTCATGGTGAATGTGCGTTTAGCCGATCACCTTTATATTAAGTGATACTAATGATCAGTTATAAAAAGTCTATAAAATGTCTTGTGATGCTCACGGAATTTTGGATAATTATTGTGAGTAAAATATTTTATCTATTCTTTACAAGTTTTTTATTTCCAATTTTGCTATTTCCAATTGTTTTCTGGTAATAATACAGTATACCTGTATGAATATACTGATCTTAGCATAAATGCCAGTATATTTATGAAATACTGTATTATTTTTAAAACACGTGTGGATACATCCAGGCTGATGATTATATCTACACGTGTTTTTTCATATCCAATTCTAATTTAAATCTCTTGTTATCCAATTTTCCATTATATTTAGTGAATATTTCATTTCAAAATCCATTTGTATTCACTTGATATCAACTTCAAATTATTAACATTTTATGGTTTAATATATAATTTTTTTCTCTCTCTCTTTTTAAATATTCTTCATATTTTCAGTATTTTTGGCCAATTACCATTGAAGCAAATGCTATGGTAAAATTATGATTTCACTTGTTAATTTATTAACTATGTGGTATTCTGTCTACACTTTATTACTAATTATCTCTTAGGAGATTTAATATATATATATATATATATATAATATCTTTGAATTTCAAAAAACACCATATATGTGTATATATATGTGTGTGTGTCATATATTCTTCATACAGTAGAGCGCCGATTATCCGAACTCCAATTAACCGAACTTCCAATTATCCGAACCGTGTTTTTCGACTTTTAAAATTTTTTAACCGAACTTCCAATTATCCGAACAGCGTATTTCTCTTTTTAAAAATTTTTTCCGAACTTCCAATTATGCGAACGGCGTATTTTTCATTTTAAAAAAAAAAAACCTCCAAAACCTAAATTTTTTTTTTTTCTGTCCCTTCCAATTACATTTCTCTTTTTTCACCCTGTTATCTATCTTTTTTCTTTTCTTTCTTGGCATACAAAATTTAATCCGGAAACTGCAAGGTATTTTTGGGGAGTTTTGTTAGTGGGAAGAGAGAACACAAAAGGTTTGAAGAAAGAGGTTGAGAAACCAAGGTCAAAGCACAAAATTCCTGTTTGTATTTTTCTCCCCTCACCCTCGCTGTGGACACGTGTTGCAATCAATGTCTATGGTTGCAATGCAATCCCAAGGGGGTGGGAGGATATTTCTTTGAAGTTTCTTATCGCAATGGAAAGGTCACAGACCCGGTGTGAAGCCAGGACCAGAGAAAAGTAAGGGCTACGACATTTCTTTGACACCAGGTCGGGAGTGGAGAAAAACTGGTTTGTGTGACGTAGCTACGTTGACAAAGGTTTCTTGTTAGCGGTTGTTGATTGCACCAGCGATCTAGCTCATTTATTTTTCTGCAACGAAGGAGAAAAGATGTCTGGAAAGCGAAAAAGAGTTGTTCTTTCGCTAGGAGACAAAGTAAAGATATTGAAGAGGCTGAAAAATGGTGAAGCAGGTACAAAATTAGCAGTGGAGTTTGGTGTAGGAAAGTCTACAATATCAGATATAAAAAAGAATGAAGAATCAGTTATGAAGTATGTAACGGGACTTGAAAGTGAGCAAGGAAGCTTAGATAGAAAATCGATGAAAAAATCCTTTGATGATAAAGTAGATAAAGCTTTGCACATGTGGTTTTTGCAGAAACGCTCATCTGGTCATCCCATTTCTGGACCCTTTTTATGTGAGAAGGCTATATTTTTCAACGAAAAGCTGAATGGAGAAAATACTAATGCATTTCAAGCAAGCTCTGGGTGGCTTAGAAATTTTAAGCTACGGCATGGTATACGCGAAATCGGATTGCATGGTGAAAAATTATCTGCATCTACAGAGGCTGCTACGAAATTCGTAAAAGAATTTATTGAATTTGTTGAATCAGAAAAATACGAAGAAGAATTTATTTACAATGCAGAGGAGACTGGCCTGTTTTGGAGATCTTTACCCCGAAAATCATTAGCATCTGAGTTCGAAAAAAGTGCTTCTGCAACTAAATTAAACAAAGAAAGAATCACAATTCTTAATTGCGCAAATGCAACCGGTAACCATCGAATACCATTGTTTGTGATAGGACAGTCAAAGAAGCCTCGATCTTTTAAGAATTGGAAAAATCTGCCAGTAATTTACACTTCTCAAAGGAAGGCTTGAATGACATCAGAAGTTTTCATTGATTGGTATGATCACACATTCATTCCTAAAGTTAAGACACATCAAGAAGATATGAAGAAAGAGGCCAGAGTACTCCTACTTCTTGATAATGCACCTTCACATCCGTGTGCAGATACCCTTGAACGGGAAAATGGGAAGTTCCGAGTAAAGTTCTTGCCACCTAACGTTACATCGCTGATACAGCCCATGGATCAGAGTGTAATAGAGACATTTAAGCGCTTTTATAGAAAGCAAATGTTGAGAAAGATGCTTCTATCAGAAGACACTGAAGAGCCTGATTCCCAGAATGCCATAAAAATTAATTTAAAAGATTGTTGCATTATGGCTGCCAATTCCTGGAAGCTTGTAAAATCATCAACGTTAAAAAATGCCTGGAATAAAATTTTAAACAGAGAAAAAAGTGATACTGGAGCAGAAGCATCTGATAAGGAAAATGAGGAGTGTAAAACTATAAAAGAGATGGGAAGAATCCTAAATTATGAGGAAAAAGAAATTAATGAGTGGATAAATTGTGACATGCAAGACCCTGGATATCAGATTTTAAATGACAATGAGATTGTGGTTGAGATTGAAGGCGAAAATGAAGAAAATGAAAATGAAATTGAAAATGAATGCTCTGAAAATGACCCAGGTCCATCACATAGCGAAGCCTTTGAATGCTTGGAAACAGCTATGAAATGGCTCAAAAGGCAGAAAGACGCTGATCCTATTCAAGCAATGCATTTAAGAAGCATTAGAGATATGGCAGCATTGAAAAGAATGTCTTCTTTGAAGCAAGAAAAAATCAAAAGCTTTTTTACTTAAATTATAATCTTAAAAAAAAAAAAAAAAAGGACAAAAAAAAAGTTTAAAAAATGAAAAAAAGACAAAAAAATGTTTAAAAAATGAAAAAAAGGCAAAAAAAAACATTTTTAAACACGCCAGCACTAACAGTGTTGCCAGTCCTAAGCCTGGATAAAGTGTGAAGGTTTTTGTATAGATAGGGATATCCTTTAAATTGTCTGTCCAATTATCCGAACTTTTGCTTATCCGAACTAGGGTCGGTCCCGACGTGTTCGGATAATCGGCGCTCTACTGTATATGACTATAATTTGGCCATATACATATGAAATGTCATTATGTCATATCGAGGCAGTACATCTCAGTCGCTTCACGATACATCCTTGATGGGCTGCTATAATAAGGAAGTATGGTACCCCCCGCCCCCCCCCCCCCATACACACACACACACAAAAATAACATCCAATAACAAAACAAAAACTTATTACTTTACTCTTCTTTTTTATTTTATTTTTATTTCATTTTATTGTTAATCATTTGCAAATTTTTAATTTTACTTTGACATAATTTTATAAATATAAAGACATTTGTCCAAAAGTTTTTAAGGAAAAAAAAACCTTGCTGAGTTAATTATGGCCTACCCTGTAAATCATATTCATATTTTGAGATAAATTTAAAAAAATTGAAACTACAATCACATGTGACATGAAAACTAATTTTAAAGAGTTAAAAACAAACAGATAGAATAAAGATAATGTACAACAATATAAAAAATTTAGATTTCTTCACTGTAAAACAGAAAACAGAAAAAAAAAGCCAAATACAATTCTGGGCATATTCAAATGCAATGTATCTTTTGATCGATTCAATAATTTAACTTATTAATTTTATGTTCAAAATAAACTGAAAATCATCTATCTTTTAGCTAACGGATTTCAATTTAGCTCTAAAGTGTGGTATATTATGGTTAATTTTTTGTAATCAGATCTATAGCCAAATGAGGGGGTTACAGTGGAGTAAATCAAAAATTTGAAAAATCTAGATAACAATATTTTCACTGAACGTATATTAATTTCTGTTCAGTGTGACAGTCAAATAAGTCATAGTTCACTCAGGGAGTCGCTAAAGGGCAAAACAAGTTGGACCACTTAATACAATGGCAATACGACAAGTTTCTCAAAACTCTTCATTTCTCAAATTACTAAATATTGACTTACTCCACTGTCATTATAATTAGAGATCGACCGAAATTTCAGTTTCGACGCAAAATCGGAGTTTCGCCGAATATTCGTTTTCGGCGAAACTGCTGCCAAAATTTCGGCCTAACTGAAACTCGACCGAAAGTATCTGTATTTCAAAATCTCGTTCTTCCTTTCGGAAATTTTCAACTTTACTCATTGATATGAGTTGTATCGGCTCAAATGCGACACTGTTAGGTAGCTTTCAATACATAAACTTTTTTACCAAAAATAGAACCGACTTCAAAAACTACTGAAAAGCGAAAAATAAATTTTTTAACCAAAAATAGAAGCGACTTCAAAAACTACTACAAAGTAAAAAATAATTTTTTTTTAGGTAATAGTTAATAAGAAATTAAATTAAGAGCATTGTATTTACCATGCATATTATTATATTTATGTACATTAATTTGATTTTTTGGAGTCTGTGCCAGCCAAGCCAAGTTAAAGCCATGTTACCATTTTTAAACATTTCATCTGATGGTATAAATGTGTATTTTCAAATGAGATTAGCAACTATATGTCAACAAACATTGCTTTGGAAATTAGTTAATCATTTAAGTCACTGTATTTTCTACCATTGATGAGTTATATGTATTTTTTTTATTGTCTCGTATTTATGTAGATATAATTTATACGCGTGTTACAATTTATATTGGATATTTTGTTTTGAATTTTGTACTTGGCTTGGCTGGCACCGACTCCAAAAAATCAAATTAATGTACATAAATATAATAATATGCATGGTAAATACAATGCTCTTAATTTAATTTCTTATTAACTATTACCTAAAAAAATTATTTTTTACTTTGTAGTAGTTTTTGAAGTCGCTTCTATTTTTGGTTAAAAAATTTATTTTTCGCTTTTCAGTAGTTTTTGAAGTCGGTTCTATTTTCGGTAAAAAAGTTTATTTTTCGCTTTTTAGTAGTTTTTGAAGTCGGTTCAATTTTTGGTTAAAAAGTTTATTTTTCGCTTTTTAGTAGTTTTTGAAGTCGGTTCTTTTTTTTTTTTTTTTTTTTGGTTAAAAAGTTTATTTATTTATTTATTACTTTAGTGATATCCATATTTACGTTAAACCATATTGTTGCTAATATCTTTTTTATTTCACGTTAACCTGGGCAGTAGACTCGAGTATCGAAGATTAGAAAATTCATCATTATTCTCATCTAATGTCTTTAAAGCGTTTAATCATATCTATATTTACAACAGTAGACTCGAGTACGGAAGATTAGAACATTTATCATTATTCTCATCTAATGTCTTTAAAGCCTTTAATGATACCTATATTTACAACAGTAGATTCGAGTACGGAAGATTAGAAAATTTATCTTTATTCTCATCTAATGTCTTTAAAGCCTTTAATGATATCTATATTAACATTAAACCATATTTTTGCTAATATATTTTTTATTTCATGCTAACCTTGGCAGTAGACTCAATTACGGAAGATTAGAAATTTTATCATTATTCTCACCTAATCATCTTGGATGTGTCATAATCGGGCTGTATACTACAGTTTTGGTAACTGTGTAATTCAATGGTTTCGGTGCTTATGCTTAATGTGTACTGATTTTTACGATTCGTACAAAGTAAATACACTGCGCCAACAATGTCGTCTATAATACTATTTGGAGTAACCCCTTTCTTTCTTTATTGTTACTCTATAGTTAATATTATGTAGTAGAAATATTAAAAGACAATTGCAGAAGCATTTATATACAACTGTATTGTATAATATAATATAGATATTGGATATTTTAAAGGCAGTTTCCAACTAGTGAGCCACAGGTGATAAATCGCCAAATATTTTCTGTAACTCGTACATTTGTATGGGATTTGAAACAACAATTTTTTCAATTATGCGCCAATAAACGCTCGTCAAAATATGCCAAACCGCTGTGAAACTGCAACAATGGAACTTTTAAAAGATTCAAAAGTAGATTTGTTGTGGCATAATTTATAGTTTTTATCCGTACATTGTATTATATTTATCCAATTCACAATTTTATGCAATTTTGCTTTTCAAATTTGGCAACACTCAAAACTTTTTGTTTAGGTCTTAAAAAGTTTGTTCTATGAAAATAAATCCGACAAGTTAAAGCTGATTTAAATATGTCAGTCTTTTTATTATTTGCAAATTCACGTAATAGAATATTTTATGATATTAAATGAAAGTCATCTGCCCAACAAATTAACTATTTTTAAAATGCTTATTTTTTTTCGTTTTTATTGAATTTCTGAAAAAGTACTGAACCAATTTTCATAAAATTTAAATGGGACCAATTCGAGAGTATTCTCTTTCGAATAAAAAAAAAATCACATAAATAGGACGCATAGTTCCAGAGTAATCGGTGTACATACATAAAAAAAAAAAAAAAAAAAATACATACACGTCGAATTGATAACCTCCTCCTTTTTTGAGTCGGTTAAAAAAAGTATAAAGCTACCTATTGCAGCCGTTCGGAGGAAAGCAGTTCCGGAAAATTTCGATATATTTTCACAGATCATGACCCCCAGACCCCAAAACCACCCACCGTTCAAATGTTGATTTATATATATATATATATATCCATATATATATATATATATCTGACCTATGTCATACGATAACGCTCGTATTTATAAATCGATTTTGATGAAACTAATTGTGTGTATTAAGGTCACCAATGTCTCGACCAAGTTTGTTGGCCAGCTTGGTCCGCCATTTTGTTTCAAGATGGCGGCCATTTAAAAATTTACAACTAAAATAAATATACAAAAAAATTAAAAATTTAAATTTATTTTTTAATTACGTGTTAGGCCTTGATACAAGGATTCCAGAGTATTTTTTGGTTTACCTCTATCTTAAAAAATGGCTGAGGTAGAGCAGTTTGAAATTCTAGGGTGGCTGACATTTTGAAACAAAACAGCACATTAACGCGATTACTCGCAAATTATTTTCTTTCATTGTTGTAATAATTTTCCCAATCATATGCATAAAACTATATATTCATATCCGTTAGCGCCAAAATTGGCGAAATATCGACAAAATTGGCGAAATATCGCCAAATTTGGCGACCAAAATAAGTCTTCATAAATGAAGCCAATTTGGCTATTGCTCAATAATTTGGCGAATTTTTTATTCAAATTCAGTATTAAAGAATCTTTTGTAAACGTTTCTTTGCATTTTAACTTGCTGTTTTCGTGTAACATTAGCTAAAATTTTAAAATGAAGATGTAGGAAAGCTACCTTTTCCTCCCAGTACAGGCCGGAAGGACTTTTTATTGTTGTGAACTCCACTGTTTATCATTATCGGTCATGACTGATCCATGATGCGCGTGTAAATTATAAAGCAAGCAATGCATATATGACTAAACCTAAAAGACGCTTATCATGTGATCTTTAAAAGCTGAAAACTTAACAGTTATAGAAAATTTTTACTTTAAAACTCCAGATTGTTTCAAATGCTTTATGAGAAAGGTGTTGTTAAAACATATGAAGATTTTCGAAATTTATTACAAAACATTATATCGAGGTATGTATACTTAAAATATTTTTTTATTAGATGAAATTCGTATAATTGAAAACTATTTCTGTCTTATTGCTAAATTAATTACATTTTATTTTATATGAACAAAAAATAGTTTTGGATAGAGGCACAGAGAGTCAGCTTGGCACCGGAGATAAAAATTTCAAACAAGGGGTGCCATTTCAATACTTTCTTAGGGAGGCAGGGAGTGGCAAAGCTTTTTTTTTGGGGGGGGGAGGTGGTGAGTGAGCAGAGATTTATTTTTATCTTATTGTGCACCCTAAAAGAAAATTGACAACTGTTACATTTTTATCCTTATATATATATATATATATATATATGAAAGGATAAAAGCTAAACCCCTTTTTAAAATGCAAAATCCCTTTTTGCCCCTTTTAAAATTTTAAATTACCGTTTTAAAAAATAGAAATTTAAATCAAAACTTTTAAATGCTTTAATAATTGTGTTTCAATTGATTGAAAATGCCGTCGCCCCTGTTAAATTAGTTTTCCTGCATCACATCTTATAACTTTCAAAGATCGTTTTCTGACTCTTCATAAGAATATTTGTGCTGACGCTAACGCAATTTTAAAGTCTTGCGGCATCCGATCGGCCGATAGAGCCAACGCCTTTATTCCACACAATCAATCACTCAGCTCGCGGCCAATTAAAATTAAAAATACGCCTCTTTTGACTTAGACGACCTCTAGCAGAAATAATGCAAAAACCTCATATTTATACCATTGCACTGCTATCAGGAGCGAACTTTTTACGATTTCCCTCATCTAAACAAATCCACGCCAATCTGCTCTCTCGGAATTGCCTCGCGATGGACGAACCTTCGATGTCCAGACAGACTTAAAAAGCAGCTCTCACGCCAATATGGGCCTGGTTTAAAAGGAAGCATGTAAGAAAAAGAAATAAACCAGGTTCCGTAATAGACGGTGTCTTCCTTTAAACAGACATACATTCACTCGGAATTTAACCGAATCCCGCTCACGGCCCAGGACTACAAGAGCATGCATTGGAATCAGAATGAGCGCTTTGACGTAAATACGGAGCCGCCATCAGTCCGCGCAGCCACCGGCCCGGCGATCAAGGACCCACCGACGGAGCAACACGCATCGTTTCAGAAGTCGAGTAGGACAGTTCATCTCAACGGGAAAATCCCAAAAACTAAACAGTTACGTAATCTACGCCCGTCAATCACAGCGAATACCTCCGTGAAAAATTCTTACAGCATACGGTGAAAGACTTACGGAATTTATCCCAAGAACTCAAAAGTACTTAATCTCCCTTCGTCAAAAGGAAAGGGAATCATTAACTTTTCTTCATTCTCAATTTTGTGCAGTATTTCATTCTGCCGGCAAGAATCGAAGTGTTTTATCGGATGAAAAGTAGGTCAACTACACAGCTGTTTTCAATTTTCAAGAGCGCGCCGGTAAAGAAATGAACTCGTGACTCAGATGTTTCGGTTTCTGGTTTCTGGACTATTTAGAAAAATAAATAACTGCGCTCAGCAAAAACAAAAACCACGTGACTACGGGAAAAAGTATTTTTGTGGGCAGTGCAAGATATAGAGATAAATATTTCAGTGAAATTAATTTATTATTGTTTCGCGTCGCGGTGAAAAAAAAAAAAAAAAAAAGTAAGAGGTAAATTTTTCATGGATTTATTTAAAGCAAAGCCGTATAAAGGTATGTACTTTTGATATTAACGTACAGAAAAAAAAAAAAAAAAAAAAAAAATTTTTTTTTTAAAGATCTTTTTAGTGAGAGGCAGTGGTTCTCAAACTTTTTATTTAATTTTTTATGCATGCCAAAAATAAATTAAAGAGGATTATTTTATTATGCTATAACTTGTGTGAAAATTTTAATTATTTTTAAGTCAGCTATTTAAGTTCAAATATATAATTGTTTATGTATTGTGTTTAACGTAATTTTAAAGAGATGAAAGAGTAAGAATGGTGATTTTTATGAAAATTCTTTAGTTGTGTTGAACTGATAATTACGATTTTAATGAAAAATAACATTAACTAAACCTCATATTAAAATCATTTTTCTAGACAGTTTGAAAATATTTTAGCAGAAGTGAAAATTTTATTATTATTATAATATTTTTATTATTAAGTGTTAAACTTTTTAAAGGTGATTTATATGCAACGTACTTTATAGTTAGTGAGGTTATTTAAATTTTTTTTTATTGAATTCAAGTTATTGAAAAAAAAAAAAAAAAATATTAAGGTGGATTTTAATTTTAAAAAGATGATTTTAACAGATATTTAGATATAGTGTTACAAATTTTAAATAGTTTGAAAGATTTTTTCATTTTTATTCTTATGTGCTTTAATTGTGTATTATATTTCTGTGTAATTCAGTGATATTTAGTATTTATATCTATCATGAGTAACCCAACACCTCCCAAAGAAGTAGAGGATTTAACAGACAAATCAGGTGACCCCGAAAAAGAAAAAAATCAAATTTCGAGCAAAGATGATAATCCCGCTAATAATCCTGAAGAGAAAAATAATCAGAAGTCTAGTCAGGAATCTGGAGGTGCACCAGAGACATCTGGTGTAACAATGTTAGGTGGACAGACCCTGTCAGCTCAAGCTGGGTCTGGTCACACTTCAGTATCCGCCAACCCAAAAATGTCAGTAGACCCCGATATCGTTGCGTTTTCTCCGCAAGATGGAATGTCTTGGATACCATGGTTAGCCTATTTCGAGAGTGTCTGTATAGGACAGGGAAAAGATGAGTGCTGGAAAATTAGGCACATACAGAAGTATTTAAAGGACAGTGCACTTACGTTGTACATTAATAATTGTCTAAATGTACTTCATTGGTCCGAATTTGTCACTTTGTTTAATGAACACTACGAAATTCCAGATACCCTTTCTCTCACTGATTTTTCACGTATTAGATATAAAGTTGGAGAGGACTTGAACGAATATTATCAAAAAAAGACTAAAGTAGGCCGAACCTTAGGTTTAGAGCAGAAACTTATCCTGGAAGGGTTAACGGAGGGCTTGCCATTAGAAATGCAGAAATTAGTTATTGCAGGCAACCCCTCAACTACACATGCATGGCGTGAATTAGTTTTCAGAATTAGCAAACTGCAACTGGACAGAAAGGGAAATGAGAGCAAATTTGAAGCAAGCCCCCAAAACCCCAATCAGTATCGCCAATGGCGACCAAACCGACCTCCATATGAGAATGGACAGAATTTTAACAGGCAGTGGAACTACAGAGTTCCCTATCAAACACACCCCATTCGACCTTTTCCATCAAATCAAGCCAGAAATCCCCAAAATACGTTTAGACCGACTTCAAATGTTCCACCACGACCTAATGTACACCACCAGACCACTTTGCCGCCCTATCCATGCAAAGTTTGTCTTAATATCGGAATACCAAATGCGTATCATTGGGTGGGAAACTGCCCTTTTCGACAACAAGTGTTAGCAGTACCAACCCCTAGTCACAATATGACTTTGCCGAACCCCAACCAAGATCATAGCGCTAATGAGTCATCCCGAAATACATCTAGTAATCAATGACGATTTCTTATGTCCGGACATATACAAAAAGAAAAAGCTAGCTATAAAAAATCAAATAGAGATTGTCATAAAGTTACTTATGTAAAAAATGAAGACTCACTACCTTGTTTGATCGATACTGGGAGTTCGATTAGTGTTATTCCTTGTCATTTAGCCCATAAACTTAACCTAAAAATATGTAAAGTTCAGCAGAGTATACCAGTCACCCAAACACAAGGTGTTCTTGCTTTGAAAGAAAAATGCCTTGTTAGTTTGCAATTAGGACGTATCTCTAAGAGAATTGAACTTTTTATAATTAACAATCAGTTACCTTATGCTTTGATTGGGCTACCCCATTGCAAACTGTTTAGATTAAATATTGACTGTGTTAAAATGCAAATAACTCAAGATAATAAGAAAGTACCTCTCATGGACCATATTCCAACAAATGCGTCTCACCATACTTTACATTTATCAGAAGTATATACTAACCAGCCAGCAATTGAAAATGCAGAGATATTCGAAGAAAATTTTGAGCCGGAGTTGTTCGAGACCACTGACCATGTGCAAAATGTTCAGTCTGTCAGAGAACAATTACCTGCTCTTCTAGCCAAATATGTCTGTATTTTCGCCAAAGATAAATATGATATAGGCTGTGTAAACATGGAACCCCAGAGAATACAGTTAACATCAGATCTCCCCGTTTCTTTAAGAGCATATCGCACTTCCCCTAAGGAAGAAGAGGAAATTAAAGAACAAATTCAAAATTTATTGCGAGCCGGTATCATTAAAGAAAGCTATTCCCCTTATTCATCACCCGTAACTTTGGTGTATAAACGTGAAGAAGGGAAGAAAACCCGGTTATGTATTGACTTCCGAAAATTAAATGCCATTACAAAAACAGATGCAGAACCCTTACCTCGAATCGACACCCTGTTCGATAAATTGGCGCATGCTAAAATTTTTTCCACTCTTGACTTAGCTAGTGGATATTGGCACATTCCTATCCACCCTCGAGACACTGAGAAGCTGGCATTTGCCACCACCTTTGGATTATATGAGTGGAATCGTTTACCGTTTGGATGGAAAAACTCACCTGCTTGGTTTAACCGTACCCTCCGTAGAATTCTTAATAAATACAAAATTGACTTTGCCTGTAGTTACTTTGATGATGTTATTGTATTCTCCCAAAATGAAGAGGAACATTTATGTCATTTAGAGACATTATTTAATATCTGTGTTCAAGAAAACCTTAAACTCAAATTGTCAAAGTGTAATTTTGTGAAATCCAAAATTAACTTTCTAGGATATGAAGTTTCGAACGGTTGTATCACACCTGACAACCCTAATATAGAGACGATTAAGAAATTAACACCACCAACGAATGTAAAAGAATTACAACGTTTTTTGGGATCTATAAATGTTTATCACAAATTTATTCCAAAGTATGCTAACATTCGATACCCTCTCAACAATTTGTTGAAGAAAAATGTCCCTTATGTGTGGGACCAAAATTGTCAAAATTCTTTTGAAAAATTAAAAAATGCTTTAATTGAAAAACCAATCTTAAAGTTGTTTGATCCCAAAACACCTTGTCATTTGTTTGTAGACGCATCAAGTCATGGAGTGGGATGTGTAGTGAAACAAGTTGATGAAAAAGGAACATTACATCCTATAGCATATCACTCTAGAAATCTTCGCGATTATGAAAAAAATTATGCAATTACGGAGTTAGAATGTTTGGCGATTGTGGATGCTTTAGATAAATTTTATCATTATTTACACGGTCAAAAATTTGTCATACATACAGATCATGCGGCACTTACCTGGCTCAAAAGTGTTAAAAATTTAAGAGGACGTCTTTTCCGCTGGTCCCTAAAACTTAGTATGTTTGACTATGAAATTAAATACCAGAAAGGCTCCACTAATGTTGAAGCTGATATGCTATCTAGACAACCTGTTTCAGAAAATTTACCCCATATTATACATCTCCTTGACTTGAATGAAGTAAGAGACAATCAGAAGAAAGAAAATGTAACAATTGATGGTAAAAAGTACACTGAGATAAATGATGTTGTTGTTATTAAAAAGAAAGGTTTGTATAAGATTGTGGTTCCCATGTCTTTACGTTTACCCCTATTAGAAAAAACCCACACACAATTTGGCCACCCTGGAATTTATAAAATGATAAATTTAATCTCTCCGCAATATTATTGGCCTAACTTTAATCAGGACATTGAAAATTTTGTAAAACACTGCCACACTTGTCAGATAAACAAAAAATGTAGACAAAAAAGATTTGGCTTATTGCAATTAATGCCCCCAACAGAGATACCTTTTGAATGTTTGGCAGTAGACTCTGTTGGCGGATTTAATTATTACAATTCTACAAAAAAATATTTGCATTTAGTCGTTGACCATGCAACTCGCTATGTGTGGGGTTTTCCTTCAAAAAGTGTAACTACCGAAACTTATACAAACATTTTGAAACAATTATTTCAGATACAAGTACCAGATAGATTGTTAACCGACAGAAATGGAGCATTTACGGCTTCCAGGTTTAGGAGATTTCTTCGTAATTACAATATAAAACACAGATTGACGAGCAGCCATCACCCGGAAACGAATGGGAAAATTGAACGACTAAATCAGACTATTGTCACTAGATTAAAATGTAAAGTCAATTCCACATCCAAGAAAATACCCTGGACTAAGCTTTTAGATGAAGTCTTATATGAATATAATAACACCCCTCATTCTGTAACCCAATTCACCCCTAGCTATTTATTTTTAGGAAATTTACCATATGATCCCCCTTTACCAAATAATAGTTACTATCCCCCTGTGGAAGAAGCTAGAAAATTGGCTAAAGAGAGAACAATTGCTTACCATAAAAAGAATAAAGTCCGTTATGATGCTCGTTTCCTTCCTGTAAAGTTTAAAGTTGGTGACATTGTGATGTATGAAGAATTTCACTATCCGAATACCCGTAAATTGACTGCACCATATTCTGGCCCATACACCATTTTAAAACAACTTTCTGATGTATCCTTTGAAATTGATAAACCCAGCCCACATTTTAAGAGAAATTCCGAAATTGTCCATTCCTCCAAGTTAAGATACTACCACCCTCCTCAAAATCTTAAACTCAGCCATGAATAAACCCCATCTATCTCTTTCAGCTGTCAATTTTTTTTAATTTTTGCTTTCCTATCGTCCCCCTTACTCGTAGCATTTGGATGAGGACCCAGCTGGGCGTGTAACCTATCTCCCCAGCAGTGTAGAATGATGGTGACAGTTTAAAAGTACTGTTAGAATTTTTATTATTTTTTTTTTAAAAATATTATAATGACGAATTGATGACACATGAAGGGGTCCTCCGCTCCGTGGCCACCCATCTTTAGCCGGACTGTTTTCCCAGATTCTCTTTCCAGGTTGAACGGAGAATCTGGCAAAACTGCTTCGCTTCCCCTCTGCAGGTGAATATCGATTACCCACTTTTCTTTTTCTGTCGTGCGAGTGGCACATTTTTGGGTGATATTCCCCTCAGAGTATTAAAACCCATATCGCACTGACCCTGCGCATGGTGAAAATTATAGCAAGTGTATATTTAGTTTTTATTAGCTGTAGTTTTCTTTTTTTTTAAACAACTTAGTGTTGTTTTTTCATGGATATAAACCTAAGGCTGCATCATAGAAGTAGCTAAGTCCCGAACAAAACGGAAAGGTATACGAAGAAATATAATTTGTTTTTGTTATTAGTATTTTAGGATATTTTACTGTTATTTTATCTCAGTGTGAAAATTCAATATTTCTAGAAATGCAAGCTTTTCAAATTGCATTTGAGATACAATATATTTTGTTGATAGTATTAGTGCATATTTTGTATTATTGAATATTTTATATTTTTGAATAATTTGTATTTGTGAATATATTTTACATTTTAATATTTTGTATTTGTGAATATTTTTTTTTACATTTGAACATTGTCTATTATTGAATATTTTTTACATTTGCATATGTTGTATAGTTTTCAGTATGTTTACCTGTGAATATTTTAATATATTATATAGTTTATGGTTGCAATTTGCAATTATACACAAAAGGATGTTTCCCAACAAACTATATCAAAAACTTTAAAACAAAAACTGGAAAGAAAGGGAAACACTACAAACACAGTTATGTTATGACAACTGTTATAATCAAGATATGTCGTCTCGAGACACATTATTGTTTTGCTGCAGCACCATTGAAAGAATTCCATTATTTTAGTGTAACCAATATTTTTATGTAAATTTGATATATAAATGTAAAAATAGGTCCAATTGACTTGAGAGCTGAAGTAATTACTGAAGAGATGGAGAAATTACTTGAGAGCTGGAGAAAATAAGAATTTAAAAAAAAAAAAAAAAAAAAAAAAAAAAAAGAACACGGGTTAAATTCACAAGATAAGACCCACAGGTCTTGCAGGCGAGCCCTGTGGCTCTTGTTTTAGTGGGGGGGGATATGAAAGGATAAAAGCTAAACCCCTTTTTAAAATGCAAAATCCCTTTTTGCCCCTTTTAAAATTTTAAATTACCGTTTTAAAAAATAGAAATTTAAATCAAAACTTTTAAATGCTTTAATAATTGTGTTTCAATTGATTGAAAATGCCGTCGCCCCTGTTAAATTAGTTTTCCTGCATCACATCTTATAACTTTCAAAGATCGTTTTCTGACTCTTCATAAGAATATTTGTGCTGACGCTAACGCAATTTTAAAGTCTTGCGGCATCCGATCGGCCGATAGAGCCAACGCCTTTATTCCACACAATCAATCACTCAGCTCGCGGCCAATTAAAATTAAAAATACGCCTCTTTTGACTTAGACGACCTCTAGCAGAAATAATGCAAAAACCTCATATTTATACCATTGCACTGCTATCAGGAGCGAACTTTTTACGATTTCCCTCATCTAAACAAATCCACGCCAATCTGCTCTCTCGGAATTGCCTCGCGATGGACGAACCTTCGATGTCCAGACAGACTTAAAAAGCAGCTCTCACGCCAATATGGGCCTGGTTTAAAAGGAAGCATGTAAGAAAAAGAAATAAACCAGGTTCCGTAATAGACGGTGTCTTCCTTTAAACAGACATACATTCACTCGGAATTTAACCGAATCCCGCTCACGGCCCAGGACTACAAGAGCATGCATTGGAATCAGAATGAGCGCTTTGACGTAAATACGGAGCCGCCATCAGTCCGCGCAGCCACCGGCCCGGCGATCAAGGACCCACCGACGGAGCAACACGCATCGTTTCATATATATATAAAATTAGCTAAAGTACAAAAAAGTGTTGAACATGTCTCACTTTGAGAATATTGAAATGGAAAATAAAGTTTATAATTAATAATTTCTAGGCTTTAAATGTTGTATTAATGCTAATTTTCCTTTTTTAGTCAAATTGAACAAATTATTTTAGCTTTTGTGCCCTTTACTCAAACTTTTACTTAAACAATTACTTTTACTTAACCAATACTTAACTCTATATTTAAACAATTTAAATGCAAATTATTAATGAACTGAAAATATGAATGTAGTTAAAAATTAAATATTCATTATTGAATTTGTTTACATTATTTAACTACATTGTTAATTAATTATTGATAAATGTCTATAATTATTGGTTGTTATAAAATAATAAAATATAAAACTTGTATTATTCATGTTTCATTTTTGTTTGAAACTTATACACGCACATATATGTACGTTTGTTTGTTAGAAATGTAGTTCAATACACGTATAATTAATAAATTAATTAGTAACGTAATTAGCTATTATTAAGTAATTATTAATTATTTGTTATAAATAAATAAATGAATTAATAATTATATGCTGTAATAATATTATTATGCTAGAATAATAACTATATATATTAATATATATATATATAGTTATGTATGTATTAATCAGTTTTTTTAATTTTTTGACACTTTCGGTTTCGGTTTCGGCCGAAAGTGGGACGATCACCGAAATTCGGTTTAGGTTTCGGTCTTAAAACCTGTTTCGGTCGATCTCTAATTATAATCCCTTGAAATGATGTATTGAGCAAATATGATTTGGTGCAAGAGTGCTTTTTATTACCTTTAATGATATTCACATTGACTTTTAAAGGACATTGTAGCTATATCCTTTTAAGACTTAACCTACACAATTGTGTAGGTGATCCTAAGTGGAAAAAAAACAATTTCCTCTTTCCCTGTGATTTAAATCTGAGTCTGCCCCACACAATTGTGTAGATGCTCCTTGACATAACCTGACAACGTATATTTTTCAATCAAATATTATCCTATTAATTAGGGTTATAAACCAAGCTTTTAATTTCTACCAAAACTCTTCAGGTCTTAAAGGGATAAGAGGTTGACATTTGGCAGTGAACCTAATTACAGAACATTAATCAAATGTAAAAAAAAATAATAATAAATAAATAATGAAAGGAAATGTAACAATGTAAAAGATTTAACATTAATATTTCTCAATCAGATCAACAACTAAGGTTGATGCTAAAGATGAATGAGGAAATGATAGTGTAGAGCACCATTAAATGTTTGCTACAAAAATGAAAAAGTAATACTTGTTACAACAATGTATTTAATTTTGTACCAAACCATGCTCAATAAAATAAATTAATTGACTGTAGATTCGATTATGAAATTGTCACAAAACTTTAAAATTAAATTCATTATGAAATCTTACCAGAGTCAGAAGCTTATCAGGTTTCAAAGATGCCAAAACATGGGAAATCTAAATAAAAGCACATGTATATGATAATCCAGAAAATAAAAAGTCTAAAAAATAATATTTTGTCAAGTTAAAATTTAAAAAAAAAATAACATATTTCACAGAAAACAATTAATAGAATATTATTAATTATAAATTTTATTTTAAATTATGTTACTATAGTTTATTCAAAATAAAGATACTGAAAATATATAAAAACATGCGGGAATTAGCAGTCTTTGCAATACCTTGGTTAAAATCAACGCCAGCCAAGCAGATGATCATTGCTTTGCTGAATGAATAAATAGTTTGTTCTCTGTTAGTTCGATTGAGATTGGTGTTTGTTTATATCATTAAGAAAGCTGTGAAAAAATTGTGTTATCATTTCAACAAATATCTTATGTGTTTTAGGGTCCCATACTTAAAAAGAAAAACAGAAGCATTATGAAATTACTCCTGTGTCTGTCCGTCCATCTGTCACAGCCCTTTTTCTCATAAACTATGGTATGTGAAATGTTCAAAAGTTATAAAGCCTTTTTACCCACATATTTTCGGATTATTAACCATTGACAAATATGTTTAGGAAAAATTTAGGAGGCTAATTAAGTTACTTGAAAAAAAAAGTTTTCTTTTTTTATATTGTGTGGGGTAGCGTGTGAAAGATCTTGTTATACCAAACTAAAAAATATTTTATATTCTTTTAGGTATTATATTTTTAGAGATATTGTCAAAAATGCACTGCAAAAATATGTTCCCCCACCCCCTCTATTTCCGAATCTACTGAAACTAAAATTATGAAAAAAAATAGGGATAGTAGGAGTTTACTTAAACCTTCTGGAAAACTATAGCGATTTTTCTAGGTAACATAGTTTTTTAAAAAAAAATGCATTTTTTTCGTTACACACGAACTTTACTTTTCGGGTGGTCAGCAGGGGTATAGACGGCCGCTCGAGATATGTATCGATGCAGAAACATTCAGTCATATTTGATAATGATTTTTGAAAAGAAATGTCGGTAATTAGCCAAGATATTAATTAAGTTACTTGAAAAAAATTCTTTTTATATATCGTGTAGGGTTATTGTTCAAAAAATCACGTAACATCGAACCCAAAAAAAAAAAATTTTTTTTAGGTGTTACATTTTCACAGATATTGTCGAAAGTATACTACAAAAATATGCCCCCCCCCCCCCTCCTTCCTCCTATTTCCGAATCTATTGAAACTAAAATCATGAAAAAATAGAGGTAGTAGGAGTTTATTAATTAATAAATTTAACCCTTTGAGTGCAAGTTATACTTAGAAACAATTCTTTAAAGCTTTTTCATTTATTTAATGGGCAAAATTATCTTTAGAAACATTGCAAATTATGTTCATCTTAGATTTTAAATATATTTGCACATCATTTTAAAAAAGTAGAAAAAAAATACGATTTTAATCAGTGATTTTCTTAAAAAATCATCTGAGTTATATAATGATTCAAATTATCTGTTTAAAATCATTGACACCCTAACAAGAATTCATGTTTTAGTTGATGAAGACTTACTGATTTGCAGAACAAAAGCTAGGAAAGAATATACAAACTTTAGTTCAGGGTTGCTTGTCCAGAAAATAGATTAAAATGGAATATATAAATTGCATGAGATATGCAGTACTGCAATTGAGAAGATTGAATGTGATGCTACACTTATGCACTATTGGTATTAAATCATGTTTTTTAGCTAATTTTATTTATTTTTTTTTTTTTTACCATAAATGATCAACTTGAAAGTAAGCAAGTCCCAAAAATAATATTATTTCTAGGAAATACAAAAAGGCTCTAAGTAAATAAAAGTCACTTACATTTGAAACATAATGTACTTCACTGACTCCATACCTGGACTTGAAATAGTCCAGTTTTTTCAATCTAATAAAACAATAGGAAAAATATTATAAATTACATTTCATAGCAACTAAAAATGTATTTAAATATATAATAAGTTTTTAGTAAATTATATGTAAATAGAAATTTTAAAAAAAATTAACTTAAAAGTGTGATTCAAATAGACTCTTATAAGAATGTTCTGAAATCAAAATATGTAACTTTTTGATACAATTGAAAAGCTTAATAGAAGAAAATGTTACAGAACAAATATTAAACTCTGAAAATTTTGAAGTGAACATTTTTTATTTTAAATTTTATTGATTTATTTAATTTTTGGCAGCACATGTTTAATATGTTAACAGGGTATTAAACTCTAAGAAAAACTTATTAACATTCATCAAAAGTCTGTTACTGGGAACAGATAGATTTGTATGGTATTCCATTTGTTGAGAGGGACTAAAATTTTCTTTTTTCCATTTAAAGAAAGATTCCATTGTGAATAGGTTTTACTGTATTACATTTATACAGAAGATGTAGCAAAAATAATAATTTTACTTGTCTTTGTATGGGAAGCTTAGCTTCCTTGGCATTTCCCATTCTTAAATACCTTGGAGGTTATACTGCTTAAAGACACCCAAAAAGTTGGGTGCATTTCAGCATACTTTTTATGATAATTTGGTTTTTATGTATGTCACTTCAGGAAAGAAAGAAAGAAAACAAGTAATATAAAAACTTTTTTTTAAAGTCAATTCCTACTTAGCTTAAATAGAAACTTTTTCCAGCGATCTACACGCTTCGCCACTGACGGTATTTATTCCTAAATTTATATCCTGCTAAATATCTTACATAAGAGAAATTTTTGAAATGTGTTAAAAATTAAATAAAAAATAAATAGCTAAAATACCAAAAATTATTAGCTCGAAAAGTATTTCTCACAACATTGTTAGACAAACTGCGTTAGAAAGGTAAAAAAGCTGTATTTTTCTTGATAAAAATTTAAAATCTAATGACTATGCCGTTTTTCAAATATTGAATTTAAAAAATTACCAAACTTCACAATAAAGTGCCATAGTGATGTTACAGTTAGCGATAATACAGTTTTTTCAAATATTAATTAATTTTATTTTATTATTTAATTTTAGTTTTATACTTCATTTCTGTTCAAAAGTGTAGAACTCCACATTTATAGTCTCCTTCGCCCGCAAACCACCTGATCTTCATCTGTGAACAGCCTCATTATCTTTTTACGTGTGAAGGTGAGACTATAAATATGGAGTGAGTCTATACTTTTGAACAGAAATGAAGTATAAAACTAAAATTAAATAATAAAATGTAATTAATTAATTAATATTTGAAAAAACTGTATTAACATCAATTGTTATCCAGTACAAGTTTTAAAAAATTATTTGAACTTGAATGGATGAATAGAAAATATTTTATTAACGATTGAAAATTCCAACAAGATATATATAGAGAGAGAGTGTGAGCTAATAGTAGGAATTTAATGAGAAGAGGGTCTCTTGAAACTTTAGATAATAAATTTAAATATAGGACACATCTATCCAGTCCTAGCATGTATATCAAAGAAATTAAGGGAGGAGAAAGATGCAGTTTAATTCAAATAAATAAACACGACCTTTATTCACAATTTCTGGAGAAAAACGTCAAAAACTTTGAAGAAAAGTTCAAAGACAGAATGAATCTACCAGTTTTTAATGATTTATCATTGTATAAAAATAGAAACTATAGGAGAAGTGAAAGGCTGGAAGAATATTTCATTCAAAGAACATTTAACAATATGTTTGCATACAATATGTAGCATGCAATTGATTTTTATGTGATTATCATGAAGGTTTTAATTATATGTAATATAATAAACAGGGTTTAAAAAAAAACATGATTTTTATTGAAAAAAAAAATCAGTTTTTAATTAAATAACAAAAATCAAATTAAAATACATTACTATTTACTTAAAAGAAAATATACTGTAAAATCCTGCCTCCCACACTTTATTAAGCAATTTTGATTTTCTTTTCCATTCCCAAATATATAAATCTCCCGCCCCCCACCCCAAAAAAAAAATCGCAAAAATTAGTTTACAAATTTTAAGGGAATTTTTCACCTTTTCACAGATTTCTACTTTTGTTTTCATATAATTTCAATGAACCCCACCCCACCCTGCCAGCCACGAACCTAGATTTTCATTTATAACTTTAACAATAATGAAAATATTTTAGTGAGATTTCCGTCTTACCATTAGACTACTTTGTATAAATGTGATGATATCATTGGAAATACACTGTATTTTGGTCAGTGACACAGTATGTACTGTCAGCTATATTCCAAATTATAGAGCAACTAGCAGAGCTGTACTCAACATACAGCCAGTCAACCTTTTTTGTTCAGTTTAAGACACACAATCATTAATCCTTATTTATAAAATTGTGAGATGTGCATAAAAGTATTTAAGACCTTTCTTATTGTTTTATATATTTTTATGGGAAGACAAAAAAGGCCCTATTATTCATAATTAATTTAAAATTTTGCTGAAACACATTAAATATTTGTTTAGTCAAAAAGTTTTGTAAACATGTTTTATTCATGTTAGAGTGGTGTATGTGTTTTACAATATTTCAACACTAATCAAGCATTCTTTAAAATTAATTAAATTTGAACTAGATAATTTCACATTATAAAAAAAAAAAAAAAAGTGCATTGAGCAAAAGTTAGATTTATTAAAGAAAATCTTCTGATTTTGTATCATGATAATTTGGAAACTCTGCGTTATTATATTGTTAGCTTTTAAACTTATAATGTAGCTAATTCTGATTATATTAATCCCATCAAAAACATACATGTGAAAGAATGCCAAGTTCGTTAACAGTTTCACTAATAAAAGAAGTCAGATCTAACTGGAAACAAAGTTCTTTCGAAGCTTCTTAAATCATAGCTCCTGTCATGCATAATGTTCTTCAATTGCTTAAAATGATTTGTTATGTTATTTGCTACACAATAGAGTAACTTGGCAAGTTTTCACCCACCAACTTTATTCTTTGAGTCTGAGTACAATTTAGTCTAGTGTATCATTGGCAAAGATCTAGTCAATTTAGTATTTGAATAAGTATGTCAAAGTTAAGGTATTGATAAGTTAAGGAAGTGATTAACTTTAAGTTCAGATCAACCAAGTAGAGAAATTTGAATAAGAGAAAACTTGCCAAGTTGCTCTATTGAATAGCAAATAACATAACGAATCATTTTAAGCAATTAAAGAACATTATGCATGACAGGAGCTATGATTTAACCCTTTTAGTGCCATACATAGTTTACCAATATATGCTAAAAATGCCAGTAAAAAAGTGCATTTTTATAGATAATTTATATGAACAAGAGAAATATTCACCATTTCCGTTACAATACACCAATATTCATAATTTTTTCAACATTCTCTTCAGAAGATTTTATACTATGATAATAAAAACACAGAGCGAGAGGAGCATGATGGCACTCCTTGGCACTAAAAGGGTTAAGAAGCTTCGAAAGAACTTGGTTTCCAGTTAGATCTGACTTCTTTTATTAGCGAAACCGTTAACAAACTTGGCATTCTTTCACATGTATGTTTTTGATGGGATAACATTATTTTTTGTCAAGTAAGTAGGTATTCGTTTCCTTTTCGAAATAAATAGGTTTATATTAAATTACCATTATTTAATATTAATTAATCTCACAGCTTTTTCCTGTGTGTACGCACTGTTTTTTTTTTCGCTGTCATTTTCTATACTTTCTTGCACGTTTGAAACGTTATAGCACATTGTCCATTCACTATCAGTTTTTTTTCACTTGTTTCCTATTTATTAATAACCTTGTCAAATCAAAAAAGAAAAAAAAAAGTACAGAATTTCTTCAAAATATTAACTGAAAATTTCATTGTTTACATCTGATTATGTAATAAATAATATCCTATAAATAAGAGTATATATCCTAATTAACCTCACTTAATTTCTAAATGCATATCAATGCATTGATATGTTTAACTTACTTTAAGAAAATTTAGATATTTTAATATATTAATTTTAACAGAATTAATTCTAAATAAATCTTTCTAACACTTACATGAATTGAAAAAGAACATTCACATTTGAAAACATCACTAGATGGTGCCAAAAAAAAAAGATTGGCCGGATATATTTATTGCAAATTTTTGAAATGTAATGAAAATAAATAAATAAATAAAATATCCTGGCAATTACTGAATATTTAATTCTACTTTCCGAATTTGTGAAAAATCTGAGAAAATGTAACCAAATCCAGACAGATATTAAAATATAATTAATTCTCTGAAATTAGCCAAAAATGGCTGATAATCAGGTGATTTTGCTGCAAGGTCAGCCCGGATTCAACATTTGGCGCTTTTTTTGGCCAATTAAAATTTCGCCTAATAGATGTAACGTTAGAGTAAAAATGGACACCCCCAAGTGGGTAATTAATCGATTTTCAGAATTTTTTTTTCCGATTCTTTATAGTGTAAACGAACTTCGTACCAAATTTGAAGTCTGTAGGTGCAGTAGATATATGAGATGTTTTTGATGAGTGAGTGAGTCAGTGATAAAATTATCGATTATCAGACATCTTCAAATATCATTATCTCGGAAACTAATTATGCGTTATTTATAAAATTTTGGATTCTGGATAATTAAGGGAGCCTTACTACACATCTAAAATTACAAGTACATAGGTCAAATAGATTTTCAGTAATAGAGTGTCGAAATTTGGCGAAAACAGCTCAAAATGGTTCGTGTAATATAACCCATGGCCGGTGTGTCACTTTTTTTGCTTTGCAAACTTGACTGACACACTGCCGTGTGTCTAGATTTCACTATATTATTTTCTTATACTACTTTTTTTTTTTAATTGCTATTTTAATTAACATTTTTATATGTGTAAAGTGTGTTGTGGTTCACCTAACACAGCAAACATACGGCCAGCAAGGAAAAAAAAAAGTTGAGTATGGCTGATCTAGCTCAATGTTGTTTGGATATGAATGGTGGCAATTTCCAGAACATCTCTTGGTATCATAATCATATTTCACATAAAGCTCAGTAAGTTTGTTGAAAATATCATTACAATATCTTTATTATTGTTAGTTTACAGCTAGTAACAAAAATCAAAGTTCGGTTTGGAGAGATATATCTGTATTTTTAGCTGAATAAGTGGATTGCAATATATATAAAAACTGTCTGTTGTATTACGTTTTATCACCCCTGAAAATTTATTTCATAACACCTTGTATGTGAAACACCTGTATGTTAGAAACACCTTGTATGTGAAAAAACAAAAACAAATTATCAACAGATAATATTCAGAAACTTGCATTTATTCATGATCACTTGCCTTTGTAGAATCATTGTTACATGTAAAAAAAAAAAAAAAAAAAAAAAAAAAAACCTTTATTTAATCATTATTAATTCTTATGTGAATATTGTCACTGATAATTATTTTTAAAGTGTCACTTTTCAAACAACAAAATAAATATTGTTAAAGCAATCTCTTTTATTTAAATATTGTCTCATTTCTTAATTATTCTGAAATTATTTACTGGCAGTTAAAAATTATTCCAGTCATGTACGAATTTTTCTTAACCTCCTTCCTTCTCGCTCTTGTCAAAATGACGGGGTGAGGTTTCGTCCTCTTTTTCTCATGCCCATATTTCCTGGCTGGATTGTTCAAAAGTAACGTACCAAAAAGATTAAAAACAAACAATCTATTTACATAACAGATGGCAGTACCAAAATATTTATAATGTAATTGGAGATAGTTGGTTTATTTTCAACTAAATGTCAGAACTACTCAAATATTCTTAAATAAAAAATTGGCAGGTTTTTTTACTGTTTTCTTGTAAATTATGTGATCGTTAAGGGGTTAAAAAGTTTTTTATGTACAGTAGATTCCTGTTATTTGGAGCACCATTTAATTGAGACAAAATATCATTTAAAAAAAATCCATTAAATCCACTTTTGATAGTTAGAACTGAATTGATGTGTTTCAGTTAAGCAGAATCTACTGCATTCAGTTTGGCCGATTATCAAAATATTCAGCTAAACTGAATATTCGGTAGTATAGTCAAATACTGACTATTACATACCATATATTTGATGCATCTCTACTTATGACTTACTTTAAAGTATTCAAAATCCAGTGGGTTTTAAGTCTTCAGTTTTTATACAATTTCTATGCATCTGATTATATAATTTTACAATTCATATCATTCACATAATATGAGTATGATTTTAATTTATAATGATAATTGCAAATCATACATATGTAAAGATGATTCAAGAAGATTATTTTTTAATAACACTTACTTCCCCATCCATACAGCATAAGATTCTGGAAGTTCGGGAAAAAATAAATAAGAGCACCCTGTATTGACATCGATTGCACCATAGCAGTCTGATTCTAAGACACCAAATGCCCAGTGGAAGAATGATTCCTAAAAAATAATAATAATAATAATAAATACAACTTATCTAATAAGGTCATTGCATGCTAAATGAGCAAATCAGCTGTGGCAGACATGTCATAGATTTTAATGAAAATCAACATATAAGTAGATCATATTTATTTATGAGTAAATGTAAAATAATAGATTTCAGGATTGTTTATTTAAGTATTAAAACTTACATTAAAAGTTGATATAAGATCGAGGTTTTGTCTACATGCTTGAAATTTCGATTTTCATTATTAGCCGTAGGAGTGGAGTGGAAAGACTTTATCAAAAATTATTTATAATTAAGAATAAATAATAAGTAACAGATTGAAGTAATTTAGTAATTATCATTTTATTCCATAATGAGAAAAATAAATAAATAATGAAAAATTTTGAGAGGAAAATGCAATATTTCTATTACTTGTTTGAACTTGAAGGAAAGGTCTTAAAATTTTTTAATTATTTGACGTTATAGATAAAAGTATATATTTTAAATATAGAAACTTTCATTCTTGCCTTTTTAATCCTTAATGAGAAAAAAATCAATAATGAAAAATTTTGAGGGGAAAATTCAATATTTCTATTAATTGTTTGAACATGAAGGAAACATCTTAAAATTTTTTAATTATTTGACGTTATAGATAAAAGTGTATATTTTAAATATAGAAGCTTTCATTCTTGCCTTCAGTTTATTTTTCTTCAACAATATTTTAAATTAGAGTAGAATAAATTATTGATTTAAACGGGACAGTGGTTTAACAAAAAATTATATAGTAATAAAAGCTCAATATAGATGGCAAAACTACATTTTTTTCTTTAGCAAGATTACAGAAAAGGCGCACAAATTTGAAGTGAAATAGCCCATAGAACGTAACAAATATTACCTTTTTGAACTCATTTCTGTTATGTTAGGAATCAAAAGGCAATCTTGAATTTTTTTAAGCATATCATGGGCTTATTGAACTTTATGCTTATGCAATATTGTTAATGTCAGATTTTTCCTTCATTTGATTTTTTAAGTATACATAAGAGGAAAAATTGTGATTTTGTAATTTTTTTTAAGTTTCTAAGCTATTTTGAAAATGAAGAAAATAAATGGCAACTTCCAAATTTGAGAAATTTGGTTTTCATATGTAACATTACCTCAGACATCAATTTCACATATGTTTTTAAATTCCTTTAATTTTTATAACACTTTTAATTTTCTCAAAATTTTCAATTTTTCAATTTTTACAACCAATTTAAGGTTAACCATGGGGTTATGAAATTATTATTACTAAATAAATATGATAATAATTGTCCACGGATTACAATATTATGAAAAAAATTTATTTATGTTAAAAAGTTTTCAAGATACGGAACTTTAAACTTGCAACTTTGAACGATTCCATGCATGCCATTCTATGTCACAAGTTTTTTAAATGTCCAGAACTGCCAAAATATTTTTTGTCAAGATATTTTGAATAGCTTTATTTAAATATGAATTGAATCTGTGTACCAAATTTTATTAAAATCGGTTACTATGTGGCCACGACTTTTTTTTTAATTTTTGCTCATTTTGCATGGAATGACCCAATAACATGATTAATCCTTAGGTACTGACTACATTACTCAAACAGTTATATGCAGGGAAACTTACTTATAATGATACTGAAGCGACAGAAAAAAAATATCATAATGGATAAGTTATCATTTTAGACAAAATCAATTTACTAAAGTAAAATGTTAATGTAGTACACGTAGATGTTGATGCAAATATGATTAAAAAAATTTTTAGGTTTTTAGATTTAGAATCTACAACTTTAAGTTTGTAAAATTAGATCAACCTCTTAAACAAAATGGGAATTAGTGTTAGAAAATCATAAACTATTCATCTTTTGAAAATTCATCAACCATGTGGCTTGTAGAGCAAAATATTAAAAAAGATAGTACATCCCAATCTAAAATCAATATATCGAAAAAAAAAAAAAAAAAAAAAAAAAGAGATACAATGCAGTTGTCAGAAACAGAACAGCCGAACTCAGTTAATACGAGAGAAACAGACTTATTAAATTTATCGTATTAACCATTACACGTTACCATTGTGAAAATAATAAAAATTTTAGAAACACACACATAATTAAACTAATTGCTGCTATTAATTGTTATAATTACTACAAATTCTAAAGTACATGAATGATGTACAGTAAAACAACTGATCATGTTCCTTTTTCCTGTAAAAACTCAGCTAAACTGCAGTAGTTACTGTATTTTTCCAGCCATTGATTTCACATATCCTTTTCATTTTAACAGTGCAATAAAAGACATGAAAAGGCTTGTTAATATGACCCAGAATCTAGATTCAAATGAATAAATAAATAATTTTTTTCTTTCTGCTTCTTTTTTCCCATGGCTTAGTTGTAAATCTTGCAAAGGGAAGGTATTTAAAACATCTGCGTCCTTAATTCTCCCTTATTTCTTTCATTATTTCAAGACCTTGGGACTTTCCTTTGCATTTTTTTGGTTGAAGAGGTCTCCTTGAAAGTTGAAATTTTATCTGGTAAAACTTATAAATTCTTATATTTTTACAGACAGTTGTAATGTAAAATTATTATCGCTAAAAGAGAACAGTATTCCATCAGAAAGAGATTTCTTTACTAATTCTGTCCAACATTTCATCATTGAAATAAACAGATGTTTTGCTCATAGATGTTCTGCTCTTGTAGCTCATAAAAAATGTGAAAATCTTAATGTAGTTTAAATGATAAACCATTCTTAACGTGCAACTCGTTTGTTTTAACCATGCTCATATTAGGTGAGTTCGGCTGTACTTGTGCTTTTTATATCAAACACATGCATTATTTAAATACCCTATTTTCAATTCTAATAAGCCATGAAAGAAAGTTGGAAAATTATAGAATAAATTATGTCTAGTGTTAAATGTTTGTTGTGGGGAAAAAAAGGCAGTAAAAACTTCTAATGTCACTGTTTTTAAACAAAAATCTTTGAGGTATATTTCTATAACATTTGTAATTCTACTGCAAAGATTATCATTTTGAAATAGTGGTAGTGAAATTTTTTTGTGTCATTTCTTCCATGACAAACATTCAACACTAATTATGTCAAGGCTGTTTATGCTAAACACTGTTGTTATTCATATAAGAGAATGAAATTCCAGGACTTTTTCCAGGTGTATTTTAAGAGGATTCTATTTTAGCAATGTTGTGTATGCTGGATAAGTAGAAGATAAAATAAATATTGCATCAATCAAAAACAATAAAATTTCCTTCCAACTACAGATGATATTGATTAAAAGCTCTACTTCTGAATCGCTCATCCCCGAATTTAATGAAGCTAATTAGATGAATTTACCTGACGAAAGACTGGCTCCGTATCAGAGCAATATCTTGTACAAAATTCTCCACCTTGTAATAGAACAACGGGATGTTTAAACTGTACAACTTCTTTTAAACTCTTGCACAGTCGTTGTCGATTGATTGCATGAAGTTCAACTGATACTTTCAGCGTATTTTCACCAAGACAAAAGAATGGACTGAAAATGAAATGAAAAAAATCATCATTTATTTTACAGGTTAAATATATTCAATTTTAAAACAAATAGCATGGTAATAGAATCAGCTATACTTATGTACTATAATGACTATGATAATTTTAATACAATTTCTCTGTAAATAATCTTCTTACAAAAAAAAAATCCTCAATTTAGTTTTTTTGCAAAATTTTTTTTCAAATATTCATCACATGTAAAATTTTAGAATAACTAAGTTAAACTTAAATGACATGTTAAATCTAATATATAAAAATGAAAATTTGTCTGTCTGTAACTCTATACAAATCCACAGTTTAAAAGCAAGAGTTGTGAAATTTTACGTGCAGGTGCATTAAAACATGGCTGATGCAACTAAAGTAATCTGCAATCAAAATAAAGCAGGGCTTGAAATTCAATTTTTCCAATTTCTCCCTCTAGCCCAGTCAAATTGTAGTTTGAGGTGGAAAATTCTGGTGTAATTGTTTTTAGTGGCTTATTTTATGTTTTTTGGGGTGTTGAATAAGAATCTGAAGTTTTCCAACAAAATTTCGTTCGGCAAATTTGTTTTTCTTACAAAAAACCTGTAAAAACACGGACTTTTTTCGTTTTTTTCAAAATAACTCCAAAATTGTGCATTTTGCGTGAAAGTCGGCAATACATGAGTTAAAGAGAATAAAATGTCCTACATTTTATGTATTGAAAGTTTTTTTCTATGATCAATGGTTTAGCCGTGAGAGTGCCTCAAAAATGGGTATTAAAAACAAAAACTGTAAAAAAACGGGAATTACGGCATTGTATGTCGATATAACACGGAAACAAACTATTTAACGCAAATATTAACCATCAGTGATACTAAAGATTATATTATTGACTATATTTTATGCATTTAAGGTAGGGGAAAAGTGTGGATCTGGCACCAGTGGAAGTTTTGAGCAGTGGAGTATCTCCACCTCCTCTCAAGAGTCAAAGGTGCTAATCCTCCGGATAGCTAGTACTCTAAGAGAATATAAAATTTTGAAAAAGGGGGTAAAATTTGGTACAGGAGATAAAACTATCTAAAATCGTCGAAAAACAGTAATTTTTGGAAAATAGCAATAAACACTTTAAAAAAATCCATTGAACAATTACATAAATATAATAATGAATCCTCTTCAGACACACAAACAATATTTTTAATTCAAAACTTAACATTTAAATATGTGTATGTTTTTCCTCCCCGCCTCGCATTCTAGAAATTTCTGAAATGGCAGTTTCCTTGCAGGCAAATATGCAACAGATTTTTGCCATTTTAAAAAGATATTTACTGAAATATAGATTTTTTAAAAACCAATATGCTTCTAAAAGAACTGTTTATAATGCTGTCCAAAAAAGGAAATATTAAAGTGCTGATAAGCTCAAGATGAACGCAAATTAAATGATTGGTCTCTGTAGGGGCATACATTCAAATGTATATTTTTTAAAGCCAGGCAAAGGGACAGTTTCACCACTAATTTTTCTCCTTACTGCAAACTTGAACAATCGGTTGCTGACAACATATTATTTTTACATGCCATGAGTGGTTGTGATACTACTTCAGCCTTTTTCAAAGTAGGAAAAATGAGGTTTCTTCAGACTCTCAAAAGAAACATGGCATTAATTAAAGCCATTGAAATTTTTAAAGACCCTATGGCAGATGCTGATGCAATTACTGATGCTGGCAATCGTTTTTTGACTTCCTTGTACAAATTATCTGACAAGGAAACCACGTCATTAAACAAATTGAGGTATCTATGCTACCTTAAGTCTGCATATAAACCATCAACCCATTTGGCGTCCCTACCTCCTACGGAGACTGCAGCTAAACAACATTCTTTAAGGGTGTATTTTCAAGTTCAGCAATGGCTTGGGAATGAAAAAAATCCTGAACAATGGGGTTGGAAAAGCACCAAAGATGGTCTAGAGCCAATAACCACGCTAGATCCACCAGCATCTCAAGCCGTTCTAAAACTCATTTCTTGCAAATGCAAGAAGACATGCCGTAAAAACTGTGGATGTAAAAAAGCAGGCCTCAGCTGCTCTAATATGTGTCTAAACTGAGAGAACAGTTGTAATAACATGCCTAATATTGAAATAGAAGAAAACGAAGATGACCCGGAATACCCTGAAGTATTTGAAGGTAATTATACATAAATCATTCCATTTCACATTTATTTTTTCATTCATTTTTAATTTGGTGTGGTCAAAATATGTATCCCAATACACTGTGCATAACTATTTAGTTTTTAGACAATTAAAACTATGTCATTAATTATTTTTTAAAACCCTGATACGTAGTATAATAGCTTTTTTGCTCCCTGATTTGGGGTCCAAAAGTGACCGATTCCTGAAATGAGCTGTAAAAGAGGGCTGATATTAAAAAGAGGTAAAAATAATGTTATGATAAAATGCTGTATGAATCTTAACTCAGTTATAATTAATTCCACCGTTTAAAAAAATATTATACACACCAGTTCTTCTCCGGAGCATAAGTTTCGATCCTCGGGACAAAAACGGCTTTTCGCGCCCGTATGCGTATATTATATAATTAATTTCTTTTTTATAGGTGTAGAAGACCTAGAAGGCATACCCTCAGGAAACATGAAACCATTGGCCAAGAGGACTCGGTTTGACTGACAAGTTCCTTTCAATGTCCATAATAATTATTAATTAATATTGTATAAATACATAACTACCTTTTTTACTATATTATTTAACATTAAACAGTTTACATACTAATCAATCGTGAATCATTTATCATTTTTTGTACCTATATAACCTAACATCAACGTTTTACATATCTGCACACATGTATAATGATGCATATAAGTTATATGCCTTTAATAAGGAGGTGGATGGCTACTTCGTGCATTCGTCATTGCTTTTTTCATAATTATTCAAGGTCCAAGAAAATTACTTGCACATAAATTGCAGAGAATTTTATCTATTTTTTAAAGCATGGTATAATGTATACAGTGAAATGTTTATTTTTAGGCCTTATGAACAGAAAGGCTGTAAAAAAATGTGTTTTTTGCTATTTTCCGAAAAGTACTGTTTTTCGACGGTTTTGCCTAGTTTTACTTCCTTTACCTAATTTTACCTCTTTTTAGAAAATGTTATCACCTTTTAGAGTAAGAACTCCCCGGAGGAGAAGCAACTTTAACTCATGAAAGTAGGTGGAGCTGCTCCACTGCTCCCAACTTCCACTGGTGCCGGAACCGCACTTTCCCCCTACTTTAAATGCATAAAATATAGTCAATCATATAATCTTTAATGTAAATGATGGTTAATATTTGCGTTAAATGGTTTGTTTCCATGTTACATCGACATACAGTGCCGTAATTCCCGTTTTTTTACAGTTTTTGTTTTTAATACCCATTTTTGCGACACTCTCACGGCTAAACCATTGATCATAGAAAAAATCCTTCAATACATAAAATGTAGGAAATTTTATTCTCTTTAACTCATATACTGCCGACTTTCACGCAAAATGCACAATTTTGGAGTTATTTTGAAAAAACACGAAAAAAGTCCGCGTTTTTACAGGTTTTTTGTAAAAAAAACAAATTTGCCGAACGAAATTTTGTTGGAAAACTTCAGATTCGTATTCAGCACCCCAAAAAACATAAAATAAGCCACTAAAAACAATTACACCAGAATTTTCCACTTCAAGCACTTTTTGAGCACAATTTGACTGGACTACTCCCAACATTTTTAAATGGAGGTGAGTTGTAATGTTTGGGAGGGAGAAAAAAACATCTTTACATGCTATTTAAAGAATTACATTAATGCAGACATGACAAAATACCATTGAAAAAGTGAAGTCAATTGAACTCGGAATGATTATGTAAAATGTTTATTTTTATTATAAAAAAAAAGGAAGAAAGTTAAATTTTATATATGCAGTGTATTTTTCAAGTTCCCCTAAATGTTAGGGACCCTTAACAATTAGGTTGTTAAATGAATTTAGATTTTATTTGATTTAGGGTGCTAAAGACTCTTTCACAAGGTACACTTTTACTCCTTCACAAGGATTAAAAAGGTTTACTCCTTTACCTCAAGGAGTAAAAGTAATAAGATCTTTGCAGCTCTTCTAATCTCATTTTTGTTTAGTGCTGACTCTAGGCCAATTTGACAGGGTGCAGCGATCGGTAGCTCTTACTGCCCTTTTTTGTTCTTTTCCCTCTTTTTAGTCGCAGAAAAAAAATCTTTAAATACGTCTATTGGTCGTTGGAAAAAAAATGTGAATTTAGTCAACTGGTTGAGGGAATAAAATAATGAAATTCGTCTTACGCATGAACAGAAATAGATAAGAACTTCTAACGAAATAGTGTTAATATCAATTTGCGATTTTGGAACTACATGGCAGCCAGTGTACAACTGTGACACCACCTACAAACAACGGTACTTTTCGGTTAGCTGGGCGCCAGTGATATATATACATGTACATACACACACATACACATATACAAACACACACACACACATATATATATATATATATATATATATATATATATATATATATATATATATATATACATATATATACACATGTTTGAATATATATATGTATATATATATATATTTATATATGTACATATTTCACTGGCGCCCGGCTAACCGAAAAGTACCCAAACAACAATACAGATAAATACCATAGAATAAATCTATTATACCTACCAAACAATGGCTGCCCAGCAGACGATTTGAAGAAGTTGGTGAACTAATACAACTCTCCTACACAGACATTGTATTTGAAACATTTTTTGAGAAACGATTTTCTTCTTCGAAATGCTATTTCATTAAAAGTCCTTATCTATGTGTATGTTCATAGAAAAAGAAAATTGCTAAATTCGTCGATCAGTCGCGGGAAAAAATGGCAAAGTTTGCCAATCGGTCACAAGAAAATAATGCATGATTAATAAATAATGCAAAATTCATCAGTCAGCAGCAGAAAATTCTTGAAATTTTTCAGTGAGGTGTGAGAAAAAAAAACATAGTGATTTTCATCAATCTGTCGCCAGAAGAAACCGAATAATTCGCCAGTTGGTTACGGAAAAATTCACAAAGTTCGTCGGTCAATTAAGGAAAAAATGTGAAGTTTTGTTGATTGCTCGCCAGAAAATATCGCAAAGTTCCTCGATTGCTCGTCAGAAAATATTGCAATATTCATCAATCAGTCGCGAGAAAATATTGTGAAATTCATCAATCGATTGCGGGGGAAAAATCGTGAAATTCATCAGTCGAATGCAGGGAAGAAAATCTAAATTTTTCAGGTAGACACAAAAAAAAAAAAAAAATGCGAACTTCGTCAATCTGTCGAAAGAAAAAAACGAGAAATTATGCGAATTTTGTCAATCGATCATGAAAAAAACGCGAATTTCGGTTGCGGGAAAAGAATCATGAAATTTATTGTTCAGTTGCAGGTAAATTAAATAATGCAAATTTCTCTGGAAAATGGTGAAATGTTTTGGGCAGGACGCTCCCGCCCTCAATATTTTTTTGGGCGGGACTTCAAATTTTTCGGCGCGAATCCCATAATTCCGCTCTGAAATTCAAGCCTTGTAAAGTATAGTTAATTTTTAATTAATAAAAAACCACCAATCTAACAGCCATTTCCTATCAAATTTAAACATATTATTTAAACATATTATAAATTTAAACAGAATCATTATTTAAATATCAAATTTAAACATTATAGCAGTTGCCAACAATTAAAAATCCACAGTAAAATTCTTTCCACAACAATTAATTTTTTATTGAAAGTTTTCCATGTGAAAAATGAAAAAAAAAATAAACAGTTTCCTAAAAATGAAGATTGGATTTAAAGGAAAGGGGCAAGTTATTACCAATTTAGGGAACAAAAACTTCAAGGGTCCCCAAAAAATTAAAAATCTGAGCATCAGGTGCATCAGGACCTGCCATGGACTATCCGCACCTAAATTTTCAGACTTCTATGTGAAGTAGATTTCGCTAGCCATCACACACACACACACACACACAGACAAACAACTTTCTTTTATTAGTATAGATTAAATTAATTTTCAGAAAGTTTTTGACCCAATATTTATGTGCGCAGAAAGTTTTTGGTTTTATACAAGTCTGGCCAATGGTTTACTAATGGATGGAGTCACTGTTGGATTTCCCGGAGATTTCTGACAAACATTGCCGATCATTCTAAAAGGAACAATGATGGATGAAATTAACGCATGCCTTAAATCGTCACATCTTTTGAGGCAGTTTGAAACTAACTAAAATTATGAGAGTTTATCTGTATAAAAACATATTGGATCAGGAGTGTAAAAATCTAGCCGCCAATGGGCAGATTACCACCACTAAATTTTTAATATTCTTCGCCTAATAAGTATACTGATAAATTTAGGTGATGTATACTAATAAAATTAAACCAAAGAATACTAATAAAATTTAGTGAATCTGTCCATTGGCACCTAGATTTTTACACTCTTGTATTGGACAGTCAATTTTCTGACCATTTGTTAACTATTTGGAATAGATTAATACCGCTTCATCCAGTAACTGGTCTGTTCAAAATCAGAGAAGCATTTTGTGACACATTTGTGTCTGTTAGAGAACTCAAGGCCAATATTATACAGGGCTATGCAAAGAACAAGATACATTGTCGTTTATGGTTGGTAATTGCTGGAAGTGAGTTTTAAATTGCCTTAGGCATTTTTTACCTGAATTTAATATGTGGTGTATACAAAAGTCTTTACATAATATACAGGGCTGTACGAAAGATTTCAAGTGCATTTTCATCGATTGGTGAAAATTGCTAAAAGTGAATTTTCTAAATGATACTTAAAACTTAACTGATTACTCAAGAAATATACTCAAGATAACATAACTCATGAAATATACATTGGATAGAAAAATGGAAAAATACATGTTCAATATTTAAAAAAATCTATTTAGGGATTTAAAAGTTGTCATTTTTCTAAAATATTGAACACGTATTTTTCGTTTTTCAATCCGATGTATATTTCTCGAGTTATTCGACCGTTTTCAGACTTTTGAATGGAAGCGATTCCCATTACATTTTACTCAATTACAGCGCCATATACAATTTTCTGAAGAAAATGTTGAATACAAAAGTTACATATTTTTTCCTTTAGAATCCGAATCTGCAATAAAAAAGTGGGTTACCATTTAAGATTTCAAAGTTGCCTCCCCTTTCCCCCCAAGGGGGCAGAGTTGGGGGCAACTTTAATATCCCAAAATAGATTTTTCAATAATATTGAACATGCATTTTTTTGTTTTTCAATCTAATGTATATTTTTCGAGTTATTGACCGTTTCCAGACTTTTTGGACACCCTCTATAATTTTAAGATATGATAAATAAAGTAACCATTAATTTTAAATGATTTTATGAATTATAAATAAATATAAAGAAATTATGATTAAATTACAACATGGGAGAAAATTTTGGAAGGATATGATAATCTCTTCTAAAAAAATTGATATTTTCATAATGGCGATTTACAATTGGTGAGACATTTAAATTTCCAAGAATAATTTCTGGATCAAAGAATTTAACTTACATTTTAATGTAAATATTTTAATAATAATGTTACAATTTAATATAGGAAAGACCGGTACACAGTGGACCACTTTTTCAGTTAACATTTTTTTTTCTCTTTAACAGACTGACCGATCTGTATGAAAATATTTTTTAATATTCCTTAAACCTTCTTACATCCATCATAATTTTCTCACAACATAGTTTTCAATACATTTTTCAAAAAAAAAAAATTATATACACTTGTAAAGTGGACCAGTGTACTCCGGAAGCGGGGTACACTGGTCCACCCACCGGGGTACAGTGGACCACTATTAGGTATTATCTAAAATACAATATAAATCTATTTTTCATTAATCTAATTCTTTTTTGTTGCCCCTTCACCCGCAAAATAACATAGTAATATAAATTTTGAAACAAAAGCAAAAAATTAATTATATTTTAAAAATAATAACAGATTAATACAGGAACAATTGCAATTTAGTTGAAGTTATTACTTAAATACAAAAAAAATCAGCGCACATTAAAATTTGCAAATGAAATTCCAAAGATGAGTAGGATTGAGCCTGGAATTTTCAAGAAATAATTTTGGGCCTGAGATCAACATTATGAAATCATTGACATATCAACAGCAGATTCATCTACAGTTTCGGGAGAAATAAACTGATTTCCATTCAATTTGCGTCTCATGAATCTTACTTGAATAGAATCATCAACAATTAGACTACAGTTATATTTATCAAAGGCAGTAAATACAAAACAAAATATTTCTTACTATGTTAAATAAATTGTTATTTTTATTTGTTTACTTTATTTTACAGTTAAATCTACTTTAAAACAATCTTTCTTTATAGAAAATAAGCAATTATTAAATATTTTGAACATTCTGCATTACAGGAGCAGAGTGGATTGTGGACCACTGTGCCCCAGGAGTGGGTGGTCCACTGTACCCCATGTTGAAGTTCAATAAATAATCATATTAATATCGTTTATAACTTTCTTTTAAACATATTAACTTTAAAGTAAAATAAAAACAAGTATCTTAGCTTTGCAAAAAAGCTGTTTTATTTTATTTATCTACAACCTTTAATTACTAAAAAAATAAAAATATGATGATGAAAAATTTTACTTTTAGAAGCTCAAAACAACAAAGCAGGATAAAATAGATCAATCTGAGCTAAACATATTTTCTGAAGGCTATAAATAATCATTGCAGTGCTGTTGTCTATTAGGATAGAAGAGAAGCTTAAAAAAAATTTAAATAAATAAAATATTAGGGGGTGGTCCACTGTGTCCATAGGTCCAGTGTGTTAGAGATCTGCACGGGCCGGGCCAAGGCCCGAAGCCCGTACTCGGCCCGGGCTCGGGCCTATTTTTCTTCACGGCACTCGGGCCGAGCCTCACTTTTTTTTTTAAGGATAAGGCCGTGCCTTCAATTATTTTTCCCGTACAGAGCCGGGACTGGTTTCATTCTTCCTAGTCTTCACGCCTCAAAATTTTTAGTCCTGGTTTTGACCCATATGAAAATCATTGTCTCGGCGGGCCTGGTCCGTTCAAAGGTCAGTAAAATAAGATCTGGCATAAAAATCTTTGCAAAACATGCATACATTTTTAAATCGCCATTATTTTATAATTAAACATTAAAATTTATTCTTTTTAAAATTAAAGAATAGTAGATTTATACACTCATTAAAATATGGCTAAATTAAAATATAGTAAAACATGTGAAAAAGAACCTGCTTATGACGGAATCCTCTTGAATGGAAGCGAATTGTCTTAAATTGAAAAATATGTTGATCCATTAAAATTGAATATACTAATACGTAAGAAAATAATATATAATACATTTACACCTGATAAGAAGGCAAATTGTCTATAACTCATTTTTTTTCTTCCCTATGCAATTCCATCTTAAAAGATTTTACTGTATAGCATTTTTCTGATTTTTAACACTTCAATAAATGGAATATGGGTTAACAATATTGATGATAACTTAAACACATACATACAACAAATAGAGATTTATTTAAAAAATAAACATTCCAGCTTGCGGCACCTCTACAAAAATGAAGATATAAACATGAAAAAAAAAGGCTAAGATAGGAATTTTTGGTTAGATCTCCTCCTACAAGGCAAATTTTTAACCAAATCGACGTAAAAATTATGTTTTGTAGAAATTCACTCGGGCCGGGCCGAGATTTTAACTTTTTTCCGGGCCGGGCTCGGGCCGAACTTTTAATTTTTGTATCGGGCCGGGCCAAATTTTTTTTCGTATGGGTCGGGCCGGGCCCGGGCCTGGAAATTTCGGCCCGTGCAGACCTCTACAGTGTGTACCGGTCTGCCCTACTGGACCTATGTGCACAGTGAACCACCCCCTAATATTTTATTTATTTATAAAAATTTTAAGCTTCTCTTCTATTCTAATAGAATACTGGATTGATTATTTAAGCCTTCAGAGAACATGCTTAGCTCAGAGTGAACCATTTTATCCTGATTGGTTGTTTTGAGCTTCTAAAAGTAAAATTTTTCATCATTATATTTTTCTTTTTTAGTAATTAATTAAAGGTTGTAGCTTGTAGATAAATAAGATAAAACAGCTTTTTTGCAAAGGTAAGATACTTGTTTTTATTTAACTTCAAAGTTAATATGTTTAAAAGAAAGCTATAAACAAAAATAATAGGATTATTTATTGAACTTTAACATGGGGCACAGTGATCTACAATCCACTATGCTTCTGTAATGCAGAATGTTTAAAATATTTAATAATTGCCTATTTTCTATGAAAAAAAAAATGTTTTAAAGTAGTATAAAATAAAGTAAACAAAGAAAAATAACAATTTATTTAACATAGTAAGAAATGTATTTTATTTTGTATTTACTGCCTTTGAAAAATACAATTGTAGCCTAATTGGTGATGATTCTATTCAAGTAAGATTCATGAGATGCAAATTGAATGAAAATCAGTTTATTTTACCAGAGCTGTAGGGGAATCTGTTATTGATGCCAATGGTTTCATAATGTTGCTCCCAGACTCAAAAGTACTTCAGGAAAATTCCAGGCTCAATCTTACTCATAAGTATTTTGGAATTTCATTTGCAAATTTTATTGTACTTAAGTAATAACTTCATCTAAATTGCAATTGTTCATGTTCCTGCATTAATCTGTTATTATTTTCAAAATATAATAATTTTTTTGATATTTTGTTTTTATTCAAAATGTTACTTACAATTTTATGTTACTATGTTATTTTGGAGGTAAAGGGGAAATAAAGAAGAATTAGATTAATGAAAAATAGATTTATATTGCATTTCAGATAATCGTATATATTATTTCTCCTGTCAACATCCCTTTTTCCCCGCCTCCCAGAACGATGAATGAGATACCATATGAAAGGATTTGGAACAGGCTTCTGACATAGCACACTTACATTTTCCTAAAACATGTTTTTTGATTAAAATTTGTTGATAATTAAAAATTAAATCGGTATTGTTTTCATAAAAGAAATGAAAGGTTTTCCTCAAATTACTGTTGCCAAAAAAGTAAAATACCACATTATATGATGCTGAGCAACAATTATAAAAAACACTGTATGGGTTTATTTTATATTTATGATTAAAAAGCGAAATTGAAATGTTTAGATTTATATTTCTATGTCCCATGTTTTTCCCGAAGTGGACGACGTCATCCTCTAATGCAGTTAAAATACGATTGTTAATTTTTTTTCTTGCGCGTGCCTTTTGCAATCTTGAATCAGTTTTTACTCTAACTTTGATGGAATAAATTAGATGATATTCTGGCTTGGCTAAACACTAAATGTTGCTGCAGATATTTTTATCCTTAATTTTTCTTTAGAAGTTTAAACCTGCATCTAATAAATATTACGTATTGATAAAAAATATTAGATTGCAGTGCGAAATCGCTCACTAGTACTACCTAATAGCGGTCCACTTTACGAGTGTATATAAATATATATTTTTTTAATGTATTGAAAATTATGATGAATGTAAAAAGGTTTAAGGAATATTCAAAAATATTTTCAGACAGATCGGTCTGTCCGTTAAAAATAAAAAAAAATTAACTGAAAAAATGGTCCACTGTATACCAGTCTCCCCTACTATTAAAAAAAGAAGTACATTTCAATTGAGATTTCAAGCGTACAAGGGGCTATTAACTTAATAAAAGTATAAAAATCTCATATATTTATCTAAAATGAAATGGGATTAAAAACAATTAAATACGGGTATTTAAATATTCAAAACCACGTATAGAAAAAAGTTATGCCAATATTTTGACACACGAGATGATGATATCTAATGTAATTTTAAAAAATCTACGATAAATCAGAAAAAATATATATCCCTTTATAACTATGTATAAAATAACTAATTTCTACTATCTACCGCAACATAAAGCAATGATTAACAGTATATTTTAGGAAACTACTAAAAAATATTCATACTCAGCTGACTCCCCCATGGTAATTTTTAAATTGAATCTTATCAGAAAATTGAAAACGAAAATGACACGATAGAATTCTGCCTCGAGACATGCAATTCAATCACGGGAATCGAGATTTTGTAAACAGAGTGTTATTTGAATCATCGTATGAGTCAAATCAAAAAGAATCCCATGTCATCACATGAGCAGGAAAAATGTTAGTGAAAATATTAAAAATAAAACTTAACATGCGTTTTTTTTTAAACATTGCTATAAATTTATACAAGTCAAGGTGTCAAAGTTGAATTTTACCAAAACTTGCTGTTTTTAGTTTTATTAAAACAGTGATTATTTTAAATTATCTGATTCAATAATAACAATATATTATTGAATCAGATAACTATACATTACTTAATTTATTTTTGTGCATTCTTTTTTTTATTATTGTGATAAGCCGTCTGCCTCCGCATCAACTCCCTGTCTTTTGTTTCTGGTTTCTGAATCTGGCAATTAATTTGCTGTCTTGTTAAATCATTGCTCTCATCTCTGATTTCAAAATCATGAGTGCTATTTAGGTTGCCTTTATTTGTCTACCCGGTGAATCCTTATAAAGTATTTATTGTAATTTTATTTTTCTTCTACACAAATACAAGTATATTTGATGGCTCTCAAGAGAATTAAAAAGGAATTAGAAGATTTGAAGCGAGATCCACCAGCACAGTGTTCTGCTGGGCCCGTCGGTGATGATTTATTTCATTGGCAAGCAACTATCATGGGTCCGCCTGATAGTCCGTATCAAGGAGGAGTATTTTTCTTGACCATTCATTTTCCGACGGACTATCCATTCAAGCCTCCAAAAGTGGCATTCACAACTCGTATATATCATCCAAATATCAATAGCAATGGCAGCATTTGCTTGGACATTTTACGGTCTCAGTGGTCTCCGGCCTTAACAATATCGAAAGTTTTGTTGTCCATCTGTTCCTTATTGTGCGATCCCAATCCAGATGACCCTCTAGTACCTGAAATAGCCAGAATCTACAAGACTGATCGTGAAAAGTACAATGAATTAGCTAGAGAGTGGAGCCGAAAGTATGCCATGTGATTGTCATGGGTGGGAGATATGCAATTTTTCTACGTTTGCTAACTTTTTAGACTCATTTTTTGTTTCTTTTTAGCAAGATTTTTCACCCTCCATATCCCTTTTAGTTTTCTTTTGTACTTTTTTTTTAAATTTTTATCTGAAAAAGTGACATCAATTCGTAAATATTGAGCTTTTTGACACCTTTGATAATATATAAAAATGTTCTGTATATCATTAAAGGGACTTGTAAAGCTTCACATTTTTTTAAGTAATTGAATCAGGAAAGTGGTGTTGCATGTGACTAATTTTATTAGTGTTGATTCATTATTATGTATAGCTCTTTAACTTATTTAAAAATGGTGACTTGCTGTGTAACAGCGAGTTTAATCAATTAAATTGTGCCAAGAGACTGTCCAGTGACTCTTGACTGATTTAGACGTGTTTTTTACAAATATTTCCTGCCTTAATTAAATATTTTAAAAAAGTGTGGAATTTATTGTTGGTGCCAAAATCTTAAATATTTGTGATAAGTTGCTTTAGTAAATCACTAATTCTCACAAAAATTTTCAATTTTATATTTATTTAGATTGTTTAATTTTGTTATCTGCATGTGTACTCTCTGATTGTTGAAATATGTAATCAGGTTAAGTAATGCAACATGCCTATTAAAGTTAAATTGAATTTTTAAACTATATTTATTTACTTTTATAAACCAAACCCTGTGTTATTGTCATGTTTCCTGTGGAATGTTTGCAATTTATTTTTTAAAAAGATATGTTGTATTTTAGTTTCGAATTAATGATCAATTATCACTATATATATATATCTTTATACTCTCAAAATAGATAGAAATCCTAATCATTTTCATATTGATGTTAAAAAGTGGAAAAGTTTCTCTAATTGAAGTTAAATAATTGTAAATGGCCCATCTTTGTTTTAGTTTAATTTTTATTTATTTTATTTTTGTTGTTCACTTTTTTAAAACTTAAATATACACCAGTGTAAATTTAGTTTTTGATTAATATTATTGCTGTGAATTTTTTTGCATATTGCATTACCTAAATCCGTGAAGAAATTTTCATGATTGCATTATGTTTATCTGATATTTAAAACATTTTAGATAAACTTGTTGCACACCATGAATATGTGAAGTAGTACTGTCAATTTGTGATTGTTATTACTTGGTAGGCTTAAAAATAAATGTTTACTACAACACTTGGTATTTTTTGTCTAATTAAATTTTTATCTTTGCTTGTCCTGTTCTAGGTTTCTTCAATGTGTTTTTTGTACCTGTGAATCATTTACATATTTACCTTACTACATGAGGATTACAGTGTCAGCAATTTTTATAAGATGATTAAAATCTGTTATTTAAATCTTTATTTTAATTAGGTGGCTTTTTTTTTTTTAAAGTCCACTGATTAAAATAAAATCATAAATTTTCTTAATAATGTGAAAAAGGGCTTAGATGTACCATTCGTCCTCAGTCTGCCATCTTGTTTTTCTTCTTTTTTTATTAAACTTTATATTATTAAATATAAATAAACTAGGGGGCCTCAGCCCCTTACTCGCTAACGCTCACCACCCCCCCGTGAATTGCGAAGCAATTCACATTGAGACCACTACGCGGTCCCCGCTCGCTCGCCTTTTTTTATTTTTGCATTAATTCTAGCCAGAATAAGTACTACCATAAATCATTTGAACATATGAAATTGACAATTTTTTTTAATGTAAAAAAGTAATTGAACTCAGTTGAAAGCACAACTAAAAATGCATTTAGTTGGAGCTACCAATGGGCATATAAATCATTTAAATACTATGAATAAAGGATCTTGGAAACATAATTTGTTTAAAACTTATTGCCTTATTGCACCTATAATGGCTTAGATGCTTTACACTCACGCTAAAAAAAAAAAAAAAATTATCGGTTAAAAAAAAGAAAAAAGTCGCCAAATTTAGGGGATTTTTTTCTTTAATGGCAACCTAGCCATTGTATTAAGTTATTCGTTTGGCGCAGTCTTGGAAATCGCGCCAAACAAACAGTCGCCAATCTTTTGTTTACATTTTAGCGTGATAGTAACACATCTGTTCCCCTATAATCAGCACTTCTTATTCACTAAAAAAAAAAAAAAAAAAACACCACTACGTATTAGGAAGATAGTTTATCATCAATGATTGTTTAAATTTCGTTCGACATTTTGCTATTCTAATTGATTATAGATTTCTGCAACCTAGACAGTTGATATTTTTACTTCTCTCCGATTTTTCATGCGAGTGAAATTCATAAATAAATTCTAAATAAGAGTTGAGAATTCATTTGAAATTAACAATATTACTCATAATTAAAATAAGGAATAATCTCAGATGCTTTGGATTACGTACATGTTATTTTATTTTTAATATTTGCTAGCTTTATTTTCAGTGCTCTGACACTGACCATCATATTGGAGGCGGAGCTGCTCTATCTAACACAATCTAGTCTTTTCATTGGTCTGAACTCTGGAAACTACGGTTGTTGCCAACAATAAGCTAGAATTTCAGCCCTATTTCCGCGTCACTTAAGACAAATATATATATAGATTAGTCAAACAAATTAAATAACATGTTTATAATAAGTAAATACGGATGAAAATTATTTTGGAAATGAGAAACAAAACAAATGTGTTTTGATTTAAAAAAGATGGCAGACTGAACAGCGAATGGTACATCTGTTCCTGAAAAAGTATTAAAATCTAAGATGAACATAATTTGGAATGTTTCTAAAGATATTTTATCATTTGTCTATAAAATAAAAGAAAGATCCTTAAAAAGACATTTGGTACTTTTATGTTAGCTTGGCAGCAGTGATAACTCGCCAAATCTTGTTTCAGTTGGCATCGTTTGGATTGCAACTTTTTACGTGAGATTTTATTTGTATTGATATGTTTGTGTTTATGTATTTTATTATGATTATATTTTGGCTATTTTTAAGAAAGTTTAAGATATATTGAAATGTTAAAATATTGGCTAGTTGTTATTAGCTAATGTTAAAAGATTGACGAAAAAAAGGTTTGTGAGATTAAAAAGATTTTGGCACTCACTGAGGCCTGGCTAACTTAAAAGTACCAGACGTTTGGAATAATAAAGTATAATAAGCTTTTTATCGGCATGAAAAGCATTTCACTTAAAAATGACATTTACTTAAATGTGTTATAACTCGTGTCATAACTTCCTTTGAGTAATCATGTGATTCTTATATTTTTTCATTCTACTTTTACAAATATATAACTAAAAGAGATTGAAAGAATGATAATATCTGCTCAACAAGCTATTGTGAAAGAATGTATAGGAGAAAAAAAAATAATTAGTATTCAAAATACTACACATAGCAAGAGAACTACTTCAGTCGAAGTTGAAAGGTTGTTGCCTCCTTTTGAGTTAAAACACACGCACACACACACACAAAAAAAAAAAAAATAAGAATTGAAAAAGCAGCAAAATGTTTTCTTTTTGAAGCATTGTTCACTGTAAAGGGCAAAATTAGCACTGGCCACAGGGCCACTAAATTGAAAAAAGTGGCTATTAAAAATTGTCTGTCAGCACTCTGCAGCCACTTTTAGAAAAGAATAAAATTTGTTTGCATTTCATCAAGGATTCTACTTTTACTGGTTGAAATATGTTTATATTAACATATTTAGATCAATACTAATTGAAATTTCAACAAAAGCTTACTGTTAAGAACTTTTAAATAAAAAAGTGGCCACTAATGAAATTTACCAGTTTTGCCTGTTAGCTTACTGTAAGGGTAAGTTGACTATGCTTTTATATTTTGAGAAGTTAATGTGGATTGCAAATATGATGGTCATTTTTATATTTACTCTGTATATGTATAAAGAAACATATACCAAAAAATATTCTGAAAACTTATTACATAAGTTTTCAGAATAATTTTTGGTTGGCATACACGTGTGTAAGTTTTTATGTAATACAGTAAATTTGCAAAGTACAAGTCCAAAAAGTAAAGAGATGGTACATTTTTTTTATTTGTTATTTGTGCTATTAACTGATGAAATTTGTTTTATTAGCAGTTTTTAAAAAAATGTCGATTATGCTCCCTTAACATTTTCTTGTCTGACCTTTTATTCCTGTGTAGTGACTACAGTGGACTAGGGTATTTTACCTGTTTTCAAAATTTAAAAAAAAAAAAATATGTATACTTCAGATATACTTTTTTTTTTTTTTTTCTTTTATCTAAAATTCTAAACCCTTCATTTTGAAAATATGTACATGATGTAATAATATTTGTGTTAGAAAAATTTTATAAACCATTAACTAAGTTTTATCTTGGAGGAAAAAAAATTTTACTTACATTTTTATAGTATATATATAATATTAATAATTTGCTTCTTATACTATTCTTACTGCATATGATTTAGAAGTACAATATAAACAAACACAGTAAATATAGCAACTAGAGATGGGAATGCTCGGAAAAAAAAACGGAAACTTTGGGAAAAAGACTTTTTTTCCGAAGGCGTAACTTTTAATTTTTTCAAATTGGAAAAATTTAAATTTAATTTTGAAAATAATACATTCAAAATGTTGTTATAGGTGCATTCAGATATTTTTTCATGTTCAGTGTCTCGCATGAAAATTTTAACCATGAAAAATATCTGTAAGCAGTTTAGGAAGAACTCCAATCCTTATAAGGATACTTCACAATTTTTTCACCTAAAACATAAGACCCTTCACAAAATTTGGAAAATTTTTCAATCTTCATTCTGAATCCTGAAATGTGACGATTTTAGAATAACAAAACCTGTCACATAACAGCTGAAATAATCAATGAATCTATTATCTAGCTGTATGAAGGACCTTATTAAAAATATCTAAATATAATGACAATTTCTAATTCACAAAATTTTGATTACATTTTTTATGAGTATTTTGAAAGATTTTTTTTTTATAAGGTAATTTTTATACAAAGGTTTACAAAAACAGGATCATGTGAAAAAAAATGTAAGCAGACCCATGCAACTTCTCTTGTTAAAAATGAAAATCTGTGTGCAAAATTGTGGCGCTGCTATGCTGCAATTTTTGTGATTTCCGCAATAGCTCTATCTCAATAACTAATGCACTTATTTTCATCAAACTTCAGATTCAGTTAGACATTGACATAAAAAGATATTGCTTACGTTTAGGTGTAAATAGCCCAACAGGTGACGCTGCTATGATCTTTTTTCATTATGATGATAACTCTATCTCAAGAACTAATGCACGAATTTGTATCTAACTTCAGATTCAGTTAGACGTTGACATAAATTGTTATTGATTAGGTTTTGGTCTAAATCTCCCAACAGGTGGCGTTACTATTAGTGATGGGAGTGTTCGAATTCAAAATGTCTGAGGTCTCGATTCAGCCAAGTTCTCGAGTGATCTCGATTCGGACAAAAGTATTCGAATATAAGGCTCCTGACATTTGTGTCGCAGACGAAAACGAAAACTGCAGTTTTCGACTGTATTCAGTTCTCATAGCTCGAGTTTTCTGTTTTCATAAACTGCGTCAGTGAATGTTTGTATTCAAATTAGTGATGGGAGTATTCGAATACAAAATGTCTGTGTTCTCAAGTGGTCTCGGTTTCAGACAGGAGTATTCGAATACAAGTCACCTGGCATCTGTATCGGTGACGAAATCTGCGGTTTTCGACTGTAAGCAGTATTCAGTCCTCATATCAGGAGTTTTCTGTGGTTTCATAAGGTGCGGCAGCGAATGCTAGTATTCAAATACTCAGCGCTGTTAAAAAAAAAATTTCTCCGGAATTTTGCGGCGGTTAACAGGATGATCAGCGCTCTTTTAGTTTTGATATTTACTTTTATTTTTTCAAGCGTACAATCAATTCAACTAATATACATATATATTTTTAGTTAAATCAATCATATGGATTTTAATTTAAGAAAACGATTATTATGAATAACATTCTGTGAATTTGTATTTAAGAAACATAAATATAATTTTTTTAATTCATTTTTTAAAAATTTTACGATTAAAATAATTACTCATAGTGGAAAATAAAATTGTACGTTCGTAAAAAAGAAAAAAATTCTTGATTTCGCTAATTAAAGACAAGTTGCTTAATTTTACAGGCGTATGCAGGGGAGGGCCGGTTCTTCGCCTTCTAAATCTTAGAAAATAATTAGATATAACTTACAATATTGAGAGACATGGACGTCGGCAGAATTATATTTTGGGACGGACAAGATTTTGGAACACGTGTGACAATGGCCCACAGTCTAGTCTGTTTTTAAAATTGCAGAATATAAACAGGAAATAATCTAAACTAAGATTTTTTTTTGTCAGAGTTATCAGGCAAAACAATTTTTAAACATATCAACATATAAAGCAATACAAGAATTTATCAATTAAGAAATACTAAATATAAATAAGTTTTTTTTTTTTTTACCAACATGTTTTTAAAAAAGAAATTGAAGCAGTTTTTTTTTCCGTCAAAGGGCTTTGCCACCCTCAATCCTTTTTTTAAGATAAGTTTGAAACACATGAACATTAACAGGAAAACAAAATTAAAAAATCCCTGAAGGCTCGGCCTACAGGCACAGGTAGATTTCGAAGACTCAGACCGTTGGTCTCCTGTTTGTCGGGAATTGCGGAAGAAATGACCTTTTTGCCATGATGCAGCATTTGGAAACGCCCACTTCGAAACCTAACTGGTTTGCAGGCGGAGCCGGCAGGGATTTTATTTATTTATTTATTTATTTATTTATTTATTTATTTTTGCTATAACGGATGGTCCTATAAAAAACTTGTCAATATAAAAGTTTTAGATAATATTAAGAGGTTTTATAGTAAATTTAAGCGGATTTGATATCTTCATAATTGACGAAGTTATGAATTTTTTTTTTCTAAAACCCCCTCTTTCCCCCCCCCCCGCTTGGGGCCATTTTTAATGATATCAAAATCTGTCATACATAAATTTTCGGCCCTTTTCCTAGAAGTAATAATAACTTTAAATGAATTCGATACGTATCATAATTAAGAAATTATGGGTTTTTTTCTGTTTTCACAAAAAGCCCCCTCACCCCCTTCCTTGGTTCGATTTTGCCCATTAACGAACTTGACCGAGATTTTATGCCCTTGATTTTATGTATTAGTTTGGAAGAGATTTGTGCAGAATTATGGGAGTTATCGTGTTCATAAAAAAGTGACATAAATAGTTAGATAGAGACATAAAGTTTTGAACTGGGGGTGATTTTGGGTTCTGGGAGTCATGATCGGCGTAGATCTGCAAAAAATTTTCAAAAACTCCAACTTAGGGGAGAATTTTTAGTATTTTTTACGAAATCTACCTAAAATTATCTTACCCTGGGAGGGGGTGGTGTAGGGTTCAATGGGATAGAGTCATCCAGACAAAAAATTCTTTTTTTTTTTCTTTAATAACAATCGTAATATTTATATCAAAACTAAAAAACATTAAAAAGAAAAGAAATTGTTCTGTAGCTGTAAATTATAAAACGTTACCATAAGCAAAAGAGTTGCGTTTGTACGAAAATTGAACATTTCATTTGCTGAAAGAGGCGCTACTCATACTTTTCTAATAGACTGATGTGAATCTGACACGTGATCATAAAAAAAAGGCAAACGATTTTACGTAGAATAAACATTCCAAGAGTGAAACAGGCGAAATGTCGTCCCTCATTTATTAGTTTGAAGGAAGTCTGGAGTAGTTTTTAGTGCTACTACATTTGAATACAAAGAATCGATTCTGATTTCGATTCTGAAAAGTTTTCGAAAACTAAGGTATCGATTCTTAAAAGATCTCGAATCGGCCCATCACTAGTTACTATGCTACATTTTGCAGGATTTACACGATTTTAGTAATAGTCATATCTCAAGAACTAATGCACAGAATTTAATAAAACTTTAGATTCAGTTAGACCTTGATATAAATTAGTGCTAATATTTTTTAGTCTATGCAAAACCTGTGTGATATAGAAGAAAGTTTTGGGAGTGGCACATCCGACTAGTTTCTCTTCTCTTCATTTTATTTAAAATATAGATTCTAAGACTTGTCTAACTGTATTTAAAAATATATATATAAATGCATACAAATAAGCGTTGCAAAGACAATGTAAATTTTCTGTGAAAATTTTTGTTGAAACCAAGTATTCAAAAGTCCACATATTTTATAACTTTCATTAAAGAAATATACATATGTATATATATTACTTTGATATTAAGAATCTAAAACTTAAACCAAAATATATAGGTTGGTTTATGTTTATACTGGAAAGCTATACCAAAACTAAATACACGGGAAATGAAAATTTTAACTGTAAGGCAAAAAAATTTAATATTGTAAATTGGTATAAATTTTTAAGGAATGGGAGATTTAAGAATGATAATATGTATAATGTCACAACTACCATAATTTGCTTCTTTAAAATGGCATAATTTATATACTTAAGCAATACTATGTTGAGGTGATATTTAATGCAATTTAAGTTTTCTTTCAAACTGCAGTGATATTGGTTGACTCATGGCTTTTTTTTGTTGTTATTTTTTTAATTTTCTCTACTGGTAATTTAAGAAATGCAACTGAAAAATGATATATTATAAACAATGGTGTTAAATTAAGCAAGGAAAGTTACTGTGAAAATTCTGAGACTGAAAGGCTAAATTTTTAAAAGATGACTCTTTTTTTTCTTTTTTGTAATATATTCATGTAAAGTGAAAAAAAAAAATATTTTTTAGTATGCAGAAATTTAAAAAATGTTTATTTTATGTTTTTTAAGAAAATGCAACTTACTTTTGAGAAATATTTGTAAGAAATCAATTTTTTCAGAAAAAAACTGGTTTTTTTCTGCCACTTCAAAATTTCCGGAAATTTTACATCTCTAATAGCAACAATTTAAAAACTTAACATTTTGTAAAATTGACTTTTGTGTGAAAAATTTCTAAATTTTTGTTTGAAAAATCTGTACTTTTGGTTCTTGATTGTCATTTGAAGCATGTGATGTACATGGCTGAAGGGAAACGGGTTCAAAATTGCTCGTATCTATTCTATAATGAATTATTTATTGTTTAATTTGAAAATGAACAACTATATTGACTCATAAAACCATTCATAAAGTTCAGGTTGAAGAAATAAAAGTGATTGAGAAAAAAAAAAAAAAATCTTACATGTACTATCATTTTCTGAATTCAGTTCGAAATCATTATCAAAATTCAATTCACAGCACTCCGATATTGAATCCTTGCCAACTAAAATATCCATAATTTCAGATAAATCTTTTTCATTTCTAGTATAATAACGAACAGAATGTCGACATTTCTGTAAACAGGAGTACTATGCAATTTCAAAAAATAGCACCTAACTGATTCTCACAGCATACATGTACAAGAACATCCCAACAAAAATGAACAAATTATAGGATGTGTTGTAACGAATGCAATTTATGTATTTCAAGTCCAGTTGAATCCGAAGCGATGCTTTAACATCTAACAAATTTTATTCACCTTCATTTGTACAACTTAAAAACAATACACAAAGTTTAAAAACCACATGACGCTTTTACTTAAAAGCCCAGCGAACACATTACTCCATATTTTACACAAAACCAGTTCACATCCCCATTAGCCACCTTCTGTCCAACTCTTCTCTTCATCTCCCACCTTCGCTTCCCTTGACCTTCCAACTAACATCTTTTGCAGTCTCTTCGCATATTGAAAACTCTCCCTTCTATTCGACAGCACGGCTACACGGCGATCAATCTCTGAAGCTAGGCGACAAATCCGTGGACAAGCTCTGGACAGAACTAGCCCAGCAACTTATGAGTCAGGATACGCTACAGGTTTCTTCGGTCGTTACAGTGTGCTGCCCTCTATATTTTATTTCGAAAAACAAATATCCACCTAATATCTTAAAGCAGTCTGCACTCGTAGATATCGAAGAAATTGAATTTTAAAGCTTTAAATTAAATTCACACTTGAGTGTGAATTCAAGCACCGTCCAGCAGAGTAGCATATGATATTTGAGTAGAGCTCAAGCATAGAGCAGAAAGTGTTAACATCAAATTAAAAGTTTGTTTTGGAACCCTACAATTCTTGGTAGTCATTCAATACCTTAATGCAGAAAATAATAAAAAATAAAACTGCCCAGTTAAACTGATGGTATTGAACTCACAGGCTATTCACACTAATTGTATATTATACTCTTATTTCAAAGAATAATGTCCCTCAAAAAGTAAAGAAATATGCAATAAATTAAGTGGGGATTACCCCCCTCCCTTTTATACTGAACCAATGAACCCCCAAAACTAATCGGGGAAGTGCCTTATCAAAATGAATCTATATACAAAATTTGAAGCAAATTGATAATTATTCATGAAAAACCCATTTATCTAAATTAAGGAGGGATTATCCCCCTTTATACTTAACCAATGAACCCCAAAAACTACTTGAGGTGCCTTACCACAGTGAACCTATATACAAAATTTGAAGCAAATCTGATAATTCTGCATGAAAAATCCATTTATCTAAATAAAGGGAAGGATTAGCCCCTCGTCCCCCTCCCCAATGAACTCCCAAAACTAATCAGGAAAGTGCCTTATCAGAATGGACCTACACACAAAATTTGAAAGCAAATCGGATATTTCTATCGAAAGTTGTCACATTACGTACATACATAACCTGCAGGCACATTAGCTCTCGAGCTTTAATAGCCTGTGAGCTAAAAAAATTTTTTTTATTTTTTACTTATGGGGATTTAACCAGGGTTTTTATTCCTCTTAGAAATATTCATTATTTTCACTATTTCTTTTTTTCTTTCTTTCCTTGTAAAATATATTAATTTTCACTCAAAAATGCATAATTTTTTTTAATCACATTGTGCAAATGAGAGATGCAATGCATAATTGAATATTTAGTTTACCTGCCGAATATCGTATTTAGTATTCAGCAAAGGCTGAACAGTACTGTTATTGCATGAACATATTTGTACTTCACATATTTTATGTGTTTGGGATCTGCAAGGGAGGGGGGGGGGGGTATGAATAAAAAATAAATAGAAGTTGGTGCTAGTATAAATTTTTAAATTTTAAAAAACAAAATCAAAGCTTTTTCTATTTTCTTTTATTTTATTTATTTGTTTTGTTTTTGTTTATGCACATAAAAATGTGTTTTAAAATTTTTGTATTTTTTAATATTACTTATTGTGTTTATTTTCTATTGTTTTTTAAGTTAATGTGCTTAAAAATGCAATTTTCAAAATTGATTAGAATTCTAAAATGACATGGAAATTACTATTTCCAATATGGTGATCCTATCAAATGTGTAAAGCATTAACCTTTTTTAAAGTCCTGGTAAAATCACTTAAAAAAGTATACTTTTAAAACATAAAATTTGTGTACAAAGTGTAAAAAAAACTATATGGTGAAAATCCTTAGTTTAAAATGTTTATCTTTGTCATTAAAAAAAAAAAAAAAACTGACTGCCGTATTGTAAAACAGGACAATCATTTCCATTCCAAAAACAGCATTCTTTTTTTTCTTTTTAGGTGTGTTCGTAATTATATAAATACGTAGCACCTATTGTTGTCGTGTGGTCCGTCCGTCTGTCTGTCTGTCTGTCCGCATATAACAACGCAAAAACTACCCTAACCGAATGGTTTGAAATTTAAGATATATTATCTTTACAGAATTTTGTCGAGACATTTCAATTTTTTTAAAAATCGAATCAAAATTTTAGAAAATATTACTAAAAACATTTATTAAGAAATTTGATTTTTTTTTTTAAATTGGTGCTTTCTTTTTATAGGAGCTTCCGAAGTTTAATCGCCAAGCGACCGAGATACTTATTTTATTACAGAAATTAATCTGCACATGATATAATTCATTTCACAGAATTAAAAATCAAGATCTGAATATTTATATAACTAGCTATAGTACGAACGCACCACGTTTGTAACGTTTGACGTACAATTTCCAACTTGTTTTATATGTTGGAAGGAGTACGCCAAGGTCATGCTGCAGACCACACAGACAACTGTTCCTTATTGTTTTCTCAATTTAATATTTATTCATTTGAAAATTATACATTTTCTTTCCATCATCTTAGAAGACAACCTCTTCTCTTTAGCAATGTTTTTTCCAAAAATAAGTCATTTTCCGTTTCGTCAGTTACTCTTGTGTATAGGTAGTAAAAAATTATCTGTTTAAAGTTAACCATATTCGATTGAATTGTGAGCAATTAATTTTTTAGGTCTGATCTAGGGTGGAAGAATTCCATCAATCTACTTGCCAGTGGTGAGTCTTAAAAACTGCAAGATATAAAAAATATATCAAATTTTTATACATATTTATTATATTGGCCATATTTTGCATTTCTTTCAATTGCCACAATGTAAACATGTCACTAAGTTCTATTCTACATTAAACTTTCCTCTGTTGTATATTTTTTGTAATTTTATAAAATGTTACTATGGACATGGTTGGGAAATTTTCTTATAATCCTACCAGCCAAAGATTTGTTTTTATGCCAGTAATATACAGTCAAAGATTGTTATGGCAAAATTTACAAAAAAATTGCAAAAATATTTTATTGCAACAATTGCATTGCTGTATTAACATTTTATAAAACAAGTAATATAAAAACTTTTTTTTTTTTAAGTCAATTCCTACTTAGGTCAAATAGAAATTTTTTCCAGCGATCTACACGCTTCGCCACTGACGGTATTTATTTCTAAATTTATATCCTGCTAAATATCTTACATAAGAGAAATTTTTGAAATGTATTAAAAATTAAATAAAAAATAAATAGCTAAAATACCAAAAATTAATAGCTCGAAAAGTATTTCTCACAAAATTGTTAGAACAAACTGCATAGAAAGTTAAAAAAAATTGTATTTTTTTATATAAATTTAAAATCTAATGATTATGCCGTTTTTCAAATATTGAATTTAAAAAATTACCAAACTTCACAATAAAGTGCCATAGCGATGTTACAGTTAACGATAATACAGTTTTTTTTTTAAATATTAATTAATTAAGTTTTATTATTTAATTTTAGTTTTATACTTCATTTCTGTTCAAAAGTATAGACTCACTCCACATTTATAGTCTCCTTCGCCCGCGAGCCGCCTGATCTTCGTCCGTGAACAGCCCCATTATCTTTTTACGTGTGAAGGTGAGACTATAAATATGGAGTGAGTCTATACTTTTGAACAGAACTGAAATATAAAATTTAAATTAATTAATTAAATATAATTAATATTTGAAAAAACTGTATAAACATCAATTGTCATCCAGTACAAGTTTAAAAAAATTTATTTGAACTTGATAGGAGGAATAGAAAATAGTTTATTAACGATTGAAAATTTGAACAAGATATATAAATATATAAAGAGTGTGAGCTAATAGTAGGAATTGAATTAAGTAAGATTTTCAACTGAGGAAAGTCTAGTGTAGGATAAAACTTAGCACTCTGTATACATTGCAGCAATTAAACAAAAAAACAGGAAATATGGCCAACAAATAAAACTACGTAAAAGCAGAAATTTGTTTTTTAAACGTATTCATGGTAAAATATTCAGTTTTATCAAAGAAAAGGCTTGTTTACTTTAAAATAGGACATCAGTCTGTCACTGAAGCATTTCGACTGCCTCTGATATTAGGTTCTCAAACTCAATATCAGCAGAATGAAAAAAAAATATTGAAATTAACAGCTTTATGAGTGAAATGTTTTTATGTGACGTAATTTTCTGTTCATTAAAAAAAAAATAATAATTCTTAGTGTATATATAGGGAAAATTAATCTACTTAAAGTTAAAAACCACATTTGATTGATTTGAAGCAATTCCACAATTAATCTTTTACATCTGATCAGGAGTGGGAATTCCATCAATCTACTCTCCAATGGTAAATCTTAAAACTGCAGGGTATAAAAAAATCCCTAACAGCTTGGCCTACAAACACAGGTAGATTTCGAAGACGCAAACCGTGGGGTGCCTTTTTATTGGGAATTGCAGAAGAAGGACCTTTTAGCCATGATGCAGCAGTTGGGACCGTCCACTTCGAAATGTACCTGTGTAGGCAGAGCTGGCATGGATTTTTTTTTTTTTTTTTTTTTTTTTTTTTTTGCTGTAAAAGTTGGTGCTATAAAAAACTTGTCAATATAAAAGTTGTAGATAAATTAAGAAGATTTATAATAAATTTAAGTGGATTTGATATCTAGTGAATTGACGAAGTTATGATTTTTTTCTTCTTAAACCTCTATACCCCCCCCCCCCCTTTGAGGCCATTTTTAATGATATCAAAAATCTGTCATACATGAATTTTTGGCCCTTTTCCTAGAAGTAATAATAACTTTCAACGGATTTGATATGTATCATAGTTAAGAAGTTATGGGGTTTTTTTCTGTTTTCGCAAAAAAAAAAAATTCACCCTCCCTGGTCCGATTTTGCCCATTAGCGAACTTGACCGAGATTTTATGTATCGGTTTGGAAGAAATTTGTGCAGACTTACAGAAATCATTGTGTCTATAAAAAAGTAGATAAATAAAGTTTTGAACTGGGGGTAATTTTGGATTCCAAGAGTCATGATTGGCTTAAAGTTTAAGTTCATAAGTTGTGTAAATTTTGCCATAACAATCTTTGACTGTATATTACTGGCATAAAAACAAATCTTTGGCTGGTAGGATTATAAGAAATTTTCCCAACCATGTCCATAGTAACATTTTATAAAATTACGAAAAATATGCAACAGAGGAAAAACAGACTTAGTTTAAGCAGATAGATCTGTAAAAAATTTTCAGAAATTCCAACATAGGGGAGAATGTAATAGGTAGTATTTCTTACGAAATCTACCTAAAATCTACCAAATACATATTCAGATGGTTGGAGTATCATAGCGTATGTTTATTCCAACAGAGCAAAAAATGTCCAAACCAGAAGTCGAACCTTAATACCTCAGCTTGCAATGCTAATGCTTTTCCTATTGAGCATTGGACGAAATCCTGGCTGGCATATCTTACTCAGACGATATCCTAATTGGCATAATTCACTCTTATTTGGATTATTTTTTAACACAATTAATTCAAATTGGTAAAGTAATCATACAAGTTGTAAATCTCCAACTGGAAGAAAAATGTCCGGGCCAGGATCCGAACCTGGGATCGCTTGGCTGAAGCCGCCACGCTCTACCACTGAGCCATCCCGCGGGATGGCTGAATTCCGAAAAACATACATTTGGAAAAAAAATTGCCGTCCATCTGTCTGTGTGTGTGTGTGTCTGTAAACGCTTTATCTCCCGAACAAATTGAGATAGAGATTTGAAATTTGGTATGTACTTAGTATGTAATAATGGGAAGAAGCTTACTGTATTTCAGTAACTTTGATTATCCGAAACTATTTTTTTCGGACTCTCGAAATATTCGTTCTGATAAAAGGTATATAAAATTTTTCGAAATTGTTTATTTTAAGGAGTGAATATAAAGGACAATAAAAAAAAACATAAATTTTGCATAAAGAATGAAGTCGATCGGATCATGAGTTGCCGAGATAGTTGTAATCCTATTTTCCACACTCTTCGATTTTTCATGACCTTGTATTTCATTTAAATTTCAATTCAAAGATATATTTTACTTGGAAATGAGACATTTAATCCGACGCAGTAAACCGTTAGTTAATAGGATTATCAAATTTGGAGTTATAAGGATGTTTCTTGTACGCAATTCAGTAATAGAGCATTTAAAGTTTAGGACGTCATCAAGCCAAGATTTTATTCGAATTGCAATACATTTTATAAATAGTTTACACATGTTTTATTTTATTATTTTATATTATGCGTATCCATGATGGGTAAGTATTACGGCGGCCCTCAACGACTAGTTTCTCTATTCTTTTTTTTTCTACACAATATGCTAAAAATGAGCCTATTCACTGCAATACCAAAGGGGCGATAACTTTTGAACCAATATGAATTTCGAAAAAACTGTTTTACGACAAGGTTTTTAAGGGTTGAAACTGAAAATATTTTTTAAAAATATTTTTCGATTTAAAAAAAGTTATGCCTTAATGAAACTCAGTTACTCAACCACTGCTAAAACATTTAACTAGAGAAAATAAACTTTCTTGTTCAATAGCGCTTACATCTATCAGTTTATGCACTTAGTAATTATTATTAATAATTCGTTATTTTATAATTATTGTAAATAATAAACAAATATTTATTGGTAAGCATATGTAGATTTATATTCTTTACCATAGTTTTTTTAGGGTTTAAAAGAGTGAAAATATGTAAAAAAATATTTTTCGATTAAAAAAAAAAGTTATGCCTTAATGAAACTCAATTACTCAACCACTGCTAAAACCTTTAATTAGAGAAAATAAACTATCTTGTTTAGTAGCGCTTACATCTATCGGTTTATGCACTTAGTAATTATTAATAACTAATTTGTTATTATATAATCATTGCAAATAATAAACAAATATTTATTGGTAAGCATATGTAGATTTATATTCTTTACCATAGTTTTTTTAGTGTTTAACCCTTTTTATCCTGACTGTATTTATAAGTTACACTTTAACCCCTTCGCGACGAGCGTCTTTTACAGAATTTTTAATCTGTTACCACCGGTTTTTCAAATGAGAAATTTTCACCTAATTGAATCGCAAAATTGCTATGATTAGATAAGGAAAACTTTACAAAATAAAAAAAATAACTGGTGGGAATAATCGCGGATTCTGAGCATCTTATAAAGTAGCTGGAAAATTAATTCAGGGTTAAAGGAGTGAAAATATGTAAAAAATATTTTTCGTTAAAAAAAAAGTTATGCCTTAACCCCTTGGGGACGAGCGACACGTATACGTGACGCATAAGGTGCTCAGAATCCTCGATTATTCCCACCAGTAACTTTTTGTATATTTTGCCTTATTTAATGACAGCATTTCTGAGATTCAATTAGGCGAAAATTTCTGTTTTGAAAAACCTGTGGCAAAAGATTAAAAATTCTGTAAAGGACGCTCGTCGCGAAGGGGTTAATGAAACTCAATTACTCAACCATTGCTAAAACATTTAATTGGAGAAAATAAACTTTCTTGTTTAATAGCGCTTACATCTATCAGTTTATGCACTTAGTAATTATTATTAATAATTCGTTATTTTATAATTATCCTCTTTAATAAAAAGGTATGTGTTGCTGACGACTGGGATCGTTGCCACAGATTAATCTCAGAAAATGAAACATTTGAAGTTACTGAAAAAAATAATTGCTCGAAAAGTATTTGTCAGAAAATTGTTAGACAAACTGCGTTAGAAAGGTAAAAAATTGTATTTTTCTTGATATAAATTTCAAATCCACTGATTATGCCATTTTTCAAATATTGAATTTAAAAAATGACCAAATTTCACAATGCATTACCATAGCGAAAACTTCACGCGTAAAAAAATAATAATAGCAATATGTCAGCACGAGTCACAAATTATAGTAACCGTATTATTCTGTTAAAATATAAAAGTGAATTATGATGTCACGAGTGCATGATTTTTATTTAATTCCCGACAAATACTAGATGCGCCATTTCTATTTAGTTGTGAATAATATAGGTTTATTTCCGTCATTAAAAAATGTAGCTATAAAACATATAAATCAATGGAAAACGGTAGGTAATAAATTGTAACCGTAATAATAAACCGTATTGAAAAAACATAATTTAGTGAAATAAGTATCCGTTTTTATGTTATTATAGGATATTCCAGGTATAGGTACAGATTACTTTAAAATACAAGGTTAAATTCACCGATATATTTCGTTTGATTCAAGGTTCTTTTGGAGAAACCGACCAGCGCAGCGGGCGTAGTCTGCTAGTTGTAAATAATAAACAAATATTTATTGGTAAGCATATGTAGATTTATACTCTTTACCATAGTTTTCTCTCCCATATACAGATAAAAGCTAGATTTTACTGGCACAAACTCAGTTCCGATTTATAGGGTAATATCTTAACATTATAGACATGAATTTAATTAGCAGTATCAGTTAGGATAAATAAATCAACGTGGTCTTTCTAGAATACGATCTAATTCCGATAAAACTACCTTTACGTTCTCATTTTCAATGTAAAGCCTATTTGTGTTTAAAAATTATTTTTAGAAATTTCCGTAATTCTTAGCATCTAAACCGTAGATAAAATAAGCATATTTTAAGCCAGAAATTTTACTTTAGTCAAATCAAATAAATTCAACGCAACAAGTTAAATTTTATTAAATAAAATTTTTTGTTCTAAATGTTTTTTTTGTTTTTTTTTTATTAGTGCTTTATACACAAGAGATTAAGGTATATCAAGAAGTTTTATGGAAACGCGTAAAAAAGATCGATATGAATCTATATTATAAAGTATAAACACGATTGTTACTGATGCTGATGTCATAGCAATGATGGCAATGACCTGTGGAATCGCTAGATATTTATTTGCTGTTTAATATCATATAATTTCAGTTTTTATACAGTCGAATAGGAGAAAGTGTGCTTTGAAATAAAGTTTGTTGGAAAAGTGTCACTCACTTTACTGATTTAAAAAAAAAATAATTTTCAAGCAGGAATTTCTTTTAAATTTAACTCTACAATAGGCATTAGTTTTTAATAAATTTCAAAACTTTATTATTTAAATATATAATTCATAACTTTCATGCAAAAATGCTTTTTCGTGTAGTTTGTTTACAATCTTAAAAATATATAAATGGAAAAATGTATTACTTTCAATTAAAAGTTAGGACGTGCCAATTCTAAAACTTCCTTCTTTATCACACATATTAATACTTCAGAAAACGATTTTTTTTTTTTTTTTACTTTCTTCTACATTTACAAGAAGAAAGTATTGGATTCATGAAAATTTTCGACGGATTTATACGTTTTAGCAGGTTCTGAACACGATTTGACTGATTTTAGAAAATATTTGTCTGTGTCTGTATGTAATAAAAATTTTGTGGGCGCTCTATTTCAAGAACTAACGCACGGAAATAATTGGGTTTGGATTATAAGAGATTTCCTCCCCAATTTATCAATTAGCTCACTGTTTTGTCTGTATCTTTTTGAGTTTTCACGATATTTGACTGGTCTTGTTATATGAGTTGCTCTATAGAATTGACTACCAAATCATGAAAATAATCTTTCGTATAGTTCGTGCATGCGCAGTTAACAATTATTTCCATACAAATGGTCATATCTTATCAAATATTTCATTTTTTAATTCCAGTATACAGTTTTTGCTGTTCTTGAAGTCAAACATGTTCTTTACATCCTCGAGGTTCGAGGACAATTTGTCAAGAATTTCAGTAGATATTTGACAAACCGTGTAAAAAGCGAAAGCGTCCGGACACTGCCCCTTAATTTTTGCACAGCAGTGTAAATTTTTGGGGTTTTGGGTCGGGTATAAACCGACCACCCTTGCAGGACTCGCTCTACTGTGATAACTATAACGGGTTGCCACAAAAAGAAAAAATAATCCTTTGAAATCGGCTTTATATTTTTCTTAAAAATTACTTCTTTCAATACATGTTGAATATTTAAAGTGTCTTAAAGAATAAAGTTTTTATTCATTGATATTAAAATAAGTATAAAGGTAAAAATAGTTTTTAATAATATATATATATATATATATATATATATATAACTTAACAAATTACAATAACCATTGGGCAAATGTTCCGAAAGCTTAAGGAAAAAAAATTGCCGTACTTTCGTGTTATAGCGGCCCCCACAGTTATGATTATGCCAATGTTGCAGTTATGATTTCGCCAAGATCATCGCAAAGCTTATATATGCATCCTATATACGCATATATTCCAAACACTTCTATATGTGTCATATATACGTCATTATGCACATATTATTTACGACTTATATGCATCATATACACATGTCATATATATACATCATAATTGACTATAACTTGATCACATACGTCGAGAAATGTTATATATATATCATATATTATTATAATGTCATACATACTTTATAATTTGGCGATAAACCTTGGTCGCTTGGCGATTCATCCTTGGGGGCCGCTATGACACGAAAGTACCAAATTTACAATATATTAATGAAAACAAAAACAAAAATATTTCATCCTTGTGGGCCGCTATAACACGAAAGTACCAAATGTCTACTTTATTTTTCATATCTGATTATTTGCATTTATCCTTTTTGCAACTTTAACATTTTTGTAATGATTTTATGCATTTCTAAGCCTATTCAAAGAAAAATTCTTTTAAAGTTACAGAATTTCGTTAAAAATTCTTCTAAAGTTACAGAATTTCGTTAAAAACGCTTAAAAAATAAGGTGACGACGTCAATAAAATGACGACGTCAAGTCAGTAAAGTGACGACGTCAAGAGGTCCATTCTCGACCGAAAGCAACAACCATTTTCCCAATGGTTAAAGCAGTCAATATTTAATTTAAAAATACCGCCTAATTTCATAACTGCAAATCACGTAGTTCCATAAAATTTCCCTCACAATATGTTATCTGGAGTGGCCACTGATTATAAAAAATTCACCACTTTGATTTACGCTTCGTAGAATTTAATTTTTTTTTTTTAAATTATAATTTTTGCACATTTTTTTTAAAGATAAAAAATTTATAATTTTTGCACATTTTTTAAAAAGATATATGGCAATTGGAAAGAAAAGAAAAGCCTTATCAGGGGTGATTGTGTTCCGGTATTTTGTACACCACTAAATTTATATAGCAATGTTCTTAGTAAGTCATCGCAGAATTTATCGATTAAAGAAGAAAAAGATTGTTATATAAATTTAGTGGTGCACAAAATACCGGAACACAATCACCCCTGCCTTATTTAAACTATCTATTCAACGTATAAACTTAATTTAGTTAATAGTAAACTATTAATTGATAATTTAAAAATATATATTAACTCTTTGCTTTTTATTTGTATTTATTTTTCTTCTCTTTAGTGATAAAAATTTTACAGTTTCACAGCCAGATGGTAATAAAATGAATAATGGAATGTAACAATCAACGTGTAAAAATATATTTCTGAAGAGTTGGTTTTAAGGGGAGGTTTTTTGGCCTAAAATTCGCATAATTTTTACGATTTTTTTTCAGTTACAAAGAAAATAGATATAACATTCGAATATTTTGTATTATATTTATTGACAGTTCACTTATATATTTAAATTTTTGTATGTAAAAAAAATTAATAATACGCCTTGTGCGACGCTGAGTATCTACACGCAGGTGTGTGCCGTGAACTTCCAATCGGGCGACCGTTTTTCTCCGGTCACAAACATCTGAAACAAATTATATCGCCAAATTATAAAACGGCATTCAATTTTCTGGATCTTATACCAACATTTAGATTAAAAAGTTGATTTTTGAAAAAATGGTGGTCATTTGAACAAAAAATATAATTTTTTTCGCCTCTTTTTTTACATTTTGCGAGCTCAAAAAGATAATTAATCAAGGAAAGTTATACTTTACGGTGGTATAAGCTCCAGCAAAAACGATTAGCTTTCTTTTAAATAAAATATGAAGGAAATCTGTCAAATAGTTCTCGAGAAAAAAAGTCGCCCAGTTTGAGAAGAAAGGCTTCGAGAAAAACGTTTAACACTAGAACGACCGAAAATTTTACTCATGTTTTATAAAACTATTTCACATCAGAATTTTTATTATTTAAAACAATTTAACTTATTCATTTAACATATTTCTTACTGCTCCTTTACTATTATTGTTATACTCTTTTAATTCATTATTATATTTAAAAATTAAATTCTTTTTTATTTTTAATTATATAATTTTTAAACTTCTCACGGCCTTTTGTTGCCTCGCAAGTCAAATTACCTCTAACCTGGAAGTTCAGTTGATTGCAACTAGGTATTCCATGATGCTACCTACATTGTTCCAATGTTACGGCTCCCTTTTGCCTCGCAAGTCACATTACCTCTAGCCTGGAAGTTCAGTTGGTACGCTACTAGGTATTCCAAGCTGCTAACTACATTGTTCCATTGCAAGATTTATATTTAATTTATTTTGAAATGAAATTTCTGGTTTGAATCGAAATATATTCATTTGGTAACGGTCAAAATGACCGCTCGTGGTTGATCTGGTGTTAAACTTACGTTTAACGAACGGCGTTACGTTCAATGAGCAAAAAATATTGTAAGGAACTGGAATATCACAAAACAGCTTTAGGGTAACAATCTACATACATACCTCTACGACGCAAAAATAACAAATTTTTTTTAAAAAATCGAAAATTTTGATCCAAATAAGTAGAACTTCCATATTTGATCTAATTAAGTAAAATTCGATGTACTCATAAAATATTGGTCAGAATTCTTGAAATTTCACTATCTTAAAACTAATGACTCCCCTTAAATTCGATAACAATGTAATGCACTTACTCAGTAGAGTAGGAGAATATGTTATATGATTCAGCTTATTATAAATTACTGCTGATTTTTTTTTTTTTTTTTTTTTTTTTTTTTGTTATTTGCATTTTCTATTGATTGCAACGGCTTTTTTATTTCCCAAGTACCGAAGCAGTTTTTCCCAGTATTTATTGATCATGATTCAGTAAAAAGAGATAGACGTGAATAAAAACATAACTCCTTATGTACACTTTAGGAAAAACAAAAGTAAAAACTAGTCGTTGGGGGCCACCGTAATACTTACTCACCATAGATATGCATAATATAAAATATCAAATTACCGCGCCTAGCTACCGCGCATGCGCGGTAGCCTATTACTGCTTGCGAGGCAGCGTATTACTGCTTATTTTACTGTTTAATACTGTTAATTTTACGGTATAATACTGGCAGCTGGGGTGCCAGTTTTATACTGTAAAATCAACAATTATTTTTTGCAGTGTATAGAAGAAAGTAGATTGGAGGCTGCATCTTACTAGTTTAATTTATCTCAGTTAAAATTTTTGCTATATTTATTTATCGATCATGATTCAGTAAGAAGAGAGCAACATGAATTAACCCAATTCCTTACTACGTACGCTTACGAAAAACAAATATAAAAGAAAGATAAAATTGGCTTTTATCGTTCGTGTAAGAATCCGCATTCTGCAGCAGTGCGTTCCTTTCTTTCTCATCTCTCTCTGCAACCCCCCCCCCCCCCCCCCCGTCCTCTTCTTCCATCCTGTATACATTTTTCTATGTTGAATAAAACAATAAATACACAACGGTATTTCCTTATTTGAAATACCGAAATGAAATTACTAATTTTCATTCGTTCTGTTAGAGTATTGTTTAATTTAGATTTCTTAATTTAAAGTTTTCAGTTTCAATGATCATAATAGACATTTTTGTGTGGTTTTGAATTTCAGCACTTTTAATCAGAGTTGATGGGATTTTGACAGCACATGGATTTTATAGAATGTAATTTAAAATAATGGAAATATGAAACACTTCACGTATTAATTATATATACATATTTAGATACTGTTAATTCGTGTCTTATTATAACAAAATGAATAAATATATAAATACCTTTTTTTTTCCTATTTACTAAACTTTTTGTCTTTTTTATGTTAACAGTAACTCCATATATATAAAAATTTCCGTATATATAAAAATATTAGAAGAAATTATACAAAAGTGAGTAAATTAAAATAAACACTGAATACTTTCAAGTCGATTTACAGATCATTTATAAGTGTAAAACGAAAAAAAAAAAAAAAGTAATATGTAAAAAAAAAAAAAAAGTTTTCTATACAATGATGCTTTTGTTCTGATTTCTTATCCAAAAATTAACGCTGTTTTAAAATAAAAATTCCATATAAGTAATATTTTATAAAAAAAAAATATTTTATTTCCTAGATCTCAGATTTTAAAAAAATAATAAAAATAGGACACATAATTTAAGCCTAGGAAAATTACTTTTCTCATTATATTTTTATTATGAATATTTGTGTGTAAGCACTAAAGCAATAAATAAACTAATCGGATATGCCAATCCCAAAACTTTCTTCTATCTCACACAGGTTTCGCATACATTGAAAACAAATCTCAGCACCAAATTATATCAAGGTCTAACTGAATCTAAAGTTTTATTAAATTCCGTGCATTAATTCTTGAGATATGACTATCGCTAAAATTATGTAAATCCTGAAAAACATAGCAACGCCACCTGTTGAGAGATTTACACCAAAACCTAATCAACAACAACTTATGTCAATGTCTAACTGAATCTGTTGTTTGATGAAAATCCGTGCATTAGTTCTTGAGATATAGTTACCGTGAAAATAAAGAAAAAGTAGCATAGCACTTCCACTTGTTGAGCTATTTGCACCTAAACGTAATCAGCATCTATTTAGGTTATGGTCTATCAGAATCAGAAGTTTGATAAAATTCTGTGCATTAGTTCTTTTGGTATAGCCATCATGAAAATCATGAAAACAGTAGCATAGCTGCGCAACCTGTTGGGATATCTACTCCAAAAAGTAATCTGCGTCTTTTTATGTCAAGGTCTAAATGAATCTGAAGTTTGACGAAAATCTGTGCATTAGTTCTTGAGATAGTGCTATTGCGGAAATTGCAAAAAATGCAACATAGCTGCGGCACCTGTTGTGCGAGTTACACCAAAAACAATCAGCACCAATTTATATCAGGAACTAACTGAATCTAAAGTTTTATTAAATTCCGCGCATTACTTCTTGTGAGTCACAGATTCACAGACAGACATTTTCTAAAAAAAGTCCAATCTTATTCAGAACTTTCTAAAACGTATAAATCTGTCGAAAATTTTCATGATTCCAATACTTTCTCCTTGTAAAGATAGGAGAAAGTAAAAAGAAAGAAAAAAACATGCGTGAAGCATAGATTATGAAACACTTTCCGGCACATTCAGAATACTGTAACAAAACTTCACCGTTTAATAACGTGGAAGATGTTTGAAAAACACATAACACATTTGAAAACAAAATCTGGGCGATTACCATCTACATTCGGAAAAAATATCCGAATTATTTTGTGCAGCCTTGTATATGATCTATAGATTTGTATATATACTACACAGTGTGCAAAAATTTAGTTCAGTTAAGAAACACAGTTAAAAATTCATCGTCAGCAATAAACGGAAATGTACTCGAATTCTTTTGTACAGTCCTGTATATGATAGATAGAATTTATATCAGTACACCTAGTACTATGTCAAAATTTACTTAAATTAAAAACGCAAACCAACGTTGAAAACGCACGTCCAGCAGTTATCGCTCACATATGCAACCGAATTATTTTGTATATCCCTGTAGATGAACGATAAATGCAATGCGCACCATACTTTTCAGTAAGCAACTTATAGTACACCTCATACAAATTTCATTATGTTTCAAATGGTGTAACATCATTAAAATACACTGCAAACTGCAAACGATTTATCCCCCGTAGACCATTATGTAACGGAGCTCTTTTGTGTGTCACTGTAAATGAATAAAAAGTGCTTTGAACCCCATATACTACAGAAATCCTGTTTTAGCACACCTCAGAAATTGATATCAATTTCAATATGTTTGAAATGGTGTAACATCATTAAAATATACTACAAACGATTTTTCCACGGTAGACCATTATGTAACGGAGCTCTTTTGTGCGTCACTGTAAATGAATAAAAAATGTTTTGAACCCCATATACTACAGAAATCCTGTTTTAGCACACCTCAGAAATTCATATCAATTTCATTATGTTTGAAATGGTGTAACATCATTAAAATATACGACAAACGATTTTTCCATCGTAGACCATTATGTAACGGAGCTCTTTTGTGCGTCACTGTAAATGAATAAAAAATGCTTTGAACCCCATATACTATAGAAATCCTGTTTTAGCACACCTCAGAAATTCATATCAATTTCATTATGTTTGAAATGGTGTACCATCATTAAAATATACGACAAACGATTTTTCCATCGTAGACCATTATGTAACGGAGCTCTTTTGTGCGTCACTGTAAATGAATAAAAAATGCTTTGAACCCCATATACTATAGAAATCCTGTTTTAGCACACCTCAGAAATTCGTATCAATTTCATTATGTTTGAAATGGTGTAACATCATTAAAATACACTACAAACGATTTTTCCACGGTAGACCATTATGTAACGGAGCTCTTTTATGCGTCACTGTAAATGAATAAAAAATGCTTTGAACCCCATATACTACAGAAATCCTGTTTTAGCACACCTCAGAAATTCATATCAATTTCATTATGTTTGAAATGGTGTAACATCATTAAAATACACTACAAACGATTTTTCCACGGTAGACCATTATGTAACGGAGCTCTTTTATGCGTCACTGTAAATGAATAAAAAATGCTTTGAACCCCATATACTACAGAAATCCTGTTTTAGCACACCTCAGAAATTCATATCAATTTCATTATGTTTGAAATGGTGTAACATCATTAAAATATACGACAAACGATTTTTCCATCGTAGACCATTATGTAACGGAGCTCTTTTGTGCGTCACTGTAAATGAATAAAAAATGTTTTGAACCCCATATACTACAGAAATCCTGTTTTAGCACACCTCAGAAATTCATATCAATTTCATTATGTTTGAAATGGTGTAACATCATTAAAATATACGACAAACGATTTTTCCATCGTAGACCATTATGTAACGGAGCTCTTTTGTGCGTCACTGTAAATGAATATAAAATGCTTTGAACCCCATATACTATAGAACAGAAATTCATATCAATTTCATTATGTTTGAAATGGTGTAACATCATTAAAATACACTACAAACGATTTTTCCACGGTAGACCATTATGTAACGGAGCTCTTTTATGCGTCACTGTAAATGAATAAAAAATGCTTTGAACCCCATATACTGCAGAAATCTTTTTTTAGCACACATCAGAAATTCATAACAATTTCATTATGTTTGAAACGGTGTAACATCATATAAAATGCACTTGAAACGATTTTTTGCCACTGACCGTAATGTAACGGAATAATTTTGACTGGCCCTGTAAACGAACTATAAATGCTACACACTTCATTTTCAATAGCGATTGTGCTATAGTAACCATCAATAACATATAAAAATTACAGGGCAATCCAAGTATATTTACGAGAGTTAAAGCACGAACTTGCTACAGGGCGCTTAATATGTAGCTACGCCACTGCACAGAGGGCAGACAGACAAACCTAAGTCCTAAACACTTTTCAACTATGATGGAAAGTGTTAAAAATAAAAAAAAAGTGCCCAGTTAAACTGATGACATCGAGCTCACAGGCTATTCACACTAATTGTATATTATACTCTTGTCTTATTTCAAAGAATAATGCCCTTCGAAAAAGAAAGAAATTAACAATAAATTAAGAGGGGTATTAACCCCCCCCCCCCACTTTTATTCTTAACCAATGAATCCCCGAAACTAATCAGGGAAGCGCCTTATCACAATGAACCGATATACAAAATTTAAAGCAGTCTGTTGTTATTATTCTCGTAAATACACTTTTGCTAAAAAACATGTTTTTGGACAGTGCTGTAAACACCATGGATTTTACCGTAGTTTACATCATTCTGTCCAAAACCTTGTCAACTCTGATTTAGATAAATTTAAAGAAACCAGTGGACCCATGCTGCAGTCTTATATTTTTAGCAATATCTAATTTTTTTTAGATGCATGTTTAAACTTGTAAAGAAAAAATAAGGATAAAAAAATATCTGCAAACAACATTAGTCAAGTCAGAATATCATCTAAGTTACAATAAAAATGGATCAAAGATAGCAAAAGGCACGCCCGAGAGTGAGAGAGAGAAAAAAAATTAACAATCGTATTTTAACTGCATTAGAGAATGACATCATCCGCTTCGGGAAAAACACGGGAGAAGAAAAATAACTTGAATACATATAAAATACAACTTAATCTAATATAATAAAGCATACATTTTAGCTATACGTGAAACACCACTGCTTTAATCGATCGATGGTGGCTTTTTCTTCTAAAATTTCAATTTTGCTTTTGAATCATAAATTTAAAATAAACCTTTGCGGATAATTCACACCTTATCGGTTTTGTAATATTTATTTTTTTTATAATCATTTATGAGCATGATATAATGCGTTATTTTATTTTTGTGGCAACGTTGGTTTCAGAAAAACATTTTCATTTCATTTATAAAAACAATGCCGATTTAATTTTTAATTAATTGCAATTTTTAATCGAAAAACATGTTTTAACGAAATGTGAGTGCACTATGTTAGAAGCCGGTTCAAAGAAATTTCGAATGGTACCCCATTCATTGTTGTGCGTTTTGTAAATGCATAGACAAAGTGATGCTGACAACAGAAATAATATATATGATGATGATTATGATATTTTACAATATAAAAAAAGCCCACATATAGTTTAAAAAGTTCATATTTGACAAAATGGCGGTCATTTGTAAAATAGGGTTATTTTTTAAAGTTTATTTTTGTTGCCCGTTTTACGAAATTAAGCCTCCTAATTAAGATAAGTGTTAAAACAAAAATAAAGAAAAAGTTACATCTCCATCTTATAGAGCTTACGTCTGGACAATCTTTCTGTGCCGCTCACATCTGGTTAGCTGACAGTAACGAGGCAAATTTATTGCCTGTTAGAAAAGACTTTATTCGTTAGCCATCTGCAGAATATTTGTGTTAAGTATCGTCGGACATTTTAAAAACAGTTTAGCTTAACTTCTTTTTAACGAGACTTTTAGTGACTCTTTTTTATAAACACTTGAATTTGACTTTTAATGATGCAAAATGGCCAATTTTAGATAATGATGTTTATCACGCATATAACCTTTTGAATGTAACCCAGTTTTTGAGAAAAGCACGAGCGTATTTTCTTATATATGTTTTTTGCTCACTTTGTGCTTAAACACCCGACTGAGAGGGTGCAGAATGTTCAGTCTTAATTTTATCTTATATTAAATTCTTTCTTTTCCTTTTCAAAGTGTGAAGATGATTTTCTCTACTTAGTATACAACTACAATACTATGGAATACATAATTTTATAGCAATGATCATCTATCTAGTGAAATCATATAATTTCTTTCAAATGGATACTTCAAACAAAATAATATTCACATAACAACAAACAAAGTTGTTTCAAACGGATTAACTCGGATACATCACTGACGAAGCTACCAAACGGTAAGAACATTCCTTTTTACTTCTATAAGATGTTGTGAAGAAAAATGATTAAGTATTTAGAAATAAAATAAAGGAGGTAATTAACCGTTCTCACGCCTTAATACTCGTTAGGTAAATATTGTCTAACAATTTTTAAGTTTACTCCACTATTAAAAAAAAAAAAAAAAAAAAAAAAAAAGAAAAAAGTTCATTATTAAAAGTGTTACATGTAATCGGTGCAGAATTTTGTAGAGTCATTTCAAATTTTTCGAAAATCGAACTAAAAAAGTAAACTTAAATCCAAACTTAAAAATATATTAATAAAAATATTTATTAAGTAATTTGATTTTTAAAAAAATCGGTACTTCCTTGTTATAGCAACTTCCAAGGATTAGTCGTCAAGCGACCGAGATGTATCGCTAAGTTATCTGACATGTATGACGTTATAGTCATATATGACGTATATGACATTCTATAACCTCTATGTGCTAGAGCTCCTGCTCTATAGGAGCCTTACTATGACCAAGTTATAGTCACATTCTTCATTCTATTAAATCCTGTCATAGGTAATTAATTCAATGATATCCCGTGATAGTTAATGATTCTAGGTTACCATGGTTATGACGTCCTATTTAAGACGGAGTCCTGTTATTTCTGTATTACTGAATTTAAAAACCGAATTTGTGTACTAAAATTGCTTAATTATAGCAATCCTATAACCTAACGACAGTTTTTCGGATAGATGTTCCCGGAGAAATAGATATTAAGTGGAAAAAAAGAGTCTAAATATGGATTTCAAGTTCTGAAATTTTCAAAGCTAGGCTTAAGTTTCCCCTTGGAATTTTCAGTAAATGTCCACAAAAGATAAAATGTTGCCAACTTAAAATGTACTTATTTTATAACGGAAATGAATCCTGTCAATAACAGACGATATAATTCTTTTTTTTTTTTCACTGAAATAATAGCAGTACGAACGCACCTCATTTGTCACGTTTGACGTACAATTTCCAACTTGTTTCTTATAGTTGTATTTTTTTTTTTTTTTTAAATCTTGTGACAACATAAATGTATTTTAACTGTCGTACCTACAGATTTTATTTTCGTAATTTTTATATTGTGATTGCACTGCAAAAAATAATTGTTGATTTTACAGTATAAAACTGGCACTCCAGCTGCCAGTATTATACCGTAAAATTAACAGTATTAAACAGTAAAATAAGCAGTAATACGCTGCCTCGCAAGCAGTAATACGCGTATTACTGCTTCCGAGGCAGCGTATTACTGCTTATTTTACTGTTTAATACTGTTAATTTTACGGTATAATACTGGCAGCTGGGGTGCCAGTTTTATACTGTAAAATCAACAATTATTTTTTGCAGTGTGTGAACACACATTTAAATAACCCAGGAGTCGTCACTGAACGGTATCATATTATCTTGCGTTGACGTATGTTAAGCTACTAAACGTAATGTTTTTGTTATGTTATCATATCAAAAGCTTATCTTTCACCGCATGATCGGTGATTTGCAAAACTGTCGCCTTTAAGCATAATTTCATTTCTATTTATAATTACACCTTGTTTTCAGTTTCACTTTGCTGTTGATTGCGTGGAATAAATATTTCCCCGATATCTGATATATTGTCACCTAAATACAGGAATCTTACTAACGACAAGAAAGAAAAATCATGCGTTAAGCATAGATTATGAAACACTTTCCAACACATTCACAATACTCTAACAAACCTTCGCTGTTTCATAAAGTAAATAAGATACCTAAGTAAACATTTTAGAAAATGCAAAACACATTTGAAAACCAGATTTCAGCAATTACAGACCATAGTCAGAAAAGTACTTATTAAAGAATACATAATTCTTTTGTGCAGCCCTGTATATAATCTATACGTTTGTATATACTCTATATAGTATGCTACAATTTAGTTTAGTAGGAATATATATAATACCGTTGAAAATTCAGCTTCAGCAGTTTCCACCAATAGACAGAACACATTCGAATTCTTTTCTATAGCCCTGTATATTACCTTAAAATTTTAATACACGCCACATAAGCTAAAATTTAATTCAGGCTAAACCCCCGGTAAACTACTGAAATCACACTTCCAGAAATTATCATACATAAGCGGCCATACATCCAGTTCTTTGCGTGTCCCTGTATATGAATTTATTTGTATTAAACAAATATATCTCAGTATACTAAATATATTTTTGATTCAAAATGCTAAACTCCAATAAAAAAGCAATTTAAGCAATTTACGCTGATACACAGTGATGCTTACGAATTCTTTTTTGTAGCCCTGTATATGATCTGTACTATATAGCATTTATACATATCACATAGTACGCAGAAATTGTAGTATACACAACTGAAAGCGCACTTCCAACAATTATCGCTTATAGACAATACTTCGGATAAAGTACTGTATCCAAAATCTTTTGTGTGTCCCTGTAAATGAACGATAAATGCTATTTACATTATATTATTACAGCAGGTATCTTGTAGTAAACCTCAGTAATGTATATCAATTTCATTATATTTGAATTAGTGCAACGTAATTAAAATACGCAGCGAAACAGTTTTTCATCGTAGAACATTATGTAACCGAATACTTTTGTGTGACCCTGTAAATGAATCATAAATACTTTACACTCCATATTCTACGGAAAGCATTTTTTAGTGCACCTAAAAAATTGATATCAATTTCATTATATTTGAAATAGTACAACGTAATTAAAATACGCTGTAAAACAGTTTTTCTCCGTAGACCATTAGGTAACCGAATATTTCTGTGTGACCCTGTAAATGAATGATAAATGCTTTACACTCCATATTCTACGGAAAGCATTTTTTAGTGCACCTAAAAAATTGATATCAATTTTATTATGTCTGTAATAGTGTAACATGATTAAAATGCACCGCAAACGATTTTCCCCATAGACCATAATATAACGGAATTCTTTTGGGTTTCCCTGTAAACTAATTATAAGTGCCACACGTACCATATTCGATAGTAAGCATCTTGTAGTGTATTTCGATGATGTATATCAATTTCAATATATTTGAAATAGTGTAACATCATTAAAATACACTGCAAAAGATTTCCCCCCATAGACTATAATGTAACGACATTCTTTTGAGTGACCCTGTAAACGCAGTATAGGTGCTACATATTTCATTTTCAATACCTAAGAAGCCATAGTAAACATCAATAACATATATCAATTGCATGGCAATCCGAGCATATTTATGTGAGTTAGAGCACGGACAGACGGCAGACAGACAGACAGACAAACCAAATTCATAAACACTTTTCAAGTATGTTGGAAAGTGTTATAAATAATGCAAAGGTTTTTCGTTTCTAGGGACCTGCATTATTTATTACTAGCTGACCCGCCCAGCGTTGTCCGGGTCCGTGATATAAACCTTAAATAAACTTCAAATCTTTATGATTTTATATCTTTAACCCGATTTTGTAAGAACCAGTGGACCCGTGCGAAGATTTCGCACTGCAGTTTAATATTTTTTAGTAACTTCTAATATTTTTTAGATGCAGGTTTAAACTTTTAAAGAAAATATCTACAAATAACATTAGTCAAGCCAAAATATCATCTCATTTATTCCTAACAGCAAAATCTCAATAGCAAAAATCCCTGACGGCTCGGCCTACAGGCACAGGTAGATTTCGAAGATGCAGACCGTGGGGCGCCTGATTGTTGGGAATTGCGGAAGAAATGACCTTTTTGTCATGATACGGACAGCAGATGGGAACCGCCCACTTTGAAACCTAACTTGTTTGCAGGCGGTGCCGGCAAGGATTTTTTTTTTTTTTTTTTTTTTTTTTTTTTGCTATAATGGTTGGTCCTATAAAAAACTTGTCAATATAAAAGTTTTAGATAATATTAAGAGGATTAATAACAAATTTAAGCGAATTTGATATCTTGTGAATGGACGAAGTTATGATTTTTTTCTTCTAAACCCCCCTCCCCCCCCCCCCTCTTGGGGCCATTTTTAATGATATCAAAAATCTGTCATACATAAATTTTCGGACTTTTTCCTAGAAGTAATAATAACTTTAAACTGATTCGATACGTATCATATTTAAGAAATTATGGGTTTTTTTCTGTTTTCACAAACGAACTTGACCGAGATTTTATGGCCCTTGATTTTATGTATCAGTTTGGAAGAGATTAGTGCAGAATTATTGAATTTATCGTGTCCATAAAAAAGTGACATAGATAGATAGATAGATAGATAAAGTTGTGAACTGGGGGTGGTTTTGGGTTCTGGGAGTCATAATCGGCGTAGATCTGCAAAAAAAATTCAAAAATTCAAACTTAGGGGAGAATGTAATAGGTAGTATTTCTTACGAAATCTACCTAAAAGTCACGCGTGAGAGAAAGAACGAAAAAATTATGCTTCAACTACATTAGCGAGGCTAGCCTCGCTACATTAGAGGATGACGTCATCTCCTTCGGGAAAAACAAGGGACAAAAAAAAAAAAAAGTTGAAATACAATTAAATTCCAATTTAATCTATTATAACAAAACATACTTTTCATGCTACACATGTAAAATACAATTACTTCGATCGATCAATAATTTATTTTTGTTCTAAACGTTTGAATTTCAGATTTGGTTTTTAATTATAAATATAAAATAAACCCATATGAAATCATCATATTTTATCTCTTTTGTACTATTTATTTTTTTTATAAGCATTGTTGAGGATTTTATAATGCGGTATTTTACCTTTGTGGCAACACTCATTTGAGGAGAATTTTATTTCAATATGAAAACAATGCCGATTTAATTTTTAATTAACAGCAAATTTTTTATCGAAAAACATGTTTTAGCTAAATGTAAGTGTACAATGTCAGAAGCCTGTTCCAAATCCTTTTATGTAGTATCTCATTTTTTGTTCTGCGCTTTGTATTTTCTTAGAAAAAGGGTTGTTGACAACAGAAATAATATATATGATTTAATTTATATTTTTAAGCGAAAATCTTTCCGAACGAACCTCGCATCGGCATCCCTGCAAAATTTATATTTTATAAAATCGAATACGTCGTTTTAAAGTAAAATGTACGCTCTTTAAGTGGTTGTTGTATGCTTTTCGACAAAAAATAACGTACTCAGAATTTTAACATACCGATTTTTTTTTTTTTTTTTTTTTTTTTTTTTACTGTTTTAGGCGCTTTTGTAATTATATAAATACGTAGCACCTAGAGTCGTCATCTGGTCCGTCTGTCTATCCCCATATAACAACGCAAAAACTACCGAACCGAATGGGTTTTAATTTAATATATATAATCGTTGCAGAATTTTGTCGCGTCATTTCAAATTTTATGAAACTCGAATCAAAACTTAAAAAGATATTAATACAAATTTTCATTCTATTAAATCCTGTCATACGTAATTAATTCAATGATATCCCATGATAGGTAATGATTCTAGGTAGGCATGGGGATTACGTCCTATTTAGGATGGAGTCCTATTATTTCCGTATTACTGAATTTAAAAACAGAATTTGTATACTAAAATAATTTAATTATAACAATCCTATAATCTACGACCGTTTCTTGGATAGATGTTTAATGATATTAAATGTTTAATAGATATTAAATTTTTTAAAAAAGAGTCTAAATAGGGATTTGCATACAATTTGCAACTTGTTTCCCGTCGTATTATTTAATATAACAAAATAACTCTGAAAGTTAAATAATAATAATAATAATAATAATACACTTTTTTATACGCATTCAATTTTTTTGTTCAAAATCCCTCCTAATTTCCTGACTGTAATGCATGTTTTTTCCAAAAAAATTCAGTTGCCACACATTAATTTGGCATGGATACTGAACCCGATAATAGAAAATTCACCACCTTTTTTTTACGCTTGATAGATTGCCAGAGTTCGTAAATTTATTAAAAAATATGTAATTTTTGTTCTTTTATGGCAACAGGAAAGGGGGGGGGAATGCATCATTTAAACTACCTATTCGGGATTTGTAAATTGTTTTCTCAACGTATAATCATAATTTAATTAATATTAAATTGATAGTTGATAAAAGTATGTTTTATTATTATTATTACATTATTATTTTTTTCTACTTTTTTGTGTTTAAAAATGGTAATTTCACAGGCATTTGGCCTTTTTTGACGAGCATGGTTTGGCACATCATTAAATCCATCGTTGTTGTAACTCGTATACATAATTGTAACCATAAAGAATATATGGCGATTTCTCACCTGTGGCGGGATAATGAAAAATGCCTTAAAATTAAGTTATTATTTTATAATTAAGTTCAAAAATGGGTTAAAAGTTAAAAGTTGTATTGTCATCGGAAATAGGGGAGATGGGGGATGAATGGGACATTTTCACTAAAATATTTATTTTAAATTTTTTATTTAAGTTATTATCAATATATTATATATCACATTTCATACATTTGGTGTTTGACTACATCTTATGCAGAATATTTTTTCAAGATTATTATTATACAGAAATATATTATGAAATTTAAAAAAAGTTCCTCTCTGTCCCAATTATCTCCACAGCAGGGATGAATGGGACACAAATATTTTCCTCCCGTTATTCAATGTTACCAAAATAAAATTTAAAATTATAAACTTATATGTAATTATATTTGTAATATATAATCTTATATGGCTGTTATATATCAGTGTTGGTAATCTAAGAAGTGAAAATATAGTTAATTATGCACGAAAAAACTGTGATTTATAATAGTATATATTTTAACTGTGAACATATTTTAATGAATTATATAGTAAAGGTTGCACGGTCAAATATCAGTAACATATAAGAAGAATTGTCCTCTAGTGGTGAGGTGGATACATAACAATGACATAATTAAAACATTTGCAATTGTAATGATTGATGACATGTTTATCTTGTACATTTCTAGTTAATGTTAATATCTGTGAAAATGTATGCAAATGTGATGAATACTTCCACTCTTTCAGTTCCCTCTTGATTTTCAGGCTGTGGAAACTTTTCCATGATATCAGACTCAGCAATATCGCAATTTTTTGTGTTTTCAGGATTAAAAAAACATAGCTATCAAACCTTTTCTTTAGAAATTTAACCTTATTTTTACATTTTACTTGAAAGGGTGTTGTACCTTTACTACACTCTCTAGCAACAAAAAAATCAAGTTTCTGTTTATTTTTTGTCAGAAGAAAATCATCTTCTTGAATATTATAAATATCATTCCCCAAAGACGACACATCACTAGAAGAAGAATCATATATAATCAGAAATAATCTTCTGTTTTACTATGATGAATTTTCTCTATTTTCTTGATTTTTCGCTTTTTAGCTCTAGATTGTCTTTCTGCTTTGCGCTTTTGCTTTTCTTTGCATTCTGATTCTGGACAATTTTTCTCAGGTGTATTTGTCAAAATGCCACTGTTTCTTGATTTTCTGCCTCTTCGAATGCTCTCTTTTCTTGCCTCAACTTCTGGAAAGGGGTGAATTTATTCAGGAGTTAGAGGTTATGATGATGTGGATGATTTATTGATAGGTAATCAAGTAATAAATGAAATCATTTATTACTTGATTTTTAGAACTTTCAACTGTTGAATTCTTCTAAATGTGGTCTGTCAGTCACATAAGCTGGTAAAAAATCAGTTTTGGTGAATGTATTGATGTTAAAAGGGGAAATAGCAGTTTTCCTACAACCACTGGGTTGTGTTTATGTTGCTAGTACTAAAATTTGGCAAAAATGCCTCCATGGCAAAAGCTGAGAGGTTATAAATTGTAATATGCTCCTCGGGATTATCTGTCAGCCAATCATCTTGGATTAATCTCAGCTTTGCATTAAAAGGCTCATAAACGGAAACATTCAATGGCTGAAGACGGCGGCTACAATGAAGAGGAAATGTTAGAAGAATAATTACCATAAATTATTAATTTATCAACCTATATAATATTATTTAGTTAATAAATATATTTTTCAACATCCTCTAGGGATGAATGCGATAGTCCCATTCATCCCATTTGAAATGTCTCAATCATCCCCATGATGCCTATATTCAATTGTCAGCCATTTTGTCTCAGAAATTATTTTGTCACAATTGTTAATATTCATTTATTTTAATTACCAATATTGAGGCTTGAAAGAAACAACTACGACATATCTTAATTCTTTATATTGCATACGATATTTAAGCAAATTCAAATGTAAAAAAAAAATTACTTTTAAGCAGATTTTTCAGGAAATGCAATTTTGAAGGAAACTGAAAACAGCCATGTGGTCTTGCTTTTGGTTCTGATGCACACTATGGTAGTGTAATCTATGAGGATAGGAAGCAACTAAAATAAAAAATTATTGCCTGAAATATTGAGAACGTCCCTTCCATCCCTTGTCCCATTCATCCCTCAGCTCCCTTACACCTTTTTTTCCGTAACAGATGATGTCACTCTCTAATGCAGTTAAAATATGATTGATAGATTTTTTTTTTTTTTCGGTCAGTTTTTACTGTTGTAACTTTGATGGAATAAATGAGATGATATTCTGGCTTGACTAATGTCGTTCGCAAATATTTTTAGTCCTTAATTTTTTTAGAAGTTTAAACCTGCATCTAAAAAATATTAGATATTGCCAAAAAATATTAGAGTGCAGTTGGAATATGTTTCTTCGTTGACTGATTTCAGTTTATAATCAAACTGATTCTATTATTAATCTTTCGTAATTCGGTCCACAGCAAAATCGTGCATTTGAGCAAATCTGAATTAGCGAAAAGTGTCTTTAAAATCTTTAAAGGACATTGTAACAATGGTGGCAAAGCTTGGAAAAGAAGCCAATTATGGAAGATTAAGGTAAAATAAAAATTAAATTAAAAAAATAAAAGAAAGGAATTGAATTTTAATTTGTTTTGGGCAATCAATTGCCAATTGTGGCAACTCGTATGTTACTAGGTTCTTTTCATTATTGTACAAAACAGATGTTCATTGTTGAGATTGATTTTTTAGGGTTCCGTACTTAAAAAGTTAAAAAAACGGAACCATTATAAGATCACTCTTGTGTCTGTCTGTCCGTCCGTCAGTCACAGCCGTTTTTCTCGTAAAATATGGAACATGGAAAGTTCGAATTTGGGAAAGTTATAAAAGCTGTTGACCCACATATGCACAGATTATTAGCCATTCACAAATATGATGATGAAAAATTTAGGGGGGGGGGGGGGGTCAATTAAGTTACTTTAAAAAAAAAAAAGTTTTCTTTTTGTATATCATGTAGGGATATCGTTCGAAAGATCTTGTAACATCGCAGTTAAATTTAAATATATTTTAATTTTAGATGTTATATTTTCAGAGATATTGTCGAAAATGCACTGCAAAAATATGCCCCCCCCCCCTTCTATTTTCGAATCTACTAAAACTAAAATTATGAAAAAATTAGAGGTAGTAGGAGTTTTAAAGGGAAAACAGGAAAACTATAGCGATTTTCCTAGGTCACATAATTTTTGAGAAAAACGCATTTTCTCTACACACAAACTTTACTTTATGGGCACTCAGCGGGAGAGTTAAGGAGCAATCGAGGTATCTGTCGACGCAGAATCATGCTAGGATTGATAATGATTTTCGGAAAATTTTGTCGATAAATAGTTTTCACTAATTAGGTATTAATTGAGAGATTAATTAAGTTACTTAAAAAAAAGATTTTTTATTTATTTATTTATTTTTGTACATCGTGTGGGATATCGTTCTAAAGATCTCGCAACACCGAACTCCAAAATATATTTGTTTTAATTTTAGGTATTATATTTTAAGAGATATCTTCGAAAATGTACTTTAAAAATATGCCCCCCCCTTCCCCTCCAATTTCCGAATCTAATGAAACTAAAATTATGAAAAAAATGGCGGTAGTAGGAATTTATTTAAACCTTGCAGAACAACTACGGCGGTTATGCTAAGTCACATAGTTTTAGAGAAAACCCAATTTTTCAGTTACACACAAACTTTAATTTGCGGGCACTCAGCGGGGGAGTTGCAGGCGTTCGAGGTACCTATCGGCGCGGAATCAACCTAGGTTATCAACCTAGGTTTGTTGATAATGATTTTTTTAAAAATTGCCTGTAATTAGCCGAGATATTAATTAAAAACCTATCTAGAAAAACAAGGCATGGAACAAGGCGACGTTGCAACTTTGCGACCTCTCTTCGAAGCGCGCTTGGCACAATGCCAAGTTTAAACTTGTACAACGTATTTGTTTATGTAAGGCGAATCATAGTGATAAACAGTCAACGTGTTCCATTTCAATGAATTCAATTATTGAAGACAATTATTAAAAAATACTTCATAGAATAATCCCAAGACATTAAAAGTCAGTAGTTTCGAGACAACAATCGCACATGATGTAATTGATTTATAAATCACTTCAATAATTATGTCTGCAAGTATCACTCTTTTATGTTTTAAAATAAATCAAAAAGTTTCGCGTTTTTTTTAACCACTGGGAAAATGGTTGTTGCTTTCGGTCGAGAATGGATCAAATGATGTGCGCACTTTACTCTTTTAACCGTTTGTAACGAAATTCTGTAACTTTAGGAGAACTTTTTAAGCGTTTTTAACGAAATTCTGTAACTTTAAAAGAATTTTTCTTTGAATAGGCATAAAATGCATAAAATCGTTACAAAAATGTTAAAGTTACAAAAAGGATAGATGCAAATTATCAGATATTAAAAAAAGCCAAATTCAAAAATTGACGTCGGATGATAAATCGTTTTATAAAACAAACAACTTCAACTTTAATTTCCTCAAAATACCTTCAGCTCAGACATCAATCTCAACAAGAGTGAAAGCAATACTTAAATTTTGCTTAGGGGATGGTCTACAAATAGAAATTGTACCAAACTTTAAAAAATTCAATGCTAACGCCTAAAGTTGGCATCATATTTGGATATTTCGATTTATTCTACCATCGAATACCAAACGGGAAGTCGGTAGATAGGGAATGGGACTTCTGCGTCAGCAGCAGGTGGTGGCGGCGGTGCGGTGATGACACCACCAGCTGCCGAGATCATATTATAGTAGGTGGGTGGATTAGCTAGCGTGGGGAAGCTAAGTTATAGTAGGGGGGGATAGGTCTGCTATAAGAGGGGGTATTTTAGAGGGGGCTAAATTAATAAAATGTTTAAATGTCTTATAGTACGAGGTAACGGTTATGGTAGAGTCCGAATACTGTCCGCTATCCCTCTGCATTTTCCCAATGGTCATTGTAATTTGTTAAATTAGAATGTTTTTATTATTATTTTTTTTTAATTGCTTTAAAATTGTCTACCGTTACGTCAATTATGTTGACAGGTTGTGAGCAACTCTGCAACCTCTTTCCGAAGCGTGGTTGGAATTCAACCATGCTTAAACTTTGTACAACGTCTTTACCTTAAAACAGCGGTTCCCAACCGCGTACCGGATACGCGTACCCCTAGAGATACGTGAAAATAATATCGGTGCTGGCGGAAATCGCGAAAAGGTTTAACTGAAAACGCATAAAGAAATTGATAGTTTTGGATTAAAAAGTTAGTTTCATGTGTAACTTCAATATTTTACGCTCAAAATGAGAGAAAAGGTCCACTAGACCTAATACTTCATTGATAAGACAATGTCACTAGCTCCGCCCCCTCATAATCATATTGCACGAGTGCTTATATATATTTCCCCCATCACCGCGAAAACTGCCATTGATCATGATCATTATACAATATTCCTTTTCCAACACTTTTATCTTATTGCTCCGTTTTCAATAAAATAATTGCAGAACGCCTAAATTTCGTCAGAGCTTCTGGTTGTAATATTTTATTTTGAAACATGTTGAATAGCAGGCCAATATTTTCTTTTTCGAATAGGCGAGGTTATGTCACTAACGGTAATTAATAGGAAAGCTTCCTTCCTTTTAATGAGTATTTCTTTTGGAGTGTTTACTTTTTAATTGAATGATTTCGTTTTGTTTTTAAAATGTGTAACTGGGTGAAATCCGGTATCCGGAACTATTAAGAGAACTGCAAATGCGATTGAAATTCAACCTGATGATTCGGGAACTGCAAGTACTTTGAAACAATCTCATTATTTAGAAGTGCTAGAGAACCTGACAACGAAAGTCTCCTTAAAGCGCATGCCCAGAAAATTTTGAAAAAAAAAATGCTAATGAAACTACTCATGTACGTAATAAAAGATCAGTCAAATTTAGGTGCGGAATACCAGTAGAAAATCTGTAATATATATATATCTATACATTCGAATATTTGGAGCAAAAATGCCCGCTATGGCAAGCAACACTTTTTCCAAGCCAAATGCAAGCGATTTTAATGCATTTGGAAATTCTTAATTAAATGAGTGTTTAAATGCGCAATATCTTATGAATTTAAACTTGATCAATTAAGTTTATTATTTTTTCAATAAGCTTATATAATCTATATACAAGTTGCATGTTGCTGAAATTATTTAATTTTACACGATTTCACCGACTAGATAAGTTTTAAGTGTATTTTAACAGTCGTGCGGCAACAGTTCTCAGAATACTAAAACCTAGGAGTGATCAACCCAGTAAAATCCGGACATTATAGGTCAGCCGACCTGGGTACTTGTCATTGTGAATCGCCCATGAGGCGATCAGGCGAATTTCGCCCCACTCTCCAGGCACTCAAACCCGTCAAACTGGGTCGAATCCCGGTAGGTAGGGGCCTGGTCAGCGGTCTCCAAGTGTATTTTAACAGTAACTACTTGAGTAAGAAAGCTCTCATTGCACATTTCGACATTGAATAAGTGTTTGTTTCCATGGCAACAATACTATTCTCTTGTTGTCTCCGACACTAACAATATCGAAGTCAAATTGACAATGCTCAGAATCAGACTTTAATTTTTAGTTTGAAGAATTTTTAATCAATTAAATTTTGTTCTAAACCGTAGATTACGATCGTTAATTTTCTACTGTTTCTTCTAAAACTTTCAGGGATGAGAGCGCTGCGACCCGAATGTCCGATTTTTACCTCTAAATTTTAATAGTATTCTCCACCGTATTGAATTCAGAAATTCTGTCATTAACCCATTAAGGGGCTACTTCACTCAGTTGAAAGATCGAAATAGCCGAAAACAGAAAAACCGTTGCCATCTGTAAGGCGTATCCTGTGACTAAGATTGACACTTTTAAAGTCCACTGATATTTACTAAGCTTGCGATTGACAAACAGAAAGGTCATCCCACAACATAAAACAAGACACTTTTTGCCTCAGGCGGATAGTAAGGGAGAGTGATTAGCAAACAAGAGATATGTTTCCAATCACACTTTCTCAGATAGCTCCGCTATCTCAAGTCTAAACTTTATTTTCTAACACATTCTTAAAATCAATTATATATCTTTTTAAATGCACAAAATTATTTACAGATATTCAATTCAGATTCAGATGCTATTTTTTTTTCCTATGAACGCAAAACATTCGTCTATTCGCCTATTCGGAAAACGATGGCAAAGATGGCGTTTTGTATTGATTTTATACACAACAGGAAAAAGTTGTATTCAAGTAGCCATTCTTTTATAATTCAAATTATATGAAAATAAAAATGTAAAAAAAAAACGATATTCGATTCCAAAGTGATTGAGTAATAATGTCAGCAAAGATTCACGCTGTTGAGCGAGTCTCTGTTCTTTATTTTTAACACTTTCCTTAGTTGAAAAGTGTTTATGAATTCGGTTTGTCTATCTGTCTGTCCGTGCTCTAACTCACGTAAATATACTCAAATTGTCCCGCAATTGATATATGTTATTGATGTTCACTATGGCATGTTCGGCATTGAAAATGAAGTGTGTCGCGCTTATAGTTACTTTAAAGGGACACTCAAAAGAGTTCTATTATATTACGGTCTATAGAGGAAAATTCTTTGCGTATTATTTAAATGATGTTATACTATTTCAAATGTATTGAAATTGATGTATATCACTGAGAGTTGCATTACATGGGACTTTCTTACTATAGATTGCTGTGTGCATATCATTCATTGTTCGTTTACAGGGACACACAAAAGAATTCTGTTAAAGTTCTGTCTTTTAACAATAATTGCTGGAAGTGCGTTTTCAGTTGCGGTGCGCTATTTTAAATTTAACAAATTTTTTGTCTGTTAGTTGGTGTGTATAAATTCTACAGATCATACACAAGACAGCACAAAATATCTCGATCACATTTTCGTTTATTGACGGAAATTTCAGAAGGGGGATTTTAAACTGCGCTATGTGTTTACAAACTAAACAAAATTTTATCATTCTATTATATATATTCTAATACGAGGAAATCTTGTGTGTGGTTATATATATATATGCAAACTTTATTTTAAAAATGGCTCTAACGATTTTGACGAAATTTTGTATCTTACCGTTTTGGGGCACCAGAAAACCATTGGGCTAGGTCACATGTTCGAGAATTTTCGATTAGTAGGTTACCATGGGTCAGGGTCAAGCTAATAGTATCTAAATAACGGCTCAGACCATTTTGACTGAATTTTTTATATCCTGAGAGTTTCGCGCACGAGAAGACAATTGGCTTGGTTACATGTTCGGGAAAATTTGATTAGTGGAACATTTTGGTCATGGTTCATGATATTTAAACTCAAAGCTAATTTTTACCGAGCATAGCTGGGTCTTCCCTGCTCGTGCATTACATATACAAATCTATTTATCATATACAGGAATGCACGAAAGAATTCGAATATTTTTTGAATGTTGTTGGTAATTCCTGAAATTGGGTTTTTAAATATGTTATGCTTATTCCAATTTATTTACATAGACATCATCTTTCATCTTATTAAACGGTAAAGATTTGTTAAAGTATATTGGAAGTGTTGGAAAGTTTTATATAACCTATATTTTGATGCCTTGATGCATGAGTTTTCGTATATCTTTTTTTAAAAAAACAGCTTTAAATAATGTAATGAAACAATAAAATTAGAAATTTTATTTCCTTTTTAAACATTCACTCCATATGAAAAAGTAATAGTTCAAACATTCTTTTTCAGATATTAATAATAATATATTTTTCATATATTCTTTTCGTATAGTTTCATTCACTGTAATTCGGAAATTACTAAGTTTTTTGTGCAGATGTGTTTGCCATATTTTTAAGAACATTTATTATGTATGTGGATGTGTGAGCGAGCCATTTGTAATGTTTGTTTGAAATGCGTAAATTTTCACTAACTTTAAGGCTCGATCCATGCAAAAATCAGTAAAATGTGTCCCGACGCAACAACCAAAGGCGTCTCCCCTGCAATTAGACGAGGAGACATAGCTCCTTTTTTTTTTTTTTTTTTTTTTTGAGGGGGGGAGGGGGGATCACATCTTTTAATAAGCAATTTTTACATTAAAGGCTGGCAGCTGCCATATCCACAATGGCTACTTTTCTGAAACTTTTAGAAAGTCATTTTCCTTAGTAAAAATATAAAATTTACACATTTTATTGAGATACCAAGAAATTGAAGAATTTCCCATTTTTTTTATAAAGGCAAAGAATCATCCCTAAAATGAGCATTTTAAGACAATTTTTAAGACTTGGCAGTTACACAAATGCCGTCATGAGGAAGCAATTGGCTGATGTGGCCTGAAATTCAGGTTAAAACACCTATTTTACGGATATTTCCCCGAAAGTTTCTTGCCTTTATCGAAAAATGGAAAACGCTATTCAATTATATTTGTTCTGAATACGTGCACTTGTAACTGTCTTGCATCTGGTATTAAAAATGATTTCATGGATCTTTCAGAAATTGCCTAATTTGGATTTGAGTAGAGCTTCAGACAGTCGGAAAGATTCTCTTAGTTGAGCAAGGGGAAAATTTAAAAGAATTTAATATACATTTTAAAAATGTTCTTTAGAAGTTTTCTTTGTTCAGGGGGGCGGTCATGAACCCATGACCACTTCCTTGGATCAGCCGTTGGCAACAATCTTTGTAAAAAGTACAGATAATTTATTCGTAGAATAATGATGATTTGAAACTATTTTTGATACTTTATGTCCCAAAATATGAATTCATGAAAATTTCATCTTCTAAAGTATTTTTCGTAAATTTTTGAAACCACGTTAGAGGATTTACATAATCATTTAATCAATTTTAGAAGGATTTTGCCAATTAAAATTAATAAACCAAAGCTGAATGTGTAGGAATTACGTGCAATATTTATATCTCCATTCAAATTTTTTAATAAAAAATTATTATTATTTTTTTAATTTATAGAACTAGGAAATGTACAAATATTAGAATAGAAATACAAAAAAATTTCAGAACTGAAACTTTTAACTCACCATTTTCCAACATCAAGAAAGCTGAAAAGATGCAAATGAAAGAGAAATCATCCTTTTAAATATATTTTTGTTTTGTGCAATCAACAATGCTTTTAGAACAAGATAAAAGAAAGTATCTTTAGCTCACTGTATACTGTATTACTACTAGTCGATGTATTAAATGAATTTTATAACAAGTTTTTTTTTCAATGATACTTTAAAGTACTGTTGGGGCATAAAGTGTTAAATAATAGTATAATTAGTTTTATAGTCTTTGTTTATAGTCCCTTTATTTATAGTCTTTGAAGCATGATAAACATTTTGATATTGTTGATAGATCTACAGCTACTAAAAGTGTAGCACTGCGAAATAAAAATACAATACATATATGATGGTTAAAGGGTTTTTTTCTATTTATTTTCTTCATTTTTGGAACCTTTATTCTCCACCACGTTTTAATTCCTCTTTTAAATATCATATAACTTCAATTTGTTTTCAAAGATGTGAAGGGTTTTGGTATAGAAACATAATTTATGTTGATTTTTAGATTATTTCAATCAAATAAAAATCATATCAAAAGTGATATGTTAATTAACAGATTTCCTCAAAAATATTCACTAATATAATCATTTTAAAAAATTTTCTTCACGAAAACTTAAATCAATTTCCGTGAACGGAATAAATGTAAAATAGAATAAATAGAAATACTAATATAGAATAACAAAGAAAAAAAATTGTTCAACACTGAATTTTAATGAAAAAGTATGAAATTTCAAGCTCATCAAAAAAATTTAAATAATCATATATACATGAACAAAAATACGCAAATTGTGATTATCAAAACTATTTTATTGATTGTTCATATACTACACTAACGATTACACGACACAAAAGAGAATAAATACCCTGTTTATTAATGATTTCAATGATATATACGTAATATAAAAAATATACGAGTGATATAAAGATACTACAAATTTTATTTGCACAATTTGCGCGCACAAAAGCATACTTACTACTCTTTTCAAAATCAAATTAGACTATTTAAAATATTATTAGTAAATTCTAAGAATTGACACTTTCTTCATATAAAAGAAATAAAACATCTTTAGACTTGCAAACAGCACTTAAAGAATTATACACTGAAAGAATTTTTGTAAATTAAAATATTATCAAAATGTAAATATTTTTTATATTAAAAATTAATATCCTTTACAATTCTGAGATTTTCAAAACCAAAACAATAAATAAAAAGAATTATTCAGTAACTCTGTTTACATTCAAATACATTACTTAGATTACAAAATCAAATGATATATATATATGTATATATATATATATAATAAAACTTTTGGAAATAATAACCATTAAACCACATAAATAATCGACAGTAGATAAATCGATAATTACAATATAATGCATAAATATATTTTATATATATATATATATATATATATATATAACGCCGTCTGTGGGCCAGACCGGGAACTGTGTTATATATTACACACATCAGGGTTTTACAAATTTGATCAAATTTGGTACCCAGCAACAAAAATCTAGTCGCCAGTAAAAAAAAAAAAAAAAAAAAAAAAAAAAAAAAAAAAAAAAAAAAAAATATATATATATATATATATATATATATATATATATATATATATATATATATATATCCCCACCCAAACCTCCCTCATCATTTATTTTCAAAAAGAAAAAAACCAACAAAATAATAATAATAATAATAATAATAACTAGTAAATCTACAGATCAGAGGCCTCAACGTCAGCTCCACAAATCATTGTTCATTGATCTCACTAATTTTTAACATTATCTGCATAATATTTGATATCCTAAAATTCAATTTTTTAAAGTTATTTATACATTTATAAGAATGTAAAATTTATCGAAAGTTCCGGAAATTTTAAAAGTATCGCATTAAACACAATGTTATGCAATGATAGGATAAACTATTTATTACTGTATTTTTTCAGAATAACACTACATTACTTCAGTGGGGCGGAACCCCCCTGAACCCTCCGTTGTTCCTTTAATTATATATTCTAAATTTCTGCAGTAATTGTGCTATTTCATTTCTTCAGTATATGTCTGAATGTATTTACTATTTTAATTTCATTAGAATAACCATAACTTTGTACACGAGATTTTATCCTATCCTTCAAAGACTACTTATATTTCAACCGCTAAATATCATATATTGCTAAAATTGAATAAAATTTCGTGTATAAAATATACTTATACAAATGTAAATTCCTCTTATGTGACCTATATTCCATTTACGCATTCAACGTTTTTATTATTTTCATTTGGAAACCGATTTGGTAATCTTTCTTTAGTAGTTAAAATAAATTCTCATCTATTTCGTTAAAAAAAGCATTTAAAAAAAATCCCTGACGGCTCGGCCTACAGGCACAAGTAGATTTCGAAGACTCAGACCGTGGGGCGCCTGTTTGTCGGGAATTGCGGAAGAAATGACCTTTTTGCGATGATGCTGCAGTTGGAACCGCCTACTTCGAAACCAAACTTGTTTGCAAGCGGAGCCAGCAAGGATTTTTTTTTTTTTTTTGCTATAAGAGTTAGTCCTATAAAAAACATGTCAATATAAAAGTTTTAGATAATATTAAGAGGATTTATAATAAATTTAAGCGAATTTGAAATCTTAGGAATTGACGAAGTTATGAATTTTTTTCTTCTAAAACCCCCCTTCCCCCCCCCCTTAAGGCAATTTTTAATTATATCAAAAATCTGTCATACATAAGTTTTTGGCCCTGTTCCTAGAAGTAATAATAACTTTAAACGGATTCGATACGTATCATAATTAAGAAATTATGGGTTTTTTTCTGTTTTCACAAAAAGCCCCCCCCCCCCCCCCTTGGTTCGATTTTGACCATTAACGAACTTGACCGAGATTTTATGCTCCTTGATTTTATGTATCAGTTTCGAAAAGATGCGGGAGTTGGAACCGCCTACTTCGAAAAATAACTTGTTTGCAGGCGGAGCCGGCAGGGATTTTATTTATTTATTTATTTATTTATTTATTTATTTTTGCTATAACGGATGGTCCTATAAAAAACTTGTCAATATAAAAGTTTTAGATAATATTAAGAGGTTTTATAGTAAATTTAAGCGGATTTGATATCTTCATAATTGACGAAGTTATGAATTTTTTTTTTCTAAAACCCCCTCTTTCCCCCCCCCCTTGGGGCCATTTTTAATTATATCAAAAATCTGTCATACATAAATTTTCGGCCCTTTTCCTAGAAGTAATAATAACTTGAAACGGATTCGATACGTATAATAATAAAGAAATTATGAGGGTTTTTCTGTTTTCACAAAAAGCCCCCCATTTCCCCCCCCCCCCTCCCTTGGTTCGATTTTGCCCATTAACGAGCTTGACCGAGATTTTATGACCCTTGATTTTATGTATCAGTTTGGAAGAGATTTATACAGAATTTTTCCAGTTATCGTGGTCAGAAAAAAGTGACATAGATAGATAGATAGATAGATAGATAGATAAACTTTTGAACTGGGGGTGGTTTTGGGTTCTGAGAGTCATGATCGGCGTAGATCTGCAAAAAGTTTTCAAAATTTCCAACTTAGGTGAGAATGTAATAGGTAGTATAGTATTTCTTACGAAATCTACCTAAAATTAAATCACCCGAAAATTAGCTATTTTGTTAATAAAATTTCGCGTCAAAATAATGCGATTCACTTGAATTTTCCTTTGTTGACATTCTTTGAAATATAGTTGCTTAGCAATCATTTGAAAGAGAGAGAGAAAAAAATGCATTGGAAACTTTTGTAAAAAATGAGAAATTAAAATGTTTTATATCTTTCAAAGTAATGCATAAAATTTCCGAATAATTTATGCAATTAATTTCAAAATTCTAATAAATATATTGGCAAATTTTCAAAGCGATTAGATAAATCTAAGATCTCCATTTCGTAAATTTAGCATTCTAATTTAGCATTTACAATTATCCCAATGCGACATTTTATTTTCGGTGAATGTTATTAAAAAAATCTGACTTCCCATTGAAAAGCATTATGACCTTAAAAGAAATGTTGTATATTTTTCGAACGAATGAACCAAATGTAACTAAAAACTATACTCTTCTTTCCCGGCGTGTCGCGTCGGGAAATCGGTTCAAAACGCCGAATTCGATAGTATTTTCTGAAAGGTCTTTTGCCTTTACCAAAAAAATGGAAAACGCTATTCGATTGCATAGTTTCTGAATAAGAATAACTGCCAATTTCATGTATTTTCGAAGAAAAATGAATTCTGAAATGTGTCAGAAAGTAAGTCCTCTTGATTAGAAAACAGCTTTAAACAAAATATACGTCTGACAAAAAATTGTTTACTCTGACACACTTATTTATGAAGCTATATGAAGATATACAATAGTTGTCTTTTAGTTTACAGCATAAATATTTAATATTTTCAAAAGAAACGTTAAAACTAATTCAGTAAGAATTATGTAAAATAATAGAAAAAAGGTATTATAGAAAAATTAAATACGAATGTATTTATTCGCTGGATATATCTATCTATTCATTTTTAATGACACTTGCCACTGTATGTTTGTTTTTTCCCGAGAAAAGGTGAATAAATGATAGTTCTAGTATTTTTCTTTAGCAAATAAGCGCTTTTTCATTTTGCTATTGTAGGCAATTAAAAAAATTATCGGGTATTAAATTTCAGAGGTGAGACGTGAAAAAAAGCTTTATCGATCCCAAATCAATAATGTTTTATAAAAATCTTTATGATGCCTAGTAAAACAAATAATCAGCATCTATTTACATCATTCAAAAGGCTATTTTTAAAACTTTCTTCTCTGCTTTCAAAATGAAATTTGCAGCCAACAAATAATCAGCAAAAACAAATAATCAGCATCTATTTACATCATTCAAAAGGCTATTTTTAAAACTTTCTTCTCTGCTTTCAAAATGAAATTTGCAGCTTCCTACAAGTTGCATATAACTAGCCAAAGGCTAAGTTTCACACATTAGGTGGTCTTTCTTATCGCACCATGAGGATTTTCCCCGTTTGAATACCCGCTGAGTTCTCCGAAAGATAGGGTGGCAACTTAGATGGGGCGGGCATTTTACTAGTTTCGACTGTTTTAAAAAAGACAGTACTATTTTTTTAGAATTGTAGCATCGATTAAAAAAAATTTAAGCAAAATAAAAAGCATTTTTGGAAAGCTAAATAATCAGGCTACGATTGTCTCGATACCAAATTTTAAAATGTCAAACAGATTTTTCGTGATAAGACACTAAACATGAATCTTTAATAATCCTAAAATAACGCACTTATATCACATTAAAATTAAAAAAATTAAATAAAATTTGAAAGGAGAGTGCATAATTTAAATGTACAGGTTTTGAAAGGTACAAAAATTACTAAATTCGAGCAAAATGCGAAAAGATGACACTTCTAAATTTCTCCCATTGAAATAACATTAGCTGCTCTATCTGGGAGAATCAGTGAAGTAGCCCCTTAACGCCCAGTGGCATATTTTTAGATCGCTAGACTTAGTTGCAAGAAAGCGTCTTCCACACCAGTAAATATGAAGATAAATATATACTCTCGTTCACGAGACAAATCCCTTGATGAAACAATATAAAAAATTCCCTTCATTTAAAAGTGATGGGAAATCTAAAATTTTAATTTTTACGAAGAAAATAATTTGGGCGTTAATGGGTTAATTAAAGTGACAAATACTATTTAAAGGATCAGGGTCCATAAGCCGTGTTTTTGGCCCATGAAATAAGACTAAACCCAATTTTGTTATACTGACTTAATTATTTCACTTTTTAATATTAGAAGGTTTATCCTGTACGATTTCAATAACATCTTTTGTATTTTGTTCGGATTTATATGACTTACACAAACTCAAAGTTTCGTATTATTCGTAGTTTTTGATGAAAAATACGCAATTTCTCCTCATTTTTCCTCAATTATTTATATGAGCGCAATCGTGCAACTCTTTCTTCTTTACTTATATTATAAAATACATCAAAATGTACAAAATAAAAGTATTGCAAAGCTGCGATCATAGCAAAATATTAAAAAATATATTAAAAATTAAGGTAAAATTAGGAGAAATTGCGTATTTTTCATCAAAAACTACGAATAATACGAACTTTGAGCTTGTGTAAGTTATATAAATCCGAACAAAATGCAAAAAAATATAATTGAAATCGTACAGGATAAACCTTCTAATATTAAAAAGTAAAATAATTAAATCAGTATAACATAATTGAATTATAGTCTTATTTCATAGGCCAAAAACGCGGCTTATGGACCCTGATCCTTTAGTGGTGACAATCGGACATTTGGGTCGGAGCGCTCTGATCCCTGAACTTTAAACGCGATTTCCTGGAACCTACATTTTTCAACATGGGCAGCATGATAACTTGAACAACTTTTAACATTTTTTAATCGAATTTGAGCTCATCTACGCACACTTTAATTGTCTAAGAGCCAACGAACCATTTTTTTAAAAAAATTATTATTATTATTATTTTTAATAAGTTTAAAAATTAAAATTTTAGAAAAATGATTTTTTTTTTTTTTTTTTTTAAGTAGAGCAATTTTATTATTTTTCAAAAATTGAAAAATTTGAGCCCATGGCCCTTAGCTACAACTTTATTTTACAAGAAGAAACTGAGATTTTAATATTTTTTTGTTTCTACAGAAAGTTAGGATGCTGCCCATCGAGCCCGGATATTTTGGTAAATGTCAACGCGGCTGCAGGTTTCCTAAATAATATGCGACCAAATTTAGCAAAAAATAAAATATTTTTATAAGTTACTTGAAGCAATAAAAACGAATGTTGAATATGTTTTTCAATTAATTTTACTCTCGTCCTAAAAAAAAAAAAAAAAAAAAAAATTCAAAATATGTACATTTTTCGCCGCCGAGAACGGCCCTTAATACGGTGCGAACGCAGACCCAGCTACCAAAAATTACACACCCCAAACAGCCGCGATTTGCGGATGTGATCATTGTGTAACGCGGGGTCATAAAATTCTACTTCAAAAAAATTCGATCGTAGGCCATAAGGATAAGCAAAGAAAAGCCAATGATTTATGGCGGAGTATGCACTAAAGAATATGAAAAGTACGCAGTTAATATTCTTTGTATGCACTTCCAGATTTAGTTGGGGATATTTCTTTTTAAAAATTCGACGAGAACTTGCCATATGGGCGCTCACTCGCTATTTTAATATGTTCTTCATTTACAGTTTGTATAGACAGCTGAACGGTTAACAAATATTTTTTCATTAATAAATATTTACTTAATTTTACCGGGTTGAGTTAAATATTTGTATCATATTCTCAATGTGGTAATTCCAGTAGTACCAAGAAGACTTTTAGATTAAATTCCATGTGGTTTGTCTTAATGTATTCAAAGTGCAGTTTTTTCTTTCAAAAGTGCTACACAGACATTATCCTTCAACTTATTGATGAATTGAAGAAGATAAGTTGATTTTGAATATTATCTTTTGGAAATTGTGTAAATAATGAGTTTGTGCGTGGAATTTTATTCTTAACATTTAACACATTTATATGTATTAAACACAGTAAATTTCCGTAGAAATGATCCGGTTTGTGTATTGTTAAAATACCGAAATATATAGCGATTCTGTGAAAGTTTCATTTACATAAAATTAAGCAAAGAAAATTTCTTAAATAAGGCATTCGTAATATCGGGAATAATAATCACTTAATTTTTATGCATTGATATGTAAGTGAAAATGTGTACAAATAATGAAAATGTTTCCATTGATAATACAGTTTATTTCTAAATTTCAGTTCTAATTCAGTTCTAAATTTCAGTTCTTCTTCTAAATTTCAGTTTCATATCCTCTTTTAGATATGACAGCTTATGGGTCGAAATTTTCTGGCTGTAACATTATCCTCTTTTTGTTTCTATGTGCAGACTGTTTAAATTATACGTCCTTTTTTATGTGTAAACCACGCCCACCGCCAGTGTGATATGCTTTTAAACATCAATGCAGATATTTAGCAATATAAAGTTTTTCGGAATTCTGTCTCCAACTTTTGTGAAATAGTAGTGTAAAAAGTATTATGTTTAATCACTGAAAAGTATTTAAAATAATAAATACCCATATGGTAATATATGGGAATCGCATTAAGTTGGGGAACTCTGTATAGGGTCACTAGATAATTCGAGCACCACATTAGATACTACAATTTGACTCAGATCGAAAACTCAAAATCTCATAAAAAACAAATGTTCAAAGACGGAAATGTATATCTGAATATATTTATTTCGCCCTGTATAAGATCTACATGTAAAATCTCTACATATCTGAAAGTTTTGTTTGACGCGTATAATAAAAAATACACGATTTTTCTATCAATATGGAAACAAAGTACAAAAAATTCAACCAAATGGCGTAGTATTTATTCTATTTCGTATGGCATTATTTTTAAATGGAAACTTACATTTACATTTATCAAAACTAAATCTACAATGATTACATGGAATTGTTGTCATTTTTAAGTGTTTCGTTCATCTCACGAAACCCTATTTATGGTGTGAAGTCCCGATATATCGTAATGAAACATTTCTTCTTAAAAATTGCCGTGGTATAATGGCGCATTGCATGACCCGCAATAATCGTAAAGTTCGTTTCCTGAAAATAATTAAGTAATCCACATAAGAGGCATTAGATGAAAATAAGTCTTGTAATCCATGGAATTCTTTTTTATTATACTAGCACATCGACACAAGAAAACAGAGAGGGTGACCTTCGCTTATTCTACCAAAAAACTACATGTTTATCCGACAAAGGCGAGAGAAGAATTTGTTGTGGCATAATTTATAGTCTTTATACGTACATCATATTATGTTTAGCTCATTGTATTATTTTTATGTAATTTACAATTTTATGTCATTTAGTTTTTAAAATTTGGCAACACTAAAAAGTTTTGGTTTGTGTTTTTTTGCTTTCTAAAAAGGTTGTTCGATGTAAATAAATCTGATAAGTTCAAACTGAAAACGATGTCAGTATTATTACCTGAAAGTACACGCAACAAAATAATTAACGATTATATATGAAAATCGGCTCCACAACAACTGGTGACCCGCATTTTTAAATAAATATTGCTCAATAACCGTAGCAATCTATCTAAATAAATATGCTTCCAGACGATGAAAAATCAAAAGATTCTACGCAAGAACTATGTAAGGTGAGTGTTAAAATTCCTCCTTTTTGGATTGATCGTCCGGAAATTTGGTTTTTTCAAGTTGAGTCGCAGTTTAAGATAAGCGGAATTGTTTCTGAGGAAACCAAATTTAATTATTTAGTATCGCAATTGGAACCTAAATACGTTGAGAACATATGGGACATTGTAACAAAAGATAGCGATACGAAGTACACGGAATCTAAAACAAGACTTTTAGACTTGTTTAAAGAAAGTGAAAGCACTCGTATTAAAAAACTAATTACTGGAATTGATTTAGGTAATTTAAAACCCAGTCAATTATTACAGAAACTGCGATCAGTCGCAACATCAGATGTATCTGAAAAGTTAATAAAAACCTTATGGCTAGAAAAATTACCAGATTCTATGCGAAATATAATACTTGTTAGTGATGAAGAGCTACCAAAGCTGGCGATTATGGCTGACAAGATTGCCGATATGACACCTTCTAGTGATATTTGCAGCGTATCTTCTACTTGTAATTGCTCGAACACCGAATTACTATCCAAAATCAAATCCCTTGAACAGCAAATTGCCCAATTAAGTGTTGATCACATATCACGACCACGATTACGGAATAACTCTGTTTCTGGCAGAAGATTTCGAAGCAATTCTAAAAAGAGATTTAATCCTCGAGGAAAATACTGTTTTTATCATTTCCGTTATGGGGCCAAATGTCATCAAGATAAATGTACTCCGCCGTGTAGTTGGTCAACTGATTATTCACCAAACCAGGGAAACGCCAAAATGCAGTAGAGAATGCGGCAGGCTCTTCTGCTAATAATTTTACGGATTGTCGCAAATTTCGCTTATTTGTTAAAGATAAAAAATCGAAAGTGCGATTTTTGGTAGATAGCGGTGCAGATGTTAGTATTTTACCAGCTTCTAATCAAGATAAACAATCCGTGGATTATAAACTGTATGCAGCAAATGGTACAGAAATTGAAACATATGGTATGAAGATGCTAACACTTGATTTAGGACTTCGACGGGAATTTCAATTTCCTTTTATCGTTGCAAAGATCAATAAAGGCATTTTGGGAGCTGATTTTCTAAACAAATTTAACTTGTTAATTGATTTGCATAATAAGAAATTGATTGACGGAATAACTCAGCTAACTATTACTGGCGAAGTTGCTGCCGTCAGTGAAGATAGTGATGTCGGTACTGTAAATAATACCAATAAATTTTATAACCTGCTAAAGGGATATCCCGAGATAACCAAACCAAATTTATTTTTATCAAGTGTAAAACACAATGTTCAACATCACATTATAACACAAGGTCAACCTGTCCATGCTAAAGCAAGACAATTAAATCATCAACGACTTGCAACAGCGAAACAAGAATTCCAATTCCTGCTCAATAATTATATAATAAGACCCTCCAGTTCTCAATGGTCAAGTCCTCTTCATATGGTTACGAAAAAGGATGGTACTTTTCGCCCATGTGGAGATTACAGACAACTCAATGCCAGAACTGTTCCTGATAGATATCCTATCCCTAGAATAGAAGATTTCCATCATATTTTGAAAGATACAACTATATATTCTAAAATTGATTTATTTAAAGCCTACTACCAAGTGCCCATTGCCGAAGAAGATAGGTGTAAAACAGCAATTATTACTCCATTTGGTTTGTACGAGTTCAATGTAATGAGTTTTGGTTTAAAGAATGCACCAGCAACATTTCAAAGATTTATTAATGAAGTTTTTTCAGGTCTAGATTTTGTCTTCGCCTATTTAGATGATATTCTCATCGCATCTACAGGTGAAGAACAACACAAGAATCATCTCAAATTGGTGTTTGAAAGATTAAACCATTATGGACTTCGCATTAACATTTCCAAATCTGTCATGGGAACACAAGAAATAGAATTTTTGGGATATTTAATTACTCCTCAAGGCTCACGTCCTTTACCTGACAAAGTTCAAGGCATCGTTAATTACAAACTTCCAACAACTATTCATGAACTTAGAACATTCCTAGGCATGATTAACTTTTATCGTCGATATTTAAAGAACGCTTCAAAACATCAATCTCTCTTACATGATTACCTCAAAGGAGCAAAAAAGAAAGATAGACGAAAAATTCCTTGGACAGATGAAGCGAAAGAACAGTTTCAACAATGCAAAGATGATTTAGTCAATACTGCACTCTTATCATTTCCAAAGTCTGAACTACCTCTGTCACTAAGTACGGACGCTTCAGATTCGGCGATTGGAGCAGTAATTGAACAGTATGAAGATAATGGATGGAAACCTATCGCATTTTATTCTAAGAAACTAAATGATGCACAAAAGAACTACAGTACTTACGATAGAGAATTACTTGGTATTTACCTCTCCATTAAACACTTCAAGCATTTGCTAGAAGGAAGAAAATTCACGATATATACAGATCACAAACCTTTAACCTTTGCATTCCTACAAAAGCCTGAAAAAGCATCTCCTCGTCAACTTCGTCACTTACACTACATTTCACAATTTTCAACTGACATCCAACACATTAAAGGTCACGACAACATCATCGCAGATACCCTATCCAGAGTGGAAGAAATTTCTTTGATCGATTATGATAAAATAGCAGATGATCAAGATCAAGATGACGAATTCCAAACTTTAAAGGCAACCACAACTTCCCTGAACTTCAAGCAATATCCGCTACCTTCTGGAAAGTCTTTGTGGTGTGAAACCTCAACAAGTAATATTAGACCATACATTCCTGAATCCCATCGCCTGAAAATTTTTCATCAAATGCATGGAGTATCCCATCCTGGAATCAAATCATCTGTGAAACTCCTGACATCAAAATTCATCTGGCCAAGTATCCGAAAAGATGTACAGCTATGGACCCGACCTTGCATGGCTTGCCAAAAGAGCAAAATTAATCGGCACACCAAATCAAGTTTCGGTGAATTTCAACCGCCATCGGAAAGGTTCAGTGACATCCATGTTGACCTTATAGGACCTTTACCACCATCGAACGGAAATATTTACTGCCTGACCTGCATCGACCGGTATACTAACTGGATGGAAGTAGTTCCGCTGAACAACATTTCAGCCGAAACAGTTGCCAAAGCATTTTACGGTAATTGGATTTCTAGATTTGGAACCCCATGCCGACTCGTCACGGATCGTGGTGCACAGTTTAGATCAGAGTTGTTGAACGCACTGTCAAAAATGTGTGGAATAAAATTGCAGCCCACGACTGCCTATCACCCCCAATCCAATGGAAAGGTCGAACGGCTTCACAGATCTTTAAAGACCGCACTAATGGCACACAATAACCTGGCCTGGAGTGAAACACTGCCAACTGTTCTTCTTGGTCTACGCACTGCCATGCAGGAAGATTCGGAATACACCATTGCCCAGATGGTCTATGGACAAAACATACGATTACCTGGAGAATTTTTCCACGAAAGTACAACTCAAACAACACCTGATACTTTTGCAAAACAACTTCAACAAGTAATGGAAGAAGTTGGACCAAGAACTGTGTCAAAAAAATATGTTCAAAAAATATTTGTTCCAAAAGACTTAAAAACCACGTCACATGTATTTATTCGCAAGGAGTTAAAAAGAGTTAAAAAGCAACTGGAACCCCCATACGAAGGTCCCTTTCAAGTCGTCGACAGAAATGAAAAATATTTCACACTCAAAATCAAAGACAAAACTGTTACTGTGTCCATTGATAGATTAAAACCGGCGTATTTCTTGCAAACATCAGACCTTCCTACAAAAAACCCAACAAAAATAAAACAATCTGCGAAACCTAAACAGGATTTACCTCCTCAAGTTCAACAACTTCCTGAAAAACATTCACGTACGGGACGAACGATCAAACTTCCTGTGCGATTTCGCGATTAATTTTGTAATTTACTTTTTTCTGTATATATTTCATTGTATTGTATAGATTGTACCGTAACTTTGTTACTGAGAGGGGAGTACTGTTGTGGCATAATTTATAGTCTTTATACGTACATCATATTATGTTTAGCTCATTGTATTATTTTTATGTAATTTACAATTTTATGTCATTTAGTTTTTAAAATTTGGCAACACTAAAAAGTTTTGGTTTGTGTTTTTTTGCTTTCTAAAAAGGTTGTTCGATGTAAATAAATCTGATAAGTTCAAACTGAAAACGATGTCAGTATTATTACCTGAAAGTACACGCAACAAAATAATTAACGATTATATATGAAAATCGGCTCCACAACAAATTGATCTAATTTTTCAGATCCATTATCGCCAACACATTAGATGTAACATGCCAATCGTTACATTTCTAGCCAGGCATGAACCGTCAAACTTTTTGACAGTTAGCAATAATCCAATATTGAGATTTTTTGAATAAGAAATGAAAGGATGCCATAATTTGGCGGAACATCAATTTTTGTGATTTTTAACATACAAACGAGTGTTGTTTTGGGAAAGTTAGGCATGTGTTATTATAATCTAACGAAAAGAGTTTATAGTGCATATTTTTGAAGCAGTCAAATTATGAAAACGGTGCCTGCATTTAACACAAGATACGAAGAAAGACAAAACAACATATGTTACGGTCATCTGCAGTACATTAATATTCAAATCGAAACCGCATGAGAGTAACTTACATTTAATGTTACGAAGATATATCTGGGAACAATTTTAGCTAGGAAGAAATGATTGTTTTTCGGATTAAAGAATAAAAAAGATTTTGAATACAGACATTAATTCACATAGAGAAACTTTAAGATAAGAAAATTAAATATTAGAATAAAACACAAAATATATATGATTCTATATCATACTATTACTCCCGCTTCGTTGTATGTCCGTCACAGAGCCTGTTCTCAGAAACTATTTAATTTACAGGCATGGAATTTTGTGTACTTATAGCTGAATACCTGCTATGACGCTCAAAATAATAAAATTTGAAAAAATCGTATTATTTTAATATATAGAGATAAAAAACACAAAATCTAACAGCCTTTTCTTATTAAATTTAAACATTTTTCGTTATAGCAGTTGCCAACAATTAAAAACCCACAATAAAATTCTTTCTACAATAATTAATTTTCTATTGAAAGATTTCCACGTGTAAAATGAAAATGAAATAAAAAGTTTCACCGATAGAAAAAAAAAAGATTAATATGACGTCATATTGGTAATAAAACGGAAAATTTCAAACATTTCTCAATAATACAAGGAGTATGAGTATGTGTAAATACAGAAAGCAGCTTAATAGGACATCATTAGAGAATTAAAAAGAAAATTAATCTGACGTCATAACGGATTTTTCAAATGTTTGAGAATAATACAAAGAAAGTATCAATATGAGTAATAGGGAATAGTAAATATATAAGTTTGAAGAACGTATTGAATCATGATATGATAAAAACCCGATTATGTAAATATTGGCATATTTCAACTTTTTGAAGGTCTCTATACAACATGTTTAATTTTGAAATTGATTTTTTTTTTTTAATATCGCATTTAGTCCACATGACAGATATTATTATGACAGAGTATAATAACATGCTTCGGCCGCTATCGGGCCGGTTCAGATATTCGAAAAAACGAGAAAAAAAGACCGGTAAATTTTTACTTTATAAAAAAACGACTTTTTTTTTTTTTATGAAATTTATTTGGATTTTATAAAGAAAGGATAAAGTGTTTTGAAAGGAATATTAAACGAAACCCTTTGTGCGATCTTCGATCACACTTACCATTTGTTAAACGCTTTCTGTCGTGTCAAAGGCGTGAAGGTTTATTTGAAAAGAGAAAGAACTGGCACAAATAAAACGGTTGCTATGTTTTATTTCCTGTATAATATCAATCGTAGAAAATATTATTACTCCATAGCTGTAATACACAAAAGAAAATGAAAATAAAACACAGTACCCACTTATTTAAGTATCAGTCTGACGTCACACTAAAAGTGATGTCATATTTGGGAGATTATTTTTTTATTATATTTTTTGTCAGATTATTTTTCTGGAAATTGAAACAGCTTATAGCATATATAATTTAACTCAAAATATATTTAAATGAAGGTAGTATGTCATTTTTATGCATGTGTAGTAAATGTTTTTACTTTTATATAAACTGTAAAAAATGGTCACGTTCCGCGTGTTTTCCTATGCATTCTTATAATAGTGAATAAAGAATTCGTTGGCAAATAGGAATTTTCTTTTCTTAAACACTGATCGCAGAACTTTTGTCATTAAATAAGTCGAAGATTAATATTCGGGAGTAGCTCAATAGCTCGCTAGTACATGGGATCTCCACCCAACGACACCTATAGATCTGTAAGTATGTATATCTCTGTTGCCAGTTCTTTATTTTTATTTTTTTAATTTATTAAGTCACTAGCAAGCTACGCCCGCTACGCTGGTCAATTTCTCTTAACGAACCTTTAATCAAACAAAATATTGACATTTCATAATTCACTTTTATATTTTAACAGAATAATAAGGATACTATAATTTGTGACTCGTGCTATAGTCAATGTACACGTCAGGACACGTCGCCCTTATCATTATCTTTTTACGCGTGAAGGTTTCGCTATGGTACTTTATTGTGAAATTTGGTAATTTTAGAAATTCAATAGTTGAAAAATCGCAGAATCATTAGATCATTTTTCTTTAGAAATTGTTCTTACAGCGCATTTAGATCTTATAAATAACAATCATGCCGAACTTAAAGTTTCTAGCTCCTTCAGCATCGCAAAAATCGCAATTTTAGAACGTTTTTCGCTTCTGCACCCCCCTCGGGGTAGTGGCACCGACATAAAATATAGCCTATGTTGGAGCAGGGATTGTCACCATCCATTTGCCACCATCACTTTTGAAATCGCTTTAGTAGTTCCAGACATTCCATACAAATTGTAATTTAGAATGTTTTAAGAAAATTTTTTGCTTATTTCAGCCTTTTAAATTTCGAATTTTTTTAGATTTTGTTCTTATAGAGCATTTAAATCTTGTAAGTAACGACCATACAAAATGTCAAGTTCCTAACTCCTTCATTATTGAAAATATCATAATTTTGGAACGTTTTTCGCTCCTGCACCCTCTGCGGGCAGTGGCACCGACAAAAAATTTAGCATATGTTGGAGCAGGGACTGTCACCATCCATTTGCCACCATCACTTTTGAAATCGGTTCTGTAGTTTCAGAGATTCCATAGAAATTGTAATTTAGAATGTTTTTAGAACGCTTCTTCCTCATCTCACCCTTTTAAATTGCGAATGTTTTTATAATTTGTTCTTAGAGAGCATTTACATCTTATAAGTAACTACCATACCAAATTTGATACTTCTATCTCCTTCAGTACACAAAAAATCGAAATTTTAGAATGTTTTTCGCTCCTGCACCCCCCTGGGGGTGGTGGCACCGACATAAAATATAGCCTATGTTGGAGCAAGGATTGTCACCATTAATTTGCCACCATCACTTTTAAAATCGCTTCAGTGGTTCCAGAGATTACCCCCTACAAACAAACAAACAAACAAACAAACAATCTTTACTACTTTATATATTAGTATAGATAAGGGGGAATTAGCCCCTTGTCCCCCCCCCCTTTATACTTAACCAATCAATCCCGAAAACTAATCAGAGATGCGCCTTAACACAGTGAACCTATAAATAAAATTTGAAGGAAATGGGATAATTCTGCATGAAAAACCCATTTACATAAATTAAGGGGGGTATTAGTCCCCCGTTCCCCCCCTTTATACTTAATCAATCAATCCCGAAAACTAATCAGGGAAGCGTCTTAACCCAATGAATCTATAAACAAATTTTGAAGCAAATAGAATAATTCTGCATGAAAAACCCATTTATATAAATTAAGGGGGGGATTATCCCCCCGTTTCCCCCCTTTATACTTAACCAATCAATCCCGAAAACTAATCAGGGAAGCGCCTTAACATAGTGAACCTATAAACAAAATTTGAAGGAAAACGGAATAATTCTGCATGAAAAACCCATTTATATAAATTAAGGGGGGGATTAGCCCCCCCGATCCCCCTCCTTTATACTTAACCAATCAAACCCGTAAACTAATTAGGGAAGCGCCTTAACTCAGTGAACCTATAAACAAAATTTGAAGGGAAACGGAATAATTCTGCATGAAAAACCCATTTATATAAATTAAGGGGGGGGGGGAGGGGGGGAATTAGCCCCTTGTTCCCCTCCTTTTTTACTTAACCAATCAATCCCGAAAACTAATCAGGGAAGCGCCTTAACACAGTGAACCTATAAACAAAATTTGAAGGAAAACGGATATTTCTATGAAGAGTTATCGCATTACGTACGTACATACATACATACAGAACCGGCTGCCAAGCTCTCAGGGCTTGACAGCCAGTGTGATAACTGAAAAATCGCAATTTTAGAACGTTTTTTGCTCCTGCACCCCCTGGGGTTAGTGGCACCGACATAAAATATAGCCTATGTTGGAGCAGGGGTTGTCACCATCAATTTGCCACCATCACTTTTGAAATCGGTTCGGTAGTTCCAGAGATTACCCCCTACAAACAAACAAACAAGATTTACTCCTTTATAATATTAGTATAGATATTGCTTATTTATCACCACTTTTACGAAGTAGTAATATTCGCTTTATTTAATGACAGACTAAATAAAATGAAAATACGTAATGTGAATTTATACTATTTTTTAAAGATGGTGGCAATCAAGCAATCTGAATGATAAAAATATATATAAAATGTAAAAATATTTTTTTTTAAATACACTTTTTTATAATCATTCAGCATTTATTTTTAAAATCCGGCGTAATTTCATGACTGCAATTCATGATTTTTTTTTCAATAAAATTCCATTACAAACATCAATTTGACGTGGACACTGAACCCGATTATGGAAAATTCACCGCTTTTTTATGCTTGGTAAAAGGCGCGAGCTAATGAATTTATTTTAAAAAATATTTAATATTTGCTCCGTTTCTTTTTTAAGGTATGGCAACAGGAAATAAAAAAAAAATTATTATTTAAACTATTATTTTTAGGATTTCTAAATTAATTTCTCAATGTATAATCGTAATTTAGTTAATATCAAACTATTAATTGGTTAAAGCACATTAAAAAAAATAGATTACTCTCTTTATTTTCATTTATAATTTCCACTTTATAGTGTTTAATATTTCGTTGTTGTAGTTTGTAGCTTCACAGTCAGTTGATCTTTTTGGCGAACAATTAAATCCATTGTTAATTATGCATTGCAAAACTGGGAAAGAAACAAATCATTATTTAAACTATTATTTTTAGGATTTCTAAATTAATTTCTCAACGTATAATTGTAACCTAATTAATTTGATTAAAGCGAAATAACTCAGTTGTAACCATAGAGAATATTAAGTGATTTATCACTTGTGGCGGACTAACAGAAAACACCTTAAAATTAATTAACTTCTTAATGTATAATTAAGTTCTAAAAATATTAAAATGTTGTATTGTCATCGGAAACACACCTTTGCACATAAATTTTATAACCCTACCCTATTCAAAAATCGATTACAAAATAAAATTTCATCTCTGCATACAAAAACCAAGTTGAGTTAAGTAAAGCTGCTATCAGACGTACCCTCATATCATAGTCAATATCAGATATTTCCTCCGAAAAACGTTTTTCAAGAGGAAAACTCTCGAAAACGGTCCGTGTGATCGATTGCCTCTCGTAACTTCATACATCGCTAACTTAAAGAGTTTTTTTAAAAATGGCGGACTGGCAAGCAGCGTTCTCAAATGGATTCTACTTATAAAAAAAAAAAAAACATAATTAAATTTCCCTAATTTCTCAAGTCACATGATTTCCTGATTTTTTATTGGCCGATACCGCTATTGTAACAAATTGCAAATATAAACAAGTCGCTAAGTGTAATCGAAGATCGCACAAAGGGTTTCGTTTAATATTCCTTTCAAAACACTTTATTCTTTTTTTAAAAAATCCAAATGAATTTCATTTCCCCCCCCCCCCAAAAAAAAAAAGTCATGTTATTTATAAAGTAAACATTTACCCGTCTATTTTTCTCGTTTTTTCGAATATCTGAACCGGTCCGACAGCGGGCAAAACCCGCTATTATACTCTGTCATAATAATATCTGTCATGTGGACTAAATGCGATACCTAAAAAAAAAAAAAAAATCAATTTCAAAATTAAACATGTTGTATAGAGACCTTCAAAATCTAAGACGTCAGATTAATTTTCTTTTTAATTCTCTAATGACATCATATTAACCTGCTTTTTGTACTTCTAAAATTTTATTGTGGATTTTTAATTGTTGGCAACTACTAAAACGAAAAATGTTTAAATTTAACAGGAAAAGGCTGTTAGAGTTTTGTTTTGTTTTTTGTCTCTATATATTAAAATAATACGATTTTTTCAAATTTTATGATGTCGAGCTTCATAATAGATATTTAGCTGTCAGTACACAAAATTTCATGACTGTAATTTACATAGTTTCTGAGAACCGGCTCTGTGACGGACAGACAACGAAGCGGGAGTAATAGGGTTTCGTGAGATGAACGAAATCATAAAAAGTATCTTTTATTAACAAACAAAAGAATAATATCGAAATTCCATATATTTCTAAGGGAAAAAAATGTTTTGTGAAATTTAAAAAGTGAATATTTTTAAGTGAGTATCTGAAAAGCATATACTTAATTATCACGTAAATTGAGAAGATAAGTTGTTTTTGAAGTTTTGTTTCAAAAACTGTAAATAAAGAGTTTTTGCGTCTTATTTTATTTTGAACATTTAATAGATTTAAAAATACTAAACATAATAATAATCCGAAGAAATGACCCGCTGTTAATATTTTTAAAATGCGAAAAAATATAAGGAGCTTCTGTAAATGTTTCACTTACGTATTCTAAAAAATAAATAACACATCTGGAATACCAGAATAATAATCACTTAATTTTTGTGCATTGATATATAAATGGAAATGGGTACAAATATTCAGGTTTTTTCATTCACAATGCAGTTTTTTTCTAAATTTGAGTTATGTACCTCTTTTAGATGTTCATTATCTTTCTTAAATGACAGCGTGGTCTAAAATTTTGGCTGTAACATATCCCCTTTTTGTTTTTATGTGCAATTTGTTTATATTATACGTCAGAAACATGTTACATTTTTAAGGTTTCGTTCATCTCACGAAGCCCTATTCGTCCCGCTTCTCTGTCTGTCCTTCACAGAGCCGGTTCTCAGAAACTGGTATAACTTACAGACTTGAAATTTTGTGTACTTACAGCTGAATACCTACAGTCACGCTGAAAATCCTAAAATTGTGAAAAAAGCGTATTATTTTAATATAGAGAGTTAAAAAACCAAAAAATCTAACTTCCCTTTCCTATTAAATTTAAACATTTTTCGTTATAGCAGTTGCTAACAACTAAAAATCCACAATAAAATTCTTTCTACAATAATTAATTTTCTGTTGAAATATTTCCACGGGAAAAATGAAAATGAAGTAAAAAGTTTCACCAATTAAAAAAACAATAATATGACATCATATTGGTAGTAAAACGAAAATTATCAAACATTTCTCAATATTAGAAGGAATCATAGCAAACGCGGTAGCGTTTGCTATAATATGTTTAAGAAATAGAAAATGCAAACGTTTTTGTGAAATTTCTGGCAAACCAGTTGACATACGACAATGATTTTTTTTTTTTTTTTAAGATAGAACTCGACGAGACGAATAAAATGATAGCATTCAAAAAATTATTGTAGCTTACTGTAGTTAATTATTTAACTTTAAACGAAAAAATGAAGACGAAAAGTTCAACAAACTGTAGCTAAACTTCCACTGGCTGTATTAACTTCGTTTTTGTTTTATTTTTTTCCTCTTGGTAAAACTTAAAATAGGTTTTTTTTTTATCTTTGTATGTTTGACGGTCGCTGAGAAAATCGAATTCCTGTTGTAAAGCTTCGGTTGAAAATTGGTTTTTCTTTTCTTTTTTTATCGTAGCAAACGCGCGTGTTTGCACGAAAGTTTAAATAAATATTATTATTATGTATGTAACAGAATTCATTCAAATTAATTAAATCACGTGACAAACATGCTTATTTGTTTTTATTTTCATACTAGCGTAAATGCCCGTTATAGGACAGTAATCGTACGTAGAAATCGTGGTTTTCACATTAAATTTGAAATAATACTCACATATTATTCATCGACAATGAGGAAATATATATATTGGAAAATTATATCGCCTAACAGGCTCCTGCTATTCACATTCAAACTCACTAAGCATTTTATATGCTTATGTAAAAGAATTGTGTTTCATAATTTCATCTAATTCACGTAAAATATGCGGCAAACAATTTTCGGTACTATTATCCCGTCGACCACTTTTTATAACAAAAATCTATCGCCAAACTGTAACGCCAAATAAAAGGGAGAACGTTGCCATCGGAATATCAAAATAAATAAATAAATAAAATATAAGAATTTACGGACACAGTTGTTATTTTAATTAATGAAATAACTAATAAGTCAGTAAAACATAATGAACAATACACGCAAATGTCGAATTAAAAACCACTTGATGACATGACAAACACGTATAATGCTTCTGACATCCAGTAAATGGGACTGCATTTTTGGCGTTTAATCTTTGAGTTTGCGATAGTATTTTGTTATGAAAAGTGGTCGACGGGATGATAGAGAAGTACCCAATTTTCAATGTTCATTATTAAGTCGTTCCTGTACAGCTTGTGCTGTATCTTTTATTTTGGTACTTTTCTGTTATACCAACACCATGCCAAAATGTTTGCTAATACGCCAATTATTTCAACCCTGACCGAGCAGATGTTGTCTACAAATCTTGTTGTCATGCAAACCGTGCCAAATATTTTGATTTGTTATTTATTGAACTAGCCGCCACTGGCGACCAGTTTGGTCTCCCTTAAATGTATGTTAAACATTGCAACACGTTACATTTATTCATAATTTAATTTTCCCTTAATCCTTCGCCAAATCGGAAGATTCTAATAGACAAATCATGAACTTTTGCGATCATGGTAGCATTTCGCATATTTTTTGGGCACAAATGTCACATACGCACGTTGGCGCGATTCCCCCCCCCTCACCCGCCAATTTGGCGAAAACTTTGTTATGGAAATTGTTGTTTATTTACTTTTATTTTTTATTTTAATTCTATAAATTATTTTTGATATGTATATCAATATTTATTTACAACAAACTATCATTTATTTATTTTTATTCTTTTTTTTAATTATGAGTATTTTTGTTAGCCGGGAGCAGATGATAATTCGCCAAATATCGTTCCCATCACCGTCATTCATACTACAATTAATTTAATTTTAAATTATAAACCTGTCACTCATTTCATTTAAAATACTTAACTTTAATCTAAAATGCTTATATTACATAAATTTAAAATACTTCACACTTTTCATTTAAAAGAGAAAATAAATAAATAAATAAGAAATAATATCATAAATCAAAACATTTGATTTCAAAATCAAAGTATCATTTCTAATTTGTACACGCGATAAATAAAAGCTGTATTAGCGATTTTAAAAATGCTAAAAATCTGATTCATTAAATATTATTACATGAGTACACGTCAAGAAAAGGTCCGAAAGTTGAGTTGTATAGCACATAATTATGGTAAACTTTGATTGTCTCACTGGTGCGAATTATTTTTTTGACGCGAGGCAGCGGTCCAAAAATTCATTCGCAGAGAACTTGCTTTGCGAATGATTATCTCCATGATTTAATATTTTAAATGTTCACGACGAATCAATCTTTTTTTTGTTTACTTTTATGAATAGAGAATTTGAACTGCGAATCTTTCGACTGAAGTTATTGCAGAATATATACATAATTGAACGCAAGTCATCTCTCAAATATTAATTTATTTTGAACGATCTTTCTTAAAATGTAACTTTTATGCAGTTTATTCGAAAAAATAATTTTGAATAAAAATGGCCGCTTGGCATATGAAAAAGCGATGCGGCATCCCGGAACTGTTGAGGACAGTCACATGACTTACAGTTTTATTATAGAGATGTAAAACATTTTTCGGTACTTTTCCGTTATACAAAAACCATTGTCGCCAAGCGTAATAGTAAGCGCAAAATGAAATTCCCGTGAATCAAAACACTTGAAAAAAAATCATGTTGAAACGAAAGTGATCATTTGAAAAATATAACATTTGAAAATTACAGACTTTTAAGCACTATTTTATAAAAATTAAAACACAAATATATACCTAAAATAAGAAAACAAATAATTGTTATACAATAAAAGGAAAAATCCTGTGCCGGTAGATTTAGTGGGCTCTTATTGGCGATAAATGTTTGATGTGGTTGTTGCGATCTTGTGAAAAACCTTCAATCATATCCACATTTACACTGTATCCATATTGTTGCTATAATATCTTTTGGTACTTTTCGGTTAACCAGCTGCCAGTGAAGTATATATATATACACACACACATATATATACATACATATATATATATTTCACTGACTCCCGGCTAGCCGAAAAGTACCTAGTTTTTTTGTTTTTCGCTAACATTGTCTGTATAGACTCTATTACGGAATATTAGAAAATCTATCACTATTATCATCTAAACGGTCATGGATAATGTGCCATAATCAGGCTGCATATTATTACACATAATTTTCATGTATGGTTTGGTGAAACATTGAACTTTAAAGTCTGTTAAAGACTGCATTTTATCTCGAAAAGGTGGACACCATGTTACAAAGTTATGTGGTTTGAAACGATCCGAAAAACAAACTTGGATCAATGATTATAATCCCGCGATTTTGTTCATGTGAGCCGCCAATATTGACATCCAGTTTGTTGGAGAACCCAGTTTGGTATTAAATCGTTACATTACGCGTTATATAACCAAACCGAAAAAAAATCGCAAGGAAGAGATTTGGAAGACCATTGACGAAAACAAAAGTCTCGGTGCCAGATTACGCGCTTTTGCCAGATAAAACTTGATTAGTCGAGAAACTGGAAGTTACGAAGCCGTAGACAAAATTCTTGGCTATAAAGGTTTCTATTCATGGGATGCTGTGCAATACTTAAATACCAGCATGAAAAAAGACCGACGAAGAAAACTGAATGTCACCATGATTTGGTTTTATTGGCAAAAGAAGATGAGCGATCTACTGAAATTTACTGTCGGAATTTTATTGATGATTATTACATGAATCGACATGACAAATTGGAAAACATGTGTTTATACGAATTGACCACTAGGTACTAATACGAACGAAATAAACCAAAGTCTGTAGAATATTACGAATTAAAAAAGAACCACAGTTGGTTCAGAAAACGTTTGAAACCAGTTGTTTTGGAAACGCCCTAACATAACACGAAAACGGACGCTGAAATTGAGTTGTACTATCATCATTCTTTGCTGATGTTGTTCAAGCCTTGGCAAAACGAAGAAGACCTATTGGGAGAATTTAAACTCTACCGTGAATCCTTTGAGCACAATCTGAAAAATTTTTCAGAGATGGAAGAATGTCGCGAAACAAAACAACGATTACAAGCTGCAATCGACTTGGCTGAAAAGTTGCAACAAGAAAGTGATTTGCACAACCAGCTTTAAAATATCGAAGAACCAAATGAAGATGTTGATATGATAGTCGCAGATTCTGATAACACTGAAACTCACCAGGAAATTGTTATTAATGAAGATAAATTGAACAAAAAAAATGAATGCTGACCAAAGGAAAATATTCTAATAAATTATAAAGCACATAGAAGAACAAAAGAAAGACCCGTCTATTCCACCCATAAATCTGATTGTACGCGTAGTTGCTGGTAGAGGAAACAGCTTTCTAATTTAATTACTCAGTCAAAAAGTTCGTTTAATGAGTAATCACAATAATGATGCTGCTGCAGTACTAGCACCAACGAAAATTGCTGCCTTCAGCATTGGAAGAAGTACAATTCACAAGTTTTTCAGCATACGGAAGAAGCAGAATAATTTAAACTTGATTCTGACGATTTGAAATTATTTAAGCAACAATGGAAATCATTGGATTTAGTAATTATCGATGAGTGCAGTATGGTTTCGAATGTACTTTAGCGATGATCAGCTAACGATATGGCGAATGTTGTAAAAACAAGCGAGATTACTGTTTTGGTGGCAAAAACATTATTTTGTTTGGGGATTTATTGCAGCTAGCACCCGTAAAGGCCCAATTTTGATTTCAGGAACTGCCTTTAAACAAAGTGAAACAATTGTTTGGTGGTGTTGGTGCATTCAACTTTTGGTACGAATTTGAATACAGTGAGCTAACAATGAACATTGTGTTATATACATAAAAAAATATATATCGCGGCATAACTTTCTTAAATAACAGTCTCATGCACCAAAGAACGATGCAAAATCAAAACTCAATTTTTATAGCATCATCACTGAACTGATCGTTAGTATAATTATTAGAACCTAATATTCGGTCCCATTCAGCGAGTTCAAGAAATACTAAGAAAAGTAGTAAGGAAAGAACAACTCAGCCTATAGCAGGCGACTTCAATGCAGCAGAAACAGTCCATGGATACGACCGAGACTATTATAGAATCCAGTTTCTTTATGAGGTAATAGCTATGGAGAACCACCATTTAATTATTGATGTGACGGTCCCCTGACATTTGAGAGAGCAGGTAGACATGAAAAAATGCTACTTTGGCGATGAACAGTCAACGATTTGGCGAGTGTTGTAAAAACAATGTAACAATAAAATTTTGACAATAGCAAAATTTTTTACTTTTCAAGATATTAAAAAATCTTTAGTTTTTATCAAAAAATTTAAATGACTAGTATTAAAAAATGCTCTGAAGAGCACCAAAAAAGGTTAATATGTTTAAGTATGAAAAAGGGTTGGACAAGTGCTTCTAATTGAGCATGAGAAAGGAAAGGGGTTCCTTCTTGGCTGCAGCTCACTGTCAATGCCAATTTTTGAAAAAATCATATTCGCTCTTTTTCCATATATAAATGAAATCACTCACAGTTACGATAAAAATGTATAGTTTAACGATGTAGCCAGTAAAGACGCAGTTGATTAGACATGAATGTAAGACGACATAGTACCAAAAACCTTAGTTCCTGCAGCGTATCACACTCATGCAGTGCTACCAAGCATGCCTGCAGTGTAGAACTGCGCAGAAAATTGATTTGTATTGCAGTGCAGAGTGTTGCAGCATTCTGAACAGGAACAATTTCACATATGCACGCATTACAGTATAATGCATTCATTGATTGAAATTATATACAAGTTGCTGTGGCTCCACAATGCAATATGCAGTACATCAATGCATATGTAAGTTATAAACGAACATTAGGCGCATATACCTTTAATACGGAAGTACAAAGAAACAGTGCGGATGTGCAATGAGGCTCAAAAGTATAATAGGATTGTACAGTGTAGTATAGTCTGTAGATCAATAATGGTACACAGTGCATTGTACAAAGTTGCATTGCAGACGCACGCACACTACAGTTGAAATATAAAGCACGTTGGAAAGTTTTACTACAGTACCGCAAATTTCTTTTATATGAAAAAGTGCGAATATGATTTTTTCAAAAGTTGGCATTGACAGTGAGCTGCAGCCAAGAAGGAACCCCTTTCCTTTCTCATGCTCAATTAGAAGCACTTGTCCAACCCTTTTTCATACTTAAACATATTAACCTTTTTTGGTGCTCTTCAGAGCATTTTTTAATACTAGTATGAGTATATGTAAGTATAGAAAGCATGTTAATATGACGTCATTAGAGAATTAAAAAAAAAATTAATCTGACGTCATATTGGAAGTTTAACGGACTTTTTCAAATGTGTGAGAATAATAAAAAGAGAGTGTCACTATGAGTAATAGAGAAAGCAAGTAGATATGACGTCAGCAAGTGATTATAACGTCATATGAGTTTGAAGAACGTATTGAATCGTGATAAAAACCCGATTATGTAAATACTGGCATGTTTTAACATTTTGAAGGTCTCTATACGACATGTTTAATTTTGAAATTGATATTTTTTTAATATCGCTTTTAGTCACATGACAGATATTATTATGACAGAGTATAATAGCAGGCTTCGCCCGCTATCGCGCCAGTTCAGATATTCGAAAAAACGAGAAAAATAGAAAGGTACATTTTTACTTTATAAAAAACATAACTCTTTTTTTTTTTTTTTCTAATGTAATTGTACTTACGTATTATCCGGGCCAGGTTTGAGCCAATTATGCCATGCATGGCGCCTATATTACTAATTATAGTAATCCTTATTATATTTTCTTTCTACATGGTAACTGCAATTACCGGCTCTTTCGAGGAGTGACGCACAATGAGCACAATGGAGTTAGTCCATTTAGAAGTCCCAGTATAGAAGGTGGGTACAGAGAAAAATATGAGATCGGAAGGGGAGAATTAACGTCTAGCTTCGCTCCTGATTTCGGCACGTGTTTCTGCTCATTTATCTTCGACTTTTGAATGCTAGTAAGTTGGTTATTTTTTGTGATAGCTGATTATCTCACATATGGGTTGTTTTCTTTCTAATTATTGTTTATCTGATGACAACTCAGACAGGACCATGGCTAATATTTCTTCAGATCTCGGAATTGCTCAAACTATTTCTCAGTGATCATGGCATTAACGAATTTCGTGATTTTTGGGAGATTCCAATACAACGAGGTTACTGCATCCAGTGATTTTTTTTTGTCATGTTCGCGATGTGATCACACATGTGGTACAGCGGTCGCTGCATTAACGAATTTCGTATATTTTTGGGATTCCAATACAACAAGGCTGCTGCATCCAGTGATGTTTTTCTTTTGTTTTCATATTCGCGAAGCGATCATACATGCCGTATAGTGATTGCTGCATTAACGAAGCATCCGGTGATTTTTTTTGTCTTCATGTTCGCGAAGCGATCATACATGCCGTACAGTGATCGCCGCATTAACAAATTTCGTGTATTTTGGGGGATTCTAATACAACAAGGCTGCTGCATTCAGTGATTTTTTTTTTCATGTTCGCGAAACGATCATACGTGCGGTACAGTGATCACCGCATTAACAAATATCGTGTATTTTGGGAGATTCTAATACAACGAAGTTGCTGCCTCCAGTGATTTTTTTGTTGTTGTTGTTAACATGTTCGCGAAGCGATCATACATGGGGTTCAGAGATCGCCGCACTAACAAATTTCATGTATTTTTGTGAATTCCAATACACCGATGTTTCTGCATCCAAGGATGTTTTTGTTTCATTTTCATGTTCTTAAAGCGATCATATATGCGGTGAAGTGATCGCCGCATTAATAAATTTCATGTATTTTCATTTTTTTTTTTCAATTTTATATTGACTTATATTTTAACTTTACGTTAACTTTTTATGTAGTTTTGCTGAAATGTGTATATAAACGCTGTTTCTTACTGCCCATATTATCTTTTTTATATCTATCGTTTTAAATTCGTCAAATAAAATATTTATATTTTAAACATAAATGCAATATCTAAAAAAAAAAAAAAAAAAAAAAAAAGCCTATCTGGACTTTTATGACCTCTGCTAAAAAAAGTAGAATATTCCCAGGCATACGCAGTTGAAATCTCCCATTGTGCGCCAGACATTTTATTTATTTACTAGCAAGCTACGCCCGCTGCGCTGGTCGGTTTCTACAAATGAACCTTGAATCAAACGAAATATATCGTTTAATTTGACCTTGTATTTGAAAACAATCTGTATATTTACCTGGAATATCCTCGCACATTACTAAAAAATGACGTGATTGCGCTATTATATTTCCTAATGTGCAGTCAAAATTTTAGCTGTTAAGGACCAACTCTTTTATTTGGTCATTTGCAGTTAGGGTTTGCTAAAGAATGATAAAACTATATGCAATATGCTAATACCATCACTAAAAATTATCGAACTAGCAATGCAAACAAATTAACTAACAAAACCCATTCAGTAGAAGGTTTTATAAAGGCTACTCTTTGATAATCGGGTTCATCTGATTATAGAACTTTTCCACATAATTCTAAAACTAACAGAACGATATAAAATATACTAAAACCATCCTTACAATTTATCTACTTAACAATGCAAGTCACAAAAAATACGCCCAGTAAAAATTTTCAAAAAGGCTAATCTTTCGGAATCGGGTTCACCTGACTATATAGCCTTCACACATAACTATTTGACTAAGCAACGTAGAACAATATGTAGTACATTAAAACCATTCCTGAAATAGCATCTAACTAACAATACAAATCTCATCAAAATCCGTCCAGTAGAACTTTTTCAGAAGGCTAATCTTTCATAATCGGAATCAAATATTGAAAAGTCTAATATTTGATTAAAAAAAAATGGTCACCCGATTTTCGAATTTCCCCCTATAATTCTAGAACTAAGCAACGTATAATGATATGTTATATAATAAAACTTTCCCTAGAAAATTATCTAACAGTGTAGGTTCCATCGAAATCCATTCTGCAAATTCTTTTAAAAAGACTAATGTTTCATAATCGATCTGATTATAGAACTTCCCAGAATAATTCTATTACTAAGCTACGTAGAACCATATGTTATACAACAAAACCTTCCCTGAAAAATTATCTTACAGTTTAAGTTCTACGAAAATCCATTCAGCAGAACTCGACTTACAAGCAGCCGGAACGAAATTTCATATATGTAGAAGTAAATAGAAGTATATTGCCATTAATATAGCTTGCATTTGAATAAAAAAATAGGTACTTTTCGGTTAGCCGGGCGCCGGTGATATATGCATATATATATATATATATATATTCATACATATAAGTATATATATATGTATGTATATACATGTATTTGTGTAGATATATACATGTATATATATATCACTGGTGCCTGGATAACCGAAAAGTACCAAAAAAAATATATATATATACTGTAAAATGCAGTCTTACACTTAAAAAAAAAACACCTTTTGGCTTAAAATCCCTCATCAAAACAGTTTTTTTTTCCACAATTGAATCTATTTCATTCAGTTTTTTTTTCTTTCTTTTTTTTAAATAAAATTAGTAACAGTTTTTTCTTTTATTTTTCCAGATGTCTAGCCATTTTAATTCTTTCTGCAACAAAAAAACACCTTTAGGCTTAAAATCAAATTAGTTGGGGTCAAAAGTAAAATCAAAATCGCCAAAAACAAAAGATAAATAGCCCAATATTGTTTCAACAGCAATCTTGCCCATTGAATAATTTTTTAAGCATTACGAACATTCCCAATCAAGTTTAAATTAAATATTTTCGTTTATAATATTATCTCTCATCAAAATAGTTTTTCTTTTTTTTTCTTTTCTTTCTCTTTTTATTTATTTCTTTTTTTTTAAATAAAAATTGCAACAGTTTTTTTCTTTTATTTTTAGAAATGTATAGCCTTTTCAATTTTTTCTGCAACAATAATGGTCGCCAAAAAATTAGCAATGGTAACCTTTTCGGCCAAAATAACAGAATTTTCTATCATAATTCTATAACTAATGTACGTAGAACTATGTGTTATATACTAAAACCTTCTCTGAAAAATTATCTATCGAACAGTGCAAGTTCCATTCAGCAGAACTCGAGTTATAAAGGAACGGAGCGAAATTTCCGTTTGTGTTTTATATATATAGTAGATTTACCATTTTTAACAATGCTGTGTTTTTAATAATATTAAATTCCGGTTGTGAACATGATTGGCAACGATAAATAAGATTGGTACTTGGCAACCATTTTTGGTGATCTATCTCCTGGCCCGGATAATACGTAAGTACCAATGAAATTTATTTTGATTTATTAAAGAAAGGATAAAGTGTTTTGAAAAGAATATTAAATGAAACCCTTTGTGCGATCTTCGATCACACTTACCCACTTGTTTCAAAGCCACCCGATGCCTTTTTATGTTTAAACCCCGCCCATCGCCTGTGTGATATGCTTTTAAACATCAAAGCAGAAATTTCGCAAGTTAAAGGTTTTAGGAGCTCTGTCTCCAATTTTTTTTTTTAAATAGCAGTGTAAAAAGTGTTATATTTAATCACGGAAAAGTATTTCAAATAATAAATACCCATAGTATGGGAATCATTAATTTGAGGGACTCTGTATGGGGACTAGGGACACTAGCTAATTTGAGCACCACATTAGATACTACAATTTTACTCAGATCGAAAACTCAAAATATCATAAAAAAACACATTTTAAACAAACGCTCGATAACAAAAAATTATATCTGAATACTTCTATTTCACCATGCATAACATCTACACACCTCCTAATATAGATATGAATATTTGTGATTTGAAATTGTGTCAAACGTTGTCATGAAAAACTACTTCAAAATTTTCCGATCGTAGATTATAAGCGCATAAAGAAAGAAAAGGCAACGTTTAGAGCAGCCAAGCAGAGCTCGGGTTATTTCTGTTTGGAAATTCAACGAGGAGAACTCAGTACCACATAGGCGCTCACTCGTTGTTTGAATCACTTTTGTATATCTCAACTGTCATCCCCGTTAACATACATTTTTTCATTAATAAATATCTATTTAGTTTTACCGGGTTGAGTTGAATATTTGTATCATGTTCCCATTGTGTGAATTCCAGTGGTAATGTTAGTTAAAGCGTTCAAAAAGATGTTATTTTAACACCCCAGCTTTCTAAAGATAATGCGGACGCCAATTAATAACTCAAAGCATACAGAAAGAAGCCAATTAACCTCTTAAGCTTTCAAAATACTAATAATTTATTAACGGTAAAAATTTCTACCTTATTCCAGTAAAATATTTAAAACAGTAGTAAACAATTTCTAATTCACGTAACATCTTACAAAAAATGCATCACGAGAATAAAAGATTACAGGATAAAAAAGGAAATACATAAAAACATGGACAATAGATTTAAAATCCTCCCACCTTTAGATTATGTCGTATAATCAAAACTTCACGTTAAATAAATACATTTACATGAACATTATAAATCGAATCTCTCTGGCATTTTTATCATTCTACCAGATCTAGTCTTTTTAACTTGTGATTCGTCCTTTGAAGGCTCAACCTAAGTTTCATTCAAAGTTGGTTTAGGAAAATTGCTTTTGGTACAATCACTCGATGACACATCTAGACGATAAATTCTTTGAACAGTCCGAAGTATCTGCGAATGAGAGGTTAACTTTAAAAGGCGAACTTTTCCATCTTTGCCATGAATGAGCTCTGTATCACCAACAATATTCTGGCGTCCAGGAATGCAACAATAATGCTTTCTGCTCATTGCTTGTCTAAAATAATATATATATATATATTAACTAGCCGCCACTGGCGACCAGTTTGGTCTCCCTTAAATGTATGTTAAGCATTGTAACACGCATTGATATTTTTTGTATTATTTTAGTTTGATTCCATATTATTTACCATTTTTAATGATGGGTATTTTTATTAGCCGGCAGCAAATGATAAATCGCCAAATATTGCTCCTATCACCACCATTCATACTGCATTAATTTAATTTTAAATTATAAACCTGTCACTCATTTCTGTTAAAATACTTAGCTTTAATTTCAAATACTTATATTACATACAATTTAAAATACATGCCATTTACACTCTTCATTTAAAATAGAAAATAAATAAATAAATAAAAAATAATATCATAAATCAAAATATTTGATTTAAAAATAAAAGTATATCTTCTAATTCGAACACGCGAAAAATAAAAGCTGGTATTGGCGATTTAAAAAATGGTATTGGCGAGATTTGTGCAAATTAACATGAAAGTATTTAATGATGTTATGTATTTTATAAATGTATATTAAATTACTATTTTGAACGCGATTGGTCATAACAATGGTAAATATGATTGGCGATTTCCAATCATTTTCCGTGATCTCTCTTCCTGGTTAGTATAATACATAAATACCAAATTAACTGAGAATTCGTTTCGAAATTTCATTCATTAAATATTATTACATGAGTTCAATTTACGTCAAGAAAAGATCTGGAAGTTGAGTTGTATAGCACAGAATTATGGTAAACTTTGATTGTATCAATGGTACGAATTATTATTATTGTTTTTGACACCCAGGCAGCGGTCCAAAAAATCAATCGCGCAGAACTTGCTTTACGAACGATTACCTCCATGACTGAATATTTTAAACGTTCATGACAAATTAATCTTTTTTTTTTTTTTTTTTTTTTTTTTTTTTTTTTTTTTTGTTTACTTTCATGGATAGAGAATTTAAACTGCGATCCTAATTTCAAGTTAAGCTATAGCAGAATATATGCATAATTGAACGTAAGTCATCTCTCAAATATTAATTTATTTTGAACGACCTTTCTAAAAATGTAACTTTTATGCAGTTTAATTCGCAAAAATAATTTTGAATAAAAATGGCCGCCTGGTATATGAAAAAGTGAAGCGGACATCCCGGAATTGTTGATGACAGTCACATGACTTAGGCTTTTATTATAGAGATATCAAATTAAAATAAATAACAATATGACAATAAAATTCGTACATCGGATACCAACCAGACCATGGATGTCAAACAGACGATTTGTAGAAGCAGACGAACTGATACAACTGTCCTACACAAGTGCCACCTATTTGAAGCACTTTTAGAGAAACGATTTCATTCTTCGAAGGGCTATTTCTTTAGAAGTTCTTTCTTATCTATTTCTATGTTCATGAAGTTGAGTTAACGGGTGATTTCTAACAGGATGCCATATGATTGGTTAACAACCTATTAATCACATTCAAATTACCCGATTAGATAAGCTTCCTAAAGTAGTGTGGATTTTCTCTCTCATTAGGCAAACTTACCCCTCAAAGAAAAACAAAATTAAAATAGCAATATAGAAATAATATATATAAAGGAAATTAAAGGCCCCATTTGCAGCCCCTCTTAAATTTTTACTAGGGAGCTCGTGATTTACGTGCCGTTTGGATAATCAGGCCATGCACGCTATAACGAATCACCTTGTAATATTTCGTAATCATAATATTGTTTTTCATAATAAAGTCTATACCTATTTCCCAAGTCAAACTGATCTTCTGAAAAGAAAAAAAAACATGCTGAATTACCGTAAACTCAAAAAAAAAAAAAAAAAAAAAAAAAAAAAAAAAACTACACTTCTAAAAAAAAAAAAAAAATGTGCTTAAGTTACCGCAAAGTAAGCGGCAGTGCCTTAAGCGTACATGTGTTATTGGCCCAGGGGGCCATTCCGTCCTTGACAAGTGGTTGGTTGGTTGTATGGAGTTTAATGGCACAAGGTCCCATAGGGGACAAGCTGCGCCAAAGAAAAAAAATATATATTTTTTTAAAAAAACCACAAAATTTAATATGAACAAAAGTAAAAAAAGGAAACAAAGTTTAATGAGAACGCTATCTGGAAGGGGTTACCCATCCAGATATAGTCACAAGTGTATAAAACAAATATAAATATAAATATAAAGAATTCTTAAAAAAGTAATGTACAAAAATACAATATTAAGAAAAATCACCTGGATGGGGTTACCCCATCCAGCTGTCCAGATAAAAAAATATAAACTAACATTGTTATATATAAAACATGAAGGGTATATAAAAACTAGATATCAAAATAAAACCCAGAATGTTTTAAAAAATGAAAGAGTGCCCCATGAGGTGTTTCCCCAATGAGGTTAGTCAAGATTGGTGATGATGAATTAAAATAAATTCTGTACAAGTGCCGGAGGCCTGGACAGTCAGTTAAAAGATGAAAAATAGTCAAGCAATCAAAATGACAGTGTGGACACATGGGTGTGTCCTCCCGAAGTAAAAGATGTTTATGAGTGATCCTTGAATGTCCAATTCTCAGACGAGTCAGCAGAACATCTGTTTTTCTAGGATAGCTCGGAGGCCAGGTCATGATTGTGGGTTTGATATGGTGCAGCTTATTATTGTGTTCTGAATCCCAACTTTTTTGCCATTTTTTATGAATAAAGTGTTTTATAAAGTGTTTAATGTCTGAGAATGGAATTTTATGGTGTAATGGATTAAGAGCAAGTTTTGCCGCCTCATCTGCTTTTTCATTTCCAGGAATACCCATGTGTCCAGGTACCCAGCAAAATAAAATATTATAACCACGTCTAGTCAATTTATAATAAAAATCCAGGATGGCTGAGACATACGGATGCTTTTTAAAAGATTTCATTGCGTCAATAGAACTATTTGAGTCAGTATATATGATAAAAGATGTTTTATGATGATGAGATACATGTAACATGGCTCTCTCTATCGCAATCAGCTCTGCCGTAAAGACTGACATTGAAGAGTGAAGCCGATAACTGAAACTATTGTTATCAATAAAAATCCGGCAACCGACAGTATCCCCACTCTTCGAACCATCTGTATAAATGTCAGTATAGCTATTATATTTTGCACGATGTGCAGCAAATAATTGTTGGAAAACAGTAGCAGCCAAGTTGTTTTTGTCATAACCTTTAAAAGGATGGAGAGAGGTGATTTTAGGAGGATTCCAAGGAGGGAGCACATGCAAAGGACATGGACTCACCTCAATATTATTCAAAGGACCATTATTGATGATGTCTCTCATTCTGACTCCAAAAGATGGGATGCATGAAGGTCGATGCTGATAAAGAATATCATTGTCAGTATTTAAAAGATAGGTGTGAAGAGGATGAACAGGATGAGAGAGGACACGGTAATATAATTCTAATGAGAGTTTTTCACGAGTCTGGTGTAATGATGGCTCATTACAGTCAACATAGAGACTTAAAATTGGAGACGTACGAAATGCACCAGAGCAGACACGAAGTGCGCTGTGGTGCACAGTGTCAAGTTTTTTAAGAACAGATTTACTGGCAGAACCATAGACCTGGCAGGCATAGTCGATTTTTGTACGGATCACAGCTCTATATATTTTAAGGAGAGCAGTACGCCTTGACAAGGGGAGTGCTAACCTTCTCTCCTTTCATATAACACAGTAACTTATACCAACACTTGGCTATTTATAGTAGCCATTGGAGCACTCTACAATATTTGTGGTGTGAGTATTATTTTTCATTTCTTGAGTATTGAGGTGTGATTATAAATGTATAGTAATTAATAGAATAAAATATTAAGTGATGGTACAACATGCAGAAATCTCACCGCGAAACACTTTTCTAAAAAGAAAATCATTTATAAAATGAAAATGAACTGTAGTAAAGCATTATAATCTCGTTTTGTTCTAAATAAAATAGAGAGCTAAATATCTTTTTAAATATACATATATACTAGGGGGCCTACCCCCTGCGAGCTACGCTCGCCAACCCCCGCTCAGACTTTGAGGCCTCTAAAAACATGACAGCGTGCTTTATTTTAAAAATATTGGTAAATCTGTAATTGGGTTGCCATGCTTTTAACATTTTAATGGGACATTTTTCGATTATCATGGCCTCATACACAGCTGTTGCGACAACTGACGACTGTTTTCGGGATTGATAAGTAAAATCAATTACTACTTGAAAACCAGCTTGTATAAAATGGTTAGGTTTAAATTGTGACTACCTCTCGGACTTTTATAACAACAATCTCTATTCTATTCTTCCTTTGCGTTTAAGGATGAGAAAAATTCCATCTGCTTGTGAATACCATTAAGAACCCCGATATTGAAAAGTACTATGTTATAGACATTTTCAGCAACAGGTTTTAATTTTCTCTCTATTTTAGTGCACCATCATGCATATTTTCATGTTATTTTAAATATGTAAATTATTTTTTTAAATTAATATGTATATACGAATTTTCTAATAATTATTTATCATACAAAATTAATTAAATATTTTGTGCATGCATGCCTGCATTTATTCGGCATCAATTGATGAGATATTTAAACAAATTTGCTATCCGCGGTAATTTTACACCATGTTCTGTCACTTGAATATTGTCCATAAGAAAATCGGGTACTTTTCCATTATAGGATCCTTTGCTTTTAGGTTTGGCGTAATTCGAGCTTAAAAAAGGGATGAATTCGTTAATATACATAGATTTGTTGCCAAAAGTTATGAAAATAAACCCAATGAACTTTTGGTGCTTTTCTATTATAGGGGTCTTGACGCTTTTTTAAAAAGCTTGGCGGAAAAAACCAAGCAGGATAGAAAACCAAGCAGGATATTTTATTCTTCCGTTCAGTTGGGCAATTATTATTTTATATATTAGTTTCAAATATCCAAATTAATGATTTTATAAATTCGTTTAGTTAAATTTTACAAAAAAATAACAAAATGATATCCATAAATAATAATTACTATTAATTCCTTTTCCTCCCTTTCTTTTGCGTTTACCTAAATGACGTCATTTGGACGAATTTATTCAAACTATTTTCAGTTTATAAATTAAATTAAATGCTGACAGACGATTGAATCCTGACTATAGAAATGTGATTTTTTTTTTCAAATTTTCCTGAAAAACATAATTTAATCACAATCTTGTCTTCATTATCGATTGAAATAAAAGATAAATTCAATTTCAATTTAAAAATGACGAATAAAAAGAAATCAATAATCCCTATCGGGATCCTTTTCAATTTTTTTCCCTTTTTTTGTCACAAAAAAACTGAGTAATTAGTTGCCATCATTACAGAAATGTCGTTAAAATTAGAAAAAAATTAATATCTCGAAAACTAATTCCAATTTCAAAATTCTATTACCAGTTTTGACATCCGCGGATTTTTATGAACAATTGGTATTAATTTCACCATCAAGCGTTTAATATTTTATTAAAAATAGCCTTGAAACATAATCAGTCGTTTAATCAGTCGTTTCATAAAATCGTTTCATAAATTTGTTTCATAAAATCGTTTCACAAATTCGTTTCATTAGGATTTTATATATATAGGTACAGTGCCTAGAAGTAAGGCTTCTAGGCACTGTAATATAGGGTAGATATTTTTTTTTTTTTTTTTTAAACTTTTGAATTTGTATCCTTCTTCATTTTTATTTGGAAACTAGATTTCCTAAAATCAAGATAAATGACAATACTGGTCATCACAGCACATGTTCTTTTATTGATAAATATCAACAGTATGTATATAAAGGGCTGTACATATATAACGTCATCGCCTTTTTTCTAATTTTGGGCCCCTCCTACCTCCTTACGATATCATACGTTATCATTTCTCGATCTGCCCCCCCTACTTTAATAATATCGTTATCAATAACGTCTATTTTTATTTATTTATTTATTTATTTTATACGTTTGCAAGTGATATACCGATATGTTTATAAATTTGTTATTCTCATACTTGACTGATTCAAATGAACAGAAGAAATCAATAAAATATCACTATTATATATTGTACAACTTTATATCAAGTGACACGTAAAAGAGATGTTACTTTAAAAGTATTTAATAATACCTTTTGTTACATAATGCATTCAACAATAATATGAAAAATGTGGAAAAATAGGTTTCACAGAATATCTTCCCATTAACTAATTCCCATGTGGGAACTAGTTTAATGATCACGCTTTCTGTCGTATATTGTGTTTCATGTACGTTATCCATTTCATCCATCCATTCTAATTTATGGTATACATGTTAACATAAAAAGTATATTTACAGTCTATTTTTCTTGTTGAACGCCCACCGCAAGCAGCAGCAGAAAACGGCACGCTGGAAGTTTATTGTGTCTCGAAACTATGTCTAAAAAACACATCTCGGAAATGCGTCTCGAAATGCATCGCGTTTTTCAAACTAGGCGATCATTTTTCTTGATAACTATTCGACCGATTTCTTTCATTTTTGTTGTTGTTGTTGCTGTTTTTAAAAATGTAATCGTTTTAACTGGAAGCTTATACCACCGAAAGCTACAGTTTCCATTGATTAATTAATTTTTCGAGCTCGCAAAAATGAAAGAAAAATTCGGAAAAGTGACCTTTTTTGTTCAAAAAACCGCCATTTTGTCAAACATCAACTTTTAAAAATAAACTAGATGGAACCCGTCAAAACGTGACGGAAAAAAAATACTATAACAATATCAGTAAAATAAGCTTCTTTATTATTTAAGTAGCGCTTCGTATGAACCAGTCTTTCAAATATTTTATTTTAAAATATCCCCCCCCCTCCCCCAGTGAAATGCTATTGTTGAAATGCATTGCTGAGATAGAATTGAAAAATATTTCATGCTTGAAAATTATTTAAAAAGTCGTTAAATTAAGCGGCAGATTTCAAATAAATTTCAATCGAAAGCTAATTTTTTTTTCTAATTGAGGATGTAAGAATTGAAATTATAAAATGAAGTAAAAAAATTAAATTTTTAGTATTTAGAAGTGATGTAAGCGCGATGAAAGCTAAAGCGATAGTGCCGTTTGTTGTCACAACCGTTATACATTTCTAAATATTGCCACTGTGTTTTGGTTGGCGTCCAAAAGTAGACTACCATTTTTTGACATCGAAAGAAAAATTCACAGTGAAAGAAATAAGACTTTGCCGCTAATAAGGAACTGTTAAATGAACTTATAACAAGACTTACCAAAATAATTCCTATAAAATATTAGCCTTACATTGTTTATTCTAGCTAAAAATACAATCATTATTTCAAGTTTTTTTTTTTCCTGAAATTCTTTACTTTTGTGAATTTTTTTATTAAAAAAGGAAATCTTAATAATTTAAATCTTATAATTCCTACAACTTAATCCTATAATTTAAAAAAAGTAATTAGTAACATGTATTCAAGGTATGCAATCAAGATGAAGCATCCAATAAAGGCTCCAGTTCTATTCTTTAAAACAAGAACGAAAAATCATGCGTCAAGCATAGATTATGTAGCACTTTCCAACGCTTCCAAAATAATTTTACAAAACATACCGTTTAATAAGCTAAAAGATAACATCTAAGTAAACAATTTGGAAAACACATAACATATTTAAAAACATGATTTCAGGAATTTCCAACAGATACAATATTAGGAAAAATATCCGAATACTTTTATTCAGCCCTGTATATGATCTATAGATTTGTATATGCTAGGATGCTAAATTTTAGTTTAGTTAGGAAACGCGTAGCGCAGTTTAAAATTATCTTTCTGGAGTTTCTGTCAATAAACGGAAATGTGTTCGCGAACTTTTGTGCTGCCCTGTATAGGATCTACAGAATTTATACACACCACGTAATAGACAAAAAGCGAGTTAAAATTAAAATCGCGTTTAGTAACTTAAAACGCACTTCCAGGAATTAGTGTTAACAGACAGTAGAGAATTCTTTTGTGTGTCCCTGTAAATGAACGATGACTGCTATACACACACTATTCTGTAGTAAGCCTCTTGTAATGCACCTTAGATATATATATATATAAATTTCAATGCGTTTAAAATAGTGAAACATTATTTAAATAAACCGCAGACGATTTTTCTCCATAGACGTCATGTAACGGAATTCTTTTGACTGTCCCTGTAAAGTAACTATAAGTGCTATCCACACCCTATTCCATATTAAGCTTCTTCTAATGCACCTTAGTGATATATATAAATTTCAATGCGTTTAAAATACTGAAACATTATTTAAATAAACCGCAAATTATTTTTCCCCATAGACCCCAATATAACGGAATTCTTTTGAGTGTCCCTGTAATAAAACTATAAGTGCTACACACTTCTGTTGAAATAGGGAATATGCTATAGATAACGACAATAACATATAAAAATTGCAGAGCAATCCGAGCATATTTACGGGAGTTAGAGCACGGACAGATGGCCAGACGGCAGACGGCCAGACGGCAGACGGCAGACGGCCAGACGGCAGACGGCAGACGGCCATACGGCCAGACAAACCGAAGTCATAAGCACTTTTCAACTAGGTTGGAAAGTGCTAATTAAAAATTGAAATATCAGTTAATATTACGCCATGTTGACACAATCATATAAATTTTTCTTTTTAGTTTTATCAATGTTAAAATGCATTTTAAGCTAAGCATAACGTCATTTTCACCGGTACAAACTTTCACACGTACATTTATGCTTTTAAGCACCATGCATACAAATAAAAATATATTTTGCATTTAATTGTAATGAAAAAAATGGCATCAACAAAGTTATAATGCTTAATGATAAAATGAACCCAATGGACAATATTTCCGTGATGTCACAGTAAATATGAATTTTTATTTGCTTATAAAACACACGGATAAATATTTTTACCGAAATACTTACACATTTTAACTATATTTTAACTTACAAATTAAAAAATTCGGCCTAAAAATCACGTGCTTTTAATATTTAATATTTATTTTTTTATGCTCGCAATCATTGAGTTCAGAAAATAAACTCTGTACGTCGCAACAGTGGGCGTTAATCCGATTGCCGACTTTATGACGTCATAAGCAGAAGTAAAATTTTAATTTCAAATTACGGCTAATTAATTAAATTTTCGAACAAACGAATGTACGATAACAAATCTGTGAACAAATATCTTTCATTTAAAAAAAGAATGATGTAATTTGATGTAGTAGTTTGTTCTCACGGATTGTCGAAACAAAACGCTTAGCGTTTTAAATATATAGATATTGCTGTAAGTTCCGGGGAATTAAATTCCCTATCAATAATTTGACACCCAAATTTGTTTGGGATGCTTGTGACCGTAGAAAATGATCACTTGAATGGAAGTTCACGACGCGCACCTGTTGGTACTCCAAATCTCAAAAAGCGCATTATTCTTTTTTTTTTTTTTTTTTTTTCTTACACACAGAAATTTAAATACAGTGGAGTATCGATTATCCGAACCTTGGTCAAGAGAACGCATATCAGAAGGCGAAATTCAAATTTGCGCGCCATGCACTGCAGTATTTCCGTTAAGGACACTACGCTTGATAAAGCTTGGAATAAGCTTCTTCCATCAGATGACTCTACTACTGCACCTGAAGAGCTACCAAACAGTGAATTTGTATCAGGACTGGCTGAATTGATTCAAGAATCTTCAGAAATTGAAGATTGCGACCAGGACAGCATTCAAGAATGGCTCAAATGTGATGTTGATGGCCACCAACTATTGACGGACGATGAAAACCTTGCTACTCACATGGAAGGTCAAAGCCCTTCAGAAAAACATGACGACGAGGAGGACTTTAGTGACGAAGAACAAGACTTTGATGAAAAAGATACATTCACTGAGAAAGCTTTTCGGTGCCTAGAGAAAGCCTTGAAGTAGGTGGAGCAACAAGAAGAGTGTGATTCTGTTCAACTGCTTTCATTAAAACCTATAAGAGATTAGCAGCAAGAAAAAGAGTGTCTTGTCTAAAGCAAAAGAAATTTTTTGACTTATTTTATTAAAATGTCGAGTTGTGTGAATTATATTTCAAGATGGATGTCTTTTGTTTCTAAGTGTGTTTAACTTAACATCATATTCTGAAGATGGTCGTAGAAGTTGACCGAAACGTCAATTTGATGTAGTTTTAAAGTTTAATTTTACATAGATATTTATATACCATTCAGTAAAAACGTGTGGTTTACCTGACACAAAAATTTATATACGATACAGTACTGCATTTTTGATTTCCTGCAGATTTCTTTGATCACTTTATTCTTTGATAGTTTGTTCCCTTCTTCTTGTTGTAAACATTCTGGTACAAAATACATAGATACTTGTCTTTATTATCAGTGTTTATTTGTTTCACTATGCTCATATAAACCTAGTATGTTTTTCTCGAAAATGATCGGTTATCTGAAATATCGTTTATCCGAACACCACCGGCCACCTAGTTCGGATAATCGATACTCCACTGTAAGTGAAATGTCAATAAATAGAATGCTTAAAGTCCGAATCCGAAGGTGATATCTCGTTTCTTTGTAACCGAAAAAAATCATTGATATCACTTTAATTGTAGGCCAACGAAGTAGAACCTCTACTTAAAATTAAGCTACTGCTTTACAAATACCGCTCCTATGAACCATATTCGATCTGCTTATAGAATTTTGCCGTATTTATTTTATTAAAACTAAATTAACAAATATGGCTCAGAATATGCATATACTTAAGAATCCATTTCATAAAATCTAAACAAATATATCTAAACACAAATTTAATTAAAACAGGTCGGATCATTTTGAGTAATAATATTTTATAGATGGAGTTAAAAGAGGATAAAACCATCCTGGAGTCTCAACCGAACGCTTCGCTCTCGTCTCAACTGGTAATTATACAAGGTGCCCCAAAAGTCCTTGACGCATTTCAAAATTTAATAAAAGATCAAGTAATTAGCGTACGACAGTGCGGTTTGGATGATAATGCTTCTTATGATTTGAAATTTTGTTTAAGAAAATAAAAAAATAGTTCAAAAAAGTTCTCATAGATGGCGCTGATTCTGGAAAATTATCGAATAGGCAGAATGCCTTTATTCATAATAATGGCGAAAGATGTACAATTGGTATGCATAGTTTTTGTCCAAAGTATGGATACCCTCATTCCAGAAGTTAACAATACTCGTCTATCCATCCTCACTCGTTTAATCGAACTCAGGAGAGCAAGAGTAGTTCTGGAATGTGGGTTGCACTGTTTGGACAAAAATTGAGCATACGCATTGCCAGGGCTACACTAGATACCAGGCTTTCTCATTCATTATCATGACGTCACAAATGGTGGCTGGCAGTGATCAAAGACATACAGCACTTGGCACAAAATCGCTGGTGGCTGCCAGCCACTAATTGCGATTACGACGTATGAGAATGAATGAGCAAGCCCGGTATCTAGTATTGCCCTGGCATCGCGTGTCTTTCACCATTGTTTTGTATAAAGGCATTCTACCTATCGATACCTTTCCAGAAGTAGCACCATCTATGAGACATTTTTTGACCTAATTTTTTTATTTGGTTAATCAAAATTTCAGATCATAAGAAGAATTTTCGTCCAAACAGCACTCTCGTACGCCAATTTCATGACCTTTTAATGAATTTTAAAATGTGTCAAGAACTTTTGGGACACCCTGTATTATCCATTCAAAAATATGTCTGAACATACATTTAATACATGTGCAAGCGAATTTTGCAACCTAAAGGAGGTTTAGTTGAATATCTAGGTTGAAGTTTGAAGACTGTTAAAAAATAGTATAAACCCGATTTAACGAGTACCTCACTTTAACGATATATTCTTATGATCCGGATTAATCTTCATTTATTTCTGTTACATGATACCCGTTTTAACGATATCCCCCCCCTCCTTTTAATGATAACTTTTATGAATTTCAAATATTTTAAACACCACTTCAGTCATTTTTTTTCTTTTCATCTTTTATAAGTTGAACGAACGAAAAATCCGATAAGTTGTTTATAGAATTATATTATAGTATACTCAGTGGGTACCTGAAACGGTAGAATATACACTAGGAATGCACCAAATATCCGGCTTCTGCCGGATATCCTGCTAGTTCGGCACTCATACAGAATATTCGGTCTTGCCGAATACTTCAATATCCGGTTGCCGAAAAATGACTCATTTATACTTTGTTCTATCTTTTCAAGAAAATATTGGATTCGTGAAAAATTCCAGTTTTCAACAGTTTTATACTTTTAGAAGGTCTTGAACACGATTTGACTGCTTTTAGAAAATATCTGTGTGTGAGTCTGCCTGCCTATGTGTCTGTACGTGACAAAAATTTTATGGGCGCTCTATCTCAAGAACTAATGCACGGAATTTAATAAAACTTTAGATTTAGTTAGAGCTTTATATAAATTGGTGCTGATTAGTTTTTATTGTAAATCGCCCAACAGGTGGAGCTGCAATGCTACAGTTTTCACGATTTCCTCAATAGCTCTATCTCAAGAACTAACGCACGATATTTTATCAAACTACATTATGTTAAACCTTGCCATAAATAGATGGGTGTATATCGCCGAACATGTGTCGCTGCTATGCTCTGTTTTTCACGATTTCCGTGATAGCTATATCTCGAGAACGAATTGGTTGTCATTTAATTTTGTTCGAGACGATTTCATTTATATAGAAGAAAGTTTTGTGAAGCATACCCGGATTAAGGGGGGGGGGGGGGCTACGGGGGCTGCAGCCCCGGGCCCCAACCTGCCAGGGGGCCCTCAGCAGTGGCTTAAGTTGTATCAAAGTTTCGTTTTGAAAATAACTTAATTTACAAAAAAAAAAAAAAAGGTAATAGTACATACTAATGGCGAGAAAAAGTTCACTTAGTTCTCCAAGTCTTTTTCCTTTTTCTAATTCTAAAGCTTTGAAAATCCGATATAACTGCTGCTATCCTTTTCGTATTTTTACCCTCTTTCCCCGAGACAACGAAGAAAAACACCTTTATTCTATTTCCTTCTACTTTGCAATCTCAAAAACACATGTGCTTAGCATAAGTTTTCCAAGAAATTACTAACGAGCACAGGACCGACACCCTACTGTGGACATCTACACTTCCAAAGGACATTGGCCTGTAAGTGCCTTTCAACAGTGCGCAAGTGACCATAGTGAAATCGCCTTTATATCGTTTCCTCTAATGCACAAAATCCATGCAAAAAAGAAAAAAAAAAAAGAAAAAACATAGAATAGAAGGGTATGTTTTTCGTAAGCTTTTATTTGAGTACTAGCTGATCTGTCTGGGACCCGTTATCAGAGCCGTGCGAAACGGGGGACGAAGTTGCCCCAGGCGCGGAAATTGAGGGGGCGCCAAATTTATACAATCAACCACGTTTCTTTCTTCTGTTTTGTAAAAAAATTATGTGTACACATATTGAAAATTTTTGTGACGAAAAAATACATTCTCAAAATAGCATGTGGCTTGTGTTTTGGATTCAAAAAGCGGTTGCAAGCTGTTATATTGTACTATTAGATACATTTTTTTTCCACATCCGTTTTCCAGACTTCCTTTGCCAAAATATAAATCAAGCAGGGCGGTCGCTCTGCCAAGCCAAGCTTTTAAAAAAACGCCACACAAACAACGCCAAGAACTGGAATAAAGACCGCTAATGCTTATATACAGAAAGCAACTTCGCAATGTTAAATCGACAAAACATGCCAGATTAAAATATCAGATATCAAACAAACCAAGCGTCGTAGAAAAAAAAAACGAAAACTAGAAGAATCTAAGGAAGAATTTCTTCAATTTAAGACCAAACTCATTTTCATAAGTGATTTATAAACAGAGATATAGCTTTTTTTAATAAACGTCGAGTTACTTAAAATGATCACTTTTTTCTTCGTCAAACTTTTTTTTTCAAACAAGCTACAGGCCTTAATATTGGGTAGAATAAAAAAAGGATTGCATTTTTGGACAAGTAATTACGTAATCTATGTGCTTTTATAAAATTCAGTGTAAAAAAGAATTATTTTCTATTCTGAATTAGCAAAAAACTGTTAATTAACTTGGCGATTAAAAAATTATGCCAAAACAGAGATAAAACCAGGGCCCGACTAGCAAGTTTTTGTGCCCAGGGCACTTTCAATTTTTTGTGCCCCCTTAGAATAGTTGATTTACTAATGCTAGTTTTTTTTTTTTTTTTTTTTTTTTTTTTTTTACATATTGCACGCTTGTTTAAAAAGTGTCAACTCAAAAAATTACGTTTTCCGAAAAAAAAAAACGGTTCCAGGAATAAAAATAGAATATTTTTTTCTACTATTTATTGAAATTGCTTTTAACCATAGATTGAGGTTTTTTTTGTCATTTTATCGTATTAATATCTCAAATATCACGTTTTTTCAGTTGTCACTTTTCTAATAAATGTGCAATATGATAAAATTGAATGACTTGATAAATAGAGTACATCAATTAGTAGAAAAAAATGATAAGACGTCTACTTATTAATGATGTTATTGATATTAAATGATAAAACCAAACTGATACTGAGTGCAAACAAGTCCTAAAAGAAATAAAAACGTTTGCACAATATTATGTTTCTTTTCAGTGGTAATTTAGATGAAATAATGAAAATTTTCGTGCCCCTCAGAAATTTCGTGCCCAGGGCATGGGCCCCGAGTGCCCGTGCGATAGTCAGGGCCTGCCAACGACCATGTACCATCTGTATTAAAATAGCACAAATCAGTTACAGGTTATAATATAACCACATCAAATTTCATCTGCAAGTCGGCCATTTTCTTTTGAAGATATTTAAAAAAAAAATAAAACTTCATAATTATAAGAACACACATTTTATCAAACAATTAAATATGACTGCAAACTGTGGCAGATGACTGTTTCCAACATGAATAAGTATGAGAAATTGCCGATCAAGGATATCGGTCTGGGTGGCTCTGTCGCAGCGCGTCAACACGGCATGCACAAGGTCCCAGGTTCGAGTCCTGCCCTCGGTTAACTTTTCACTCATGTTTGTTTAGTGTATTTAATTGTCTGATAAAATGCATGTTCTTATAATATTGTAAAATAAAGTAATCAGACGTAGTGTTTATGCTTTAAAAAATATTTTTAATATATAATTTACGTTTTTAGAAAGATCTTTAAAAATAAATTTGTTTTTGAGGGAAGATGTACCTTCTAAAATGTATACATTAAGACTTATCGGCATTTAAAATTTCTTTCCAAACGTAAACAAAATTTTTGAAATGAATTAAATGTGATTCATTTATTTCTTAAAAAAAAAAAAAAAAACGGTAAAGGACAGGCATTTTGTTCGCAGGAATACCTTTCACGTCTTTTTCTATAAATTAATGAAATCCAGTTGTTAAATTACACAGCTCAACACAAATCTGGGGTTTGAAGAATGTCACTTTTTTCTTAGTAAATCAGTCACGCTGATCACAAATATGACATTAGTTTTTTTCTAACACCCACAGTTTTTTCACAAAACAAAAAAGAAAGGGGTGCCTCTTAATAAAATCAATGTGTAATATTTATTAAATAAGATACATTTTTAATAAAAACAAAAATTAATTTCTTAGTAAAGTGACATTAATAAATGTTAAAATACAATACTGCACTAAAGGATGTGAAATATAAATATAGATGGCGCCACTTTATGTATTGATATTTGCCTGAGAAGGCACAATTTTGTCCCGCGCATTTGTAGTGAGAACATGCATTTATTTTGTTCGTTTATTTATATCTTACGTTTGTTTTGTCAGTTTCTTATAGCAATATGGCATCAAGAGGTTGTATAAATCCAGGATATAAAAAAAAAAGTGATTCGGCAGAAATTAGTTGATCCAAAAGAAGTCCTCTTGCCTCCCCTGCACATTAAATTAGGTTTAATGAAACAATTTGTAAGAACCTTAGATAAAACAGGGGATAGTTTTCGATATTTAAATGAAGTTTTTCCACATTTATCGGAAGGTAAAATCAAAGAAGATGTGTTCGTTGGCCCAGATATGAGATGGTTAATGAAGGACGAAAATTTTGAGGAAAAAATTAAATCAATCGAGAAAGATGCATGGGTTAGTTTCAAACACGTTACTCAGAAAGGTTTAGGAAATTACAAAGATCCTAACTACGCAACGATAATTGAAAAAAATGGTTCAAAACTTTCAAAAACTAGGTTGTAACATGAGTTTAAAAATGCATTTTCTGCACCCCTATCTTGAATGTTTTCCTGAAAATCTTGGTGAAATGAGTGAAGAACAAGGTGAGAGATTTCACCAGGACATAAAATGCGTGGAAAAACGCTATCAAGGACACTGGAATGTAAATATGTTGGCAGATTAATGCTGGGGGCTAAAAAGAGACACTAAACCAGCTTCAAAATCTAAAGGATACAAGCGTTCTTTTGATGATAAAGAAAAGTAATTTTACTGTATATACTAGAATATAATTTCTTATAAAACATGCACACACATTTATATATGTATATATAATTTTATTTATTTATCTGATTTTTTTTGTACATTTTTAAATGAATGTTGTGTAAATTGTATATTCTCAAATTCCAAATTCTTAGTTTCTTAATTGAAAGAAATCCTGACGTGATACATAACAAGAACGGAAAATCATGCGTCAAGCATAGATTATGTAACACTTTCCAACGCTTCCAAAATAATTTTACGAATCATACTCTTTAATAAGCTAAAAGATAACATCTAAGTAATCCGAATACTTTTATTCAGCCCTGTATAGGATCTATAGATTTGTATATATACTACATAGGATGCTAAATTTTAGTTCAGTTAGGAAACACGTAGCACAGTTTAAAATCCTCCGTCTGGAGTTAAATAATGCGGAAATGTGTTCCCGAACTTTTGTGCTTCCCTGTATAGTATCTACAGAATTTATACACACCACGTAATATACAAAAAGCGATTTAAAATTAAAATCGCATTCAGTAACTTAAAACGCACTTCCAAGAATTATTGTTAACATACAGTATAGAATTCTTTTGTGTGTCCCTGTAAATGAACGATGACTGCTATACACACAGTAGTAAGTCTCTTGTAATGAACCTTATATAAATTTCAATGCGTTTAAAATAGTGAAACATTATTTAAATAAACCGCAGACGATTTTTCTCCATAGACGTAATGTAACGGAATTCTTTTGACTGTCCCTGTAAAGTAAGTATAAGTGCTATGCACACCCTATTCCATATTAAGCTTCTTCTAATGCACCTGAGTGATATATATAAATTTCAATGCGTTTAAAATAGTGAAACATTATTTAAATAAACCGCAAATGATTTTTCCCCATAGACCTCAATGTAACGGAATTCTTTTGAGTGTCCCTGTAAAAAAACTATAAGTGCTACACACTTCCGTTGAAATAGGGAACATGCTATAGATAACGATTATAACATATAAAAATTGCAGGGCAATCCGAGCATATTTACGGGAGTTAGAGCACGGCCAGACGGCCAGACGGCCAGACAAACCGAAGTCATAAACACTTTTCAACTAGGTTGGAAAGTGTTATAAATGGATATTATTTTGAAATAAGCATAGCAGATTTCTTACAATTTACATAAATTCATGAAAACCCCAGATAAAAATTTAAATTTTGTAGGCCTGTGTTATTTTTGTTTTAGAAGTGAAGTTTCCATTTTAATTTATTGTAACAGTACAATGTTTAATTGAATAAAATAATGTAAATCTAAGAAATTGCTAAGAAATTCCAAACATGCACAGGGCAACGCAAAAATAAATAAATAAATAAATAAACAAAAAAAAAATAAATAAAAATCAGCTTTCAGAAATTCTAAAAATTGTTCGTATATCATAATTACAAGCTAAAGGAGGGTTTATTTCTATATTATTCTATATATAATAGTAATTTCAGCAAATATATTAAATTCCAATGCGATCTGATTTAAACTTTAAGATAGTTTATAAGACATGATAAAAAAATTATAAAAAAGAGTGGCGCGTCACATTTCGGGGAGGAGATGGGGAGGGGCGTGAACAAAATTAGGAAGTATAATAAGGCTATCTGTTTGACACTTTACGATATTTTATAACACATAACATAAATTTTAAAAATAAAGCCGCGTCAAAAATTATAGGGAGGGGCGAAGCGTGTTTTGCCTACACAAGGGGGGGGGGACAATTTTCTAAATTTTAACGATATCCGTCATGTCACATATCGTTACAAAGGGCTGTGACCACTTATTCCTGTTATGCATCACAGGTGTCACCCTCACATTTTGCGCCCCCCCCCCCGACATTACTCATATGATATATCGTTGGAAAGGTCTGTGAACGCTTAATCATACTATGCAGGAAGGGGGGAGATTTCTAAATTTTGCACATATCCCTCATGTGATACATCGTTGGAAAGGTCTGTGACCGCTTAATCCTATTATGCCTATAAATCTCCGGTGTTCATCCCCCCACTTTGCCCCTAAACGTGATTAGCTTTCACCATCAGGGGGCGCTTTCCTATCTCTGTTTGTATGGGTCGGATAACGACGGGGTATATCTCATTCGACTCGACATCGATAGAGCTTTCTGATTTTAGTTCGTTTTTTCACCACCAGGGGGCACTTTCCTATCTCTGGTTCTATGGGCTGGATCACGACGGGGTATAGCTCATTCGACTCGACATCTATAGCCTTAACGATTCCAGTGCCCCAGGTTCATATAGAACAGATTGCGCTACCTGGTGGTGGAAGATGGAACTTGAGCGTGCGCAGCACGACTGCTATACGGTGACGAAGGCAGTGGGGACCCGTGTCGGAGGTTCGTTCGGTTAGAGGTTTATACTATTCGATGTGCAAATTAAGGGATTATCCTTGGATTATCCGGTGCCGAAGGCAGCGGGGAACCTGGTCGGAGGTTCGTTTGGTTCGAGGTTTATCTTATTCGAGGTTTTACAAGATTCGAGTCCCTGATGTAACTTAAGGGCCCGCTAGTGGGCGAAGCCAGCTAGTGCTAATAATAAAAGAGCGTGATATCACGTTTCATATCAAATGCAGCACTGACACGCTATGTACGTATTCCATTTTTATTCATTTCATGGATAAGTCAGTGATATTTTTTAACGGAGGATAACAAGTATTATAACAAGCCACATTTAGTATGTTGTTTTTAAGAGTGTATTTAGTTTAATTGAAAAATCTACTGGTATTTCTAGTTAACCCTTTAAACAATGACTGAAAGTAAAATGTAATTTTAAATCTACAAAAAACAACTTTTCAAAAGTAAAAAAAAAGCCAAGCGTAAAAAAAAAAAAAAAAAAAAAAAGTTGTGGCTAAAAAATGGTGTGATATCAAATTTCCAAGCTATTATATTACTTTTTTAACTTTTTTACCATTAAATAAGTTATCATATATATAAGTCGAGTGCCTACGAATATGTTAATAGAAATCGTTTTCTCCTGTACTAAATACATCCTAACGAGTTTCTGAAAATTCAATTTTTTTCAAATTATGCATGATGGGCTTGGCGGCCATCTTTGCATATTATTCACAAAATTCTAAGCATCCAAATCCGTAGTTAAAATCCGAAGTTCAAAATTGTTATTTAAGCAAATATTTTAAGCGTTTCATTTATAGATTTGTGTGATCTGAAAATTGTGTCTTAAGATAATGATGACTTATCTTAAAGATTCATCTTATGATTTATTTTTTACAGTAATTAATAATTTCAAACTAGTAAAAATCAATTTATCAAAATATCAGTCTTATCTAATTTATCTGTCTGTAGTTAAAATCTGAAGTTCGAAATTGTTATAAACATATTACATTGCAAACATATTACGCTTTTACTTTAGAAATTTGGGTGCTTAGAAATATGAAAAGATGGCCGCCAAGCCCATCATGCATAATTTGAAAAAAATTGAATTTTCAGAAACTCGTTAGGATGTATTTAGTACAGGAGAAAACGATTTCTATTAACATATTCGTAGGCACTCGACTTATATATATGATAACTTATTTAATGGAAAAAAGTTAAAAAAGTAATATAATAGCTTGGAAATTTGATATCACACCATTTTTTAGCCACAACTTTTTTTTTTTTTTTTTTTACGCTTGGCTTTTTTTTTACTTTTGAAAAGTTGTTTTTTGTAGATATCATTTCTTTTTTTTTAAACATAATAAACATAATTTAAATAATCTAAACATGAGAAATAATTTAAAATTACATTTTACTTTCAGTCATTGTTTAAAAGGTTAACTAGAAATACCAGTAGATTTTTAAATTAAATTAATAACAACATACTAAATGTGGCTTGTTATAATACTTGTTATCCCCCGTTAAAAAATATCACTGACTTATCGATGAAATGAATAAAAATGCAATACGTACATAGCGTGTCAGCGCTGCATTTGAAATCAAACGTGATATCACACTCTTTTATTATTAGCACTAGCTGGCTTCGCCCGCTAGCGGACCCCTAATTTATATCGGGGCCTCGAATCTTGTAAAACCTCGAATAAGATAAACCTCGAACCGAACGAACCTCCGACCTGGTTCCCCGCTGCCTTCGGCACCGGATAATCCCTTAATTTGCACATCGAATAGTATAAACCTCTAACCAAACTAACTTCCGACACGGGTCCCCGCTGCCTTCGGCACCGTATAGCAGTCGTGCTCCATCTTCCACCACCAGGTAGCGCAATCTGTTCTGTATGAACCTCGGGCACTGAAATCGTTAAGGCTATAGATGTCGAGTCGAATGAACTGTACCCCGTCGTGATCTAGCCCATAGAACCAGAGATAGAAAAGTGCCCCCTGGTGGTGAAAAAACGAACTAAAATAGGAAAGCTCTATTGATGTCGAGTCGAATGAGCCATACCCCGTCGTGATCCGACTCGTAGGAACAGATATAGGAAAATGTCCCCTGGTGGTGAAAGCTAATCGCGCTTGGGGGGGCAAAAGGGGGGATGAACACCGGAGATGCATAAAAGGATTAAGCGGTCACAGACCTTTCCAACGATGTATCACATGAGGGGTATGTGCAAAATTTAGAAAATACCCCCCCCCCCTGCATATTATGATTAAGCGTTCACAGACTTTTCCAACGATATATCACATGAGAGGTGTCGGCAAAATTTAGAAAAGTGCCCCCTTTGGGTGGGACGGCTGAAAGTGGGAGGATGGACCCCGAAGATACATAATATGAATAGCGGAACAATTTTTAGAATTTCTGAAAGCTGATTTTTATTTATTTATTTATTTATTTATCTATTTTTTATTTTTTGTTTATTATTATTTTATTTTTTTTGCGTTGCCCTGTGCATGTTTGGAATTTCTTAGCAATTTCTTAGATTTACCTTATTTTATTCAATTAAACATTGTACTGTTACAATAAATTTAAATGGAAGCTTCACTTCTAAAACAAAAATAATTTAACAACTGGATTTCATTAATTTATAGGAAAACTAGCAAGCTACGCCTGCTGCGCTGGTCGGTTTCTACAAATGAACCCTGAATCAAACGAAAAAAAACGTTTAATTTGACCTTGTATTTGAAAGCAATCTGTATATTTACGTGGAATATCCTTCCACATTACTGAACAAGTTGGAAATTGTACGTCAAACGTTACAAACGAGGTGCGTTCGTACGCACGTTTTAGAATTAAATTCATGATATCCCGTGCGTAGAACGGGTTAAACAGCTAGTTAAGTATATATTTTATGACACTGTTCATACAAATATCTTAACTAGTTATATAAATATTCAGATATATATGTATCAGCTAGTTATATAAATATTCAGATCTTGATGATTTTTAATTCTGTGAAATGAATTATATCGTCTGCAGATTAATTTCTGTAATAAAATAAGTATCTCGGTCGCTTGACGATTTAACATCCATCGGAAGCTCATATAACAAAAAAGCACCGATTTAAAAAAAAAATCAAATTTCTTAATAAATATTTTTATTAATATCTCCTAAAGTTTTGATTCGATTTTGATAAAATTTGAAATGTCTCGACAAATTTATGCAAAGATAATATATTTCAAATTGCAAACCATTTGGTTGGGTAGTTTTTGCGTTGTTATATGCGGACAGACAGACAGACGGACGGACAGACGGACGGACCAAACGACGACTATAGGTGCTACGTATTTATATAATTACGAACGCACCTAAAAATGACGCGATTGCGCTATTATATTTTCTAATGTGCAGTCAAAATTTTAGCTGTTAAGGACCAACTCTTTTATTTGGTTACAGTGCCTAGAAGTAAGTAGTGTGCTTATCGCCAATACAACCGCAATAAAAAAAATGCCCCTAACAGGAGGAAAACCAGTTTCTCCGCGAGAGGGCGTCGAGTTCCCACCGCCGTTATTAACGTTTGAAGTTTCATTTACCAGGCTTGATCCTAATGTTAGTTTCAATGTAATTAACGCTGTATTTTCAAACAAACTATACGAATGTTTCTATTTCTATAATATTTTAAAGTAAACATATATTATGCCTGTTTAATGATAAATCAGTATGGATAAATCTGCAAATACTAAGAAAAGAAAAGCTGATCGAACATGCTTCGTTCCTGGATATACTAATGAATATAAAAGCAACAAAATTAAAATAACTCTATCCACCCCCCCCCCCCCCAAAGATAAAAACTAATTTGAAAAATGGTTAAAAGTCATTCCTCGTGCCGATAAAGATCAGAACCAATATTCAGTTGCATGTGAATTAGAGTCCTGCATGGGTCGGGTTGTACCCGACCCGAACCAGCAAATTTCATTTGAAGTCAACCCGCAACCCGACCCGCAAGAGTAAAAACCTAACCCGAAAAAGTGAATGTCAACCCGACCTGAACCCGAACCTCAACAAAAAAAATAGAGCGCCAACCCGACCCGAACCGCGGGACAGGTCGGGTGCGGGTAACCCGACCCGATGCAGGACTCTAATGTGAATCGCATTTCATGAGCGATTTATTGAGAGAAATTACAAATACACTATTGAAGGGAAAGAAGATTTGCTCAATTATTTTTAATTTAGTATTTTAATTTTTCTATCTAAATAATTAAAATATTTATCTTGTGATAATGACAATAATTAATTTAAACAATGAATTATTATCATAAATATTTTATTAATTATTGATATCCTAACTTTAAAATTTATTTTAACATGACTATTTTGTTTCATTAGTATGCTTTCATTCAATCATGGTTTTAAATACATTCACAAAATCAATGCATTACTTTTTGTAGGATGTCTATTACTCTGGAATTAAAAGTGTTTGATTTATTTCTGTTATTAAAATTTTGATTCACATTGGGAAGTGTGAGTATGAGAATGGTTAAATATTGTTGATAGCTTAATGTAATATTAAAAAAAATAATAAAATATAATAACTATTAATCAAAATAATTTTTTAATATTTTTTTAAGGATGATTGGCACATCTACCCTAATTTAAAGAAAATGCATTCTTGTCATACTTTCAGGAGAGTAATTTTTTTTTTTTCTAGATTTGAAAGAATTATTAATTTCTTGTTTGATGTTTGCTAGTATATCTTAAATTATTTTACCCTAAACTAAAGCTCTGAAATATCAGAAATTTTTAACAACTCAATTTACTCTTAGTTTGTTAACTGGATGTAAACAAGTTATGTAATAATGAATACAGATTAAAATGTTGTCAAAATAGGGACATGTTTTTGCAAGAATTCATCATAGTATAATGTATTTATCCAATATATTGTATTGTATTTATCCAATTTTAGAAATAACTAAATATTGTAGGAAGAAAAACATTGTCCTATGATAAAGTTTGTAAATGTTTGAGTTCATTACAATTAGTTGTTATGAAATCAATTACATTTCTCTTCAACTGTATTTTCATTATTAGATTTTTTTTCCTCGTTTATTTTTTATCTAGAGCATTTTAAAGTACTGATTTATTACAGAAAAAAATAGATTTACAATGATGTGTATGTAAAAACGAAAGTTACCATAGCCGCGGTGAGAACACTGGCGCCATCTATCGGCGTCCTCTATTTCTGAAGTATAATTTTGACGCCGATAACAACACTATCTAATTCTAGGCACTGTAATTTGGTCATTTACAGTTAGGGTTTGCTAAAGAATGATAAAACTATATGCAATATACTAAAACCATCACTAAAAATTATCGAAATAACAATGCAAACAAATTAACTAACAAAATCCATTCAGAAGAAGTTTTTATAAAGGCTAATCTTTGATAATCTGATTATTGAACTTTTCCACATAATTCTAAAACAACAAAACGATATAAAATATACTAAAACAATCCTTACAAATTATCTACTTAACAATGCAAGTCGCAAAAAATACGCCCAGTAAAAACTATCAAAAAGGCTAATATTTCGGAATCGGGTTCACTTGACTATATAACCTTCACACATAACTGTTGGACTAAGCAACGTAGGACAATATATAGTACATTAACACCATTTCTGAAATAGCATCTAACTAACAATACAATTCTCATCAAAATCCGTTCAGTAGAACTTTTTTAGAAGGCTAATCTTTCATAATCGGAATCAAATATTGAAAAGGCTAATATTTGATAAAAAAAAATGGTCACCCGATTTTCGAATTTCCCCCTATAATTCTAGAACTAAGCAACGTTATATAATAAAACGTTCCCTAGAAAATTATTTAACAGTATAGGTTCCATCGAAATACATTCGGCAAAATCTTTTAAAAAGGCTAATCTTTCATAATCGGATTGATCTGATTATAGAACTTCCCAGAATAATTATATAACTAAGCTACGTAGAACGATATGTTATACATAATAAAACCTTCCCTTAAAAATTATCTTAGTTTAAGTTCTACGAAAATGCATTCAGCAGAACTCGAGTTATAAGCAGCCGGAACGAAATTTCATATATGTAGAAGTAAATAGAAGTATATTGCCATTAATATAGTTTGCATTTGAATAAAAAAAGGTACTTTTCGGTTAGCCGGGCACCAGTGATATATGAACACACACACACACACACACATATATATATATATATATATATATATATATATATAATTATAATATCTATGAATATCAAAAAACATATCAAGTTCTATTATCATTCTACTTAAATCTCCAAAGAGATAATTAATGATATTGTGTATACAGAATACCACATAGCTAATAATTAACATGTGTAAACATAATATTACCATAGCTTGTGCTTCAATGGTAATTGGCCAAATTTTACTCATACCTAAAGAATATTGAAAAAAGAAAAAAGAAATAGAGAGAAAGGGAAAAAAAAAATTAAATTGGAGTTGCAATTAAGTAAATACAAATGGATTAATAAATTAAATATGAACCATATACAATGGAAAATTGGACCACATGAGAATTAAATATGAATTGGATATGAAAAAACACATGCACATGTACTCATCAGCCTGGATGCACCCACATGTGTTTTAAATAATAATTCAGTGTTTCATAATTCTACTGGCATAATGCTAAGATCAGTAGAATCATCCAGGTACACTGGATTATTACCAGACAACAATTGGAAATATTAAAATTTGGAAATATTTAAATAGGAAATAAAAACCATTAAGAATATACAATATATTTCACTCACATCGATTATCCCAAAAACTGTATTTAACACCTCACGAAATTACCACGAGATAACAGTTTTGAAATAATAAAATTGGAAATATGAACGCGTAAAGTGTAGATAAAATATTATACTCACAATAATTATACAGAATCCTTAAAATGTCACAACTTCTGCATAATATTCACATCCACATGGCAATGCATCATACATGTTGACTAAGTCGAGTTGAGAGAAATGATTTGAAAGACAAGTTGAGAGCACACTTTTTTTAAAACACAACCCCATCGATGACACCCAAACACAAAATGATTCAAAAACACACAAAATAATTCTGGTTTTAATACACTTATAACTAAATTATATCCGTGAATATATATTACTCCATCCAATTTTAATTCCTGAAAGTAAAATTAATATACAATCAATAGCTCCCTCTATAGTTAAATTAAATATAATATTAACAATATTATCAACAACTACCTGAAAGGTAAAGTGTCGCCATCTATTGGTATTATAATAATTCATAATTAATATTTAGTTAGATATCCATTTTATTAGTTACATACACACTTCATTAGATTTAATTATATAAATAAACTTTAAAAAACAATACTAACTTGTAGTTTTACTTTAAATTCAAATAAAATATAATACTACTATATGAATAAATCTACACAGAATTAATTCAACTTGCACAGCATTTCAGATATTCTTAACAAGAATATATTATGTAAAAGAGATATTATTTTAATTCAAATTGTTTTTGCTGCCAGCTGTGTTAATCCACTGATATTATAGACATATTATTAAATAATTAATGTTTTATTTTTACTACTACTTAAATATATATTAGACTTGTTATTAAATAATTAATGTTTAATTTATACTACATTGTAAATATATATTATATTTCATAGATTAATTTAAATATCTAATTAAATAATTCATAAACAATTCAAAATATCTCAAAATTTATAAAATTGATAATTAATAGTATTACTACTGTTTTTCAATCAAATTAATGCAATGCAGTAATTAAAATACTTGTTAAATTTAATTATTCATAGACAAAAATAAAAACTATATATATTTATATTTATATATATTGCAAATAGATATGTTTATTAGTTATAATCACCAATGTTGTCCATGTATAATTTAATTTGTTATTGTATAAGTTAATTTATAAATGTATGAAAACTGCACATCAGTAACACCTTAAACAGAGGTGATCGGCAATATATATATATATGTATGTATAAACATGTATTTGTGTAGATATATGTGTATATATGTGTGTGTATATATATATATATATCACTGGCGCCCGGCTAACCAAAAAGTACCAAAAAAAAAAAAGTACTGCGAAAATGCAGTCGTACACTTGAAAAAAAAAAAACACCTTTTGGCCTAAAATCTCTCATCAAAACTGTTTTTCTTTTTTTTCTTTTTAAAAAAAATAAAATTAGTAACAGTTTTTTCTTTTATTTTTCCAGATGTATAGCCATTTCAATTCTTTCTGCAACAAAAAAAGACACTTTTTGGCTTAAAATCAAATTGTTTGGGGTCAAAAGTAAAATCAAAATCGCCAAAAACAAAAGATATATCGCCAAATTTGTTTCAATAGAAATCTTGCCCCTTGAATAATGTTTTAAGCATTATGAACATTTCTAATCATGTTTAAATTAAATATTTTCGTTTTATAATATTCTCTCATCAAAACTCTTTTTCTTTCTTTCTTTCTTTCTTTCTTTTTTTTAAAAATAAAATTAGTAACAGTTTTTCTTTTATTTTTCGAGATGTATAGCCTTTTTGCAACAGTAATGATCGCCAAAAAATTAGCAATGGTAACCTTTTCGGCCAAAATAACAGAACTTTCTATCATAATTCGATAGCTATTATACGTAGAACGTTGTGTTACATACTAAAACCTTCCCTGAAAAATTATCTCTCGAACAGTGCAAGTTCCATCAAATTCCATTCAGCAGATCTAGAGTTATAAAGGAACGGAACGAAATTTCCGTTTGTGTTTTATATATATAGCGAGGCTAACGAAAAAGACAGGCTACCGCGGTGCGTTCCACTTATCTTTTTTTTACAGACCGCTAGAGTGACGTGATGCTCTTTTCGTACACCTGCATTGGTGGATTCGAGCCTCACGTGATTCCCGCGGTCTGTAAAAAAAGATACGCGTACAGCACCGCGGTAGCCTTTCTTTTTCGCTAGCCTCGTATATATAGTAGATGACGTGAAAGGTATTCCTGCGAACGAAATGACTGACCTTTACCGTGTTTTTTTATTTTTAGAAATAAATGAATCACATTTAATTCATTTCAAAATTTTTGTTTTCGTTTGGAAAGAAATTTTAAATGGCGATAACTCTTAATGTATACATTTTAGAAGGTACATCTTCCCTCAAAAACTAATTTATTTTTAAAGATCTTTCTAAAAACGTAAATTATATATTTAAAATATTTTTAAAGTATAAACACTACGTCTGATTACTTTATTTTACAATATTTATAAGAACATGCATTTTATCAGACAATTAAATACACTAAACAAACATGAGCGAAAAATTGACCTGGGGCTGGACTCGAACCTGGGACCATATGCGTACCATGCCGACGCTCTGCGACTGAGCTACCCAGATCCATATCCGTAACCGGCAATTTCTCATACTTATTCATGTTAGAAACAATCATCTGCCACAGTTTGCAGTCATATTTAATTATTTGATAAAATATGTGTTCTTATAATTGTGAAGTTTTATTTAAAAAAAAAAATCTTCAGAAGAAAATGGCTGACTTGCAGATGAAATTTGATGTGGTTATATTATAACCTGTAACTGATTTGTGCTATTTTAATACAGATGGTACATGGTCGTTGGCGGGTTTTATCTCTGTTTTGGCATAATTTTTTAATCGCCAAGTTAATTAACAGTTTTTTGCTAATTAAGGATAGAAAATATTTTTTTTTTACACTGAATTTTATAAAAGCACATAGATTACGTAATTACTTGTCCAAAAATACAATCCTTTTTTCATTCTGCCCAATATTAAGGCCTGTAGCTTGTTTGAAAAAAAAAGTTTGACGAAGAAAATAGTGATCATTTTAAGTAACTCGACGTTTTTAAAAAAAAGCTATATCTCTGTTTATAAATCACTTATGAAGATGAGTTTGGTCTTAAATTGAAGAAATTCTTCCTTAGATTCTTCTAGTTTTCGTTTTTTTTTTTCTACGACGTTTGGTTTGTTTGATATCTGATATTTTAATCTGGCATGTTTTGTCGATTTAACATTGCGAAGTTGCTTTCTGTATATAAGCATTAGCGGTCTTTATTCCAGTTCTTGGCGTTGTTTGTGTGGCGTTTTTTTTAAGCTTGGCTTGGCAGAGCGACCGCCCTGCTTGATCATTTTAAGTAACTCAAGGTTTTATAAAAATCTATATCTCTGTTTATAAATCACTTATGAAGGTGAGTTTGGTCTTAAATTGAAGAAATTCTTCATTAGATTCTTCTAGTTTTCGTTTTTTTTCTGCGATGCTTGGTTTATTTGATATCTGATATTTTAATCTGGCATGTTTTGTCGATTTAACATTGCGAAGTTGATTTCTTAAGTAAGCAGTAGCGGTCTAGTTCAGTTCTTGGCGTTGTTTGTGTGGCGTTTTTTTTTTTAACTTGGCTTGGCAGAGCGACCGCCCTGCTTGATTATATATATAGAATAATATAGAAATAAACCCTCCTTTAGCTTGTAATTAAGATATACGAACAATTTTTAGAATTTCTGAAAGCTGATTTTTATTTATTTATTTACCTATTTATTTATTTTTTGTTTATTTATTTATTTTATTTTTTTCTTTTTGCGTTGCCCTGTGCATGTTTAGAATTTCTTAGCAATTTCTTAGATTTACAATATTTTATTCAATTAAACATTGTACTGTTACAATAAATTTAAATGGAAACTTCACGTCTAAAACAAAAATAATTTAACAATTGGATTTCGTTAATTTATAGGAAAATGACGTGAAAGGTATTCCTGCGAAACGTTTAGAAAGAAATTTTAAATGCCGATAAGTCTTAATGTACACATTTTAGAAGGTACATCTTCCCTGAAAAACTAATTTATTTTTAAAGATCTTTCTAAAAACGCAAATTATATATTTAAATTATTTTTTAAAGCATAAACACTACGTCTGATTACTTTATTTTACAATATTATAAGAACACGCATTTTATCAGACAATTAAATATACTAAACAAACATGAATGAAAAGTTGACCTGGGGCAGGACTCGAACCTGGGACCTTGTGCATGCCGTGCTGACGCGCTGCGACTGAACCACCCAGACCGATATCCTCGAGCAGCAATTTCTCATACTTATTCATGTTGGAAACGAAACTGTCATCTCCCAAAGTTTGCAGTCATATTTAATTGTCTGATAAAATATGTGTTCTTATAATTATGAAGTTTTATTTAAAAAAAAATATCTTCAGAAGAAAATGGCTGACTTGCAGATGAAATTTGATGTGGTTATATTATAACCTGTAACAGATTTGTGCTATTTTAATACAGATGGTACATGGTCGTTGGCGGGTTTTATCTCTGTTTTGGCATAATTTTTTAATCGCCAAGTTAATTAACAGTTTTTTGCTAATTAAGGATAGAAAATATTTTTTTTTTTTACACTGAATTTTATAAAAGCACATAGATTACGTAATTACTTGTCCAAAAATGCAATCCTTTTTTTATTCTGCCCAATATTAAGGCCTGTAGCTTGTTTGAAAAAAAAAGTTTGACGAAGAAAATAGTGATCATTTTAAATAACTCGACGTTTTTAAAAAAAAGCTATATCTCTGTTTATAAATCACTTATGAAGATGAGTTTGGTCTTAAATTGAAGAAATTCTTCCTTAGATTCTTCTAGTTTTCGTTTTTTTTTTTCCTACGACGCTTGGTTTGTTTGATATCTGATATTTTAATCTGGCATGTTTTGTCGATTTAACATTGCGAAGTTGCTTTCTGTATATAAGCATTAGCGGTCTTTATTCCAGTTCTTGGCGTTGTTTGTGTGGCGTTTTTTTTTAAGCTTGGCTTGGCAGAGCGACCGCCCTGCTTGATTATTTCTCATGTTTAGACTATTTAAATTATGTTTAATCTATTTAAAAAAAAAGAAATGATATCTACAAAAACAACTTTTCAAAAGTAGAAAAAGCCAAGCGTAAAAAAAAAAAAAAAAAAAAAAAAAAAAAAAGTTGTGGCTAAAAAATGGTGTGATATCAAATTTCCAAGCTATTATATTACTTATTTAACTTTTTTCCATTAAATAAGTTATCATATATATAAGTCGAGTGCCTACGTATATGTTAATAGAAATCGTTTTCTCCTGTACTAAATACATCCTAACGAGTTTCTGAAAATGCAATTTTTTTCAAATTATGCATGATGGGCTTGGCGGCCATCTTTCCATATTTCTAAGCATCCAAATTTCTAAAGTAAAAGAGTAATATGTTTGCACTGTAATATGTTTATAACAATTTAGAACTTCAGATTTTAACTACGGACAGATAAATTAGATAAGACTGATATTTTGAGATATTGATTTTTACTAGTTTGAAATATTAATTACTCTAAAAAATAAATCATAAGATGAATCTTTAATGTAAGTCATCATTATCTTAAGACACAATTTTCAGACCATACAAGTCTATAAATTAAACGCTTAAAACATTTGCTTAAATAATAATTTTGAACTTCGGATTTTAACTACGGATTTGAGTGTTTAGAAATTTGTGAATAATATGCAAAGATGGCCGCAAAGCCCATCATGCATAATTTGAAAAAAATTGCATTTTCAGAAACTCGTTAGGATGTATTTAGTACAGGAGAAAACGATTTCTATTAACATATACGTAGGCACTCGACTTATATATATGATAACTTATTTAATGGAAAAAAGTTAAATAAGTAATATAATAGCTTGGAAATTTGATATCACACCATTTTTTAGCCACAACTTTTTTTTTTTTTTTTTTTACGCTTGGCTTTTTCTACTTTTGAAAAGTTGTTTTTGTAGATACAACATTCTCGATAATATTATTCTTTTAGAGATTATATATATCTCTACACATAATATTTAGTTGTAAAAATTAAACATTTCAAAATTCTAAAATTAATGCGAAATATGTATTTAATAGAATATATTTGTGCAAAAAGTCGAAGGACTTAGAAGTTGTTAGGAAAATAAAAGTGAATTGGGCCATTTTTAAGAGAGCTATGATACGGGGCCCAAAAAGATCCAACTGATAGTTGAGAGCAGGGCCCTAACATGAAAGCATGTTAAAAGGTCTTGGTATCTAGTGCTTTACATCTTCAATTAGTCGGAATTAAGCATAGGGCGAGAATTAATCATAAGAATTATTATTATTATTTTTTAATTAGCAAAAAAAAAAAGGGGGATGCTTAAAAAAGGGCGCTACGGTACCAATAAAAATATGAGGGTGTTGATACAGGGAGAGGAGTCCTAGGCTCAACTTTTTAAAAGTTAAGCAGTGAGAGGACACATAATTAGGGGCTGAAAAATGCATGGCGTCCAAAAAGTCCAAGGGACCGCGGACCGGACCCCAGGGCGCCAGTGTATTAACTGAAATGCAGAAAGTTTGAATTTCGTTTTCGAAATGGAGAATGGGTCTCGAAAACGAAGAAAATCGGACTGAAAGGGGAAAAGTTATTACCAATTTAGGGCAGAAACTTAAAAGGGCCAAGGGACATCGGACCTTAAAAAATTAAAACTCTGAGCCCCAGGTACACCAAGACCTGTCTTGGACTATTCTAGCCCGAATTTTCAACTTCTACGTGTGATAGATTTCGCTGGCCATCGCACACAGACAGAGACACACATACACGCACACATAGACAGAGCGAAACTTTCTTTTTTTAGTATAGATCATAAGAAGATTTTAGAAAATGCAATTGTTTTATTTTTCTTTTATCTTTAACCCTTTTTGACGAGAGTCCTTTACAAAATTTTTAATCTTTTGCCATCTGTTTATCAAAACAGAATTTTTCACCTAATTGAATCGCAGAAATGCTAAGATTAAATGAGGTAAAGTATACAATTAAAAATAACTGGTGGGAATAATCGAGGATTCTCAGCACATTAAGCAGCATGTTTACGTGACCCAAAGTGTTAATAAATGCTTTTATTTCAGCTTGTGCTTGAGAATGAGAAAATTTGACTTGAAGAAAACCATTTTTTAGCTGTATATTTTTAAATGGCTTGGAAAAAAAAAAAAAAAAAAATGTGTCACGTTAGTTCGATTGTTTGTGAATTATTCACCGTCATCTTGTTACCTTATTAATTTAATTTAGTTGATTTCTTATGAATTTCATTATTTAAATAGCTTTACACACTATTCTTTTTTTTCCTTATCCATGCATTTTTCTTTTGTACCTTTTACTAAAACGGTATGCGTATGGGTTAAATTGTTTAAAAAAAATGCTCACATTAATTTATTTAAAATGGTTCTCAAATTCGCAGTTCAACAACGCGAAATTTTCTGATGCATTTTCTGACAAATTTTCAAACGAGCTTAACAATGACAGTCCTGACTGTTGAAGCGATTAGGAATCAAATAAAGTTTTCCATTTTTGAAAAAAAAAAAAAAAAACTTATTGAGTAATAAGCTATTATTGTCAAGTGACAACAAGTTTTACCCCTTTCTTGCTGCCGCATCCTGAAATTTGGTTCAAAACACTTACTTTGACAATATTTTCTGAAAGATTTTCCGCTTTACCAAAAAGTAAAAAACACCATTCGATTACATAGTTTTTGAATAAGAACACCTATTTTAAACAAAAATGAATTAAAAAAATTGTCAGAAAGTATTTCTTTTGTATTTAAGAACAGTCTTAATTAGATTTATCATATTTTGCACAAAATTAACTTATTTCATTAAAAGCGAAAAATTGTAGCATATATATTTAGAACTTTTATTTCACTGTCAAGACAGGGATTGAACTAGGAAAGTAAATTTTCTAAAAAGTTTGAAGTGTTATTATTTCTTTAAATCAGAAAAAATGTTTTTTCGTAATAAAAAATTATCTCACAATTGCATTTTGTTACAAAATTTGGCGGCCTGCACAATTACAAGTTATGCTCGCTAACTTCCGTGCAGACTCCGCTAAGAATACGCTTATTTGTTCTCATTTGAAAAGGTTGCCTGATTGCGAAAGTTTGGTAACTAAGAATTTATTTATTAAAATGTCTCATATTTTGTACAAAAATTGACTTATTTCAGCTAAACTAAAAACTTCTTGCATACACATTTAGAACTTTCACTTCATTGTCAACATCTAGATTGAACTTCGAAAAGTAATTTTTTATATTAAATAATTTCTTTTTATATTTGCAAAAACTGTCCGTGTATCTCTGTAGTTCGTCAGGTAAATGGGCACACTCTCACAGCACTTAGAACAAAATCTCAATGAGAAACTCGTAAACCTGAAAAATTTGTGCAGAACACGATGATGCTGCCTTTACGAATGAGTAAAATCACTTATTTAAAGAATGACAATATTTTGTGGGGTTTAGAACGTATGAGTACGAATTGTGAAGAGAAACTTGATACTAGAAGAGAGGAAAAATCCCTATTAAAGAAGTTTTCCAAATTGGAATGTGTATTAATGTGTACACTTTGATACGATATTTTAGAGCGATTCGACAAAGTAGATGCATCCTTTTAAAAAATAATGCTTGATCTCCTTAATGGTTGCAACTATTTAGAATCGCTCTTAACCCTTTATGTCCTGACGGTACTTTAATGTACCATTAAAAAAGCTTGTTGTAAAATTCTTTTAATACATCGATTAGCAATAATATAATTTACAATGAGTTACAGATACTTTACTTTATATTTTTACAAAAGATGATGCATAAAACAAAAGTGTTTTTAAAAGGATGGTTTATCTTTCATTCGCATGTGTTTAGTTTCTTTGATGTCTGAAGGTTGGAAGTGGATGGTTTCAGTTCTTAAATATTTTCATATTTCTATTGTAAGGGAATTATATTTGTACATGCCCTAGTTCTATAAAATACTTTAAAAAAATTTTATATAAAAAAAATTGAGTTGAGTTATAAATATTCTACAAAATCCCTATAAATAAATATTTAGTTCTTTAATTTTAATTGACAATATCCTTTTAAAATTTATTGATTTTGTAAATCTTCAAAAAATCAGCAAAAATACTTTAGAAGATGAAATTTTTATTATTTCATACTTTGGGACATAAACGGGTATTTAAATAAAATAATTAAGAGCACGATTAAAAATACAAAAAAAAAAGTGTGAGTAACAATATGCATAATCAATTTTAAAAATTTGCGTTTAAGGATTTAAAAAAAAACTGTGTGTGTGTGTGTGAGGGGGGGAGGGGGTTCTAGTAGAAGGGGAGAGGGGCCCAAATTGTTCAGTAGCCCCGGGCCCCAGAAATGCTTAATCCGGCTCTGTGTGAAGGCCACAGCATACTACTTTGCGAGCACTCAGTGGGGGAGTTGACGGGCGCTCGCGGTACCTATCGACGCGGAATCATCCAATGTTTGTTGATAATGATTTTTTTAAAAATTGCCGGTAAATAGCTGAGAAATTAATTAAAAACCTTTCTAGAAAAACGCAGCACGGACCAAGGCAAAGACATTAAATTCAGTAGTTTCTAGACAACAATCGCTCATAATGTAATTATAATTTATAAATCTCTTTAATATTCATGCCTGCAAGTATCACTCTTTTATGTTTTAAAATAAATCTAAAAGTTTTTATTAATTGCCTTAAAATTTGTCTACCGTTACGTCAAATATGATTGAGAGGTGAGGATACGTGAAATCCCCTAGGGATACGTGAAAATAATATTGATGATGGCGGAAATCGCAAAATGGTTTAACTGAAAACGCCTAAAGAAATGTATAGTTTTGGATTACAAAGTTAGTCTCATGTGTAACTTCAATATTTTACACTCAAAATAAGAGAAAAGGTCCAAGACCTAATACTTCATTCATAAGACAACGTCATTAGCTCCGCCCTCTCATAATCATATTGCATGAATGCTTTTATATATTTCCCCTATTATTCATGAATCTACTACCACTCAAAACAATATTATTGGCAATGTATTCACCAACATCATCGTGCAATGTGGCGCTATTCGTTCATTTTTTAGTCATTATAAACATATATGGATAACGTTTTAAAATAATCATACTGAATAGTGATATCTGTTAATATTTAGTCTTCATATATCTCTGAATGTCCATTATACTTTGCTAGTATATATAGCTGTACACAACCTTACGTTGTATAGTTTTTTACAAAGTCTTATTAACTATTAGCAACGGTTTTTTTTGTACTACTGCAGTAATTAATTAATAAATTTAATGTACGGAACCCTTTGAGCGCGAGTGATACTCGCACTTGACCGATTTATTAGGGTTTCGTTCATCTCACGAAACCCTATTCGTCCCACTTCTCTGTCTGTCCGTCGCAGAGCCGGTTCTCAGAAACTGTATAACTTACAGACTTGAAATTTTGTGTACTTACGGCTGAATACCTACTGCACGCTGAAAATCATAAAATTTTGTAAAAATCGTATTATTTTAATATAGACAAAAAAAAAAAAAAAAAAAAAAAAATCTAACAGCTATTACCTATTAAAGTAAAATTCTTTTTACAATAATTAATTTTCTATTGAAAGATTTCCACGTGAAATATGAAAATGAAATAAAAAGTTTCATCAATTGGAAAAAAGATTAATATGACGTCATATTGGTAATAAAACGGAAAATTTCAAACATTGCTCAATAATACAAGGAGTATAAGTATGTGTAAGCACAGAAAGCAGGTTAATATGACGTCATTAGAGAATTAAAAAGAAAATTAATCGGACGTCATACTGTAAGTCTAACGGACTTTTTCAAATGTTTGAGAAGAATACAAAGTAGAGAAAGCAAGTAGATAGGATGTCAGCAAGTGATTATAACGTCATATGAGTTTGAGGAACGTATTGAATCATGATAAAAACCCGATTATGGAAATATTGGCATATTTTAACATTTTGAAGGTCTCTATACAACATGTTTAATTTTTTTTTTTTTTTTTTTTTTTTTTTTTTTTTTTAAATATCGCATTTAGTCCACATGACAGATATTATTATGACAGAGTATAATAGCAAACTTCACTTGCAGATTTTCGAAAAAACGAGAAAAATAGACCGGTTAATTTTTACTTTATAAAAAACTTGACATTTTTTGGGGGTGGGGGGGGGGAAATGAAATTTATTTGGATTTATTAAAGAAAGGATAAAGTGTTTTGAAAGGGATATTAATCTAAACCCTTTGTGTAATTTTCGATCACATTTACCCACTTGTTTAAATCCTTCCGGCCTGTACAGGCAAGAAAAGATAGCTTCCCTATTCCTTGTTTTTAAGAATTCATTGAATTTTACTCAAACACGAAGATAAAATGCATGCAACCCGATTTTAAAAGATCTGCAGTTTTCGGTCATATTGAAATTGTATGGGTAGTCAGGTATCGCCATGTTGGCTTCATTTACGACGACCTATTTTTATTTTCAAACTGCTATGTCTCAGGGATTTTTTGATATGAGAAGCAAACAAAAAATGCTCTGGAATCCCTGTATGAAGTCTGAATACTTAAAGAAAAAGAATTTTTAGTTTATAATTTTTTAATACATCCTTTTGAATTTGAAATTTTGAGTCAAAATTGAAAGTGGGGGTCATTTTGAAACAAGAGGGCGGATAAAGTTGCCCAACTGAGTCGAGACCTTGGTAAGTCCTGTCCACATAAAAAGTCACATCCAAATCGGTTCATAAATGCGAGTGCTACAGCATGACAAAAATCAGATTGTTTCAAAATGTCAGCACCCTAGAATTTCAAACTACTATGTATCAGCGTTTTTATTTTAGATACATGCGAAACAAACAAATGCTCCGGAATCCTTGCATCAAGAACGAATATTTGAAGGAAAAACTTTTTGAATTTCTAATTATTATGTATATCTTTTTGAATTTGAAATTTTTCTATTTTCTTCTTTAGGCTGCCATTTTTAAACAAGATGGCGGATGAAGCTGACCAACAAACTCGGTTGAGACCTTTGTATTTCCTGTACACATGCTTATTCAAATCCAAATCTGTTTATAAACACGAGTGTTACAGCATAACAAAAATCAGATTTATATTTAATGGACTTAAAAGTCAAAATAATGTGAGAATTGCCCGTATTTTCTTTGATAGCACCCAAGTAATGAAATATGCAATTTTAATAAAATCCTGTTACTTAATTTGAGAAAATAGTGGTATGATGATTAAATAGATTCAAAGTAATATATAAACATTTTCCTATGCATTTAATTTGCATTTTCTTTCTTTCTTTCTTTTTCTTTTTTTTTTTCTTCTTTTGGCTTTTGCAGTAAATGTGGTACTGAAATTTAAAGATTCAGGGAGAATGAGACAAACAAATTCCGATATGAAAGTAACGACATCATTTCTTAAAATTCTTTTAAGGTGTTACGTTCTCAACTTTAAAAAAAAATCTTTTTTTTTTTTTTTTTTTTTTTTTTTTTTTTTTTTTTAAATGGTGTGTAGAATTATGGGCAAACAGATTTAAAGTGACACCTCAATTATTAAGAAAGATACGAGCAAAAATGTGAGAACGCGCACGATCGATAAAACCGACCTCGCCGAAAAGATTATACTCCTTTATTGAAGCTGCAGATGGCACAGGAGGGTCTACAGTATGGCGCAGGAATAGCAAATTAAGTGTAATTAGAAAAAAAAAAATATGAGTATATTTTTCTTTATTTATTGAGAACATACATCTGACTTGTGTGCTTGATATCAAGTGCCCGCTTATAAGTCATTGTCAATATATAAGGACGAGATAGCCACAAGGAAATTTACAACACCAGAGAGAATTACAAGTGGGTGCTCCACAAAGTGAGTGCAATGTTGAAAATTCTATATGTCTAAATTTAAGTTTCGCACATCTTTTAGATGTTCATTATCTTTCTTAAATGACAGAGTATGGGTACAGTGCCTAGAAGTAAGTGCCTACTTCTAGGCACTATAGTATGGGTCATAAATTTTGGCTGTGATCTTATCCTCTTTTTGTTTCTATGTGCAATCTGTTTAAATCAGATAGTTGCCAAGTCTCCGGCTTTTTGCGCACCAGTAATTTTTTAGAGAATATGTTGTTTTTTTAAATCCTAAAATACCGTAATTTCAGGCGTATAATCCGCAGCTCAAAGAGTCGTTTTTCGACCCAGAAATTTTATTCAATAATTGTAGTTAAATATTTACAGCGATCTTTTAAGTTACATTTTATAAAATAATATTTTTGGGTCGAAAAACGACTCTTTGAGCTGCGGATTATACGCCGGAAATTACGGTACTACGATTAAATAAAAGAACATTTTCTGTGCTAAATTACTGGTGTCCAAAAAGCCGGAGACTTGGCAGGTCTGGTTTAAATTATACGTCAGAAACATAATATATTTTTTAACTCCACCCCTCCCGCCTTTTTATGTTTAAACCCCATCCATCGCCAATGCTTTTAAACATCAAAGCAGAAATTTAGCAAGTTAAAGTTTTTGAGTTCTGTTTTCAATTTTTTTGTAAATAGCAGTGTAAAAAGTGTTATGTTTAATCACTGAAAAGTATTTCAAATAATAAATATACATAGTATGGTAATCTATGGGAATCACATTAGTTTGATTTAACTCTGTATGGGGACTAGGGACACTAGCTAATTTGAGCACCACATTAGATAAAACAATTTTACTCAGATCGAAAACTCAAAATATCATAAAAGCACATTTTACTTTTGAGTAAAAAAAAATATCATAAAAAACACATTTTAAACAAACGCTCGGTGACAAAAAATTACATCTGAGTACTTCTATTTCACCATGCATAACATCTAAACACCTTCTAATATACATGCTAGTTATAAACGTTTAGATCAGCCGGGCAGAGTTGGGATTATTTTTTTTGGAAATTCAACGAGGAGAACTTAGTACCATACAGGCGCTCACTCGTTACTTGAATCATGTCTGCCTATTCTTCGATATCGTCACTGTTAACATATATTTTTTCATTAATAAATATCTATTTAGTTTTACCGGGTTGAGTTGAATATTTGTATCATATTCTCATTGTGTTAATTCCAGTGGTAATGTTAGTTAAAGCGTTCAAAAATATGTTATTTTAACACCTCAGCTTTCTAAAGATAATGCGGATGCCAATTAATAACTTAAAGCATGCGGAAAGAAGTCAATTAACCTCTTAAGCTTTCAAAATACTAATAATAATTTATTCAAAGGTAAAAATGTCTACCTTATTCCATAAAAATATTTAAAACAGTAGTAAACAATTTCTAATTCCCGTAACATCTTACAAAAAATGCGTCAGGAGAATAAAAGATGAGAGGATAAAAAAGGAAATAAATAAAACAGGGGCAATAGATTTAACATCCTCCCATCTTTAGATTATGTCGTATAATCAAAACTTCACGTTAAATAAATACATTTACATGAACATTATAAATCGAATCTCTCTGGCATTTTTATCATTCTACCAGATCTAGTAACTTGTGATTTGCCCTTTGAAGGCTCAACCTGAGTTTCATTCAAAGTTGGTTTAAGAAAATTACTTTTGGTAGTCACTCGATGACACTTTTAGAGGATAAATTCTTTGAACAGGCCGAAGTATCTGCGAATGAGACGTTTGTAACTTTAAAAGGCGAAATTTTCCATCTTTGCCACGAATGAGCTCTGTATCACCAATAATGTTCTGGCATCCAGGAATGCAACAATAATGATTTCTGCCCATTGCGAGTCAAAAATTATATATATATATATATATATATATATATATATATATATATATATATATATATATATATATATATATATACTAGGACTTCCCTCAAAGGGATTAGTCTGAGTGATATTGCTGAGAACATAGGGTTAACAATTACAATATAAAGAAAAAGAGCAAATTAAATGATAGAATTACAAAATATCATACATAAATTCATATACATTGTTAAAAAAATAGAAAAGAAGTACCGTTCATCAGATGTGTTGTCATAATTTTTTTTTTACATGTGGCAAAGAATCTCAGTTTCTTAAGCGCGTATTGCGCAAAACTTTAAAAAAAAAAAAAAAAAAACGCCGGATTGTTTAAAACGCCAGGCTTTTTAACACTTTCCAACCTAGTTGAAAAGTGTTTATGACTTCGGTTTGTCTGGCCGTATGGCCGTCTGCCGTCTGGCCGTCTGGCCGTGCTCTAACTCCCGTAAATATGCTCGGATTGCTCTGCAATTTTTATATGTTATTGTCGTTATCTATAGCATGTTCCCTATTTCAACGGAAGTGTGTAGCACTTATAGTTTTTTTACAGGGACACTCAAAAGAATTCCGTTACATTGCGGTCTATGGGGAAAAATCATTTCCTTTTTATTTAAATAATGTTTCACTATTTTAAACGCATTGAAATTTATATATATCACTAAGGTGCATTAGAAAAAGCTTAATATGGAATAGGGTGTGCATGGAACTCATAGTTACTTTACAGGGACAGTCAAAAGAATTCCGCTACATTACGTCTATGGAGAAAAATCGTCTGCGGTTTATTTAAATAATGTTTCACTATTTTAAACGCATTGAAATTTATATACTATATCACTAAGGTGCATTACAAGAGGCTTACTACAGAATATTGTGTATAGCAGTCATCGTTCATTTACAGGGACACACAAAAGAATTCTCTGCTGTCTGTTAACAATAATTCCTGGAAGTGCGTTTTAAGTTACTGAACGCGATTTTAATTTTAACTCGTTTTTTGTCTATTACGTGGTGTGCATAAATTCTGTAGATCCTATACAGGGAAGCACAAAAGTTCGCGGACACATTTCCGTTTATGGACAGAAACTCCAGACGGAGAATTTTAAACTGTGCTACGCGTTTCCTAACTGAACTAAAATTTAGCATCCTATGTAGTATGTATACAAATCTATAGATCCTATACAGGGTTGAATAAAAGTATTCGGATATTTTTCTGAATATTGTATATGTATCCTGAAATTATGTTTTTAAATAGGTTATACGTTTTCCAAATTGTTTACTTAGATGTTATCTTTTAGCTTATTAAACAGTATGATTTGTAAAATTATTTTGGAAGCGTTGGAAAGTGTTACATAATCTATGCTTGACGCATGATTTTTCGTTCTTGTTAAAGTTACGTAATTGGATTTGCAGCCAATAGATTATTCTATCAAGCGTGGCTTAACGCAAATGTAATTTCATTGTTGCACCTTTTTTGTGTGTGAATTTAACATTTTTCTTCCTTGATTATATATCTATTATTTGTATAACTGTTTATAGAAACTTTTACACTTCAAACCACATTGATAGCATGCTTTGCTACAAACCAGATTGCAAAACTATTGTCTAAATTACTATTAAAGTATACAAAAAATCTTTCGATGACTTCTGTAAAATAACTTTTACATTAAATCTCCATATCGGCGAAATTGAAAAATTATATATATTTCAAAGTTAAGCTTAACAGATACTTCTTGATTATTCTCTAGGAGGTTCTGCCCTCTGCGCCTTTACTGCGCCAATCCGCAGACTTTTCTGTTGCCTGTCTGTCTGTCTCTTCACAATCTGTCTGTTTCCCTATCCGTTCTTCTGCCCGTCTCTCTAACCGATTGTCTATCTCTCTACACGTCTCGCTACCTGTCTCTATATTTCTCTACCGGTCTCTCTACCCGCCAGTCTATTTCTCTAACCGTCTGTCTATCCGTCTAACTACTTGTATGTCTAGCCGTGTCTCTATCCACTTCGCTATCCATTTGTCTATCTGTCTCACAACTTGTCTATCTGTCTCACAACTTGTCTATCTGTCTCACAACTTGTCTATCTGTCTCTCTACCCGTCTGGCTATACGCCTCTCTACGCATCTTCTTACCCATCTCCGTACCCATCTACTGTCTCTCTACTCGTCTGTATACCTGTCTGTTTTTGCACCCGACTCGCTACCAATCTCATTACCCGTCAGTCAACTCGTCTCTGTACTCACCTCTCTACTCGTCTCTTTATCTACCACGCTACGCGTCTCGCAACCTTTCTCGCTACATTCCTGTCTACCGGTGTCTCTACCCGTCTCGTGACCCATCTCTCTACCCCTCTGTCAACCCTCTTTTTACCTTTCTCTCTAGCCGTCTGTCTATTCGTTTCGCTACCCGTCAGCCTACCTATGTCGCTACTCGTCTCTCTACCCGTCTGTCTACCTGTTTGTTTACTCGTCTTTCTACCTCTCGCCACCTCTTCCCAATATTTAAACAATTCATTTAATATACAGAAGCCGTTTATCAGTTATTAAATGCAAACAGAAGTAATTTATCTAATAAGTGTAATCAGTTGCAATTTTTTTTAAATAAACCTGAATAATAATTCATCAGTTTTGTGTTCATAGTTGTTTATATCATTTGACAGTAAATCTCAACTTCTTAAACCTGAATTGTCTCAAGCTTTTTAAAAAAACCCACAAGGTCTGTATAACTGCAAAGTACCCTGAGGGCTATATTAGCTACATGTTATTAAGTTAAGTGAAAGTTTCGTTATCGCGTTTGCAGCCAATTGCTTATGTCAGAAAGCGTGGCTTAACGCCATTTTAAATTCATTACTGTAACTTTTTTTTTTTTTGGGGGGGGGTGTGTAGGGGGGGAAGGGTTTCAAATATATACATTTAAATTAAAACTTTTGCCTCCATGCCATTAGTGTTGTTTGTATTATTAACTAATACCTTGTAGACCGAGCTTCATTTGAAACACATGTAAAAGACTTCTTCTACAGTTTTTTTAGGAGAAACTTTCGTAATTGGGCGCAAAGCCAATCGGAGTATTTAATATCATTATTGTAACACTTATAGAGTTAAAACAATATTGTTGCTAGCTTTACTCTTGTTTGAGACCAGCCTTGCCTGTGTATCTGAATGGAGAAAAGTTTTGTATCCTATGTCGGTTGGCGAAAATAATTTAAAATGGTGCTAAAAGGTAGTTTTAGCATCTTACAAAATTTTTCCAGAGAGCGGTAAAACATGTTTTTCAAATATTTACAAGCATACGTTTATTAAAGCATGTTTTTGCACCATCTTAAAAATTTAAGCACGATGCTAAAATAAAATTTTATCGCCATATTCGATATTTTAATAAGTAATGAAAATATATAAACAAACTTATTTAACAAACCTAAAAGGCATTTTTGTGATAAATAATTGTTATTGTCAGGGGGGTAAATTGTAATCCTAATAATATTATAAATCTGATTGTGTGCAAATGTTAGGCTGAAGACAGCGTCAAAATGGAGAAATTAATGGCCCTGTATCTTTGCATATAGGTGGATTATAACCCGGAAATGAACATAGACTGGTGTTTGTTTATTTTATTCAAATACTTTTCTTAATAATTCAAAATTTGATTATTTTCATAGAGAATCAATGGACATTTTTAGATAAAATTTAACCATTTTACTTTATCGTTGCTAGGGCTTTGATCGTTGCCAATAAATAAAAATGCGGAAAAATAATTTTTCCTCAACAATTAAGTTTCAATTGAGCGATTTTTACGTGAAAAATGAAAATAATTCACAAGAAGACGAATTTCTGTGATATTTGTAACAAAAATATGGTGTATTTGTTCTTATGCATGAAGTATGAATATCGGTTACATTAAAAAGATCTTTTTCTGTCAAAAACTGCGTTATAATTGGTAAGGAGAATTAACAATAATTATATTATTAAGAAAAAGATTTCGCTTGAACCATGGAACTATGAAAAGGATCCTTCTTGGCTTGAACAAATATGACGTCATAAATAAAACATGTATTTTCAAATATTCGTAATATTATAAAGAGCATGACTATCATGGACGTCATATTTAAGATGAATAACTGAAATATTTTTTGATACTGATTAATAATAAGCGTGAATATCAGTTACAAACAGATGTGAGTTTTCTGCTAAAATTCACGTCATTATTGCCAGGAAAAGAAAATTAACAAGAATTATATCATTGAAAAGAGATTTCTCTGGGATCAAAGTGACGTCATAATAAAACGGGATTTTTTAAATATGTTTCAAATGGAGCGTGTATCAATTTCATGCATTAATAATCACTGAGTACAATGAAAGAATAGAGAGGTAATGAACCGTAAAATCGGCTTGCAATATGAAGCCGGTTATCGTTTAAATCATTAGGCCCAAGGGCTGACTTCATTGGATGGAGAGAGGCTGCATGTGCAACAATGACTGGATTCATTGGACGGGGAGAGGTTTTCAAAGCAAGCCGCCAGTTGTTTGGGCCGACTGTAGTTTTGCATTTTCAGCATCACGACAAACATGGACATTTCATCTCTATTTATTTTCTGAACTCTGTGATTAATAATACAAGCATCAGTAAGATTATCAGGAAAAGAAAATTGAACTCAAGTCTATTATATTAAAATCTGACCGTGTGTTTGTATTTCGCAACTACTCCTCTTAATGCAACGCGATTTACTTAACACCGGTTATCATTGATTCGAGGATGTCATATAAACTCGGAAAATTTAAAATTTTGAATTAGATTCCGATATATTAATATTTTTTTGTAAATTTTAACGAAATTTCTCTAAAAATGGTACTTAAATTACTCCATTTTTGTGGATAAAAAAGGAGAAATAAAACGGATTAATATATTTTTATGCCGTTTTCTCATTAAAACTGAAAAAAAAAATTATTTTCAATTTGAATAGTTGGTGAAAAAAAAATCTTGATTACAGTAAAATTTCCGAAAAGTAAAAACATATTTCCACATTTTCAAACTTTATGAATCAATTTATTCTGCAGGGCAAAAATCGCCTGTCAGCATATTGTCAAGAAATCAAGATTTGTTTCAGCTATAGATTAAACCGAGGACACAAATTTGCTGTTACATGTAAACGTAACACTTGCAATTGCAAAGCTTTTTGCAACCCCAAATTACATGAAAACGTAACATTTACATGTAATTTGCACCCAAATTAATTTTAATTTGAACCGTAATAAATGTTTATTTGCAATGAAAATTACATGCAAAAGTAATGTTTACATATAATTTTGGGTTGCAAAAAGCTTTGCAATTTAAGTGTTACGTTTGCATGTAATTTTGGGGTGCAAAAAGCTTTGCATTTGAAGCTCCTTGCATTTAGGTGTAGAATTATTCCTCCCTATTCACAAGAATTGAATTTAAAGAAAAAACATATACTATTTCCAATGAATTATTTTTAAATGATGGCTGTTAAAACGTTTCTCAAAGTCGTTAAAAGTAAAATGGTTTATCGGGTAAAATTGACATTTCTTTTTACCCAATTCGTCGATTTACACGATTTTATTTGGCCGTCCTTTTCCCATTGGTTGCAGTTTTCTTTTCGTGGTTATTTGGCACAAAATTTTACCTTTTTTAAACTGATTTATGTCAAGGCCCCTATAACAAAGAAATATCGTATTTTCTTCTATGAAATGTGATAAAGAGTTAGTTAATTATTTACGTTTTTAATTATCGTGAGTGAAATATTTTGCTTGATTAGTACATTTATTTTTCTTTTAATGTTACGTGAACGAAGTCACGGGTAACAGCTAGTCAATTAATAAACGGCTAGTAAATAATAAATAGCATTTAAAATCTAAAAATGGAGAAGTGGTCCGTATAAAAATGCAAAACATAACATTATACGCTTGATATATGTAAGTCTTTTTTTTATTTTTTAATATTTCCGAAGGCACAGATAAAAAGGTAAAAATCTCTTTTCCGAATGTCAAATAGAAAATATACAAAATAGAATGCCAAATATACAAAATAGAAAAATATCTGCAAAAAAATATATTTACATAATACTACATCTGCAAAAAAATAAGATTTAGAAAAAGTAAGCCAAATCCTGCAGATCCCAACAATCACATCGAATAACTTATCACCAAAAAAGAAATCGCCAAATCTTACGGCATAGAGGAGATGGATTTTTCCCTCTGAATGCAGAATATTAGTTTTTTTTCTTGTACGACGGGTGATTATAATATAATTGTTTCATTTCACATACTACATACCGTTTGATATATTGGTACTTTTATGTTATCCTGGCGCAGTTGATAAATCGCCAAATATTGTTCCTATAACATTTTCATATTGAATTCATTTCATTTAAATGTAAACCTTTCACTCATTTAATTTAAAATACATGCCTTTCATTAATCCCTTTTAAAATGCTAAAAAGAGAGGGAAAAAAAAGAAAGAATACCATAAATCGAAACCTTTTATTTAAACACCAAATAACTTTTTTTTTTTATTTACACACGCAAAATAAAAAAAGCTGCTATTGCTGAGATTTGCGCCATATCTCTAATACCAAGTCTACCAAGTTATTGCGGGGTTTTTCTTTCAAACAGAAAAAAAATCCAGATTAATTTTCGATTTCTACTAAATTGAAATATATTTTATTGTGCTGAATATTAGTGCGTGCACATTTTTTTGCTCCATGCACTCCATGAACTTTTCAATTCCAATTGTCTACGAAAATCTCCCGCCGGTGAAAATGACGTACGCACAAAATTTTCGTGACGTATGTGCTTTAATTGTGCTTTTCTATCTATTTTTTAATATAATTTCCAAACGGTTTGACATTTATTCTTGGTAATAAATAGACGTCGTTGTCACCTTTATAGGTACCTGCTGTAAAAATTTGAACGAAATCCGTTAAATATTTTTTGTGTTATGCTTGACGAAAGGTTTTAATATCCATCGTAGCTATATATGGGGCAAAGTAATACTGCTCTGTGTATGAGTCTTCGTTGCACTCAGACAATTAATATCAAATTAAAATAAATAACTATATGACAATAAATTCGTACATCGGATACCTACTAGGCGATGGATGTCAAACAGACGATTTGTAGAAGCAGACGAACTGATACAACTGTCCTACACATGTGCCACCTATTTGAAGCACGTTTAGAGAAACGATTTTCTTCTTCGAAGGGCTATTTCTTTAGAAGTTCTTTCTTATCTATTTCTATGTTCATGAAGTTGAGTTAACGGGTGATTTCTAACCGGTGTATTTCGGTTCCGCTAAGGGTGGTTAGCTAACGAATTTCGGGAGGGTAGGATACTTTTTCAGCCCCGAAAATAGGAGGTGTGTGGGAGTTACCTAGCGAACACCGTGGGGGGGAACATGCTTGCTTCCCTTTTCGAAAAGGGTGGGCGAGTGTCGCCGGCCTGTATACTGACCAGCACTTCCTGGAAAAAGTTACCTCTGTCTTGTGGAGATTGCGGGAATGAGGGGTGTTTGTATTATGCTAAAAGGTCACCTTGATAATCTTTTATCTGCTGAATTTTTAATTTTTATCGGGTTGAAAGAAGAAAATATTATAACGATCATTTTAATTTACGCTGGATATTTATCTTTGAAAACTGTATTTGCATAGAAACAAAGATTGTTAGTAATAAGAAGGTTATTTGTTTTAGAAATGTGCAATTCTTGATTCAGTATTTTATTCAGTATTTTAACACAGGAAAAAGAAAAAAAAAAACTTATTTTAATAAAATAGAATATAATATTTTTTTGTGCGTCCCTGAGAATAAAATTCTATTTGCATAAAGTATATATGAATCTGTTTAAATGGAAAACCAAACTGGAAAAAAAAAAAAAATCATTCAAGCATCAATTATGAAAAACTTTCCAACACATTCAGAATATTGTAACAAAAAACTTCCATGTTTAATAAGGGGAAAGTATACACATATAAATTATTATTTTATTTTATATTGCATTACATATTAAATTGTAAAAAAATACTAATAATAAATTAAATTAAAAGTTTAATGGATGTATGATAAAAACGTTATAAAGGAGGGAGGGGGGGGGGCAGATAGTTGTCATTGAGAAATTATTTTTTAAGGATTGAAATTCTATGTTTACATTCATTCATAAACCAAAATTTCAAATGCGGTTTCTTTTCTTTTCTTTCTTTCTTTTTTCTTTCTTTTTTTTCGGGGGGGGGGGGGGGTCCCAGAGAGTAAAATAGCATTAAGTGCTTCATTTAACTGATGAGTAAATTTTCAAAACAGTGCGTAATACAAAATGTAAGATGGTATCTTGATTTAAAAGACACATTTCAGAGAAAGAAAAGAAAATGTTTGAATGTAAATTAATTTTCCAGCTAATTAAAAATATCTTACGTACAAATTAAACGTATATTTACAATTTTCAATAATATGAATATAGTATGTTAACATTTAAAATGCAACAAGTCTATGCAACAATTTGATATCAATTTTAAATGTGAGATTAGTTATTCTTCAATGACATTAAAAATATCAAAAGAAATTGAAAGAATGTGAATAATTGCGTTTTGAATGGTCACTATCACTACTATCTTTAAGTCGTTGTTACATCAAAATGAATAACTTTCAGCCACATCTATGCAGTAATTTTTTTTCACACATGAAAATAAACTTCTAATGCAGATCCTTTAAGTTAGAGTAGCTGAAGAGATTTTCGATTTAGTTAAAGAATTAATATATGTACATACATTTTAAAATATAAAAGTTGAACTTTGTAACCTATTGAAATAGAGAGAGAGAGAGGTATGTGACGAATAGTGATTTGGCTGAATATCGAATATTAACCTTTTATTTTTCCAAAAAAGTAAATATTTTTTGATTATATATACAGTTTTAAAATTTTCATATAAAAATTAACTAAGCGGATATTTCTGCTTTTTTATTTATGTGATTTAAATTTTCAATAGCTTGATGTATTTCTTGTAATATTTCAAACAGCTTCATGCAAATAATAAAACAACTTTTACCATATTTAAATTATAATTGTGTAACTTTATCTACAGGAAAAAAATCATAAACATTTTATCTAAATAAATTCACTTTTTAATTTAGAAAATTTATTTTACCACAAAAAATTAAGAAATTGCATTTTATCCTTTTATTTTTAGATAAATCAAATTGATTTTCTGTAAATCAGGATGGTATGTTAATTTGGTTCTCAAATGACCAGCTCAAAAACGCGAAATTTTCTGACACTTTTTCTGACTCATTTTTAAACTCAATTTTAAAAAATTGGCAGGCTTGACTATTGAAGCGATTTGGAATCGAAATGAGTTTTCCATTTTTTGATAAATAAATTACTTATCGAGTTATAAGCGATTCGCGTCACGTAAAGAAACGTTTTTCCCCTTTCTCATGCTGCAGCGTCGGAAATTCGGTTCAAAATGCCGATATTGACAGTATTTGCTAAAAGATTTTTTGCCTGTATAGGGAAAAAAAATGGAAATCGTCTTCCGATTACAAAGTTTTTAAATAAGAACACCTGCCAATATCATGCGCTTCGGAACAAAAATGAATTAAAAAATATGTCATAAAGTAGCTAGTTTGGATTTGATAACAGCTTTGTGTTATTTCCATTAAAATATGAAGAATGTACTTCACCTTTACTATACAATGATACTTTTATCCTCTCTTAAATTAAAAATCCCTGACGGCTCGGCCTACAGGCACAGGTAGATTTCGAAGACGCAGACCGTGGGGCGCCTGTTTGTCGGGAATAGCGGAAGAAATGACCTTTTTGCGATGATGCTGCAGTTGGAACCGCCTACTTCGAAACCAAACTTGTTCGCAGGCTGAGCCAGCAAGGATTTTTTTTTTTTTTTTGCTATAAGAGTTGGTCCTATAAAAAACATGTCGGTATAAAAGTTTTAGATAATATTAAGAGGATTTATAATAAATTTAAGCGGATTTGAAATCTTGGGAATTGACGAAGTTATGATTTTTTTCTTCTAAAACCCCCCTTCCCCCCCCTTAAGGCAATTTTTAATTATCTCAAAAATCTGTCATACATAAATTTTCGGCCCTTCTCCTAGAAGTAATAATAACTTCAAACGGATTCGATACGTATCATAATTAAGAAATTATGGGTTTTTTTCTGTTTTCACAAAAAGCCCCCCCATTCCCCCCCCCTTGGTTCGATTTTGCCCATTAACGAACTTGACCGATATTTTATGACCCTTGATTTTATGTATCAGTTTGGAAGAGATTTATGCAGAATTTTTCCAGTTATCGTGGTCAGAAAAAAGTGACATAGATAGATAGATAGATAGATAGATAGATATATAAACTTTTGAACTGGGGGTGGTTTTGGGTTCTGGGAGTCATGATCGGCGTAGATCTGCAAAAATTTTTCAAAATTTCCAACTTAGGTGAGAATGTAATAGGTAGTATTTCTTACGAAATCCACCGAAAATGAATGATAATATCTCTCTTAATAAATAGTGAGATTTTTCCTGAAATAACCTTTAGTTCGAAGTAAATTTTTTTGCGAAGATATTTGTGTTCCCATAGGGATCAACAAATTTGTAAGAATGAGTATTTTCTGAAACTAGACTTTCTATCTTAAATTACAAATTAAATTAAAGCAATTGGCTAGTTGTTCGAATGTTTCAGCTGAATATTGTAAGATATCTCGCTGAATATTGCTGATATCTCGACGAGTATTACAGATATTTCACCAAATAAATTCAGGATAAAAAAATTAAATAAAAATATTTTTTTGCATTTGGTCTCTCTAATTCAAACTGTCTATTTTCTAACACATTTATGAAGTTATATTCCTTCTTAATTGCGCAAAATTACAGTTATTCGTATACTACCATTTATTATATATATATATATATATATATATATATATATTAGATTTCTTTAATTCATATTGTTCCAACAGTTTGTGAGTATGCTTTTAATGCATGTTGAGTAAGCTGTAGAACTTTTGTGTTGTTGTATATTGTATATATGCTGGTTCTATTGTCAAAGATTTTATTAAACAAATATATATTACTACTTTAACCATAGCCATTGCTTTAATTTAATTTGTAATTTAAGATAGAAAGTCTAGTTTCAGAAAATACTCATTCTTACAAATTTGTTGATCACTATAGGGACACAAATATCTTCGCAAAAATATTTACTTCGAACTGAAGGTTATTTCAGGAAAAATCTCACTATTTGTTATGAGAGATATTATCATTCAGTTTGAATTTAAGAGAGGATAAAAGTATCATTGTATAGTAAAGGTGAAGTACATTCTTCATATTTTAATGGACAAATAACACAAAGCTGATATCAAATCCAAACTAGCTACTTTATGACATATTTTTTAATTCATTTTTGTTCGGAAACGCATGAAGGCAGGTGTTCTTATTTAGAAACTTTGTAATCAGAAGACGATTTCCATTTTTTTTTCCTATAAAGGCAAAAAATATTTTTGCAAATACTGTCAAAGTCGACATTTTGAACAGAATTTCCGACGCTGCAGCACGAGAAAGGGGAAAAACGTTTTGTTACGTGACGCGAATCGCTTATAACTCGATAAGTAATGTGTATTTGTCAAAAAATGGAAAACTTATCTCGATTCCAAATCGCTTCCATAATCAAACCAGCCAATTTTATCAATTTGAGTTTAAGAATGAGTAAGAAAATGTGTCAGAAAGTTTCGCGTTGTTGAGCAGGTCATTTAAGAACCACCCTTAACATACCATCCTGATATACAGTAAATCTATTTGATTTATCTAAGAACAAAATAATAAAATGCAATTTCTTAATTTTTTGTGCTAAAATAAATTATATAAATTCAAAAATGCTTTAACAGTGATAATGACTAATGAGTTCTTTTTCCAGATAAAATGTTTATGAATTTCTTTCCTGTAGATAAAATTGCACTATTATAATTTATATGTGGCAAAAGTTGTTTTATTGTTAGCATCAAGCTATTTGAAGTATTACAAGAAATACATCAAGCTATTGGAAATTTAAATCACATAAATAAAAAAACAAAACAAATTTCTGTTTAATTATTTTCTTACTTTAAAATTGTATGTATAATAAAAAAAAAAAATTTTTTTTTGGAAAAAAAAAGGTTGTTTTTTGGCCTCAAATTGTTACTGAATATTCGGTATTCGGCCAAATCACTATTCGTCACATCCCTATATAAATAATTTGCCCTGAAAATAGGTTACAAAGTTGAACTTTTATATTTTAAAATGTATGTACATATATTAATTCAGTAACTAAATCGAAAATAGCTTCAGCTACTCTAACGTATAGATAACAGGGGTCGATCCCGGCAAAATTTGGGGCCTATTTAGGGTCCCTTCACAAAAATCAATTTGATAAAATCGGCCCTATCCAGGAAGCCCCAGTTGAGGACACTTCCAGTTACACCAAACAAAACAAAACACCACCTGTTATACAAAATAATTATACAAACACATTCAAAGATATGTTTGACACCTTCAAAGACATGAAGGAACTTCTCTAAATTACCAAACTCCTAAAACATTTAAAAAACATCGCCATCAAATCAAAAAATTGCAACAACCCATTCGACAAAATGTATATCATAATAGAAGAATTAGACGCCTTTTCTACGGAGCTCAACATTCCCAATTATGAATAACTAGCTGTTACCCGTGACTTCGTTCACGTAACATTAAAAAAAGAATAAATGCATTAATTTAGCAAAACATTTCATTTGATAATTAACAACATATATAATTAACCAAAGCTTTATCACATTTTATAGGAGACCAGACGTTATTTCTGTGCTATAGGGGTCTTGACATAACCCAGTCTTAAAAAAGTGAAATTTCATGCCAAATGATATATACAATCGCGAAAATGAAACTGCAACTAATGAAAAAAGGAGAACCAAGTAAAATCGTGAAAATCGAGGAATTCCTCTTCGTAAAACGAAAAACAACACTGGCAGAATTCTTCTATACAACAGTGCATTTTAGATGGTATTTGGTGTACAATTTGTATATGTGTGCATTGCTAAATGGGCATTATTATATTGTTTATTTGCATAGACATATGTTATATATTTCTTACTACATTATCTTGTTTATGTATAGATTAAATTAAGTGCTTCACGCTAAGTGGTGTAAATAGTGAACAAACTGCTTGTGAATTTTATACATTGATAGCTATTTCACAGAGATATAACAATCTGATGTGATTCTAAAATGTAAATAAAGGTTGCTGGAAAGTACTTTAAACTCTGCCCAATTTAACCTCGATATTTTCTCTATCGCGTCAAGAACACTATAAGCAAATAAATACCGACGACACAAATCTGATGAACTAAATTTACATATTTTTGATAGTATATATAAGATTATTTTAATTTATTTCATGCGCTTGAAATTTTTTACGCTTTCTCTAGGGTTAGGTGTCGAATAAATGTACTTTCTTGTTATTTTATTTTGCCATTTCTATTTATTCTATTTTCCATTCATTCCATTTATGGATATTGATATAATTTACATATTCGTGTCAAAGAATAATCTTTAAAGTTATTATCAGGATTAGGATAGGATACGATTAGGGTTAGGATTAGGAATAAAAATTGAACGACAATGACATGACCGATTCAGGTTTAAAGTATGAAACAGGATGTCTATTTACATCATGAAGCAATAAGAAAATTAGAAAATTATCGGTTAATACTTTTTAATATGTTTTACAGTCATGGTTGACATCAATGGTGAGCGGGGAAATGATCATCTAAAATACCATTAAGTGTTTACCACGCAAAAAACAAATCTGGTTACAACAATGTATTTAATTTTGCGCCAAATTTCACTTGATAAAAAAAAAAGGGCAAATTGACTATGGACCTAATTTTAGACCCCTTACCTTCCTATTCTCGGAAATTTTCTACCTATATGTAAAAAAAAAAATTCTACAATATAGAATGCGCTTTCACGTTTATAATGTTATGAATTGGCACGATCGGCTTGTTCAAGTTTACACAATTCGGCTGGAAGAAAATATTCATTGCTTTTTGATTTCTTCTTTGCTTTTGCATTACGCGAATTTGTTAGTAAAATCGATTTTCTTTTCGATAACATTGTTGTTTTTTAAGTTTAAAAAATATTGTAATTTTACTTAAACATTGCTTTAAAATCTATGCAGTTTTTCTTATCCTACAAGACTTTACAAAAATCTATTATGAAACAACTTTAAAAAAAAACTATATTTAAAAACGACAACAAAGTTTTTCCTATTTTAAAACTAAAAGAAATGTAATATTAAATTCCGGTTCGAAATGACGATTTACAAATGTGTTTAGATTGTGGGAAAATGATAGAGGAAAATGCTGTTACTTCGACATAATCATATTAAATCTTTAGCTTTTATGAGAAAAGCAACTTTCTTTTAACAATTATAGTTATTTTTATTAAGATTTTCTGATTTTCGATACGGATAATTTTGCGATGCATATCATTGACATTTGCCATCCAATATTTTTTTTTTTTACTTTTTAAAATTTAAATTAAAAATATGGTAACTTTATGTTAGCCGTGTGCAGACGATAACTCGCCAACCTATCCCATCATTTGTATTGAATTCATTAAAAATATAAATCTTTCACTCATTTCATTTAAAACACAGAACTTTAATTTACAACACATACATTTAAAATACATATATTACGTACATTTAAAATAATTCCTTTCATGTGAAAAAGAAAAAGAAAAAATAAGAGAAATTAATCACAAATAATTTGATAACTCAAGATCATTTTATTTTAACATCAAAACAAATCTGTTTTATTTTTCTATATATGACATCATATTCGCTTGCTTTCCATACTTACACGTATTTATGCACTTTGTATTATTATCAAATATTTGAAAACGCACGTTTTATTTCTAATATGACATCATTTCATATTCTGTTTAATTCTTAAATAATTCATTTCCTTTTCATTTTTCAGGTGGATATTTTTCATGTGAAAATAAATTGTTGATTAAAAATTATTACTCAGGGGTTTTATTTCATATTGGCAACGATAAAGTATTAGCAACGGTAAAATAAATTTAACCATTTTAAAAAAAAGCTGCAAAACCGGGCCCTTTGGGCCAAACCAACCAAGCCAACCAAGCCAACCAACCATTTTGAAATATACGAAAAAATGTCCATTTATTCTCTATGAAAATAATGAAATTTTGAATTATAAAGAAAAATATTGAAATAAAATAAACAAAAAGCAGCCTATGTTCAAATGAGTGTTATAATCAACTTATATGCAAAGATACAGGTTAATTAAATGCTTCATTTTGACGCTGGCTTCAGCCTAACATTTGCACACAATCAGATTTATAATATTACTAGCTGTTACCCGTGACTTCGTTCACGTAACATTAAAAAAAGAATAAATGCATTAATTTAGTAAAACATTTCACTTGATAATTAACAACATATATAATTAACCAAAGCTTTATCACATTTTATAGGAGACCATACGGTATTTCTTTGCTATAGGGGCCTTGACATAACCCAGTCTTAAAAAAGTGAAATTTCATGCCAAATAATATATACAATCGCGAAAATGAAACTGTAACTAATGAAAAAAGGAGGACCCAGTAAAATCGTGAAAATCGAGGAATTCCTCTTCGTAAAACGAAAAACAACACTGGCAGAATTCTTCTATACAACAGTGCATTTTAGGTGGTATTTGGTGTACAATTGGTATATGTGTGCATTGCTAAATGCACATTATTATATTGTTTATTTGCATAGACATATGTTATATATTTCTTACTACATTATCTTGTTTATGTATATATTAAATTAAGTGCTTCACGCTAAGTGGTGTAAATAGTGAACAAACTGCTTGTGGATTTTATACATTGATAGATATTTCACAAAGATATAACAATCTGAGGCGATTCTAAAATGTAAATAAAGGTTGCTAGAAAGTACTTTAAATTCTGCCAATTTAACCTCGATATTTTCTCAATCGCGTCAAGAACACTATAAGCAAATAAATACCGACGACACAAATCTGATGATCTAAATTTACATATTTTTCTTAGTATTTATAGGATTAGTTTGATTTATTTCATGCGCTTGAAATTTTTTACGCTTTCTCTAGGGTTATGTGTCGAATAAATGTACTTTCTTGTTATTTTATTTTGCCATTTCTATTTATTCTATTTTCCACTCATTCCATCTATGGATACTGATTTAATTTACATATTCGTGTCAAAGAATAATCTTTAAAGTTATTATCAGGATTAGGATATGATACGATTAGGGTTACGATTAGGAATAAAAATTGAACGACAATGGAATGACCAATTCAGGTTTAAAGTATGAACCAAGAAGTCTATTTACATCATGAAGCAATAAGAAAATTAGAAAATTATCGTCTGATATTTTTTAATATGTTTTACAGTCATAGTTGACATCAAAGGTGAGCGGGGAAATGATCATCTAAAATACCATTAAGTGTTTACCACGCAAAAAACAAATCTGGTTACAAAAATGTATTTAATTTTGCGCCAAATTTCACTTGATATATATAAAAAAAAAAAAAAAAAAAAAAAAAAAAAAGCAAATTGACTATGGACCTAATTACAGACCCCTAAACTTCCTATTCTCGGAAATGTTCTACTTATATGTAAAAAAAAATCTACTATATAGAACGCGCTTTCACGTTTATAATGTTATGAATTGGCACGATTGGCTTGTTCAAGTTTACACAATTCGGCTGGAAGAAAAGATTCATTACTTTTTGATTTCTTCTTTGCTTTTGCATTACGCGAATTTGTTGGTAAAATCGATTTTCTTTTCGATAACATTGTTTTTTTTTAAGTTTAAAAAATATTGTAATTTTACGTAAACATTGGTTTAAAATCTATGCAATTTTTCTTATCCTACAAGACTTTAAAAATCTATTATGAAACAACTTTAAAAAAAGCTATATTTAAAAAAGACAACAAAGTTTTCCTATTTTAAAACTAAAATAATTGTAAAATTAAATTCCGGTTCGAAACGACGATTTACAAATGTGTTTCGATTGTGGGAAAATGATATAGGAAAAATGCTGTTACTTCGACACAATCATATTAAATCTTTAGCTTTTATGAGAAAAGCAACTTTCTTTTAAAAAATATAGTTATTTTTATTAAGATTTTCTGATTTTCGATACGGATAAATTTGCGATGCGTATCATTGACATTTGCCATCCAATATATATATTACTTTTTAAAATTTAAATTAAAAATATGGTACCTTTATGTTAGCCGTGTGCAGACGATAAATCGCCAACCTATCCCATCATTCGTATTGAATTCATTAAAAATATAAATCTTTCACTTATTTCATTTAAAACACAGAACTTTAATTTACAACACATACATTTAAAATACATATATTACGTACATTTAAAATAATTCCTTTCATGTGAAAAAGAAAAAGAAAAAAAAAGATAAATTAATCACAAATAATTTGATAACTCAAGATCATTTTATTTCAACATCAAAACAAATCTGTTTTATTTTTCTATATATGACATCATATTCGCTTGCTTTCCATACTTACTCGTATTTATGCACTTTGTATTATTATCAAATATTTGAAAACACACGTTTTATGTCTAATATGACATCATTTCATATTCTGTTTAATTTTTAAATAATTCATTTCCTTTTCATTTTTCACGTGGAAAATTTTCACTTGAAAATAAATTGTTGATTAAAAATTATTACTCAGGGGTTTATTTTATATTGGCAACGATAAAGTATTATAGCAACGGTAAAATAAATTTAACCATTTTAAAAAATGCTGCAAAACCGGGACCCTTTGGGCCAAACCAACCAAACCAACCAACCATTTTAAAATATACGAAAAAATGTCCATTTATTCTGTATGAAAATAATGAAATTTTTAATTTTTAAGAAAAATATTGATATAAAATAAACAAAAACCAGCCTATATTCTTTTGAGGGTCATAATCAACTTATATGCAAAGATACAGGATAATTAAATGCTTCATTTTGACGCTGGCTTCAGCCTAACATTTGCACACAATCAGATTTATAATATTATTAGGATTAGGATTACAATAACAAAAATTTCTCTTCTCTTCTTATTTTCTCCTGGAATTGCCAATCATTGCAACCAGGATTAATGAACTCCGCTCCTTTATTTCCATTAATCCACAAATCGATATACTCTTAATCCAAGAAACACTTAACCCTTCCTGCAGTATCACCATCCCAGGTTACAAACTCCATCATACACCACGTGCCAATTCTCACTGGGGCGGCACAGCCATCTACATCAAAAATTATATCCCACATCACACAACTAAAAATATCCCACTCCCAGGCATTGACTACACCAGTATTGTCGTCAACTTGCCCCATGCCAAAATCAACTTCACATCTTTTTACGCACGACACGGGCGACGATACCCCATAAACGACCTGACACACATCATTACACAACACCAACACGCATTTATCGCTGGTGACTTCAATGCACATAGCAGGCAGTGGAACTGTCATTCCACCACTACCAGAGGTACATCTCTTCACAACTTGGTTAGCCATTTCAATCTCAGTCTCCACGCACCTACTACACCGACACACATTCCAGTTGCTCGCAACCAGCATCCCTCTATTATTGACTTCGCCATCACCAAAAATCTTACCTTCCCTATCACCACTTCTGTTATTAATGACCTAAGCTCTGACCACCTTCCTGTCTTCTTCAAAATTGATCTTATCAACCCTATCTCTCCTCCTCCTTCAGTAGCAATTGACTGGAATAAATTCCAAAATTACCTCAACAACACCGACCTTACCTACCCCACAATCAACAACACTACTGACATTGACAACGCAGTTAATAAACTCAACAACATCATTTACAAAGCTCAAAAAGATGCCACTTACACCAAATTCAAAAATAATAACTCTTACATCTTACCCACTTACATACATAATATCTGTAAACAACGCAACACACTCCGTCGACTCTACCAAAATACCAGAGATCCCACCCTCAAAACAGCTGTCAACAGGCTCAACAATAAAATTAAAACCCTTATTCAAAAAGATAAGCAAAAAAACTGGTCTAAATTTCTCGAAAGTCTTACTTGCGAGGATAACTTTCTTTGACAAATCAAAAAGAAACTCAACAATAATTACACCCCTATTCCTCCCCTTACTGTCAATAGTCAAACTGCGTATACTGACGAGGACAAGGCAGAATGCCTTGCTGGCTCATATGAAAAGCAATTCTCTCCGAATCCCTTCCTCGCAAATCAAGCACACTTTAACAATGTCAATGATACTGTTAATGACTTCCTCTCAACCCCTCCCCGAAATTCAACCCATCATGATCAACAATATCATTCAAAAACTTAATAATAAAAAATCTCCTGGGTACGATAAAATTTCCAACTATACTCTTAAACAACTTCCTATCAACTGTATTCTCTACATTACGAAGCTCACTAATTCCATCCTCAAACACTGTTATTTTCCTAAACCCTGGAAAACCTCTATCATTTCTCCTATTCTTAAACCATCCTGCAATCTTAATGATCCAACTAATTTTCGTCCCATCAGTCTTCTCTCCTCTCTAAGTAAAGTCATCGAACGCGTCATTAGATCACAGCTCGACTACCTTCACAACAACAACATTCTTATGCCCGAACAATTCGGCTTCAGAGCCAAGCATTCCACCCAACACCAACTTCTTCGATTTGTGGAATTCTTAACTGAAAACTTCAATGAGAAGAAGCCTACTGCTGCCATATTTCTTGATGTCGCCAAGGCCTTTGACAAAGTCTGGCACGCGGGCCTCATTTACAAATTAATTCGGCTTAAGTTCCCGTCTGGACTTATCCATTTAATACACTCTTACCTTGGTGATCGTAACTTCTACGTCCGCGTAAACAACTCACTTTCTCTACTACACATAATACTCTGTGGTATTATTCAGGGTTCAGTCATTGGCCCTATTTTATTCATTATATACTTTAATGACATTCCACGCACACTCTTCACATCACTCGCACTCTATGCGGACGACACTGTTCTCTATGGCCCTGCACATCATCCATACAATCTTTACAAAAATCTACAACATCACCTCAACATCTTCATGGATTGGTGTGATCAATGGCGCATTAAAATAAACGAATCTAAAACTACTGCTGTTTACTTCTCTAGAACATTTTCCACTCCTAATAGATTAACCCTCAATAATACTACCATTCCCTGGTCTGACGATGCCAAGTACCTGGGGGTTACCATTGACAAACGCATTACCTTTAAAAAGCATATTCTTAATATTCGCGGTAAAGTCGCCGGGATTTCCAAAACCCTCGCCCCCTTCTTCGCAACCACTCACTCTCCATACACAACAAACTCTTAATTTATAATGCTTGCATTCTCTCTGTTATCACATATGCATGTCCAATCTGGGGCTTCACTTGCAAAACCAGTATGAACAGCCTCTCTAGTACCCATTACAAACAGCTCCGTTACATCAGGAACGGGTCTAGATACCTCAAAAACTCCACAATCCTCAAGGATCTGAAAACGACTTCACTCAAACATCGCATTAAACACCTTGCGAAAAAATTCTACAGTGACATTAATCACATCCCAAATGAACTCATCTATGAGCTACCTGACTACGATGCTTGCAGTCCATCCAACCGGAAAAAACCAAGGTACTCCACTATTCTTGATGAATAGTCCTTCCGAGCTATAATTCTTATTTTCTCTTTAATTAAAAAAAAATATATTATGTTTATTTTATTAAATAAAATAAAATTGACTTTTCTCTTAAACCTCTCCTAACATCTTTACTTTACCTCGTCTGGCATTATTTTTGTTTTTTTGAACTATGAACTATTTTTACTTTTATACTTTAACTAGTAAATTTTCATTATTTTATTGATATACTTAACATTATCCTTTTTTTTGTGTAGTCAATTAGACTACGGCTAAACATTTCTTATGGCTCTCTCAGGATTTGATATACACCTACTCAAAGCCAGGGTGTGCAGTTGCTTCGCAACTTTGAAGCCCATTGAATCTATCACAAGTTCAAGTTCAATTTCAATCGGCCCTTTCAGAAAATTCCTTTTACCAAAATACGTTTTTTCACAAAATTCTATTCCATAAAATCTTACTATTTATTATTTTGTGATGTTTTAAAATGTGTAATTTGTAATCAAACAAGTTCATCAGAGAGGAAAACTTCAGCAAAAGGATTTTAAAAAGTTTTTGTTTATAAATGCTTGGTTCGAATTTGATTAACTGGATTTCAACTTTCGTTACAAAATGTTATTTTTCACAAAAATATAATAAATTTCACAAAAATAACCTTTACTTTTCACAAAATGGGCCCCAAGAAAAAAAACCTGCATCGACCCCTGGATAACGTACAGATTTGTATAATTATAAATTTATTTTCACGTTTGAAATATATATATATATATATATATATATATATATATATATATATATATATTATATAGGTTGCATAGATGTGGCTTGCAATATATATTTAATTGCATGAGAATTGAGAATAATTGAAAGTAATTCATTTTGATGTAACAACGAGTTAAAGGTGGTAAAGACCTTTGATATTTTTAATGTCATTAAAGAATAATCAATCACATTTAAAATTGATATCAAACTATTGCATAGACTTGTTGCATTTTAAATGTTAATGTATTATATTCATATTAGACATGTAAAATTTCCGGAAATTTTGACGGTTTTTTTCTGGAAAAATTGATTTCTTCCAAATGTTTTTCAAAAATAAGTTACATTTTCTTAAAAAATATAAAATAATAAACATTTTTTAAATTTCTGCATACTAAAAAATATTTATATATATTTTTTTTACTTTACATGAATATATTACAAAAAAGAAAAAAAAAAGTCAGCTTTTAAAAGTTTAGTTTTTCAGTCTGAGTATTTTCACAGTAGCTTTTCTTGCTTAATTTAACACCATTATTTGTAATATATCATGTCTCTGTTGAAATGATTTTTCAGTTGCATTTCTTCAATTACCAGTAGAGAAATTTTTTTAAAATAACAACAACAACAACAAAAAAATCTTATGAGTTTCAACCAATAACACTGCAGTTTGAAAGAAAATTTAAATTGCATTAAATATCACCTCAACATAGTATTGCTTAAGTTTATAAATGATACCATTTGAAAGAAACAAATTATTGTAGTTGTGACATTATAAATATTATCATTTTATCTTCCATTCCTTAAAAATGTATACTAATTTACAATATTGCATTTTTTTTTCTCCTTAAAATTAGAATTTTCATTTCCCATGTATTTAGTTTTGGTATAAGCTTTCCAGTCTAAACCTAAACTAACCCTATATGTTTTGGTTTCAGTTTAAGTTTTAGATTCTTAATATCAAAGTAATATATATACGTATGTATATTTCTTTAATGAAATTTATAAAACAGGTGGATTTTTTAATACTTTGAAATATTTAGTTGAAAACAATTTTTATCAGAAAATTTACACTTTCTATGCAAAGTTTGTTTGTATGCATTTAAATTAAAAAAATATAGATACAGTTAGATAAGTCTTTGAATCGATATTTTAAATAAAAGGAAGAGCAGAGACAAAAGTTTGAAAAGACTAAATCATTTCAAATGCATGTTATTAAAAAAGAATTTGTTTCTAATAATAGTTAAATATTTCTGGAGATTATCATCTGATTACATGAAAAATCGCATCTATGCCAATAAAAATAAATGCATGTTTCAAATTTTATATTCAATTTTTAAACTATTGGTATTATTGAAATAATTTTGCATTTTCATTTTTAACAAGAGTAGTTGCATGGGTCTGCTTACATTTTTATCATGCGATCTTGTTTTTGTAAACCTTTGTATAAAAAATATTGCCTTATAAAAATAAAAAAAAAAAATCTGACAAAATTGTCATAAAAAATAAAATCAAAATTTGCGAATTCCAATTATATTTAGGTTTTTTTTAATAAGATCATTCACACATATATGTAACTAGATGATAGATTCATTGATGATTTCAGCTGTTACGTGACAGGTTTTGTTATTCTAAAATTGCTACATTTCTACAGAATTCAGAATGAAAAATTTTCCGAATTTTGTGAAGGGTCCTGTGTTTTAAGGTCAAAAGATTGTAAAGGGTCCTTTAAAGGACTGAAGTTTTACCTAAGCTGCTTACAGATCATATTTTTCATAGTTAACATTTTCATGTGAGACACTGAACATAAAAAAATATCAGAATGCAGCCCTAATAACATTTTGAATGTGTTATATTATAAATTAAATTTCAATTTTTCCAATTTGGAAAAATTAAAAAATACACCTTCGGAAAAAACCGGAAAAATACAAGTTTTTTTCCCCAAAGTTTCCGGTTTTTTTTTCGAGCATTCCCATCTCTTAATTTATATTATTGAAAATTCTAAATATACATTTAATTTGTACGTAAAATATTTTTAATTAACTGGAAAAACAATTCACATTGAAACATTTTCTTTTCTTTCTCTGGAAAATTTATTATGAATTAAAATTAAGATACCATTTTTCATTTTATATTGTCATTACGCACTGTTTTGAAATTTTACTCATCGGTTAAATGAAGCATTTAACGCTATTTTACGGTCTGGAAAAAGAAAAAAGAAAAGAAAAGAAAAGAAAAGAAAATATACCAAAAAGTAAAACGTAAACAAAAGAAACCGCATTTGAGTTTTTGGTTTACAAATGAATGTAAACAAAGATTTTTAATTCTTAAAAAAAATTCTTCAATGAATGGGTAAATATTCAATTTACTGCATGATCAAAAACCATTGAACTTCTAAAATATATACATTTCCGTCCGAATCCTACTTATTTTCTTGGAAATGTGGTTGGAGAATTTCTATGAAAAACAACAACAGAACAAGTTTACAACCCTTACTTCCTCTATTGTCGCTAAAAGCCTAGGGACATCACCTCATTCACATACGTCTCCTCTACATCATTTATTAGCGTCAAATCCCTCACCGCCCCCCCTTCCAGACACTCTAATCTGCTCCCCCTGTATCTTATTGGTCAAGGCGGAGCTTTAAACTTGATGCGGGGCAAAACCCTAGATGTTAGTGCCCTATATTCGTTAGTTTTTTTTTCACCCCTCGTGGAACTGCATGTCGCCCTTTCTAACAGGATGCCATATGATTCGTTAACAACCTATTAATCACATTCAAATTACCCGATTAGATTACTTCCTAAAGTAGTGTGGATTTTCTCTCTCATTAGGCAAACTTACCCCTCAAAGAAAAACAAAATTAAAATAGCAATATAAAAATAATATATATAAAGGAAATTAAAGGCCCCATTTGCAGCCCCTCTTAAATTTTTACTAGGGAGCTCGTGATTTACGTGCCGTTTGGATAATCAGGCCCTGCACGCTATAACGAATCACCTTGTAATATTTCGTAATCATAATACAGTAGAGTCTCGATAATTCGAGGTGGACGGGACCGGGCTTACCTCGAACTATCGAAAACTCGAATTATCGAAATCATAAAATTTAATTAATAAATAAATGAAGATAAACCAATTTTTAAATTTCAGTGTATATTTAAATGAAAAATGTACTTACAAATTATTACATTACTGCATCTAGCAACAGGTTAATTATATCTTAAAATAATTGTCAATTGTTTTGTTTTTTTGACATATTGTGTCGTTTCCGTGCAGCAATATCACGCCATCGTCAAAGCAGCATATTGTCGGCTGGAGTCGACTCAGTCTATTGCTCTACGTATAGCATGGCGGATTCTAGCGCAGCAGACAGCCCCTTGCTGTGACTCATTAGTGGTGTGGAATCTGTCTGAATCCGTAAATTCTAGTTGTTCGTGACTATTTATCCATTCCTCTATAACTTCTGGCACAAAATCGTAAAAAAAAAATTAATATTTCTTGAGTCATCCAAGCACTTTTTGGTTCATATAAGTAACCGACAGTGAAGATATCGAGACATGCTTAAATGCTCTTTTTTGGCTTTGCAGCTTTTCTGATAACAACAATCTTGTGATCTTTGTGATAACAACAATGTGTTGATCTTGTGATTTCCTAAAGCATTTGATGCAGCAAGAAGTGTTAACCTATCTTTGCTTTTACGTGAGACCCGGAGTACTTTTCTCTTAGCTTGAAGCGATTGTTTTAGATGGTAGCATTTTGAAATTAAGGCCAGCTTCATTGAAATTATAAAGCTGGTCGTTCGTAAGGTTTTCATTTGTCATGGCTTCTTGCAATTTCTTGCAAAATTGCACGGCGACGACCTCAGAATCTTCAGATAGCTTCTCTCGACAGATGTCTAGTTGCCGGATACGATATATTTTTTCAACTTTTCAAACCAGCCTACACTAGCAGTGAAGTTTTCATCACTTTCTTCAAATTCTTTTCGAAACAGCAAAGCTTTTTCTTGAAGAATCGGACCTGAAAGAGGGCATACTTTTATACTTTGCTGTGTAATCCACATACAAAGTGGCTCACCAGTTTTTTCATACTCAGACTTTTTTAAGGATTTTCTGTCCAAGGATAAATCAGAGCAGTTGTTAGTAGAAAAAGCTTCTAGTTTACTTCTGTTCTGATACGTTCGCAGTAGACATAAAGAGTGAGTGGGGCGGAAGCTCGTTGAACAACTATTCTCTGATTCTCTCCAATTTCACCCGGCGGGATCCCCTGCACTTATAGGAAGAATACACCCGTTTTTTTAAGAGAGTGGCTTCGGGGTGCGCAGTTGACATATGACCCGTCGAACAACAATAAAAACTTACTACTTGATATTTTGTGGTGCGAAATAATTCTTTCATGTGTTGCGTATATGTTCGTCATTATTTGGAAGCTAAACTGATTTTTTTCACTAACTCGGATTTACGGGAAACTCGAACAATCGGGACTCGAATTATCGAGACTCTACTGTATTGTCAATGTCAATAATCAAAGTCATGTTAACAGTATTAATTAATTTTTTTAAAGAAATTTCTGTTACAGTTTTGCTAAATCTTAGGTAAGGCATTCATATGCATTCAACAAACTTCTGATTAAGTGCGTCTTTTTTTTTTTAATTCATCAAAAAAAGATATACCTTCATGGAGAGCATCAATGGCGGATGTTTTGAATATTTGAATGTAATTTTAAAATGTTTTTAAGGTTTTAATTTCTTTTAGTTGATATTTCTATTACTCAGGCGTACTCTATGTTAAGTTTCATCTGAGTTAAAACGTGTTTCTGCTGGGTTTTTCTTCTTTTTTTTCTTTAAAATTTTTCTAACAGCTAGAGCACTAATAATAATTTTATCAAATGATTCTTCATAGTTACTGGATTATATTTTTTTGCGCGGTCATCGCATAATTGCATGCAGGAAGACTGACTATCTTTATAAAATTTTATTAAATACTAGGAAAGTAAACAACTGAATATAGACATTTTTGGTAATCAAACAAAATAATTAAGAAAAACAACACAAATAACATGAAACGACTGAAAAATACATTTAAACTGCAGGAATATCAAGCAAAATATATTAAAATATCACCCTTGCTTTACGATTCAGCAGATAAATTTATGTAAATAATACACCAAATGAAGAAAAAAAAAAAAAAAAAAAAAAAAAACCAGCAGAAACACAATTTAACTCAGACGAAACTTAACATAGAGTACGCCTGATTAACAGAAATATCAACTAAAAGAAATTAAAACCTTAAAAACATTTTTAAATTACATTCAAATATTCAAAACATCGGCCATTGATGCTCTGCATGAAGGATTATCTTTTTTGATGAATTAAAAAAAATGACGTACTTAATCAGAAGTTTGTTGAATTCATATGAATACCTTACCTGAGATTTAGCAAAACTGCAACAGAAATTTCTTTAAAAAATTTATTAATACTGTTAACATGACTTTATTTTTTGCTAACATTAACGCTCAACGGGAAACCGAAACTTCTTGTCTCCAGCAGCCATTACATTGACGTCATCACTTCGCTGGCGTATTCCAATCATATATATTATTTCTCCTGTCAACATCCCTTTTTCTCAGAAAATACGAAACGCAGAACAATGAATGAGATACCATATGAAAGGTTTCTGAACCGGCTTCTGACATAGCACACTTACATTTCTTTAAAACATGTTTTTCGATCAAAAAATGCTGTTAATTAAAAATTAAATCGACATTGTTTTCATAAATGAAATGAAAGGTTTTCATCAGTGTTGCCATAAAAATAAAATACTGCATTATCGGATGACGTCATCCTCTAATGCAATTAAAATACGATTGTTAATTTATTTCTTGCGCGTACTTTTGAAAAAAAATATCGAGCATTTAATCGGGTTTTTATTTATTTTTTACGCATGCGTAACCTATTGTTTATTTGTTTTCTTTGTTTAATCATGGCTGTGTGTATGCGTACTGTATCGGAGCACCAGTAGATTACGTAATTTAAGGATTATCTTCCAATTAGATATACATTTCATTAGGGTTTACAAAAATTGTATGTATTTATTTTTTAATGTTTCATTAAGCTGTTAATACGCCAGCGAAGTCTGACGTGACTTAAATGGCTGACGGACCATAAAGCTTGGACATCCCATGTTTAAGTTCCCTACCAAATATTGATTTATGTATTTAAGACATTTCAGGAACAGTTTTCAAAATCTGAGGAAATGCTTTCATATGAATTCACGAAACGTCTGATTCAGTGTTTCAATTTTTTTATCATTCATTTTTTTTTCAGTATAGGGCTATAGGGTCTTGGCAAACTAAAGAAATGACCTTGGCGAGAGAAGAAAATTGGGCAACAAATTTTCTGGCGATCTATTACCATTTTCTTATACACAAGCCATATATTATTTCTCCTGTCAACATCCCTTTTTCTAAGCAAATACGAAACGCAGAACGACGAATGAGATACCATATGAAAGGATTTTGAACAGGCTTTTGACATAGTACACTCACATTTCGTTAAAGCAGGTTTCTTGATTAAAAATTGCAATTAATTCCAAATTAAATCGGCATTGTTTTCATAAATGAAATGAAAAGTTTTCCTCATCTTAGTGTTGCCACACAAATAAAATACCGCATTATGTGATGCTCAACAATGACTATAAAAAAAGTAGTGCAATCGTGGCATGTGTAATAAGAGTACATTATTTACATAATACACAATGCATAGAATATGTAATAAGTACAACAAGTATAAAGTGTGATGACAGCGCACGGATTTGTTTTATGTTTATGATTAAAAAGGAAAATTGAAATGTTTAGAAGAAAAAAAAAACACCATCAATCCATCGAAGTAAAATTGCAGTTAATTAAAATTTAAATCAGCATTGTTTTCATAAAAGAAATGAAAGGTTTTTCTAAGTTTTCCCAAAGCGAGTGACGTCATCCTCTATTGCTGTTGAAATTACGATTGTTAATTTTTTCTCGCGCCTGCCTTTTGCTAACTTTGATTAGTTTTTATTACAACTTTAATGGAATAACTGAGATGATATTCTAGCTTCACTAATGTTGTTTGCAGATATTTTTTATCCTTAATCTTTCTTTAAAAGTTTAAACCTGCATCTCAGAAATATGAGATATTGCTAAAAAGATTAGACTGCAGTGCGAAATCCTCGTACGGGTGCACTGGTACATTCTTAATACTTTAAATGTGAAACCATTTCATTTATCCAGAACATAATTTCATTCATATGTCTAATTTATCAGGCTTTTATTTTAAACTAGATTATGTAGGTAGTTTTTTCCCTCTTTGTGAGTGCTATTAAACAAGAATTTAATGATAGCATTTCAGTTATTCTTTTTTTGATAAATGAAATCTTTAATGCAGTTTTTATTGTTGAAAACGTTTTTAAAAGTATGATTCAATATATCCATGAAATTTGAAAAATCTGTACTAAATTTATTATTTTTTTTATAAATGATATCTTAAAAATTACTGAAAATATGTTACATATATTACATTTGTTGGAATGTATTATATTAAACTTTTTCACAATTATAAGTAAATATGATTAATTTTTTTAAATATCAAGATTATATAGGAATTATTCACATTTATAAAACTGATGTAATTTTATTTAAAAATATTTATGGATGAAATTTTTCGAAAACAAAATCGATTCCATTTTAGCATGGTCTAAGGAGAAACAAAAAACAACAACATAATATTGACAATATTTTTAATTGGCGCTGTTTAAATACGATTATTTCTTGAATATTTGGTGCTATTTGTTAAAAAAAAGCCGCTGTACGTGTTATGCTGACAAGTTTTATTTACGTTTTGAAGAGTTGTTACCGGCTTGTTACAGATCGAAACGGCTTCCAGGCAGTAACAAATTTTTATGCAACAGTCACAACTTTGGGACGACTGAAGCCATATGGCGTTTCATTTCTATCGCGTTTGGCAGGATTTGTGACTGCAACCCGAATTGTTACTGAAACCGTTTCATTTGTATCCACGCCTGCTATGTCAAAATTCTTTCATATACTATCTCATTTGTCGTTCTGCGTTTCGTATTTTCTTAGAAAAAGGGATGTTGACAGGATAAATAATACAACCTCTGACAATAAAGTTCGGTGAATAGTCCTGTAACGTTAACGTAGATGAAATGTTAATGAAAGTTACTTTACTGTCCTTCGAAATAGTCACCTCCCATAACTATGCACCGCTGAGATCTGCTATACATGCCCTGGAAACTTTCAAGAAGTCTTCTTTTGGGATGGAGTTCAAAAGCTTCGTAACATTTCGTTGGATGTCAGGAATATCGTCAAATCTCTTTCCTTTCAAAGCGAGTTTGAGTCGTGGGAATAGGAAGAAGTCTGGAGGATTAAGATCTAGCGAGTATGGTGGGTGTTCAATTTGCACCACCCCCTTTTTTGCCAGGAACTGTTTGACAACTTTGTTGTGCGTACTGATGTCGTACCCTGCGTAGACGTTTCATGAAACGGGTCAAAATTACAATGTACCTTGCAGCATTCATCGTCGTTCCCTGAGGTAGAAATTCGTTGTGGATAATGCCTTGACTATCAAAAAAGGTGATGAGCATCGTTTTGAGGAATGATTTTTCTACTCTGACCTTTTTTTCAACGAGGTGATGCAGAAGAACGCCATTCCATGCTTTGCCGTTTCGTTACCTTTTCTTTTGCAAAGGAAACGCTGAGGTAGACATGCCGTTACGCAGCCATCGAAGATAATATGAGCAGCTGTCAGAGTTCGAGAGGGAAGAATCATCGGGATGATGGAAGCTGGGTGGTCAGCCAACGCCCCGCCCCCCTAGAGATAATGCCTCAGGACTGGCAACACCGGATTGAATGACGTATTTGCAAATCGGCCATTCACCCTTCCCTTCTTTGTGCTGCAGCATAAGGAGACGGAGCACGTTGTAGCGGCAACGTGCTTCGCAATCAGAAAGTTCTTGTCTAATTAATTATAATTTGATAAAAGACCGGATTGTTTTCAATTAAGGTAAGTACTTATTTACAGTATATATGTGCATTTTTATGAATATTAACAATGTTAATCACTATCTATTAAAATATGTTTACTTTTGTCCTTATTGCACGATTAGGCTTAATCGCACAGCTTTGTTGAAGCAGGTTATGTGAAAAATATCGTATTATTTTTGCACTATTTGTTTATTTAAGAAATAATTAACATTTCGCGCAACAATTTTTGTATATTCCATATGTAATATCCAATATTCAATATGAATTTGCTTTATTTGTAAATGCAATACTTTTTAGTTAAAAACTGCCATTCTTTTCATGCATATGAATAGAAAATTGTGCATTATAAATAATTTCATATTTGTTCGCTTATGATAGCTTTCATATTTTTCAATGCAATTCTTTGTAAAGACTTTATGATTTATGATTTATGCAAATATTTTTAATACTGCTATGAATTAAAAAAAGATTTCAAGAAACATTTGCAGGGGTCTGTCCAGACTTTTTTCACAGGGTCCTGTTTTTGTAAAATTGTGAACAGCTTCTTATATATTTGAAAAATATAGACTTAATTATGTGAATTTGAAATTATCGTTATATTCAGGTTCTTATTATACATTTTTATGAAGATATATGGATGTAAAATTCGTATATTTTCTTTATATATGTAAAAGTGACAGGTCAGATTTTACTTTTAAATGATTAATTTGTGAAATGTTCGGTTTAAAGATGGAAAAATTTTGTGAAAAACCTATTTTTAAGACAAATAATTTTGTGAAGGGTGCTATTTTAGGGAAAATAATTTTGTGAAGGGTTCGCTTTTAGGGAAAATAATTTTGTGAAGGGTCCTGTTTTGAAATGAGAAATTTTGTGAAGGGTCCTTTAAAGGACTCAATTTTTTCCTAAACAGATCCGTGAGTTGTTTCTCATAAAAAAAAATCTAAATTTTATTTATAAAAATAAGTTTTGAGAAATTCACGATTGTTTCATTCTGATGCTCCCCCTCCTCTCCCCCCCATGTTTAATGTATTTTATCGCTAAAATATTGATATATTTTTTCATACAGAGATTAAATTATAAATTTATTAACTTAATTAAATGCTTCTGTTGTCACTAATTCATATGCAAAATTATATCAGTTAGTGAAAAGTGTAAGATAAAATTTAATATAATGTACTGACTATCGTTTGATAATTACATATTTGATTTATTTCGCCATATATTCAGTTTTTCTATAATCACCAATAAAAATCACCAGATATATTTATTATTAGAAAATATTAAATATATATTTTTACTAATGTTGAAATGAAATTATTACGGCTAGTATTCAAATCTGCCTTTGCCTTAAATATACTACACTTAGCTAAAAAATGTTTTTTTAATTACTTAGTTGTTATATAAATGCATGTTACATGTATACCACACTGATTGCACCCTCTTCAAATAAGGTCTAAAACATCATAATTCCGATTACAATTTATTTTATTTTTATATTTATTATTACATAATTTATTATATTTCTGGGATTATATTTAGTTTATCTAAATTCTATCATTATGACATCATTATCATTTAGTTTATCTAAATATAATCACATTATTCAAATAAGGTCTAAAACATCATAATTCCGATTACAATTTATTTTATTTTTATATATTTTATATTTATTATAACTTATTATATTTTTGGGATTATATTTAGTTTATCTAAATATAATCACATTATACATATAAGATCTAAAACATCATAATTCCGATTACAATTTATTTTATTTTTATATATTTTATATTTATTATTTTTCTGGTATTACATTTAGTTTATCTAAATATATAAAATTAAGTTTAAAAATTTAATTTATCTAAATATAATCACATTATTTAGATGACCACGATGAATAGATAATTACATTCATATTATATGGATTTTTAGGTATTTATAATAATTATTTTATAATTAGAATTATTATATTACATAATAAAACATATTTGGTTACATTGTGGAAAAAAAATATTTATTAAATATTACATAAATATGTGTGTGTGTTGTGTATAAAATGCAAATATCTAGCAAATTTTTTAGAGCTATCATTTAAATTTTGTAATTACTTTTGTGTTAAAAATATTTAAAAAACTAATTAAAAGTTCGTTTTTATCTTATCATGTTTTGTATAACAAAAACAAAATATTTAAATATAAACCAAAACAAAATTATATCTTTTCAATTGCACATAACTAAAATATATATTTAATATTTTCTAATAATAGTAAACTACTACTGGTGATTATGAAAAAAAACTGCATATATGGCAAAATAAATGAAATTTGTAATTATCAAATGCAAATATTCAATCAAGTATTCCGCAGTGGAAGAGTAAACATATTTTAATAGATAATGATTAGCATTGTTAATATTGATAAAAAATGCACATATATACTGTAAATAAGTACTTACTTTAATTGAAAACAATCCAATCTTTAATCGAAATATTATTAATTTTCATGAAAATATGCTAGAACTCAAATATGAGCTTTCATTTGCACATTAACAACAACAAAAAAGTGCCAATGAAACCTCAAAAGATAGCTTTTATTTTTAAATAAAAATAACTATTTTGTATTTCAAACTTTGTTACATAAAACAAAATTTTCTTGATACTAAATCCTACAGCTTTTTTTTTTTTTTTTTTTTTTTTTTTTTTTTTCGCGCGGGTGTGAAAAGCAAATAGTGTCTGTTTTGAATTAGTTGATCTTCAATTTTATTATGGAAGTTAAAAAAAAAAAAAAAAAAAAAAAAAAGTCGTTTAGAATTTTGTTTTATTGTGGTTGCAGGAATGGTAGGATGTTATCAGTTGAATCATTAGCCGATCTGCCGTGACGTCAAAATTGAGCTCTTAGGCATTATCTCTAGGGGGCGTTGGGTCAGCACGGCGAGTAGCTCGTCAAGTAGGCCGTTCTGATTTTACTGTAAGGAGGTGTTGGAACCAGTGGGCTGAAGAGACGTCATTTACACGGCGACCAGTCTCGGGACGCCCTCGACAGACCAGTCGTCGAGAAGACCGTCACATCATACGAAACGCATGCGTAGAGCCAACTGCCTCATTGGCAAATAATACACAGGTGCTCAGAGTTATTCATAAGAAATAAATATAAATGGACAGAAAAAACTCAGTGCTTACCAAACCTGAAATTGCTTTATTGCTCTCTGACTGTTTTTTTTTTTTTTAAATGTGATATTAATCCATTAGTAAAATTTCTGGCTAGCAAGTGCACACTCTCAAAGCAGAAGAAGAAATTAAACTTCTACTTTCAAAAGTGACACCAGCTGGCCAATTAATTCAAAAATTGAATTAAAAGAAAAGAAAATGTCCATATTTCCCTTTATAATGGATAAGTCTTAGAAAATAATCACTCCAATTCGCGAAACACACGGCAGCTACACAACTGAAATAACTGTAAACTAAACGATGACTCTTCTTCTATTTAACTTATGATATTAAGCATTTTTCTTTAATAGCGCAACGAAATTATCAAAATAATCAAAAACAGAGCGGAAATCTATTTTTAAAATATCCATATCGTCACATGCAGCTCAATCTCTGTACAGTAAATATATAAACAAAACAGCGTCAAAACTGTATACACTTTGTAGCATTGTTATGGGCAAATGCGCCAAATCCTTTGGCGAAATATTTTTCGCCAAGGAAGTGCTGAAAGTGTATACACTTTGGAGTATCGCGGTACCGCCCCATCTAGGGTCAGCTGCGCGTGGAGTGTAGTGTAATCTGTACCCGGGAATGTTAATTCTGAAAGTTGGGTTGCGGGTTTCTTGGAGAAAGATGATGTCAATGTGGGGGTGATCAATGATAAAGGTTTTAAATTCGTTAAATTTGTTACGGATAGAATTACAATTCCAGGTTAAGATTATAAGTGAGGAGAAGTTAGAGGAACTATTCATGATTGGGTGTGTTAAATTCCGATGCGAGGCTGTCGAACTCGTTCATTATTATAAACATTTTTTCAAGTGGGTTTGTACAATTTTTTGTTTTCTTAGAGATATTTGTAAAACATTGAATAAATTTGTTAAATTTAAGTATTTCCTTCATCTCTTGGAATGTTTTGAAGATTTCAGAGATTTCTGTAGTGTAGTTAGAGTTATTAGTAGTGGTGGAGTGAGTGTCCGGGGACAGATTCTGGGTTTCAGTGGACTGAGTGGGTGGGTTTTCAGGTATGTCCGGATCTGAGGTCGTGTTAGCTGAGGATGCTGTGTTGGAGTTATTGGTGTTGGGAACATTAGTGTTTCTTTTGGTGTAGTTGAAATTGGCGAGAATTTCTGTCATGAGTTTAACATTATTTGTTGTGTTGGGTTCCCTACTGTTGGGCTTATTGGGTTGATTTTTCCTGAATGTTTGTGGTGTTTTTGGGCAACCTCTGTAGGTTGCTGGGTGAGGGCCAGAGCAATTAGCGCATTTAGGTGTTATTTTTCCAGTTTGGGGGCAATCAGGTGTGAGATGGAGTCCAGCGCATTTAACGCATTTAGGAGGTAATTTACAAATTTCTGATGCGTGTCCAAATCCCTGGCAGCGGTGGCATTGTTTAACTATGTTAGTTCCTTTGAATCTCTCGATGGTTACACTTAGATTACAGATTTCAGTAATTTTGTAAATTTCGTCAAAGTTTTCTCTTGGGAGCAAGTTGACAAGGTATATAGGCATTGGGTTGCCAGTTTTCCTACTTTTGAGCATAGCTGCACGGTTTGCTGTGAAGTTGTAATCTTTCAGAGCGTTAATGATGATGTTGGGGTCAGTGTATGGCGGGATGCCTCTGATGCAGACTTTCCGCGGTCGTTTTTCTAGTGGGCTAAGAGTGGTGTATGCTATAGCGTTTGTGTCAAGGAAGTTTTGAGTCTTACGAAAGTCGTTATCATTTTTACAATGTACTTTAAGAAGCTCACCGTCAAGTTTTATAAGTGGTTTTACTTCGTTAACATTGTTGATTTCAGAGGCAAGCTTGTGCCAGTGATCTTTGATTTCTATATAAAATGGGTGTATTTTGTTTTTGTTATAAGTTAGGTTCGTGTCTGAGTTTTGGGTGTTGTTTGGGTCTTGTGAGCTGCCGGGTAGGGCGCAATCCTGAGAGGATTCATGATCCATGGAATTAATTTCGGAAGTGTCCTCACTTAGGACTTGAAATTTGTTTTTGACAGGTATGTTAGCATGAATTTCTGGGTTTTTTCTTTTACGGCCATTAGCAGTTGTAAAACCGTCATCAGGGCTCACCAAATCAGCAATATTAGGGTTTAAATGATACATTATGTAAGGTAAATCTAGTTGGCTATCGTTTACTACATAGAGTTGAAAAGATTTGAGTCTACTCAATTTAATGGGGTCAAACGGCTCACAGAAAAGAAATGAGATTGAATTCAAAATATTACTCACAAGTGCCGGCTTTTCTGGATTGCTGGAAAAATCCTCAGTTGAGCGGATGCACTTCAGGTGGGCGTCCGTATAAATCAAGAAGTCCGTCACAATTTTGCGATGTTCCTCGTTGATAGTCGCCGGGAATTCAGACCAGGCCGTAGCAAAATCAGTATAAGTCCTTCCATTCATCAGTCTGCTACAATTGTCGGTGAAGTCAAAGGCCATTATTGCGCAGGAACGAAGCTGTTCTTAAAAGAACACGCTTTGAATACTCCTCCAATCCTCTGACGGGGAGAAAACAGCAAGAAACGAACGTGACTATTTGTTGATGACAGGGTTAACATATATTTTTTCATTAATAAATATCTATTTAATTTTACCGGGTTGAGTTGAATATTTGTATCAAAAAGATGTTATTTTAGCACCTCAGCTTTCTAAAGATAATGCGGACGCCAATTAATAACTTAAAGCATACAGAAAGAAGTCAATTAAGCTCTTAAGCTTTCAAAATACTAATAATTTATTCAACGGTAAAAATGTCTACCTTATTCCATAAAAATATTTAAAACAGTAGTAAACAATTTCTAATTCACGTAATATCTTACAAAAAAGGCATCACGAGAATAAAAGATGAGAGAATACAAAAGGAAATAAATAAAACATGGACGATAGATTTAACATCCTCCCACCTTTTGATTATGTCGTATAATCAAAATTTCGCATTAAATAAATACACTAGAATACATATGAACATTATAAATCGAGTCTCTCTGGCATTTTTACCATTCTACCAGACCTAGTCTTTTTAACTTGTGATTCGTCCTTTGAAGGCTTAAACTGAGTTTCATTCAAAGTTGATTTAGAAAAATTACTTTTGGTACAATCACTCGATGACACTTCTAAAGGATAAATTCTTTGAACAGGCCGAAGTATCTGCGAATGAGACGTTTGTAACTTTAAAAGGCGAACTTTTCCATCTTTGCCACGAATGAACTCCGTAACAAGTCCTAATGGCCAGTTAATTCTTTTCTTATTATCTGCTCCCACCAAGACTATATCTCCTACAGCCACTGAGCGTTGGAATCGTCTCCCGATCGGCCGTTGAATCAGTAGACCTAAATATTTTGATCTAAATCGATTTCTTAGATCCTTTTGCAGTTCTTGCCTATATTTAAATCTTCTAGTGAGAAAATTTTCCTCGATTGCATCGACGTCTGGCAAACCACACTCATGAATGTCTTTAAGAAACATGTCCGGAGATATGGGTTTGATAGATTCTTTTTCTGACATGTAAGTTAGCGGTCGAGAATTTATAATACTTTCATAATCAGTCAATACAGTTACTATCAACTTTTCATAGTTCAAACAGGCTTGTCCTAAGACTCTTTTTAATAGATCTTTCATCACTCTGATGAGCCTCTCCCACCATGCAGCAGTCGGTGGGTTGAATTTTCATTCAATTGAATTGGTTGCTCCATACTTTACTGTGTAACTCCAATTCAATCTTTTCAAAAAATTAGCTGCACCAATAAAATTGGGACCGTTGTCGCAATATATAATAGAACATCTTCCTCGGCGTGATACAAATCTTCTTAAAGCCATCAAAATAGCCTCTGTAGATGCTGAAGTAACAAGTTCAAAATGTACAGCTCTGTAAATAGAGCATGTATGATATGATAATATTGTAACCTAATGCATAATATGATAACCCAACTCTTTTGATTATTTTTAAAAAATAGAGAGCCAGTCATATCAAGGCCAATAACTTGAAATACTGCTGTATCTTTTACTCGATTTTCTGGTAGAGAAACAGGAGAAGATTCCAAATTCTTAAAATTAAATCTTTTACAAATGGTGCATTTGGATAAAACTGAAGTTACAGTTCTTCTTCCATTCAGAATCCAGTATTTTTCTCTGAGCAAATTTAAAAGAATCTGAGGACCTGCATGACAATTTTTGAGGTGAAAATGTAAAATTAATCGTTTGATAACTTCATGATTTTAAGGAATAATCATAGGTGCGAGGAAATCCATATTGTATTGTCTATACATAATTTTAGTCTTTACACGTATTATTTCTTGTTGATCTTTAAACATCTCAAGAGTTTTCAATCTCTCATTACTTTCACGGGAAAAACATTCCTGTTGCATCATCCAAATCATCTTCGTTTCTACTTTCTTAAATTCATGACTTGTCAATTCTCCTCTAATTTGTTCTTTTGGATTAGCAGAATTATGTCTGAAACGTAGTATCCAACCAATAAGACGCACGATTTTTTCATAACAGGAAAAATACCGGTAGTACCAGGTTTTCTCTGGACTTTTATCAACATTAACCAGTAATTTTGTAGACTTCAGTTTCTTCTTCATTAATGTTTTGGCATGTGATATTCAGGTATTTATAATATTCTTCAGGATATGATAGACCTCCCACCTTTTGCGAGATACCAGCTTCTTTGCTTTACAGCCTCTAGATGGCAGATCTGCTGGATTTATTTCACCAGGTATATGATTCCATAAAGCAGGGTCACTCAAATTTTTTATTTCTTGAACTCTCTGTTTCTAACAAAGACGGACCATTTCTCTTTTCTGGATATCCATGCAAGAACTGTCGTAGAATCTCTCCAAAAATATATTTCCATATCTTCCCAGCCCAATGCGTCAATTACTGATTTAGCCAATCTGGCACCAATCAGAGCAGCTAAAAGTTGCGCATTTTAAAGGACCTATGCGGGATTTCGAAGCAAGAAGGCATAATTCAACACGATCTTTACTTGCTATCCTCAAAAATATAACAGCAGCATCCGCATATTGACTTGCATCAGAAAATGTATGAAGAGTACAATATTTTATATTATCTGAGGTGAACTGAATATATCTTGGAATCTGAATTTCTTGTAAAATATTTAATTCACAAAACCATTCAATAAACTCATATTTTAGATCACTTGCAATTTCTTCATCCCAGGCGATAACTTCTTTCCATGTTTTATGCAACATCATCTTGGGACAAATCATAAAAGGAGGCGTAAAACAAATAGGATCAAAAACTTTATGTGCAACTGATAGCACGATTCGTTTAGTTATTTTTTCTAAATTTATATATTTCGTCCAGCTTACATTAACCTTTTAAACGTTTAGAAATCTGTTCCATTGTAATCCTAGTACAGCTGTTTCTTCGCCATTTTCACTATTTTTTCTTTCTTCTGTATGTTCCCATCCTGTCAACAAACCCCCCTTTAGCCATAAGACACTTAGAATCAGCAATAAACTTTTCTAATTCTTTTTGCGTATGGACACTAGCAATGACATTGTCAACATAAAGGCTTCTCAGCAATTGCTGTTCAAGATGTGGATCGTATTCTTCATCGTTTTTTATGTGATATTCTATGACGGAAGCAAGAAGAAATGGAGAACTTTTGACTCCAAACACGACTCTAGCATGTCGAAACATTTTAATATTTCTCTCTTCTGGATCGTTCCACCCCAAGAAACGCAAAAAGTCCCGATCTTCTTTCCGAACAGCGATTTGTAAAAATGCTTTCCTGATATCAGCTACAACGCAAAATTTCTTTTCTCTAAAACGTAAGAGAATTCAGGAATTAATTCAATGAGATTTGGTCCAGAATGCAAACACTGATTCAGAGATGGATGGTTCTGTATTCTAGTTGATGTGTCGAACACTGGACGAATGGGTGTTGTACTGCTTTCTTTTATTACTGGTCGATGAGGCAAATAGTTTCCATACAGATTCATTTCAGACTCGGAAATTTCCTCAATAATTTTATCATCAAGCCAGCCTGAAAGTACTTGTTCATATTTTTGATAAAGGTTATTGGTAAGCAACTTGTTTGTAACATTAATCAATCTTTTCTTGGCTAAACTTAAATTGTCGGGTAAATGTGGTATATCTTCCGTCCATGGCAAAAAAGTTTCATAACGATTATCCTCATTCATATTTACCGTCTGCAAATACTTCATTTCTTCGGCTAAATGTTTTAAAATATACGATCTCTGAGAACCTGAATCGAAAATCTGTCGAACAACTTTCTTTTTGTTATCTGAAGTGATTTTGATTTGAGTATCTGAAGAAAGACCTTGGGATTTCTACTGACATTAACCATATTTACTTCATTTCCAGACGATTTTTCTTCCCCTTTCCTTTCCTTTAATTTATTTTTATCGAGCATTTGACACATAACAGATGCATGTTTTTTATCACCCATGAAACACTTCAGAATAGCTTTACATTGTTTCGTTGTGTGGCCTGACGCCAAACATAAAAAACAACACCTTTTGTCTTTCAATATATTCTGCTTCTCAATAAAACTCATCTTCCGTGCTGAGAAACATTCTGAACTCAGATGTCTTCCGTTACAAAAAATGCAATTTTTCCTTAAGTCTTGCTTTGAAGAAGTTGTTAATAGAGTAGCAGCAGTTGGTAAATGTTTAGAAACATCGGCGTAACCTTTCCTTTTTCTAAAGTTTCTATCATCATCTTTTTTTGCGAATCCAAAACCTGCCACTGCCAAATTTATTCTTTCGTCGCATTCAACTTCACTTTTGATACACTTCATTAAATTATCTAGGCGTTTTTTCGGGTCGGATATAGCAGAAGACGTAAAGGTTCTGTTCCACGCTTTCAAAACTTCAGCAGTAAAACAAGATTCTACCATTAGATATAAGATTGAGGCGCATTTATCTGTTGTGACTCCCAATGTCTCAAGAGCTCTTAAATACAATTAAAGTTTATCATATAAGGATGTAAGAGAAAACTTTTCTTTTGACTGTACTGATATGATTAATTTCAATAATTCTCTAACATATATTTCAACTAAAAGATCTTCCCTACCGAAACGAGCCTGAAGACTCTCTAAAGCTTTGGCATAGTTAGCGCCAGTTGGCGGAAAACTATCTACAATTTCTCTCGCTCTAGATCCAGCTACTGTTGCTTGAATCAAATATTGGAATTTATTTTCGGGCACAATATTCTCATCAGTATGAATCTATTCAAATTGACTCCAGAATGGTAGCCACTCTTTTAAATCCCCATCAAATTGACGAAATTCTAACCTAGGTAACGTAAATTTCTGTTTAGAATCATTAGTTTCATTAACAATTGAAATGTACTCATTTTGGATTTGCCCTAACTTCTTCTCAGCATATTTTTCTTTTCTTTCGGCAACTGCGTTTGATAGAATTTCTTGTACAAAATCGGGATCCTGTTTATATTCTGTACTATTCAAAACTATTTCTTTTAGTGTTCTGATCGTATAATCTTGTGGAGTCGTTTCACCAAGTTCTTCTACTACAAACTTTAAATCAGCTTTTTTAATACCTCTCACGGCTTGAAACATCTTGCTTTAATAAATCTAATCCTGTCGCGGGCACGCCAAAATGTTAGTTCAAAACGATGTTCAAAAAGATGTTATTTTAACACCTCAGCTTTCTAAAGATAATGCGGATGCCAATTAATAACTTAAAGCATACAGAAAGAAGTCAATTAACCTCTTAAGCTTTCAAAATACTAATAATTTATTCAACGGTAAAAATTTCTACCTTATTCCATAAAAATATTTAAAACAGTAGTAAACAATTTCTAATTCCCGTAACATCTTACAAAAAATGCATCACGAGAATAAAAGATGAGAGGATAAAAAAGGAAGTAAATAAAACATGGACAATAGATTTAACAGGTACCAAGCGAAAACTTTTAGATTAAAATCCATGTGGTTTGTCCTAATGTATTCAAAGTGCAGTTTTTTTTTTCAAAAGAGCTACACAGACATTATTCTTCAATTTATCGAGGCATTTGACATTTTATTAATGTACATCTGACCTGTGTCCTTGGCGTCAAGCGCCCGCTTATAAGTCATCGTCAATATATACAGGGACGAGATAGCACACACAAGGAAATTTACAACACACAGAAATACAGCAGAAGCTCCGCAAAGAGTGTGCAACAGAGTCAGCGGGATTCGAACCCGCTCTCACCTACACTCGCAAGCGGTTAGCGGTGTGATGATTTGACCACTCAGCCACGGTGAGCCCATCGAGGAATTTAAGAAGCTAAGTTGTTTTTGACTGTTTTCTTTCAAAAACTGTAAATAATGTATATTTTCCTCTAATTTTATTCTGAACATTTGACAGATTTAGAAGTACTAAACACAGTCATTTTTGGCAGAATTGACCCGCATTGTGTTTTTAAAGTCACCAGATACAAGACTCTTCTGTCAACGTTTCACTTACGTAATATTAATTAAAGAAAATCTCTAATAAAATAAATAAGGCATCTGCAAAATCATGAATAATTTCATGAATAATTCAATATCATGAATAATCACTTAATTTTTATGCTTTAATATACACTCATTGCCATAAAAATTTGCGCACCAAGAAAAAGACGTCCAAATGAAACGAAATTTTACACGCGTAAGTACTACTGTGATATACAGAGGTGTAAAAATTATTAGAATAATTGTGAAATTTACAATAAAATCTTGTTGTATTAAAAAAATAATACATTATTTAAAAAATATTGATATATTTGATATTTAGGGAGCATCCCCTTGTTTTTTATTGAAGATTCGGTAAATCTTGGCATACTTTGTATGAATTTTTGGCAATTAATTTGTATTTCGTTGTTATGGTGCCAAATTTGGATGAGTCTTTCTATCAGACCATTCTTCTTTGTGATGTTACATTTCTTTAATGTTTTCTTTACAATGGCCCAAAGATTCCCTATGGGATGCATATCTGGACTGTTTCCAGGCCATGGAAGTGTTTTTAAATTCTTTTCATCCAAAAATTTGGTCCCAGATGAAGCTTTATGGCACGAAGCTTTATCATGCATGAATATGAAGTCTCCATTTGGAAACCAGTCTTTTAACTGTGGAATTAGTCTTTGTTCAAGCACTTTTTTATACTGATATTGGTCCATCATACTTTCTATGATGCATAAACGTCCAGTACCCTGAGTAGACATCACGCTCCACACCATTACTTTAGTAGGGTGTTTAACCATTTGTGTTATGCAATTTTGGAAAGAATCTTGACTGGTACTCCTCCTGACATATTGACTGCTTTCTTCTAATATCGTAAACATTGATTCATCAGAAAAACATACCTAAAAGATAAAAAATCTTCTAAGGTATGTAATTTGGGGAGAAATATTCTTATGAAGAAATTTTTAATAAAATTTATAAACAGTTCTGTATCTTTAGTCAGTATGCAAAAAACATGATTTCAGGAAAAGAAATGGATAACTTGAATTCAACTGATTAATTGAAGGAAAATTAAGAGTTCTCACCTTGATTCAGTCCTTTCCAAATTCTCCTTGCACAATTTTTGCCCAAGCAATTCTCTTTTTTGCCATAGCAGGTGGATTTTAACCTTTTTTCGAGGACGACGAGCACCGAGTCCAGCTGAAATGAGCTTTCTACGGATAGAAGAATCACATACATTTACTCCATACGCTTGCATAGAGATTTTTAGTTCAGGACTAGTTGCTCTTCTGTTAGCTTTAGCAATTTGAATTAATTTCCTTTCTGTTCTTGCAGTAAATTTACTTTTCCTTCCGCATTTCCATACTCTAGAATTTTCAAATTTACAATTGGAATACAAAGATCTTTTTATTCTACACACAGATGCTTGCGAAATTTTTGCCTTTTTAGCGATTTTGTGCTGTGTATAGTGATTTTCTTAGATGAGACACTTTACCACACTTTTCTAGGGGAAATGTCACTTGCTTTACCCATAATCCCGCAATAATCCTTTGGCAAATGACAAAAATCTACCAATTAGTATAAACTAATCAAAACAGCGAAAAGATTTGTTTTAAGAATAAAATAATATTGATGCCAACTGAAGAAAAGAAAGAAAATACTAGCACAGCAAGCAGACGATTTTAAAATTTTATTTTAAATTCGTTTGCTAATCAAACAAATTCTTCCTGCAATGCAAACAATTTGATTACTTTGGATCAAATATTTTTCTTTTTAAAAAATGGCAACATTTAACAAAATTATATCCCCAAAATTACTGTAAAACAGTGAAAAATTGACTGGATCAACAAAACAAATTACCTTTCATGAAACATTGCAAGCATATACAATATTAATCAAGAAAAATTGAAAAAATCTCAATTATTCTAATAATTTTCACATCTCTGTAAGTAAGTGAGTAGAAAACCAAAGAAAAAGGATCATTTATTGCAGAAAAAAGTACAAATGAACGGGAATTTTAGTACTCTGTTGGACCCCCTATAGCGCGAATGCACGATGCGATACGAGCGGGCATTGAGGCATACAAGTTCCGTATGATGTCCTGAGACATCTCGTCCCACAGTTGCTGTAAATGAGCCTCGAGTTCAACCAAACACGTAGGGTGTCCAAATTACCGTCCCAAATGATCCCAGATATGGTCGATTGGTGACAAATCTGGGGATCGAGCAGGCCAGGGAAAGGTGGTAATGTGGCGGAGGCAGGCTTGTGACACCCTTGCTGTGTCTGGCCGAGCATTGTCTTGCTGAAAAATGGCTCCTGGGAGCCCTGCCACGAGTGGCAACACATGTGGCTGAAGGATGTCCTGGACGCGATACTCCAAAATGTATACACTTTCAGCACTCTTGTCGCCAAGTGAAGAAATCCGCAAAATCAGAAATATCGCCAATGGCAAACTGCGCAGCGTACATTCAATATTACAACCCTAGCAACTCCCTGTCTCTGCGTGCCGTTTCTGTAGTCCACGTGTATTTTTCTGGGATTTATTTTATTTATACAATATATTTTTTTATTTATGATTTACTTATGAGTATGCTTTTTATCAAATGTTTTGAAGTAGCGGGGAATATATTCAACCGTTTGAGAAATTGCCACAGGAAACATCTGTATGAAGAGAAAGGTCAGTGAATTTGCAATGTGTGTCTTGTAATTTTGTAAAAATATTATTTGTAAGGTAAAATGTAGAAATTGTATGCTGTTCGCGATAAGACAGTGATGATTATACCAACACAAATGAATGTAAAGTTATCTTATCGGCGTTTATATTTTCTGAATTGCTTACTTTTTAGTTTCACATATCTGTTACATGTTAAATAGTGGTGTTTTGAGTACTTGGTCTCGGCCAGCAAAATACTTTGTAGAATTTATTAAAGCAAAGTGATTTGTATCCTTATTTTCTTGCACAAATTGCATGTTTTTGTTTTGACAATAATTGAAAACTTTGAATTTTATATTCAAATGATAATTTACAAAATTTCATTTATTTTTAAGGTTTTAGGACCAGCGTCTACCGTGTATAAAATCTGCTGATTTAACTGAAAAGCTAAGTGAACAAATTTAATTTTTAAATTGCACCTACCATAATTTAATAACAAAATTTTTTAATAAATAGCTGCTTTTATTAACATCACGTAATTAAAAAAAATTGAACATTGTAATCAAATTAGATTATTTTTAAAAACCGTGCTATGCATATTTTATAGTCTGGCAATCAACCAAACCAATCAAGAAGCAAGTAATAATATTACAGGGCATAACGAATAGAGGGGTTCATGGGGCTCAAGCCCTCCTTATTTAAATAAAGATAATTTTTTAAGTCACACAAGTTGTTAAAATTCTGTTATTTTCTGTCTTAATTGTTTGATTATTCATCTCTGACAAAACTGTGCATTAAAAAAACAAAAAACAACTTAATATTAATTAAATTTACAGTAGTAAATAAACTAGTAAATCTACAGATCAAGAACTAAAGTGTCAATTCTGCAGTTTTACTTTTAAATCATTTTATTTAGTATTTGAAATACTCAGCCACACAGTTTCATTTATTTCATATTTGTAATGCTAATCACTAGGGATGCAATAAATATTCAGTATGTATTCGGCCATACTACCTACCGAATATTCGATTAGGCTGAATATCAAATTATTTGGTTTGCCGAATATCAAGATATTCGGCCAAACCAACCTATTAAAGAAAATGCTTTAAAAAAATATTACCAATTAAGCCAGAATTTGGAAAAAAAAACCCTGACAAACTCAGCTGAAAATGAAGCATTTTATTACATATTAATGGTTTAACATAAAAACAATTATAAATTTATATAGATCATTCTAAAATTCTATTATAACAAGACAATCTGTAAAAATGAAGCTCATGTTGTTAGTTTAAATTATTTTACAACTAAATAAGCATTCCTTAGGTATTTTTAACTATATTTATTCTAAAGGGTGCATAAAAACGGAAAAAAAAAATTGACTTTAGTGAAATATTTAAAGTACTAAGTTTTTTTTTTTTTTTTTTTTTTTTTTTTTCTCTCTAAGGAAACATTTTAATGTGGGTTTTTTTTTTTAGAGGACAGTTGTTTTAGAATATTAGAAGCTTTTATTGATGTATTTCAGTTCACAAAAGAAGCCATGGAGTTCTTTTTTTTTTTTTTTTTTTTTTTTTTTTTTTTTTTTTTTTTTTTTGTAAAATTTAATTGTGAAAAGGGTTTGTTAATCAAAATTGTCTTTGTGTTAAATATGATGTAAAATTATTTTAAAATTTAACTTTTAAAAACTTACAAATCCTTAAATATAGAAGTATTTACTATCAAGCACTTACTATTAGGTACATTCCTACTAATTACTACAAGTAATATACCAAGTAGTGTCAGGGAGTTTAACTGTTAAGAATGATGAGAAATAAGATTCCATTCACTAGTACTCCAAAACATTTTTTTAGTAACTCCTTTACCTTCCCCCTTGTCACAATAATTGGATAAATTTAATTCCTTTAAAATTTAGTAATCTTCTACTTAAAAAAGACAAATATTGATCTTGTAATAATGACAATATTAATTTAAACAGCGAATTATTCTCATAAATATTTTATTAATTATTGATATCCTAATTATTACATTTATTTGAAAACTAGCTGTTACCCGTGACTTCGTTCACGTATCATTAAAATAAGAATAAATTCATTAATTAAGCAAAATATTTCATTCCCGATAATTAGAAACGTAAATAATTAACTAACTCTTGATCACATTCCATAGGAGACAATACAATATTTCTATGTTATAGAGGCCTGGACATAACTAAGTTTTAAAAAAGTGAAATTTTGTGACAAATAATCACGGAAAGGAAACTGCAACCAATAAAAAAGGCGGGCCAAATAAAATCGTGGAAATCGGCGAATTGTGTAAAAACATATGTCAAGTTTACCTGGTAAACCATTTTACTTTTAACGCCTTTGTGAAACGTTTTAATAGCCATCCTTCAAAGATAATGGAAATAGTATATTCTTTTTCATTAAATTCAATTCTTGTGAATAGGGAGCAATAATTGTAGACCTAAATGCATGGAGCTTAAATTTGCCTCCTTGATTTAATCTATAACTACAGCGCCTATAATCTAGGCGCTGTACTACAACTGAAAAAAAAATCTTTATTTCTAAATGAAAATATGTTGACAGACGATATTTGTTCTCCAGAAAAAATTGACTCATGAAGTTTGAATATGTGAAAATACGTTTTTATTCAAAAAAATTTACTGTAATCAAGATTTTTTTTTTCTTTCACCATCTATTCAAATTGAAAATAAATTCTTTTTTTTTTTTTTTTTTTCAGTTTTAATGAGAAAAAATATATTATTCCGTTTCATTTCTTCTTTTTTATCCACAAAATTGGAATAATTTAGTTGCCATTTTTAGAGCAACTTCGTTAAATTTATAAAAAAAAATTAATAATAATCATATCTCGAAATTTAAATCATTTTTTTAAATTCTGAGAGTTTATGACATCCTCTGCGAAATACAAACAGGCGGTCAGATTTTAATATAATAGATTCGTAATTATTTTTATTTTCCTAATAATCATGGTGTGGTTTGTGGCAAAAAACTCTCATCTGTATGTAACTGATACTCATGCATAATAATCGCTAGCTAAAAAAAAAAAGCTAAAAACAAATATTTAAATTTTTCGTTTTAAATATGACGTGAAACTCATCTAATTTCTAAACTTACCGATTCTTGTATTATTAATTTAATGAATTGATTCACGCTCCTTCTAAAACACATTTGAAAATTCCTATTTTATTTCAAATATGACGTCACTTTTTCCTCAGAGAAATCTCTTTTAAATGGCGCATTTCTTGTTAATTTTCTTTTTCTGGCAATCAGGACGTAAATTTTAGCGGAAAACTCACATTTGTGTGTAACTGGTATTCAAGCTAATTATTAATCAGTGTCGATAAAAAATATTTCAGTTTTTCATCTTAAATATTACATCCATTATCTATTTACTTTCATTATACATTGATATTCATGCTCCTTGTATTATTACGAATATTAGAAAATACATGTTTTATTTATGACGTCATATTTGTCCAATCCGAGGAGGATCCTTTTCATAGTTCCATGGTCCAAGCGAAATCTATTTTTTAATAATATAATTATTGTTGCACTTTTCCTTCTAATTATAACGCAGTTTTTGACAGAAAAATATCTTTTTATTTTAACCGATATTCATACTTCATGTATAATAAAAAATACTCCATATTTTTGTTTCAAATATCACGGAAATTCATCTTCTTTTGAATTTTTTTAATTTTCAGTTTTCACGTGAAAATCGTTCAATTGAAAATTAGTTGTTGGGGAAAAATTATTTTTCCGTGTTTTTATTTTTGTGGCAACGATCAAAGTCCTAGCAACGATAAAGTAAAATGGTTAAATTGTATCGAAAAATGTCCCTTTATTCTCTATGAAAATAATGAAATTTTTAATTATTAAAGAAAATATTTGAATAAAATAAACAAAAACCAGCCTATGTTAATTTGAGGATTATAATCAACCTATATGCAAAAATACAGGATCATTAAATGCTCCATTTTGACACTGGCTTCAGCCTAACATTTGCACACAATGAGATTTATAATATTATTAGGATAACTATTTTGTTTCATCAGTGTGCTTTCATTAAATTCTGGTTCTAAATACAATCATCAAACAATTACCTGTTACTTTTTGTTGGGTGTCCATTACTGGAACAGAGAATGCATTGTTGGAATTGATTTATTTCTGTTATTTACAATTAAATTCTGATTTACATTGGGATGTGTGACTATGAGAATGAATAAATATTGTTGATAGATTAATATAATATAAATAAAACTAGAATGTAATTATTGTAACTATTAATTAAAAATATTTTTAAAGAAATTCCGGTACTTTTCGGTTAGCCGGGCGCCAGTGATATATATACATGTATATATACACACATACATATATATACATATATCTACATATACATATATGTACATACACATATATATATACATTTATGTATATATAAATATATATATATGTATATACATATGTATTTATATATGTATATATATCACTGGCGCCCGGCTAACCGAAAAGTACCGAAATTCCTTTAGGGGTGTCCATTACTGGTATATCTACCATAGCTGTTTTTTGTTAGTTAAGCCTAACTGTCTAATTCTTTTATCTTATTTGGTCTTATTTTTCAAAAATATATATAAATTTTACATTATTTTAAAGAAAAAAAAATAGAAAATTTATTCAGAATAAGAGTTGCAAGCAATATGATGGACTAAAACTCACCTGTTATTTGAATTATCCAAAGTTTCTTACTATCATAACCAAATTACATCAAAAAATTTCAAAATGGCTTCTAAGCATAACAGTACAGCAGTAAATATTTTACTCTTGAAAAAATAACTGGCACACAAAACTGCTAAAAGTGAATAAAATTATCATTTGTATTAATCCCTTTTTGAATTATTAAACCTAATATAAATTAATAACTAAATGCCTCTGTTTTGAATACCAACAATAGCTTGCTTTTATAGCTGGGTCATTCCAAAAATAAAGCACCCTTTTGGGGTCCGACACTTTGTAAGGTTATATTTCCCACAATTTTGTTCCAAAATTAAATTCAAATACTTGAAAAGATATTTCAGAAATATTTTTCTTTAATGCAATTCTGAAATTTTAGATAAATTGCATTTATTAATTTTTAAATAGCTTTACTTAAAATTGTATCCTATAAAAAGCCTTGTCCCACGAGCAATTTTTTATTTTCAAACCATCATTTTTCACCATATATATTTTAAAAGGTATGTCTGATTATATTTTTGAAGTCTCTGTAGTCTTATTATTATATCTACATACTTTAAATATATATTTTTAGATATGTTTTCATTTTATAAGGAAAATTCTTGTGTCCCCTAATATTTGTCCCCTGTGTTACTTCTACTTTGTTCTTAATATTATAACAAGAATTTGTAACCTAAATGTTGTTAACAACAGTCAGTCATGCTCTTTTAGAGCTATCATTTATCTTAAGTATTCATTATTTCATATGTTAAATTTTGAAAAATATTATCTGAACTAAAGTGATTTTTGAAGGTAGGTGTGTTTTTTATGTGTCCCCTGTGTTACCATCAATTTACATTAATAATATATATATTTTTTAATTAATTTCGGTATAAATTGTACATCTCAGTTAAAAGAAAACATTCATATGACTTTGGCATTGTTTCTATAAAAATATAATTATAAAGATAATATTTTATTTCATTTTGTCCCCTGTGTTACCATGATGTTGGTAACGCAAGAGACAATGAGGTAAAACAGGGGCTTAATTTATTTTTTTAGGCAATTGTGTGGCTAAAACTTACATATAAAGTTTTGTGTGTTATTTTAACTAAAAAAATATGCATATTGTATTATTATTAAAGTTAGTTTTTTCTAAGAAGGTGGAAAATATCATCATGCTTCTTTTACTGCAAACAACCAATTTTGTGTTGTAGCTGCTCTCTCAGTTCACATTAGAAAATATGAGAAATAAATTTCTAATTAATATATAAGCACATTTCTATGATTTTTGCATTCTTAGTACTGAACATGTGTGCACTTTGTTACTTTGGTGTCCCCTGTGTTACCGTATGTCCCCTGTGTTACTGACATTTTTTTTGTTTTAACAAAAAGAAAAAACTTTCGTAAGATTCAGAGGATTAAATATGCAATGACTAATATGTATAAATAAGTTTGACTAAAATTTTATTATATTGCTATGCGTTTTACCTAATTATGTAAAGTTTTATATTGTGAGAATACTAAAAAGGTAACACAGGGGACATAATATGTCCATTTTGTGAGAAAATATATTCATAAACAAAAAATTATGTGGCAGTGAGAAAGAACATTCATATCAAAATGTTAAAATTGTAAAAATACTTTTTTACTTTCATAAGACAAAATGGGGAGATTATTTAAAATATGGTAACACAGGAGACACTTTTCATTCAATGTGCCTACATTTCTAAGTGTAGTAAATAATATTTTAAAAAAAGTGTGCTGCTGATATTCAATTTCTATTTTTGAAGGTGTATACAATCCTCTCAAAGATTTTTTTACTTCATTTTTTGTGAAAAAAAATTTGAATTTTTTTTTTTCGAAAGGGACGTTTATTTTTAGAATGACCCAGCTAGCACATTTATCAAATGTTCACCCTTTATCACATTATTTTACTTCATCTGAGTTTCTGGTCAGTGTACTGAATGAAGAACTGGCACATTTTTTTTTTTTATATATATATATATATAGTGTGTGTGATAAGTTGTAAGATAATTATTTCTCACTTTACATATGGGTTGTGGAGCAATCTTATGATTTACTCATTAATATATATATATTATGAAATTTTAATTTAATAAACAATATTTTAGAGAGATCCTGGAATGGTTATCTACTTCATATCTAGTATATTGTTATTAAATGGAAGTTTTATAATATATTTCTGTTTCAAACTTTTTTTCAACCAAACTTTTATTTATTTATTTATTTTTTTAGTTTCAATTTTGTTGTTGTTAATTTATGCCCATTGGAGGATGTACACATCAGACCAGGTCCTGAAGTCATTGAATTCACCCAGATGTGCAGCTTCAATTTGACGAGACACCATGTGGGCAGCAGTCTGACCTAGCGTGACACTTGCATTCTTTCCCTCCAACTGAGAGTACTCTTCGCACCACAGATTTTGCATGCCAGTATGTGGCATTGCCAGGAGCCATCGTCTAAAGTATTAACCACAGCTGATGCTGCTTAACTCTTGTGTTTTGATGGGAACAGCCACTGTACAGCATTGTGACATGTTGAATAAATATTGCCTGCTGTGTATTAGTCTATTTGAATTTTATACGCAAGCAATATTTTTTCGACTACTGGAGAAATGTGCACTATGAAGACAATGAAAAAGAAGAAAGCTCTGTTCAGCAACTCATCTAGCAGGGAGAAACCTTTGCCAAAAGTATGTGTTTATTGCTTATGTATGATTTACCACACTTTTATTAATATTGCTTAAGATTTTTATTGAACTTAATAAAAAATTGTAGCACAACCCAGGGGGGACCTGTTGCCCATTCTTATTTCTGGCCCAAGTAGAATGTAAATACATATATTTTATCATATGTGAGATATACATTTATTTATTTCATCAATTTTAAACCCTAAATAAAAGTATGCTCGATATAAACTTTTTTAATTAACTTTTCAGCAATTTCAGTTTTAATTTTACAATTATGATAGTTCTTACACTATATACAGTGGATTTCTTAAAATTCGCACATTGTTGCAGATGTAAAGATTGAAACTTGCCTTCATTATAATTTTAAGTGCATTATTACATTCAAATTACTGTTTTAAAAAATATAACCAAAACAGTGACCAGAAATCTCTGTAAACTGTGGACCTGAATTGCATGTATTTGAGGCAGTGTACTGTATTCACATATGGCATGGAATTTAAAATTCAATTTTTACTATGATTTTCTTCTAACTTGTCACTTTTTTACTATTATTAAATATCTTGCATTTGTGAAAGCGTAACTATTGTACAAAAAAAAGTACATGTGCTTACTCTTAGTGTGTCCACTGAAAGGTAAATTTGTGGGGGTTTTTTCTAAAAAATGTTTAGGAAGACACTCAGTGTGACACAAGAAAATCACCATTTTTGCAGTCTGTCTTTGAGTGATTTCTATCCAGAATATTTACAAATTATCAAAAAATGTATTAAAATTTAACAAAATTTTTAATATGAATTTTCCTTGTTAAAGATAGCTGTGACCAAGATTATTGCCAAGTTTTATGGCATTATAATCATTTTAGATGTAGATGTTTGGTATATTTTGGACATTCATATTATATATATATATAATGTATACAGAGTGTCCCTGAATTCATGGGCCAAACTGTAAGGGGTGATAGAACATGCCTGGACAGGTTCAAAACACTATACAATCAGGGCTGTAGCTAGAAGTAAACAATAGGGAGTGCTCAAGAAAATGTAGGGGGGGTCTCATACTATTTCTCTCTCTCTCTGACATATGCATGCACAAACACAGATATATATGATCAAAGTATTATATAGAAAGGTAAATTAGTCTATATCCATATTGTAGGCACTATATTTCTTATTAAATTGTTTATAACTATATTTGATGCTAAGAAAAATAAAGGCTGCAGACAGGGATGTAATGGAGGGTATACGGTGGATATGCAGTATACCTTTTGGATTATTTTAAGGAATACCGTATACTCCCTTCTCAAAAACACTATAGCATATACTTTTTAGGGTATACCCTCTACCTAAGGCGTATGTCCTCTAGTTTTTTTACTACTACATCACTGGCTGCAGAATGAACATTTTCAGCGTTTAATTATACTAGTGAAATAATAAGTGATGATGTCAATAAGTAAATAAAAACCTGACAGTTCACCTGTTTCAAAAGAGTTACAACCTTTAATTTTATTCTGACTATTCCCTGCCCTTAAGGATTCTAAAGTTATGTTTTTATATGATAAAAAACATTAGAACAATCAAGAGTATATTTTGCATTTTAAAATTATTTTTGTGTCTAGTCAAAAGCTAAAACCACTTGTATTTAAATTGGCTATAACTCATTAGAATAACTTTGTTTTATGCTAATAATGGAAAATGCTACAAAATGAAAAATTTCAGTATATAACTAATGCAAAAGTGAATGTTTGCATCAGCAAAAGATTGCTAATCCTGAGTATGTGCAGATAGGATGCGCACATATTGAAGCACTTATTTGCAGTTTTTAAACAAATGCTGCAATTTAGTATTAATGCAAAACTGTAAAAAGCCCCCAAAACTAAGTTCAATTTTTGAAGATAGTTTCATTTGGATTTTTGAAACAGAATTTCATTTGGTGGCCTTGGCAACTTTCCCACTGACACGGCTCACTGAAACCATAATTTTGCATCAGGCGAAAAAAATCACTTTTTAAAAATGAAAGGTTTATGAAACTTTAAATTACATATATGTCAAATACGCTCGTCGAGCATTTTAATTAAATTTTGTAATAGATTAATTTTGTAATTCAAAAGAACGTTAACTATTTTAATTTTAAGGAATTCTTTCTTATTCCATTATTTCCCATGTAAATTTGCATTTAAAAGTAATTATTACTAGTAGAATGCACATTTATGAAAATATATGTATTTTCTAAAGTACAATATATTATGCTTTAAGATTGTACTCAAGTTCAAAGTGACAACTTTCTGACTCATACCCAGTCTTTTTTTTTTCAGTGCAGTGTGCACAGCTAACAATTCATGGATGTTTTGACAGAGCTTTAACATGATGCAGGGTTCCCAGCGACATGGAAAGTCATTGAAAATCTGGAAAGTCAGGGAAAGTCATGGAAATTAAAAAATATATAGGAAAAGTCAGGGAATTTACAAATATTTCCTAAAAAGTCATGGAAAGGTCTGGGGAAAAAAAATTTGAATTTGAAAACCTTTTTCTTTCAGAAAATTGTTACTATATTTCTCGCTACATGGCACCTGTGAAAAATCTCTAGGCTCTTGTCGATTTCAAGATCGAGAAATTCCTTCAAATGCAATGCAGATAATTTTAATAGAAATTTGAATAAAAATTTGCTCTAATGATCAGATTTTGACGAAATTGAAATGGGACCACTTGGGAATCTTACTCTTTTAAACAAAAGAAAAATTATCAAAATCTATGCACATTTACGAGAGTTATGTGTGAACAACACCAAAACATACATACGGGTCAAATTGATAACCTCCTTTTTTTACGTCTGTTAAAAAACCATAAATATGGACAAAAGTTTTCTACATTTTTTAGACTTTTTCATGACATTTCACGTTCTAGGCTTTGTTGTATGGCATTCATTTGAAAACTGGCAAAGATGTCTTTTGCATTATAGTATTTTATAGAATTTCATTTTGCAATTTTCTTGAAAGGTGCTTGAATTTTCTCCTGGAAAGAGAGTATGAACCCTGTTTTTTAGGTTGCTTGTTATTTTGTGTTATTTAAAGCAGATTGTGTGTATGCCCGTTTGGTCATGGAATGTTTTTGGATTGGGTCAGGGAAAGTCAGGGAAATTGCCAGACATGTTTTGCTGGGAACCCTGTGATGTGAAAAATGATAGTGTAAATGAAGATGACCACGATCCTGAAAACCTTGAAGACAGCAATGTAATTCAAACATATCAAGACGCCTTATCAAAGAAATTATACTGATAATAACAGACTTACAATGTCTTACTGAAGAATGCATGTAAACCAAAAGAAAAAACAACTATCAATAAAAGATTACTTTTTAATTCTATAAACTACTATGTGAAATATGTAATTGTATTTGTTAAATAAATGATTTTCATTAAATTTCAGATTTGAAATAATTTTGTATTGGTAATATTTATTTTTGTGTTTAAGTGTTTTTTGAAATTATTTGAAATAACAAATTTAATAACAAGTCTAATTTAAAAAAAATTTCCTTTTAAAAAATGGTACTGAAAGGTTACAAGTGTAAAAAAATATACGATTTACTCTTTTTTGGTGCGGGGGAGGGGGCTATTTGCATAAGGCGGAATATTGTCTACCATGGAAAATTTTCTCGGTCCCAATCGATTCTGCCTTAGACAGAGTTTACTGTATTTAGTTGACTTATGTAAATGTTAATACAGTATGGAATTGTTTATCCAGAAACCAGATTCAGATTAATCTTTGATCTTGATTGAATCTGATTCTTAATCTGTGCAATCAAAGAATTAATTTGAAATCAGAGACAATGACACAGCCACATGTATTTTAAAATCTGATCAAATGGATGTTGCTTTAATGCCTAACCAGTTATCTGAACTACAGCTGACCCCAACCATTCTGGATAAATGGTTCTATACTGTATTTAATATATTTGTGGTGACAAAAAATATAAAAGGTTAATTTTCTTAAGGTTTATGAGTTGTATTACAATTTAATAAATAATATTTTAAGATTCAGAGTTATAAAAATTAAGTGCTAAAACTTGAATGAACTTCTCAGGAAAAAAAATGGCCAAACCTCTAAATAATAAAATTTTACATTGCATTCTGTTTTAAAATTAATTTTCTGAAGGTTTATAAGGTGTATTAAAATTGAATAGATAATATTTTAAGATTCAGAGTTTATAAAAATTAGATACTAAAACTTGAATGAACTTCTCCTGAACAAAAATGGCCGAACCAATAACTAATAAAATTTTACATTGCATTTATACCCCACTCCACCACCACAAAAAAAAAAAAAAATCTCGTCTCTTTCCATTTCAAGGTGTTTTTCCATCCTAGGTGACAACTTAAAAATGCCGTCTCATTTTTTTTATCCAGATTCGGCTGTAGAAACTGCAAGATCAGGCAGCTGCCCAGAACATGAAAAACTAACAGGTGGAAAATTCACAAAATAAAAACATAATAGTTGTTGTTTTGTTGTGAAGTAGCACATAATTTTGAAAATTAGCGTTAGACTCAGGAAAATATCGAGACATATCAGTCTATGGATAGGAAGAGCCAGTGTTGAATTCAGACATTTTTTTCTGGGAGGGATTTCTGTGGCTCTGGGGGGGGGGGGGGGGGAATTGCACTTTTTAACCATTAAAAGCATAAAATCTTAAATCATCCAGAGGGGACATTTCAATGCTCCAGGGTGAATGTCCCCCAGGCCACCCCCTGAATTCAACACTGGGAAGAGCATTATAATTGACAGTTCCATGAAACTGATGTGGATATTACACAAAGATATTTTATTTTGCTGTAATGGAATTCATTGTTATGCCCACAGTATATGTTGGTCTTTGAGTTCTTACGACAATGAGACTCAAATCACTGATTTTAAATGCTTCAATTCTAATTCTAATAATTTGTAATACTACTACAATTACAGTATCATTTGGGAAAATGAAATATTTCTACAATGGAATGTTGTCTTAAATGAAACAATTACATGGTACTAACAGAAAGAACTCCAACAATTATACATGCTAAGACCGAAACCAGTTGGCAGGTTTTTGACAGTTTAAACTGTTATGTCAAAAACTTCAATTATACCTGCTAAAACTGAAACCTGTATAAAGCATAATTTTTTCCTATTCCTTTCGATTCAGTTTTCACAGGTTTTAATGAATAAATATTTGACAATTTGTATTTTATTATTACATAATTTTAATTTTAAATTAGTCATCTATTAGAAACGTAGTAAAATTCTCTTTGTAAATGTACTTTGCGGAGGAAGGTTTGGAAGGAAGGAGAAAAATCCATGTTTGCCCCATGTGAAAAAAAAAAAAAAAACTAGTTTCGGCCCTGCGTGAATGGCAAAAACTATATATATGATAGAATCCTGAATTAGCAATAAAGGAAGTATTAAGTAATTATACTGCAATCATAAGCATAAAATTATACACGCAAGTTTTGGTACTTTTATGTTAGCCTACACAAATTTCACCAACAGCAGCTACTATTTTTTGCATATGAAAATATTAAATTTGATACAATGATTTGGTGTTGAAATAAAATGTTTTTATTTGTGGTATTTTCTATTTTTTTGTGTTTTTTAAATTAAATGAGTGAAAAGTTCATATTTTATATGAAATAAATAAAATACAAATGATAGTGATGGGAACAATATTTAGTTATTTATTATCTGTGCCTGGTTAACATAAAAGTACCAAAGTTTCTTTTAAAAAGAGGTAACATGCAACATACAAAACATATTTTAAAACAATTTTATTTGTCATCTAAATAGAATTATATATTAGAGTCATTTTGAAATGAACTACCACTTTATGATTACTGTTACACAGATAATTTGGTTTAAATGCAACAAATGGTTGTATTATTGCTTTCTTGAAGGTTAACACTCAGAAAGAAAGTTGATCTTTTATGAGTTTCTCAATGTTTCAGGGGTTGGGGGGGGGGGGGGGTTAATAACTGGTGATTTTGATTGAGGTTACTTTTAAAAACTGAATGTTTTTTAAAAATAATTTTGACCAAGAAAAATGTCATTCTAAGGAAGATAATGTTAGGCCTAATGATCCTATAGTCAAAAGTATCTAATTAACATAATTATAATTGGATAAATAAGTAATTAAATATATAGCTAATACTCATGAAAGGTAATAAAAATACTTACTATTTTATAGGAACTTTTCAATAAATATAAATTAAGGTAGTAATTTTGTTTTCATTAACACTACTACTATTTTTGCCACACTTTGTTTACATTAAGTAAAGAACATCAATAAAGCTTCCTCTAGCTTTATTTTCAATTACAGATACAAAAGGTTTTGTAAAATAATTATAATACTCATGAGATGTCTAAAGGTAAAGACTATAGAAAAGACATTAATATTAATTTTTAAACTATTATATAAATATATATTAGAAGAAATATTTGTATTTTTATATATTTAAACTAGTCAAAAAGATTTATAAAAAACTTTGGTAAATCGATGTTTTAATTTTAAATTTCTGTAATTTGCTAACTACAGTAATCTAACACTCAAATACTTAAATGCATTTATATGCATTTAAGTATTTGAGTGTTAGATTACTGTAGTTAGCAAATTACACGTAAAACGTAAATTAATACATTTTATTATACATAGCGTGATATATTGTGTTATGTTATGACCATATCAAACCATGAACCATATTATCATGTAATTATGTTATGTTATAACCATATCAAAGGATATATATAGGGTAGTTGTGCCAGTAATGGACCCCCTTCCAGTAATGGGCCATTTTCAAAGTTTTGGATTTATAAAAAAATAACCAATAAAAATTTAGCCTTTTATATATTTTTTCATAATTCCTGTCCTCCTTGCTTGTTTTATATTCTAGGTTATTGCTGACACTCTTAATCAAACCAATGAGGAAGCAGAAAATAATGTTTCACAGTTCCACAGATTTTCTGTGAAAATCTTAATGAACATGCTAAGAGCTAGCTTCACTTAAACAATTCATATATTTTTTATTTTCTTGAAAAAATTGCATGTTTTCGTTTAGACAATAATAGAAAACTTTGAATTTTACATACCAATGGCAATTTATAAAATTTCATTTATTTTTCAGGTTTTACGAGCATGGTCCATTATTGGAATGCTTAATAAGTCAATTTCTAGTAATGGACACCCCATGTGGACATATTGAAAAAGCGAATTCAGTAATGTCCGTAGTGCATATTTTTTTTTTTATTTAAGTGAAAAGCTAAGTAATCAAATATAATTTTTTAATTTCATTTACCAGAATGTAATAATATATTTTTTTATATAAATAGCTGTTTTTATCAATTTCACGTAATTAATAATTATTTTTAAGATTGTTATCAAATTATTTTTTTGTAAGCCGTACCTTGCATATTTTATAATGCGGCAATCAACACCCATCATTAAGCAGAGAATAATCTTTAAGTGCATGGGAAAATGAGGGGCTCATGGGATTCAAACTCGCCCCATTTAAAAAAGGACAATTTTTTAAATCGCACAAGTTCTTAAAAATCTATTATTTTTTGTTTTAAATGTTTCATTATTCATCTCTGACAAAAGAACTACATACATAAAAAATCACTATAATATTAAATTTAAAGCAGCAATGAAAGTAGTAAATCTACAGATCAAGGGGCTCAAATGTCAGTTCTGATATTTTATTTTGAAATAATTTTATTTAGTATATAAAAAACATTCAACCTACACTTTCATTTATTTGATATATTTTATACAAATTGCTAAAAGTAATATATAAAGCAGTTTTAGGAAGTTTAACTGTTAAGAATAAAAATAAATATGATTCCATGTACTGGTACACCAAGACACTTATTTTTATTTTTTTTTTAAACTAACCCTTCTAAACTCCCCTCCTCAATGACTTAATAATTTGATAAATATAATTCTTTAAAATTTAGTATTTTAAACCTTCTATCTAAAATAATTAAAATATTGATCTTTTGATAATGAGAATAATTAATTTAAACAGTGAATCAGTCTCATAAATATTTTATTAATTATTGATATCCTAATTGTTAAATTTATTTGAAAATGACTATTTTATTTCATTAATATGCTTTCATTAAATTTTGGTTTTAAATACAATCATAAAATCAATTATCTATTATTTTTTGTGGGGTGTCCATTACTGGAATTTTGGGTGTTTTGATACATTTCTGTTATTTACAATTAAATTTTGATTCACATTGGGAAATGAGACTATGAGATTGATTAAATAATGTTGATAGATTAATATAATATTAAAAAAAGTGGGATATAATAATTATAACTATTAATTAAAAAATAATTTTTAAAAAAATTTCTTAAGGGTGTCCATTACTGGCACATCTATCCTATATAATATATTTTAATGGAATATGTGTTCAAAGTATAAAGCATTAAACAGGCAGTTATTTTGAAAATCTCCCATTAATAAAATAGATTGAAACCACTTTTATTTTTTGAATGGATACCAGCATTGCAACTTTAAATGTAAAAAGATATGTTATATAACTGTTTAATGTTATTATAATATGCACAAACACATTAGAAATAATACACAGGTGCTCAGAGTTATTCATAAGAAATAAATATAAATGGACAGAAAAAACTCAGTGCTTACCAAACCTGAAATTGCTTTATTGCTCTCTGACTGTTTTTTTTTTTTTTAAATGTGATATTAATCCATTAGTAAAATTTCTGGCTAGCAAGTGCACACTCTCAAAGCAGAAGAAGAAATTAAACTTCTACTTTCAAAAGTGACACCAGCTGGCCAATTAATTCAAAAATTGAATTAAAAGAAAAGAAAATGTCCATATTTCCCTTTATAATGGATAAGTCTTAGAAAATAATCACTCCAATTCGCGAAACACACGGCAGCTACACAACTGAAATAACTGTAAACTAAACGATGACTCTTCTTCTATTTAACTTATGATATTAAGCATTTTTCTTTAATAGCGCAACGAAATTATCAAAATAATCAAAAACAGAGCGGAAATCTATTTTTAAAATATCCATATCGTCACATGCAGCTCAATCTCTGTACAGTAAATATATAAACAAAACAGCGTCAAAACTGTATACACTTTGTAGCATTGTTATGGGCAAATGCGCCAAATCCTTTGGCGAAATATTTTTCGCCAAGGAAGTGCTGAAAGTGTATACACTTTGGAGTATCGCGTAAGAGATATAGTCTTGGTGGGAGCAGATAACAAGAAAATAATTAACTGGCCATACGGACTTGTTACAGAGCTCATTCGTGGCAAAAATGGGAAAGTTCACCTTTTAAAGTTACAAGCGTCTCATTCGCGCGATTTTACAAACAGTCACGCGTAGAGCGATTGAAGGCGGTGTCGAATGGTGATTGGCTAAAAGATGGCTACGTAAATATTGAGGGGAGGAGTTAAAACGTATGAAATCAAGAAGTTTCTTAAAAGCTGACAATTTTTATGTCAAATTTAGTATAGTGGTTAAAGCACCAGCCTTGTAGTTTTGAAATTACATGTTCTGTCCTTACTGGTTTTTTTTTTTTTTTTTTGCATTTTTAGAGTTTTGCTTTGATCTTTATTGAATTAGTTAATAAAGAATATTTATTAACAGATATAAAGAAAGTTGATTTTTATCAGTTGCTCTGCGATATTTTATTGTCAATTAGATAATTAAATTTTAATTAGTATTAAGTTAAACAAAATTATAATTAGGTTAAATAAAATTAAAATTTTTATTACATAAAATAAAATTAAAATTTTTATTACGTAAAATAAAATTAAAATTTTTATTACATAAAATAAAATTTAAGTTTTTATTACATAAAATAAAATTTAATATTAGATAAATTTCAAGAATTAAATTAAATTTTAATTCAATAGGCTATATTTTAATAACTATACGAACATTTATTAAAATGCAATAACTCCTAAACTTTCATTAAAAATACTTTTATATTAGAACTTTAGTAATAGATTATTATTAAATTAGCAGAATTAATTAATAAAAGTTTTCATCTTTTAAAATTTTAATTATATTAATATATTAATTATAATATCAAAATTAAATTATAATTATATTTAGGTTAAATAAAATTTTAAATTTTTGTTACATAAAATAAAATTTAATATTATTAGATAAATTATTTTGGTACATTTAGGCTAAAGGCAATTACAACCAAACTAAATAAATATAAATGGATTAAATAAAGCATACAATGGTATCATTTCATAATTATATTACATATAATAATGGTGAAAATAAAGGATATAAATGTATCTAACACTAGAAATAATAAATATAGTTATCCTTATTTTAATTTTTGGTGGTGGAAATGTTGAATCATAAAATGCCTATTTTAAAATCACAGCATGTCTTTTTTTATGTTATAATTAATTTTAATAAAAGATAATATTATTAAATAAATTTCAAGAATTAAATTAAATTTTAATTCATATAGGCTATTTTTTAATAATTATACGAACATTTATTAAAATGCAATAACTCCTAAGCTTTCATTAAAAATATTTTTATATTAGAACTTTAGTAACAGATTATTATCAAATTAGCAGAATTAATTAATAGAAGTTTCCATCTTTTAAAATTAAGAATTATTCTTAAAAATCTCTATTAATTTACTAAAATTCTTTGTACCAATTACTGGTTGATTTGTAGTTATAAAGTTGTAGAAGATCACCATATTTAAAGATTTTTTAAGCTATTATTTTGTTATTTAAATTTTTAATTAATATGTATATTTAAATAAATATAATTAATATTTTTATTTAAATATATACAATTAATATTAATAAGTATTATTATTTAAGCATATAATTAATATTAATAAATATTATTATTTAAATATATAATTAATATTAATATTAAAATATATAATCAATATTTTTGCTTAGCAGTTTGTTATGCATTCTCTTGTGGTTAATTAGCAAGATTAAAACTATGAGAAAAATAAACCAATCTATGTTAAAGAAAAACTAGAGTTTTTTTAGACATAGCTTGAAATATGATCTTTTGTTTCGGATGATACACTTTGTATAAGCCCAACCAGTACATGTATATGTAAATGGTTTGTAATGCGTAATGGAAAAAAAAACTTCTTTTATCACTATTAAAATCCGGAATCTATGACTTTTTGTTTTCATTATGACATTTTTTTAATGTATATGTTGTCTACATTAGTAATATACTTTAATGTCATTGAGATCTCAAGAATTTTATAAAAATTGGAGTAGCAGAAAATATCAAATCATATACAGGGATTGCGTTTATTTCAAGATTTTACATGTAAATTTTGGTACATTTAGGCTAAAAACAATAACAACCAAACTATATAAATTAATATAAATGGATTAAATAAATCATAATTTATATTTTTGTTTTAATGCTTCATTTTATTGACAGATGGCGCCACTACACAATTTGTGAGTATTTTTATTAAATATTTGAGAGTTTATGTCTCAAAATAAACCATTTAAATTATTTAAATAAAAAAAATAATATACATGTGTGTGTTTGTATGTGTATTTGTAACGGCTTAGAAGTTTTATGGGTTTTAGGCGTTCGAGTGTAATTTGTATAGCTTTTTTAATTATTTAATTACTGAATGAGTTTTTTTTTTTTTCAGTTAAATTTTGCCGTGGATACTTGCAATCTTTGCAAGTTTTTAATTGTAAAAAGAAAAAATAATTAAATATATTTCAAAAAATTAAATGAATTTGTATGACAAATTTTGTATTTTACGCTGTCTTGACTTAAAGATATATAGAAAATAGTTTGTTTAATAAGCATTTAAGTTAAATAAAAAAGCCTTTGATTTGCTATTTCAAATTATACTTGTACATATGGATTGTTTTCTTTTAATTATATTTACTTAATAATTTTTTGGTAGACACGTTTAATATGTCCTAAGCATCATTAAAAATAAACAAAACATGAATATGAAAGCTCAGACGATCTTATGAATCTTCAGCGAAATAAAAAATATCCCCTTCAAGCGCATTAAGCCCCTCCTACAACGTCTGGGGCAATCGACCAATCACCATTCGACAAAGCCTTTAATCGCTCTACGCATGACTGTTTGTAAAATCGCCTCATTCGCAGATACTTGGGCCTGTTCAAAGAATTTATCCTCTAAAAGTGTCATTGAGTGATTGTACCAAAAGTAATTTTCCTAAACCAACTTTGAATGAAACTCAAGTTGAGCCTTCAAAAGACTAATCACAAGTTAAAAAGACTAGATCTGGTAGAATGATAAAAATGCCAGAGAGACTCGATTTATAATGTTCATGTAAATGTATTTATTTAATGTGAAGTTTTGATTATACGACATAATCAAAAGGTGGGAGGATGTTAAATCTATAGTCCATGTTTTATTTATTTCCTTTTTTATTCTCTCATCTTTTATTCTCGTGATGCATTTTTTGTAAGATGTTACGTGAATTAGAAATTGTTTACTACTGTTTTAAATATTTTTATGGAATAAGGTAGACATTTTTACCGTTGAATAAATTATTAGTATTTTGGAAGCTTAAGAGGTTAATTGACTTCTTTCTGTATGCTTTAAGTTATTAATTGGCGTCCGCATTATCTTTAGATAGCAGTCGTGTTAAAATAACATCTTTTTGATACAAATATTCAACTCAACCCGGTAAAACAAAATAGATATTTATTAATGAAAAAATAAATGTTAATGGTTAGAACGTTGAGTCACAAAACGCAGAAATTAAAATAACGAGTGAGCGCCTATATGGTACTAAGTTTTCCTCGTTGTATTTCCAAAAAAAAAAAAAAAAAAAAAAAACGTAAATCCATCTGTCTGGCTCCTCTAAACGTTGCTTTTCGTCTGTATTCTTATAGTCTACGATCGTAAATTTTTGAAGTAGATTTTTATGACAACGTTTGACACAATTTTAATTTCAAATTATCGATATTTATATGTATACATATTAGGATGTGTGTAGATGTTATGCATGGTGAAATAAAAGTATTTAGATGTAATTTTTTGTGACCGAGCGTTTCTTTAAAATGTGTTTTTATGGTATTTTCAGTAAAATGTGTTTTTATGATATTTTGAGTTTGCAATCTGATCTCAAATTAGCTAGTGTTCCTAGTCACCATACAGAGTTCCCCAAATTAATGTGATTCTCATACATTACCATACTATGGGTATTTATTATTTGAAATACTTTTCAGTGGTTAAACATAACACTTTTTACACTGCTATTTAAAAAAAATTGGAGACAGAACTCAAAAACTTTAACTTGCTAAATTTCTGCTTTGATGTTTAAAAGCATTGGCGATGGATGGGGTTTAAACATAAAAAGACGGGAGGGGTGGAGTTAAAAAAATGTAATATGTTTCTGACGTATAATTTAAATAGACTGCACATAGAAACAAAAAGAGGATAAGGTTACAGCCAAAATTTATGACCCATACGCTGTCATTTAAGAAAGATTATGAACATCTAAAAGATGTGCTACATTGAAATTTAGAAATAACAGTATTTTCAACATTGCACTCACTTTGTGGAGTACCCGCTTGTAATTCTCTCTGGTGTTATAAATTTCCTTGTGGCTATCTCGTTCTCATATATTGACGATGACTTATAAGCGGGCACTTGATGTCCCGCACACAAATCAGATGTATGTTCTCAATAAATAAAGAAAAATATACTCATACATATATTTTTAATTACATTTAATTTGCTATTCCTGCGCCATACTGTGGACCCTCGTGTGCCATCTGCAGCTTCAATAAAGGAGTAGAATCTTTTCGGCGAGGTCGATTTTATCGATCGTGCACGCGCTCACATTTTTTCTCGTATCTTTCTTAATAATTGAGGTGTCACTTTAAATCTTTTTGCACATAATTCTGCACACCATAAACATTAAATTTCCGTAAAAAAAAAAAACTCGATTTTTTTTTTAAAGTTGAGAACGTATGTAACCCCTTAAAAGAATTATAAGAAATGATGTCGTTACTTTCATATCGGAATCTGTTTGGCTCATTCTCCCTGAATCGTTAACTTTCAGTGCCACATTTACCGCAAAAGCCAAAAAAAAAAAAAAAAAAAAAAAAAGCCATGTTTTTAATAAAGTAAAAATTTACCGGTCTATTTTTCTCCTTTAAAAAAAAAAAAATCTGCAGGCGAAGCCCGCTATTATACTCTGTCATAATAATATCTGTCATGTGGACTAAATGCGATATTTAAAAAAAAAAAATCAATTTCAAAATGAAACATGTTGTATTCTTTTAACATGATTTAAAATTAAACATGTTGTACCTTCAAAATGTTAAAATATGCCAATATTTCCATAATCGGGTTTTTATCATGATTGAATACTTTCCTCAAACTCATATGACGTTATAATCACTTGCAGACGTCATATCTACTTGCTTTCTCTACTTTGTGTTATTCTCCAACATTTGAAGAAGTCCGTTAAACTACCAATAGGACGTCAGATTAATTTTCTTTTTAATTCTCTAATGACGTCATATTAACCTGCTTTCTGTGCTTACACATACTCATACTCCTTGTATTATTGAGAAATATTTGAAATTTTCCGTTTTATTACCATTTTGCCGTCATATTAATCTTTTTTCCAATTGGTGAAACTTTTTATTTCATTTTCATATTTCACGTGGAAATCTTTCAATAGAAAATTAATTATTGCAAAAAGAATTTTACTGTGGATTTTTAATTGTTGGCAACTGTTATAACGAAAAATGTTTAAATTTAATAGGTAAAGGCTTTTAGATTTATGGGTTTTTTTACGTCTCTATATTAAAATAATACGATTTTTACATAATTTTATGATTTTCAGCGTGACAGTAGGTATTCAGCTGTAAGTACACAAAATTTCAAGTCTGTAAGCTATACAGTTTCTGAGAACCGGCTCTCTGACGGACAGACAGAGAAGCGGGACGAATAGGGTTTCGTGAGATGAACGAAACCCTAATAAATCGGTCAAGTGAGAGTATCACTCGCGCTCAAAGGGCTCCGTACATTAAATTTATTAATTACTAACTGCAGTAGTACAAAAAAACGTTGCTAATAGTTAATAAGACTTTGTAAAAACTATACAACGTAAGTTTGTGTATAGCTATATATACAATACTAGCAAAGTATAAATGTATGTAATGGACATTCATAGAGATATGAAGCCAAAATATCAACAAATATCACTATTCTGTATGATTTTTTTTTTAAACCTTATCCAAATATGTTTATAATGACTAAAAAATGAATGAATAGCGCCACATTGCACGATGATGTTGATGAATACATTGTCAGTAATGTTTTCTCTGGTAGTAGATTCTTGAACGATGGGGGAAATATATAAAAGCATTCATGCAATATTGAGGCGGCGAGAGGGCGGAGGGGGTGGAACTAGTGACATTGTCTTATGAGAAGAATGTAGTTTTAAAACTTTACAATACAGTTTTCTGCCGATAGACGGCGCTACGGTACGTCATCGGCGAGCCTAGGCTGCTTCTGCAATGGTTTTCAATGCAAAAAGCATTCATTTTTTAAATGTTTTTTATGGAAAATTTGAACTTTAAAAAGTTAAACAAGTAGAAATTTCATTAAATACAGTTTTCTTCACACCATGCATATAGTTTTAAATTTATTTGGCATTTCAATTGCTTCTTAAAAACTTTTTTAAATACGAGTTCATTCTGATCAAAAACAGCAGAATAGTCACTTATTAAAAACCATATATGCTTAAAACTTTTTTCTTTGAGAATATTAAATTTATTATTTAAATGAGTTCTTTTTCCTATTTTTTTTTTTTTTTCATAATTTATAATCAATAAAATCTGTGTTAGTTGTAGGAAAACCTTACAAATTGCTATCTACATTGGCGGATTTCCATTTTCAATCCAATTCTGCTTAGAATATCATTCAATTCAACAGCAGAGATTTTTTCTGTATTTTCAGTGGATAAAAATATGTAATTGAAATTTGATGTGAAAGGGGGGGGGGGGGCTAAAAATTTCCCATTAATCAAAGAAAGAATGCTTAAAATATGCTCCTTAATATGATAAAATTGTGTTAAAGGGAAAAAAATGATGAAGGGTCTGGACCAGTTTAGGCCACATAATATCAGAATCATTTTTCTACCCATGAATTTTACTCATTTATAGAGTAAAAGTATTTTGGGGCTTCACTCAAAAATGCAAGTGTAAGAACTTATTTTTTTTAAAAATGCCTCCTCCCGTTCCTGTCCCATCATTTCTAAAGTAATTAAGGATTTATTTAACAGTTAAATTTCCTGAAACTACTTGAGTAAAAACTAAATGAAAAATGTAGTCTGCAGATTTACTAATTTCATTTATATTATAAATCTAATTAATATTTCAGTATTTTTTATGTACAGGGTTGAAAAATGAAATATTTAAATAAATTATTTAAACTATATTAAAAGCAATAGATTTTTAACAATTTGTGTCGCTTAAAAAATTGTCATTATTTGGGGGAGGGCTTGAGCCCCACAAGCCCCTCCTCTGTATGTGAAAAATGTTACCTGCAGATTTACTAATTTGATTTCTACTATAAACCTGTTTAAAAAATATTAATGTTGCTTAGTATTAAAAAGGTTATTAACCAAAAGAAATTTATTAAAAGCAGCTATTTAGAAAAATCTTGTTCTTATTAGATTCATGTAAGTGCAATTTAAAAATTTAATTTGATTAGTTAGCTTTTCAGTTCAACCAAAAGATTTAATGTTACATAGATAAAAGTGCAGTTACAACAGAAAAATTATAAAACTACATTTAAAACTGAATTCTATTAGTTAGAGGTATTTGTAAACAGTTAAATATCTATAATTTTATTTATTTATTTTTGTGCATGGAAAGAAGTGTGGGGGGGGGGGCTAAAAATTTAATATTAATCAAAGAAAAAATGCTTAAAATGTGTTCCTTAGTTTGATAAAACTGTGTTTTAAAAAAATATATATGAAGGGTCTGGAAGAGTTTGGGTCCTGTGACATCAGAATCATTATTTTATCCACCAATTTAATTCATTTGTAAATTTAAAAATATTTTGGGGCTTCATTCAGAAGTGCTTTAATTTGATTATTTCGCAGTTCAATTAAATCAAAAGATTTTATTGATTATAAATTATGAAAAAAAAAAAAAAAAAAGGAAAAATAACTCATTTAAATAATAAATTTAATATTCTCAAAGAAAAAGTTTTAAGTATATATGTTTTTTAATAAGTGACTATCCTTGTTTGGTCAGAATGAACTCTTATATAAAAAAGTTTTAAGAAGCAATCGAAACGCTAAATATCTTTAAAAATATATGCATGGTGTAAAGAAATCTGTATTTAATGAAATTTCTACTTGTTTGACTTTTTTAAAGTTCGAATTTTCCATAAAAACACTTAAAAAATGAATGCATTTCGCTTTGAAAACCATTGCAGAAGCAGCCTATGCTCGCCTATGACGTACCGTAGCGCCATCTATTGGGAGAAAAACTGTATTGTAAAGTTTTAACCTCAGCCTATTCGAGTTTCTCCTCCAGGTATCTCCCTCCGTAGTCTTATCAATGAAGTATTAGGTCTAGTGGACCTTTTCTCTTATTTTGAGTGTAAAATATTGAAGTTACACATGAGACTAACTTTGTAATCCAAAACTATAAATTTCTTTAGGCGTTTTCAGTTAAACCCTTTTGCGATTTCCGCCATCATCGATATTATTTTCACTTATCCCTAGGGTTGCGCGTAGCATGTTCACAAAACCTACTCGTTTGGGAATGAAAACTCTTGTGATTGGATGCTTGTAGTCACGAGACATCGGAGTTAGGTTACCATAATGTTGGTGTTAGTTTTCTTTGCAAGCAAAATTTTTACACTTTAGTTTTAATGATCAGAAATGGCGGAAGATTATTCTGATGAGTATGATTACAAGATTATTGAAAATAATGAAGAATTGCGATTACCTAAAATTAAGATTCCAGATATTTGTAAAACAAGAAAAAAAAAATATGCAAAAGATTTTCATTTATACGCGATATTACTCCCCCACGCTCCTCTTCCAAAATATTTTTTTTTTCATACTCTTATAATTTACAATCTATTTATTAAATTCCATAATGGCAATGAAATATTACTGTTATTGAAATCCACAATATTTACTTATATATGTTATTGAAATCTATATCTTTATCGTTTTGTTGTGTGGGGTGTTTACCAACGTGGCGGCTGGTTTGTGGTGATAAGTTTGCTTCTGTATTCCCAGCGGCAGTTTACTACTGCTGGTATTTATTTTGGTGCTATATTGAGTATTTAACTAGGGTAAGCGTATTTATCCATATATCTGTGCCGATTTATAACATAATAGTGGACTTTGCACTGGATTTGGTCAATTAGTGTGGCGTAGCTGGTCTACGTGCCGGCATGGCAAATTCCACCTTCAATGTAGTTTCTGACTCCAGCTCGGAAACTGACAGTTCTGTATTCAACGCAGCATTTAACTCCAGCTCGGTAGTTCTGATAGTAAACATGGAAATGAGCGATGTGGAAGACGGCGGATCACAGTTTGCCGAAATTACTCCTCTCTTTGCTCGGTCTTCAGCACCAGTTGAAACATTGTTGGAAAAGGCGGCAGAAAATGGAGGTAAGGCCTTTAATATTTTTTTAACAAGTAAAGACTCAGCGGCTATCCCCAAACGTTTGAGGGCCCAACATTTCACCTCGGGATGTACAAACGGAAATAAGATCAAAAATTGAAAATGCTGAGAAAATTGACAATGTAAAATTTACCCGGTCCGGAAGCATAATATTCTCAACAAAGGACAAAATGTGTGCCATAAACATTAGCAAAATCACTTCATTTCTTGGAGTCCAAGTATCATCTAGAATAATATGGGATAATATTTCCAATAGATTTCTCTTGTTTAACATGCCGGTCGACATACAATTAGCGGATATTGCCCGGGAGATTAAGGAAACAAATAAAGTGCACATTCTCGAACTACGGCGTTTTCTGAAGAAGGGTAGTAAAAACGAAATGTCACCGATCCTTATTACAATCTTGGGTACCTCCCTCCCCCCAGATATAAAAATCTGGTTCTCAGTCCAACGTATTCAACAATTCATCGACCGCCCACGCCAATGCTCAAAATGTTACAAATTTAACCACAGCACAATTCGCTGCAAATCCGAGCAGTTATGCGCCACTTGTGGTAAACATCATAATGGAATTTGCGAAGACCCAATATCTTGCACGAACTGTGGAGAAGAACACAGGGCTGACTATAATCAATGCTCTCTTCGTCTTAAGGAAATCGACTTACGAAATTTCAAATGTAAGAACTTTCTGTCTTTTATAGAGGCCCGTAGGCAATTCTCTCCCAAAACTGAAGCCAAATCTTATGCTAAAGTAGCAAGTGTACAAAAAACGGAAGTGGAAGAATTCCAAAAATTTATGGAAGTACGCACTAATACTATGTTGAAAATTATAGTGGATCTTTTCTCCAAACAGTCGGAGAAGGTTACGGAAGCCATCACTAATCTTAGTAATATGTTGGTCAATTGCTTAGCAAAATGGAATGACTTTTCACCTGAGAGACGTAAACGCCTGAACCAAGGCAGCGGCTCTCAGACGAGGTAGCACCTACCATTACGAACATGTTTTTTTTTTTACGTTTTGTTGGCTGGCGATCGCGAGTTGCAACTTGCCTGGGTAACTGTTATATTTTGGCCTGTGTTGTCATTCTTATTTTATTGGTTCTTTCTTCATATATGGGGATAAGTATTGTACAATGGAACTGTCGCAGTCTTATGAATAAACTTCCTTGGCTAAGCTGCCCTCCATTTTTTAAGGCTGATGTTTTGGAGATCCAAGAAACCTTTCTATCCCCGGATAAATATGCCTCTCTTCCTGGGAAAATTTTGTATAGGTCTGACAGGCTGGGCCGCCCAGGTGGTGGACTGGCCATTGCAGTAAATAATAAATGGTCCTCTGCTCGTATCAATCTTTCTGATCATAGTTCGGCGAATGAATTGATGGGAGTCCGCTGTCACTTTGGCTCTTCTCAGTTAAACATTATCAATATTTATTCTGGCTCCGGACTGGTTGTTACTGACATAATCAATATCTGCCGTGACATTAATGGCCCGACTCTAATCCTAGGTGACTTTAACCTTCATCATCAGCTCTGGGGCTCCCAGGTATCGTCCCGTACTGCTGAAGTCTTTGTGGACTGGCTCTGTGACAGCTCTTTTTGCCTCATTAACTCTTCCGATCCAACACATGTTGCCCCGAGTGGGACATGCTCCTTGATTGACCTCTCCCTATGTTCAGCTGATCTGTTCGCTGGCACAACTTACCATGTAGAAGAGGACACGTATGATAGCGACCACTTTCCTATCAATATTCAGGTGGAAATTAGGACACCTTTACACCCAGGATCCACTCTTTACAAATGGCCTCTAATCTGCCGGATGGTAAATGACTACCTATTGCACTCGCCGGATTTAAATTATAACTCTTTTCTTAATCTGGTCCGCCGGGCTATGCATAACCACAGTCTTTCAAGGAAGTACCCTACAAAAGGTCTCCCAGTGTGGTGGTCATCCAAATGCAGCGGTTTATTGAGACAGAAGAGATTTTTCCTTAAGAAAGCCCGCCAGCTTGTGTCCACGGAGTTCTGGACAAAATTCAAACAGACTGCAGCCAAACTTCGGCAAGCGACACGAGACGCTAAACGATGTTACTGGGATTCTGTGTGCCGTAATGCTAAAGACTCGGGTATCCTTTATAAAGTCTTCCGAAAAGTTAAGAGCCGGCAGTCCTCGTCTCCTGATTCCCACCTCTGCCTGAGACATGCTGACTCCATTAGCTCTGAGGCGATTACTCAAGCGGAGCTCTTTGCAGGCCATTTTAGCGAGCCTGCTTCTCATGACCCGATCCCTCTAACCTTCGGTGCTGATGTATCCGAAAAGCTAAATCGCCTTTTTACAATGACAGAACTTAAAGACTCCATTCGACGAACGAAAATCACAGCCCCTGGTGAGGATAAAATTAGCGCAGCATTCTTTAAGGGACTCTCCGACCACGCCTTGGACTGCCTACTTCGTATTTACAACTCAATCTGGACTACCGGAGATATCCCTCTCGAGTGGACCTCCTCCCTGATCATACCGATACTCAAACCAAACAAACCTAAATCTGATATCACTTCGTATCGCCCCATTGCTCTTACATCTGTCATGTGCAAGATCTGCGAGAGAATGATCGCTCACAGAATTTCCAATCACCTCCTCGAAAATAATATCCTCGACTCGCGCAACCTTCGGTTTCAACCGTTCCGTGACAGCCAAACTGCAATCATGATACTCCACCTTGACATCAAGCAGGCTAAACTGGACAAAAAATTTGTGTTGGGAATTTCGCTGGACATCCAAGCAGCCTACGACTCTGTATATATCGATGGCCTGATACTCAAGTGTGCTGAGATTGGAATTGTGGGCCCAATACTCCATTGGCTCCACCGCTTCCTGTCCAGTCGGTGTATCAAGGTGCTCTGGAGGGGTTCTCAGTCGTCCCCTCGCACTACTGGTCGAGGAGTGCCCCAGGGTGCAGTATTAAGCCTGATTCTTTTCACTATCTTTCTGTATGACTTTTTCGAGGTGCTAGAAGGTCTTGGCATCAAGTTTCTGATATATGCTGACGATATATTTATTTACTGCATACACTCTTCCTTAGTTACCTGCCATGCAAAGTTACAAGAAACCCTACATCTCATCACCCAGTGGTGCAATTATTGGAAACTGTCCATCAACTCTGATAAGTGCCACGCGATTAACCTTTCTCGAAGAAATGCACTATGTGACTTTGACCTCAGCATCAACGGGGGCCTTATTGAATGGAGCGACGAAATTAAATTCCTGGGCTTTCATGTGGCTCGCCGGGGAGGTTTCAACAGCCATGTCAATTATCTGAGAAGAAAAGTATTTGGCCGCATCGGCATCTTAAAATCACTGGCCTGCAAGAGCTATGGAGCAAGATCTAGACACCTGCTGACGCTGGCGTCCGCCTCAGTTTATAGCTGCATTGAGTATAGGGCCGCGGTACTTAACATGACAAGCGTCTCTGTTCTGAAAAAGCTCGATGTCCTGCAAACAAGTGCCATTAGGGTAGCTTTGGGGCTTCCGAAGTGGACCCCGAACATCATACTCCGGAAACATGCTGGTGTTGTTCCGATCGGCGACAGGCTCAAAGGCCTTGCGAGCGGATTCTGGATTAAGCACCTGGCTTTAAGAAAGTGGTCCCCGCTCTGAGACAACGGGCTTCAAGCTGTCGCCAGCTGTCATCCATGCGTTTTGAATGTGTTCGAGGAATTTCATTGCCGGCCAGAGTGTTTGATGCGATTCCAATTTCCATTGCCTTTTAATAGGAGAGTAGTGCAATATCACTTATCGGACTTCCCTTTCCAAAGAACAGACCTTGCAGCTTATGCAGTATCTTCTCTCTTCGCAGACTTCATCCAAGAGTTCACGAGTCCTTGGGAAATCATAGCTACAGACGCTTCAAAGTCGACGTGTGCTACTTCGATTGCCGGCTGCTCCTCAAACAACCAATTCAGATACAGAGTCAATGATACAAATTCTATTTTCATGGCTGAGGCTCTAGCCATTGGAACGGCTTTTGATGAGCTGACATCGACGACTTCTTCCATCATCATTCTTACAGATAGCCTTTCGGTACTATCGGCCCTTCAGTGTGTCAATTGGCGTTCTCCTAAAATAATAATATGGCTGCATAACAAAATTCAGAGATTGTCTGAACATGTATCAAGCATTAATATCTACTGGGTCCCGGGTCACCGAGGGATTCCCCTCAACGAAAAAGCTGACTGCCTGGCCAGGAGTGTTACCGACGCGGATGCCTTGCTGGACCGGGTTTCTCCAGAGGACTTGGCTCGCTCGTGCAAATCAAACATACTGCGGCAATGTGATCAGATTTTCTTCGCTAGTAAATACCGACAGTCACATGGCAATATTCCCAACATTACACAGTCTTATTCATGGGCTTTGAACAGACGTAAGGATGTACTTATTTTTCGGCTTATATGTAAGATGGTAATCACCCCTGCTATGTTGGCTCGCTTTAATATAGCGGAAGATGGTAACTGCAGTGCATGCCATGTCCCAGACTCGTTGGAGCACATCCTTTTTTCTTGTATCAAATATCAGCAACAGCGCGCTTTATCCTGGAACGCCACAAATCTAAACAGTGATTGGTTTCGGTGCTTTCCGAACTTTTTGGATAAATTTATTTCTGGTGACTTCCGAGCGTCAACTATAAATTTCTTACACCGCATAAATCGGTTTTAATTGTGTCCCTTCATGGATTTTGACAACTGTTTTGAAGATTGTTTTGATGGATCACTCGAGACGACAGCCAAGCCGCTATAGGTCTCAAAGCCCCCCCTTCAAAGTTCAAATAGGTACTCTCAAATTGAAAAGGACTTCTATAGAAAAATTAAATATGGAGGTTTTTTATTACAGTAAAACTTTGTTGTTACTTTGTTTAATCTTACCTTTACCAGCATTACCATGTTTTTCCAAATGATTTTTCATGAATGCATCAAATGTTGCTAAAAATTCTAGGCAACCCAGAAAATTGCCATTACTAGGCTATCCTAAAGTTTCATTATCCCCAAACACAGAAAGTCCCCTTTCAACTAAAAATTGAATGCATGCAGCATGCCAATAATCACATTCTTTTGTATAGTCATCAACAAATTGAAAAACTAAGCGAGCATACGATATTGAACGTAAGGATAACGTGCACTCAGCATCTCGATGAGTTTTAGAATTTTCATGCTCACTTAATCTTTCTGATATATTCTTCCAATTACCAAAGCCTTCTTCACAGAGTGACTGGCGACTTGAAGAAAACAGTTTACACACATAGCAGTATACAACTCCTTTTGATGGTGAATAATTTGTGGGCCCCTGAAATTGGTGGGCCCTGGGCCGTGGCCCCGGAGGCCGGTGCATTAATCAGGCACTGCTCGCTGTAATATGCCTGCATTTATGACTAAAACAGTGGATTGCGCGACAGCTTTCCTATACAAAAAAATGCTTGTTTTAGTGAGCTGTATCACCTCTCAAATTTTGCACACGCGCTCAAAGCCCGATTAACCTCTAAATCTAGCAGAAACACGATACCATTTTTGGGAGGGAGGGGGAGGGGGGGTGGTCTTTCACTCGGGAAAAGTTTTCTAAATTCTGCATTCATTGAAACTCAACAATGGAGCAAATCTTCTAGGCAGAGGCTTGGCTAAATTCAGCTATTTTATCAAACAGTTTTTTTGTTGTGTGTGTGTATTCCCTGCATATAATGTACTTTGACTTTGAAGGGGGGAGGGGGGCATAAGACCTAGAGCTACTTGGCTGTTGTCCCTAATTATCCAAATTCAAGAACCAAACACATAAGGCTCGTTTACATACTACACTCTAATCCTGATTCAATCCACGCCGATACCATCATTGTATTTCCGACCCCGTATACAATGAAAAAGCCGGTATGAAGATGAAACTAGCCTAGGTCATTTTCACCCCTGCTAGCTCCTAGGGCATTAGTCCAGCATTTACCCATGATTCCTGTCGGGTAAACAAACAGCGCCAGTTCACCGGTTAGGGTGTTGGTGTCTCCATCTTTTGAAAGTTTCGTCAGTGCTTTTATTTTTGTGCTATTTATTGTTTTTTTACAACTTTATTTTAAGTTCTTTTTTGTTTTCAAAAATGCAAAATTACGTCAATTCTTCGCGATGGACGGTCGAAAATTTTGCTTTCTGCGAATAAATTAAATTTTGTCGCCCGCGATTTTTAATACGATTTTTTGCGTTGTTGCGTCAATTTTTTTTATATTGAAAAACGAATTCCTGTTAGAATGTTTTAGCTCTCACTGTAGTAAATTTCAAAGTAACTGTAGTAAATTTCACTAAAGTAAAATTAAAAGGTTTTTTTTTTTTTTTTTTTTTTTTTTTTTTTTTCGTTTTCTCGGCGATTTTTCAACATTAATAATAAGGAATCCGGTTTTAATCTTTAAGTTTAATTTAAAAAAAAAAAGTTCTCTTTTCAATAAAGTTTATTCGCAATTACGTACAGGGATTTTTGGAATTTTATCCCGCGTTTTGCGGCGATTATATTTTTATTTATTTATTTATTTATTTATTTTATGTTCGTAAGAGTAATTTGGTTTCAAGATTATTTTCTATATTGATTAGTGCGATATAAAAAACTCCTTTGACAAAGAAAATTCAAGGTGAATTTATTATCGAGTTAAATACTTCACTGTTGATAGTTGTGTTTTTGAAAATAGTATTACTATTGTAAAATTAAATCTTCATATAGGTAATTTGAAATAATAAGGTAATTTTCTCCGCATATCATAATTTTTCTATTTAATTTCTATAATATATTGTGAAGTTTGCTCCAGTAGGTTTATCTATTTATTTATTTTTAGCTTGATAATCTCTGATTGCTTTATAATATTGATTTCGATATCGTAATAAATGAGACTTCCCCAAGGCAAAATAAAGGAAAATTAGGTCTTAAAGATTTACCTTATTTTTAATAGCAATTTTCTTTTAAATATTACCAATAGGCGATTTTTGATAGTTTATTAACAGAAAAATCTGCTTTTTGTAATGCACGTATTATAATTATATGTTAATTGATATACCATGCTATCAGGCATTATTGTTATTATGGAGATCAACATCAGTACAGGCACTTCGTCTTTTTTTTAAGTAACTAAATATTTTTTTAATGAGAGTCAAAAATGTAAATTATTACAGACTATATAGAAAAATATTTTGAGAGAAATGGTGTGTTTTTGTAATTACCAAAAAATATAATATATAACGAAGGGTTTGTACTGATGTTGCTCTCCACAATAATAATAAAGCCCAGTAGCATGGCAGAGATCTGCACGGGCCGAACTCGGGCCAAGCCCGGTCATACTTTTTGAAAGCTCGAGCCGGGATCGGGCCTTACTGTTTTCCTGAAGGATTGGGTCGGGCCGGTCTAACTTATTTTTTTCGTACCGAGCCGGCACTGGTTTCATTCTTCCTACTCTTCACGGGCCGAAATTTTTTAGTCCCGGTTTTGCCCCGGCAAACTTGGTAGGCAAATTTGTTTAAAACTTTAATAAAAACTATAATACACTTTCTATTTTTCATGGACTTGGCAAAAATTAGAAATAGAATTGTGAACATTATTAAGCTTTTTACAAATAAAAACTGTTTATATTTTCTAATTGTAGTAACGTGGCAAAATTATAAAACTAATTGGCAAACGTCAAGAACTATCTATTTTTGTTTGCCAATGGGTTGGCAGATACTGAAATTTCACTTGCTAATTTAAGGTCCCCTCCCCCTCCATTAAAATTTCTTAGCGATGGCCCTGAAAGGGCCGTAGCGACCCCATGGGGGGAGAGTCGGGCAGAGTCAGGTCCGAAACTAGAGAGGGTCAGTTGGGGCTTGTGCCCCAGGCGCCAGAATTTCATTTTCACAGATAATGAAATTAGTCAAAAATGCTCCCACAGTTTTAACATTAGCTTGCCATTAATTGTCTTCGCTTAACATTATGTGTCCTCATTTAGATAAATAATGTTAAGCATGTCGATAATGTTTTATTATTAAGATGAAAATGTTTTATTTGTAATAATTAAAATTCTAGTTTTGGTTTAAGAAATAAAATGGAATTTTAGTCTTTTCTGGGACCCCCTATAAAATGGATTTTGAAGTGTAAGTTTTACTCTTTGTATGAGGTTTTCTTGTAAATACTAGTAGAATATGATTTATTCATTTAATGCCAAGTTAGCAGTATTAGTAGTATTTAAAAAAAAAAAAATCTTACGTAGTTTGATTATTTTAAATTTCTTAAATGTAAACTAATTTTATACATCTGTTTTCTTTTAAAAAAATTATAGTTATCGTATTATTTACTTATTTTTAAAAAAAGTTTGAGTAATGGTGAAAAAACGATTGCGTCATAAGGGCGGCAAAATAATGCTCGCCTTAAGCAGAAAATTGTCTAGCGGTGGTCTTGGCTCTGGTGTTACAAAGATATCAATCAAAGTTTGCATTAACAAAAAGCGGTCAGACATTTTAATTCTCAATAAAGCAAAAGAACGAAGATTATCACACGCGAAAAGGACTGTAGGAGGTTTTTGTTTATGTTTACACCGGAAGTTTGTACCGCAGTTCCCTAATCAGCCAATCATAATTCAGAAGGAAAAATTACGCGGCTTCCGGTTTTTTGCAGGGGAGGAGTTTTATGCTTGCATTTGTAAATGGGTGCAAATTGAAAGCAGGAACGATAGTGGCATATTAACACGTCCTGTAAATCCGGTTTGATACCAAGTGATATTGTAAACGCTGCTATATAATGTAGATAGTGTATATTTATGGTATGTATAATTGTTGTGAGTTGAGCATGACATAGAAATAAATAAGGACATCTAACGAAATAGTGTTGATATCGAGTCGCGACTTTGGAACTAAATGGCAGCTGGCGTACAACTGTGCTAATGTAGCGACACCTACAAACAACAAACCGAAACTGTCACCAACAATAATGTTCTGGCATCCAGGAATGCAACAATAATGCTTCCCATCCATTGCTAGTGAAAAATTAATATCTAAATAAAATAAAAAACAATATGACAATAAAATTCGTACTTACCATACGATGGCTGTCAAGCAGACGATTTGAAGTAGCAGACGAGCTGACACAACGGTTCTAAACAGGCGCCACCTATTTGAAACATTTTTCGTGGAACGATTTTCTTTTTCGAAAATCTATTTCTTTAGAAGTCTTTATCTATTTTCTATGTTCATGAAGTTGAGTTACATAGATGATTTCTAACCAACACATCAGGCCACGACAGCCTATTGATCACTTTCAAATTACCCGATTAGATAAGCTTCCTACAGTTGCGTGGATTTTATCTTGCATTAGCCAAACTTTCCCGTCAAAGAAAAAATAATAAAAACGTAATGTAAATAAATAAATATATATATACAGGGTGTTCCGTTAAAGGGGTCCAATATTAATAGGGGTAATAGAGGAGATCACACGGAGCATAAATCAGTATATAATGCCTGGCCGGATCTCAATAATTTTCAAGTTACAGCAAATAGAATGAAAAATCGGAAATTTGTAAAAAAACCCTCATTGCTAAACTATCGATAATGCTACATAAAAACGAAGCACATATTTAGAAAGAGCAGAAAAAATCCTACGAAATGACATAAGTTGTTTTAGAATATTGAGAATTAATGGCGAGTTACAAGCTCTGAAACAGTGAAAAAATACAAAATCAAATATTTAGCAAAATAGTTAATCGTTAATTCCAAAAATGCAACTCTACCTACATCAAGGAAAATGTTATAAAATTTGGTCCATTCCGAAAGCTTTCGAAGAAGCTGACAATTAACCATATCAGTTTAATTGTATGGGAGAAATCAAGCAGTTCCCTAGTTACAACTCTGTACTGTTGCACGCTCGGAAAGAGCGAAACTCCACCCATGACGATTGTAAACACCCCGTTTTAATATCTTTCAATTATACATTTCTGATCAACCTCTATCAATACCCTTTCATTATTCAGTCTGGTCAAGTGAATGACATATTGTGCAGCTCTCGCCTTGTCTTAAAGCAAACTCCGTGACTGCTGCGTTTCCTCCATGAACTTTCAGGATGATGAAGAAGAAGTACTTTTTATGCAAATTTTCTATGTGTATAGGAAGAAAAGTGTAATAAAACAGCAGTCATCAGTGGGCGTTATGTTAAAGGGAGGCTGTTGTAAGTGGGATTGTAGTAAGTTGATGTATAATAATTATGCCGGAATACTCTAACGAAGAATATGCGGACATGCATCTGATGTACGGGCAAGCTCATGGAAATGCATGTCTAGCACAGCGCATGTACCGTGAGCAATTTCCAAGGAGACGTTGCCCAAGTTCGAAACTCTTCATAAAAATCGATAGACGATTACGGGAGACTGGATCGTTTAATACAGCAAGCATTGATGCAGGGAAACCTCGACATGTACGAACACCTGCAATGGAAGAAGATGTACTGAATATTTTTAAAGATAACCCCTCCACGAGTACACGAGCTGCTGCGTCTGAAGTCGGTGTTTCTCACCAAAGTGTGTGGCGTGTTCTGCGTGCAGAAAACATGCACCCCTTTCATGTGCAGCGGGTACAACTGTTATCAGTAACAGATTGTGCTCAGCGGACAGAATTCGTACGCTGGTTGCTTAATGTAACAGAAAATAATCCACAATTTCTGGAAAATATTTTATTTACTGATGAAGCAACATTTACGAGAGAGGGCGTGGTAAACACGCACAATATGCACACATGGTCATATACAAATCCGCACACTGTTTTCCCGTCGAACGCACAACAAAAGTTCAGTGTGAACATATGGGCAGGTGTCCTCGGCGATTATCTCATAGGACCATATTTACTCCCAGATGTACTCAATGGCAGTACGTACTTGGTTTTCCTACGGGATATCTTACCGCAGTTACTGCAAAATGTGCCAGCAACATTGCGCCACAATATGTGGTTTATGCACGATGGCGCACCGGCACATTTTTTCATAGGTGTTCGCAATCACCTCAATTCAACATATCCTGGGAAATGGATTGGACGCAGTGGACCTGTTGCTTGGCCTGCACGCTCTCCAGACCTCAATCCGTTAGACTTTTTTGTTTGGGGACACCTTAAATCGCTGGTATATGAAACGCCTGTGGATACACCGGAGGATTTACTAGCGCGAATCGTTGTCGCTGCAGGAGACATTCCCAACTCCGTCGGAGTTTTTCGGCGTGTTCGCCAATCTTTACGACGTCGCTGTCGGCTGTGCGATTCTGTTAATGGGCGCAACTTCGAACACCTATTATAATAATGTCCGTTCGTCTGCCTTCCGACATTGAACTGTGCAGCGCAGGCCAGAAGACTATGCTTCACATATGTCATAAAGTACGTGGAATGTAATTCTTTATTTGTCATTTTTCTTTTATTTTCAACACTTTTTGGCACAGTATTTTGTAAGTCACAGACTGTGGTGTACTCAAATTGTAAATTACAAAGTTTGTATGAATTAATTTAAAATTTAGTGTCTTTTTTAAATTTATAATTAATAAAATTATTATGCTATTTGTTATTATTATTTCCTATCATAAATTATGATGCACATATACATACAATAATTGTCCATGTAAAACATGTACTGAAACTTCTTGCATAGTTACAAATCGCAATATTTTTAATTATTTCCGAATTTTCACCACCAGTTTAATTTTAAGGAATTTAACTTAAGCTTTATATCAATAAAAGACCACTTTAAAATGTAGACTATTATTCTAAAGTTATTTTGGTTCATTCAACTCTTGAATAATTAAAAATGTTGCATCTCAGAAGAAGCATGATCGAAAATGTATAGTTGAGAGTAATTAAAAAGGCGGTGTTTCCAATCGTGATGGGCGGAGTTTAACCTTTGCTAGTGTCAAAGAAAGCGGAGTTGTAACTAAGAAACTGATTAATTTCTCTCACACAATTAAACCGATATGGTTCATTGTAAGCTTTTTCGAAAGTTTTCGGAATGGACCAAATTTTACTACATTTTCCTTGTTGTAGCTAGAGTTGTCTTTTTGGAATTAACGATTAACTATTTTGATGTATATTGGATTTCGTACTTTTTTCACTGTTTCAGGGCTTGTAACTCGTCAATAAATATTGCTATTTTAATACAATTGATGTCATTTTGTAGGTTTTTTTCTGCTCTTTCTAAATATGTGCTTCGTTTTTATGTAGCATTATCGATAGTTTAGCAATGAGGGTTCTTTTAAAATTTTCCGAATTTTCATTCTATTTGCTGTAACTTGAAAACTATTGAGATCCGACCAGGCTTTATATACTGATTTATGCTCCATGTGATCTCCTCTATTACCCCTATTAATATTGGACCCCTTTAACGGAACACCCTGTATATATAAAGGAAATTAAAAACCTATTTTGCAGCCCCTCTGAAAATTGTACTGGGTAAGCTCGTGCTTTACGTGCGCCTTTTGGATAATCATGCCCTGCACGCTGTAACGAATCACCTTGTAATGTTTCGTAATCATAATATTGATTTTCGTAATAAAGTCTATGCCTATTTCCCAAGTCAAACTAATCTACTGAAAAGAAAAAAACATGCTCAATTGCCGCAAACTCAAAAAAAAAAAATAAAAAAAAAAAAAAAAACTACACTTCTAAACAACACCAAAAAAAAATGTGCTTAAGTTACCGCAAAGTAAGCGGCAGTGCCTTAAGCGTATATGTGTTATTGGCCCAGAGGCCATTCCGTCCTTGTCAAGGGGAGTGCTAACCTTCTCTCCTTTCATATAACACAGTAACATATACCAGCACTTGGCTATTTATAGTAGTCGTTGAAACAATCTACAATATTTGTGGTGTGAGTGTTATTTTTCATTTCTTGAGTATAGAGGTGTGGTCATAACTTATAAATGTATAATAATTAATAGAGTAAAATATTAAGTGATGGAACAACATGCAGAAATCTCACCGCGAAACACTTTACTAAAAAGAAAATCATTTATAAAATGAAAATGAAGCATTTTAATATCGTTTTTTCTAAATAAAATAGAGAGCTAAATATATTTTTAAATATTTTTTTTTTCTCTTTTTTTACTTTTGAATTTGCATCCTTCTTCTTCATTTTTATTTGGAAACTAGACTTCCTAAAATCAAGATAAATGACAATGCTGGTTATCACAGCAAATGCACTTTTATTGATAAATATCAACAATATGTACATAAGGGCTGTACATATATAACGTCATCGCCTTTTTGCTAATTTTGGACCCCTCCCACCTCCTTATGATATCATACGTTTTCATTTCTCGATCTGTCCCCTAAACAATACTTTACTAATATACGGAACACTTTAAAAATATCGTTATCAATAACGTCTGATTTTTTTTTTTTTTTTTAATACGTTTGCAAGTGATACACCGATATTGTTTATACATTTATCATTCACATACTTGACTGATTTAAATGAACAGAAGAAATCAATAAAACATCACTATTATATATTGTACAACTTTATATCAAGTGACACGTAAAAGTGATATTCCTATTTAAAAGTATTTAATAACACATTTTGTTACATGATGCATTCAACAATAATATGAAAAATATGGAAAATTAGGTTTCACAGAATATCTCCCCATCATGTGGGAACTAGTTTAATCATGGAGGCGCTTTCTGTCGAACATTGTATTTCAGGTACTTCATCCATTTCATCCATCTATTCTAATTTATCGTTGTTTGTTAACATAAAAAGTATATTTAAAGTCTATTTTGCTTGTTAAACGTTTATCGCAAGCAGCAGCAGAAAATGGCAAACTCGAATTGTGTCTCAAAACTATGTCAAAAAAACACATATCGAAAATGCGTCTCGAAGCCATGTTTTTCACACTAGGCGACCATTTTTATTGATAACTATTCGACCGATTTCTTTCATTTTTGTTGTTGTTGCTGCTGTTTTTAAAAAGGTAATCGTTTTAACTGAGCTTATACCACCGAAAGATACAGTTTCCATTGATTAATTATTTTTTCGAGCTCGCAAAAGGTGAAAGAAAAACTTGGAAAAAATGACCTTTTTTGTTCAAATAACCGCCATTTTCTCAAACATCAACTTTCAAAAATAAATATTGCTGTAAGTTCCGGGGTATTAAATTCCTATCAATAATTTTGCGCCCAAATTTGTTTGAGATGTTTGTGACCGTAGAAAAAGATCACTTGATTGGAAGTTCATGACGCGCACCTGTCTGTACTCCATGTCTCAAAAGGCGTATTATTATTTTTTCCCCCTTACACACAGAAATTTAAATACAGTGGAGTATCGATTATGCGAACATCGGTCAAAAGAACGCATATCAGAATGCGAAATTCAAATTTGCGCGCCATGCACTGCAGTATTTCCGTCAAGGACACTACGCTTGATAAAGCTTGGAAAAAGATTCTTCCAATAGATGACTCTACCACTGCACCTGATGAGCCACCAAATAGTGAATTTGTATCAGGACTGGCTGAATTGATTCAAGAATCTTCAGGATTTGAAGATTGCGACCAGTAAAACATTCAGGAATGGCTAAAATGTGATGTTGGTGGCCACCAACTATTGACGGACGATGAAATCCTTGCTACTCACGTGGAAGGTCAAAGCCCTTCAGAAAAACATGACGACGAGGAGGACTTTAGTGACGAAGAACAAGACATTGATGAAAAAGACACATTCACTGAGAAAGCTTTTCGGCGCCTAGAGAAAGCCTTAAAGTAGGTGGAGCAACAAGAAGAGTGTGATTCTGTTCAACTGCTTTCATTAAAACCTATAAGAGATTAGCAGCAAGAAAAAGAGTGTCTTGTCTAAAGCAAAATAAATTTTTTGACTTATTTTATTAAAATGTCGAGTTGTGTGAATTATATTTCAAGATGGATGTCTTTTGTTTCTAAGTGTATTTAACTTAACATCATATTCTGAAGATGGTCGTAGAAGTTGACCGAAACGTCAATTTGATGTAGTTTTAAAGTTTAATTTTACATAGATATTTATATACCATTCAGTAAAAACGTGTGGTTTACCTGACACAAAAATTTATATACGATACAGTACTGCACTTTTGATTTCCTGCAGATTTCTTTGATCACTTTATTCTTTGACAGTTTGTTCCCTTCTTCTTGTTGTAAACATTGTAGTACAAAATACATACATATTTGTCTTTATTATCATTCTTTATTTGTTTCACTATGCTCATATAAACTCAGTATGTTTTTTTCGAAATTGATCGGTTATCTGAAATGTCGTTTATCCGAAGAACACCGGTCACCTATTTTGGATAATCGATGCTCCACTGTAAGTGAAATGTCAATAAATATAATGCTAAAAGTCCGAATCCGAAGGTGATATCTTATTTCTTTGCAACCGAAAAAAATCATAGAAATCACGTTAATAAAGAAATCACGTAGGCCAACGAAGTAGAATCTCTACTTAAATTTAAGCTACTGCTTTACAAATCACATCCAAATCGGTTCATAAATGCGAGTGCTACAGCATGACAAAAATCAGATTGTTTAAAAATGTCAGCACCCTAGAATTTCAAACTACTATGTATCAGCCTTTTTTTTTTTTTTAGATACATGCAAAACAAAAAAATGCTCCGGAATCCTTGCATCAAGGACGAATATTTGAAGGAAAAACTTTTTGAATTTCTAATTATTTTGTACATCTTTTTGAATTGGAACTTTTTCTATTTTCTTCTTTAGGCTGCCATTTTCAAACATCATGGCGAATGAAGTTGACCAACAAACTCGGTTGAGACCTTGGTATGTCCTGTACACATGCTCATTCAAATCGAAATCGGTTTATAGACACGAGTGTTACAGCATAACAAAAATCAGATTTATATTTAATTGACTAAAAGTCGAAATAATGTGAGAATTGCCCGTATATTCTTTGATAGCGCCCAAGTAATGAAATATGCAATTTTAATAAAATCCTGTTACCCAATTTGAGAAAATACCGGTATGATGATTAAATAGATTCAAAGTAATATATAAACACTAGCAAGCTACGCCCACTACGCTGGTCAATTTCTCTTAACGAACCTTTAATAAAACAAAATATTGACATTTCATAATGCACTTTTATATTTTAAGTGAATAATAAGGGTACTATAATTTGTGACTCGTGCTATAGCCAATATATACGTCCGGACACGTCGCCCTTATAATTATCTTTTTACACGTGAAGGTTTCGCTATCATACACCATTGTAAAATTTGGTAATTTTTGAAATTCAATATTTGAAAAACGGCATAATCATTAGATTTGAAAATTATATCAAGAAGAATACAATTTTTTACCTTTCAAACGCAGTTTGTCTAACAACTTTCTGACAAATACTTTTTGAGCTATTATTTTTTTCAGTAACTCCAAATGTTTCATTTTCCGAGATTAATCTCTGGCAACGATTAGCGAAAAACCCAGTCGTCAGCAACGCATGACTTTTTATTAAAGATGATGTTGGAGCAGAGATTGTCACCATCAATTTGCCACCATCACTTTTCAAATCGGTTCTGTAGTTCCATAGATTCAATAGAAATTGTAATTTAGAATAATTTTAGAACGCTTTTCGCTCATTTCACACTTTTAAATTTCAATTTTTTTAAATTCATTCTTAGAGAGCATTACATCTTATAAGTAACTACAATGCCAAATTTCACATTTCTAGGTCTTTCAGTATACAAAAAGTCGCAATTTTCGAACATATTTCGCTCCTGTACCCCATTAGGTTTAGTTGCACCGTTATAAAATATAGCCTCTGTTGGAGTAGGGATTGTCACCGTCAATTTGTCATCATTACTTTTGAAATCGGTTCTGTAGTTCTAGAGATTCCATAGAAATTGTAATTTAGAATGTTTTTAGAACGCTTTTCGCTCATTTCACCCTTTTAAATTTCGAATTTTTTTAGAATTTGTTCTTAGAGAACATTTACATTTTATAAGTAGCTACCATGCCAAATTTCAAGTTTCTAGCTCCTTTAGTATTAAAAAAATCGAAATTTTAGAAATTTCCTGTCCTGCACCCCCCTGGGGTGTAGTGTCACCGAGATAAAATGTAGCCTGTGTTGGAGTAGGGATTGTCACCATCAATTTGCCACCATTACTTTTGAAATCGGTTGTGTAGTACCAGCGATTCCATAGAAATTGTAATTTAGAATGCTTATAGAACGCTTTTCGCTCATTTCACCCTTTTACATTTCGATTTTTTTTTTTTAATTGTTCTCGGACAGCATTTACATCTTATAAGTAACTACCATGCAAAATTTTATATTTCTAGATCCTTCTGTATAAAAAAAATTAAATTTTATATCGTTTTTCTCTCCTGCAGCCCTCTGAGGATAGTGGCACCGACATAAAATATAGCCTGTGTTGGAGCAGGGACTGTCACCATCACTTTTGAAAACGGTTCTGTAGTTCCAGAGATTCCATAGAAATTGTTATTCAGAATGTTTTTAGAACGTTTTTCGCTCATCTCACCCTTTTCAATTTCGAATTTTTTTAGAATTTGTTCTTAGAGAACATTTACATCTTATAAGTAACTACCATGCCAGATTTTAAGTTTCTAGCTCCTTCAGTATTAAAAAAATCGAAATTTTAGAACGTTTTCCGCTCTTGCACCCCCCCCCCTCTCCCCGTGGTAGTGGCACCGACATAAAATATAGCCTATGTTGGAGCAGGGACTTACAACATCAATTTGCCACCATAACATTTGAAAATGGTTCTGTAGTTTCAGAGATTCCATAGAAATTGTAATTTAGAATGATTTTAGAACGCTTTTCACTCATCTCACCCTTTTAAATTTCAAATGTTTTTAGAATTTGTTCTTAGAGAGCATTTACATCTTATAGGTAACTACCATGCCAAATTTCCTGTTTCTAACACCTTCAGTATAAAAAAAAATCGAAATTTTAGAACTTTTTCGCTCCTGCACCCCCCGGGGGATAGTGGCACCGACATGAAATATAGCCTATGTTGGAACAGGGACTGTCACCATCAATTTGCCACGATCACTTTTGAAATCGGTTCTGTAGTTCCAGAGATTCCATAGAAATTGTAATTTAGAATGTTTTTAGAGCGCTTTTCGCTCATTTCACCCTTTTAAATTTCGATTTTTTTTTTTTAATTTGTTCTCAGACAGCATTTACATCTTATAAGTAACTACCATGCCAAATTTTATGTTTCTAGATCCTTCTGTATAAAAAAAATTAAATTTTAGAACGTTTTTCGCTCCTGCAGCCCTCTGGGGATAGTGGCACCGACATGAAATATAGCCTATGTTGGAACAGGGACTGTCTCCATCAATTTGCCACTATCACTTTTGAAAACGGTTCTGTAGTTCCGGAGATTCCATAGAAATTGGAATTTAGAATGTTTTTAGGACGCTTTTCGCTCATCTCACCCTTTTAAATTTCGAATTTTTTTAGAATTTGTTCTTAGGGAACATTTACATCTTATAAGTAACTACCATGCCAAATTTCAAGTTTCTAGCTCCTTCAGTATTAAAATAATCGAAATTTTAGAACGTTTTTCGCTCTTGCACCCCCCCCCCCGTGGTAGTGGCACCGTTATATAGCCTGTGTTGGAGTAGGGATTGTCACCATCAATTTGCCACCATTACTTTAGAAATCGGTTCCAGCGATTCCATAGAAATTGTAATTTAGAATGTTTTTAGAACGCTTTTCGCTCATTTCACCCTTTTAAATTACGATTTTTTTTAGAATTTGTTCTTAGAGAGCATTTACATCTTATAAGTAACTACCATGCCAAATTTCAAGTTTCTACCTCCTTCAGTATTAAAAGAATCGAAATTTTAGAACGTTTTTCGCTCTTGCACCCCCCCCCCCCACGTGGTAGTGGCACCGACATAAAATATAGCCTATGCTGGAGCAGGGACTTACAACATCAATTTGTCACCATCACTTTTGAAAATGGTTCTGTAGTTCCAGCGATTCCATAGAAATTGTAATTTAGAATGCTTTTAGAACGCTTTTCGCTCATTTCACCTTTTTAAATTTCCATTTTTTTTTTTAATTTGTTCTCAGACAGCATTTGCATCTTATAAGTAACTACCATGGCAAATTTTATGTTTCTAGATCCTTCTGTATAAAAAAATTTAAATTTTAGAACGTTTTTCGCTCCTGCAGCCCTCTGGGGATAGTGGCACCGACATAAAATATATCCTATGTTGGAACAGGGACTATCACGATCAATTTGCCTCGATCACTATTGAAATCGGATCTGTAGTTCCAGAGATTCCATAGAAATTGTAATTTAAAATGTTTTTAGAGCTCTCTTCCCTCATCTCACCCTTTTAAATTTGGAATGTTTTTAGAATTTGTTCTTAGAGAGCATTTACATCTTATAAGTAACTACCATACCGAATTTGATGTTTCTATCTCCTTCAGTATACAAAAAATCGAAATTTTATAACGTTTTTCGCTTCTGCACCTCCCTGGGGGTAGTGGCAGCGACATAAAATATAGCCTATATTGGAGGAGAAATTGTCACTATCAATTTGCCACCATTACTTTTGAAATCGGTTCTGTAGTTTCAGAGATTCCATTGAAATTGTAATTTAGAAAGTTTTTAGAACGCTTACCGCTCATTTCACCCTTTTAAATTTCGATTTTTTTTTAAATTTGTTCTCAGATAGCATTTACATTTAATAAGTAACTACCATGCCAAATTTTATATTTCTAGATTCTTCAGTATAAAAAAATCGAAATTTTAGAAAGTTTTTCGCTGTTGCAGCCCTCTGGATATAGTGCCACCGACATAAAATATAGCCTATGTTGGAGCAGAGACTGTCACCATCAATTTGCCACTATCACTTTTGAAAACAGTTATGTAGTTCCAGAGATTCCATAGAAATTTGAATTTAGAATGTTTTTAGAACGCTTTTCGCTCATCGCACACTTTTAAATTTCGATTTTTATTTAGAATTTGTTCTTAGAGAACATTTACATCTTATAAGTAACTACCATGCCAAATTTCAAGTTTCTAGCTCCTTCAGTATTAAAAAAATCGAAATTTTAGAACGTTTTTCGCTCTTGCACCCCCCCCCCCCGTGGTAGTGGCACCGTTATAAAATATAGCCTGTGTTGGAGTAGGGATTGTCACCATCAATTTGCCACCATTACTTTAGAAATCGGTTCTGTAGTTCCAGCGATTCCATAGAAATTTAAATTTAGAATGCTTTTCGTTCATTTCACCCTTTTAAATTTCGATTTTTTTTAAAATTTGTTCTCAGACAGCATTTACATCTTATAAGTAACTACCATGCCAAATTTTATGTTTATAGATCCTTCAGTATAAAAAAAATTGAAATTTTAGAACGTTTTTCGCACCTGCAGCCCTCTGGGGATAGTGGCACCGACATAAAATATAGCCTATGTTGGAGCAGGGACTATCACCATCAATTTGCCACCATCACTTTTGAAAACGGTTCTGTAGTTCCAGAGATTCCATAGAAATTGTAATTCAGAATGTTTTTAGAACGCTTTTCGCTCATCTCACCCTTTTAAATTTCAAATTTTTTTAGAATTTGTTCTTAGAGAGCATTTACATCTTATAAGTAACTACCATGCCAAATTTCAAGTTTCTAGCTCCTTCAGTATTAAAAAAAATCGAAATTTTAGAACGTTTTTCGCTCTTGCACCCCCCCCCCCACGTGGTAGTGGCACCGACATAAAATATAGCCTATGCTGGAGCAGGGGCTTACAACATCAATTTGCCACCATCACTTTTGAAAATGGTTCTGTAGTTTCAGAGATTCCATAGAAATTGTAATTTGGAATGATTTTAGAACGCTTTTCACTCATCTCACCCTTTTAAATTTCAAATGTTTTTGAATTTGTTCTTAGAGAGCATTTACATCTTATATGTAACTACCATGCTAAATTTCCTGTTTCTAACACCTTCAGTATAAAAAAAAAATCGAAATTTTAGAACTTTTTCGCTCCTGCACCCCCGGGGGGGGGGGGTAGTGGCACCGACATAAAATGTAGCCTATGATGTCGCCATCAATTTGCCACGATCACTTTTGAAATCGGTTCTGTAGTTCCAGATATTCCATAGAAATTGTAATTTAGAATGTTTTTACAGCGCTCTTCCCTCATCTCACCCTTTTACATTTCGAATGTTTTTAGAATTTGTTCTTAGAGCGCATTTACATCTTATAAGTTACTACCATACCGAATTTGATGTTTCTATCTCCTTCAGTATACAGAAAATCGAAATTTTAGAACGTTTTTCGCTCCTGCACCCCCTGGGGGTAGTGGGACCGATATAAAATATAGCCTATGTTGGAGAAGGGATTGTCACCATCAATTTGCCACCATCACTTTTGAAATCGCTTCAGTAGTTCCAGAGATTACCCCCTACAAACAAACAAACAAACAAACAAAAAAACAATCTTTACTCCTTTATAACATTAGTATAGATAGATTTTCCCATGCCTTTAATTTGCATTTTCTTTCTTTCTTTCTTTTTCTTTCTTTCTTTCTTTTTTTTTTTTTTTTTTTTTTTTTTGGCTTTTGCAGTAAATGTGCTTTGAAAGTTAACGATTCAGGGAGAATGAGCCAAACAGATTCCGATATGAAAGTAACGACATCATTTCAAAAATTCTTTTTAGGAGTTACATACGTTCTAGATTTTAAAAAAAATGGAGGTTTTTTTTTTCTTTTTTTTTTTTTCTTTTCTTTTCTTTTCTTTTCTTTTTACGGAAATTTAATTTTTATGGCGTGTAGAATTATGTGCAAAAATATTCAAAGTGACACCTCAATTATTAAGAGAGATACGAGCGAAAATGTGAGAGCGCGCACGATCGATAAAACCGACCTCGCCGAAAAGATAATACTCCTTTATTGAAGCTGCAGATGGCGCAGGAATAGCAAATTAAATGTAATTAGGAAAAAAATTATGAGTACATTTTTTCTTTATTTATTGAGACTTGTGTGCTTGACATCAAGTGCCCGCTTATAAGTCATTGTCAATACATAAGGACGAGATACCCACAAGTAAATTTACAACACCAAAGTTAATTACAAGCGGGTGCTCTACAAAGTGAGTGCAATGTTGAAAATACTGTTATTTCTAAATTTCAGTTTCGTACATCTTCTAGATGTTCATTATCTTTATTAAATGACAGAGTATGGGTACAGTGCCTAGAAGTGCCTACTTGTAGGCACTATAGTATGGGTCATAAATTTTGGCTGTAATCTTATCCTCTTTTTGTATCTATATGCAATCTGTTTACATTCTACGTCAGAAACATATTACATTTTTTTAACTCCACCCCTCCCGTCTTTTTATGTTTAAACAACATCCATCGCCAATGCTTTTAAACATCAAAGCAGCAATTTAGCAAGTTAAAGTTTGTGAGTTCTGTCTCCATTCTTTTTTTTTTTTAAATAGCAGTGTAAAAAGTGTTATGTTTAATCACTGAAAAGTATTTCAATTAATAAATACACATACTATGGTAATCACATTAATTTGAGGAACTCTGTATGGGGTCTAGGAACACTAGCTAATTTGAGCACCATATTGTAGATAAAACAATTTTACTCAGATCGAAAACTCAAAATATCATAAAAACACATTTTACTTTTGAGTAAAAAAATATCATAAAAAACACATTTTAAACAAACGCTCGGTGACAAAAAATTACATCTGAGTACTTCTATTTCACCATGCATAACATCTACACACCTTCTAATATACATACAATTATCGATAAGTTGAAATTAAAATTGTGTCAAATGCTGTCATAAAAATCTACTTCAAAAATTTCCGATTGCAGACTGTAAGCATAAAGCGGGAAAAGGCAACGTTTAGATCAGCCAGGCAGAGTTAAGATTTTTTTTTTTTTTTTGGGAAATTCAACGAGGAGAACTTAGTACCATATAGGCGCTCACTCGTTATTTGAATGGCTGGGTTGGGTTGATTATTGACGGCCAATTATCTACACCAGGGATATAGGCCGGGGGGGAGCGCCCTTCGTGGGGGTCTTTCTAAGGGAACCTAATCCGTATTTACGCATGGATAAATCCACAGCTCGAAGAAAACCACGAAAACTCCGAACGATTAGGCCGACGGGCGCGATTGGGATCGAACCCAGCACCAAAGCCCATACACGTAAAAGCCAAGACAGTTGTACGGAAGAACTATCGTAAACTTACTTCACATTGAAAGTTCCGGATTTGTAGTTCTAAACGCTATAGCTACGAGCGCTGCGATCGCCCCGACCTGCGAAAACTGCGCGCGCATCCCCCTCTCCCCATTTTTACAACACTTTTCAAAAGAGTTCATTCTTCACTTCTCACGTGTGGAGTTTTTTTTTTTTTTTGTTGATATAGGTTCTGTAATTTAAGAATCGTTTTATTGAGTATTAAACGGCACTTTTCAGAGCCAAATTTATTTTTTTGTGTAATAATTTATTAATTAAAGGATATGAATATCCAACAAAGGTGTCATCCCGATACTGCCGTTTTAATGGCTGCAGCAAGAATTCGAATAAGTATGCCAGAGGAATTCATTTCTCCAGGCTCCCGAAAGAAGAAAAAAAGTTAGTAATAAACTGTTTTATAATTCTGTTTCTTTTTTGTAATGTATGAGTTCTGTATATAAATCATGTATTTTCATAATTTATTTTAAGATTTATTCTAAAAACGTTTTTTTTTTTTTTTTTTTTTTTTTTTACGCTTCATGTACTAAAATATCCTTAAACAAGACTTTAAAAACTTGTAGTATAATATGTAGAGCCAGTGCTTTACAAATTTGATAAACATCTGATAGCCAGCCAAAAATTCTAGTCGCCAGAAAAAACAAAACAAAAAAAAAAAAAAAAAAAAAAACCTCCTCCCCTCCGTCATTGATTTTCAAGCAGCACGAACATTTTTTTTTTTTTTTTTTTTTTTAATGACTTAGTAATGGAGAGAAAAAAATAAGCATAGTTTAGGTACTCAAACTTTATATAAACAAAGTTTCGTACTTAAAATTATCAGTTATATAGGATAGGTGTGCCAGTAGTGGACACCCTCAAAGTTTTTGGTATATAAAAAATATAATCAATTAAGGGGTCGATCCAGGAAAATTTTGGGGCCTATTTAGGGACCCTTCACAAAAAATTATTTAATAAAATGGGTTCCTTCACAAAATTCTATTCCATAAAAACTTACTATTTATTATTTATTTATTATTTTGTGATGTTTTAGAATGTGTAATTTGTAAACAAATACGTTCACCAGAGAGGAAAATTTCAGAAAAAAGGATTAAAAAAAGTTTGTTTATAAATGCTTGGTTCGAATTTGATTAACTGGAATTCAACTTTTGTTGCAAAATGTTATTTTTCACAAAAATATAATAAATTTCACAAAAATAACCTTTACTTTTCACAAAATGGACCCCAAGAGTAAAAACCTGCATTGACCCCTGCAATTAAAAATTTATCTTTATTTTTTTTTTTTTTCCATAACTCCCCCTTGTATGTTTTATAATCTGGGTTATTGTTTAAACTCTTAATCTAACCAATCAGGAGGCAGAAAATGCTTCACAATTCCCTTATTTTTCTGTGAAAATCTTAATGAACATGTTACAGTTCAGAGATGAGCAAAATACATCAAAAACCATTTTCGATACTAAATACATCGGTTTTAGAACCTAAAATGCAAAATATAAAATAGTTTTCAAATTTAAAAATATATAATTACTAGAAAATTCTTTGGCCCGCCCCAGTATAAATGCTCAAAGTTTGGCCCGAGCCTGGCACATACAAAAACTTATTTCTACAAAAGATTAGTTTTTTACACAAATGTGGCTAAAAATTCTCTTCTATGAGGCATTCTGACATAAAATATTTATTTTTCATGTTTATAGTCTTTATTTTTTTAAATTCATTAAGAGCTGCAAAGTACAGACACATCCATTCCAAAATACTATCCTTCCTATTTATTTTTACCTATGCCCATGTAAAATATATTTCTTTTATGAATCTTTATTTGTGCACAGATGTTTGAATTATCATTAATCCATATTCCATGGCTTGGAGAGTTACAAATCTGTATATTGTTTCTTAAGCATGTTCTAGCTTGGAGAAGGTTAATTTTTATATGAAGTAAAATAAAAGTATTATGTTTACAACAGTAAAGTTCAAGTGGTGATTTACTGCCATTCTAAACAAAATAAATAAAGCTAAGTTACTGTATTTTTTTGTGTATGCCACATGGTTTTTCCCTTCAAAATTTACTTTTAAAATCTAAGAGCATGTGATACAAGATCAGTATTTGGGATTTGACTGATCTCTCTCTATATATAACCATTGATCACTCCATAAAATAGTTTGCTAGCAATTTTGCATTCAAATTTATGAAACTAGTTAGCCAGTGCATTGTGAATATTTTGTAATTTTGGCACTAGGTATTAGATTTTAATAGAAAAAATATGTTTTTCTCTCTAAATGAGGTATTAAAAATTAGGGTGGGTTTGCGAATTTGCGTGTCACACAAGGGCACAGCATACATAAAAAAGTATGGTAAGTCGATTAAAAACCATATCTGCATGTCCGGTCAATTCCACAGAAAAGTCTCATTTTGATGGGAAAATAAAATTTATAATATGTTTATTTTAAGGGTATAATTGGAAAGCCTGGTATTTTTATGTTGTATAATAAAATGCCATTCTAAATTACTGTTTACAAAGTAAGTTAAGAACCATTATTGTCTTTGTAAAGTCATAATGTTACGTCAGTTACACAATAAAAGTTACATCAGTTACATGTGTAAATGCCATTTTTTCTTTTTTATTGTTCAGAAATTAATTAAACAAGTTACTGTTATAATTTGTCATTACTTAGTGTTGTTGAGAACATTAAATCACTTTTTTAACGGCATAGTTTTGATAATTTTTACACTTCAATGAAGGCAGAAAAAATGTTTGTCTGTTTTACGTTACATCAGTTACAGGATTTTGAAATGCAATTTTTGGGACTAAAAGGGAGATTGAAATAATCTGCAGGTATTTGGGTATTAAGTCCTTAGTAAGAAATATTTTAAATTGTAAAAATTTGTTCTAGTTTTATTAGTAAATTTTCTGCACAGTTTTGAAAACAAAATTTGATGATCAAGTTTTACGTCAGTTACGATGGATTTGACCGTCCATGAAATAAGCCAACTTGTAGGAACTACAATCGAAATAAATGGTTTGCCATCCCTGTTCCAGCTCAATAAAATGTCTTTACTGGATTTGCTTCAGAAAAATTTGGTGTCTTATAAAGGACCCTTTACATTTTTTTTTTTTAAATCTTAAAACAGATGCTTCAAAAAATTTTTGTCTTAAAAAACTGCCTTTCACAAAAAAAAAAAAAAAATTCATATCAAAAATGGATTCTTCACAAATTTAATCGTCTTAAAGGGCCGATCTGTCTCAAAACAGGTAGAATCACAAAATAACCTATTATCTAGCTATAAAGTAAATTTATATATCTAAATTTAGTACATTCGTATATAATAATTGCTCATCAGGATCAGGTGGGGTAAAATGGGTATGAAAATCGCTATTTTTTCATTCAGGGCTTGTTTTCATTGAAACAAAAATATTTAATATGATTTTTTTTGTGTGTGTGTGTGTTTATTTATGCAACTGATGTCTTGGCATAACATGTAAGTCGTTATACTAGATTAATTCTGACACAATTATTCAAATTGGTAAAGAAATCATATGAGTTGTAATTTTCCAACTGGACGAAAACCCCTTGCCCAGACATTTTTCGTCCAGCTGGAAAATTACAACTCATATTTAAGTAATTGTTAATTTATTTTTTTAAATTTTAAATAGTAGAAAAATTATTTTTGTTTTATATACACTTTTTTATCTCTGAAGTGGGGGTAAAAATGGGTACCATATGGGGTAAAATAGGTATTCATTGAATAAGTAATAATTATCTAAATTTACTGGAAACTTTATTTTAAGCTTTTGTTTTAATTATGTAAAGAAAATTATGCAATATTAATTAATGTTACTGTGCGGATGACACTTGGGCGATACTGTTAAAATGTAAGCATAAAAAGTATTCCAGTAGCAATTAAAAATATATTTCGTATAAAATAAACTTAGATTAAGAAGAAAGGAAAAAAAAAAAGTTTTTAGGAACAGCTGGCGTATTAGCCCGCAGTCCACCATCTTTAAGTCAAAACACATTTGTTTTGTTTCTCATTTCCAAAATAATGTTCATCCATATTTACTTATGGGGCCGTCCATAAATGATGTCATGCTTGGAGGGGGGGGGGGGGTGCGTCATGAAATTGTGACAGTTTGTGATAGGGTTGGCACGTTTTTGCCAAAGGTGGAAAAAACCGGTAAAAACCGCCCTGGCAAAAATACTTTTTTGCCACTTTTTGCCAAAGTGACAAAAATAGATATGTTTTATTTACAGCGATGTAATTAATATATTTTAGTTTTTAATAATTTCAACTCTAATAATATGTAATTTTATTTTTTTATTTAACTTAGAATATTCAATGCATCATTAAAACAGTAATCTAAGTAGTTTGTAATTTTTAGTAAATAACTTACTGGCTTTGGTTTAAACAATATCACTCTATAGACAGTATTAGATCTGAATATTTTTGTTGCCCTGTATAAGATCAATAAATGCTATGTACACTGTTTTCAGTCAGAAGCAAGTTGTCATGTACCTCTGTTGAGTTTGGAATCATTAACGTGTACTTTAAAATACTTGCTGTTCATAGAGTTTCACATTTTTTTAATGTATTTTAATATTTTTTCACCATTCTATTGTTATTTTTCTTTCAGCTAAGAAATAGTGGTATAATTTTCTTAAAATTCAATAATTTACATAAATACAAGGTTCGTGATCTTTTTAATTAAAAAAAAAAATTCTAAATATAATTCTAAAACCACACATTTTAAAGTAAAATAATCTTTATTAAATCATTAAAATTAACAATTAGAAAAGCTCATTTAAATTTACTTGAAATAATAATTAAAAAAATGCCTGACGGCTCGGCCTACAGGCACAGGTAGATGTCGAAGACTCAGACCGTGGGGCGCCTGTTCGTCGGTAATTACGGAAGAAATGACCTTCTTTACGATGATGCGGCAGTTGGAACCGCCTACTTCGAAACCTAACTTTTTTGCAGGCGGAGCCGGCAGGGATTTTTTTTTTTTTTTTTGGTATAACGGTTGGTCCTATCAAAACCTTGTCAATATAAAAGTTTTAGATAATATTGAGAGGATTTATAATAAATTTAAGCGGATTTGAAATCTTCGGAATTGACGAAGTTATGCATTTTTTTTTCTTTACCCCCCCCCCCCCCCTCTTAAGGCAATTTTTAATTATATCAAAAATCTGTCATACATAAATTTTCGGCCATTCTCCTAGAAGTAATAATAACTTCAAACAGATTCGATACGTATCATAATTAATAAATTATAGGGTTTTTTCTCTGTTTTCACAAAAAGCCCCCCCCCCCCGGTTCGATTTTGCCCATTAACGAACCTGACCGAGATTTTATGCCCCTTGATTTTATGCATCAGTTTGGAAGAGATTTATGCAGAATTTTTCCAGTTATCGTGTTCATAAAAAAGTGACATAGATAGATAGATAGATAGATAAAGTTTCGATCGTAGGTTGATCTGAACCTGTTTATGATATCCTAATTATCATGTATGGCTTAACAAACGTAGAATGTAAGTTTTTATTTATATATATATATATATATATATATATATATATATATATATATATATTTTTTTTTTTTTTCAGATGCAGGATGACGACCAACCTCTTACTTTTTCGACTATGGAGGATATTTTACAGAACTGGAATAGTCTTTTTGGAAAAGGACCATTGCCACTTGCACTTGCTCCACGATTGCCCCTGGTCTAACAGATCATGCAGATGCAGATGGCGAAATGTACCCATTGTTCAAAGAACAATCAGAAAGGGTCAACTAGTAAAAGCTGACAAATATCACATTCATTAAGTTCGAGTTCATTTACTACTCTTCTGAATATGTTTCCACTCAAATAAGTAATTACATTTTGTGATAAAAAATCGGCTGCTTCGAAACCTGTTTCTTGGAGAGTATCCTCATCTTCATCACAACGAGATACGTCAATGATAAGACGATTATAAGAGATATCATTTTCATTTTGGGTTTCTTCCTCTGTTTCATCTTCTGCAATTTGTGGTGCAGAAGACAAAACAAAAAACATAAACTTATCTTTGTCTGGTTCACAGTTTGAAAATTTATTTAGACGTAAAAGAATTAATTGATGCCAGCTTGTAAGCTGTGGCGAATTCGTATGCGGATGGGTTTGTTTGGTTTCCACCATACCCTCTAATACGGATAAAAAAAATTTCCAGGCAATCTTGGTTACATCGCTTAGTCATGAAGTATTCTCTGTCTTGGAGTATTTCTTGTGAGAGTTGCATCATTGCTATCAGTGTCTGCAGCCAACCTTTTCTATTCAGATGTCCAGGATTTTGCTTCCGTTTATCAACATTTTTACGAGTATGCACAAAAACCCAGGAATCAATAAATTGGAGCATCTCATTCCAAAAATATTGATGAATTGAACCTTCTTTTATAGCACAATGATATTCATTTCCTTTTTGAGGTTTTTATTTGTACCATTCAAGGAATCAAAAAGATGGTTAATATGCATAATAAACTCTACGGTTGGAGCAGAACTTGCCTGTATAACATTCGCTAATATACACACATTCATGCCTGCAGCAACACTGTGACTAAAGACTTAAGCAGAGAGACTTAGCTTCATGGAATTGAATCCAGTAGAAGAAATGTGTGCATCAGTTAACCTGGGTGCACATCTAAGAAGTAATTTCTTATCTTCATAAAAATCTTTGATATGCTGGAAAGAAACAAGCCCTCTATTAGTCTGCAAATCATACTTCATTAAATTCCTCCTTAAATTTTTGATAAGATGAGTTGGATCAAAGATGCAGTATACTTTTTGACCATTAAATTAAAAAAATGGCTTTGATACATCTGCTCCAAGTATGCTGAATCCAAGTATTGTGTTGTTTCCTCCTTGATCACATATAAGAACAGTATCTGCATGATGCAACTCTGTAAGAGCTTTCATGACAGTATTTTGACAGCTTGTCAGAATGAATGGCATAGCAAGAAAAGTAGAAACTAATGGGGAGTTTTTTCCTGCCTGTCAGAGTTCTTAACACGAGCACTAGGGCATGATTTGCAACATTGTCAGTCCGAAAACCTCCTGAGAAATCCTCGAAACCAACCACATGATCTTTTTGTTTGTCATACACCAGACAGGGTTTTATAGACATCTCGTCAAATATTAAGGCAAACATCCTTTCATGGTTTGGCTTGTCTGACAAAACCCTTTTCAATGCATTCATTAAATCGGAACTTATGCCTGTTACTAATAACTTTGAAGAAACAAAACACTGAAGAGTTTTCTCTGCAGGAAGTTCTCATATGGGTTGTAAAATTTGTTACTGGAATCGGATGACAATGTTTTGTAGATTGTTTTTATTATGTTTTTATTATATGTTAATTAATAAAAAGGAATGTAATGTTTTTCTTGTGGTTATTAATTATGACATTTAAAGAAATGGGAGTACTTGAAAAAGCATGGAGACGGGATTATGAGTTTTAACTTAGAATTATTTTGATCACAGTGCTCATTTTTTGGCACTGGTATTTAAACTTTATTTCCAATAATTTTTGTTGACCATGTTTTTTTTTATGTTATTAAAGTGGATGGTAAATCTATTTTGAGATACCAGGTGATTTTCAATTCATGCTATTTAAAAAATAAATTCCAAAAATCCTTAATCATATGGGAGCTTAAACGCATGGAACAAAATGTGAGTAAAAAATTACATCATCAGGATCCTATTACTTGAAGTATTTTTTGTTTTGTCAATAAAAAGGTACTTATGACATTTTGCAACGGCGAAGACATTTCATCGTTCTGTGTTTTGAGATACTAGTCTTAATCATGTGTATTTTTAACTTTTAAGCATGATGTCACTTTAATTGGTAAAGGCATTTTTCTTCTTTTGAGATTAAATCCTAATCTCGATACCAACATAATTTTTGAAATATATATTTGAAATCATTTTGGCGTGACTGTATTGAATTGTAACATTTGATGAAAATATGAATTATGGTTTAAATATTATATAATCTTTGCTAACAGAAACATTCTGCCTTTCTGGGAATGGGTTCTTTGCAAGTATAGGAGAAAAGAGGATTTAGGCATTAAGGGGACTCCTCACTCGCAAACTAATGTTAAACCTATTGGAGAGTTCTTTTCAAATTTCTCGTTTGAATTTGAATATTTTTAATTGATACATTTATGTATTTATTTTCACAGGATAGCTGATGTTGATGTTTAATAGGGCCATCTTTTACTTTTTTCATTTTGGTTAGATTTCTTTTTAATACAGCTGCTTTCACTTTTCGAACTAGTTTGGAAGTGAAACTACCTTTATTAAAATAATTTGTAACCAAAATCTAAAATTAAAAAATGGCCCTATTAGAGTTTAACATCGGCTATCCTGTGCCAAATATATATATATATATATATATATAAATATATAAATTCAAACGAGAAATTTGAAAAGAACTTTCCCATAGGTTTAACATTAGCTTGCGAGAGTTTTTTACTTGAGTGAAGAATAATCCTGGTACTGGAGGAAGGTAAAGCAAGAGTAAATTACACAATTTAAGCACAATCGTAGTAGGCAGCAGTTTTCTAGATGAAAATGAACATTATCAGATAGGTACTTTTAAAAAATTACATCATTTTCATGTGTAAAGGCATTTTTCTCTTTCAAGATTTAACACATAATTTTAGAACTGGTAAATGAAATATTTCCATTTGAAAATGTCTGTATAAAACTGTTAAAAAATTCTGCACTTTATGAATCCAAATAAATGTTTTCCTAAAAAATAATTTTAGAAATCAAATTTTACAGCAAGAGAAAAAAATGAGAAAAAGTATTCTTTCAGAAAAAAAAAAAAAGTCTAAATGTTATTTAATATATAATAAAATATGTTTTATGTAGCTTAAAAATCAGAATATTTACAGTACTTATCAGATTTTATAAGAATATAATTTAGAAAGAAACATCTTTCTTTTCCTTTTTTTTTTTTTTAATGAAAAAGTTTTTAATTTTCAAATTAAAAAAAGTGGACATTTTATTTATCCAAATAATTATGTATAATCTAATATTTTATGTAGTTTCATAAAACAAAAATTGGATATGCTTACAGATTATCAGATTTTTTAGATAAAAGTTTTAAAGAAACAAAATTCTCTAAATATTTGCTTATAAAAAAAAAATCCTGAATTCTAAATTTTCTAAATATTTCTTGTTTTTAATAAAATGTGTTTTATGTACCTCTATGGAACAAAACCACATACTTGCAGTATTTAATAAAAATTAAACAATTGGGCGTGTTTATAATAGACTACTCAACATTTTAAAAGGCATTAAAAAAAAAAAAAAAACGCTATTTCATGGTTCCAGAAACAGATTGCACGATACACCTTTTTTCTAAGTAATTTATGGAATTTGCGTTTATTTTTTTGCGGCTGTATGACAGTAACGGCAATCACGAATTTTCAATCCTGTCATTAAACAAACTCTTGGAGTGATGAAATATTTTAATTTTTCATGAAAACTAATCAAATTATGTTTCTTTTGATGCTTAATTTTATTTTCTGGTCACTTCTTATAATCGAAAAATACGAATGTTTTTGTTAAAAAGTATTTGTTGTAAATATTAACCTCCTATAATAAATATTCAATTAAATTATTATGAATTTAAAAATATATATACACTGTTTCAGACATTAATCTCTTTTAAAATATTCGTATTCTTCTCGCCATTATAAATTATAAGAAGTAAACAGAAAATAACTAAGTTTTAAAATTAAATGACTGATTAGTTTTCATTACAAATTAAAATATTTCATCCCTCTATGAGTTTGTGTAATGACAAGATTGAAAATTTCTGAAAGTTGCCGTTTCTGCAATACTGCCGCGATCGCCATGAAAGCAAAACCAATACCTGAACGCGGAGCACCCCGCCCACTATCGAACATTTTAGTTCTAATCGCTACCACTGCAACTCCGGTGGCGCTACTTTGCGCCCTCTTCTAACACGCGAGTGTCTTCTCTTTCTTGTGTATCCATCTTTGCCCAGCACCTCCCGTCTACCAGCTTCGAGAGCACAACCTCTCAGCCACTGGTGGGCGTTATTTGAATGGCATCTACATGATTTGTAATGTTCGAACCGTTAACATATATTTTTTCATTAACAAATATCTACTTAGTTTTACCGGGATGAGTTGTATATTTGTATCATGTTCTCATTGTGTTAATTCCAGTGGTAATGTTATTTAAAGCGTTCAAAAAGCATGGAACTAAGAATAAACAGGAACTGACATATTCCCCAAATGATGACGTTTCAACTAATAACCGGTTCTGCCCGTTCCGCCAAGTTGTGACAACCAAAACATTCCCCCTAACAACGTTAGTAAGTGAGATTTAAGCCATAGTTTCAATTTAATTATTATAAAACAATGGGCTCGTGGGAAGCATATGGCTGCACAAATAGGTTTAGCAAGAAGATTTCTGAATAAAATTTTATCGATAAGTAATTTATTTATTTTTTAAATACGTAATTGCTTTAATACAAAGCTATCCAAATGGATTGCTGTCAATCTGTAGAAGTTGACATACATCATTACATCTGTGGGGAACATTTGAATCGTCGCGCGTCGGGACAAAACTACGTTTTTCACGGTTTTTAAGGACATTGAAAAAATTGTCTTATTTTTGAAATATCGTACTGCGCTTGCTATTGAGCGTATAAAAAAGTTGTAAATATGAAAGTTGTCGAGAATTTTGTCTTCTTTAACATTGTAATTAACAAATAATACGCTACGACAACGGGTCTCTAGATATTTAAAAAACAACAATAAAAGACTAGACGGTAATCGCTGGGATGCTCTGCTCTTTTACAACCAATCACAGAGAACCAGTGGGGGTGGCAATGGGGCTTTGGTAGCTAGCTTCGCCAACGCGCCAAAGAGCAATATCGAGCTTCCCAGCTTTTCAGAATAGCTCGTCTTTCTCCTTTCCTTCGCTTTGATGATGACGCTTCGGCAGACCATTCGCATTACTGAATATATAATGCTCATGTAGATCGTAAAAAAATGGTTAATATTTATTCTATAGCATTTTTAAATATTAAAGTGTACCAAAGACTTACGAAAAAAAACCATATTAGTTTGGAGCTGCCGATTGAGCAAAATAAACGTGACGGTGCACGTGGACTGACAGGTGCAAGGTGCAATCTGCAAAAGTCCAAAAAATCAAGATCTTATTAAAGTGACGAGACCACCTTAATTGAATGGGTATTGCTTGTGATGTATGCTGTAATTCAGATCATATACATTAGCAATATTTCTTCAATTATGCTGCAGGAGATGGCTGAAAAACACGACATTTTGGAAAATGGTGCAAACGGATTCCTGGATTCGATTAAAAATTCATACAGCTCATATTGTTTTGCTAAAAAAGAATTACATTTAAGTAAGGTAAGATTTATTAATACCGGTAATTTGTCCATTGTTTTTTAAATGTATTTAATCTTGCAGTGTTTTTTATTTTCTTTAGTACCGCCTACTATTAATAATTTACTATATGTCGACAAGAAACTTTATAAAAATATTTTAAAGCAACAGCAAGCTTTAATCTTTATATTCTACTTTTTAATGTGGTTCAAGTTATTTAAAGAATGTACATCTCATGGTAGGGTTCACATGCACAGGTGCAGTTTTGACAATTTATTTAAATATGTGCTTCTGGTTACATATAATATATAATTAAATGTACAAACACCAAGCTTTGACTTTCTCGGAATATTTTGTAGATTTCCATCTAAAAAAAAATATTGTGTACATTATTCAGGGGTCGATCCAGGGAAAATTTGGGGCCTATTTAGGGCCCCTTCACGAAATTCTATTCCATAAAAACTTACTATTTATTATTTTGTGATGTTTTAAAATGTGTAATTTGCAAACAAGCTTGTTCACCAGAGAGGAAAACTTCAGCAAAAGGATTTAGTTTTTGTTTATAAATGCTTGGTTTGAATTTGATTAACTGGATATCAACTTTCGTTACAAAAATATAATAAATTTCACAAAAATAACCTTTACTTTCACAAAATGGGCCCCCAAGAAAAAAAAAAGTCTGCATTGACCCCTGTTATTTAACTTACAAATTGACAAGAAAAAAAATATATAAACTGAACAAAATCTGTATACTGTACATTCCTCTTTTTAACAGAAAATATTGTTCCGGATTTAAATCTGATCCAATGTGTTAATGTTTCTTTGCATTATTGTCATTAAAATCCTCAAATCTTAACTATTGTCTGAGGACCCAGGGTTTAAAAGTAAAAAATGGTGGCTAATATTTAATTTACAAAGTAATGCTTGTATTCTATTTATACCATGGAATGGGATTTATAATTAGAGAGTATAGCCATCTGATTAAGTAAGTTTTAAAATGTTTATATTTGTAATATATTATTTGGTTTATTGTAATTAAACCTGTTAGAAAATTGTTTTTCCCCAATTTGAATATCAATTGAAATGATCATAGCATAAAAAAAATTGTTAATTGTGGTTATTTTTAGTACATTCAGTGAATAAGCTAGGGTCAGGGCTGTAGCTAGAAATAAACAATAGGGGGTGCTCAAGAAAATGCAGGGGGGGGGGGGGGCTCATACTATTTCTCTCTCTCTCGACACATGCACACACAAACACATATATATGATCAAAGTGTAGAAAGGTAAATTAGTGCATATTCATATTGTAGGCACTATGTTTCCTATTAAATTTTTTATAATAACTTTATTTGATGCTAAGAACAGTAAAGGCTGCAGACAGGGATGTAGTGGAGGATATACAGTGAATACGCCGTATAACTTCTGGAATACTGTATTACCCTCTTCTCAAAAACACTATAGCATATACTTTTTAGGGTATACCCTCTGTCTAAAGCGTATGCCTTCAGGTTTTTTTACTACTACATCACTAGCTGCTGATAATGAAAATTTTCAATAAGTAAATAAAAATCTGGCAATTCACCTGTTTCAAAAGAGTGGCAACCTTTAATTTTTTTCTGAATATTCCCTGCCCTTAAGGATTCTAAAGTTATGTTTTTATATGATAAAAAACTTTTGAAAAATCAAGGGTGTATTTTGCATTTTAAAATTATTTTTGTGTCTAGTCAAAAGCTAAAACCACTTGGATTTAAATTGGCTATATAACTCATTAGAATAACTTTGTTTTATGCTAATAATGGAAAACGCTGCAAAATGAAAAATTTCAGTATATAACTAATGCAAAAGTCAATGTTTGCATCAGCAACAGGTTGCTAATTCTGAATATGTGCAGATAGGATGGATGCGCGCCTATTGAAGCATTTATTTGCTGTTTTTAAACAAATACTACAATTTAGTATTTATGCAAAACTGTAAAAAGTCCTCAAAACTAAGTTCAATTTTTGAACAGGGTTTCATTTGGATTTTTGAAACAGAATTTAAATGATGGCCTTGGCAACTTTCCCAGGGGAGGCTCAAATTTTCAGGGGGTGCTGGCCCCCCTTGCTAGGGTATTATTTTTCCTTAATATTTACTTTTACTACCAAGATTGCTAATTCTCATTTTAACATATACATAAAGATTTTTCTCTGTATAAATTCATAAATCTGTCAAAAAAAATTTAAGGGCTACATTTTCTTCCACAAAATTTTCGATTATACGCTGTGATTATGTACTATACTGTGTAAATGTAAAGTAAATTTTTTACATGTTTAAAAGAAAATATATAATTTGCATGATTAATTTTATGGTATGTCAGCGAAAATTTTAAAATGTGTGTGGGTAGGGTTAGCAAGTTTTTGCCAAATGTGGAAAAAACCGTTCTGGCAAAAATAGGTAGAGGAGATTGGTAATGAATGGGCCATTAACAAAATATGAAAAAAGTGTTTGCATAAAATTATTTTAGATGCCACCAATAGATGAAGCTATTTGTTCTACCAAACTCATAAAATTTTCCATTGTTTGGGAGGACCCATTTTCTCACTAGAGTAGGATTGTCAAGAATCTGATTGAAAAGTAAATATTTTCCTTTTTTCTGTAAAATAAATAAGCTAAAAAGTATCTATTTCATTGCAGATATGTGTATTAGCAAGTATTTGCATATCTATAAACTAATTTTAGGATGTATTTAGATGTTATTTGAATTTAATGTGCTAAAAAAGCCTGAATATATTCTAGAAGTATAGGTTGGGCTGAATGGGCCACCTTTGCCCTAATCATGAAAATGTGTTTTTTTTTTTTCCCCCGATTCTCTTTAACATATGACACATAACTGGCTTTCATGGATTTAGATTAAATTACTGTCTAGTTAGGATAGGTTTATAGCGATGTCTAAAAAATAATTTACACATTTTCAACTTAAGAAGTATTAGTTATTTATTAGAAACATAAGTTAAATTGTATAAATGATTCAGGTGAACTGTTCAGTTGTTGACCACACCTACCAGTCTTTTCACATTTGATAGAAAACTTGAATAATTGTTTATATTCTGAATCTGATGGGTAGAATAAATAATACCAGAAATTTACACAGCTAGACATTACTGGTGGAACATCATGTGCTTTTATAACCATGAAGTTTAATAATAATTTTGAAATATATAAATTTCGTTAAATCATAATGTGTATTATCTATTATTTTTATGCTTATTTTATGTTCTTTCTCTCTTATCTCATTATTTTGTTGTTTTTCTGCAACAAATATTTGATTTAATAATATCACTTTTGATTTTTAATAATTTTGATAAGCATTGTGTATTGCTTACTCTTTCAGTATACTTTTAATCATATCATGTCAAGTGCCATTCATTTTGTCATATTTGGTGAATAAAAGATTAATTCCACATTTTTTCATTGAATTCATTTAGTGGCCCATTCAACCCCATGGATGGGGATGAATGGGCCAAATTTCTATATTTTTATTTTCTATTATCATTCATTATAAACATTTTCTAATCCGATTTTTATCACTTTTTGATAAAACCAAATAAGTAAAGTAACTGAAGAGCCAATTCTGAGCCAAAAGAATTATTAGAAAAAATTACAAAAATTGAAAAACAAAAACTGGCCTATTCATTACCACTCTCCCCTATATGTTTTATTTACGGGAATGTAATTAAGGTATTTTAACACTTACAATATGTAACTTTAAATTTTTTAACTTAGAATAATCAATGCATCATTCAAACAGTAATCAGAATTCTATTAAGTTTGCATTGTTTTCAGTAAAATATATTTTAGTTTATGCTATGGGTACAGATTTTGGGAATGGGGAGAGTAAATAGCAATAAAATAACTCCCTGGTTTTGGTTTGAAGAGTCATAATTGTGGAACAACTATTTTTTATACTTCAGTTAGTCTGTAAAAAAGTCTTAAGAATTATTAGCTGCTTTGCTGAGCTACTGGAACAATAGTCATTTGAAGATACAAAGTATAATTACTATGCAATTCTTCTCCTCTCTCATGTATATTAAGTTTTATCTGGTCCATGTGTTTTTTATATATAAAGTAATTTTTAAGTGCTTTTAAAAGGATTATCTCTATAAAAGAGGTTCAGATAAAAAGGAAATGCAGATTGATTTGATTGTTATAAAGTTATGTATATATATATATAGTAAAAGATCTTTATAACGCAAACTTAAAAACGTGAGGTTGTGCATTATATAGAATTTTTGCGTTATATAGATCACATTTCACACATCATTAAACTTACCTCATCAACATGGCCAAATATGTCTGTAACATATCAAAATATAGTATAGTATCTTTATATTTCAGTCCTTGAGACCAAGAGTTGTGCATATAATTTTTTACCTAATATAGATCATTCCATACACTGTTAAATTTACTTTGTAAACATGTTCGAAATATGCCTGGACCAAATAATTCATTATAGTACTTATTTAGAAACATTTTTATTCTAATATCATTTTTCCGTTAAAAAGCTCTGAATTAAGGTGATAACAATGAACTAATGTGTCACATTTAATCCTCTAGAGATTAGCAATTTTTTACAATGTGGGGATGCAGGTGCATCTTAACTGCAAAATTCATTGTTTACATCTGAGACATTGTGCATTATATAGAGAATTACATTATATAGAATTGCATCATAAAGATCTACTGTATATATAACGTATGTATACATATATATATATGTGTGTATGTTACAGGCAACTTTTAATTTAGTAATTTTGTCTTTAATAGGTACAGTGAAACCTCGTTAATAGGTCACTCGAATAAAATGTCATTCTGCATATTATGTCATGTTTTACCTCCAAAAAACACTTTTTTATTGTGCATGACTAAGATTAACAACATTCCACATTCCCTTTCCTTATAAAAATTGTTTGACGTAGCAACAAGTTCTTTGAATGCAACAAGAATTGAAATTGTAGCTGATGTTTTGAAAGCAAAAAAAACGGACCGGCAGTAACATCTGACAGCGATCATGAAGAGGAACCTCCCAAACCGCTTATTGCAAAGAAAAAAGCCTTTATTGGTAAATTAAGGAGCTATATTTTGTCTTTGATTGACACACAGATAGCATCTATAATATGCTGTATTCCTAAGAGAAGATAAATTTTATTTCAGAAAACTGACATCAAACAAAAATAGGTGGGTTTTTTTTTGTAGGGCAGTAACAAATGGGTACGTATTGAACTGTACAATTAAATATATAACTTTCCTTAATTTGCCATCCATTTTACGAATTCCAATTCTTGTTCTACCGATTTATATAATTTATAACATAAATTTAGTAATAGACATTCTTATTATATATAAACATTTGGAATTTTATTTTACATTTTAATATAAACTCTGTTTAGTAAGTCATTTTTAAGTGGACCTGAGAGTGACATACTGGTTTGACTGTATAGATTTCTTGAATATATAAATTATGGATTCAAAGGTTTTTAATATCTAAAATATTATTACTATTAAAGATAAAGATGACATTATTATATTACAGGGTGTCTAACCACCTGAAAAAGTCAGGAAAATTTGAAAATTTTGAACTTTCAAGAAAAAAAATAGGAAAATGTTTCTTATAAAATTAAGGATTTGAAATTGTAGTGCCATTAAAATCAAACTGTGTTCTTCATATGGACTGTAAAAATGATTTCAACCTCTTGTGCAAATCATTTTGTCAAACCCCTTTCAGTCCTTCCTTATAATAATTCAGAGATTTTCCATTCCAGCTTCACTGAAATTTTGAACTGAATGTTGTAGGATTGATTAGGGCAGTGGTTCCCAACCTGTTTTTAGCCGTGCCCCACCAAAACTTCTCTAAAATGATGATGCCCCCTTCCCCCTATAACATATAATTCTTATAAAATTTTAAAAGAATTTACTCCTGATAGAGTAAAAAGCATTTAACATTGATCCTGAAACGTGTCGAAGTAATGGATGAATCAAATATTTTTTATAATCATCTGATACTCCTCGTAGTTTACTGGCACACTGTCACCACGTATGCGTGATGTATAGAGTTCTCAGAATCCTTGATTAGAAAAATCAATAATTTTGAATAAAACATTTTTGCCTTATTTAATCACAGAATTTCTATGATTAAATTACGCAACAATTTCTAATCAGAATAAAACGTGATAAAGGAAGGTCGTCAAGTAATTGTTAAATATACACTTGAATAGTTTCATGTGTAAAATTGATTTTCATGTGACATATTGCAGTGCGACTCATTTCAATAAATAATCAAAAAAGTTGTTTAAAATTCTAAAATACTTATAAATCAGAAAAATTATAAAGAATTTTTAAATATATAAAAGGTATCTAGATATGTTAAAAAGTATTTTCTATAATTGTTCTGGAAGAATTGTATTTAAAACTTTTGAATGGATATTTTTTTTAAATTGATTAAAAAACTTTTTTTTTTTTTTTTTTTTTTTTTTTTTAATTTGAATGTGTAACTTTTATTTACAGTCTACAACATTACTATTAGAAAAACAATTCAGAAGGTATGGGTTCACAGAAATTCCGAATTGTCCCCTTGAAAAGTTAAATTGCCCCCCTGAAAAGTCAAATTGCCCCCCTGTGGGGCGTACGCCCCCCGTTGGGAACCACTGGATTAGGGGATTCAGTTTGTTTACTTCTCTTTGTTTGGGAACTGAATGTTTGTTAGCTTAATTTATTGAATATTTATTATTTGTATTAGAGTATGTCTATGCAATCTGTTTAAACTGTGACTGATGTGATAAAGAATTTCATAACTAATTAGACAAAATGGATAGAACCTGATGCTAAAAGTGTGTATCTGCAAAATGTTTAGCATCTAAAATGTTCAATTTGTAAATTTTGCAAAATATTATGTAACAAATCAGGAATTTATTCCTCAGAATCAGCTGTGAAAGTTCCACACTCAAATTCACAACTTTTTAAAGAGTTTTTGTGTGTGACATCACAAAATCTTGATACCTGGAATCTTTTTTATTATTATTATTGGTATAGAAAAGTCAGGGAAAATCATTGTTGATCTGGAATAGATGCCCTGATATTAAGAATGAAGAAAAACAGTTTTTATCTCCATCTAACATAAATTTATTTACAAAGTAGATGTTTCGACTAGTACTTCAAATCCTATCACTAATTGAAATTAATGTAAATAACCAAATTACTATCAATAAAATAGAAATTAATATTCTGATTTAAGTCTCAATTATATTATGTAAAAAATTATATTGTTTGTTATATATATTTTTTTTATCCAATAATTTTTCAGTTTTTGCCACTGTCCTACCAAAAATACCCTTTTGCCAGCAAAATGACCAACTCTACATATGAGCTATATGTTTTAATAAACTGTATTTTATCTATTCTTTTTCTGTGTGGCATTTTTTAAATGTGGTTTTTCTTTTCTCTTTTCAGTGTCAATTTGTGCTCACCACCATTACCAGCAACTCCCAGTATATTAATTGAATGAGTATTGTCTGTGCCATATGGTTTGTTAATTCATATCATATCATTGACAATACTTTCTCGATTACACCTAATCCTTTATAAATGTTGGCTGTGGAAATGAAAAAGTAGGGAGTTTTCTCCAATGTTTAGAATTGTGAACAATGGAAGATAATATAATCTACTTCAGCATTAATTCAAGAGCTATAATTTTTTTCAATGCTACTGTTGATTAAATAATTTCAGGTTTTATATTGTTTTATAAATTAATTTCATGACTTTTTGAGAGTATAGATGTTTCATTTGTCAATAACATTTTTTCCTTTTATTATGATTTATGACTTTTCAGTTTGTAAGAGAGTTAATATTAACTGTGAGTTATTCTTAAATGAAAAGCTTATACAGACTCATTTTTAAATATCTATTTGTTTGGTTTTTATTATTTTATTTACTTATATCTCAATAAAGAATAAACAATTAAATTATTCAGATTTCGAAGTTAGAATTAAAATTTGGCTTAATATAAAAAATATGTCATGAAACCAGATGTATTAAAAATTAATTTTATATTGTAAATAATTGTTAAAAAGCCATTCAATAGTATTTCGTGTAAAAATGAATGTAGGAATCATAAAAAACAAAAACCTGTTGTGAATAATTATTGTTCATAATTGGTTTTTAAAAAACTGGGTACTTATCTCAGCTAGGAGATAATTGCTAAAAATGGTTGATTGCCAATCTTGTTTATTGTAACCACATACACTCAAAATTAGTAATTTGACATGTTTATTAAATACATAAAATTGTTTAAAATGGCAAATAACATGAATTTAGTAAACTTAATAAATTTTAAGTAATATAAGAAATGGTAAATAATATATCAAAATTTAGTACACATTTATTAAATGCATCATATCAGGTTGGAAATTTATAGCACTATAAGTAACCAACATAATACAAAACAGTATATTTCTGCAATAATCATGGCACCAAAAATATTGTTTTCTTGTTTTACCATGTAGGGAAAAAAATAAGGGTTGCTGTAATTAGTATTATTATTACCATGCTTGGCACAATTGTATCTGACCTGCCCCAGATAATACGAAGTGCCAATAACTGTTGTTGCTTTGTTTAGAAATAGGTATAGATTGTTTTGTTATTTTGCATGTTTCACTGGTGGCTGTTAGTATACCTTTAAATAGCATTGTATTCCTGCTATCAGAGAGGGGAAAAAATCTTCATTTTTAAGAGTAAATTGCTAGTATCAATGATTTATAAAATTATTCTATAAAAATGGCATCCAATAATGATGACTGTGTAATTATAAATTTTAATATGTATGGCATAAATTGGTTAGTTTTTTTGTAATTCAAGCCTACTGGAATATTTTTTAACAAAACTTTAACGTATGTGAAATTATTTTGTTTAAATCACCAACAATAACAATTGTGAAGTTATTTTTAAAAATATGTAATTTTAATTAGAAACACATTCTGCTTTTTTAGACAAGGCAATAATTGTACTTGATAGTCACTTTGTCAACATCATCAGTAATCACTACCAGAGACAGTGCAACACAGAATATTTTAACGTTTTCAGATTAATCTTAACTAATATATATATGCTGTTTAAAAGAAAAATTGTTACAATTTACTTTGTTTCTATATTTTTGTATATATTGTATTTGCTTTGCAAATGTAAAATTCCCTTATTAATAGATTTCTATTATTTATTATGATAATAGGCTAGTCTAGCATTGTTGGGGTCACCAATAAATCTTTGTTTGCTGCAAATTGACATATGTAATTCTGAAACTAAGCTATTGCATAGTGATCAGTAAAGAACAGTAAAAAACTTTTGTCACCATGCATTATAAAATGTTGCTGTGGGGCTGACAGAACTTACTTTTATCTTTGATGGGATACCAGATCTTTGCTGCATCTAGCGAAGGGAGTTTTTTTAAAATTAACTATTGCTGTAATTTTATTTAATACTGAACTAGCTGTGTCATGACACCAACAATTGCCTGCCTCTGGAATTTCAAATGTAATAAACCAGATTTTCTTTTTGGCACATGATTTTGGGGGAAAAAAAGTAACATTTATTATTCTCAGGTAATTAAGTATATTAACACCAAGAGAAAAACAGTAACTCAGGATTTTTTCTGACAACCCCCTCCCCTTCCCATGGGAGATAACTTTTAGTTTTGATTTCCTTTATATGTTTTTGTGTTTGAATATAATCTTAAACTGGAGATTCGGAAGGATGAAAAAAAATATTCTTTCAGTTGAATAAAGTTGTTTGAAGTTTATTTTTGGATTTTTAACGTGTGTTACATTTCTGCAATGCTTTTTATGCTAATATGTTAAAAATTACCTTGCATACAGAGTTCTGACAAAAGCACTTAGTGGCTTAGTTTATTTCACTTTTACATTCTTCATTATAAAAAAAATATGGCCTTCGCAGTAGACTGCAGGCACATGTTCAAAAATCTTACCCCTCTCTGGATTTGTTCTGCAGGCACTTATGTGCTGGACGGTTCCAAATGAACCTGGTGTTCAGTGTCCCATTGTCAGGGTAGTCAGCAATATAGATACAGGCTTTGCTTATCCAGCCAGTCGAATTCGTCAAAAGACCCTTAAAGTAACCCTCTAATAACCCCTCTGACAAATTCTGATATATGATTTTACTTCTCACCTCCTTAAAAAATATTACTTAGTATATTTCCAAACAGTCTGGCAAAAAATAAACCTAAAAATCAGTAATAACAGATATGCCAATCAATGATCTGAATCAAATGGCACTTTCACTTGGCATGATGTAAACTGGGAGAAATAATGATTTTCAATGCTTTGTTTTTTGTTGTTGTTTTGTTAAAAACTTATCTACATTTTGTCTAATATATTAACAACATTTTTATAAAGAAGTAGGAAAGAGAGGGGCTAAAGCCAGCCCCATTCAAATGAAAACAATTTTGTAAAGTCTCATCAGCTTTTGCAAAAACTTAATTTCTATTTTCTATGTTTGATAATTCATTTGTGAAAAACAACTTTGTACAAAAAGAAAAAATAAATATTGACTAAATTTCTAACATGTAAATCTTTAGATCCAAGGCCTCAATGGCAGCACTTCACTTTTTTTAAAGAAAAACTCTTTATTTAATATTAGAAGCAGAGTTTCTCCCAGACAGTTTTAGAAGGAGGCTGTACCCTGCCTGCCCTTTGGTTTACAAAATAGCACCTTTGTTGCCCCTCATAAAAATAATTAGCACCCTTCTTGCACCTCATTTAAAAAAATGCCCTTTCTTCTTTTTGCATTAAAAAATTTGCTTTCTTAGTAAAAACTGACTCAATGTCTTAAAAAGAGTGCCTTGACTTTTAAATATAAAAAGTGGCTTTAAAAACCAAAAGAATAACCTTTAACAATTAAAAAAGTGCCCTTGAGAATAAAAAAAGTGCCCTTTTCTGACCAGCAGCACCCTGCCCTTTTTAAAACCTGGGAGGAAACTCTGTTAAAAGCTTTCAACCCAGGGGGGGGGGGGGGTCGTGAAAATATTACTTTTTATTTGACGGGTCTTATATTTTATTTATGTTAAAATTTGGCTAGCTTCAATAATAAAATGGCCGTCTTATAATAATTATGTATTCTTGCATAAAATTTGGGCATCCTTCAATAATTAGAGCTGAAGTCATAGACATTATATTGATATTAATTTATATATATTGGGGTGGAGGCTTAAACAAATAAATCCATCCATTTATATTTACAAAAAAAGAGCAGAGCTACATCAATTATAACCGAGTTATAATCATCTAAAATTTAGGAGGCTTTGATTTAAAAAAAAAAAAAAAAAAAATCCCTTCCTTTTATAAAATGTGTGTCTGTTGCATTAATCAGAGCCCAAGTTATAGTTATTTTGTCCTTATATTACAATTACATTAAAATTTGGCTGGGTTACATCAATTAAGATCTGAATTATTGCTATTTTAATTTATCGGGTCTTATATTTATTGTATACTAATATCTGAAGGGACTTTTGAAAAAAAGCCAAGAAATTTTTCTCTTGTGATGATTATGTATAAATATTATGACATGTTGTGTTAATTAGAACCCAAGTTGCAATTGTTTTAATGTGTCAGCCCTTTATATTGTAATTAGACAAAAAGTGGGGGATTTCAACAACTAAATCCCTCCTTGTTAGGACTTCTCCTTATGTTTATTGTACAAAACATAGCAGTGCTACATCAGTTAGACTCCAAGTTATAGTCGTTCGAATATGTAGTCTTATATTTATCTTATGCTAAAATTTTAGCGTTAATTAGAACCCAAGTTATAGCCATTTTAACATGTTGGACCCTTATATTGTAAATTACACTGAAATTGGGAGTTGCTACTTGGACAAAAAAAAAATTACAAAGTTTTTCTTTATAATGATTATGTTTATAAATGTAAAATTTGGCTGTTTTACATTGATTTGGACCCAACCTATAGCCATTTTAATTTGTCAGCTTTGTATTTATTTTATATTAAAATTTCGGGGTGAAGCTTTAATACGGTGAAGCTTACTTGTGGTTACTTACGGTGATACTTCAGGGTGAAGCTCTCTTGAGGTACGCAGAGACACTGACAAGTTAATATTAAACCAATGGGAGGATTCTTTTTAAATTTCTCATTTGAAATTCAATATTTTTAAAAGATTATTTTTGCATAGAACAGCTGAGGTTGATCTCGTTATTAACTTTTTTGATTTTGGTTCCAGTTTTTTTCTTTAATAAAGATACTTTCACTTTCAAAACTAGTTCTGAGAATAAAACTGCCTTTATTAAAAAATCTGCAACCAAAATCGAAAAAGTAAAAAAAAGATTGACCTATGCAAAAAAAAAAAAAAAAAAATTCAAATTCAAATGAGAAATTTGGAAAGAACCCTCCCAAGGTTTAACATTAGCTGGTGAGTGTCTTTGCAATACTGGAGAGTCCCTTTAAGCTGCAACGCTCTATTAACTGAGCTATCTTGGACAAATTTGGAGAACACAATTCACTCAGACAACCTTTTGATAACATCTAGTCTGTTATCTGAAACAGTTCAACAGAATGAATCACAGTTAATGGATTTCCAAGTAAACACTGGATGTGTAATTACATTTCATTAAATCAACTCAATTATTCTAATTGGAAAATAAGTCATAGGAGTTGTAATTTTTCAACTGAGTGAAAAAATATCTAGGCAAGGATTTGTACTGATTAGAAGAATCGGGTTTGATTAATGAACTGTAATTATGTATCCAACATTTACTTGTAGTTCCATTGTCGGCAATTTATTCTATTGAACTGTTTCAGATAATAACAGAGCTGATGTCATTAACAAAAGGTTACCTGAGTGAATTGTATCCTCTTTATTTGTGCAGAATAGCTCAATTGGTAAAGCATTTCCGCTTTAGCCAAGGTCCTGGGTTTAAATCCTGGCCTGGACACTTTTTCATTAAGTTGGGAAACTACAACTCCTATGATTTATTTAAGAATTAGAATGGTTTTGTTGAATTAATTAAATGTAATTAGATATTCAATGTTTACTAGGAGTTTCATTAACTGTGAGGTATTCTGTTGAAAAGTTTCAGATAACAGACCACATATTATCAAAAGGTCTGGGTGAATTGTATTCTCCAGATTTGTTAGCTCAGTTGGTAGAGTGTTGGATGCTTAAGCCTAGGTCAAAGGTTTAAATCCCGGCCTGGACACTTTTTTACTCAGTTGGAAAATTGCAACTCCTATGATTAATTTACTAATTAGAATAATTGTGTTCATCTAATAAAATGTAATTACGTATTCAACATTTACTTGGAATTACATTGAATTATTTCAGATAACAGACCACATGTTATTATCAAAAGGTTGTCTGAGTGAATTGTGTCTACCCAATTTGTCCAGGATAGCTCAGTTGATTGGTATAGTGTTGGCAACTTAAGCCAAGGTCCTGGGTTAAAATTCTGGCCTGGATATTTTTTCACTCGGTTGGAAAATTACAACTCCTATCATTATGTATACTTGTATAAATTTTGCCCTTGTTACATTAATTAAAGCCAAATTTTAGCCCTGTTAAGGTGTTATGTCTTTCTATTATAACCACAATAAAATTTGGACAGGCTTCCACAAAAATAACTCTTTTTTTTTTTTTCATGATTATGTATAACCATACAAATAATTGGCAGGTCTTCATCAAGTAGAGCCTCAGTTATAATTTGAATATATTTCTCCTTATATTTATTTTATACTAAAATTTACAGATTGCTCTTATAAAAAAACTCTTATAATGATTATGTATACTCAAATAAAATTTAGGTGCAATGTTGAATTCAGATGTTTTTCTCCAGGGGATGCATTTTGCAGCTGGAAAAAACATTATGTAATTCAGCGATGAAAATTGTATGTTTGAAGGGAGGTGGGCTTTGAGACCTATAGCTACAAGGCTGTCGTCTCGAATGATCCATATACATTCATTTAGTATTCACAGAAACATATACATGAATTCTACAATTACATACATCTTGACGAGATAGTACAAGGAAACATGACAACACAGGAGACACAACCTGGGGGTTCCACACAAAGTGTGTGTGCAATGGAACCAGTGGGAATCGAACCCACAACCTCCTACACTCGCAAGCGATTAGCGGCGTGGTGCCTTAACCACTCGGCCACGGAGGCCCCATTGTATGTTTGAACCATTATCAGATACAAAATCTCAAATCAACTCGTGTGCGGGGTCTGTAACCAAAATCGAAAAAGTAAAAACTAACAACATTAGATTGACGTTAGCTATCCTATGCAAAAAAAATAATTTTAAAATGCGAGCGATAAATCGCGAAAGAACCTTTCCTTAGACTTAACATTAGCTTGAGCGTTTTTCCGCATGACTGATGTAGGCTCTTAACTGCATACTACAGATCAGTTTAAACCACGTGATCCAACCAGTCGAAATTGTTAATTAATCAGCCTGTATTATCGCCCAACCAATCAAAATCCACAAAAACCGATGGGCAAACAAAATTCCCATCTGGTTGTAAAGTGGTTGCTAGCGAGGCTAACGAAAAAGAAAGGCTGCCGCGGTGCTTTACGCGTATCTTTTTTTACAGACTGCCGGAGTCACGTGATGCTCAAATGCACCAATGCAGTTGTACGAAAAGAGCATCACGTCACTCTAGCGGTCTGTAAAAAAGATAAGTGGAATGCACTGCGGTAGCCTGTCTTTTTCGTTAGCCTCGGTTGCTAGGGTATGACGTCAGTTAAAACTGAATCACTGAGTGCGTTCAGCAGACCTAACCAATGTGACCGGTTACTTACAGGGGCGGTAAGTAACTGGTTTCTAACTGGACGAACTGGTATTATTTACTAGCAGCGCTATCTGTATTACATCATCGTAATTATAGTCGCCAATTCCTTTGAGATAAATTTTCATGTAACCAATCACGTGACCCACCTAACCAAGATTTTTTTTCCGATTAGTTCGGTCCTTTACCGGTTACTTGCGCTGAACGACGTTGGTTGCGTATCGGTTAGCAGCACTGAACGCCTTGGTAACTAACCGACCTTACCGGTGACATTGCTGGACGCGAACAAAATGTTGCATTCCATATTTTTTATGAAAAAAGAAATATTGAACTTATTAGTCACGATTACATATGTACAAATGGAAACTTTTGAAAAGCGAAGACATTTTATTTAAAAGTGTAATTCATAAAATATTTGAACGCTACATGTTTTAGGCTACAACTTCTAAATTCTTTAAAAAGATGCCCAAAGGTCAGTTCAAAAAACAAATGAGAGTTTAAAGAACAAACTCTCAACATTTGAGAGAGTGCTTGTTCTTGCCTTGCCACCAATCTGCACACAAGTGTTTTACTACAAAATCGTCTCAATCAAATCAATTTTCTTTCCTGTATGTGGTTACTCTCACATAGAGATACTCTAGAAACAGGGTGCCTCGATATGAGAGTGGCGACATACGGGGTATACACATTTGATTGGTTGAGATGATTCTGGACAAAATCAAATCTCCAAGCATTTTGGACAGATCGCCAAGCTAACCTAAATGTCATACCTTGGTCATCGAGGCTAACGAAAACGACAGGCTACCGCGGTGCATTCCACCTATCTTTTTTTACAGACCGCTAGAGTGACGTGTTATTCTTTTCGTACACCTGCATTGGTGGATTCGAGCATCACGTGTCTCCCACGGTCTATAAAAAAAGATACGCGTAAAGCACCGCGGTAGCCTTTCTTTTTCGTTAGCCTCGTTGGTCATACACGACCGGTTCGTGACATTTTAAAACGGCACACTGAGTGTACATCTTTATACGGCGATTGGCACAAAGTTTTGTGCCAATCGCCGTGTATAAAGATCATCCACGCCGTGTGACGCTTTAAAAGTCATGAACCTGCCACGTATACCGTAGGTCGCCATCGAATTCGTCCAGGCGAGTATAAGGAAAAGGCGAGGCTAACGAAAAAGAAAGGCAACCGCGGTGCTTTACGCGTATCTTTTTTTACAGACCGCGAGAGTCACGTGATGCTCGAATCCACCAATGCAGGTGTACGGAAAGAGCATCACGTCACTCTAGCGGTCTGTAAAAAAAGATAAGTGGAATGCACCGCGGTAGCCTGTCTCTTTCGTTAGCCTCGAGGAAAAGGCATCTGACATCACTGTTGGTTCAATTACGGTTGGTTAGCAAAAAAACCTGTTTGTTCGTTTTGACTCCTACTATACACATGAAATGGGGAAATTTGATTGGTCTACGTTGAACTGGTCTATAATATCATTGGCCTATGTCGTCATGACGATTCCTGCAATGATAGCTATGACAAAAATGAAGTGGTACATTGGTTGATGGAACAGTTTGTTTGTAAACATGCCCTTTCCTTATTAACAAGTTCTTGTTCTTGAAATAGAATATGCATAGTTTGGACAAACGCGTATGTCTATGCAGAATCTCAGCATCACATGGCGCCACTCTCATATAGAGGTACACTACAATACACCGCTAGGGTCGCGTGGTATCACGTGACTCAAGAAGTCTGAAAAACAACTGTAACGCAATTACACCACACAAAAAACACTGACGCAAATGGCGAATTCTCAGCCTGTGCTTAGGCTTAGATACAGCGCCTAGAATACATAGTGTGGAAACCGGCTATCCTTGTAATGCTTTAAAAAGTGCTAAAAAGTTGTAGCCTGTAAATGTGCAACGGTGCTCCGACGATAATAAGCTCTAATAGCATCGTATGGACCCTATTCTCCGTTTGGGTTCGAGGCTACAATTTCCGAAGTGTTTCCCCAAAGCACGTGACTCAACATCACGAAAATCTGGTCCGTTGCTGCTCTATGACATGTAGGATTGCGTTGGAAACGAGTCGTTGCATAATAAAGGACTACAATGTGGGCAATGTTTCCCAAAGCACGTGACTCTGACGTCAGTAGGAATAGGGCGAGGCTAACGAAAAAGACAGGCTACCACGGTTCATTCCACTTATCTTTTTTTACAGACCGCCAGAGTGACGTGTTGCTTATTTCGTACATCTGTATTGGTGGATACGAGCATCACGTGACTCCCGCGGTCTGTAAAAAAAGATACGCGTACAGCACCGCGGTAGCCTTTCTTTTTCGTTAGCCTCGGAATAGGGTCTATTAAGCTGCTTTCTGTATTATATAAGCTAGCAGATGGCGCTGCGATCCAATCGTTATCTTTTCAACAACGTTGTACATGTATTGGATTCAATTTTTTAGTACTATTTTGTAGCAGATTTCCACACTATGTATTCTAGGCGCTGCAGCTTAGACAGTTGTTTTTGTCCAAACTATGGCAAAACTACATTCTGGACTTCACGATACTCGCCTCGACGAGTGAGAAAATTTAAGAAGCATTAGCTTGGCGATAATGTCAAGCTCTCTAAGATGCTTGGTGATTCGTTTTAGTCCAGAATCGTCTCACAACATCAAATTTTATATACAGTGTGCCCGCTAAAGTCCGTTGTCACTCCAATAATTTCTGAACGGCAAGAGCTATAGTCATAAAAGTGGGGTCTAGGTATAGTAAAGTTTCCATACGTTACGCAAGGAAACCACTTACAGCGCCACCTGGTGGCTAAATTTGGAGTTAGCGTTCTTATTTCAAAAACAGTACGAGATACGGGAAAAAAGTCAATTACAAAGTTGTTCAGCATCATTGATTTATTACAAACAAATCTTGCTCGCAAAAATGATTCAAATGGTAAGCACAAAGCGCTCATGAGTTTGATCGCGTTGTACAAAACTGCACTTATCGGACATGAGGTTCATATATCTGCGATACTCAAAATGGTGTCCTTGAGCAACAATACACGTCTGGACACGGGATTGAACTTCTCGCTTCACATTGTACAACATGGCAGGTGACACGCTGGCACAAGCATCCATAATATGGTTTCGAAGCTCCTGCAATGTTAGTGGAGGTGTTGCATACTCTCGCTGTTTCATGTATCCGCACCATTTATACAAAATGGAAAAAAATACTTTTTCACGGTATGGGATATTAAGATTTATTTATCTAAAGATGAATACTGTATATCTACTCACAACTGAAACTCTGGAGTGTGACCTTTTCTCATTTCTTCCGCATTATGTCGCATTATAATTTTGGAAGTTTCGAACCAAATAAATTTGCATTTTATGCCTTCTACTTTAAACATTACTTACTTTATGGAAGGTGTCTTCTCTTACTAAATCTATGATGCTGAACAACTTTGCAATTGACTTTTTCCCCGTATCCTTTACTGTTTTATAAATAAGAACGCTAACTCCTAATTTAGCCACCAGGTGGCGCTGTAAGCTGTTTCCTTGCGTAGCGCAGGGCAACTTTATTGTACCTAAACCCCACTTTTATGACTAAAACTCTTGCCCTTCAGAAATTATTGGGGTGACAATTGACTTTAGCGGGCACACTGTATAGAGGCACCTTTAGTCTCACTCATATAATTGAACTAGTCCAGGCAAGTATTGCTAAGTTCTGGAATGTAGGTAGGTTTGCCATAGTTTGGACAAACATGTCTGTTTAAGCACAGTCTGATCATCGTATGCGGCCTGTCTAGGCTCTCGGTTAGTCTAGGCATAAAGGCACTCTAGGCTGAACTTTTCACATGGTTTCTCGGATTGCTACTCTATCCGCATGGGATCACTTGATACTGGCTCGGTGGAGTTTTCAGTTTTACAAAATGCAGGGCCTGAATATCACAGGGACATGTGTCCCGAGGCCACATTTTCAGGCGATCTCAAAATATATTTTCTCCACTCTCTGTTACAAATTAACACAAATTTCCTTTTATCGATCACATAAAAAATTAATTTTTACCATTCATGCAAACAAAACTATTGCAATGTTCTTCAGTGACGACAATAAAATGCAATGTATATTTCGAAATTCAGAGAAGAACAGATATTACACCAAACATGTTTCATTCAGTCCCTGAAGTTTAGAGTTTTACTTACTCTAAATAGCATTATAGCGCAGAAGATTTTACAGTCCCATAAATTTTGAAACAGATGTGTTACACTCACGCAGTTTGGCGACTTTTTGATTGGCGCGATTTTCAAGCCCGTGCCAAACCAAATAACTTAATACAATATCCAAGTTACCAGTAAATGTAAAAATCTCCAAAATTTGGCGACTTTTTTCCTTTTTATAAAAAAAAAACGGTGCGTGAGTGTACAACATCATCGCCAATTTTTTAATACATTTTTACATGTGTCTATAATGTATTTTTCTTTTAAAAAGCTAGGGTTAAAATTTTGAGCTGCACATAAAGCAATTTATCATGTTTAGAATACAATTTTTTGAGAAAGGGGAGCTCCGAGCTCCAACGCTATCTATGTGGCCCGGTTCCACTTAAGCTCGTATTCACAGTCAACCTCAACCTAGAAAACCTGTGTCGAACGCTCAAATAGCATCCATCATTAATCTGATTGGACATTGGCCGCAATCAGGTCTAATCAGGTTAATCGAGAATTTCAATTAGGCATTCGACCGAGGTTTTCTAGGTTGAGGTAGATGGTGAATATATAAGCATTAGGGTTGATCAGGCTATGACCAAATGCATCCAGACCGCTTCCTTCTACAATGGATGGATAGAGTGATATCGCTAGCGAGCACAGAAGAATGCGGAGAGTTTCTTTTAGAGCGCATAGAACCCCCTTGTCGATGCGTAATGAAAATACAAAATTGACAAGATCCACTTCACTGATAAAACATTTAAATGTGACCAGTTGACGAGCTAGAAACAACATTTATGTTGAGAACAAGTACGTAGAGTGCCTCCTTATGAGACTGGTGATATATGGGGAAATACAAATTGATTGATCGGGACGATTTTGCGCAAAATCGATCAAGAAGCAACTTGGTGACTCTGCCAATATCGCCAACTAATATTTGTCGACTTCTCTCATTCGTCTAATGGATCAATTTCATTTGACACCATAGCCTAGAAACTATAGTTGCTACAGTATTTAACTTTGCAATCCCTGGGCATTTTGCTACCCCACTAGCTTTTGTTGATTTTGATTGGTTGTATGCAAATTGGAGAATTGTGGTCACGTGTTTGAAATTGACCTGACGAACTCATCCATGCGAGTATTACCAAACTCTGGAATCTAAGTTTGTTATATTTTGGACAAAATATCTAGTCTGAGCATGTACATATTGCTGCTCTCTTATAAAGACACCCTACCTTTAAAGTACCAGCAAGGCTTCACTAGATACCGGGCTTGCTCATGCATTATCATGACGTCACAAAAGGTGGCTGGCCGCGACCAGCGATTGGTGCAAAGCGACGAGCCCGTCGTTTTGTGCCAATCGTTGTTGGTCTTTCATTTTGTCGTTTCGCTTTGTACCAATCGCTGGTAGCGGCCAGCCACCTTTTGTGACGTCATGATAATGAATGAGCAAGCCCGGTATCTAGTGTAGCCCTGGTACCAGGAACTTATGAACCGTTTAATTTTGAAAGGTCTGTGTTTATTGGTCGTAAGTCGCCACTCTCTTATAGCGAGACCAACGATACAAATCCATCGTTTTGTGCCAATCGGCGTGCAAAGATTATCCAACCCGTGTGAGGTTTTAAAAGTCAGGAACTGGCCGTGTATTTCGTTGGTCGCGCTTAAGGCTCCTACAATCCGGGCTGACTCACGACGCCATTTAATTGCCCGTAGGAGAAGAACGATTGGCCATGCCCATGGGCAACAAAATGATTGGTGATTCAACTTGTGTTATCGCGACTTACGTTATACACGGCCAGTTCGTGACATTTAAAAGTCACACTCAGTGATCATCTTTATACGGCGATTGTTACAAAGCGGCACGCCCACCATTTTGTACCAATCGCCGTGTAAAGATGATCCACATCGTATGACGTTTTAACCCTCTAACCGAGGCTAACGAAAAAGAAAGGCTACCGCGGTGCTTTACGAGTATCTATTTTTACAGACCACCGGAGTCACGTGATACTCGAATGCACCAATGCAGGTGTACGAAAAGAGCATCACGTCACTGTAGCGGTCTGTAAAAAAAGATAAGTGGAATGGACCGCGGTAGCCTGTCTTTTTCGTTAGCCTCGCCTCTAACAGTCTTGCAAAAGGGCAAATCTGTAATTTTTTTCTCTGCATTTTGTTTTAAATGCTAAGAAAAACTAATTTTTCAGCACTGAATATAAAACAAGTTAATTGATTATTATTCACTGCTCAACCCATTAAAAATGCATTAAATCAATAGAATTTTATTACTTTAAATAATGCTTATATTGCAATGAAGCCTGGAACTTAGTGAACGTATTAACACGGGCTTGTCAATGAGAGGGTTGTTAAAAATCATCAACCGGCCACGTATAACGTAGGTCACGATCGAACTCGTCCAGGCGAATATTAACAAGTTCTTGCTATTGAAATAGAATATGTCTAGCTTTGGCATAATTTGGACAAACGCGTTTGTCAAAGCAGAATCTCAGCATCGTATGGCGCCACTCTCATATAGAGACACACTTCATTAGACGGCTAAAGTTAAATGGTATCACGTGACTCAAACGGTCTTAAAAATTTTATAACGCAATTACACCAAACAAAAAACACTGACGCACGCTCATACTGTGCTTAGGCTTAGACAGATGTTTTTGTCCAAACTATGGCAAAACTACATGGTCTTTATCCACGAGTGGCAACAACCACGTCTCTTCGGGTATTTGCCCTCCGAAAAAGACTGTTTATTGGAGGCAGGAGAAGCAGTGTTAAAATGCTCTTCACGCCTATTGCTGTTTTGTCTTCTATATACCCGCAGATGACGTGACAAGGGTGAAGTCCATTCCAGACTTCACGATACTAGTCTTGACGAGTGAGACAATTTAAGAAGCATTAACTTGGCTATAATGAAAAGCTCTCTAAAATGCTTGTGATTCGTTTTAGTCCAGAATCGTCTCACCGCATCAATTTTTACTTTCTTCTATCTATAATAGAAGAAAGTATTGTAATCGAAATTTTTTTCTACTTCTGGTTTTTGACGGATTTACACGTTTTAGGGGTCAGAGATTCCGAAAAACATGTTTTTACAAAATGTCTGTCTGTCCGTCTTCATTGTATCATCGAAAAGTGTATGAAGTTATGCTTCAAATTGAACCTAATTTTTTTTCTATGTTTTTGGCTATGGCAAGCAGGTTCTATTAGAATTTGGGGATATTTCGACGAAAGGGGGCGCTGTGATCGATATTTTTGTTCTATTTTCACTATTGTACCATCTAAAAGTGTATGAAGTTATGCTTCAAATTGAACCAATTTTTTTTCTATGTTTTTGGCTATGGCAAGCAGATTCTATCAGAATTTGGAGATATTTCGACGAAAGGGGGCGCTGTGATCGATATTTTTGTTCCATTTTCACTATTGTACCATCTAAAAGTGTATGAAGTTATGCTTCAAATTGAACCTATTTTTTTCTATGTTTTTGGCTATGGCAAGCAGATTCTATCAGAATTTGGGGATATTTCGACGAAAGGGGGCGCTGTGATCGATATTTTTGTTCCATTTTCACTATTGTACCATCTAAAAGTGTATGAAGTTATGCTTCAAATTGAACCTATTTTTTTTCTATGTTTTTGGCTATGACAAGCAGATTCTATCAGAATTTGGGGATATTTCGACGAAAGGGGGCGCTGTGATCGATATTTTTGTTCCATTTTCACTATTGTATCATCGAAAAGTGTATGAAGTTATGCAGATAATTGAACCAATTTTTTTTCTGTTTTTGACCATAGCCTGCAGGTGAGGTTGAATTCGGGGATATTTCAACGAAAGGAGGCGCTGCCATCGTGATTTTTGTTCGATTTTCACTATTGTATCATCGAAAAGTGTATGATGTTATGCAGATAATTAAACCAAAATTTTTTAATATGTTTTCGGCTGTAGCCAGCAGGTCCTACTAGAATGTGGGGATATTCCGCCGGAAGGGGGCGCTGTGATAGCCATTTAAAGATTTCAAATTCAAAAAGATGTATAAAAAAATTAGAAATCCTAAAAGTTTTTTCCGTTAGTTCGGCCTTGATCCGGAGCAGTTTTTGTTTTGTCTCTATATTAAAAAATGGCGGAGATATAGCGGTTTGAAATTTTAGGGTGGTTGACATTTTCAAACAAGACAGCAGAATTCATCCATAAAGGGGTTTAATTTATGAATTTTAGTTAACAGGGTTTCAGCAAATTTTCTTTCATTGTTGTAACCATTGTTGCTATTCTTAAATGCTTAACACTATATATATTCGCCAACGTCAAATTCTCGCCAAGCTCGGCGGCAATTGACGAAATATCGACAAAAATATGTTGCCACAAATGAAGCCAACTTCACTATAGAAGACTAATTTGGCGATATTCTCATTCAAATTCAATGTTGACGAGAACTGGGAATGAATCTTCTTTAATTGGGTTCCACTCATTTCAGTTTCGTGTTTTCCAGTAAAATTATCTAAAATCCTAAAACCAAGGAATAGGGAGACTATCTGTTCCTGTCGGTACAGGCCAGAAGAACTTTTCGTAGTTTAGTATACATCAGTTTATCGCATCCCAGTCAGTAACCCGATGATTCGCAAGCAGCTGACGTACAACAGAATGACGAAAAATATTAATTTTATTGGCGAAGTGAGGACGAAATTAGAAGTATTAACATGATTGAGATAGAAGAAAGTTTTGGGATTGGCACATCCGACTAGTTATATATCGAGGCACCTTTAGTCTCACTCATATAATTGAACTCGACCAGGCGAGTATCGCTAAGTTCTGGAATGTCGGTTTACCATAGTTTGGACAAACGCGTCTGTTTAAGTACATCTAAGTACATACATTAAGTTTGATCTATGTCACCTGTCACCAGTTTCATATAAAGGCACTCTAAGCTGAACTTCACATGGTTTCTTGGATTGCTACACAAACCGCATGGGATCATTTGATGTTGGCTCGGTGAGCTGCTGGTCTGGCGTTTGTTTTATCAAATGCAGGGCCTGAATATCACAGAGGCACACCAGGCATGTGCCCCGAGCTACATTTTCAGGTGACTCCAAAATATATTTTCTACACCCTCTGATACAAATTTCTTTTTATAGGTCACAGAAAAAAATAATTTTTACCATTCATTCAAACAAAACTATCGCAATGTTCTTCAGTGACGACAATAAAATGCAATGTATATTTCGAAATTCAGAGAACAGATATTATAGACCGGGAGGCGACAGCACAAACAATCACCTCATCGAGTTCACGGCTGAAATTCCAGAATTAGTTAAAACTCGATTCGCATATTAAAACGCAATCGGTCTGCCAAGTCATATCTTGGTGGAAAACACCTTAAAACCTGATTTTAGCGGTTGATTTGTAGGTTTACCATTGTGTTTTCCTGCACCCAAAAGTATGAAAACGTGGAGGACTGGGAGCAGGAACACACAATGTTAAAAATCTTCAGTTTTTGCTGCAGACACACTCCACCGCTTTTAGAGAAAACGGTTACTTTACTATATTATGAAACATTTTCATTGGTCAAAATAGGGATATTCTATAGGGAAGTTGCAATCAGCTGATCAACCATTGTACTTCAATTGAAGGTCAGGGGAGTTAAGCCAATCAGAACTGCCTATTTGAACCACGAGGCTAACGAAAAAGAAAGGTTACCGCGGTGCTTTACGCGTATCTTTTTTTACAGACCGCGGGAGTCACGTGTTGCTCGAATCCACCAATGCAGGTGTACGTCACGTCACTCTAGCGGTCTGTAAAAAAAAGATAAGTGGAATGGATCGCGGTAGCCTCGCCCTTTCCTTATACTTATGTATAACGTAGGTCGCGCTTATAGTGTGACGTCAATCATGACGTTTAGCTTGAAAACTGACTCAAAAGAAACGGTTGCTACGTTGTATTCTCTTTATCATTTGTATATTATAGCTATATCTCACAGCTAAATGTTTTAATACTTTATAAACAGTCGTAACATTTCCTACGATTTATATTAAATAAGAAATGAAACATTGCAACCATTTGTTTGGAGTCATTTTCCAAGCAAAACGTCACGACTGAAAGCCCCTATTTACAAAGATAGATTGCATTTATTGTTCACTGCATTATCAAATGTTCCCAATACTGGAAATTACAGTATTGCAAACGTTTGATATCGCAGTAGGCTATCTTATATTAAAATAATTGATATGTTCCTGTAAACGAATTCACACACGATGCGATAACTACTCTGAGATTAATAAAACCTTCCCTAATGTACTAAAACTGTAGTGTAAAAAGTTACATTCAAATAACGATATTTTGACACTATTTATTGATATTTTGACACTAAATAAACACTGCGTAAACGGAACCTGTTTATAATGGAATTATGTTTTATGGTAAAAATTGTATTGTCCCGACATTATATGAATACTATACAACTAACCTTTCACAGGTTTTACTGTATAAGTTCTTTTTTTTACCTATTTAAAAACCTGCTAATACGAAATCACAAGGGACAGGAGAAAAATCTCGTTTTTTAGGGTCTTTCATTTTAGTAGGTATGTATGGTAGTCCTAATGTAGAGACAATGAATTTTATATGTTTAAGACAGGATTTCATATTCATACAATGTAGTATATTTTTGTGTCCCAATTTAGAAGCCACTGTCTCACGTTTTGTGAGATTGTACCTGGCAACACTATGTGGTGTTCTATTAACTGAAAAACTAAGAAAAGCTTTTATTATTATTACTATTAAGCATAAAAGTTTGCATTAAACATTAATTTTTAGTGAAATTATTTTCATTAATGTTCCAAAATTTTAAATTCCCTTAAAATACAACTTTTATTTTTTATAAAAATTGTGACAGAAAAGCAATAATTTTATTTAAAAAAACCTGATATCAGCAACTATTTATATCCTGTTTTTTTCAGACCTTTTTTTTGCATTTCACTGAGACCACTTAGGAGGGGGAAGGGAGCTGTAACCCCATAACTCCCTTCTTTAGGTAGGGTATGCTGTAGTATCACTGTGCACTAATATGGGACTATAATCTAGAATAGTTAGTCTCTTGTATGATAAATAAAAAATTTAAAAAGAAAAAATAGCATTTTCATTTCACTGCGATCGTTTCAGAAGGGCGGGAGGTCGTAATCCTATCAGCACCCACTTCCTCTTTATGTATGCGGTGGGGTCACTGTAAACTAATATGGGATTGATGAGAATGGCTAATTCATAGTGCTGGAGTCGTAAAACAAAAGTGCCAGAGGGTATATGCTATAGGCTAAGGGTATACACTAGAGAGTACATGCTTTAGCATTACTTGAGAAAATCACTGTATACGTAAAAAATCCAGAAGATATATTGCGTATACCACTGTATACCCTTCATTACATCCATGCTAACTCATAGTATTATGACAGAAAAAATTACAAATTTAACTCAAAAATAAACAAAAAATCAGCACTTTTTTAATTTTATTGCGACCATTTCGCAGATGGAAGGGGTTATCTCATCAGCACCTTTCCTCCTTTTTGGGTATGTTGTGGTGTTACTGCACAGATATAGGAGTAATGAGAATGGTTAGTCCGTTGTTGTAGTTGTATGACAGAAAAAGAATTATAAATATACCTTGAAAAGCAAGAAACAAAATCAACCATTTTTTTCCTTTAATTGCAAGCATTTCGGAGAGAGAAGGAGCGTGATAACCCCATCAATCCTTTTCCTCCTCTTTGGGTATGCTGTAGCGTAACTGTACACTAATATGGGACTAAACAGATAGACTAGTGCATTGTATGAAAAAAAATTAAATTTACAAATTTATCTAAAAAAAAGTAAAAAAAAATCATTCTATTAATTTACATTTCTACTTTATTTTTGGGAGGGGGTTGGTAGCTGTAACCTCATCAGCCTTTTTGGGTTTGCTGTGGTGTGACTGTGCACTATTAAGGGAATGACGAGTATGACTTTAACCGCATCAGCTCCCCTTCGCCGTATTTGGGTATACTGTAGTGTCACTGTACACTAATATGGGATTAACAGAGTGGATAATCCATTGTATCATAGAAAAACATTTAATCTCTAAAAAAAGAAAAAAAATTAGCACTCTATTGATTTCTCTCTTGACTATTTCGGAGGAGGCTGTAGCTCCATCATCCCACCCCTTGGGTATGCCCATGGTTATATTTCTACAATACATTCTTTCAAAGTAGCTGTTGAACAACTGTTACTATTCTTTATTTTCTTTTAGCTGCAATTTGTATGCTTAATTTATAGAATTATAAGGAATCAAGAAAATTACTAATTACTATTTTACTTAAAGAAATTTATTGTGATTGTTTTATTTAACCCTATCACTATGTCCTATCAAAACATGCCCTGTTGTTGCCCAGGACAAATATGCTACCTATTTTTCAAATTAAAACAAAACGAGTACCACTTATATTTGTACAGTTTAAGTTTTACTGTGTGTTACAAACATTATGATATGAGATGTCACCGGCTGAGACTACTTAGTGAGTGATAGATTTTTTTGACAACTTGTTGAAAGTGCTTGGGGTCCGTGTGGACCCCAGGACATAGTGATAGGGTTAAAAGAAAAATAATTTGACTACTGAAAGAAAATTTTATGACATAATTGCCGAGACGTCAATGAGGTAATAAATGTTTGAATTGCATTTTAATAATATAATAACATTTGAATATGAAATGAGTTATTGTGGTGAACAACAAAAAAAAAAAAATATTTTATTTTTATTTTGGATCCAGAACGGATGTATAGTTATACTTTCTGTATTTTGTTGAAAGATTTTTTGTAGCTGGAGAAAAAGTAAATATTAACTTTTGTATTTATTATAATAAAGTTTTATTGCATTTTATTTTGTTGTTTTATTCAAAAGAAATACATATATTAAAAGGTGATATACAAATAAGTATAATCAAAAGTTCTTATAAAAATAGTTTTCTATTCAATTTATATACAATTAAGTTTTATTTTAACTACTAGCTGGCTTCGCCCGCCAGCGGGCCCCTAATTTACATCGGTGCCTCGAATTGTAGAAAATCTCGAATCTTGTAAAACCTCAAACATGACGAACCGCCGACCCGGGTCCCCGCTGCCTTCGGCACCGTATACCGGTCGTGCTACGCACGCACCGGGTAATCCCTTAATTAGCACATTGAATTGTACAAACCTCTAACCGAACGAACCTCCGACCGTATACCGGTCGTGCTGCGCACGCACCGGATAATCCCTTAAATTGCACATAGAATAGTATAAACCTCTAACTGAACGAACCTCCGGCTCGGGTCCCCGCTGCCTGCGGCACCGTATAGCAGTCGTTCCGACCCTGGTCCCCGCTGCCTTCGGCACCGTATGACGGTCGTGCTACGCATGCACCGGATAATCCCTTAAATTGCACATGGAATAGTATAAACCTCTAACTGAACGAAAACCTGCGGCTCGGGTCCCCGCTGCCTGCGGCACCGTATAGCAGTCGTGCTGCGCACGCGCTGCAGTATACGTTAGTTCCACCTTCCGCCACCAGGTGGCGCAATCTGTTTATATGATCATAACTGAAATCGTTAAGACTTTCGATGTCGAGTCGAATGAGCCATACCCCGTCGTTTTCATGCCCGTAGAACCGAAGATAGGAAAGCGCCCCCTAGTGGTGAAAAAACGAAATAAAATCGGTAAGCTGTATCGATGTCGAGTCGAATTTATTTAGACTACCTGAGTTCTAGTTCAAAGACAGGGACCTGTAGAAAAACTTAAAAAAAAAAAAATCGATAACGGGCGAAGCCCGCTTTTCCCTATCATAATATCTGGATAGGGGGTCCTTATTACTTTAATTATGATGTTTGGAATCAGTTTGGTGGACATCCGTAACACAGTTTCTTAGTTATAGAAACGGACCACAGTTAAAAGAAAAAAGCGGGGGGGGGGGGGGGGTTTGGCGATGACACTGCTTTTCCTCAAACAACTTATGTAGACTACCTGTGTTCTAGTTCAAAGACAGTGAGCTGTAGAAAAACTTAAAACTAAAAAAAAAAAAAAAAAAAAAAAATCGATAACGGGCGAAGCCCGCTTTTTCCTATCATAATATCTGGTTTCCACTCTAAAACAAAAACTTAAGATACTCGTTATGGCAGTTTTTAGACGCGGCCTACTTCTTAAAATCGTAATATCTAGCCGGCACTGTAATAGAAATCTTTCTTTTGCTTTAATTATACAAATAACGATGATTAATTATACAATAAAATAATATATCGGCTCCTAATGAAGATATGAGAATAATTTTTAGATATTCTGAAAGCAGAATCCATTTTGAGTCGCCCTGTCAAAGTTTGAAATTAATGCGCCCCTTAGATTCGGAAATGAGTCCCCCCTCTGAAAAAACGCAGTTGAACGTCACGTGACCACGTCCTCCTTGCCTCTTGAAAATCGATCCAGACAATCGTCTGCCTTCTGGCATTCGCAGCGCCGAAAGAAATGAAAAATAATTTTTTATAGATCGATTTTTAAAGAATTTTTTCGGTTCTAATGGTCGTACGGGAATGATTTTTCGATTTTCTGAAAGCAAATGCTCTCGTGAATCTGTCTGTACGATTTTCGAATTTCTGGTCCCCCGACTTCATTGTTTTTCGAAAGCGCACTGGAGCGATGAATACAGGCCGGTCACGTGAAAATCCTCCGGAACACCTGCGGTGGCGGAGAATGAAATCGTTTTGCAGCCGTGTCTCCGGCTGTCTGCTGTCTGACATTCCCAGCGGTGAAAAAGAATTCGAAAATTACATTTTATCGATCGATTTTTAAAGGATTTTTTCGGTTCTAATCGTCGTACGGAAAAGATTTTTCGAATTTATCAAACCTGACGACGTCCCGGTTCCGTACGTACGACTTTCGAATTTCTGGCCCTCCGACTTACGGAGATACGGGTCGGACCTGCACTGCGGTTTGGGGCTTAAATCGCTCCCTGGGAACCCCGCCGTCTTTTCCTTCCCGGACCCGACGGAGACTGGCAACCCTGTTTGGAGGCGAAAATGTTTGCTGTTTTGCTTTCCTTTCCGAGTTGGGTTTCGGTCGGTAATTAAAACACTTTCGCTCATTAATAACTCCCCGGGTCCGGGTCGGAGGCCCGACCCGATCGAAACTTGAGCGTCGCGCCTTTTTTGCGAATTTTTCGGTACGCGTCCGCCGTCGGTGCGTCGATTAGTCCGGGACCCTTTGCGGGTACAAAGGCGGAGTGCACAGACACACACACACACACACAGACGTTTACCGTGCTTAATATTAGTGACTAGCTGGCTTCGCCCGCCAGCGGGCCCCTAATTTACATCGGTGCCTCGAAACTTTTGTATTCTCCGGCTCGCATCCCCCTCGAACCGAACGAACCTCCGACCCGGGTCCCCGCTGCCTTCGGCACCGTACACCGGTCGTGCTACGCACGCACCGGATAATCCCATAATTTGCATAATCACTTAATTTGCACATCGAATAGTATAAACCTCTAACTGAACTAATCTCCGACCCTGGTCCCCGCTGCCTTCGGCACCGTATACCGGTCGTGCTACGCACGCACCGGATAATCCCTTAAATTGCACATAGAATACTATAAACCTGTCAGTGAACGAACCTCCGGCTCTGGACCCCGCTGCCTGCGGCACCGTATAGCAGTCGTTCCGACCCTGGTCCCCGCTGCCTTCGGCACCGTATACCGGTCGTGCTACGCACGCACCGGATAATCCCTTAAATTGCACATAGAATAGTATAAACCTGTCACTGGCTTCGCCCGCCAGCGGGCCCCTAATTTACATCGGTGCCTCGAATTGTAAAAAATCTCGAATCTTGTAAAACCTCAAACATGACGAACCGCCGACCCGGGTCCCCGCTGCCTTCGGCACCGTATACCGGTCGTGCTACGCACGCACCGGGTAATCCCTTAATTAGCACATTGAATTGTACAAACCTCTAACCGAACGAACCTCCGACCGTATACCGGTCGTGCTGCGCACGCACCGGATAATCCCTTAAATTGCACATAGAATAGTATAAACCTCTAACTGAACGTACCTCCGGCTCGGGTCCCCGCTGCCTGCGGCACCGTATAGCAGTCGTTCCGACCCTGGTCCCCGCTGCCTTCGGCACCGTATGACGGTCGTGCTACGCATGCACCGGATAATCCCTTAAATTGCACATGGAATAGTATAAACCTCTAACTGAACGAAAACCTGCGGCTCGGGTCCCCGCTGCCTGCGGCACCGTATAGCAGTCGTGCTGCGCACGCGCTGCAGTATACGTTAGTTCCACCTTCCGCCACCAGGTGGCGCAATCTGTTTATATGATCATAACTGAAATCGTTAAGACTTTCGATGTCGAGTCGAATGAGCCATACCCCGTCGTTTTCATGCCCGTAGAACCGAAGATAGGAAAGCGCCCCTAGTGGTGAAAAAACGAAATAAAATCGGTAAGCTGTATCGATGTCGAGTCGAATTTATTTAGACTACCTGAGTTCTAGTTCAAAGACAGGGACCTGTAGAAAAACTTAAAACTTAAAAAAAAAAAAAAATCGATAACGGGCGAAGCCCGCTTTTCCCTATCATAATATCTGGATAGGGGGTCCTTATTACTTTAATTATGATGTTTGGAATCAGTTTGGTGGACATCCGTAACACAGTTTCTTAGTTATAGAAACGGACCACAGTTAAAAGAAAAAAGCGGGGGGGGGGGGGGGGTTTGGCGATGACACTGCTTTTCCTCAAACAACTTATGTAGACTACCTGTGTTCTAGTTCAAAGACAGTGAGCTGTAGAAAAACTTAAAACTAAAAAAAAAAAAAAAAAAAAAAAAAAATCGATAACGGGCGAAGCCCGCTTTTCCCTATCATAATATCTGGATAGGGGGTCCTTATTACTTTAATTATGATGTTTGGAATCAGTTTGGTGGACATCCGTAACACAGTTTCTTAGTTATAGAAACGGACCACAGTTAAAAGAAAAAAGCGGGGGGGGGGGGGGGGGGGGGGTTTGGCGATGACACTGCTTTTCCTCAAACAACTTATGTAGACTACCTGTGTTCTAGTTCAAAGACAGTGAGCTGTAGAAAAACTTAAAACTAAAAAAAAAAAAAAAAAAAAAAAAAAATCGATAACGGGCGAAGCCCGCTTTTTCCTATCATAATATCTGGTTTCCACTCTAAAACAAAAACTTAAGATACTCGTTATGGCAGTTTTTAGACGCGGCCTACTTCTTAAAATCGTAATATCTAGCCGGCACTGTAATAGAAATCTTTCTTTTGCTTTAATTATACAAATAACGATGATTAATTATACAATAAAATAATATATCGGCTCCTAATGAAGATATGAGAATAATTTTTAGATATTCTGAAAGCAGAATCCATTTTGAGTCGCCCTGTCAAAGTTTGAAATTAATGCGCCCCTTAGATTCGGAAATGCCCCCCCCCCCCTCTGAAAAAACGCAGTTGACTATTTTATCTCTTTCAGAAATGACTTATCCGCAGACGATTTGTCTCCGTTGAATGTTGAAATAAAAAAAAGCTGTCTCTTCCGAATAGAAATAAATTCATTTGCCGTGTCATTAATGAGTTTTAATTGATATCTTCAAAAATTACTGGTCGATTTTTACGAATTTTTTTTTGTTGAATTCGCGATTTTTTTATACACGTGTTAGCAAATTTTCGCGAATGTAGAGTCATTATTTCCACTTGTTTCAAAAAGGACTGGGGCGATTCGATCTCGGATCTGTCGACCTGCATTCTTTACGGCAACCTCTTTTTACGTCTGGGGTCGATGTTGGATGTCTGGTCAGTTTTTGGCCGAAATAAAGAAAAGTTACGGTCCGAATTTCAAAAAATTTGACGTTTTGCAACGACAAAAATCGGCCGCGTGTGTACCCCGATTTTTGGATCGATACCTCCGGTACATTTTTTTTTATTCGATGATGCGTTAAAAAGCGACGATTTGGATGTCTGCGATTATCAAAACGGAAGGCGAACTTTTCGCTGTTTTGACTTCTCTTCCAACTTCGGTTTCGGTCGGTAATTAAAACACTTTCGCTCATTAATAACGCCCCGGGTCCGGGTCGGAGGCCCGACCCGATCGAAACTTGAGCGTCGCGCCTTTTTTGCGAATTTTTCGGTACGCGTCCGCCGTCGGTGCGTCGATTAGTCCGGGAGCCTTTGCGGGTACAAAGGCGGAGTGCACAGACACACACACACACACACAGACGTTTACGGCGCTTAATATTAGGGACTAGCTGGCTTCGCCCGCCAGCGGGCCCCTAATTTACATCGGTGCCTCGAATTGTAGAAAATCTCGAATCTTGTAAAACCTCAAACCGGACGAACCACCGACCCGGGTCCCCGCTGCCTTCGGCACCGTATACCGGTCGTGCTACGCACGCACCGGGTAATCCCTTAATTAGCACATTGAATTGTACAAACCTCTAACCGAACGAACCTCCGACCCTGGTCCCCGCTGCCTTCGGCACCGTATACCGGTCGTGCTGCGCACGCACCGGATAATCCCTTAAATTGCACATAGAATAGTATAAACCTCTAACTGAACGAACCAATTGACTGAACTGACCATTGACTTTCTGAACTAAAATACCATAAATTTAGGACATTAAGAACTTATAGTACTTCAAAAATATTTTATATTTAACTTTCAATTTGCAAAAAATTGTTATTTTTTACCTTTTATATTTTATTATTGTTATGTAATTATATTCATTGTTTCAAATCTAATAAACAGGCGCCTCCTGCGGTGGGGGTTGGAACGGATGGGTGCTATCGGTGCCGGGTAGCGTTTATTTTTCCCCTCGTGGACTTATTGTTCCTATACCTCACGGGTGGCTGTCCACGAGTGGGTGATTTCGGTCCCCGCTGCCTGCGGCACCGTATAGCAGTCGTTCCGACCCTGGTCCCCGCTGCCTTCGGCACCGTATGACGGTCGTGCTACGCATGCACCGGATAATCCCTTAAATTGCACATGGAATAGTATAAACCTCTAACTGAACGAAAACCTGCGGCTCGGGTCCCTGCTGCCTGCGGCACCGTATAGCAGTCGTGCTGCGCACGCGCTGCAGTATACGTTAGTTCCACCTTCCGCCACCAGGTGGCGCAATCTGTTTATATGATCATAACTGAAATCGTTAAGACTTTCGATGTCGAGTCGAATGAGCCATACCCCGTCGTTTTCATACCCGTAGAACCGAAGATAGGAAAGCGCCCCCTAGTGGTGAAAAAACGAAATAAAATCGGTAAGCTGTATCGATGTCGAGTCGAATTTATTTAGACTACCTGAGTTCTAGTTCAAAGACAGGGACCTGTAGAAAAACTTAAAACTTAAAAAAAAAAAAAATCGATAACGGGCGAAGCCCGCTTTTCCCTATCATAATATCTGGATAGGGGGTCCTTATTACTTTAATTATGATGTTTGGAATCAGTTTGGTGGACATCCGTAACACAGTTTCTTAGTTATAGAAACGGACCACAGTTAAAAGAAAAAAGCGGGGGGGGGGGGGGGGGGGTTTGGCGATGACACTGCTTTTCCTCAAACAACTTATGTAGACTACCTGTGTTCTAGTTCAAAGACAGTGAGCTGTAGAAAAACTTAAAACTAAAAAAAAAAAAAAAAAAAAAAAAATCGATAACGGGCGAAGCCCGCTTTTTCCTATCATAATATCTGGTTTCCACTCTAAAACAAAAACTTAAGATACTCGTTATGGCAGTTTTTAGACGCGGCCTACTTCTTAAAATCGTAATATCTAGCCGGCACTGTAATAGAAATCTTTCTTTTGCTTTAATTATACAAATAACGATGATTAATTATACAATAAAATAATATATCGGCTCCTAATGAAGATATGAGAATAATTTTTAGATATTCTGAAAGCAGAATCCATTTTGAGTCGCCCTGTCAAAGTTTGAAATTAATGCGCCCCTTAGATTCGGAAATGAGTCCCCCCTCTGAAAAAACGCAGTTGAACGTCACGTGACCACGTCCTCCTTGCCTCTTGAAAATCGAACCAGACAATCGTCTGCCTTCTGGCATTCGCAGCGCCGAAAGAAATGAAAAATAATTTTTTATAGATCGATTTTTAAAGAATTTTTTCGGTTCTAATGGTCGTACGGGAATGATTTTTCGATTTTCTGAAAGCAAATGCTCTCGTGAATCTGTCTGTACGATTTTCGAATTTCTGGTCCCCCGACTTCATTGTTTTTCGAAAGCGCACTGGAGCGATGAATACAGGCCGGTCACGTGAAAATCCTCCGGAACACCTGCGGTGGCGGAGAATGAAATCGTTTTGCAGCCGTGTCTCCGGCTGTCTGCTGTCTGACATTCCCAGCGGTGAAAAAGAATTCGAAAATTACATTTTATCGATCGATTTTTAAAGGATTTTTTCGGTTCTAATCGTCGTACGGAAAAGATTTTTCGAATTTATCAAACCTGACGACGTCCCGGTTCCGTACGTACGACTTTCGAATTTCTGGCCCTCCGACTTACGGAGATACGGGTCGGACCTGCACTGCGGTTTGGGGCTTAAATCGCTCCCTGGGAACCCCGCCGTCTTTTCCTTCCCGGACCCGACGGAGACTGGCAACCCTGTTCGGAGGCGAAAATGTTTGCTGTTTTGACTTCTCTTCCGACTTCGGTTTCGGTCGGTAATTAAAACACTTTCGCTCATTAATAACGCCCCGGGTCCGGGTCGGAGGCCCGACCCGATCGAAACTTGAGCGTCGCGCCTTTTTTGCGAATTTTTCGGTACGCGTCCGCCGTCGGTGCGTCGCCTGGTCCCGGAGCCTTTGCGGGTACAAAGGTGGAGTGCACAGACAGACACACACACACACACACACACACACAGACGTTTACCGCGCTTAATATTAGTGATGATAAATGCATTTTAAATATGATATTCCTGAAAAGACAATAAAAAATAATAAAAGTAACCAAAATATTGAAAAGAAGACTGTGAAATATGAAGGGTGTTTCAAGGTGTTTGATGAAGTTTTTAATGTATGGAATTATTAACGATTCTCAGAAACAGAGATAGAAGTATTCTCTGGCAGATTTGGATAATTATTCTAATCTCTATAGATTTTCACATTATGTAGTTTTTTGAGCAATTAAAAAGCAAGTTTAAATTAAAAAGAAAAGTTACTAAACAAGTCTATAAAACAAGCATAACTTCTTTGATGGATATTATTGCAATTATTTCGACTTATAGAAATAATTATGAATGATGAGCTGGTGATAGAACAGAAAACAGTTAAGATGCATCTTTCTAATGATGTTGCAGTATTCATATAATTCCATCAGGGATGTTGACAGAAGTTGTGTCATCTGATAAGGATTATACTTAAGGGTTATTGTATACACATATATCAACTACTAAAACTTCTTTTTATAAGTATTCTTGTAAGAATAACAGGGCCCTGAAAAGCTCAGGGTCTAGTACAACTTTCTTCAAAGCCACCTTTCCTATCCCCTGTAGTAGAATTTTCAATATGAAACTTCAACAAACCAAAATTTATTAGGTACTTTTATGTTAGCTGGGCACCAGTGATATATATATATATACATATGTATGTACACATATTAATATACATATATATGTAAACTTTTTACGAAGATGATTTAATATTCCACGAGAAAATGGCAGTTTGTTAAAGATGGTGAATGATTGCAGTCGATATTAAGAATCATGGCGAGGAGGTTAGGCAACGATGAAACACCACAAGTCTCTTCAATAATCAGCAGCCAATTTCCAGATAAATTGTTTATTAATGAACAGGAGCGATGCCAGTAACAGTTCCCACAGTATCAGGTATAAACTTATAGTCCTCCCCTCAGGCTTGACGATAACTCATTTAATAGATCTTAAAAGGCTGTTGTGAAATTCTAAGTCGCAGAACACCAGATAACGATTTGGTCAGCACTTCCAAACACGACAAAAATCTGCTCTCTAAAAGCTTGTAATGCAGTTTTGTTAACCGCGTGTAGAGTTATTGAAACGACGTAACGTATGCAGGAACCAATGAGTGACAGACAAAATTAAGCTAAGCGAATGAGGTGCGATGGAGAAGATTTAACAAGAAAGAATTCCCAACACAATGGCACATTGATTTTGATGTGAAAAATACTCAGCGCACGAAGCAATGCATGGAATAAAAAATGGATCTTAAAAACATTCGAAATGACAATAAGTGTCTCTCAGAATTTTATAGATTGGGGAGTTGATAAAAGTTACGAATGAACTTAAAGTTTTAGATTAAGATTTGGAATAAGATAATTAAATTAATATACGTGTTACTACTTTTAAAAGGACATTAAATAGGAATAAATATTATTAAGAATTAAGGAAATAATGACTATGTCAGAAGTTAAAATTAATTTAAAGGTATAATGCGAAATAAAATTTTTATATAACACATATGTGTATATATCTATATATATGTGCATTATATATGTATATATATCACTGGCACTCAGCTAACATAAAAGTACCATTTATCAATATATATATATATATAAAGATAGCTCATTTGATTACTTAATTCTCAGTTGAGTAACTAACTTGCTCTAATTAAGCATTAGTCACACAGCATCTCACAGATAAACAATTATAAGTGGGATAATGTAGTCTTGAAAGTACTCCTCCGATACCGCATCAAGGAAGAAGGTTAGAAACTTACTTTTAATAAGACTTGTTCACATTAATTATATGATAAAATCAGTGAATAAAAGCAAACAATTAAAATCAGAAATATTCTCTCTCTCTCTCTCTATATATATATATATACAGGGTGATTCATAAAAGATGGGCAGAACTTTAAGGGGTTATAGTACACTTAAAGACAAATAATATTAAATAGGAGACTAAGGGTCCCAGACGTATTCCCAAGGAGATAGGGGGCATTAAAGTTTAGGGTCCGAAATTTCAAATGATTATAAAACATGGAAAAATTGGTCGATTCGTTTGCGGTTTTTGCAAAAAATTTTCTTTATGCCAGTATTTTCTTGAAATAAAATTTTAAAGTTCAATTTCAAAAAATGCCGATAGGGGGCGCTTTAGACTTTGGAGTAACAAACAACTATTTTTTAACGTTATTTTTTGTATTTCTTTAAATGATTTCGAAAGCTTAGACTTAAACTTAAATTTTGATCTAAAAATCTGAGTCCTAACGAGTAGTTAAGTAGCGTAAACTGAAATTTGAAATTTGAAACCCTTCTCCCCCCAGAACAAAAATCAGTTATTCCCGATCTTTGTGTCGTAGATTAGGCTCTAACTACTGCCGCGTTTTGCTAAAATTATTCTTTATGTCAGTATTTTCTTGAAAATAAATTTTAAAGAAAATTTTCAAAAAATTCCGATAGAGGGTGCTTTAGACTTTGGAGTAACGAACAACTATTTTATACCGTTATTTTTTGTGTCTCATTAAATGCTTTCTAAAGCTTAGACTTAAATTTTCAGCCCAAAATCTGAATCGTTAGACGTGGTTAAGTTTCTGGGGAGAGGGGTTTGAAATTTCTACTCCTGAGCACAGTTCAGTTTACCATGTCCACACATTGTGTGCTGTGATACGAGGTAAAAAGACACAAATTAGGATTATGTTACCAAAGCATATTTATTAACATGTAATCACAATAAATGTTCAAAATTGTGACCACCAGAGGTTATGCACGCAGAACAACGGCGACGAATGGAACGGCGAACATTCGCGAAAACATCAGGCTTTTCGAGCACTTCCCCTACAGCGGCGGAAAGTCTGGCGACCAGTTCCTCGGGGGATTCAATGGGTGTCTCATACATAAGAGCCTTCAATCGTCCCCAAAAAAAGAAATCGAGGGGTGAAAGATCTGGCGAGCGAGCAGGCCAAGCAACAGGACCACCTCGACCAATCCATCTGTTCGGAAATGTGATGTCCAGATAGTTGCGGACGTCTCGTACGTAATGGGCTGGCGCTCCATCGTGCTGGAACCACATGACCCGCCGGATGCGTGGAGGAACAACGTTTAACAGGTCTGGCAGCACATGTTGCAGAAATGTGAGGTATGTTTTACTGTTGAGGCGTTCAGGAAGAAGGTACGGTCCGATTAGGTGGTCTCCGAGGATTCCTGCCCAAACATTGATGGAAAAGCGTCTCTGATGAGCATGTGGATACGTAGCATGTGGATTGACATCCGCCCATACATGTGCATTGTGTGTGTTAAATGTACCTTCACGTGTGAAGGTACATTCATCGGTGAAAAGCACAGTTCGTCCAAAATGTGGATTTAGCGCGTTCTGCTGCAGAAACCAGCGGGCGAATTCAATACGATTTGGATAATCCCCTGGAGACAGTTTCTGGACTCGTTGCACATGAAACGGGAGCAAATGTTCATCCTTCAGTACCCTCCAAGTCGTGGACTGTGAGGTATCCACCTGGCTAGCCACTGTTCGTGTACTTGTACTTGGCTGCGCCGCTACTACATCCAGAATGGCTTCTGCAAAAAAAAAAAAAAAACCATTAAGGGGAGGATACTGCTCATGAGCCCGAAATAAAGGTCAACTTCAGATTTTTTTTTTTTTTCATAGAAAGAATAAATTCAACCCAAACAATAACAATAATCTTTAATTTCCGAAAAGAAAAAAAAGCTGATTGTTTGAACCATTTAAATGGTGCTTTATAAGGCATGATGAAAAATGTTCTTTCAAGAAAATAATGCTTAAGATTTTACTAATAAAAACTGTATAATCATTATTTTGTAACTTACAGTTAGTCTGTGATTTTTGGATTTACACCTACGAAGCAAATAATTCATCATGTGTGCAGTTATGTCCCATTATACCTGTTTTTTAGTTAATCAGCACTTATTTCAATGGACTGTAACTTAGATTTTCGTATAATTGTTTTAGGGCTTATTCTACACACTATAAACAGGGATCCAAAATTTGCAAAAATAAATAAATACATATTATATATATTATGAACGGTACTTTCCACCTAAATAATAGTTTTCAAAATTAATTTCTTTAAGTGACAATACACAATACTTCTTGAAAGAAGGTGTAAAAACTCAACTATTAAATGTCAAATCATTCCACGAATTCGTTATGAAAAGCTTTTTTTAAATAAAAAAACCATAATTGCTCATTTTGTGTTCTGACAGAAAAATCAGGCATCCTAGATAACAAATATTTCATTAAAAAAAATTTCAATAGCTGTGAAAAAATTAATTATATTCATGAAACTACATAAAATATTTATTTATTATTATTAAATCAAAAGATTCATGATAAGATTTTTAAGATATCTATGTTTCACTGTGTAGAGCAGTTTATTCTTTGAACATAAGACATAGCTGTTACCAATAATGCTTAATTTACAAATGATTTCAACTTTTTTCCATAACTGACTGTAATTATATCATTTGAATTTCAAATTAAGTTATATTACCTATCTAATATCCAAAAATATTTATTTTTATGAACAAATATGTGTCTATATGTAATAGAAAATATTTATTAAAAACAAAACAAAATCCAGTTTAAACAAACAAACAAAAAACAGGTTTTTTTAAACCCTGTTAAATAATGTATGATGTTTAAAAGACAATGTCCTCGCCTTAGGAAAGACTTCAATTATGTACCTCTGAAATAAAACAATATTAATTAAAAGCCTCTTGAATTACTTCCTTTGAGATCTGCACCCCTATTCTTATCCCCTAGTTACAGGGTTGCCAGATTTTATTAGCCAGGCTAAAAAAAAGCCTAAAAGAAAAAACAGTATGTGCGATTTACAGTTAATTCACAATAACTTATTGTTAATGTAGTTATAAAAGTTTTCTACAAAAAAAATATAAACTTTTATTAAATATTAAAAAAAAAGTCTTTAGGACTCCTAAAAGACAATTATGAATGAAGTATGTCTAAAAGAAAAATTTGAGAAGAATGTATTAAATTAGACTTGAAGATATTTTAAAACTCTAAATTACATAGCTCCGCATATTACTATACATTAAAAAATTTAGTTAACCAATGATAAGTCTCCACACATAAAAAATACATACATACTGCTATTAACGTTAAAAATTGAATTAAAACTAAATGCTATTTTTCCGATTATGTATTTGTATCTATTAACTGATACAGTATTTGACAAAAGAAAATATTTGATAAATATTTAATAAATAAAAATTATCTGACTTGAGAACACCCATATTTAGTTAGTAATCAGTGGGTCTAATGACTTACAGAAATTATATATTTTGATGAATATAAAATAAGGTTTTCGGATACTAAGCAGATTCATTACTTATTTCAGGTAAATCCATATAAACAGATTAAAAAATGAAATAATCAATATTGAAAGATGAATGAGGAAGGAGATAATATTTGAGATTTTACTACATGTAGGTATGTAAAAAAAGAAAACTAAAATAAACTAGTCGTTGGGGGCCACCGTAATACTTACCCATCATGGATATGCATAATGTAAAATATTAAAATAAAAATTGTGTAAACTACTTATAAAATGCATTGCAATTCAAATAAAATCAAGGATTGATGACGTCACAAACTTTAAAGGCTCGATTACTGAATTGCTTGAAAGAAACATCCTTATAACTCCAAATATAATAATCCTATTAACTAGCGGTTTATTGCATCTGATTAAGCGTCAAATTTCCAATTAAAATATATCTTTGAAGTGAAATTTGGATGAAATACAGGGTCATGAAAAATCAAAGAGTGTGGAAAATAGGATTCCAAATATCTCGGCAACTAGTTATCCGATCGACTTCATGCTTTATGCAAAATTTATGTTTTTTTATTGTCTTTTATATTCACTCCTTAAAATAACCAATTTCGAAAATTTTTACATACCTTTTATCAGAACGAATATTTCGAGAGTCCGAAAAAAATAGTTCCGGTTAATCGAGGTTATTGAAATGAAATAGGCTTCTTCCCATTATTACATACTAAGTACATGCCAAATTGCAAGTCTCTATCTCAATTTTTTCGGGAGATAGAGTGTTTACAGACACACAGACGGACGGCAAAATTTTTTTTCTAAAAATATGTTTTTCGGAATCTCCAGTGTCTGAAACGTGTAAATCCGTCAAAAAAAATTTCGATTTTCAAAACGATTGCAAGACTTACCCTATACTACGTATGATAGGTAAGTAAAAAGAATGTTTTCAAAATAAAATGTTAAAACAAAATAGGAAAATACTTTTTGCTATTCAAAAAAGATATTCATGCATATTTTATTCCTGAAAATTGTTTCAATATTGAGAAATAGTATTTATTACGCTACTTTATGCATGATTTTAAATATTTATGAAAAAAAGATTATAAGACTGACCAATACCCCTTAAATTTAGTAAAAAGTAATATAATATATAACAAAACAACTATTGTCCTAAAATTACAATATTTCATTATTGAAAGCAGTAAAAAATAAAAACAAAATCACGTTAAAGGCCAGTGTACACACAAAAAACAGTTGGTATGCTTTTTTAAAATTTAGCTGACACATTTGCAAATCTGGGTACAAATCACTAACTCCATAACTATTCCAATATTAATGTTTTCATTATTAAGAAATTGGGCTATTTATTGAAATTTAACTCAATAAAATGTCTTTAAAATCAGCTTAAAAATACTTTAACAAGTGCAGTTTATAATTAAAAGGCTTCACTGTATAAAAGCCAATTTTGGCCAAAGAGAAAAAACCTGTTTAAACCATTAAAAGCCAACCACCTGCTTTTAGGTAGATTTCGTAAGAAATACTACCTATTACATTTTCACCTAAGTTGGAAATTTTGAAAAATTTTTACAGATTTACGCCGATCATGACTCCCAGAATCCAAAACCACCCCCAGTTCAAAATTATATATATATATATATTTTTATATATATATATATATATATATATATATATATAATTTTGAACTGGGGGTGGTTTTGGATTCTGGGAGTCATGATCGGCGTAAATCTGTAAAAATTTTTCAAAATTTCCAACTTAGGTGAAAATGTAAGATGGAGTGACGAAATCAGAAAACTGGCCGGTGTTAATTGGATGACTAAAGCACTAGACAGGCAACAATGGAAAAATCTGGGGGAGACCTACATCCAGCAGTGGATTGAAAACGGTTGATGATGATGATGATGATGATATATATATATATATTAGAGATGAGACGGGCTCAGCCTGAGCCCGAAAGCTCGGACCCGACACGGGCTCGATTTTTATACCAGTCTTCGGGCCCGGGCTCATTCTTTCCGAAACTGACAATTTTATTTATTCTTATATAGAAAAAATAAAAATAACTTTCTTTTTCTCCTAAAAAATTACATAATGTTTTTCAAATCATTTTAATGTTATTTTGATCAAAATGAATAGAAAAAATGTTTCTAGTATACTAGACTGCTACCTTAAAAAAAAAAAAAATGTTGATATTTGCAGATTTATGTGTGGCATTGACACGACGCAAAGACTGGGTGATAGCACCAGTGGAAAGTGGCGTGAATAATTTGCTGCTGCATTTTCGTTTTTGACGGGATATTTTTTAATTGGAACGTTTAGTTTTTTTTTTTTTTCAGAGATCTAACGTGAAATGAATATTTTCTTTTATTTTTAGTCAATCAGCACTAGCTTAAGGTTTGCAAATTTTTAGTCTAATAATGTGTTCGAGTCATAATCGCTCTTCATATGAAAATAACGTTAATGAATCTATTTTTCATAGTGAACTCTGTTCGTGCTAAAGCTCCGCTCTGCATATTTCCGAAGTCACTTCCATTCGTAAATAGATATAATTGTCATGTATTGTTATTCCAATTCCGATAGCAAACAATCGAACAGTGTTTCTCCTTTTCCTATAAAAGCATAGAATCTTTCCGATAACGGTGTAAAACTTTTAATTTAAGCTGATTTTCAGGAACACGAAATATTGTTTTAATTAAGGGATCAATTATAATTTACGATACACACCTTTTATGAGAAGTAGAAGAATGTTGTTAAATTTTTCTGCATAGAAGAAGTAATTTCTTTAAATTCCATGCCTTTATTCATAAAACTCACTTCGTTAATGTATCCATCATATTTGCTTGTTGAGAGAGAAAAATATGAGAATCCTTTTAAGGAAGTATATTTTTATTTGCTAGAAAACTTCTCTTTTGATAAGATTAAATGTAAATTTCCCAAAAAATAATTATGTACTGGTGAGTAACAGTTATTTTCATGTATAAAGTTTTTTAAAAATGGATTATTACTTTTGAAACAATTTTTAAATATTATGCAATTTTTTTTGGTATTGGGCTCGGGCTCTGATGACATAAAATGTTTCGGGCTTGGGCGGGCTCCGATTCCAAAATTGTCGGGCCCGGGCTCCAAAAAGAGAGCCTGAACTCATCTCTAATCTATCTATCTATCTATGTCACTTTTTTATGACCATGATAACTGGTAAAATTCTGCATAAACCTCTTCCAAACTGATACATGAAATCTCGGTCAAGTTCGTTAATGGACAAAATCGAACCAAGGTGGGGGGGGGGCTTTTTGTGAAAACAGAAAACCCCCCATAATTTCTTAATTATTATACGTATTGAATCCGTTTAGTTATTATTACTTCTACGAGAAGGGCCGAAAATTTATGTATGACAGATTTTTGATATAATTAAAAATTGCCTTAAGGGGGGGACGGGGGGAGGTTTTAGAAGAAAAAAATTCATAACTTCGTCAATTCCCAACATTTCAAATCCGCTTAAATTTATTATAAATCCTCTTAATATTATCTAAAACTTTTATATTGATAAGTTTTTTATAGGACCTTTAGGTTTTTTTATTTGTTATAGCAAAAAAAAAAAAAAAAAAAATCCCTGCCGGCTCCGCCTGTAAACAAGTTATTTTTCGAAGTAGGCGGTTCCAACTCTCGCATCTTTTCGAAACTGATACATAAAATCAAGGGGCATAAAATCTCGGTCAAGTTCGTTAATGGGCAAAATCAAACCGGGGGGGGGGGGGGGGGGGGATGTTTGTGAAAACAGAAAAAAACCCATAATTTCTTAATTATGATACGTATCGAATCCGTTTGAAGTTATTATTACTTCTAGGAGAAGGGCCAAAAATTTATGTATGACAGATTTTTGATATAATTAAAAATTGCCTTAAGGGGAGGGGGGGGGGGGAGGTGGGTTTTAGAAGAAAAAAATTCCTAACTTCGTCAATTCCCAAGATTTCAAATACGCTTAAATTTGTCATAAATCCTTATAATATTATCTAAAACTTTTATATTGACAAGTTTTTTATAGGACCAACTCTTATAGAACAAAAAAAAAAAAAAATTCTGCTGGCTCCGCCTGCAAACAAGTTAGGTTTCAAAGTAGGCGGTTCCAACTGCCACATCATCGCAAAAATGTAATTTCTTTCGCAATTCCCGACAAACAGGCGCCCCACTGTCTGAGTCTTCGAAATCTACCTGTGCCTGTAGGCCGAGCCATCAGGGATTTTTTTAATTCTAGCTGCTAGCTGGCTTTTATTGCATAGTTATGGTGCTCAGCATCCAAGCAACTCTTAGTGTATGGTGATAAAAATTTATTTTGTATTTTCACAAATTGTCAATACATTAATAATAATTCACTGCACTACTTTAAATGACCTTGGCACCTGAAGCTAGGTCGCCATCATCAGCACACTTTTTTCTATTCAAACAGCACTACGTATATCATAAACAAAACACTCAAACAAATAGTAATTCAGGGAAATAACTGAAAATTTACAAAAGAAGAGCTCATGTATGATTTGTTTACTACTCTTAAATCAAATATATAAATAAATTAATGTTTTATGTAGAATTTTATAACAAAGAGTCAAGTTTGACTCATAAAAGCATACACTCGGCAAACATTGTCTAATTTTTTATCTCAGCAATTGCATTTAAAAGTATATTCTAGTGGTTTGTATTTTCTCTTATTCAATGAGTAACTTTAAAAATGTATATCTAAATGGTATTTCCAAACATCTGGAGGCACAGCAGTGCCTCTGCCAAGTCGAGAGAGCACAGCCATAAGCATACTTTTCTGGAAGCAACTTAGGGCACTTTTGACCCCCCCATATCTCTGCGCTGGAGTTTCCCAAAAACCCAGAACTTTATTTTTCTAGAGTATTTGGCACACAGAACCAAAATTTTAAATTACAAGTTTCTGTTTTTTCTAGTTCAGATGATATATGAACACAAGCATTCGATTTTTTGTCACTCACTCACTCACGCGTCATCAAAAAGATTAGGTAGATCCCATAGTCCTAGAAACTTGACATTTGGAAAAATGGTTTAGGATACAAAGAAAGAAAAAATTACAAAATCTGGAAAATTCGAAAAAAAAAAAACATTTGAAAATTCAACAAATTCCATCAAAATTGAAAATTGAAATTAATACGATCTTGTAGTCTTAGAAACTTAAAATTTGGTGTGAAGGTAGTGTTTAGCATCCAGAAAAAGAAAACATCAAAAACACCAAAAAAATCGAAAGGAAAATTGAAAAAAAAAATGAAAAAATTGAAAATTTGAAGACAATCTGATTTTGTTGCGATAGAAACTTCAAATTTGGAATAAAAGTAGTATTTAGGATACAGAAAAAGCGAAAAAAAAAACAAAAAAAAAAAACAGAAAATTTGAAAAAAAAATTTAAAAAAAATTGAAAAAATGAAAATAATTTGATCTTTTCCTTAGAAACTTAAAATTCTGCGTAAAGGTAGTGTTTGGAATTCAGAATAAGAAAAAATTAAAAACAAAATAAAAATCGAAAATAAAATTAAAAAAACGAAAAAATAGAGAAACATCGAAAATTTGAAAACAATTCGATTTTATAGCGCTAGAAACTTAAAATTTGGAATAAAGGTAGTATTTAGAATACAAAAAAAGAAAAAAAATCCAGAAAATTTGAAAAAATTAAAAAAAAATTGAAAAAAAAAAATGAAAATAATTTTATTTTTTAACCTTAGAAACTTAAAATTCGGCGTAAAGGTAGTGTTTGGAATTCAGAATAAGGAAAAATTAAAAACCGAAAATAAAATAAAAAAATCAGAAAAATCGAAAAACGAAAATTTGATAATTCGATTTTGTAGAACTAGAAACTTGAAATCTGGAATATAGGTAGTACTTAGGATAGAAAAAAAAAATTGAAAAATCAAGAAAATTAAAAAAAAAAATTTGAAAAAATTCGAAAAAAAAAAATTGAAAAAAAGATTGATTTGTTGGAATTTTCCTGAATTTTTAATTTTGTATCTGGAGGCATGGTAGTGCCTCCGCCAAGTCGAGAAAGCACAGCCATAAGCATCCTTCTCTGGAAGCAACTCAGGGCACTTTTGACCTCCCCATAGCTTTGAGCTGGTGTATCCCAAAAATCAGAAACTTTATGTAGTGTATGTGGCAAATAAGGCACAAATTTAAAATTTCACATTTCTGTCTTTTCTAGTGCTAATGATATATGAACTGAAGGTTTCAATTTTTTGTCACTCAGTCACTCACTCACACGTCATCAAAAAGATTAGGTGGATCCCGTAGGCCTAGAAACTTGAAATTTGGAATAAAGGTACTGTTTAGGCTACAAAGAAAAAAAAATTATAAAATCCAGAAAATTCAACAAAATTGAAAATAATATGATCTTGTAGTCGTAGAAACTTAAAATTTGGTGTAAAGGTAGTGTTTAGAATTTAGAAAAAAAAATATCCAAAACACAATAAAAATCTAAAATAAAATAAAAAAAAATCAAAAATTTGAAAATAATTCGATTTTGTTGCGCTAGAAACTTTGAATTCGGAATAAAGGTAGTATTTAGAATACAAAATAAGGAAAAATTAAAAAATCCGGAAAATTCGATCTTGTTAGAGACTTAAAATGTAGTGTAAAGGTAATATTTACGATTCAAAAAAGAAACTTTTAAAAATTTCTAAAATTCGAAAACTCGAAATATCTGTAAAAAATTGAAAATTAAAAAACAATTCGATTTTGTAGTTCTAGAAACATGAGTTTTATGATAATTGCCCTATTAGCTAGTACACCGCCCGTAATTGTTTTATGTTTTTTTCCCTGGATTATGCTGTTTTTTTTTGTTTACGAATTTCGGTATAGAAAAGTTCTGCTATAGACCGGCTATGTTATGGGTGGTTTCTTTATAGACATGTTTGTTTTCTTTCACAGGTTATACTCTATTTAATTTGCATATGAAATATGGATTGTTAAATGATGACACCAAAACAATCTTCACAGCTCCCCCTCTCCTCCCGACATTACTGGCTGGTTATGGCTTGATAGTCCTTTCTAAATAAAATCATGGTGACTCTAAGATTATCTTGATTTATCTTTAAATTGAACCTAAATGATCCTAAGAGGAGGGATCAAAGAATTACTATATTGGCATGACAATCAGGAAACTTAGAAGTAAAATCGAAAAATAAATAAATTTATAAAAAGTCGAAGGTTTGAATATAACTTGATTTTGTTGTCCTACCATTGACATTTGGCAGAAAGGTAGGGTTTAGGATACAAAATAAGAAAAAATTTAAAAATCCGGAAACCTTCGAAAAATCAAATATAGTTTGATATATTGAAAATTTTAATTTTAGCTTTCTTTTTATCCTAAACAGTACTCTTGTGCTAAATATCACGTATCTAGGCTGCGAGTAATATCTCAGATGGATAGCCCCTTTCCTGGAAGCAGTTGAGAGTACTTTTGACTCCCCCCTCCCATAACTTAGTGCTTGCCTAGTTACCTGAAATTCCTTTAAGGTAACTTCAACGAAAATCAGTGGATGATCTCCAAAAAGAGCCCAAAATCAAGAAAAGGAGGATTACTTACAAAAAGAAGTGAAATTTCATCAAAAAGTCACCTGTAAAAAATGCAGCCAAGTCTTGTAACTCATTTACCGTAAAAAGTACTGAGATCGTATAAAGCCAAGTTTAACAATCTTATTAACTCTGAAATTTTCATTCACAAATCACTCCTAGTCTCTACATCTTTCGTTAATTATTATTTTGTGACTTAGCAATTACGTAGCACAAGAATGTGATGTATGTAGTTAGTCTTAATCAAATAATACTATAACTTATTAAGGTGTAATAACTTCCCTGTGCATACATAATTTGCGTTAATTAAATTATCCCATCCCATAACATAGTAAGGTGTAATAACTTTCCTGTGCTGCGTAATTGCCAAGTCACAAAATAATAATTAACGAAAGATGTAGAGACTAGGAGAGATTTGTGAATGAAAATTTCAGAGTTAATAAGATAGTTAAACTTGGCTTTATACGATCTCAGTACTTTTTACGGTAAATTAGTTACGAGACTTGGCTGCATTTTTTACAGGTGACTTTTTGATGAGATATAGTTTACTTACACATCAGCACTTATGAATAGGGATTACAGTGCATTTCTCTGAACACTGAGTGATCTGCAAATTAAAAAAAAAAAAAAAATAGCACAACAGCGCCCCAGTTTGCATGCATATGGTACATAAGTTTAAATTTATGCAATTAGAGTAACTGTATAAATTGCAAATGCGTCATTACAGTTGCGAAAGAGCTGTCATATTTTATTTCCACTGCTAATTAATGAAACAACTTATTTGCAGTTCTATTATACCTATAATTATTAATTATAATTCTTTTAATGGTAAACAATCTAGGTAACCATATCATCTAATTAGAGGCTTAGTTGTTTACAAATCTTGAGTCATCCATACTTTAATGGTGGACCCCCCCCCCCCCCCCATAAAAATCTAATTTAAAAAAATCTTAAATCAGAAAAAAAAAATCCTTTGAAATTTTTTTTTTTTTTACATCCTACTTGCTTGTGAAGATAGATATTGGAATTTTCTAAGGTGACATCCTTTTATAAGTGAACAAAAACTTCTAACTGATTGCAGGTTTCAAGAAAATATTTTAAAATAGAAAAATGAATATTCTAAAACTAACTGTTGATTAAAAATTTCTAACAGTGAGGATAATTTCCAAAAATTGTTCATTAAACAAATAGTTCTTTAATGAATTAATTCAAATTTTCATAATATATCTATTTTTATTAGCATTCAGAACATATAAATAGTTGTTTCACAAAGATATAACTATTCTGGCGAGGTTAAAATGAACACAAAACAATGACCACAAAATTAACAAAATCCTTAGTCCCAAACTGTGTACCTTCAATGAAATATTACATTTCATCTTACAACTTATGAAAATAATGTAGTATTAAACATTTGTTATGAAAAATAAAAGGTTTAAATAGTTTTTTTAAGCATCAATCAGTATGGTCTTTTAAACCAAAAAGTGATTTGATTAAAATTTTAGTCTTTTACATATAAATATTATAGTAGTTGAAGAAAAAATAAAGATATTAAATCATCTTTAGAGCTGTACTGTAACAAATTAATTCACTAATATATCATATGAGCAAAATTTTATCTAAAATAATTATTTGAATAGTATGCAGGTGCAATGGCACTTTTTTTTTTTCACAGTAAAATGAAAAAGTTAAAATACAGCATTCCTATCAAGTTTGGCTTTTTAGAAAGTTATTAAATATTATTAATACATTCTAAAAAAAACGGTCAGAATCGAGTTACTTTATTTCAATGGAATGTATAAAGGAAAATCATACCAAAGCGAAATCATTATCAAGCTTCAGTTTAAATTAGCCTTAATGAATCATTATATTGTTTGGGAAGTGAACACTACCATTTTCTATGCACATATAAAACACACAACAAACAATAAATGAGATATCGTATGAAAGGATTTTGACTTAGTACACTTACATTCATAAAAACATGTTGTTTGATTAAGAATTGCAGAAAATTAAAAACTATTGAACATACTCATCAGCAAATCGAAAAAATTACAATGCGACAGCTTCGAACACAGTTTATCTGGTTTTGAATGTAAAGTGGTAGAAAATGTTTTACTTAAAGCAAAACCTGCAACAATTATATGAGAAAGAGAGGTATGAAAACATCTACAGAGAAAAAAAGATGAAAAATTAACTTTAAATCTATAAATACAGCCAGCCTTTTGTTAGAAATGGACTCCAACGATAGGATAATTCAGCGAAAGAGATGTGTTTTATTTACTTCTGTATATAACGCAACCCTATGCTCTACAACACCAAGCAAGGTTACTAAATAACCATTTTATCTCATGTTGGCAAAGCTTTGGCTTCGAATCACTGTGATTGGTTGCTCGAGAGCCCGAGCATCCCAGCGATTACCGTCTAGTAATAAAAGTCCCAAAATTTTGGTGTTTTTTGGCCACAGAAAATTCTCCCTTAAGAAATTTTGTTGGATAATTCGGTTTTTCCATGCTGGCCTTATTATATACAAGTCAAAAAAATAAAATCTTCTACCCGACCTTTTGTAAGGTATCGCCTCTTTTTTGGTAAATTTCCCCTGGACTACTAGCCGTTAACATATATTTTTTCATTAACAAATATCTACTTAGTTTTACCGGGATGAGTTGTATATTTGTATCATGTTCTCATTGTGTTAATTCCAGTGGTAATGTTATTTAAAGCGTTCAAAAAGCATGGAACTAAGAATAAACAGGAACTGACATATCCCCCAAATGATGAAGTTTCAACTATAACCGGTTCTACCCGTTCCGCCAAGTTGTGACAACCAAAACATTCCCACTAACAACGTTAGTAAGTGAGATTTAAGCCATAGTTTTAATTTAATTATTATAAAACAATGGGCTCGTGGGAAGCATATGGCTGCACAAATAGGTTTAGCAAGAAGATTTCTGAATAAAATTTTATCGATAAGTAATTTATTTATTTTTTAAAGACGTAATTGCTTTAATACAAAGCTATCCAAATGGATTGCTAAAAACTATGAGTGTAATGTGTATTAATGTAAATCAGAATATTCCGCGTTTTGACAGTTTTGTGTGTTTTGTTATGTATATGTTAATTTTCACATTAATTGCACTATATTTCTGCAGTTTTTTTTGTTCATTTTCTTGATTGTTTACATCGTCTAAATCAGAGTAAAGGGATGCTGTTTACATGTCAACCAAAAAGTATATCTCTCTCTTTACGTATAGATAATTTGATGTTTTAATTTCGCCTACTTGTTATTTCAGCAACTGAAGTGTTTTTTATTTTTGTAGTAGTAGTAGTTATGGGAACTGAGCTATTTTCCTATAATTATATGCTGGGCCGGGAGGCTGCCCAGCGCCCCGCGCCAGTTTGAAGTCTTGTTAGGGAGCCCCAAGCCTGTCTATACATTTAAAAACGTCGTTACTCTGTGTAAAATGATGATATTATTGCTTTAAAGATGTCTTTAAATGTTTTTTGCTTAAGTTAGTATTAATTTTCATTTATTACAGTTAAAGTTGATATAATTGTCGGAGAATATACAGATGTGAGTATCCTGTAAATAACAATTATTTAAAATATTCTAAAGGATAGAAGATGTTTTGAAGAAAATAATTATACACATTACATGTGAAAAAAATTGCATGTTATTTTTTATACATTTTATACTCTATATTATAAATTATCCTATAATATATACAATTTTCAAAAAGGATTTTTAATGTTAATTAAAGACACTTTTAACAATATAATTACAAAATGATAAGAAATTAGAGTAATCACTAAATAAAATCACTAAATATATTTAAAATCTTGAGAAATGCTTAAATGATAGAAATTTTTACAAGCCTTTTGTTGTTTCTTTTTCTATCACTTCAGCATTTCTCAAGATTTTAAGAAATTAGCGATTAAGTTATGTGCTTGCTCATGCTGCTAAATACGTTTCTGAGTAGTTAATATTTCCAAAATGTTAATATTTCCATTATCAATTTTTGCTTTTTATATAAATTTGTTTTTTAGATCATTTTTTCAAATTTTGTTGGAATATATCAAAAGTATGCAGGCGTAATTTTTTTATGTACCTCCTAAAAAATCAACAACAACAACAAAAAAGGCAGGGATCTTATTTTGACCTTTTAAGCCTTTTATGATATGAAGCTGTGCATAATATAATAGTAACATTTCTGAAATTTCATTGCCTAGAGATTGTAGACAATTTTTCTTTTTTAACTATTTTTTCCTCAAGAAATTCAAAAGTGTTAATTAATAAGTTAAAAATTGAAAGCACAATATTTACTTAGTAGTTTTAAATAACAAAATTAAAAACTGAAAGAACTACTGGGAAAGTTTTTTTTTTTTTTTTTTTTTTTTTTTTTGCGGGGGGGGGGGGGGGAAGGGTTGTTCCTTCTAACCCTACTCAAATGGTACCTGTGATCGAACATCGAACTGATATTTTTCATATCGGACAATCCTTCTTTAGCTTTTATTGATACACAGGGCTTAATTTGAGCCAGAGCCTAGCTCCGGTACTTCTCTGTTTTTAGTAAAAATATTTTTACATATGTAAATATTGGCCAGAATTCACCGGAGCTGATAAACACTGCGCTCCGGAGCCCAGTGTAATAACGCTTCGGAAAAACGAATCCTAAATTACCATTTCCTTTCCTTCTCACATATATCCAATCTTTTGCCTTCTTTTGTATCAAAACACTTATAAGTGATGTAATGTTTCGCTCAGGTAAGAGATGGAGATGAAACGGTCTCTATTTTTATATCAGTCTTCAGCTTTGGGTAGGTTTGAGCTCAATCTGTCTTAAATTCAAAATTGTATTTATTCCATTTCAAATCATTTTAATGCTATTTTGATAAGAATAAAGAGTCAACAGAGATAGTCTTTTTCTATTCTGCGTAGCTGCGAACTATTCATTATTTTTTGTGTTAACACTATTTCCGAATCATAATCCTGAGCTTATTTAATCACATAATTCTGCGATTAATTAACATTTAGTTTAGGCAAAGGTTTCTATTGTAGTAATAACTAAAAAGTGGATTAGTTTATAGATAAGTATACGCAGTAGATGTATTTAAAATTTGTATTCTGCTAAATAAAAAAGTAATGCTTTAAATTAAATTAAAAAAAATCCTTGACGGCTCGGCCTACAGGCACAGGTAGATTTCGAGGACGCAGACCGGAAGCGCCTGTTTGTTGGGAATTGCAGAAGAAATGATCTTTTTACCATGATGCGTTAGTTGGAACCACCCATTTCGAAACCTGACTTGCTTGCAAGCGGAGCCGGCAGGGATTTTTTTTTTTTTTGTTATTTATTTTTATTTATTTATTTATTTATTTATTTATTTTTTGCTATAAGGGTTGGACATATAAAAAAACTTGTCAATATAAAAGTTTTAGATAATATTAAGAGGATTTATAATAAATTTAACCGGATTTGATATCTTGTGAATGGACGATGTTATGAAATATTTTCTTCTAAAAAACCCCTTCCCCCCCCCTTTGTGGCCATTTTTAATGATATTAAAAATCTGTCCTATCTAAATTTTTGGCCCTTATCCTAGAAGTAATAATAACTTTAAACGGATTCGATACGCATCATAATTAAGAATTTATGTTTTTTTTTTCTGTTTTCACAAAAAGCCCCTCCCCTCCCCAATTCCCCCTCTTGGTTCGATTTTGCCCATTAACGAACTTGACCAAGATTGTATGCCCCTTTATTTTATGTATCAGTTTGGAAGAGATTGGTGCAGAATTATTGCAGTTATCGTGTCCATAAAAAAAGTGACATAGATAGATCGATAGCTGAAATATATAAAGTTTTGAACTGGGGGTGGTTTTGGGTTCTGGCAGTCATAATTGGCGTAGATCTGAAAAAAAATTTCAAAAATTCCAACTTAGGGGAGAATGTAATAGGTAGTATTTTTTACGAAATCTACCTAAAAATGATGTATGAAATATAAATATGCAAATTGTAGTGACGGCGGAGTGGGGTGGTGCGCTACAGATGTTAGTACTGCAGAATATTGGGGCTTCAGTACTTTTTTCTTAGAAACTAAGCCCTGTTGATAAATACATATTTTTTAAAAGCACAATATTTACTTAGTAATTTTAAGCAATAATATTAAAAACTGAAAGAACTACTGGAAAAGATTGTGTGTGTCGGGGGGGGGGGGGGGGGATCTGAATACCAGGCATGAAGAATACATTTTAACTGCAGGAATATCAGCCAAAATAAATTAAAAGATCACCTTTACTCTCCTATTCAGCAGAGCAATTTATGTAAGAATACACCAAATAAAAAAAATAAAAAAAATTGCAACTCAGATGAAACTTATAGAAATATCAACTAAAAGAAATTAAAACCTTAAAAACACTTTAATATGACACTGGAATATTTCAAACGAGCTGGATTCGGATGTAAACAAACAACGGCAGCCATCTTGTGACATCCAGCTCAGTTACTTCAATTGACCGGACAGACATCGGGGGAAATGTCAGTTCCTGCCAAAAAGATGTTATTTTAACACCCCATCTTTCTAAAGATAATGCCGACGCTAATTAATAACTTAAAGCATGCAGAAAGAAGTCAGTAAACCTCTTAAGCTTTCAAAATACTACTAATTTATTCAAAGGTAAAAATTTCTACCTTTTTCTATAAAAATATTTAAAACAGTAGTAAACAATTTCTAATTCCCGTAACATCGTACAAAAAATGTGTCACGAGAATAAAAGATGAGAGGATAAAAAAGGATATAAATAAAACAGGAGCAATAGATTTAACATCCTCCCACCTTTTGATTATGTCGTATAATCAAAACTTCACATTAAATAAATACATTTACATGAACATTATAAATCGAATCTCTCCGGCATTTTTATCATTCTACCAGATCTAGTAACTTGTGATTTGCCCTTTGAAGGCTCAACCTGAGTTTCATTCAAAGTTGGTTTAGGAAAATTACTTTTGGTACAGTCACTCGATGACACTTCTAGAGGATAAATTCTTTGAACAGGCCGAAGTACCTGCGAATGAGACGTTTGTAACTTTAAAAGGCGAACTTTTCCATCTTTGCCATGAATGAGCTCTGTATCACCAATAATGTTCTGGCATCCAGGAATGCAACAATAATGATTTCTGCCCATTGCGAGTCAAAAATTATATATATATATATATATATATATTAATATCAAATTAAACTAAATAACTATATGACAATAAAATTCGTACATCGGATACCTACTAGGCGATGGATGTCAAACAGACGATTTGTAGAAGCAGACGAACTGATACAACTGTCCTACACATGTGCCATCTATTTGAAGCACGTTTAGAGAAACGATTTTCTTCTTCGAAGGGCTATTTCTTTAGAAGTTCTTTCTTATCTATTTCTATGTTCATGAAGTTGAGTTAACGGGTGATTTCTAACAGGATGCCACATGATTCGTTAACAACCTATTAATCACATTCAAAATACCCGCTTCCTAAAGTAGTGTGGATTTTCTCTCTCATTAGGCAAACTTACCCCTCAAAGAAAAACAAAATTAAAATAGCAATATAAAAATAATATATATAAAGGAAATTAAAGGCCCCATTTGCAGCCCCTCTTAAATTTTTAATGGGGAGCTCGTGATTTACGTGCCTTTTGGATAATCAGGCCCTGCACGCTATAACGAATCACCTTGTAATATTTCGTAATCATAATATTGTTTTTCATAATAAAGTCTATACCTATTTCCCAAGTCAAACTGATCTTCTGAAAAGAAAAAAAAACATGCTGAATTACTGTAAACTCAAAAAAAAAAAAAAAAAAAAAAAAAAAAAAAAACTACACTTCTAAAAAAAAAAAAAAAAAAAAACTACACTTCTAAAAAAAAAAAAAAAAAAAAAATGTGCTTAAGTTACCGCAAAGTAAGCGGCAGTGCCTTAAGCGTATATGTGTTATTGGCCCAGAGGCCATTCCGTCCTTGTCAAGGGGAGTGCTAACCTTCTCTCCTTTCATATAACACAGTAACATATACCAGCACTTGGCTATTTATAGTAGTCGTTGGAGCACTCTACAATATTTGTGGTGTGAGTATTATTTTTCATTTCTTGAGTATTGAGGTGTGGTTATAAATGTATAGTAATTAATAGAATAAAATATTAAGTGATGGTACAACATGCAGAAATCTCACCGCGAAACACTTTACTAAAAAGAAAATCATTTATAAAATGAAAATGAACTGTAGTAAAGCATTCTAATCTCGTTTCTTTCTAAATAAAATAGAGAGCTAAATATCTTTTTAAATATTTTTTTTTTTTTTTTTTTTTTTTTTTACTTTTGAATTTGTATCCTTCTTCCTCATTTTTATTTGGAAACTAGATTTCCTAAAATCAAGATAAATGACAATACTGGTCATCACAGCAAATGTACTTTTATTGATAAATATCAACAGTATGTATATAAAGGGCTGTACATATATGACGTCATCGCCTTTTTGCTAATTTTGTACCCCTCTCACCTCCTTATGATATCATACGTTATCATTTCTCGATCTGCCTCCCTACTTTAATAATATCGTTATCAATAACGTCTATTTTGATTTATATATATATATATATATATATATATATATATATATATATATATATATATATATATATATATATATATATATATGTTTGCAAGTGATATACCGATATGGTTTATACATTTATCATTCTCATACTTGACTGATTTAAATGAACAGAAGAAATCAATAAAACATCACTATTATATATTGTACAACTTTATATCAAGTGACACGTAAAAGAGATATTACTATTTAAAAGTATTTAATAAAACATTTTGTTGCATAATGCATTCAACAATAATATGAGAAATATGGAAAAGTAGGTTTCACAGAATATCTTCCCATGTGGGAACTAGTTTAATCATGGAGGCGCTTTCTGTCGAACATTGTGTAATTGTGTTTCAGGTACTTCATCCATTTCATCCATCTATTCTAATTTATCATTGTTTGTTAACATAAAAAGTATATTTAAAGTCTATTTTGCTTGTTAAACGTTTATCGCAAGCAGCAGCAGAAAATGGCAAACTCGAATTGTGTCTCAAAACTATGTCAAAAAAACACATATCGAAAATGCGTCTCGAAGCCATGTTTTTCACACTAGGTGACCATTTTTATTGATAACTATTCGACCGATTTCTTTTATTTTTGTTGTTGTTGTTGCTGTTTTTAAAAAGGTAATCGTTTTAACTGAGCTTATACCACCGAAAGATACAGTTTCCATTGATTAATTATTTTTTCGAGCTCGCAAAAGGTGAAAGAAAAACTTGGAAAAAATGACCTTTTTTGTTCAAATAACCGCCAATTTGTCAAACATCAACTTTTAAAAATAAATATTGCTGTAAGTTCCGGGGTATTAAATTCCTATCAATAATTTGGCGCCCAAATTTGTTTGAGATGTTTGTGACCGTAGAAAAAGATCATTTGATTGGAAGTTTACGACGCGCAACTGTTTGTACTCCAAGTCTCAAAAGGCGTATTATTCTTTTTTTTCCTTACACACAGAAATTTAAATACAGTGGAGTATCGATTATTCGAACCTCGGTCAAGAGAACGCATATCAGAAGGCGAAATTCAAATTTGCGCGCCATGCACTGCAGTATTTCCGTCAAGGACACTACGCTTGATAAAGCTTGGAATAAGTTTCTTCCATCAGATACTCTATTACTGCACCTGAAGAGCCACCAAACAGTGAATTTGTATCAGGACTGGCTGAATCTTCAGAAATTGAAGATTGCGACCAGGACAGCATTCAAGAATGGCTCAAATGTGATGTTGGTGGCCACCAACTATTGACGGACGATGAAATCCTTGCTACTCACATGGAAGGTCAAAGCCCTTCAGAAAAACATGACGACGAGGAGGACTTTAGTGACGAAGAACAAGACTTTGATGAAAAAGACACATTCACTGAGAAAGCTTTTCGGCGCCTAGAGAAAGCCTTAAAGTAGGTGGAGCAACAAGAAGAGTGTGATTCTGTTCGACTGCTTTCATTAAAACCTATAAGAGATTAGCAGCAAGAAAAAGAGTGTCTTGTCTAAAGCAAAAGAAATTTTTTGACTTATTTTATTAAAATGTCGAGTTGTGTGAATTATATTTCAAGATGGATGTCTTTTGCTTCTAAGTGTATTTAATTTAACATCATATTCTGAAGATGGTCATAGAAGTTGACCGAAACGTCAATTTGATGTAGTTTTAAAGTTTAATTTTACATACCATACAGTACTGCATTTTTGATTTCCTGCAGATTTCTTTGATCACTTTATTCTTTGATAGTTTGTTCCCTTCTTCTTGTTGTAAACATTGTAGTACAAAATACATACATATTTGTCTTTATTATCAGTGTTTATATGTTTCACTACAGGGTTGGCAAGTTTTTGACGCATGACAGTTTTTACCGGTTTTAACCATGGTTTTTACCGTCATGTCAAAAACCTCCGTGTCAAAAATGTCAAAAACTGTCAAAAACCCCATTTTTTAGTAGTTAGTTTTTACATTTTTTAATCTTTAATATTAAGTTCTTTTACATGAAATATTCAGTATCAAAAAGACTCTAAAGTATATTTATCCATCCAAGAAAAGCAAAAAAGAATTGCATTAGAATAATACGTGTACTGTACATCTCTGTTAGAAGATCTCTACAATATACAAAGTCTAAAAAAATTCGTTTTTTTTTTTTGAAGAAATCCTGTAACTTATAAGTATTAGATTAAACAATGTGTATAATTTCGGTACAATTTATTACATTGTTGAAAACAAAACTTTAAAATTCTACTTATTGAAGTGCAAATTAAAATCACCACAATTGCATTTATGAATACATAAGATATGCATTTTAAAATATTATATCGAAGAATATTCAAATTTATTCACTGCCAGTCTATGCTTAACATCTATTGTTATACAATGTAACAGCATTTTTGAATCTCTAAAATAATTGTAATGTACTTTATTAAAAATGTATATTGAATGTTATTTAATAAGTATAATAACCTTTTATTATTATTTAATATTAATGTTAATTGCAGTTAGTAGAATCTATATTAGTGAAGATTATGACAAATATTGTTCTTTTCTTTTAATCTTGTATTTTTAAATCTTTCCCATATTAGGAAATGATCTTCTTTTAAATAAATTTAGCAAATGTAATTGTAAATAATAATAATAACAAGAACAACAAGGTAAAATAAATTTAGAAATGTATTATACGCTACCTTACACCATAAATTGGAGGACAATCGAAAATGATAGGTTTTTGACGGAATAAACCGGTAAAAACACGGTTTTTACCACTGTCATGTCAAAAACCCAACCCTGTTTCACTATGCTCATATAAACCTAGTATGTTTTTTTCGAAAATGATCGGTTATCTGAAATGTCGTTTATCCGAACACCACCGGCCACCTAGTTCGGATAATCGATGCTCCACTGTAAGTGAAATGTCAATAAATATGTAGAATGCTCAAAGTCCGAATCCGAAGGTGATATCTCGTTTCTTTGTAACCGAAAAAAATCATAGATATCACTTTAATTGTAGGCCAACGAAGTAGAAACTCTACTTAAAATTAAGCTACTGCTTTACAAATACCGCTCCTATGAACCATATTCGATCTGCTTATAGAATTTTGCCGTATTTATTTTATTAAAACTAAATTAACAAATATGGCTCAGAATATGCATATGCTTAAGAATCCATTTCATAAAATCTAAACAAATATATCTAAACACAAATTTAATTAAAACAGGTCGGATCATTTTGAGTAATAATATTTTATAGATGGAGTTAAAAGAGGATAAAACCATCCTGGAGTCTCAACCGAACGCTTCGCTCTCGTCTCAACTGGTAATTATACAAGGTGCCTCAAAAGTCCTTGACACATTTCAAAATTTAATAAAAGATCAAGCAATTAGCGTACGACAGTGCGGTTTGGATGATAATGCTTCTTATGATTTGAAATTTTGTTTAAGAAAATAATAAAATTAGTTCAAAAAAGTTCTCATAGATGGCGCTGATTCTGGAAAATTATCGAATAGGCAGAATGCCTTTATACATAATAATGGCGAAAGGCGTACAATTCGTAAGCACAGTTTTTGTCCAAACTATGAAAACCCTCATTCCAGAAGTTAACAATACTCGTCTATCCATCCTCACTCGTTTAATCGAACTCAGGAGGTCGAGTAAAGTTCTGGAATGTGGGTTGCATTGTTTGGACAAAAATTGTGCATACGCATTGCCAGGGCTACAGTAGATACCGGGCTTTCTCATTCATTATCATGACGTCACAAATGGTGGCTGGCTGTGATCAAAGACATATGATCAAAGACATACAGCGACTGGCACAAAATCGCTGGGGGGCGGCCAGCCACTAATTGTGACGTCATGAGAATGAATGAGCAAGCCCGGTATCTAGTATTGCCCTGGCATCGCGTATCTTTCACCATTGTTTTGTATAAATGCATTCTACCTATTCGATACCTTTACAGAAGCAGCACCATCTATGAGACATTTTTTGACCTAATTTTTTTTTATTTGGTTAATAAAAATTTCAGATCATAAGAAGCATTTTTGTCCAAACCGCACTCTCGTACGCCAATTTCTTAATCTTTTATTGAATTTTAAAATGTGTCAAGAACTTTTTGGACCCCCTGTATTATGCATTCAAAAATATGTTTGAAAATACATTTAATACATATGCAAGCGAATTCTACAACCTCCTCTGTTTGAATACTGTTAAAAAATAGTGTAAGCCGGATCTAACGATTACCTCACTTAACGATAAATTCTCATGATACGGATTAATCTTTATTTATGTCTATGTTTATGATACTGTTTTAACGATATTTTCCCCCAATTTAACCATAACTTTTATGAATTTCAAATATTTTAAGCACCTTTTCAGTCATCTTTTTATTCTCTTTATCTTTTATAAGTTGAACGAACGAAAAATCCGATAAGTCGTTTATAGAATTATATTATAGTATACTCAGTGGGTACCTGAAATGGTAGAACATATACTAAGGTTGCACCGATGTATACGATATACACTCATACCGAATATGGTCTGGCCGATTCAACATCCGGTTGCCGAAAAATTACTAATTTATACTTTCTTTTATCTTTACAAAAAAATATTGGATTCGTGAAAAAATTCAAATTCCAGTTTACAACGGATTTATACGTTTTAGAAGGTCTTGAACACCGATTTGACTGCTTTTAGAAAATATCTGTGTGTGAGTCTGTCTGCCTATGTGTCTGTACGTGACAAAAATTTTATGGGCGCTCTATCTCAAGAACTAATGCACGGAATTTAATAAAACTTTAGATTCAGTTAGAGCTTTATATAAATTGGTGCTAATTAGTTTTTATTGTAAATCGCCCAACAGGTGGAGCTGCAATGCTACATTTTTCACGATTTCCTCAATAGCTCTATCTCAAGAACTAACGCACGGAATTTTACCAAACTACATTCTGGTTAACCTTCACATAAATAGATGGGTGTATATCGCCGAACAGGTGTCACTGCTATGCTCTGTTTTTCACGATTTCCGTAATAGCTATATCTCGAGAACGAATTGGTTGTCATTTAATTTTGTTCGAGACGATTTCATTTATATAGAAGAAAGTTTTGTGATGGCCACAGCATACAACTTTGCGGGCACTCAGCGGGGGAGTTGTCGGACGATCGCGGTACCTATCGGCGAGGAATCATCCAAGGTTTGTTGATAATGATTTTTAAAAAAATTGCAGGTAATTAACTGAGATATTAATTAAAAACCTTTCTAGAAAAACGCAGCACGGACCAAGGCAACGTTGCAACTTTGCGACCTCTCTTCGAAGCGCGCTTGGCACCATGTCAAGTTAAAACTTGTACAATGCATATGTTTTAGGTAAGGCGAATCATAGTGATAAATAGTCAACGTGTTTCATTTCAATAAATTCAATTATTGAAGGCAATTATTTAAAAATAATTCATAGAATAATTTCAAGACATTAAATTCAGTAGTTTCGAGACAACAATCGCTTATAATCTATATATTTAAAACGCTAAGCGATTTCTTTCGACAATCCGTGAGAACAATCTACTGCATCAAATTACATCATTCTTTTTTTAAATGAAAGATATTTGGACACAGATTTGTTATCGTGCATTCGTTTGTGCGAAAATTTAATTAATTAGCCGCAATTTTCAATTAAACTTTTTCTTCTGCTTATGGCGTCATAAAGTCGGCAATCGGATTAACGCCCACTATGGCGAGGCACATAGTTTATTCTCTGAACTCTGTGGTTGCGAGATAATAGAGAAATAATATTAAAAGCACGTGGCTTTTAGACCGAATTTTTTAATTTGCAAGTTAAATTTCGGTAAAAATATTTATCCGCGTGTTTTAATAGCGTGTTAAGCGAATAAAAATTCATATTTATTGTGATGTCACGGGAATATTGTTCATTGGGTTTATTTTATTATTATGCATTATAACTTTGTTGATGCCATTTTTCATTACAGTTAAATACAAATATATTTTGATTTGTATACATGGTATTTACGCATAAAAGTCACATATACAAAGTAAGTGTGAAAAGTTTGCGCCGGTGAAAATGACGTTATGTTTAGCTTGAAATGCATTTTAACATTGATAAAACTAAAGAGAAAAATTTATATGATTGTATCAGCATGACGTAATTTTAACTGATTTTTCCATTCTTAATTATAAAGATTAGAATTGGAGTCTTTATTGATTGCTTCATCTTGATTGCAATTACTTTACCAATTACTTTTTGGTTTGTTACCAATTACTTTTTTTTTAATTATAGGTTAGAAGATTTCATTTTTTAATATAAAAAATTCCCAAAAGTAAAGGATTTCAGGAAAATTAAAATTATTAAAAATAGTGCTATGGTAGAAAAAAAGAACTTGAAATAATGATTGTATTTTTAGCTAGAATAAACAATGTAAGGCTAATATTTTATAGGAATTATTTTGATAGGTTTATTATGAGTTCATTTAAAAGTTCCATATTAGCGGCAAAGTCATATTTCTGTCACCGTGAATTTCTCTTTCGATGTCAAAAAATGGTCTACTTTTGGACGCCAGCGAAAACACAGTGGTTAATTTTTAGAAATGTATAACAGTTATGACAACAAAGGGCGCTATCGCTTTAGCTTTCATCGCGCTTACATCACTTCTAAATACAACAAATTTCAATTTGTTACTACTTTTTACTACATTTTATAATTTTAATTCTTACATCATGAATTAGAAAAAAAATTAGCTTTCGATTGAAATTTATTTGAAAACTGCCGCTTAATTTAACGACTTTTTAAATAATTTTCAAGCATGAAATGTTTTTCTTTCATTTCTATCTTAACAATGACAGTCAGTTTGCTTCAGTAATGTAAAATAGCCCCTGGGAAAGTTGCCACAATTGAAAATAAATTTCTCTAACCATCATGAAAAAGTGAAAAAAAAAAAATAATAAACCCTGATAAATCATGTGATCAGATTATCCATAAGATAGAGCATTTTGGCGCTAAACTAAAATCTGTCAAAAAAGAAAAAAAAAACTATTTTGAGTTTTTGTTAACACTTTCCAACCTAGTTGAAAAGTGTTTATGACTTCGGTTTGTCTGGCCGTATGGCCGTCTGGCCGTCTGCCGTCTGTCCGTCTGTCCGTGCTCTAACTCCCGTAAATATGGTCGGATTGCCTTGCAATTTTTATATGTTATTGTCGTTATCTATAGCAAGTTCCCTATTTCAACTGAAGTGTGTAGCACTTATAGTTTTTTTACAGGGACACTCAAAAGAATTCTGTCTATGGGGAAAAATCATTTGCGGTTTATTTTAATGATGTTACACAATTGCAAACACATTGTAATTGATATATATCATTAAGGTGTATCAGAAGAAGCTTAAAATGGAATAGGGTGTGCATAGCACTTATAGTTAATTTACAGGGACAGTCAAAAGAATTCCGTTACATTACGTCTATGGAGAAAAATCGTCTGCGGTTTATCTAAATAATTTTTTCGCTATTTTAAACGCATTGAAATTTATATATATCACTAAGGTGCATTACAAGAGGCTTACTACAGAATATTGTGTGTATAGCAGTCATCGTTCATTTACAGGGACACACAAAAAAATATCTACTGTCTGTTAACAATAATTCCTAGAAGTGCGTTTTAAATTACTGAACGCGATTTTAAAATTAACTCACTTTTTATTAATTACGTGGTGTGTATAAATTCTGTAGATCCTATACAGGGAAGCACAAAAGTTCGCGAACACATTTTCGTTTATTGTCAGAAACTCCAGAAGGAGAATTTTAAACTGTGCTACGCGTTTCGTAACTGAACTAAAATTTAGCATCCTATGTAAGTATATATACAAATCTATAGATCCTATACAGGGCTGAATAAAAGTATTCGGATATTTTTCCGAATATTGTATATGTTGGAAATTCCTGAAATTATGTTTTTAAATATGTTATGCGTTTTCCAAATTGTTTACTTAGATGTTATCTTTTAGCTTATTAAACGGTAATGATTTGTAAAATTATTTTGGAAGCGTTGGAAAGTGGTACATAATCTATGCTTGACGCATGATTTTTCGTTCTTGTTTAACATAAAATTGATATGTTGAATCCGCTGATGTATATGTTGCATCAGAATATGCTAAGAATTGTATTTTTTTAAAACATCTATTGAGTATTTAACTGTACAAGAGGTAAAAGATCCCCGACTGTGATGGAAAAGGGATAATCATCCTGATTATGTAAAGGGACGGAAGAAACTATGCAAATAAATTACACTTGAAAACATTAAAAATCTCCCTCATCTGAAGATTGATTTATTATTGTAAAAAAAAAATCTTCATCTGATTACCTTAAAACAATGGATGCGTTTTAGAAGATATGGATTTGAAATGAACAATGATTAAAGAAGACATTTTAAAATTTTTAATTTAAACATTTTAAAACTTTTTTTAACGTCGAATCACGACGGTGCTTTTGGGCAGATGCAATGCACATGCTCATAGGATCTCATTCGGTTGCATTATCACAGGGGGAGAGGGGGAGGAGAGATGTGTGCTTTATTTACTATGTTCTTTTATTTACTGAATATGAGATGAACGTAGGAATATACTATTTGTATGCTACTTCATAGGTCCATGAAATTTTCTTTCTTGCCGTAGGGAATATGGCGGTAATGTCAAACTGATTTGCATTACACAGTTGTTTACGGATTGTTTGTTTGGAGTTTGCATTGGAAATCGTACTGTATTTCACTGAGGAAAAAACTTATTTTAATTAAGCTTATTTTAATGATATTGTTATAATATTTTTTTTTTCCGTCAAGTTTTGACGGGTTCCATCTTGTGTAATTATAATTTATAAATCGCTTTAATAATCATGCCTGCAACTATCACTCTTTTATGTTTTAAAATAAATCAAAAAGTTTCGCGGTTTTTATTAATTGCCTTAAAATTTGTCTACCGTTACGTCAAATATGATTGACAGGCCGTGAGCAACTCTGCAACCTCTTTCCGAAGCGAGGTTGAAACTCACCATGTTTAAACTTTGTACAATGTCTTTGCATTAAAGCAGCGGTTCCCAACCTGGGGTACGTGACAATATTATCGATGATGGCGGAAATCGCAAAATGGTTTAACTGAAAACGCCTAAAGAAATTTATAGTTTAGGGATTACAAATTTTGTCTCATGTGTAACTTCAATATTTTACACTCAAAATGAGAGAAAAGGTCCATTAGACCTAATACTTCATTGATAAGACAACGTCATTAGCTCCGTCCTCTCATAATAATATTGCATGAATGCTTTTATATATTTCCCCCATCATTCAAGAATCTACTAGCAGAGAAAACAATATTATTGACAAGGTATTCATTCACCAACATCGTCGTGAAATGTGGCGCTATTCATTCATTTTTTAGTCATTATAAGCATATTTGGATAACGTTTTAAAATAATCATACTGAATAGTGATATTTGTTAACATTTAGGCTTCATATCTCTCTGAATGTCCATTATACTTTGCTAGTATATATAGCTATACACAACCTTACGTTGTATAGTTTTTTTTACAAAGTCTTATTAACTCTTAGCTACGGTTTTTTGTACTACTGCAGTTAGTAATTAATAGATTTAATGTACGCAGCCCTTTGAGCGCGAGTGATACTCGCACTAGACCGATTTATTAGGGTTTCGTTCATCTCACGAAATACTATTCGTCCCGCTTCTCTGTCTGTCCGTCACAGAGCCGGTTCTCAGAAACTGTATAACTTACAGACTTGAAATTTTGTGTACTTACAGCTGAATACCTACTGTCACGCTGAAAATCATAAAATTATGTAAAATTCGTATTATTTTAATATAGAGCGGTAAAAAAACCATAAATCTAAAAGCCTTTACCTATTAAATTTAAACATTTTTCGTTATAACAGTTGCCAACAATTAAAAATTCATAGTAAAATTCTTTTTACAGTAATTAATTTTCTATTGAAAGATTTCCACGTGAAATATGAAAATGAAATAAAAAGTTTCACCAATTGGAAAAAAGATTAATATGACGACATATTGGGAATAAAACGGAAAATTTCAAATATTTCTCAATAATACAAGGAGTATGAGTATGTGTAAGCACAGAAAACAGGTTAATATGACGTCATTAGAGAATTGAAAAGAAAATTAATCTGACGTCATACTGGAAGTTTAACGGACTTTTTCAAATGTTGGAGAATAACACAGAGTAGAGAAAGCATGTAGATATGACGTCTGCAAGTGATTATAACGTCATATGAGTTTGAAGAACGTATTTAATGATGATAAAAACCCGATTATGGAAATATTGGCATATTTTAACAGTTTGAAGGTACAACATGTTTAATTTTAAATCATGTTAAAAGAATACAACATGTTTAATTTTGAAATTGATTTTTTTTTATATCGCATTTAGTCCACATGACAGATATTATTATGACAGAGTATAATAGCGGGCTTCGCCTGCAGATTTTCGGGGGAAAAAAACGAGAAAAATAGACCAGTAAATTTTTACTTTATTAAAAACATGACCTTTTTTTTTTGGCTTTTGCAGTAAATGTGGCACTCAAAGTTAACGATTCAGGGAGAATGAGCCAAATAGATTCCGATATGAAAGTAACGACATCATTTCTTATAATTATTTTAAGGGGTTACATACGTTCTCAACTTTAAAAGAAATCGAGGGGTTTTTTCTTTTTTTTCTTACGGAAATTTAATGTTCATGGTGTGCAGAATTATATGCAAAAAGATTTAAAGTGACACCTTAATTATTACGAAAGATACGAGCAAAAATGTGAGCGCGTGCACGATCAATAAAACCGACCTCGCCGAAAAGATTCTACTCCTTTATTGAAGCTGCAGATGGCACACGAGGGTCCACAGTATGGCGCAGGAATAGCAAATTAAATGTAATTAAAAATATATGTATGAGTATATTTTTTCTTTATTTATTGAGAACATACATCTGATTTGTGTGCGGGACATCAAGTGCCCGCTTATAAGTCATCGTGAATATATAAGAACGAGATAGCCACAAGGAAATTTATAACACCAGAGAGAATTACAAGCGGGTACTCCACAAAGTGAGTGCAATGTTGAAAATACTGTTATTTCTAAATTTCAATGTAGCACATCTTTTAGATGTTCATTATCTTCCTTAAATGACAGCGTATGGGTCATAAATTTCGGCTGTAACCTTATCCTCTGTTTGTTTCTATGTGCAATCTGTTTAAATAATACGTCAGAAACATTTTTTTAACTCCACCCCTCCCGTCTTTTTATGTTTAAACCCCATCCATCGCCAATGCTTTTAAACATCAAAGCAGAAATTTAGCAAGTTAAAGTTTTTGAGTTCTGTCTCCAAATTTTTTACTTTCTTCTATCTATAATAGAAGAAAGTATTGTAATCGAAATTTTTGTCGACTTCCGGTTTTTGACGGATTTACACGTTTTAGGGGTCAGAGATTCCGAAAAACATGTTTTTACAAAATGTCTGTCTGTCCGTCTGTCCGTCTTCATTGTACCATCTAAAAGTGTATGAAGTTATGCTTCAAATTGAACCACATTTTCTTTCTAGGTTTTTGGCTATGGCAAGCAAGTTCTATCAGAATTTGGGGATATTTCGACGAAAGGGGGCGCTGTGATCGATATTTTTGTTCCATTTTCACTATTGTACCATCTAAAAGTGTATGAAGTTATGCTTCAAATTGAACCACATTTTTTTCTATGTTTTTGGCTATGGCAAGCAGGTTCTATCAGAATTTGGGGATATTTCGACGAAAAGGGGTGCTGTGATCGATATTTTTGTTCCATTTTCACTATTGTACCATCTAAAAGTGTATGAAGTTATGCTTCAAATTGAACCACATTTTTCTTCTAGGTTTTTGGCTATGGCAAGCAGGTTCTATCAGAATTGGGGATATTTCGACAAAAGGGGGCGCTGTGATCGATATTTTTGTTCCATTTTCACTATTGTATCATCGAAAAGTGTATAAAGTTATACTTCAAATTGAACCACATTTTTTTCTAGGTTTTTGGCTATGGCAAGCAGGTTCTATTAGAATTTGGGGATATTTCGACGAAAGGGGGCGCTGTGTTAGCCATTTAAAGATTTCAAATTAAAAAAATGTGCAAATTCAAAAAAATTAGAAATCCTAGAACTTTTTTATGTTAAATGTTCGGCCTTGATCCGGAGAATCCGGAGCAATTTTTGTTTTGCCTCTATCTTGAAAAATAGCTGAGATATAGCTGTTTGAAATTTTAGGGTGGCTGACATTTTCAAACAAGACAGCGGAATTTCATCCATAAACGGGTTTAATTTATGAGTTTTAGTTAACATGATTTCGGCAAATTTTCTTTCATTGTTGTAACCATTCATCCTATTACATGCTTTTCACTATATATTTATATTCGCCAACGTCGAATTCTCGCCAAACTTGGCGACAGTTGGCGGAATTTCACCAAATTTGGCGACCAACATAAGTTACCATAAATGAAGCCAACTTGGCTGTAGAGGACTAATTTGGCGATATCCTCATTCAAATTCAATGTTGACGAAAACTGGGATTGAATCTTCTTTATTTATGTTCCACGCATTTGAGCTTCGTGTTTTCCAGTAAAATTAGCTAAAATCGTAAAACCAAGGAGTAGGGAGGCTATCTGTTCCTGTCGGTTCAGGCCAGAAGGACTTTTCGTAGTTTAGTATACATCGGTTGTTCGCATCCCTGTAACCCGCCGATTCGCAAGCAGCTGACGTACAACAGAATGACGAAAAATATTGATTTTATTGGCGATGTGATAGCGAATTTTGAAGTATTAACATGACTGAGATAGAAGAAAGTTTTGGGATTGGCACATCCGACTAGTTTAAATAGCAGTGTAAAAAGTGTTATGTTTAACCACTGAAAAGTATTTCATATAATAAATACCCATAGTATGGAAATGTATGGGAATCAGATTAATTTGAGGAAATCTGTATGGGGACTAGGGACACTAGCTAATTTGAGCACCACATTAGATACTACAATTTTACTCAGATCGAAAACTCAAAATATCATAGAAACACATTTTACTCAAAATATCATAAAAAAAACACATAAAATTACATCTGAATACTTCTATTTCACCATGCATAACATCTACACACATCCTAATCTGTATACATATAAATATCGATGATTTGAAATTAAAGTTGTGTCAAACGTTGTCATAAAAATCTACTTCAAAAATTTACGATCGTAGACTATAAGAATAAAGACGAAAGAGCAACATTTAGTGCAGAAAGACAGAGTTACGGTTATTTATTTCTTTTTGGAAATTGAACGGTGAGAACTTAGTACCATATAGGTGCTCACTCGTTATTTTAATTTCAACCATTTGTGAATCACTGATGACAGGGTTAACATATATTTTTTCATTAATAAATATCTATTTAATTTTACCAGGTTGAGTTGAATATTTGTATCAAAAAGATGTTATTTTAGCACCTCAGCTTTCTAAAGATAATGCGGACGCCAATTAATAACTTAAAGCATACAGAAAGAAGTCAATTAACCTCTTAAGCTTTCAAAATACTAATAATTTATTCAACGGTAAAAATGTCTACCTTATTCCATAAAAATATTTAAAACAGTAGTAAACAATTTCTAATTCACGTAATATCTTACAAAAAAGGCATCACGAGAATAAAAGATGAGAGAATACAAAAGGAAATAAATAAAACATGGACGATAGATTTAACATCCTCCCACCTTTTGATTATGTCGTATAATCAAAATTTCGCATTAAATAAATACACTAGAATACATATGAACATTATAAATCGAGTCTCTCTGGCATTTTTACCATTCTACCAGACCTAGTCTTTTTAACTTGTGATTCGTCCTTTGAAGGCTTAAACTGAGTTTCATTCAAAGTTGATTTAGAAAAATTACTTTTGGTACAATCACTCGATGACACTTCTAAAGGATAAATTCTTTGAACAGGCCGAAGTATCTGCGAATGAGACGTTTGTAACTTTAAAAGGCGAACTTTTCCATCTTTGCCACGAATGAACTCCGTAACAAGTCCTAATGGCCAGTTAATTCTTTTCTTATTATCTGCTCCCACCAAGACTATATCTCCTACAGCCACTGAGCGTTGGAATCGTCTCCCGATCGGCCGTTGAATCAGTAGACCTAAATATTTTGATCTAAATCGATTTCTTAGATCCTTTTGTAGTTCTTGCCTATATTTAAATCTTCTAGTGAGAAAATTTTCCTCGATTGCATCGACGTCTGGCAAACCACACTCATGAATGTCTTTAAGAAACATGTCCGGAGATATGGGTTTGATAGATTCTTTTTCTGACATGTAAGTTAGCGGTCGAGAATTTATAATACTTTCATAATCAGTCAATGCAGTTACTATCAAATTTTCATAGTTCAAACAGGCTTGTCCTAAGACTCTTTTTAATAGATCTTTCATCACTCTGATGAGCCTCTCCCACCATGCAGCAGTCGGTGGGTTGAATTTTCATTCAATTGAATTGGTTGCTCCATACTTTACTGTGTAACTCCAATTCAATCTTTTCAAAAAATTAGCTGCACCAATAAAATTGGGACCGTTGTCGCAATATATAATAGAACATCTTCCTCGGCGTGATACAAATCTTCTTAAAGCCATCAAAATAGCCTCTGTAGATGCTGAAGTAACAAGTTCAAAATGTACAGCTCTGTAAATAGAGCATGTATGATATGATAATATTGTAACCTAATGCATAATATGATAACCCAACTCTTTTGATTATTTTTAAAAAATAGAGAGCCAGTCATATCAAGGCCAATAACTTGAAATACTGCTGTATCTTTTACTCGATTTTCTGGTAGAGAAACAGGAGAAGATTCCAAATTCTTAAAATTAAATCTTTTACAAATGGTGCATTTGGATAAAACTGAAGTTACAGTTCTTCTTCCATTCAGAATCCAGTATTTTTCTCTGAGCAAATTTAAAAGAATCTGAGGACCTGCATGACAATTTTTGAGGTGAAAATGTAAAATTAATCGTTTGATAACTTCATGATTTTAAGGAATAATCATAGGTGCGAGGAAATCCATATTGTATTGTCTATACATAATTTTAGTCTTTACACGTATTATTTCTTGTTGATCTTTAAACGTCTCAAGAGTTTTCAATCTCTCATTACTTTCACGGGAAAAACATTCCTGTTGCATCATCCAAATCATCTTCGTTTCTACTTTCTTAAATTCATGACTTGTCAATTCTCCTCTAATTTGTTCTTTTGGATTAGCAGAATTATGTCTGAAGCGTAGTATCCAACCAATAAGACGCACGATTTTTTCATAACAGGAAAAATACCGGTAGTACCAGGTTTTCTCTGGACTTTTATCAACATTAACCAGTAATTTTGTAGACTTCAGTTTCTTCTTCATTAATGTTTTGGCATGTGATATTCAGGTATTTATAATATTCTTCAGGATATGATAGACCTCCCACCTTTTGCGAGATACCAGCTTCTTTGCTTTACAGCCTCTAGATGGCAGATCTGCTGGATTTATTTCACCAGGTATATGATTCCATAAAGCAGGGTCACTCAAATTTTTTATTTCTTGAACTCTCTGTTTCTAACAAAGACGGACCATTTCTCTTTTCTGGATATCCATGCAAGAACTGTCGTAGAATCTCTCCAAAAATATATTTCCATATCTTCCCAGCCCAATGCGTCAATTACTGATTTAGCCAATCTGGCACCAATCAGAGCAGCTAAAAGTTGCGCATTTTAAAGGACCTATGCGGGATTTCGAAGCAAGAAGGCATAATTCAACACGATCTTTACTTGCTATCCTCAAAAATATAACAGCAGCATACGCATATTGACTTGCATCAGAAAATGTATGAAGAGTACAATATTTTATATTATCTGAGGTGAACTGAATATATCTTGGAATCTGAATTTCTTGTAAAATATTTAATTCACAAAACCATTCAATAAACTCATATTTTAGATCACTTGCAATTTCTTCATCCCAGGCGATAACTTCTTTCCATGTTTTATGCAACATCATCTTGGGACAAATCATAAAAGGAGGCGTAAAACAAATAGGATCAAAAACTTTATGTGCAACTGATAGCACGATTCGTTTAGTTATTTTTTCTAAATTTATATATTTCGTCCAGCTTACATTAACCTTTTAAACGTTTAGAAATCTGTTCCATTGTAATCCTAGTACAGCTGTTTCTTCGCCATTTTCACTATTTTTTCTTTCTTCTGTATGTTCCCATCCTGTCAACAAACCCCCCTTTAGCCATAAGACACTTAGAATCAGCAATAAACTTTTCTAATTCTTTTTGCGTATGGACACTAGCAATGACATTGTCAACATAAAGGCTTCTCAGCAATTGCTGTTCAAGATGTGGATCGTATTCTTCATCGTTTTTTATGTGATATTCTATGACGGAAGCAAGAAGAAATGGAGAACTTTTGACTCCAAACACGACTCTAGCATGTCGAAACATTTTAATATTTCTCTCTTCTGGATCGTTCCACCCCAAGAAACGCAAAAAGTCCCGATCTTCTTTCCGAACAGCGATTTGTAAAAATGCTTTCCTGATATCAGCTACAACGCAAAATTTCTTTTCTCTAAAACGTAAGAGAATTCAGGAATTAATTCAATGAGATTTGGTCCAGAATGCAAACACTGATTCAGAGATGGATGGTTCTGTATTCTAGTTGATGTGTCGAACACTGGACGAATGGGTGTTGTACTGCTTTCTTTTATTACTGGTCGATGAGGCAAATAGTTTCCATACAGATTCATTTCAGACTCGGAAATTTCCTCAATAATTTTATCATCAAGCCAGCCTGAAAGTACTTGTTCATATTTTTGATAAAGGTTATTGGTAAGCAACTTGTTTGTAACATTAATCAATCTTTTCTTGGCTAAACTTAAATTGTCGGGTAAATGTGGTATATCTTCCGTCCATGGCAAAAAAGTTTCATAACGATTATCCTCATTCATATTTACCGTCTGCAAATACTTCATTTCTTCGGCTAAATGTTTTAAAATATACGATCTCTGAGAACCTGAATCGAAAATCTGTCGAACAACTTTCTTTTTGTTATCTGAAGTGATTTTGATTTGAGTATCTGAAGAAAGACCTTGGGATTTCTACTGACATTAACCATATTTACTTCATTTCCAGACGATTTTTCTTCCCCTTTCCTTTCCTTTAATTTATTTTTATCGAGCATTTGACACATAACAGATGCATGTTTTTTATCACCCATGAAACACTTCAGAATAGCTTTACATTGTTTCGTTGTGTGGCCTGACGCCAAACATAAAAAACAACACCTTTTGTCTTTCAATATATTCTGCTTCTCAGTAAAACTCATCTTCCGTGCTGAGAAACATTCTGAACTCAGATGTCTTCAGTTACAAAAAATGCAATTTTTCCTTAAGTCTTGCTTTGAAGAAGTTGTTAATAGAGTAGCAGCAGTTGGTAAATGTTTAGAAACATCGGCGTAACCTTTCCTTTTTCTAAAGTTTCTATCATCATCTTTTTTTGCGAATCCAAAACCTGCCACTGCCAAATTTATTCTTTCGTCGCATTCAACTTCACTTTTGATACACTTCATTAAATTATCTAGGCGTTTTTTCGGGTCGGATATAGCAGAAGACGTAAAGGTTCTGTTCCACGCTTTCAAAACTTCAGCAGTAAAACAAGATTCTACCATTAGATATAAGATTGAGGCGCATTTATCTGTTGTGACTCCCAATGTCTCAAGAGCTCTTAAATACAATTAAAGTTTATCATATAAGGATGTAAGAGAAAACTTTTCTTTTGACTGTACTGATATGATTAATTTCAATAATTCTCTAACATATATTTCAACTAAAAGATCTTCCCTACCGAAACGAGCCTGAAGACTCTCTAAAGCTTTGGCATAGTTAGCGCCAGTTGGCGGAAAACTATCTACAATTTCTCTCGCTCTAGATCCAGCTACTGTTGCTTGAATCAAATATTGGAATTTATTTTCGGGCACAATATTCTCATCAGTATGAATCTATTCAAATTGACTCCAGAATAGTAGCCACTCTTTTAAATCCCCATCAAATTGACGAAATTCTAACCTAGGTAACGTAAATTTCTGTTTAGAATCATTAGTTTCATTAACAATTGAAATGTACTCATTTTGGATTTGCCCTAACTTCTTCTCAGCATCTTTTTCTTTTCTTTCGGCAACTGCGTTTGATAGAATTTCTTGTACAAAATCGGGATCCTGTTTATATTCTGTACTATTCAAAACTATTTCTTTTAGTGTTCCGATCGTATAATCTTGTGGAGTCGTTTCACCAAGTTCTTCTACTACAAACTTTAAATCAGCTTTTTTAATACCTCTCACGGCTTGAAACATCTTGCTTTAATAAATCTAATCCTGTCGCGGGCACGCCAAAATGTTAGTTCAAAACGATGTTCAAAAAGATGTTATTTTAACACCTCAGCTTTCTAAAGATAATGCGGATGCCAATTAATAACTTAAAGCATACAGAAAGAAGTCAATTAACCTCTTAAGCTTTCAAAATACTAATAATTTATTCAACGGTAAAAATTTCTACCTTATTCCATAAAAATATTTAAAACAGTAGTAAACAATTTCTAATTCCCGTAACATCTTACAAAAAATGCATCACGAGAATAAAAGATGAGAGGATAAAAAAGGAAGTAAATAAAACATGGACAATAGATTTAACAGGTACCAAGCGAAAACTTTTAGATTAAAATCCATGTGGTTTGTCCTAATGTATTCAAAGTGCAGTTTTTTTTTCAAAAGAGCTACACAGACATTATTCTTCAATTTATCGAGGCATTTGACATTTTATTAATGTACATCTGACCTGTGTCCTTGGCGTCAAGCGCCCGCTTATAAGTCATCGTCAATATATACAGGGACGAGATAGCACACACAAGGAAATTTACAACACACAGAAATACAGCAGAAGCTCCGCAAAGAGTGTGCAACAGAGTAAGCGGAATTCGAACCCGCTCTCACCTACACTCGCAAGCGGTTAGCGGTGTGATGATTTGACCACTCAGCCACGGTGAGCCCATCGAGGAATTTAAGAAGCTAAGTTGTTTTTGACTGTTTTCTTTCAAAAACTGTAAATAATGTATATTTTCCTCTAATTTTATTCTGAACATTTGACAGATTTAGAAGTACTAAACACAGTCATTTTTGGCAGAATTGACCCGCTGTTTGTGTTTTTAAAGTCACCAGATACAAGACTCTTCTGTCAACGTTTCACTTACGTAATATTAATTAAAGAAAATCTCTAATAAAATAAATAAGGCATCTGCAAAATCATGAATAATTTCATGAATAATTCAATATCATGAATAATCACTTAATTTTTATGCTTTAATATACACTCATTGCCATAAAAATTTGCGCACCAAGAAAAAGACGTCCAAATGAAACGAAATTTTACACGCGTAAGTACTACTGTGATATACAGAGGTGTAAAAATTATTAGGATAATTGTGAAATTTACAATAAAATCTTGTATTAAAAAAATAATACATTATTTAAAAAATATTGATATATTTGATATTTAGGGAGCATCCCCTTGTTTTTTATTGAAGATTCGGTAAATCTTGGCATACTTTGTATGAATTTTTGGCAATTAATTTGTATTTCGTTGTTATGGTGCCAAATTTGGATGAGTCTTTCTATCAGACCATTCTTCTTTGTGATGTTACATTTCTTTAATGTTTTCTTTACAATGGCCCAAAGATTCCCTATGGGATGCATATCTGGACTGTTTCCAGGCCATGGAAGTGTTTTTAAATTCTTTTCATCCAAAAATTTGGTCCCAGATGAAGCTTTATGGCACGAAGCTTTATCATGCATGAATATGAAGTCTCCATTTGGAAACCAGTCTTTTAACTGTGGAATTAGTCTTTGTTCAAGCACTTTTTTATACTGATATTGGTCCATCATACTTTCTATGATGCATAAACGTCCAGTACCCTGAGTAGACATCACGCTCCACACCATTACTTTAGTAGGGTGTTTAACCATTTGTGTTATGCAATTTTGGAAAGAATCTTGACTGGTACTCCTCCTGACATATTGACTGCTTTCTTCTAATATCGTAAACATTGATTCATCAGAAAAACATACCTAAAAGATAAAAAATACTCTAAGGTATGTAATTTGGGGAGAAATATTCTTATGAAAAAATTTTTAATAAAATTTATAAACAGTTCTGTATCTTTAGTCAGTATGCAAAAAACATGATTTCAGGAAACGAAATGGATAACTTGAATTCAACTGATTAATTGAAGGAAAATTAAGAGTTCTCACCTTGATTCAGTCCTTTCCAAATTCTCCTTGCACAATTTTTGCCCAAGCAATTCTCTTTTTTGCCATAGCAGGTGGATTTTAACCTTTTTTCGAGGACGACGAGCACCGAGTCCAGCTGAAATGAGCTTTCTACGGATAGAAGAATCACATACATTTACTCCATACGCTTGCATAGAGATTTTTAGTTCAGGACTAGTTGCTCTTCTGTTAGCTTTAGCAATTTGAATTAATTTCCTTTCTGTTCTTGCAGTAAATTTACTTTTCCTTCCGCATTTCCATACTCTAGAATTTTCAAATTTACAATTGGAATACAAAGATCTTTTTATTCTACACACAGATGCTTGCGAAATTTTTGCCTTTTTAGCGATTTTGTGCTGTGTATAGTGATTTTCTTAGATGAGACACTTTACCACACTTTTCTAGGAGAAATGTCACTTGCTTTACCCATAATCCCGCAATAATCCTTTGGCAAATGACAAAAATCTACCAATTAGTATAAACTAATCAAAACAGCGAAAAGATTTGTTTTAAGAATAAAATAATATTGATGCCAACTGAAGAAAAGAAAGAAAATACTAGCACAGCAAGCAGACGATTTTAAAATTTTATTTTAAATTCGTTTGCTAATCAAACAAATTCTTCCTGCAATGCAAACAATTTGATTACTTTGGATCAAATATTTTTCTTTTTAAAAAATGGCAACATTTAACAAAATTATATCCCCAAAATTACTGTAAAACAGTGAAAAATTGACTGGATCAACAAAACAAATTACCTTTCATGAAACATTGCAAGCATATACAATATTAATCAAGAAAAATTGAAAAAATCTCAATTATTCTAATAATTTTCACATCTCTGTAAGTAAGTGAGTAGAAAACCAAAGAAAAAGGATCATTTATTGCAGAAAAAAGTACAAATGAACGGGAATTTTAGTACTCTGTTGGACCCCCTCTAGCGCGAATGCACGATGCGATACGAGCGGGCATTGAGGCATACAAGTTCCGTATGATGTCCTGAGACATCTCGTCCCACAGTTGCTGTAAATGAGCCTCGAGTTCAACCAAACTCGTAGGGTGTCCAAATTACCGTCCCAAATGATCCCAGATATGGTCGATTGGTGACAAATCTGGGGATCGAGCAGGCCAGGGAAAGGTGGTAATGTGGCGGAGGCAGGCTTGTGACACCCTTGCTGTGTCTGGCCGAGCATTGTCTTGCTGAAAAATGTCTCCTGGGAGCCCTGCCACGAGTGGCAACACATGTGGCTGAAGGATGTCCTGGACGTACCGCTGGACTGTCATTGTGCCACGGATCAATATTAGGGGTGACCGTGTATCGTAAGCAATGGCACCCCATACCATCACACCAGCTGTTAGGGAGCAGTGTGTCGCTGTAAAGCGAAGGCAGGATTGAGACGTTCACTACGGGGCCTCCACACACGAACACGATTGTCATCGCTGCTCAAATTGAATCTGGACTCGTCGCTGAAGACGACCTGGTTCCATTCCGTTGCAGTCCAATCCCGTCGTGTGCGACACCACTCCAAACGGAGGCGTCGTCGGTGGGTGGGTGTTATTGGCAGCACACGTAATAGGCGCCGCGATACCAGATGTCCTTCAGCCAGGCGCATTGCGATGGTTTGGGAAGACACAGGAATCCGTAGTGAAGCCATAGTCAATGCCTGTGTCTGGATAGCGGCCAATGAGGCAGTTGGCTCTACGCATGCGTTTCGTATGATGTGACGGTCTTCTCGACGACTGGTCTGTCGAGGGCGTCCCGAGACTGGTCGCCGTGTAAATGACGTCTCTTCAGCCCACTGGTTCCAACACCTCCTTACAGTAAAATCAGAACGGCCTACTTGACGAGCTACTCGCCGAGCTGACCACCCAGCTTCCATCATCCCGATGATTCTTCCCCTCTCGAACTCTGACAGCTGCTCATATTATCTTCGATAGCTACGTAACGGCATGTCTACCTCAGCGTTTCCTTTGCAAAAGAAAAGGTAACGAAACGGCAAAGCATGGAATGGCGTTCTTCTGCATCACGTCGTTGAAAAAAAGGTCAGAGTAGAAAAATCATTCCTCAAAACGATGCTCATCACCTTTTTTGATAGTCAATGCATTATCCACAAGGAATTTCTACCTGAGGGAACGACGATGAATGCTGCAAGGTACATTGTAATTTTGACCCGTTTCATGAAACGTCTACGCAGGGTACGACATCAATACGCACAACAAAGTTCACGGTTTTTTGTTCTCGACAATGCTCGCCCTCACACAGCCAATATCGTCAAACAGTTCCTGGCAAAAAAGGGGGGGGTGCAAATTGAACACCCACCATACTCGCTAGATCTTAATCCTCCAGACTTCTTCCTATTCCCACGACTCAAACTCGCTTTGAAAGGAAAGAGATTTGACGATATTCCTGACATCCAACGAAATGTGACAAAGCTTTTGAACTCCATCCCAAAAGAAGACTTCTTGAAAGTTTCCAGCAATGTATAGCAGATCTCAGCGGTGCATAGTTATGGGAGGTGACTATTTCGAAGGACAGTAAAGTAACTTTCATTAACATTTCATCTACGTTAACGTTACAGGACTATTCACCGAACTTTATTGTCAGAGGTTGTATTATTTCTCCTGTCAACATCCCTTTTTCTAAGAAAATACGAAACGCAGAACGACGAATGAGATAGTATATGAAAGAATTTTGACATAGCAGGCGTGGATACAAATGAAACGGTTTCAGTAACAATTCGGGTTGCAGTCACAAATCCTGCCAAACGTGATAGAAATGAAACGCCATATGGCTTCAGTCGTCCCTAAGTTGTGACTGTTGCATAAAAATTTGTTACTGCCTGAAAGCCGTTTCGATCTGTAACAAGCCGGTAACAACTCTTCAAAACGTAAATAAAACTTGTCAGCATAACACGTACAGCGGCTTTTTTTTAACAAATAGCACCAAATATTCAAGAAATAATCGTATTTAAACAGGGCCAATTAAAAATATTGTCAATATTATGTTGTTGTTTTTTGTTTCTCCTTAGACCATGCTAAAATGGAATCGATTTTGTTTTCGAAAAATTTCATCCATATATTATAATAAAAGTATATTATATTAAGTAAAAGTTATATTATATAAAAGAAAAAAAAAGAAGGAAAAAAAGTTTTTAGATATGGAAATTGAAATAAAATATGTATTTCACAACTTTAGATTTTGTTTTTTTATTTTAATTTACCAATAACAATTTGTTAACTTTAAAATCTATATTTCATTAAAAAAAACCACAAGTATAAGATATGAGATCTGTTTAATAATTTACTTAAAAAAATAAAATAAAACTTTCAAGATGTAACATATATATATATTAAGCAATTAGAAGGGAAAATATTTTTTAATAAAATTATTTCAGCATTATAATGACTGTAGAAAGAAAAATATTTTTAAATAAAATTACATCAGTTTTATAAATGTGAATAATTCCTATATAATCTTGATATTTAAAAAAATTAATCATATTTACTTATAATTGTGAAAAAGTTTAATATAATACATTCCAACAAATGTAATATATGTAACATATTTTCAGTAATTTTTAAGATATCATTTATAAAAAAAATAATAAATTTAGTACAGATTTTTCAAATTTCATGGATATATTGAATCATACTTTTAAAAACGTTTTCCACAATAAAAACTGCATTAAAGATTTCATTTATCAAAAAAAGAATAACTGAAATACTATCATTAAATTCTTGTTTAATAGCACTCACAAACAGGGAAAAAACTACCTACATAATCTAGTCTACTATATATATAAAACACAAACGGAAATTTCGTTCCGTTCCTTTATAACTCGAGTTACGCTGAATGGATTTTGATGGAACTTGCACTGTTCGATAGATAATTTTTCAGGGAAGGTTTTAGTATATAACACAACGTTCTACGTAGATAAGTTATAGAATTATAATGGAAAGTTCTGTTATTTTGGATGAAAAGGTTACTATTGATCGCCGACCATTATTGTTGCAGAAAGAATTGAAAAGGCTATACATCTCGAGAAATAAAAGAAAAAACTCTGCTAATTTTATTTAAAAAATAAAAGAAAGAAAAAAAGAAAGAGAAAGAAAAAAAGAAGAAAAGCAGTTTTGATGAGAGATAATATTATAAAACGAAAATATTTAATTTAAACATGATTGGGAATATCCGTAATGCTTAAAAAATTATTCAGTGAGCAAGATTGCTATAGAAAAAATATTTGGCGATTTATCTTTTGTTTTTGGCGATTTTGATTTTACTTTTGAACCCAAATAATTTGATTTTAAGCCAAAAGGTGTTTTTTTGTTGCAGAAAGAATTAAAATGGTTATACATCTCGAAAAATAAAAGAAAAAACTGTTAGTAATTTTATTTAAGAAAAAAGAAAGAAAAGAAAAAAAAGGAAAATAGTTTTGATGAGAGATTTTAAGCCAAAAGATGTTTTTTCAAGTGTACGACAAATTTTTGCAGTATTTTTTTTTTGGTACTTTTTGGTTAGCCGGGCACCAGTTATATATATTCATGTATATATATATACACACACATATATATACACATATATCTACACATATACATATGTATACATACATACATATACACTTATATGTATGAAGATATATATACATATGTATATACATATATATTTATATATGCACATATATCACTGGCGCTCGGTTAACCGAAAAGTACCTTTTTAACACTTTCCAACCTAGTTGAACAGTGTTTATGACTTCGGTTTGTCTGCCGTATGGCCGTCTGCCGTCTGGCCTTGCTCTAACTCCCGTAAATATGCTCGGATTGCCCTGCAATTTTTATATGTTATTGTCGTTATCTGTAGCATGTTCCCTATTACAACTGAAGCGTGTAGCACTTATAGTTTTTTTACAGGGACACTCAAAAGAATTCCGTTACATTACGGTCTATGGGGAAAAATCAGTTGCGGTTTATTTTAATGATGTTACACAATTTCAAAGACATTGTAATTGATATATATCACTAAGGTGCATTACAAGAAGCTTAATATGGAATAGAGTGTGCATAGCACTTATAGTTACTTTACAGGGACTGTCAAAAGAATTCCGTTACATTACGTCTATGGAGAAAAATCGTTTGCGGTTTAATTAAAAAAATGTTTCACTATTTTAAACGCATTGAAATTTATATATATCACTAAGGTGCATTACAAGAGACTTACTACAGAATAGTGTGTGTATAGCAGTCATCGTTCATTTACAGGGATACACAAAGGAATTCTCTACTGTCTGTTAAAAATAATTCCTGGTAGTGCGTTTTGTTTTAAGTTGCTGAACGCGATTTTAAATTTAACTCACTTTTTGTCTATTACTTGGTGTGTATAAATTCTGTATTTCATATACAGGGCAGCACAAAAGTTTGCGAACACATTTCCGTTTACTGACAGAAACTCCAGAAGTAGAATTTTAAACTGTGCTACGCGTTTCCAAACTTAACTAAAATTTAGGATCCTATGTAGTATATATACAAATCTATAGATCCTATACAGTGCTGAATAAAAGTATTCGGAGAATTTTCCGAATATTGTATATGTTGGAAATTCCTGAAATTACGTTTTTAACACTTTCCAACCTAGTTGAAAAGTGTTTATGACTTCGGTTTGTCTGGCCGGATGGCCGTCTGCCGTCTGGCCGTCTGTCCGTGCTCTAACTCCCGTAAATATGCTCGGATTGCTCTGCAATTTTTATATGTTATTGTCGTTATCTATAGCATGTTCCCTATTTCAACGGAAGTGTGTAGCACTTATAGTTTTTTTACAGGGACATTCAAAAGAATTCCGTTACATTGCGGTCTATGGGGAAAAATCATTTGCGGATTATTTAAATAATGTTTCACTATTTTAAACACATTGAAATTTATATATATCACTAAGGTGCATTAGAAGAAGCTTAATATGGAATAGGGTGTGGATAGCACTTATAGTTACTTTACAGAGACAGTCAAAAGAATTCCGTTACATTACGTCTATGGAGAAAAATCGTCTGCGGTTTATTTAAATTATGTTTCACTATTTTAAACGCATTGAAATTTATATATATCACTAAGGTTCATTACAAGAGGCTTACTACAGAATATTGTGTGTAGAGCAGTCATCGTTCATTTACAGGGACACACAAAATAATTATCTACTGTCTGTTAACAATAATTCCTGGAAGTGCGTTTTAAGCTACTGAACGCAATTTTAATTTTAGCTCGTTTTTTTTCTATTACGTGGTGTGTATAAATTCTGTAGATCCTATACAGGGAAGCTCAAAAGTTCGCGAACACATTTCCGTTTATTGACAGAAACTCCTGACGGAGAATTTTAAACTGCGCTACGCGTTTCCTAACTGAACAAAAATTTAGCATCCTATGTAGTATATATACAAATCTATAGATCATATACAGGGCTGAATAAAAGTATTTGGATATTTTTCCGAATATTGTATATGTTGGAAATTCCTAAAATTATGTTTTTAAATATTTTATGCGTTTTCCAAATTGTTTAATTAGATGTTATCTTTTAGCTTATTAAACGGTATGATTTGTAAGATTATTTTGGAAGCGTTGGAAAGTGTTACATAATCTATGCTTGACGCATGATTTTTCTTTCTTTTTTCCATTTGACATAGCTTTAAAAACATCAAGAAGAAACGTTTACCCTTCCAATAAACTACGACGCCGAACGTTTAAAAACAAAGATCTTTTTCTATACGTTATTTTATTTAAAACAGCACAGAACTTAGCTTTGTTCATTCATGTCCATCTTACGTGAAATAATCTTGGATAAGGATGAAATTTCAATAAATATTCAGGATGAAAAATAAATATTTCCTATTAACCAACATCATAATTGAAATGGTTCTTTTACGAGACTATTTAAAATTGCAAATATGTATTTCAAATTACCAATAGGTAAGGTGAAGCAGATTTTATTAGGAAAATGAGATTGCCCTAGGCAAGAATCTTTTAAGGAGGTCTTACTATGGGACATGACCGGAAAATTGATCATGTAAGAATCTTAGATCTTGTAAGGTTTTGAAAGTTAAATGTTAAATGGTTTGCTAATTTTTGTTGTACTACCACAAGATAATTGACATTGGTTGATAGCATACATTTCATTTTTAACACTTCCAACCTAGTTGAAAAGTGTTTATGACTTCGGTTTGTCTGGCCGTATGGCTGTCTGCCGTCTGTCCGTGCTCTAACTTCCGTAAATATGCTCGGATTGCCTTGCAATTTTTATATGTTATTGTCGTTATCTATAGCATGTTCCCTATTTCAACTGAACTGTGTAGCACTTATAGTTTTTTTACAGAGACACTCAAAAGAATTCCGTTACATTACGGTCTATGGGGAAAAATCATTTGCGGTTTATTTTAATGATGTTACACAATTGCAAACACATTGTAATTGATATATATCACTAAGGTGTATTACAAGCAGTTTAATATGGAATAGGGTGTGGATAGCAGGGACAGTCAAAAGAATTCCGTTACATTACGTCTATGGAGAAAAATCGTCTGCGGTTTATTTAAATAATGTTTCACTATTTTAAAGGCATTGAAATTTATATATATCACTAAGGTGCATTACAAGAGGCTTACTACAGAATATTTTGTGTATAGCAGTCATCGTTCATTTACAGGGACACACAAAAGAATTCTCTACTGTCTACAATAATTCCTGGAAGTGCGTTTTAAGTTGCTGAACGCGATTTTAAATTCAACTCAATTTTTGTCTATTACTTGGTGTATATAAATTATGTAGATCATATACAGGGCAGCACAAAAGTTCGCGAACACATTTCCGTTTATTGACAGAAACTCCAGAAGGAGAATTTTAAACTGTGCTACGCGTTTCTTAACTGAACTAAAATTTAGCATCCTGTGTAGTATAATATACGAATCTATAGATCATATACAGGACTGAATAAAAGTATTTGGATATTTTTCCGAATATGGTATACGTTGGAAATTCCTGAAATTATGTTTTTAAATATGTTATGCGTTTTTCAAATTGTTTACTTAGATGTTATCTTTCAGCTTATTAAACGGTATGATTTGTAAAATTATTTTGGAAGCGTTGGAAAGTGTTACATAATCTATGCTTGACGCATGATTTTTCGTTCTTGTTTTTTATTCAAATGTAAACTATATTAATAACAATATACTTCTATTTACTTCTACCTTATATATGAAATATCGTTCCGGCTGCTTATAACTCGAGTTCTGCTAAATGGATTTTCATAGAACTTAAACTGTAAGACAGATAATTTTTCAGGGAAGGTTTTATTGTATAATATATCGTTCTACGTAGCTTAGTTATGAAGTTATTATGGGAAGTTCTATAATCAGATCCATCCGATTATGAAAGATTAGCCTTTTTAAAAGATTCTGCCGAATGGGTTTCGATGAAACCTACTCCGTTAGTTACATAATTTTGTAGGGAAAGTTCTATTATATAACATATCATTCTACGTTGCTTAGTTTTAGAATTATAGGGGGAAATTCGAAAATCGGGTGACCTCTTTTTATCAAATATTAGCCTTTTTAATATTTGATTCCGATTATGAAAGATTAGCCTTCTGAAAAAGTTCCACTGGACGGATTTTGATGATAATTGTATTGTTAGTTAGATGCTATTTCAGGAATGGTTTTAGTGTAGTACATATTGTTCTACGTTGCTTAGTCAAACAGTTATGTGTGAAGGTTATATAGTCAGGTGAACCCGATTCCGAAAGATTAGCCTTTTAGAAAATTTTTACTGGGCGTATTTTTTGCGACTTGCATTGTTAAGTAGATAATTTTTAAGGATGGTTTTAGTATATTTCATATCGTTCTATGTCAGTTTTAGAATTATGTGGAAAAGTTCTATAATCAGATAAACCCGATTATCAAATTTCTATACTGTAAGAAGTTTGATGCCTTTATAATTGCCTTTATAAAAACTTCTACCAGATGGATTTTGTTAGTTAATTTGTATGCATTGTTAGTTCGATAATTTTTAGTGATTGTTTTAATATATTGCATATAGTTTTACCGTTCTTTAGCAAACCCTAACTGTAAATGACCAAATAAAAGAGTTGCTCCTTAACAGCTAAAATTTTGACTGCACATTAAAAAATATAATAGCGTAATGGCGTCATTTTTCAGTAATGTGGAAGGATATTCCAGGTAAATATGCAGAATGCTTTCAAATACAAGGTCAAATTAAACGATATATTTCGTTTAATTCAAAGGTTCATTTGTAGAATCCGACCAGCGCAGTGGGCGTAGCTTGCTAGTTTAAAATAAAAGCCTGATAAATTAGACATATGAATGAAATTATGTTCTGGATAAATGAAATGGTTTCACATTTAAAGTATTAAGAATGTATTGGTAAAATTTCGTTAATAAGGTGTGTCTCAAAATTATATGGACAGGCGATTTTTCGAAATAACAGCTAAGAAAATAAAGCAATAATCACGAAAAAAATAATTAGCATATGGAATCATAACAAAAATTTATTACAATACAGAAATGTTATGTTTATATCACAGATTGTTTGTAAAAAAATAAAATTCAAAATAAGCTGTCTCAAAAATATATGGACAATGAAACGATTTGCTTTTATTACCACCGTATCAGAAAAATTTGCATTTTCTGCGTTTTGTACTTGTGACGTAACCACTTCGAAATATAAAATCACTGTTCTTTCTTCAATTGTCGAATAGTTGGAAAATGCTTCGCAACTTTTAATTCTCTGCTGCTGATATTGCTAAAATTTGGCGTTTAAAGGCTCAAAATTTGAAAGTTTCTGATATTGCAAAACAAATGAAATGTAGCTGATCTGGAATTTATGCAATTTTATCAAAAGTGGCAATACGATTGCAAAAAAGCATTCAGGTTGATCAATATAAACATCTTTAAGACAAGATAGAGAAAGTTTGCGAGAAGTTTTAACCCAAAAGAAGTCTGTTCCTGAAACTGCGAGGACTTTGGCGTTTCTACTGTTCACCGTCGCATACAGGTAAGCAAAAATCATAAATATCGTAGAATGTGTCGGACACCTATGCTAAAAGTGCACCATAGAAAGGCTCGAGTTCTTTGAGCTAAAAAACACATGCATTGGACGGATGAATGGTTAAGTGTTTTCTTCAGTGACGAAAAAAATTCAATTTGGATGGCCCTGATGGCTGGGCATACTATTGGCATGACTTACGAAAGAACCTCGCGAGTTCTTTAGTCGACAAAAAGGAGGGGGTTCACTAATGGTGTGGGGCGCATTCTGTTTCAACGGAACAACGGATATTGCTTTTCTTATTGGTCGACAGTGCTCGGAGGATTATCAAAATGCCCTTAAAAGCAATCTACTTCCAATAGGAAACATCTTAGAGGGCGAAAACTGGAAATTCCAACAGGACAGTGCGTCGATTCATACCTCCTACTCAACAACAGCTTGATTTAAACAGAATCAAGTGACTGTTATAGACTGGCTAGTCATCAGTCCAGACTTGAATCCGATTGAAAACCTTCGGGGAGCACTTGAACGAGATGTGTATGCCCATGGTCGTCAGTTTTCTAATATTCAGGAAATATTGCAACAAGTAGAGCAGAGTTGGTTCTCTTTACAGCCACACATACTCCAAACACTAGTTGGAAGCATGCCTGATAGGGTTTTCAAGATAATTAGAAAAAATTGATACAAAATTTGAATTTAAATGCAAAATATTCGAAAAGTCCATATATTTTTGGGACAGCCTATTTTTATTTTTTTACAAACAATTTGTAAAATTGATACTTTATTTCTTTGTTGTAATAAATTTATTTTATGATACTACATGCATATAATTTTGTTCGTGATTATTGCTTCATTTTTTGAACTATTATTTCAAAAAATCGCCTGTCCATATACTTTTGAGACGCACTACATGTTTTTGATTAAAAATTGCAGTTATTTAAAAATTAAATCGGCATTGTTTTCATAAATGAAATGAAAGGTTTTCCTTAAATCAGTGTTGCCACAAAAATAAAAGACTGCATTATCAGATGACGTCATCCTACAATGCAATTAAAATGCGATTGTTAATTTATTTCTTGCGCGTACTTTTTGAAAAAATAGCGAGCTTTCAATCGTGTTTTTATTTAATTTTTACGCTTGCGTTACCTATTGTTTATTTGTTTAATCATGGCTGTGTATATGCGTACTGTATCGGAGCAGCAGTAGATTACGTAATTTAAGGATTATATTCAATTTAGATATACCGATCATTAGGATTCACAAAAATTGTAAGCATTTATTTTTTAATATTTCATTAAGCTGTTAATACGCCAGCGAAGTCTGACGTCACTTAAATGGGTGTTGGACAACAAAGTTTGAACATCCCATGTTTAAGTTCCCATAGGCTTGCAAAAAAGTGGTGTACCAAGTATTGATTTATGTATTTAAGACATTTCTGGAACAGTTTTGAAAAATCTAAGGAAATGCTTTCATATGAATTCCTTAAACGTCTGATTCAGTGTTTCAATTTTTTTATAATTCGTTTTTTTTTTTCAGTATAGGGGTCTTGGCAACCTAGAGAAATTACCTTGGTGAGAGAAGAAAATTTGGCAAAAAAATTTCTGGCAATCTATTCCCATTTTCATATACACAAGCAATCATATCATATATATTATTTCTGTTGTCAACATCCTTTTTTCTATACACATACAATGATGAATGAGGTATTCGAAAAGTGTTTGAACAATTTTTTGAAATAGTACACCCGCATTTCGTTAAAACGCGTTGTTTGATTAAAAAAAAAAATCAGTTAATTAAAAATTAGTGCTAAAAAGTACCAGGAAATAATCTCAAAGATTGCAGTGCGAAAGCTTCGCACGGGTCCTTCTGGTCTATATACACTGCTCAAAACAATTAAAGGATATTGCAATTTTAGGTGGATTTTGTATCTGGGAAACTTTTTAGCTGATTGATACATGGTCGACAGACATAGTAGGTTATATGAGAATAAATTACACATGTTTGGCAGAAAAAAATGCATTTTATTGCGCATTTGTGTACAAAAGGAAAAAAACACAATTTGTGCATATGAGAAAAAAAGAATAAGAAAAGGTGTTTTCTTCAAAGAAAATCATTTTCAGTAGGGGGTATGGTTTCCACGGGCGGCCAGCAACGTTGAACACCTTTGAGGCATGGACTCAATGAGGCTATTAATGACGAGTTGGGGTATTCTGCCCCACTCTTCCAGAAGAGCTCTTTCCAGTTCTTGGAGAGTTTGTGGGGGTTGTTGGCGGCCAGAAACTCGTCTTCCTAGAGCGTCCCAAACGTGCTCGATTGGATTCATGTCTGGAGAACACGCTGGCCATTCCATTCGAACGATTCCTTCCTCGAAAAGGAAATCCTCCACCAGGTTTGCACGATGTGGCCTGCAGTTATCGTCCATTAAAATGAAGTTATCCCCGATTGCTGTAGCGTAAGGGACTACAATAGGTCTGAGGATCTCATCCCTATATCGGCGACCAGTCAGAGCTCCATCTCGAATGATGTAGAGGTCAGTGCGCCCGTCAATGGAGATGCCACCATACACCAACACTCCTCCACCGCCAAATCTGACACTTTCGTGCACGAACGCAGGTATTCCTACCGCCACGGTCCCTCCAGATGAAAATACGCCTATTATCCGGATGCACAGAAAAACGGGTCTCGTCAGAAAACAGAATATTGCTCCATTCATTTCTCCTCCAGTTGACATGCTCGGTTGCCCACTCCCTGCGGTCACGACGATGCCTTGATGTTAATCTAACACATACCATCGGTCGGCGAGCATACAGACCTACAGTATGGAGCCGGTTTCGGACAGTCTGAGTTGAAATCGTGGTGCCTGTAGCCGAGCAAAGGTGTTGTTGGAGAAGAGTAGCGTTCATGTTTCGGTGTCTCCGAGCTGTTAACGCTAAATACCGATCTTCATTGGGCGTTGTTGCCCGTCTACGACCTTGCCCTGGTCTTCGGCCTGCACATCCACTCTCCAAAAAACGGTTCCAGATCCTGGAAATGACACTTTGTGACACTCCAATGGTTTGCGCTACTTCTGCTTGAGTTTGGCCCCCTTCTAACCTATCAACAATTCTCCAAGCTTCTGAATCTGTCAAATGACTTCGCTGAGACATCGTATTCATCGAAACAAAGCAATCACTGAATGCCGATCATCCTTGTCTTCATTCTCTTTTATCCAGTTGAAAGTCAAATTTCATTCGCTGCCGCTGAAGCGACGTTTTTGACGTCGAACTCAAAATTTGCATACTCCACAGTTTGAAAACCAGAAAAATTTGCATTTGTGATTCTCTTCTTCTATTATCGGCAAAAAAATTTTGTTTATATCTTTATTTTATATAAAACTTCAAATATCCTTTAATTGTTTTGAGCAGTGTATATAAATGAAAGTCCTGACTGAGGAGATGATCAACGCGCAGCCCAAACTACTGAACCTACCAACACGAAACTTGGAAGAAAAATACATGAAAAACTCCACCCCTAAAGGGGGTAAAAAAGGTAACAAACTTTAAAAAAATTCCCTAAAAATCGGGTATTGGGACTTAAAACGGCCTATAGACGCGCTGATCGCAGCCGTCGCTGCAGGAGAATGGTCCCTTTAACTAATGCTAAAGTGCCATTGAAACCATTATTTATTGTAAACTCGTTTGAAAGTGTTAGATATTCAAAATTGTATAATTTTTACATTGTCATAGAAACACAGAACGTAAATATCACATGAAATCTGAAATTGTGCAAAAAAATAATCATTATGAACAAATTAAAAATGCATGTAATACAATGTGCTTGCAGGGCATTTTCCTGAAGCGAGAAGTTATCTCTTTTCTCCACCAGATAGCGTAAAATGATAACATATTTTAAAGTATTTTTGTAAACTGAATCGATTGGTAGCAATTAAATACTCCTAAGTCAAATAATCTTTAAGTAGTTATCGCTAAATTAAGTTAAGAATTACTATTTAGTAACCCTTAACGAGCGGACACCTAAATGCCTGCCTATTTCATGTGATTCAAGACAGAAGAGTCATTTATAAGTGAATCTTTAATCATTCACGATGAATGAGTACCATAACTTCAAAACAAAACAAAGGCGGAGGCACTGCCGTGCCTCCAGATATACATCGTATAGTTCATCATATCGTTTGGTAATTATATAAAATATAATTGATTTTATTTTTTGTTTCAGTTACTTTAATAAGTAATAATTATGCGTGTTTAATTGTAGTTTATACGCCTATTTTCTCATTACAATCATGATTATTTTTTATTTATATCTCCATTTCATAATAATGTTTTCTTGGAACAGATGTGTTACACTCACGCTAAAATGTAAACAAAAGATTGGCGACTGTTTGGTTGGCGCGATTTCCAAGACTGCGCCAAACGAATAACTTAATACAATGGCTAGGTTGCCATTAAAGTTAAAAATCCCCTAAATTTGGCGACTTTTTTCTTTTTTTTTAACCGATTAATTTTTTTTTTTTTTTTAGCGTGAGTGTAAAGCATCTAAGCCAAAATCAGATACTTTATTTATTTTTCATCCTTTCATACATATTTTATTTTTAATATGTGTACTTTATTTGGGAATTGTATTTTAGATATTCACAGTAGATGAAATAATGTATTAATATTTTAATCTAAACATTTATTAAATTCCTACTATTAGCTCACACTCTCTCTCTCTATATATCTTGTTCAAATTTTCAATCGTTAATAAAATATTTTCTATTCATCCACTCAAGTTCAAATAATTTTTTTTTAAACTTGTAAAGGATGACACTTTATGTTAATACAGTTTTTTCAAATATTAATTAATTCATTAAATTAAATTAATTAATTTTAGTTTTAAATGGGAGAAAAAAATTCCTCCCATTGTTTTCATAATGAAAGATTTATCTCAAATGAGTGATGCCACAGAAATAAAATATCGCAACGATGATTATAAAATAATGTTCAATAAAGATAACGTGGGACATGAATGCTGCACGGGTTTATTTTATATATTTATGATTAAAAAGTAGGAATTGACTTAAAATTTTATTTTTATCTTACTTGTTTTTTCTCATTATTTTAATTGTAGCCTGAAAATTTGTTCAGAATTGATTACAAAACATTTTATCCATCCAGTTACATTAAACATAATATTCAGATATTTCCTCATTCTAGCAGGTTTAGCGAGATAGAAAAAAAATCATTCACACAATAAGGCAATATTTCAGAAGCTCTTTTTTCAAATTTTTTCAAATGTGGTCAATTTATTTTTGTAATACATAACATGAATTTACATTTCTTTTCATGTTACATAATACTGAAAAAATGGTACTACTCTATTATCCCGTCGACCACTTTTCATAACAAAAACCTATCGCCAAACTGTAAGATTAAACGCCAAAAATGCAGTCCCATTTACTTGATGTTAGAAGCATTATACATGCTTGTTATGTCATCAAGTGGTTTTGAATGCCACATTTGCGTGTATTTTTCATTATGTTTTACTAATTTATTAGTTATTTCATAAATTAAAATAACAATTGTGTCCTTAAATTCTTATATTTTATTTATTTTGATATTCCAATGCAACATTCTCCCGTTTATTTGGCGTTACAGTTTGGCGATAGTTTTTTGTTATGAAAAGTGGTCGACGGCCGACGGGATAATAGAGTAGTACCGAAAAAATAAGTGAAAAGTAACATATATTACAAAATCATTTAGATTAATCTTAAGAATTTATTTAATTACAATTCATATGTATACTGCCAAAAAAAGAATAAAAGGCCAATATATATTTTTTAATTAATAAAATCTATTGTTTATTTTCTATGAAATAATGCAATTGTTTAGAAAAATATGCCATTTTCATCAGAACATAGTTTTTGTTTAAAATAGTATGTTAACTTTTTTCATTGTATACTTAATGAGTTTTAAAAGGGAAGTGTTATATCTTTTTTATATAGTCTTAAAAAATGTTTATGTAATAGTACAGTTAAACCTGTGAAAACACATCCTATCTATAATGGAATCTTGCATCAAACATAAAATTTCATGGTTCCAGTGAAAAAAATAGACAATACAATACAATTATTAGGGATGATATACATCTATGTCTTTATGTTATTTACTTAAGTTATTTTTATTTGACTTATTTTTAATATATTTTCATATCTAAATAATTAAATTTCTTTTATTTTATTGTTTCAATTCATAAATGAAATTTAAAGTTAAAAAAAAAAAAAAAGAGAAATAGTTTTAAAATCATCATTATGTATTTTATTATTATTATTCATTGCATTTTAAGTAAAATTTATATCCAGGTAGGAAAGTTTTTAATTTTCTTTTCTTTTTACAACATTTAGTAAGTAGGATAAAATTTGGTATTTAGCAATCCACGTCTATGAACTACATTGTAAACAGTGCCACAGCAATTCTATATGGTACCTAGTGCAAAAAAAAAAAAAAAAAAATGCTTTTCTAATGATTGCCGGTGCATCAGAAATGATAATTGACATATCTGTGAAGCACTTTCCGGCTTTGCATCTCGTACCAAGGCATCATCTGCACCACTGTTTTGGCAGTTTTAATTGTAAAAATAATAGAAGACTTCTAAAAACACAGTTAAAGCAAAGAAATGCTACACATTTTAAACAAATAAAACTTTATCAGACTGGAAATAAATTAGTTGTAGACCTGCTTCTGCTGTTAATAAAGGTTAAAGTTGGTTGAAAATATTTATTATTTTGGTACTTCTGTATTATACCATCGTCCACTTTTCATAACAAAAAACTATCGCCAAACTGTAAGATTAAACGCCAAAAATGCAGTCCCATTTACTTGATGTCAGAAGCATTATACATGCTTGTTAAATAACATTAATAACATAACAAAAAACACATTAAAATAACAATTGTGTCCTTAAATTCTTATATTTTATTTATTTATTTATTTTGATATTCCAATGGCAACGTTCTCCCATTTATTTGGCATTACAGTTTGGCGATAGTTTTTTTGTTATGAAAAGTGGTCGAAGGGATAATAGAGAAGTACCATTATTTTTATTCTGTGTTATGTATTTTACATTTTACTGAGTTCTGTATTCTCTTTTTATAATGGTACTTTGTGTGTAATTTAATCTGAAAAAGTAATTTTTCTGCTCAAAATGCAAAAGTTTACTTTACCTTTTTTAGTTTATGTTTCAATGACTGTATTGCTACACATGAACACATGAACTGCAAAGAAAAAAACAATAATAGATTTAATAAACTAATTAATAAACACATGCCTAAATTTATTTGTCAATTTCCAAGATGTGCTTCATTCACTCAAACAACCTCCCCACCAGGGATGTAATCACGGGTGTACTCCATATACCCTCTGTAGTTATAGCATATATTCGCTGGTGTATATACTCTGCCTATATACCCTCTGTTTTTTTTAACAACTATGCATGTGCAAGCGAAGAAATTATCTTCAAAACCACCTTATGTGAATAGAAACAAAGAAACTAATGTGAGGAAAATGCATCGCCCATAGTTTTCCATTCACATAACCTTCAATATGTGGGAGCTTGTGTTTTTGGTAGTTTCTTTCTTGTTCGTCCGATTTTTCTCTTGGTGTGCAATGTTTGGTTAAGTTTTCTCTTTTTAAACTAATTATGAATATGTTTAACCATTTTGTTTTATATTTATTATTCTTCATAATAATACAAGATACATTACTTAAAGGTGTTTTATTTTGATGTAAAAATGTATTTAAAACCAAGCATTTTCAAATGCAATCGCATTCGTCATCAGGGTTTTAAAACAAGAAAACACACAATCAGAGAAAACTGTTACATTATATCATGAAAACTGGTTGGTTGGTGGGTGAAAAAATTTACATGACTATCAGAATAAGTTGATCCATATCTTTGGAATATCATAGGACAAGGTATTATTATAAACATCACTCCTGTACAAAATTTATACAGACTCTCTAATAGAGAGATCGTGAAATCCGAATATTTTCTTAATAATTCTGGTTTTCGTAAAATGAGAAATTACTGACTGACACCGGAATTTACAAACTACTTTTGTAGAAAATTAGAACTCCTTATTTTAAGCTTTCATTGTAGAAACAAAATTTTATTAAAATATTCTTGGTGCCGAATGCAAGTTTGGAATTCAAATTAAGTGTGCCCGGAGTGGGACCACTGTGCCGAAAAGGGTTAACGTCACTTTTCTGGATTCATCTTGAATAGCGGTGTGAGTGCGGTTTAATTAAACCATAATTTATGAAACTGTTCTCGCACTGCTACTTCAAGATTAACCCAGGAAAGTGATTTTAATATACATTTTGGGAAAGCCAGAAATATTAAGAAAATGTTCGGATTTCACAATTTCTCTGTTAGAGAGTCTGTATAAATTTTGTCCAGGAGTGATAGTGTTTGTAATGATACCTTGTCCTGTGATATTCCAAAGATATGAATCAACTTATTCTGATAGTCATGTAAATTTTTTTACCTACCAACCAACCAGTGTTCATGTTGTAATGTAATAGTTTTCTTTGATTGTGTGTTTTTTTGTTTTAATCCTGATGACGAATGCAATCGCATTTGAAAATACAGTATAGGATCTGTTATCCGGAATGCTTGGGACCTGGGGTTTTCTGGATAAGGGGTTTTTCCGTAATGCGGAACACTTTACTTATAGGTATTAAGAAATGTACAAAATAACTTAATTTCACAAATAGTGATAAATATGAATATATGTTAAATACATACTCACAACTTTGTTAATTTAATAACTTATTTACACATAATTAAAAAATACTCTAAATTATAATTCAAATTATAAAAATTACATTAACAATTAAAAATCAGTTTTGGAACTTGGGAGCAAAATCCTTTGACTTTGGTTTTTGGAACAATTCTATTAAAGATAATTGCTTACAGCATGTTCTCTTGCGCTAATTGTTCTTGTATCTTATATACTGACAGAGTTACTGTTCTCTGGAAAGTAGCACCTCTGTTGCATTTTACAAATGAGTTGTTCAGTGAAAAATATCAGTTGTTAACTGTTTTAATACTTTTTAATTGTAATGTTTTTTGAACGATATTTTTTTATAGTTAGTTATTGAATTTGTAAATTAATAAATGCAAGCAATATCATTTATTTATTTTTTTCTTTATGTTGACTCTTAAACAAAAGAGCCGACTAGCAAGATTGCTTTAAACAAGCCACTGTTCTAAAAAAAAGCACTCTTGCATCCTGTTCCAAAAACATATTTTGAACTGGATTGTTTAGAGTCCCCTTTTATCAGTGAAATTTCGTGATTTTTTTTTTTTTGCGACCGATTGATGAATTTTGCGAAATTTTTGAGATTTTTCATTTGATTGACAAACTAATTTCGCCATTTTTTCTCGTGACCGAATGAGGAATTTCGCAATTTATTCTGATGATCAATTGACGAATTTGGAAATTTTCCCTATGATCGATTGATGAATTTAACTATATTTTGCTCCTATCGATTGGCAAAGTTTCCAGCTTTTTCTTGTGATCGATACGCGAAAATCACGGGATTTTTTTTCACAAAACTGAAGAATTTCATGATTTTTTCTCATGTCTGAATGACAAAATTTGCAACTGTTTCCTCACATCTCATTGACGAATTTCTTTCCTTCTAATGATGGACGAATTTTGCGGTTTCTTTAATGACTGATCGACGAATTTACGATTTTTTTCAAACAATTGACTACCGAATTTCACGTTTTTCCTGTGATCCCTTGACAACGATATTTTTCTGTAAACAATTGATGAATTTTCAGATTTTTTCCCACGACTTGCTAGCAAAACTAGCGGGTTTTCTTCAAGGAACCACTGAACTGATTTTAAGATTTTTTCCTACAACTGCCAGAAAAATGTTGCGATTTTTTTTTTATGTCTTAAAAATGAAACAAATTAAGCTTCAGTTATCGTTTTGCATTCCGGTTTTCGGAATGTTCCGGATAGAGGGACACCAGATAATGAATCCCATACTCTACTTGGTTTTAAATATATTTTTTACACAAAAATTAAACACCTTTAAGTAATGTATCTCATATTTTTATGAATTTTAATTTAAGGTGAACATGGATTCAAGTGTTTGTTTTATTTATATATATATATTATTTTTGTTGTTTATTATTCTGTATGAGAACTAGTTGCAAACAGTTAACATGGCACATAATAAGATCAGTACGTTCCAGAACTACCAAAGCAATTGCATTTTTCAACATTGTCGCTGGAAGAAAAATATTTTGCTAAACCAATTGACAAAATCAGAAAGAGGAGATTTCAAAAGAGAAATCAAATCCAATTTATATGAGACATGTTCATAGATTTGTGGATGCGAGTTAATTAACAGACAATTTTGTTTTAGCTGTCTCATGTTTGCGAAACAAAATGCTGATCCATGTTAGGTGAGTTATGGTGTAGCTGATATATCATATCAAACTAAAAAAAATAAAGAAACATGGACATTTCCTAGTTATAGTGCCCCACAATTATGATTATGCTAAGACTGCAGGTCGGATTTTGCCAAAATCTTCACCAAGCTCATAATGTACATTATATGTCATTAAACGTCATTTATAACTCATTTTATATTTCATACATAATATTTACCAGTGTTCTGTCCAGACTTTTCTCTCAGGGTCCTTGTTTTTGTGAAATTGTGAACAATTTTTTATATTTGTGAAAATTGAGTCATGATTTTGTAAATTTCAAATTGTTATATTCAGGTTCTTCTTTATCTATTTTTAACAAGATCCTATATGTATAAAAAAGCTATGTAATAAATTTTTTGGCAACTTTAGCTGTTTTGTGACGGTCAGATCAGATTTATTTTTAAATGATTAACTTTGGAAAAAGATTCAGTTTGGGATGAAAAAGTTTTGTGAAAGATTTATTTTGAAGGCAAGGAATTTTGTGAAGGGTCCTGTTACATCATGAAAAATTTTGTGAAGGTTCCTTTAACGGACTCATTTTTTTCCTAAACAGATTCCTGTTTATGTCTTATATACCTCTTATATTACATATAATATATCTACAATCTACAGGGGGAGACAAAACTTGAGAACTTGGTCATATATGATTTTTATTTCAATTATGTCATATAACTTGGCAATAGATCTTGGTTGCTTGGTGATTCATTCTGAGGCCTCTATTACAAGGAAGTGCCAAAACATGAATGCTCACAAATTACATTGTAACTCCACATGAGATTTTAATTTGCTAAAAAAGGTGGATATTTGACAAGAATTCAACAATGTATTTCTTTCGAATGTTAAAAAATACAATGAGGAAGTTATAAAAAATTATGTTCTTAAAAAAATTATTGACTGTATTCTGTTTTGTGGTGCACTTGAACTCACCCTTTGAGGACATGATGAACACAAGGATTCAATAAATCAGGGTGTTTTCAGAAGTTTTATAAATTTCTCAGCAGAACTTGTTAATATAGAAATTATAAAACAATAATAATGAAAAAAGCATTTAACTTATAAAAATTTTAACAGAAATCAATTTTAGAAACTTGTGAATCCAAAATTTCAGCTCATTCTGTCAAATAGTCTTTCGGACATTTAAAAAACTTTATGCATTTGAGTTTGTTTTGTAACTATTAAAACTAATTTAGCATTAGAAATTTAAAATTATTGCATTCTGCATAATTACTAAATGTTGTCATTGAATGACTTTTCATTTTGTATGCCGAGATAACATTTTTCGAAGAATCCAAACATGATGTAAAAATTAGGTATTCATATTAAAAATTTCAAAGTTTGTTAAAATTTCAATATGAAGATGAATGGCTTAATGATTAATGATAATGGTTCCCTAAGCTTATTTTTTTATAAGTTATAAGAAGACATAATTCCCATCTGAATGACTATTTTTCTTTTTTTCTCTTTGACAATTGAGCCGTTATTTTGAAAATCAGACAAAGTGTGATAGTTGTATTTTTTGATTCGCTTGATTTTTTTTTATGTTGAAGTAGGTCATATTTAATGAATACTGTGCAACTTTTAAGCCCTGGAAAAATTTCTCCTTCCCTGTAGAAAATGTCAAAGTTCTAGGTCATGAATCCCAATTTTCATGAAAAGTGAAATGCGAGTATGTTCAGAGTGCTGTATCTTTGGAAAGCAACAACATCCCAAAATTCTGTTTTCATAAACTATTAGTATAACACTGTCTGCTTAAAAAAATTAAGTTGTTTCCATGAGGCATTGTTGTTTTCTATTGTTATGTTGCCACAAAATGCTGTTTTTGCCTGTTTTCTGCCCTTATTATCTTGTTTAAGCAATAGTACCCCAAACTTTTTCTTATTGAACATGAAAGTTTACTATTAGGACAAGCTAAGTAATATAGAACTTTACTGGGATATTGATGCTGTTAGCAGATATAATCTGTTGAATATTCAAAAGTTGCAAAATCTGCAACTTTTGAATTAGGCCTATCTCAAAAAAGCATCAGAGCAAAACAAAACCAAATATATAATGTAGCTGTTAAACATATGTACTAATACATGGAAAAGAAAAAAAAAGTGGGGTCTCATGCCATTTTCTGAAAAATAAAATGTTGAAAGTTACAAAAAATGACGTATTTATTGAGAAACGTGTGAATGCGTACAATACTTCTGCTAGTGTGAGTGACAAGATATCTATCTATCTAGCTAGAGTGTCTATTCTTACCTTGGTTCCAGATATTCTTACACAAAATGAAATCTGTAAAATGTTTTCATGTTCAAGATACCAAATAGTACAAGCCAAGACAATAAAGTCAATTCAGGTATCCACTCAGAAGACTTCGCGTGAGAGACTAGATACTATGAAGGCTGAACATTTTATTTGTTTTCATCCAGTTCAGTGCAGGATGTTGCTTATGGGACAACACTTCTACGATTTAAAGAGGGTGACAAAATTAGAGTTCCACAAACTGTGTTAAGAGTAGTTTATTAAAAAACCATGCAATTGTTCTGTACAAGCAGTATTGCAATGCCAATAGATATACTCTACTTTCTGATTCAGTATTATTCAATATAATGAAAGAAATCAAGCTAAAACAGATGAAGTGTTTAAGTGGTTTTAGATAATGTTATTGCAGAGGGACTTGATTCAATGTCCAATCTACTTGATCTGGCAAATAAAATTTTTGAGCCTTGTGATTTAAAGCAAGTTTTATCCAAAATACAGAAAATACTACGGTACATAAAACTAGGTTACAAGTTGCACTGTAGTGTCAGTTGTCAAGGAATATCATCACATTGTCCTTTGTTGGCCACCAGTGATCCAAATGATGTTAATTTTTATCAGGTTTGTAAAAATTCCAACAACCATACTTCAATCTGCCCAGAATGTATGGATATCTTGGAAGTGTTACATGTCATTAAAAATAAAGTTATAACCATTGCAAATGAAAGCTTCTTAGCAGAATTGTTGTATGATTTACAGTGCATTCATAATGCAGTACTAAGTTGGATGAAACATACTATTCGTGATGTACAACAAAATTATGCAAAGATATTTGCATGGAGTGAACTCTCTACTAAAATTGCATTGTGGATAAAAGATTGGGTGCAAAAGATTATCCCAGTAAATTTTCGAGAATCTCATAGGGAATAGTTTGGTAAAAAAAGTAATGAGCCTACATGTTGATGTACTGCTTTTTAAAAGTGGTGATCATTTAGAAAAGAAAGTGTACTTCACGATTTTGGAGTGTAGTGATCAAGGTCTTGAACATACATTATGTGTTCTGGAGCATGTTGCAAAACAGGTGAATGCTGATTTTCCAACCATTCATCTTATTTATATGAAGTCAGATAATGTGGGTTGCTACAGTGGAAATGGACAGATTCAGTTAGAAATCATAATACTACAAAAGTTTGAACTAAAATTAATGCGGCATGACTATAACGAGCCTCGAGCTTCAACGTGGCAAGGATCAGTGTGATAGAGAAGCTGCAAATTCACAGCATACTTAAATTCTGGAAAGATATGAGCAATGCACTAGAGCTAGAGGAAAGCTTATTACTTAAAGCTTATTACATGGGTGGTGTCCGAAATTCCAAGGTGTCTGTGATTGAAATCAATGATTCAAACACCCATATTAAATATCAGAAAATTGAGAATATTAGTGCATATCATTCAACAGAATCCACAGAAACTGGATTAAAAGTGTGGCAGTACTTTGGTATTGGGCCTGGGAAAGATATTGCCCTAAGTGAAAGAGCAGTATTTTCTTCTGGACATAATGTGGTCAGTGAATTTTCTTCATCATGGCAGCATACTTTTGGTGCTACACCTAAATGACCAATACTGGACAAGGAATATGCAGCAAGCTGTTTCTGCTCAGACCAAAACTGCCTAAGTTCCTTTCATACTGAAGAGCAACTATAATAGCATATTTATGGTGAACAACATGACTATACAAGAGTAGTATCTTCTTAATGATAAAATAAAGCAAAGTTTTATAGACACTATGCAAGGGTATAAAATCAATTCAAGTGAGCCTCAAATGTACAAGTCATCTGCTGATGCACTCTCTGAAAAATACAATGGGAACATTGTGTCTAAAGTATTATCAGAAGGCTGGGCTCGAAATGAAAGGAAAAATGTTAGATTTACAGAGAAACAAAAGCAGTTTATACTTGAAAAATTTACTTTTGGAAAAGATACAGGTTAAAAGCAGACTCCTGAACAAGTTCATTATGCTATGAGAACTGAGATATGGAAAGGGAAGAAAAGATTTTTTCCTGACGAGTATCTCTCCAGAAATCAAATACAATCATTATTCACTCGGTTTACAAAACAACAGAGATTAGGTATTCTTCCAGCTGTATCAAATAATACTGAAGATCAACATGTTCATGAAGCTATCGAAGATAATGAAGAAAAAGCAGAAATTTCTGTACAGGAAGTATTGCGATCTATTAGACAGTACAATGGAAGTCAGTACAGTGTCACAAACTGTGTTACAGATTTATTTAATAATATGTGGTACCCTTGGAGAAATTACTGAAATTGAGAACAATGACATCAAGGTGAAGTGTATGAAGAGGCATGGAAGAAACACTTTTACACTCTCTGATGATGATTATTACTAGTACAAGGGTGATGAAATTTTGTGCAAAATATGTGCTCCAATTCCAATGAATGCATGCTTTTTTTGTATATCCCAAGCACATTTTAAATCTGTCTGCAAATTGCATGAGCAAATAAACAAGAAATAGGTGTTCTGACTAACAAATGTGTTTTTTTTTTTTAAATTATTATTATTACTTTTGATATGTAAAGTTTAACAACAGTTTTCCCATGTATCAATTTACGTAAACACATTGTTCAGAAATGTATGTTTTTGTCATTTTTTTTTTCTGAAAATGGCCTGAGACCCCACTTTTCTTTCTTTTCCATGTATTAGTACATATATTCAACTACTATATCATATATTTTGTTTTGTTCTGCTCTGATGCTTTTCTGAGATAAGTCTAATTCAAAAGTTGCAGATTTTGCAACTTTTGAATATTTAACAGATTATATCTGCTAACAGCATCAATATCCCAGTAAAGTTCTATGTTACTTAGCTTGTCCTAGTAGTAAACTTTCATGTTCAATAAGAAAAACTTTGAGGTACTATTGCTTAAACAAGATAATAAGGGTAGAAAACGGGCAAAAACAGCATTTTGTGGCAACATAACAATGGAAAGCAACAATGCCCCATGGAAACAACTTAATTTTTTTAAGCAGGCAATGTTATACTAACAGTTTATGAAAACAGAATTTTGGGATGTTGTTGCTTTCTAAAGATATAGCACTCCGAACATACTCGCATTTTACTTTTCATGAAAAATGAGATTTATGACCTTGAACTTTGACATTTTCTACAGGGAAGGGAAAATTTTTTCAGGGCTTCCAAATTGCATAGTATTCATTAAATATGACCTACTTAAACATAAAGAGAAATCAGGCCAATCAAAAAATACAACTATCAAAATATCACTTTTTTGTCTGAATTTCAAAATAATGGCTCAAAAAATATGCATGGGCTATTCTCTCTTTTTCTGTTTTTTTCTGTTATATTTTATTTTTTTGCCAACTGTACTTTTCTCTGTAGAAAGTAAAAGGATATACGTTTTCTAACTATGTGTACTTGTTTATTTCAGTACTTCTTTGTTATAGCACTCCGAACATACTGGCATTTCACTTTTCATGAAAAATGGGACCTTGAACTTTGACATTTTCTACAGGGAAGGGAAAATTTTTTCAGGGCTTCCAAATTGCATATTATTCATTAAATATGACCTACTGCAACATAAAGAGAAATCAGGCCAATCAAAAAGTACAACTATCAAAATGTCACTTTTTTGTCTGAATTTCAAAATAATGGCTCAAAAAATATGCATGGGCTATTCTCTCTTTTTCTTTTTCTTTCTGTTATTTTTTATTTTTTTGCCAACTGTACTTTTCTTTGTAGAAAGTAAAAGGATATAAGTTTTCTAACTATGAGTACTTGTTTATTTCAGTACTTCTTTGTTATAGCAGCCCCCTAAGTATGAATCACCAAGCTAGGTCGTAAAATCTCGTCAAATGGTTTGCAGTTCTTAAAGAAACAGCACATGTTTATGCTATGTCATATTGTTTTTTCGTTGATGTTCCTGAACATTTTTCATATTTAAAACAAAAATTGCATGATGTATTGTTTTTCTTTAATTGTCTGTATTTATTTTTTATAATTATGGAAATAATCTTTGATTTACCTAGTACTGAGATGGATGCAATCTCATTTTACTTACCCATCATACGTAATATAGGGTAAGTCTTGTAATCGTTTTGAAAATCGGAAATTTTTTTTTGGCAGATTTACATGTTTCAGACACTGGAGATTCCGAAATACATATTTTTAGAAAAAAAATTTTGCCATCTGTCTGTCTCTGTGTGTCTGTAAACGCTCTATCTCCAGAACAAATTGAGATAGAGACTTGAAATTTGGTGTGTATTTAGTATGTAATAAAATAATGGGAAGAAGCTTATTGAATTTCAGTAACCTCGATTATCTGGAACTATTTTTTTTGGACTCTCGAAATATTCGTTCTGATAAAAGGTATATAAAAATTTTCGAAATTGTTTATTTTAAGGAGTGAATATAAAAGACAATAAAAAAACATAGATTTTGCATAAAGCATGAAGTCAATCGGATAATGAGTTGCCGAGATATTTGTAATTATATTTTCCACACTCTTTAATTTTTCATGACCCTGTATTCCATTTAAATTTAAATTCAAAGATATATTTTAATTGAAAATGAGACACTTAATCCGACGCAGTAAACCGTTAGTTAATAGGATTATCAATTTTGGCGTTATAAGGATGTTTCTTTTACGCAATTCAGTAATAGAGCCTTTAAAGTTTATGATGTCATGAAGCCACAATTTTATTCGAATTGCAATGCATTTTATAAATAGTTTACACATGTTTTATTTTCATATTTTATATTATGCATATCCATGATGGGTAAGTATTATGGTGGCCCCCAACAACTAGTTTTCAAAAGCCAGAGCTTTTATCCAACAAACATCTATGTGAAACTGGTCATGATGTGAAGCTGTATGTTACTGTAATGTTGAAGCTATATGGAGATGCAATGTAAAAGTTGTAAAAAAATAAAAGGCCTCCAATTCAAATTGGCTTAGTGAGAATATCATTTGTAACTGCTTTAAAATTTATATACTGTTGGGCAGAGGAATTGACATCCCTAAAATGGTTTAAAAAACAACTATTAATGGGTGAGAATGTGACTGTTGATTAATTGGAATAGTTACATGAGAGAAGTGTTAAAAAACTAAAAAGATAAAAGGCCTCCAATTCAAATTGGCTTAGTGAGAATATCATTTGTAACTGCTTTAAAATTTATATACTGTTGGGCAGAGGAATTGACATCCCTAAAATGGTTTAAAAAACAACTACATAATGGGTGAGAATGTGACAGTTGATTGATTGGAATAGTTACATGAGAGAAGTGTTAAAAAACTAAAAAGATAAAAGGCTTCCAATTCAAATTGGCTTAGTGAGAATATCATTTGTAACTGCTTTAAAATTTATATACTGTTGGGCAGAGGAATTGACATCCCTAAAATGGTTTAAAAAACAACTATATAATGGGTGAGAATGTGACAGTTGATTGATTGGAATAGTTACATGAGAGAAGTGTTAAAAAACTAAAAAGATAAAAGGCCTCCAATTCAAATTGGCTTAGTGAGAATATCATTTGTAACTGCTTTAAAATTTATATACTGTTGGGCAGAGGAATTGACATCCCTAAAATGGTTTAAAAAACAACTATTAATGGGTGAGAATGTGACAGTTGATTGATATGAATAGTTACATGAGAGAAGTGTTAAAAAACTAAAAAGATAAAAGGCCTCCAATTCAAATTGGCTTAGTGAGAATATCATTTGTAACTGCTTTAAAATTTATATACTGTTGGGCAGAGGAATTGACATCCCTAAAATGGTTTAAAAAACAACTATATAATGGGTGAGAATGTGACAGTTGATTGATTGGAATAGTTACGTGAGAGAAGTGTTAAAAAACTAAAAAGTTTTTTTTCTTGTGAAGCATTGTAAGAAATTGTTATGAAACATTAGTACGAATTTGTTATGAAATATTGTAATATATAATATAGGGGTCCCAAAAGTCCTTGACACATTTTAAAATTCAATAAAAGATTAAGCAATTGGCATACGAGAGTGCGTTTTGGACAGAAATGCTTTTTATGAGATCTGAAATTTTGTTTTAGCAAATGAAAAAAATAGTTAAAAAAATTTCTCATAGATGGCGCTGTGTCTGGAAATTTTTATATGTAGAATGCCTTTATACATAACAATGGCAAAAGACGCACAATGCACATGCACAGTTTTTGTCCAAACTATGGCAACCCACTTTCCAGACGTTAACAATACTCATCTATCCATCCTCACTCGTCTAATTGAACTCAGGAGGGCAAGTATTGTTAAGTTCTGGAATGTGGGTTGCCATAGTTTGGACAGAAACTGTGCATATGCATTGTGTGTCTTTCGTCATTGTTATGTATAAAGGCATTCTACCTATTCAATACCTTTCCAGAATCAACGCCATCTATGAGAACATTTTGGAACTAATTATTTTTATTTGCTTAAACAAAATTTTAGATCATAAGAAGCATTTTCGTTCAAACCACACTCTTGTATGCCAATTGCTTGATCTTTTATTGAATTTTAAAATATGTCAAGCAGTGCTGTAGTTGGGTGGGAACGCCGTTCCCAGAAATATTTGGTGTGTTACTGTAAAAAAGAAAATATCACGTATGAGCACAAGCTTTTTTTTTCCTCCAGACTGTGAAAACTAGTATACCCATTTCAATGTCGGAATGCGAAAGAGCATTCAACTGTATGATCAACATCATTCATTTTTTATTGCAAGAGCCAGTTTACTTACAGTGAGCAAAAAAAGTATTTGCACACCAGGTAAATTTGTTGTAGCATATGTATAAATAAATTAAAAGCAACTAAGAATTAAAAATACCAACACTTTTACAAAAAAAATAAACAAATTTAATATCTGACTTAATAATTATATTTAAAATATGAAAACATAAAAAAGTAGCATTTGTACTGCCAAAAAAATAGCAATAAAAATAGAACTAGAGGAATTATTTATAAGTTAAAAACAGTGCTAATATTTAGTATGCATGCCCTTTGCTTCAATTACAGCTTGTAATCGTCTGGGCATTGATTCTATTAATTTGTGACATGTTTCACTGCTGATTTGTAACCATTCTTTTCTAAGAGCTTGCTTAAGTTCTGATTTGTTAGAAATTTTCTTTTTCCTTATTTTCACATCCAAAATATGCCATAAATTTTCAATCGAATTGAGGTCTGGTGATTGTGGTGGTGTTTTCAATTGATTTTTTACATTATAAAGCAACCATAACCTCGTAATATATGCAGTGTGTTTCGGATCGTTATCCTGTTGGAAATAATATGAATTAGGAATTCCTAATTTCAGAGCACTATTAGATAAATGATCTCACAATATATTAATATATTGTTTAGCATTCATATTGCCTTCAATAAAGGTCATTTCGCCAACTCCGTTAAAAGACATGCATCCCCAAATCATTACATGACCACCGCCATGTTTTACAGTTGGTTTCAAGATTTTAATTTGAAGAGAAGTATTTGGCTTCAGCCATACAGTTTTCTTACCATGTGAGCCAAAAATATTGAACTTGCTTTCATCTGAAAAAATAACAGTTTTCCAAAACTCTAGTGGTTTGCTGACATAAGCTTTTGCAAATTCGTCTTTTCACCCTATTTGTTTCACTAATAAATGGTTTTTTTCGAGGGGCTCTTCCTCGAATATTTGCATCATGAAGAATATTTCTAATTGATTGTGGTGTAACTATTGTTCCCGACGTTGACATCAACAGCCAATTCTCGAGCACTTAGAAAAGGGTTTTTTGAAGATTCTTTTATGATGGCTCTCCTTTGCCTGGTATTTAGCTTTCTTGAACGCCTAGTTCGCGGCTTATTTATTGTCGAACCAGTTTCTTTTTTCTTCTTAATTACATAACGAACACTAGAAAAGTTTAGATTTAATTTTTTACCTATTCCTCGGTAACTTAATCCAGAATTGTTAAGAAATATAATCTTCTCACAGGTAGCAGCAGACAGTTCACATGTTTTCGGCACCATCAGAACAAAAACTCCCCAGAATCCCTGCTCCAGTTAATATATTATGTGACTTTAAAGTGCGGGGCTAATGTACTGCGGGACTGATATGCTAAACATTTGCATAATGTTCACATTTAATGCCTTTTTTAACAGTCAATGCTTCTTGTGCAAATACTTGTTAGGTATGAGAAAATATTAATTTATTTTTTAAAATGTGTAATATTACTGTTTAAGGAAAATGGGTAGTTATTTTTATTTTCTTCTTATTTAAATAAATGACTAATTAAGAGAATAGTATCAAATTTGCTTTCTATGGTTACTTATGCAAAAAATCGTCTGCGTGCAAATACTTTTTTTGCTCACTGTATATTCACAAGCCGTGTAGGACCTCTCTTAAAGGAATTTTGTCCTGAACGATATGTGAAATCTTGGTTGCAATCAGAAAGAAGATTAGCAGACGAGACAGCTTGTTATAAATCAGAGAGCACAGAAAACACCTCTCATTATCGTTCTCTATAGAAATTGTGCGAGTAAGATACATATATGGATTTATTTCTGTTATTTCAATTAAATTTTGATTCATAATGGAAAATGTTACTATGAGATTGATTAAATATTGCTTTTAGATGAATGCTATAGAAATACAATGCTATAAAAACTAGAATATAATAATTATAACTGCATATTAAAAGAAGTCGGCTTTTGGCTAAATGTTTTAAATTGACTTTTGGCTTAGCAAAAATCCGGTAGCATCAACATCTCTTCTATGAAAAAGTGAGTTCCCACAAATATTTTTTTCCAACTACAGCACTGATGTCAAGGAATTTTGGGATACCCTGTATTATTAACATAAAATAGATACAGATGTCACAGACACAACAGGGTTTTCTTTTGGTGCAAAAATAGAGATTTTTTTGCATGGAAATGGCGATTTTAAGGCCCCTGGTATTGATATCTGAGTCAGTTGTATTTTGACATTGTGTGTATGTTTTATATTAAATTGCACATTGTGCTTGTTTTATAATAAACAAATTTGTGCATGTTTATAATAAAAATTGTGTATTTTTTTTAAATAAAATAAATGTGCATGTTTCATAATAAATTTGTGTGCATTTTTCCTAATAAAATTGTGTGTGTTTATAATAAAAAATAAATTGTTTCATAATAAAATAAAACTAACATGCACACTAGGCCTAATAGGTATTAAAAAACAGGGTTTTCTTGCCAAAATGGCACAAAAAAGAAAAAATCGTGCCAACCCTGGTATGTCTGTTTCAGAAGATAATTATAACATTTAATGCAGTGGTATTTATTTTTATACCTCTATTATGCATTTCACAAGCTTTGCTATGACCTTGATAAAATTGATTAATGTAATTGTAATTTTCAGGGCTGCTGTAACAAGGAAGTACCTTTATTTCTTATAGCTGCATTTTTTATAAAAACTTATAACAACACAAATGTTTTTTAACCTGTATGTTATGTAACTTGCAGATTTTATTTTCACAAATTTTATATTCTGATTGTGAGCCCCCCTTTAAATAAATGAGCGGCCATTTATCAAAAATTTTCTAGTGTTGTAAGGCTTATGTTTTTACAGTATTTCACTGTGCAACTATTTTTCCTTTACATATAATAGTGATATATTATATAAATGTTTTTAAATAGTATTAATAAATCTTTTATAATAAGTCTTCCCCCCCTTAGTGACACGAAAAGAAAATGTATGTATCTATTGCTAAATTACTGCGAAGGTAGTAATTTTTAGTAAGTCTTTACACATGTAATATGAAGATTGTATCATTTAACTAATGCTATTTTAACTAATAAGACGATAATGTAACATTTTTTAAGTTATTTGAAAATTATGAATTAATTTCATATAATAAATAGTGGAGCATTAACATTTATTTATTTAATCATTTGTTTTCTTATCTTTGGTTGTATTTTACTCTTAAAATAGTTCTAGTGAAATAATAAAAAAGAAAACATGTCCAGTATTCTACCTTACATGATTTATTTATTTGCTTTTTTTTTTCTGTAATAACAGGTAACATATGAATCAGATCATCGTGTACCTGGAATATGAAACTAATGAAACAGCATTTGCTACTTGATCTTAGAAGGTAACTAGAAATATTATTCAGATTAAATTAGCAATAATTGCTTCTTTTTAACACTTTGCAACATAGATGAAAAGTGTTTATGAGTTTGGTTTGTCTGTCTGTCTGTCTATGCTCTAACTCTCTAAATATACTCAGACTGTCATGAAATTTTTATACTTTATTGAATTTTACTATAGAATGTTTGGTATTGAAAATGAAGTGTGTGGCATTAATAGTTCATTTACAGGGACATGCAAAAGAATTCCATCACATTATGGTCTATGAGGAAAAATGTTTTGCAGTGCATTTTATTGATGTTACGATATTTCAAATATAATGAAATTAATATGCATTACTGAGGTGGACTACACCATGCTTATACCAGAGTATACAATTAGTAGCATTTATAGTTCAATTACAGGGACGTACAAAATAATTCCTTTACATTATAGTCTATGGGGGAAAATTGTTTACAGTGTATTTTGAACTTGTTAGGATACTTGAAGCATAATGAATTTTAAAAGGATCACAACGTTCAATGCAACTTATTTTCTATAGATTATGGAGTACGTTTAAAGTAAAATAAAAATTTCAATCTATATTAATAAAAGAAAGTTTCACTCTGTGTGTGTGTGTGTGTTTGTCTGCGATGGCTAGCAAAATCTAGCCCACCTAGAAGTCTGAAAATTTAGGTGTGGATAGTCAAATGTCTGGTCATGTGCACATGAGTATCAGAATTTTCATATTTTGATAATTACCCAAGATATTAATTAGATTCTCATTAACCATCGCTTCCAAAATGCCATCTTTTCTGAAAATGGTGCAAAAGAAATGTGAAACTGCAAAATGAGGTGTGTGTTGGGAGAGGGAAGAAAGATTTTAGGTTTACTGGAAAAAGATTGGGTTACCACAATGACTTTCAACTACGCCTTTTCGACACATGTCGAAATAACAGAAACTCTTAGGTCTTTCGACACGAAAATTTGCAGATCTATATAAACAAAAAATCGCAAATTCAGAAAGTCAAATTTCAAACAATTCCATCCACAACTTTCAGAAATATTAATTAGAAATGTTTAATTTTTCGAGCAATTTAATCTTGCTATGATCAACACGTTTTGTGATAAAAATGTGAGCCGCTGCAGGTGTCTCGATAATGAAACCGCAATGAAAGAGGTACTAAGAGATTTTTTAGGTGACTCAAATTAACAATTCTAATTAAGCTATGATTTTAAAATCAGCACCTTTCCAATCCTCTCTGTTTCCACATTACAAGTTTGTAAAAATTAAGATTATCCGATTCTTATAACCAAAGATGTTTATTATTTGACATTAATTTGATTGCAGAAAAAAAAATTATTTTAACGTGTTTCTTTATTATTATTTTTTTTCTATGAGCAAGCATAGCAGACAAGATGTCCGTTATCTCTTGAATAAAGCAAGATACAAAACAAGTAAATAAAAATTTGGAATGGTGCAATTAGAAGCAGTATAAAATTATTAAAAATCTTGGATTTTTTTTTATTGGAAAATGATGCATCCTTATCGAGTTAAAGGTATAAAATCATACAAACTTTTGGTTTGTTTAACTTTATTATCACGGGCCCGGGCAACGTCGGGCGGTTCAGCTAGTTCTAAATATTATTGATGAAATCTCAATTAAAAACAGTGATCAGAAAAACTACTTTTTCATTGTAGTGAATTACAACTATAACTACTTTACTGAAAATTTAGTTAACTATAGCTACTTATTTTTAAAAGTAGTAACTACAAGCTACTTTTCAAAAGTAGTCACCACTTTGCTACTTTTCAAAAGTAATCACTACTTTCCAAAAGTAATCATTACTTTGCTACTTTTCAAAAGTAATCACTACTCTGCTACTTTTCAAAAGTAATCACTACTTTGCTACTTTTCAAAAGTAATCACTACTTTGCTACTTTTTAAAAGTAATCACTACTTTGCTACTTTCAGATTTTTTTTTTGGATTTTTTTTTTTTTTAAAGCAGGATCCAATCTACACTGGAAATTGAGGACACAGGGTTAAATAATACAGCGGTTCCTTGTTATATCTTGTCTGTTGGGATCAAGGGCGCCCATATGGGGGGGCAAGGGGGGGCTTGAGCCCCCCCTAGATTTTGGTTTTGTCAAATTTTTTTAATATAGATCAGTTGCAAGATATGAAAATTTTAACTTTACCTTCTAAAAACAAAGCATAAATAAAATATGCCTCGACAACATCAGAAGTCACCGGAAGGAATTTCCGTTTTAGACAGGTTTCCGTCTTAGCAGGTATAATTGTTAGGAATTCATTTTGTCATAACCATAATTTTTTTTTTCTTTTAAAGATGGATTCTGTTTTAGACAGGTTCTATTTTCATAAGTTTTTAATTAGTCCTTTCGAATAGTCTGCTTCTTACAAAGAGGAAAAGCACAAGATAGGAAACAAATTCCGTTTCAGACGATTTTTATCTTAGCCGGTGTTACTGTGTGTTTTTTTTTCCTACAAGACGTTAACACTTTTTCTGCATAAGGAAGGATTTTGTTATAGACATGATCCATTTTCACAGGTATAACTGATTTTGCATGAACTCTCTCTGCTCTGAGAAATTAGAGAGAGATTTAATAATAAGTTGTGAACGGTACAGTGCAATTTTTAATTGAAAAATTCTTTTTCCCGAATCTAATAAAGATTAGAATCCTGATTGTACGCAGCCCGAACTCGAAAATTCTATCTTAAGCCTACAGAACAAGACAAAATAATTTTCGTCGACCTGAAACCTTATAATTCTTGTAACTCACACTTTCCTGGTCTACGTGAAACAATGTGGTCAGAAAAGTATAAGTCCACAAGATATTTTTCTAATCATTTTGCCACTGTTAAAGAAAATCTCTGTAATCTTTCTCTAGACAATAGTACAAACCAAGAAACACGCTCCCAAGTCATTCATTTAGATGCTGCAACGTCATCTATAAAGTTTATTGTATACCTCAAAATAATTTCTCGATATTTTTTCTATCTGGAGCCAGTTGTAAACAAATTACAATCTGTAGATTAAGATTTGCATTCGGTTTATCAGAACATAAAGATGAACTTCTTGAGATTTTTCTTATACACAGAATGGAATCAGAAGAAGAATTTTCAGAAATTTTCATGGAGCTAAAATGGAGAATTGTAATTGTAAGAAATCGATATTAAAATGTATAGAACGTCTACTAGATAATCTTATCTTCCTATGGCCACTCCTCTTGAATATTACAGAGCAGCATTTCTAAATCCATATTTAGACTCTTTAATTATATCCCTTTAGTCAAGGTTTTTGAATCGAAATGAAACGTCATTCAAAGCAATTTTACTTCATCCCAATATGATGAAAAATATGGCAAAAATTTTTTTGTCAAAGAAATCAAAGAGCTATCTCATTTTTATAATATTGAGAATTTGGAGTCAGAAGCAAGAACATGGTTTGATTTGTGGAAAAGCAAAGACTGTGGTGAGAATGTCACGATAAATGATCTCCTCGCAGAAACTACATTTCCCCATTTATTTAACCCCTTGGAGGGCAAGCACGTGGCCTAAAAATGCTACATTTTGCGATGTTTTGACACCAGTAAATTTAAATAATAAATTTTTACCTTTTCAATCTTCAAAAAAGAATAATAAATATTTTTACTTAGTAATACTGGTGGCAAAGTTATACATTAAAAAGTGGTATATATTATATACCGGTACCCCTCAAGGGGTTAAGACAGCCATATTAAATTATAGACAATTCTGCCAAAAATTTGCACTGTAGGAATGTCATTTTGAGGGGTTCACAACCATAGTACAGTGTGTTTCTAAATGAATATCGGGGTTTTAACGCTTTGTAGTATCTATTATAAAAAACTTAAAATTATACTTAATACATAAAATGAAAGAGCAACTCAAACAGTTTTACCTACAAGCTTACAAGTGTTCAATGTGAACACCTTTCGTCACACGGAACACATAAAGTCAATAGCTCTTCCCAAACACCACTCTACGCTCACCCGATCTGACGCCATGTGATTTCTACCTGTTGAGGTTCATAAAGGATCGAGTGTATATGCCTCCACTATCAGCTGACCTACATAACCTAAGAAACAGGATTGAGGCAGCTGTAGCTACAATTATCTCACAAACACTAATTAACGTTTGGGAAGAACTGAGCTATTGACGTCATGTGTGCTGTGTGGTGTGTGACGAAAGGTGTTCACATTGAACACTTGTAAGCTTGTAGGGAAAAATGTTTGAGTTGCTCTTTCATTTTAAGTATTAATTATAATTTTAAGTTGTATGTAATAAATACTACCAAGCGTTAAAACCCCGATATTCATTTAGAAACTCCCTGTATACCAAGTCCACTTTGAAAAAAAAATGAGATAGCCCATTTAGACGGTGCATAAAATCTGTTTTATCCATTCCCACACTGAGCCAAATCTGTTTTCACTTTCTCATATATGCAGGGCTGATACAGGCGACAATTTTTTAATTCTACCTCACACCACTTTCTCAAAAAAAAATTGTTGAAATAAAATTCGAGAAAATTTTCAAGAGAAATATACTACAAAATCTGTTTTTTTTTAATAGTGGTGCGAATAGAATAGAAAAATATTCAGCTGTGGCAGCCCTGTATATGTCATCTGTTTACAGACTATGTTTACTGTGAGAGTGTATAAAACAGATTTTATGCACCTTCTCAATGGACTATCTCATTTTTTTTTTTCAAAATGGATTTTGTCAACTATGGTTGTGAGCCCCTTATTCAGTACCCTCAGGCCAGTGGTGAAGGTGATTATATTCCGAACTGTCTGAAAATTTAAGGCATTCGGTTCCGAAAATACGAACATAAAATATATCACGGAAGAATATCACAAATTTTGACAAATAGCCACAAAAAACACCAATTTCGTGAATCGTTTGCAGAAAAAAATCGCCAATTTCGTCAAAGGATCACGGGAAAAAGACGAATTTCGTCAAAAGATCGCGATAAAAACGTAAATTTCGTCAAAGGAATCATGGAGAAAACGCAAATTTCGTCTACAAATCGTGGAAAAAATGAATATTTTGTCAAAGAATCGCTAAAAACCACAAATTTCCCCAAAGGATTGCGAAAAAAGGCAATTTTCGTCAAAAAATCGCGGGAAAAACTCAAATTTCGTCAAAGAATCGCGAAAAAAAAAACGAAATTTCGTCAAAGAATCCTTGGGAAAACGCAAAATTTGTAAAATAACCGCAGAAAAACGCAAATTTTGTTCAAGGATCGCGAGAAAAATGCGAATATCGTCAAATAGCTGAAAAAACACAAATTTCGTCAAAGAACCGCAGAAAAACGCAAATTTCGTTAATGATTCGTAGAGAAAAACGCAAATTTCGTTAATGATTCGTAGAGAAAAACGCAAATTTCGTCAAAAGATCGCGAAAAAACGCAAATTTCGTCAAAAGATCACGGGGAAAAAACCTCAAATTTCGTTTGAGAATTGCGAAAAAACGAAATTTCGTCAAAGAATCGTGGGATAAACTCAAATTTCGTCAAAGAATCGCGAAAAAAAACGCAAATTTAGTCAAAGATTCGTGAAAAAACGCAAATTTCGCCAAAGGATCGCAAAAAAATGCTAATTTCGTCAAAAAATTGCGGGGGGGGAACTCAAATTTTGTCAAAAAGATAGTGAAAAAACGCTAAGTACCTTAAATATTTACTAACATGTATGATAGCTTTGGTGGAAGTTGAGATTTTTTTCAGCCCCCCCTTAAAATTAATCATATGGGCGCCCTTGGTTGGGATACAAGAAAATAAGTGTGATATAAGTCTTCAACACACTCTTAATGTATTAATTGTATTGAATTTTATTGAAAGTTATGTTGAATTGTCTAATTTTATAATCTAGAAAATTACAGAAAAACAACTCCAAATGCAAACAATGAATACATCTGTAAATAAGACAATTCCAAATGAAGAAACACAGCATTAAAAGATGAAGATCTAATAATGAGTAAGTTGAAAAGTGTTGTCAGCAAGAAAATAAATTTATTTGGTAGGTCAGCACTTGATTTTAACTAAACCCCAGGTTTTACTAGCAAGTGTCAACGGAAAAATCTATGACTTCATGTGATGTTACTAAACACTGCAGCTGAGATTAGCAAATTTTTTAGAACAACACATATTGCACAAAAGAAGCATGTTACAATCACTTGATTTGTAGAATGGCACATCCTCTCCCCCTCCCCCCTGAGATAGCACCAGTGCTTGCTACAAACTACTAATTTTTTGTATCCTGCTACTCGCTACATTTCCTTGCTCAAAATGTAGTGCACTGAACTACAAACTATTGCAAAAAGTAGCAACTGTTGTAGTTTTGCTACTTTCAACCACTGATTAAAAGATAATTTAGTACTTTTGCATTAGCCACATGTGATTGCCAAACTTTGGAGTTCTTTACTATCAACAAATGCTTTTTTGTTTCTGGCAAAAAATGTTTAACAATTGACTTTAGAATGACATCAAACATCAAATCGAAAAAATAGTACATACATTAGAATGAATGAATATATACATATAATAAATGAAATGAATGTATACATACATGAATGAATATATATGAATACATACATATAATAAATAAATACATGCATATGTACATTTACACATAATAACATATGAATACACACACATTCTTTTTTCAGAGCCTGAGTCTGATGATTTGAAAGTGAGCCCATTACCGAAAGCACACAATAGGAAATTATTAATAACATTTTAAAATTGTTTCAAGATTTTATTCTCATTTAAAAATAACTTTTTTACATAGAAATAAGTATTAATCCTAAATATTACCTCATGACAACATTTTGTGATTTTCAAGCTTCTGAAAATATGTTATAAAATAGCAAATTAGTTGTTTATTTTCAACCATTGGTAGAAATCTACAAAAGTCACAATTCCTATTCTTTTAAAATATCACTGTACAACTATGGCAGAAAGACATGAGTTCTGTTTTTCTGTAATTCTGAAAAAAGACTACAAACAGAAAGTGAGGATAGTCAAAGGATATCGGCTTCTTTGTATTACTAAGACTGACCATGCAAAGGCATCAGAATAGTTCTTCTTATATTCCATCAATAACAATTCGATTCCATTTCAAACTGATTTTTAAGGGATTGTAAAACACTTCCAGAAACTTATACTACATTTTTTTTTTTTTTTTTCAAATAGAAAGTTTTTTTTTTTCATATTTAAATTTGTGAATAAATAAAGTTTTCATTTTGAGCCCAGGCCCAAAGACTAGTACAGTAGACTCCCCCAAATCCGCAAACCTAAAATCGGCAAATGCCTAAAATCTGCATGTCATTTCAGATGTAAACAGTGAAACTCATAGTTAAGCTGTAGGGGGGAAATTCAAGATTTTTTTACTTTTATATCATTCTGTATGCATTTTAACGTGTAATTCTGGTTAATATGACTCAACTGGTGCTTTCTCATGTAGGAAGTAGAAATTTATATATATATAAAAAAAAAAAAAAATCAAGATAGCACTGATATCAGTGGCAATAATGTCTTGATCATTTTTATCAAATACATTTATGTATAAATCAAAATTTTTGGTTATTAAGTCCAGCTAAACATGTAATAAAGCTTCGTTGTTCTGTGATTTTTATGTAAATTATTAGTGTATCTTTATGTGGCAAATTTCATTGAATAGTTAAAAAAAATCATCTCATCACTATTATGCATTATTAATTATTTATTTGACCTTTACTTTCAATATTTTAATCATTTTCTTACTTTTTAATTTTATTTTATAATTTTACTTAATTATTTTAATATTTTATTTTATTGTAAGCATTCATTATAATTTTGAGTTAATTATATTCAAATTTTTGTTTAAAAAATTTAAACAAAACAGTCACCAGAAATCTGCCAAATTCTAAAATCTGCACAACTTCTAGTTCTAAGCTATGCGGATTTGAGGGAGTCTACTGTATAAAAATCAAACCCATCTCATCTTTAATATATACATAATATGAAATTTTTGTCAGTTAACTGTTGGCATGTGGCTACTATGAAAATACTGATCTTTTTATAATTGAAAGCTTATAAAATGGAATACTTAAGTCTTCATTTAAGGTTAAATTTTTAGATTAAATGATTTATTTTATGTATTAAATGTTCTGTTCACAAATTTACAGATACTTTTTTTTTTAATAGCATGGGTGTTGGAGATTAATGCCATTAGAAATATGACACCTCTCCAGATATTTGCTGTTATATTTTTCGGAGTGACTGTAGTATGGCTGGTTTTGCAGATTGGTAAGAAATGACAATTACAAAATATTTTTACATATAAATTATTTTATGACATATTTTTTTTTCTCTCTTTATTTTAACCTTGTCATCAAGTTTCTTCTAAAAACATTTGGTACTTATCCACCATTTAAAGTAAACTAAATCTGTCATCTAACATTGTGATTTAATGTCAATAATGGATAAGTGTTATGTCACATTCACTATTGATAACTGCAATGCTACATGCAGTGTTCGGTGATACATATCTTGATATAAATTTTTAAGAATTTGATATAAATTTTGATTTTGATGTAATGATATATATCTTGATATCTATCATTACATATAGCCTTTATTTATTTTCAAAATATGATGTTTGAAGTTTGTATGAATATGTAAAATTGATGTTTATATTTTTTATATTTTCATCTGTTTGATATTTATTTTCAAAATATTGTGTATGATATTTTTTTTTTCTGTCGAAACAAGTGTAAATGAATTTTTCAACAATTATTGACTGTGTCATTGTGTAAATGAAAAACTTTTGCTCTGGTAAAACTTTTTTTTTCATCCCCCCTTCCTCAACCAAAAAAAAAAAAATCTTTTCCAAGCTTTATGTTCGAGGCTGCATTTTTACATGTAGAACCAGTAATTATGTGGGACAATATTTAATTAGAACAGCCATTGAAAGATAAATTGTCTAATTTAAATAGTAAGTGTTATTTACAACTTCATTAGAAAGAATATTTTCTGGTTTTGGTTTAGTTCAGTTTAAACTGCACAACAAGTTAGAGAATGAAAAAGCCAACAGCTCACATTTATGTTCAAAATTTTCAATAAAAGCAAATTATTTTGTATTTCAAATTTCATTCTATAAAACATAAATTTTCTTGATAGTTTGTACTAAATCCTATATTTTGTTTTTTTGTGAATGTAGAAAGCAAATTGTATCTGTTATCAATTAGTTGATCTGTTATCAATTAGTTGACCTTCAATTTTGTTACATAAGTAAAAAAAAAAAAAAATAGAAAGACATATAGAATTTTGTATAATTTAGAATAATGTATCATATATATTATTTCTATTGTCAACAACCCTTTTTCTACAAATTTACAAAATCTACAACAATGAATGAGGTATCATTCAAAAGGCTTTTGAAACAGCTTCTGACATAGTACACTCGCATTTCGTTAAAACATATTTTTTTAATTAAAAATTGCTTTTAATTAAAAATTAAATCTACATTGTTTTCATAAATGAAAGGAAAGGGTTTTTTTCAAATTAGTGTTGTTACAAAAATAAAATTCTGCATTATGTGATGTTCAACAATGATTATAAAAAAATAAATAGTACAAAAAAGATAAAGTATGATTTCTTTGCATGGGTTAATTTTATATTTATAGTTAAAAATTAAAATTGAAATGTTTAGAAGAAAAAGATGCAATCAATCGATCAAAGCAGTGGTATTTCACGTGTAGAATAAAAGTTATTCTTTATTATATTATATTAAATTTTATTTTAAATGCATTTAATTTATTTTTCTTTTTTTCATATTTTTAAGAAGCAGATGGCATCATTTAATGCTGTTAAAATACGATTGTTCATTTTTTTTTTCCCCTTGTGCGTGCCGTTTGCTATGTTCAATCGGTGTTTGCTGTAACTTTGATGGAATAAATGAGATGATATTCTGGCTTGACAAATGATGTTTGCAGTTAGTTTTAATCTTTAATTTTTCTTTATAAGTTTAAACCTGCATCTAAAAAATATTAGATACTGCTAAAAATTTTTAGACTGCATAAAAATATAAATTAAATGCTATTTCTCTATTTTTGTCTAGTATTTTGAAAAAAAAAAATTAATTAATTAATTAATTAAAAAAAAGTAAAAATAGTATATCTATCTACGGAAAAACATATGGTGAATTATTTTCAAGATTATGGGATTCTGCTATCAAGAAAAGTAGTGTACATTAATGGGCAGAATGTGTGATTTTATTTACAAGAAAATAAACGATGATGATTCAGTGTGAAAAACTGTGATAAGCTAATATCTATTGAAAAAGAAATGCAGTTCAGTGGCTCCAAAATTACATTTTTGACTGCAATAAAGTTTATTTACAGCTGATAAAAAAATTAAGTTTGCTTGGCTATGATGCCATATACTCATGTACATTTTTTTTAAAAAATCGGTTATAAAAAGGAAAAAAGTTGCCAAATTTAAGGGATTTTTTCCTTTAATAGCAACCTAGCCATTGTATTATGTTATTCATTTGGCGCAGTCTTGAAAATCACGCCAACCAAAAAGTCGCCAAACTTATGTTTATATGTTTGCGTGAGTGTAAAGCATCTGTTCTGTTTGCTTAAATGGAGAAAAGAACAGTTAGATTTGAGCAACTATATAGTGATCACATACACACATTTATATGCAAATTGGCTCATCAAAACTTAATAGGGGTTACATGAAATGAGGAAGGATATTATAAGTATGATGAGCAGGTTTCCCTTAATTATTGGAGTTAATTGATCTTATGATATTACCAGACTAATCAGAATCGCACTAATCAGAGCGTACAGTGGACCTGTGCAAGGTTTTTGCACTGCAGTCTAATATTTTTTACCAATATCTAGTATTTTTAGATGCAGGTTTAAACTTTTAAAGAAAAATTAAGGAGGAACATATCTGCAAACAACATTAGTCAGGCTAGAATATTATCTCATTTATTCCATCAAAGTTTCAGTAAAAACTGATCAAAGATAACAAAAGGCACACACAAGGAAAAAAAAAATTAACAATCGTATTTTAACTGCATTAGAGGATGACATCATCCGCTTCAGGAAAAACACTGGATGAAGAAAAATAAATTGAATACATATAAAGTGCAATTTAATTTAATGTAACAAAGCATACATTTTAAGCTACAAGTGAAATACCACTGCTTGCTTCAATCAAAAGTGACATTTTCTTCTAAAAAATTGAATTTAAATTTTGCTTTTTAATCATAAATATAAAATAAGCCAGTGCCAAGACATCCCAGTTTATCTTTTTTTAATACTATTTAATTTTTTTTATAATCGTTGAGCACAATATAATGCACTATTTTATTTTTGTAGCAACATTAATTTGAGAAAAACCTTTCATTTCATTTATGAAAGCAATGCCGATTTAATTTTTAATGAAAAAACTTGTTTTAACGAAATGTGTATACTGTGTCAGAGTCTGGTTCAAAAACCTATCGAATGATGATACCTCATTCATTGTTGTGTGTTTTGTAAATGCAGAAAAATGGATGTTGACAACAGAAATAATGTATATGATATTGTTTTTCCTATATTATTATTAGGAAGTACATATCACAGCTTGGTTAGAAACTTTTTAAATAAAATGTATTTAATTTACATGAACTTATTAGCATTATCGTGTGAACTAATTTAATAAGTGACAGTGACAGAACATTAAAAATAAAATTATTTTAATTCTGCATAACGAGAACTTTTGCCTGATTGTTACACCATTGGTCGTCACATGTTTTGTTTGTTTCATTTTGATAATAGCTCGGTGCCACTTGGCGGGCAAAACTCAAATTCACCTTTCCATGCATTGCACATTAAGTAAATTTTCACCTGCATTAATTAAGGGAGCATCTAAAAAAAAAAAAAAAAAAAAAAAAAAAAAAAAAAAAAAATACCTTATTAACTGTGGGAAACCTGTACTGTGTAATGCTTATCTATTATTGGCATTAACACTTTCAGTTCTGAGCTATTTCAACCACATATCTCTCTCTGGACTAAGGGTATTTGGTACTTTTCATGATTTTTAAAAAAATACTTGGAAGATATGTATTTTAGTAATTTTTTTTTATTATAAGCTTCAAACTGTTCTTATTCATAATGAAGGAACTATTTAAATGTACTAAAAATTAATGTTTAATGAGAAATTGTTAAAAAAGCATGTTGTATATTTTTAAAAAATGTTCAACATAACAAAACATCATTTTTTATCATAAAATTTTACATAGAGTTGAATCAAAACTTACCAAAATGTTGTACAGATATCTGAAAATAGGTTTTATTTTTATATAAACATTATTTAGTAAAATTTTCTTTTTTGTAAAGTAGTATTTATTAGTATTTATTTAGAGAGGATTGCAAATAAAAAAGCATTTGATCATTAGTTAACAATTTATTAGAATCAATAATACTATTAAATTGAGTCTTAAAGTTATTCCAATTTTCATAAGAAGCATCAAATTTTGGTAAGGGAATTTCCTGTAATATTTAATTTTTGAGCATTATTATTAACACCATTATTTTCATTTATTAGATCAACATTTTTATTTTTCTTAAGTTGAGTAAATCTTTTTAAGCTTACCTTAAGATTTTGGAGATCTTGGTTGATTTCTTTGAACCCAGCTTCATATTTTTCAGCATCTTCATCTTTCAAAATTTTGTAATATTCCATCTTTAAATTATCTAACTTGTCTTCCGTCTTATTAAAATTTTCAATTTTATTCAAAAGATCGACCAAATCCATTTTTTCTGCCTCATCGGCTGTGAAATTTGACAACTTAGTCAGTTGGGCCTTTTTATTGCCTCTTCTTTGATTTAAAACTTTTATATCCATTTCAAAAAAAAAATTTTTAAACAAACACAATATAAATCCAACAGTCACTAATTTCTCTCCGTGAGCAGTACCAAATTGTGGACTGTACAAGATAACTATTTATGAAAATTCAACGAATTAAATGTAACTAAACATTTTTTTAATTAACAAACGATTTTTTATGTAGCTCCCCATTGAAGATAACTGCACGATACGAACAACAAACAACTTCTGATTTTACATTTATCATCAAGCGATACTAGAAGCCAAGAGTGGCACCAACGGTGACGCTGATTTTAAGCTCTGATTCTAGATATTTTCATATATTAAAATACTTACTTCAGTTTAGTGCTGCCATCTCTATTTTCTTTTACAAAATAAAAGGTTTGTAGATAATATCTGAAAAGATGGTGAACGTACATAGTCCATATTTTTATAGCTCAGAGAGTTAAAAGTTCACCTCGAGAGACTCTCGGGCTTAGTCCGCTTCATTGAAAATGGCAACCCGAGTGACTCTCGAGCTTTGACCTCAAAGTGTTAATCACTAATTGATGTCTGACAGAAGTCAACTGAAAAGTTAAAAAGTACCAAACATTTCTTGTAATAAATACTTTATGTGGAATGTAAGTAATTTACTCAAAAATAAAATACATCATTGATACATCTGTAAATTTCATTTCTCATTTTTTAACCTATTTTTCCATGGTAATTGATAGCTCATTTAATGGAATGTAACTTAATGTGTTCTTTACAAAATTTCAGCGATTAAATTATTTTAATGTATATTTTCATAAAATATAGATAATGTATATTTTCATAAAAAAAAAGATTTTCTTGAGATCAGTTGCACATGTTCACTATTGTTCCTATTTCTTTAACTGCACTATATTTTGATAAAAGTCTTTTTAGATATTTTCAATAGAAAATATTTATAAAATCATTAGTAATTACATACAAAACATTTTAAATTATTTGGTTAAGATGTAAATGTCAGTCAATATCTGATGAAACACATGTTAAGTAATAAAGCTAATAATTTTTTATGTAACAAACGTCAGTATTGGATATGACTTTAGAACACTGGAGCTCATGTGTTTGTGTAAGCTCAGAAGAACTACAGCATCCCTTATTTTTATTTGATATTATCGATAACTAGGGATGCTCTGAATAGTGTTTTTGACCACATATTGAATATTCAGCCCACAGATAGACCAAATACTGAGTAAGCTCAATACCAAATCAGGGGCATAAGAAAGGAGGTGGGGCTCAGGAGGCTGAAGCCCCCCCCCTTTTTTTCATCGGATTATAGTGTTTCCTGTGTTATTTCTTTGTGTTGCAAGATGTTAAAATAAACACACCAGGGTAAAAACTTCTAGATTATATTGATATTCACACTTCTTTATACATATTTGCAAAACTAATCACAATTTAAGTATAAATTTTTCATTGAGCGTAAACATGATACGCCTTTTATTTAATTCAGGAAAAAGATTTTTTACTATCGTTCTGGAAGCCATGATAAAACATGTCTTTTCAAGAGAACAAACAAATCACTCCTAGATTAAAATAATAATAAAATAAAACAATTTCAATATGTTTCTCCGCTGTGCAGAAATCAAGTGATCAAATGTACGCAAAGCAAGAGAGGCCCAAATGGGGTTGCATTAAAAAAGAAAAGAAATTAGATAAATTTTCTACAGAGTGAGTGGAAATGACTGATCCCCGTTAGGGAATGTGGAAATGCAAATAACCCATCTCTGATCTTCTCGATTTTGTGAATGGAACAGGCTTTTTCTGAGAAGATTGCTTTCAAAGCCATTTTGATTTTGTGTTCCTGCCTTTTGTGTTTTGTTTCGTTAAAGATTAAATGAAGTTTATCACTCTAGGTAGTAAATGATGTGACCGTTATATACAATATAATATAGAATAAGAAAATTTTGCAATATGAATTCTTGTAAAAGACCGAAAAATACATTGTTGAGTTTTTTCTCTTCTAAAGTTCCGAAAAGAACAGAAGGTGAAGGTTCTGAAGTCAAAGATGAAAAACATGAAAAAACAGGTTCTACAGTTAAAGATAAAAAATCTGAAGAAGCAGTTGAAGCTATTAGCATTGGACAAAATGCTGTCAATACACTGTCCAAGTCGTTCTCTGAAAGTGATATGGATATAGGACTATTTGTTGGCGATGGCATTTATCTTGAAGAATACCAAAAAATTAAAGTTTTAAAAAATTCCTAGAAACCAGATCCATCCTTTTCTTTCTCTGCAAACCATAAAAAAAGAAAATTTCAGTATCACTGGTTTGAAAAATTTCCATGGTTAAGTTACTCTGCAGAATTTGTGTAGTGTTTTCAAATGGACAAGGAAATCAGCGATTGGGTAAATTAGTTTTATCTCATTTTATACAATGAAAGGATGCTTTAGAATGTTTTACATCTTATCAAATGTGTCAATATCACAAGAATGACATTATTATGGCAGAAGAATTCAAGAAAATTATGAAAGGGCAAAATGTAAGCATAGGAATACAACTTCATAGTAACAGGAATGCGGAAATCTGTAAAAATAGGCAAAAGCTCAATTCCGTAATTAAAACAGTCCTCCTTTGTGGAAGACAATGACCCCATTAAATAGACAGAGAGATTCAGGGAATATTTCTGTTCAAGAAACGGAGAAAAATGATGGTAATTTCAGAGCTTTACTTTGATTTTACTTGGAAGCTAGCGATAAAACTGAAGACATAAAGGAAGTTCAATCAGGTATGACTTCAAAAGAATATACAAGCCCAGACATACAAAATGAAATAATCAAAATTTGTGGTGAGACTATACAAGATCACATTGTCCAAAAAGTCAATAAGGTGAAGTGTTTCGCAGTTCTCGCTGACGAGACTACTGATATCTCTGGAAAAGAAGTTCTTACACTTTGTGTCTGTTATGTTGAGGAATCTGATTCTTCTTGTATAATAAAAGAAGACTTTTTAGACTTTACAGAAATTGAAAATTTATCTGGGGCTACAATTGCTGATGTAATATTGTCAAATCTCAGAAGACTCGGGGTTGACATTTTTTACTTGCAGGGTCAAGGTTATGATGGGGCTGCTTGTATGTCTGGAAAACTGAATGGAGTTCAAGCAAAAATATTGCAGGCACACCCAACAGCGTTGTATGTCCACTGTTGCAACCATGTTTTAAATTTAGTTTTGTCAAAATTATGTCTTGTCTCATCCATGTGTTACCAGCTGCATTCTGAGTAATAGAATGTCTTGCCCAGTGTTGTTAAGATGTGAATGGTTGCAATTTCCAGATTTCTTCATGTCATCATATTTCACAGAAAACAAAGTTGGAAATATTATCACAATATCTTCATTATTGTTAAAGTTACAAATGAAAATACAAATTCCGCTAGTATTTTTGAGTGAATAAGTTTGATTGTGATTCTGGTTTATTTACAAAAACTGTTTGTATTGATGCCTATTATCACCCCTAAACATTTGTTCCATTTTTTTAGAAACACCCTATTTGTAAAAAAATAAACAAAGAACAGATTATGCTAGTCTAAAACAAAATTCCTGCTGATAAATATTTCTCTAAAAGAAATATTTTTAATGAAATTTCAAATTTGATATTTTATTGTCTTTACTTATTATCAAAATCTGAAATAAAAATATTTAACAATTTTCATCGGCTCTTATGAGTTTTATAATTACATCAACAATATATGATAAGATTGTTGATGTAAATTTATTAGTATTATATGCAAAACAGTTGGAGGCAAAAATCCCTGTAAAATAAGGCTTCCTAATACTGACTCCAGAAAAGCTAGAAAAAGTGACTCACTTTCAAGAGCAGTAATTTTATATGTTTCATTATCAGACAAAAGCATACATCTGCCACCCAGAGGTAGGAATATTGGCCTATATTTCAAGCATTTCTAGAGTATTAAAAATATATTGTTTTACACAAGTTTATCAGTTTGAATTATCATAAAGTTTTTCAATTATTCAAAGATTTCTCTTCCTAAATAGTTATGGTAAAAATTCCATTTTATTACTTAGAATTTATTTATTTATATTTTAATCTTTCTTTTTCAGTCTTATTTAATACTTGTCTCCATGTAAGTAAATTTGTCCCAACTAATATTCAAGCATTGTGCCAAAGAGAACAGGTATGATACTATACTTTAAATTATTGATTTTGCTTATTCTTTAAATTTCGCTTCTATGTTTTTTTTCTATATTTTTGCATCCAGATGCTCTTTGAATAAACTTGTAATTTTTCCCATATTATTTTTGAAAAAAAAAAAATCTTAACAAACATGTTTAGATTAATTAAAAAAAAAAAAAAAAAAAAAGGTAAAAATTTGTTAAAAGCTTATTATTAGTAGCATTGTAGCTGACATTATTATTTTTGGCCTAATACTGTATACAGGTTAAAATATTTGGACTATTTAACTTTGACATAAGTTGAAACTGTGCTCTAATTTAAGATATTCCACTTAAGAATGTTTAAACATTTAAAAAAAAAAATATCATCTAGTTATACTTACAAATTAAGTTGAATTCTGCTTGCTGAGTTATTTTTCTTGTTGAAAACTTTGAAATATATTCTGAACGATGATAATTATAGAATTTTGTGTTGAATTAATTGGTGATGTTTCGGATTAGTCCATACCACAAAGATTCTTGATAAATGAGCCCAAGTTTTAATTACTAAATTTAATCATTATTAATTGGTTAAGCAATCTAAATCTTTATTAATGCGAACATATTGACTTAATTCTAGACTGCTGTGTACAAATATTAAGTTAAGAATTTTAAATATTATAATTTGAATCTATTTTTAAACTGATATACCTGAAAGTTTTCATTAATAGCATGTACAGTGGTGGCCAAAAGTGTGGACATTTTTTGAAAGTTTCATGTTTTTCAACTTTGTGTGCTTGTAGAATATATTAATTTTCGCTTAAATACAAACATTTATATATCAAATTGAAGGTAATTTAATGTAGAATTTAATAATAAAAACAGTATTACAATATCTGTATTACAAAAAAAGTTATGCAACTAATAGTAAGATCTATCTTAGATTTGCATTTTTTAAAAATGATACTTACACAATCAATACTTAGTAGGATAACCCTTATTTTTTAAGACAGCTTCACAGCGTCTTTTCATCGAGTGAACGAGTGTTTGGAATTCATCTTTCGTAATCACATGGTGCCAAGAATCAATTATAGCTTCAATAAGTTGTCTTTTATTGGATGGACGTTTTTTTTCGTACAAGAATTTTCAAACGTCGTCACAAATTTTCAATTGGATTGAGATCAGGGCTGTTTCCTGGCCATGGTAATATATCTATGCCTTTATTTTGAAACCATGTTTTACATACTTTTGCTGTGTGGCCTGGAGCTGAATCCTGCTGAAAAATAAATGGTGTGTTGTTGGGGAAGAGATCCCTGATGGAAGGTATCAATTTTGGTTCCAGGACAGTTTCGATGTATTTTTTTGGCATTCAGGATGGCATCAATCACTTGAATTCGGCCCACACCATCTGCAGACATACATGCCCAAATCATGACTTTGTTGGGTTTTTTGTAGTTGCTTCAATGCAATCAGGATGAAGTGCTTCTCCTACTCTACGTCTCACATATTTTCTACCATCACTACCAAAGAGTGATATTTTACTCTCATCGCTCCAGATTACTTGCTTCCATTGATTTTCTGACCATTTAATGTGTTCTTTTGCCCACTTAACTCGTTTTTCACATTGCTTTTGATTTAAATATGGTTTTTTCCTTGGAATTCTAGCTTTGTAGTCCAAATCCTGATAACCTTCTTCTTATTGTTCTTGAACTTACTGCAATACCCGCTGCATTCATTTCACATCTAATGGCATCTGATGAAATTTTTCTATCTTGAAGGAATAGCTGTTTAATTTTTCTATCGACAGTAGCACTTGTGCATTTTTTTTCGGCCTGATTTGGCCTTATTTTCCACTGATTTAGTTTTTTCATAACGTAAACAGAACTTTCGTACACCAGAACAAGTCACTGAACCACCAACTTGTCTTGCAATTTCAGTATAAGAGAGGCCATTTTCTCTCAATATGACAATTCGACTTCTTTTTGTAGATGTCCAATTAGTTCTTATTGTTGATGACATTGTTTAAAATTAGTTTAATTAAAAAAAAAGGACTTTAAATATTCAAAAACAGCAATACTCTATTTAATTGTACTAGTATGCATCATTCCGCAAAATATTTCCACAACAATAACTCTTTTACCATCCATATAACCTAAACTATAGTTACAGACATTTGATTGGTCCTCAGAACAGTGTTTGTGATTGGCTAGTACGCTTTTATTACAAAACACGTCCTTATTCAAAACGATTTGTGTTTGTTTGTTCTACTAAAATGAGCATAACTTTTTTTGTAATACAGATATTGTAATACTGTTTTTATTATTAAATTCTACATTAAATTACCTTCAATTTGATATATAAACGTTTGTATTTAAGTGAAAATTAATATATTCTACAAGCACACAAAGTTAAAAAACATGGAATTTTCAAAAAATGTCCAAACTTTTGGCCACCACTGTAGATTGTGCCTTTGGAAACTTTATTAATATGAACACATTGGCCTAATTCTAGACTGCTGTTTTCAAATATTAAGTTAAGAATTTTAAATATTATATAATTTGAATCTATTTTTAAACTGATATACCTGAAAGTTTTCATTAATAGCATGTAGATTGTGCCATTTGGAAACTTTATTAATGTGAACACATTGGCCTAATTCTAGACTGCTGTTTTCAAATATTAAGTTAAGAATTTTAAATATAATTTGAAATTATTTTTACCTGAAAGTTTTCATTTATAGCATGTTGATTGTGTCTATTGGAAACTTTAATAATGTGAACACATATGTCTAATTCTGGAATGCTGTTTTCAAATATAAAATTAAGAATTAAATATTATATTTTGAATCTATTACGACTCATACACCTGAAAGTTTTCATTAATAGCATGTAGATTGTGTGTTACAGGATTGCAGCTCTGGCACCTAGCCCTATTGCCTGCTCAAACCCATACTACTGATTGTTAATATTTTAAATGTATGTATAACAAGAACAAAAAATAATGTGTCGAATATAGATTATGTAACACTTTCCAACACTTCCAAACCAAAATAATTTTACAAATCATTACCGTTTAATAAGCTGAAAGATAACATCTAAGTAAACAATTTGGAAAACGCATAACATATTTAAAAACGTAATTTCAGGAATTTCCAACATATACAATATTCGGAAAAATATCCGAATACTTTTATTCAGCCCTGTATAGGATCTATAGATTTGTATATATACTATATAGGATGCTAAATTTTAGTTTAGTTAGGAAACGTGTAGCACAGTTTAAAATTCTCCTTCTGGAGTTTCTGTCAATAAACGGAAATGTGTTCGTGAACTTTTGTGCTGCCCTGTATATGATCTACAGAATTTATACACACCAAGTAATAGACAAAAAGTGAGTTAAATTTAAAATCGCGTTCAGCAACTTAAAACGCACTTCCAGGAATTATTGTTAACAAAGAGTAGAGAATTCTTTTGTGTGTCCCTGTAAATGAATGATGACTGCTATACACACAATATTCTGTAGTAAGCCTCTTGTAATGCCCCTTAGTGATATATATAAATTTCAATGCGTTTAAAATAGTGAAACATTATTTAAATAAACCGCAGACGATTTTTCTCCATAGACGTAATGTAACGGAATTCTTTTGACTGTCCCTGTAAAGTAACTGTAAGTGCTATGCACACCCTATTCCATATTAAGCTTCTTGTAATGCACCTTAGTGATATATATCAATTACAATGTGTTTGAAATTGCGTAACATCATTAAAATAAACTGCAAATGATTTTTCCCCATAGACCGTAATGTAACGAAATTCTTTTGAGTGTCTCTGTAAAAAAAACTATAAGTGCTACACACTTGAGTTGAAATACGGAACATCCTATAGATAACGACAGTAACATATAAAAATTGCAGGGCAATCCGAGCATATTTACGGGAATTAGAGCACGGACAGACGGCATATAGACATATGGTCAGACAAACCAAGGTCATAAACACTTTTCAACTAGGTTGGAAGGTGTTAAAAATGATTAAGAAAAGTGTTGGAATATTTTAAATGCTGGTTTTATTATTTATATTTTTGGTGCTTATTTATTTTTTCATCGACCATTTTCAATAAATAAAATCTGTCATAAAACAATGTGATTTAATGACAATAATACATAAGAGTGATGTCACATTCATTGTTTTCAATTGTAGTGCTGTTTATGTAGGGTATAAATATAAACCAGTTTAGTTTTTGTAATACAGGTTATAAGTACTTTTGGTCTAAAGAACAGGATACGGTAAAGTATTTTCTATATTACCAGATTCTGCCATAAAACAAAAGGTGCATTTACATTCTTTCCAAACTTGCATTATTATTTTGCTTTAATTGCACCCTCCTGAAAACTTAACTATAACAGTAGTATACAAAACCATAAACAAGGCATTTTTTTGTGAACAGCTTTATTTTGCTACTTTTAAGATGGGAATCATGCCTAATATTTTATAAATTTTCAGTGATGTACCTTCCACACAATCTTCCGTAATCATGATACACAGAGGAAGCATTTAGTCACAGTTATTGGCTGACAATTGTGAATGTGTAACAAATGTGACATCATGCTTATGCATTTTTGGCATTAAATCCCATTGTTTGGCAATAGTTATTTTTTTATAGAAAGTGCTCGACAGGAAAATAGCACTAATAATTTTAGTTCTTTAATGTAATGTAATTTTATTATTATTTTTAAAGAAACTTTCTCGCTCTCTCTCTTTATCTACTTATATAAAATCCAAGTGTAGAAAATGTAGGTAACCATTCCAGTGTGAACCCATTCAAACAATGGATTGGAAACAATGAATTACTTCCATTGTTGCAGAGAAAAGAGAAACAATGAAAAATATTTAGACATGTAGCTTCTTGGACGTATCTTTTTTAATTTGCAGGTTAAATTTTGGTAAAAATATTTCTGCATGTGTACTTTGTTTTTATAAGTGAATGAAAATTCATATTTGCTCTACGTCACTAGAATAGCATCATTTGGGTTTATTTTATCTTTGTGCATTATACTTTTATTGATGCTATTTTATTTCATTACAATGAAATGAAAATATATTTTTAATTGAATGAAATTCATTGTGGTTAAGCATAAAAGTATTCATGAAAAGTTTGTGCTGGTGAAAATGACATTATGTTTAGCTTGAAATGTGCTTTCACATTGATAAAATTATAAAAGAAAAATTATATAATTGTGCCAATATGCCGTAATTTTCACTGATTTTTCAATTGTTAACATGTTTTCTATATTTCTTAGAGTATAAGTCAATAAAAGCTATTTGTACTGATATTGCATTCAATATATATCTGTTTCATTTTACAAATTAAGATAGATCTGCAATTTCTCCTCTGTTTTGTCATCTTATTTACATCAGATTGCAAATTTGTTGTTAAAATCCCAGAGGCCCATGCATTAATCAGGTCTTTCATGTCAGTTTTCCTTATTGTCGATGAATAATATATGAATGTATTTATCAATTATTTCAAATTTTAAGTGAAAACCATTATTTTTACCTACCTTCCTAGATGGATATTTACACTAGTATATATATATTTTACATAGTGACAATAAGATATTTTTTTGATAAATGAACAGATGTCCATTTTAGTTTATTTGTATTACAGAATACTTGTTTATTTTATTTCTTAAGTATTTTTTTTATTTGATTTTAGATTCACATGTTTACATTTTTTGTAAATTGATAAATTCCTTTGTTCTAATTGTTTGTATTGTACCGATGGAAAAGTGTTTACAGAGCTATGCAGATGGGTCGTAGGTGTGAAAGACTTATGTTCCATGAGGCACCAAAGTCAATTTCTGGATTCATAAAAGCAGTGATTCTGAATTTTGTTTAGTCTTGATCTTATGTGAAAATTAAGTAATTCCATTTATATGATATTGTGGGTACTTCACTGTAAATAAGTGTTCTTTAGCAAAGTTCACCAACATTTCATATCGATATCATATAGAGTTTTTGTATCAATTCATTTCAACTTCATTACGCCTATTAAACTCTGACAATATCCATTTCAATCTCCCAAATAAACATGAAAATTGAGAGACAAAGTGACAAGAAGCAACTACTAATACACACAAGTTTATTCTTTAAACCAAAATAAATATCATTTCAAAAAGTCACAGTTACAATTAAAATACAGTGCAGTCAATCTGAGCTTTGAAATAAAGATGAAAAATGTAAATTTTTAAACTCATTTAAAGAAATACATCTATACACTCTATAATTCATAAAATATATTTTTTAAATCAAAGTTTATACTAAAAAAATGTTTACTTAGTTAAATCTCTACAAATTGAAATTATGAGTTTCACAGTGTCACATTCACAACATAACTTCAAAACCTTGCTGCATACTATCGGCATCTCTCGGCGTACGACTGAATTACCTGTGCCAACAATATAAACAGCCATCAGTGACAGAATAATTTGTTTATCTGTTAATTGAAAATGCAATATTAGGTTATGTATGTTTTTGCTTTGCTGCTCAAATTCTTGCATCTATTTTCATTTGCTTTGTGAACCATTTCATTTGCTCCATAATAAAAATTTTGAACAAAAATATTGTAGTATACCTTTCTGCATAATTTTTATCAACTCTTTTAAAGAGATGTAATTACTTTTTAGTGCTTATAAGCAGAGCTGTAGTGTGTGTGTGTTGGGGGGAGGGGGGGAGGGGTTATGTAGTAATATAAGTCATATGGATTAAAATAAAACTTCATGTAAGGAAAAGCTGGGTTAGGAGATAAAGCAAACAGAAATTCTTAAAATGCCTTAATTAAGACAGAAAATTAGAATAAATGTTTACTCTAAATCCCACTCCAACTCCTCAATACAGGTCGCGCGTATAGTGGAAGCACCAAATACGATGTTAAACCTAGCACTAAGAAAATTTAATGAAAACTCTAAAAATTATAATTTATCTGAAAATTGAAGAATTTGAAAATTTACGTCAATGTAAAATATGAATTACATTGCTAATTAAAAGATACTTATTTTCATAATAATCTTAATTTTACGATGAGATGAAAATATCTGAAAAATAAATAGAAAAAATACAACTCACCCACAGAATGAAGATGACCGAAGTTATAGTAAATGAATCATTTTATTTCAAACAACATATTTAAATTCACTTTCACCATATATACCACTACATAGATGTTAATTAATTACTCAATTACCGATATATGTATATTTATTCATCAGGCTTTCAGTTCAAATCTACATCGTTTTTGAATCTTAAATGAATATTCACTAAATTAAAATAATCCTTATCTTATTAATATATCACCAATCTTTTATACTTCAAACTTGAGGAAAAAGGTCTCTTAAATAAAACAGGCTGTTTTGAGATTACAAGTTATCTTTTTAATTGTTCTATTGTCTTAAAATAGTTCGTAAGATTATTTATATATTTATTCTTGCTGTATTCGTTGGAACTTGAATTATATAATTAGGAACACGAATGGAGAAATTGTAGATGAACCTTTGTCATTCACACCAAGATGAAGAATCGATAAGGTTGTAGATAGTGTGCGATGCTGTATATCTATATATATATTCTGATGTGCAGATTATCTCTTATGATACCGAGAGAATATTTATTCCCGCTGGAACTTAGACTTTATGAAATGAGGAGGGACATGGATGTAAAGTTGACCAGAACAGGCATCTATATAGGGATGACAAATTGATGAGATGGACGACAGTATGGTATATAAGCTTCATAGCAAAATGATGTTGTTTCTACTATTTGCAGTGCAGATTGGATCCAAAGGTGCCGAAATAATATTTAAAACTTCATCTTCAAACTTGCGATCAAAACTTCATGAACTATATTCACTAGATTAAATATTAACATTACATTCACTGAACTATATACAAAAATTTTGACATAATGTCAGGCCTTCCGGCCCTGCCACGGCGTTTTTCTCTCTCCACTACATCCTCATTCTAGTAAGGTAAAGCAACAGACTCTCTCAAAATTTTAATTCAAACTCAGATCTTAACTGACGCCTTAGGTCAAACGAACCAATCAGAAAAGGCGAAAAATTCCTCTTCTTCGTCTCGCACCGCTTAACACTCAACCGTAACTGCTAAAAAGCATTAGTGCGACAACTCAACTCTACACGCGAACGATACTGGCGAAAGGAAAACACTTACTCCCTAGCAACAAGTAGCGGAAATTAAGATCTTACTTTCGCGAATGTTCTAGAACAAATTTGAACTCCCCTTTTTCCCCACTGAAAATGCACCCTTTAACCTTGGATGACCACATGAATGACCCCGAAACCAAAATGGAAGGCGATTACCTCTTAAGTTGTTGTTTTTTGAACGCACGAAGATGCGATTCAAAATGGCCAGGCATCATAGTGAAAGCAAACGAAGTAAACATTGAAATTAGAGAAAATGTTTAAAAATTCATATCTGCCACGATTTACGTTGAATCTTGCTAGGATTTTGGCAGACTGCATAATTAATTATGTTTAATCTTTTGAATCAATTTTAAAACAAAAATAATTAATATTTACAAAGTAGAAATTATATATTTTAACTTAGAAGAAAAATCGCGGTACTTTACCGGAATCGATGTCAACAAACGGAAATCTTTAATTCTCTATCCAGAGATTTAAATTAAATGCATGATTATAATTTAATTTACAAGTGATTATTGATTTTTAAAAGTGATTTAATTCTAGAAGTTATATTTAATTAATAATAATATCTTAGAAGAAAAGTTAAAAAGATTAATTTTAAAAAGATAGAAATTATTGACTGTTTAAATAATAACGATTAAATAATTAATTTAAATGTTAATTAATATGAAAACTTTTACTTAATGATTAATAAGGATTAAATATTTAATTTAAGTAAAATAATTAATGAAAACTATTCAATTTAAAAGTATAAATGGAATGTATCATAACATTTACCCCTAGAATATGGAAAAAAAAATTAAAAAAAAAAATTGATGCCAAAGGGGAGAAAAAAAAAATATCAAATGTAGAATTGAACTGAAAAATAAGCATTACACAAAAATTTTCACAAGTGAAAAATAAAAAAATTTGACACAGCCATCGTTACCTCCATTCCTACAGATGGCGAAGAACATATTTCATATCAGTAGGTACAGAATTAACAATAAATCTGAAATACTTTAACTTACAATCCTTAAAAAGATATCAAAAATTTTAGAGTCCAAAATGTTGCTACGGAATCACAAAAGATAGTTCTTAGGAACAACAATACGTTTCTAAAAATTTTCTATTTTTAACAGTTTCAAACAATTATACTAAGTACATACCAAAATGCAAACATTAAAATTAAGAATATGGATGCAGACAGTAAAATAGAAAACACGATGCAATACAGACGAATATGAACACAAAATACAATTAATTGAATAATATATATGATGCAAGTACAGTTCTCAAAACACAAATAAAAAATATAAACAAAACAAGAATAGGGTGAGTTTGTAAAATTAAAACCTGAAATTAAACCTATCTAACCATTGCACTTAAAAATTTTAAATTTTCCTACCAGCAAAGAAAATATTGGATATCCATGTGCAGATATAAAACAGTGAAATTCAAAATACCTTTTAAGAAATGTCAAACCGCAGTAGTACAACATAGCAGAAGAACATATTTATAAATATAAACAAATTGTTGAGATATATTGTTTAGACAAAAGAAAAATTGAAGTACACTTCATATCATTGTATTCATTAAATAATTCCTGAGAATTGAGAGTCACAGATAAAGTAAAATTTATAATAATTTGCTTAGTACCTGTCACAAATTTGAAATTTAAAATTTACCACATTTAAAAGTAAAAAAAAATATATATATAATAGCTATTGTCTTTTACTGAGCTTAATTAAAATCAAATTTTAAGAGAAGTTAAAAATTTTGTAAATTTTACAGTAAATATTAGGAAAGATGCTAAATTAAAACCCTTCACAAACTGGAACCCTTCAACAACCAATAGGAATAGAAGCAGATAAAGAAAAATTAAAACTCAAACATAATTCCCAAATATTAATAAAATTTACCCTGCCTGATAGTCCTATGCATCATTCTCGGGTACTTTTTAGCAATTAGCAAGGAGAGTACCACTTAACCAGGATGACATGGTGTCTATCAATGAATAATACCGACCAAGGCATTATTTAGACAAAAAAAAATTTTTGGAGGTAGTATAGCTATGGTAAAAAAAAATTTACTTATAAAGATTAAAATTAGCATGTTGAATACCTCACTCTCAAATAGACAAAAAAAATTTTTACTTATAGTCATATATAAATGGTTTCACAGAAATTAAAAATATTGTTAAAGTTTAGACAAAATTGTGCCATAAAATCTTCTACACCACATGCAGTTCTAAAACATTTGTAAGTATTATTCGTATTACATGAATATTGCATAATTTCTCATTAAAATGACAACAAAAATAAAAACCAGATTGATCATGTCTAGTGATAAAATTGCATATCATAATTGAGATATCATTTTAAAGTAATTAACAAAATTTTAATATATATATTAGGCTTTTTGATATTGTATTTGATAAAGTAATAAATTGACACTTTAAAATAAAGAATATATATTTCTTAATATATATAAATATTTAAAATTCAAAATTATATATTGAACCAGGTAAGTAATTTATACACATGTATATATATATATCTATCTAATATGACCAATAATCAAGAAAATCATTTGTAAAAATAGAAGCAATGTAAAATAATAAAGTTCTGAAAATGAAGAGCTTTCACTTTAAATTTATCAAATTTTGGCACATAATCAGATTCCTCCAGAGAAGTTAATTGGGCCTTATTTTTATAACCTCTCTAGCATTTTTGTCAAAATATCAAAGAGTTATCAAAATATGTACGTGAAATCTGGAAAATTTTTTAAAGAAAAGAACAACATTAGAAAACTTTAAGAGTATTTAAATACTTTTTATCACATGAAAGTTAATATGCTGAGGAGACGCCAGACCTAAAAATTTTGAGACCAATATCAATATAATGCATAACACCAATTGTTATCTGGCAAAGAACGAAGGAAGTTTCCTTATAGTATTGCCTAACAATGGTGCAAAAAGTAGGACATGATTTTGTACTAATATATCTCTCTATATACATGTGATTTTATTAAAGTGTGCACACTGTGAAGAAAGGTTAAAAAAAAAAAATATCGTATGCTCAACCAAAATTCAGAGTAGCCTGCGCATGCTATTATCTCTAAATCTAGCAGAACTAACAAAATCTTCCTTATTAAAAAAAAATAGTAACTCTTCCTCAATTTGAAAATACTATCCGAACAGACTAAAGAGATATACTCAAGAGAATGCAAGATAGCCTGAGGGCAGAAAAAAAATTTTTTTAAACAAATCATGCTACTTTTATTCTATCTTTATCATTTTTCACTTTTTTCATTTATTTCTATATACATTTCATTTATCTTTCATTTTATATATATATATCTTGTCTCAAAAATAAACTTTTTATCATTTGTTGTTGTTTTGTTTTTATTTTTTCAATGGGATGTTAAATGAGTACTCTTATGATAAAAATTCTTTATAAACAATTTTGCACACTCCTCAGCAATAAATTATATCTATTTATTAACATTACTGAAAAATTTTGACTCATAAATATTTTATGAATTGGATTGCAATTCTCTAACTGTGACACCAGAAAAAATAATTAAACTCTATTGTAAAATTGAAATACAAATAACTACAACCTAAAAAAAAAAGGAATCACTATAGCAAAAAAAAATTTAATAATAAAGATTCTATCAAAAATCTACTTTGCCACCCGAAAACTGGAGAGCTCCAAGAGACATTATGCTCTTTTTGTGCGGAAACCCATGCAAGCCAGCTAGAATGCACGATTCTTACATCTGAGTCAAAAAAAATTGTGCCTTTATAGTGGCCAAAAATCTAGGAAATTTTTCCACCTGAGTTATCAAATGATCAGTCTCAAGGAACACAATCTAATTATAAAAACTCCTGACAAAATAAAAATTCAATAAAATAGGTAATTAAAATTTTAGCTATTTCATGCGGAATTCCTTAAAAATTTCACTCTGCCTGCATTATCACAATGATCATTCACAAGATACACAAACAATAAATTATGCCTTTATAGCAAAGTTAGATTTAAAAGAACTTTCCTAGTAAACTTTAAAATTAAGGAGGATATTGAATTATTGCTATAGTAAAAAAAAATATATCTAAGGGAAATTGATGTCACGAGAGATTTTACTCAAAGTTTATGCATAAATATTGAAATAAATATAACTCTTAGTAAATAAAATTTGCTTGTAAAAGATATGAAATTTTTGAATAACTGAATTTTCTTGAACATAATTTTAACTGAAATATCTTTTCTCAAGATGAAATAAACTGCAATAAAATTTGTAGTCATTGAGATACAATAATTTTCCAAAACTCTGTAAAAACACAATTATCAGCTTTTTACCCAAACTTTTAAAGAGTTGTACCAAAACATTCAAAATTTTATATAAATATATTATACAACCAGATATTATAGTTTTCAATTACTTGCATCACTCTTTTAAAATCATAATAAACATTACAAATAAGATTTCTATGAGAGGAAAAAAAAATTGGCACATGGACACCAAAAATAAATATAAGCTTTTGCACACAGTAAATTTTAGTATTTATTAAACATTAATTATTTAAATTTTGTGCAAATATAGTCATATTAAATTTAACTTTAAGCAAAAACCTACAAAGAACGTTTCACTGAGTCGCGGTACCATTAAATGTAAGGAAAAGCTGGGTTAGGAGATAAAGCAAACAGAAATTCTTAAAATGCCTTAATTAAGACAGAAAATTAGAATAAATGTTTACTCTAAATCCCACTCCAACTCCTCAATACAGGTCGCGCGTATAGTGGAAGCACCAAATACGATGTTAAACCTAGCACTAAGAAAATTTAATGAAAACTCTAAAAATTATAATTTATCTGAAAATTGAAGAATTTGAAAATTTACGTCAATGTAAAATATGAATTACATTGCTAATTAAAAGATACTTATTTTCATAATAATCTTAATTTTACGATGAGATGAAAATATCTGAAAAATAAATAGAAAAAATACAACTCACCCACAGAATGAAGATGACCGAAGTTATAGTAAATGAATCATTTTATTTCAAACAACATATTTAAATTCACTTTCACCATATATACCACTACATAGATGTTAATTAATTACTCAATTACCGATATATGTATATTTATTCATCAGGCTTTCAGTTCAAATCTACATCGTTTTTGAATCTTAAATGAATATTCACTAAATTAAAATAATCCTTATCTTATTAATATATCACCAATCTTTTATACTTCAAACTTGAGGAAAAAGGTCTCTTAAATAAAACAGGCTGTTTTGAGATTACAAGTTATCTTTTTAATTGTTCTATTGTCTTAAAATAGTTCATAAGATTATTTATATATTTATTCTTGCTGTATTCGTTGGAACTTGAATTATATAATTAGGAACACGAATGGAGAAATTGTAGATGAACCTTTGTCATTCACACCAAGATGAAGAATCGATAAGGTTGTAGATAGTGTGCGATGCTGTATATCTACTGCTCAGCCAAGCTTTAAAGACTGGTCACGTGAGTAACAGGTCCGAATATGACCGGTCTATTCTTCATAATAGGGATCGGGGTAATAAAAGAGAGTCTCCCCTAGTTTTGCTTTCGTGGGGGATGGTTGATTTCCGATAGTTTCGTATTTACTTGCTTCAAGATTATAAAAAGGATTTTTGTTCTTATGTAATAATAGCACATAAAAATTGTAGTTTTCTCTTCGATGAAGTGGATATCTTCAATCTAAAGAAACATGTTATGAAAATTTAGATTATTTAATTATCGGATATAAGCATGTTAAGTAAATAAATACTGTTTTTTACTGTATTTTTACACATGACATTGCAATTTACTGTTTTCTCAAATAAATTACTATTTTAAATATCTGTTCTTTACAGTTATAGGGCACACTTATGTAATTGTAGGAGAAGTGTGGTTTTAAAATGTTCTTTTATTATTGTGATTATTAATATAAATGTATTTTAATTTTACCGCAATAATTCCATTTTTTCGTGATTTCCCATGTTCATTTTCCTACTTGACATCATTTAATAATATGTCGAAAATGTATAACAAAATACTCAATTAATAATAAAAGAAAATAGTTCAAAGAGTACAGAGTCACACTAAAGGATGAAAAATATGTTTTACACTAAAATTGTTAAAAAAAAATGCTCTTGAATTCAAATTCAATTTTCTGATACCTTTACTAAGTCGGTTTTATTCATAAATGCGCAAAAGTTTCAGACCTTCTTATTCAGATATCAGGATATCGAACAGCGTTTTTAGTTTTATTATAAAAGCAACTAATCTTACGGAAAATGTCGTCGAAGGTCGCGCTCTATACCTATTTTTCGGATAAGTTCATGTAAAAATGATAGTCATAGGAATCTATTTAATTGTAACTCCGAATGTACCGAATTTATAGAAAAATTAAAGACGCTGTTCGATTTTTAAGTACTTGAATGTTATATTTTAAAAAAATTCCGGCAAATATGAATGAAAATGAAATTATTGCCAAATTGAAAGAAAATAAAAAATATATGCTAAAATATATGTCTCTTCCGACTGCTAGCATTTCCCGACAGTTAAATTGCTGTCAATCCATCTTTCGGCAACAAAAATTATAGGTTTTCTCAGGGCCTGATTACCAACGGGGCAAACTTCCACAAGTAAAAAGGAATAGAAATTTTTGACTTATTCATGACACTAATTTTACATGAATACGGCGTTTAAATAAGACAAAAATTTCTATTAAAATTTACTGGTGGAAGTTTAGCCTGTTGGTAATCAGGCCCTGGGTCTTCTAACCTTTTCGGAACTAGTGAATAGTCCTTTAAATATTTCGTGCAAGACAGAACAATATCATTTAGTTCCAAAAGCAGTTTAATCTCATTTTGACATTTTTTCCAGAGGAATCCCATTTCATGAAAAATTTTACGCAACGTTTCTTTTTCTTTTGAAAATTGTATGTTTTCTTTCAACTTAGCTAGCAATTTCGGAACAGTAGGCACTCTTTTATCTATAGTGTAGAATTCCTGGATAGTTCTTCGAATTACATTCAAGTTAAAATTATCCAAGTTGACATTCTCTATGGTTGTTTTCTCCTTTTTCTTTTTAGAAAAAGCGAAATTATTTGCATTATTAACAGCTTCTTTCCGAATTCTTCTTATGGTTCTATCAGAAACACAGGCAATTGCGCTAACTCTTTTTGTTGCACGTGCTAATGGAATAGTTAGGCAGACTTTATTTACTTCATTATCACAATATTTTACAACATAGCTTAAAATATTTTTCACTGCACTGTGAAAATGTTTGTCTTGAGAGCTTATAGATTATTTTAAATCCATTTTATAGAAGTAGAAAAAATACAAAATGAATATAAAACACACTTCTTTAGAGAAAATATCAAACGAAATAGGGAGAGAGAAAAATAACGCTAATAGTGCAAGAACAGCCAGTGAAGAAATGACAAGCGGTCAGGAGGGTTAACCGAAACCTGAATTTTGTCTCCTTCTAATCCAATGCTTTCCTCCCCTTGGAAGGGTCTATTTTTTTGGCAGTATGCCAAGGTCCGTCTTTTAAAAGTGGTTCCACAGTATATATATATTCTGATGTGCAGATTATCTCTTATGATACCGAGAGAATATTTATTCCCGCTGGAACTTAGACTTTATGAAATGAGGAGGGACATGGATGTAAAGTTGACCAGAACAGGCATCTATATAGGGATGACAAATTGATGAGATGGACGACAGTATGGTATATAAGCTTCATAGCAAAATGATGTTGTTTCTACTATTTGCAGTGCAGATTGGATCCAAAGGTGCCGAAATAATATTTAAAACTTCATCTTCAAACTTGCGATCAAAACTTCATGAACTATATTCACTAGATTAAATATTAACATTACATTCACTGAACTATATACAAAAATTTTGACATAATGTCAGGCCTTCCGGCCCTGCCACGGCGTTTTTCTCTCTCCACTACATCCTCATTCTAGTAAGGTAAAGCAACAGACTCTCTCAAAATTTTAATTCAAACTCAGATCTTAACTGACGCCTTAGGTCAAACGAACCAATCAGAAAAGGCGAAAAATTCCTCTTCTTCGTCTCGCACCGCTTAACACTCAACCGTAACTGCTAAAAAGCATTAGTGCGACAACTCAACTCTACACGCGAACGATACTGGCGAAAGGAAAACACTTACTCCCTAGCAACAAGTAGCGGAAATTAAGATCTTACTTTCGCGAATGTTCTAGAACAAATTTGAACTCCCCTTTTTCCCCACTGAAAATGCACCCTTTAACCTTGGATGACCACATGAATGACCCCCAAACCAAAATGGAAGGCGATTACCTCTTAAGTTGTTGTTTTTTGAACGCACGAAGATGCAATTCAAAATGGCCAGGCATCATAGTGAAAGCAAACGAAGTAAACATTGAAATTAGAGAAAATGTTTAAAAATTCATATCTGCCACGATTTATGTTGAATCTTGCTAGGATTTTGGCAGACTGCATAATTAATTATGTTTAATCTTTTGAATCAATTTTAAAACAAAAATAATTAATATTTACAAAGTAGAAATTATATATTTTAACTTAGAAGAAAAATCGCGGTACTTTACCGGAATCGATGTCAACAAACGGAAATCTTTAATTCTCTATCCAGAGATTTAAATTAAATGCATGATTATAATTTAATTTACAAGTGATTATTGATTTTTAAAAGTGATTTAATTCTAGAAGTTATATTTAATTAATAATAATATCTTAGAAGAAAAGTTAAAAAGATTAATTTTAAAAAGATAGAAATTATTGACTGTTTAAATAATAACGATTAAATAATTAATTTAAATGTTAATTAATATGAAAACTTTTACTTAATGATTAATAAGGATTAAATATTTAATTTAAGTAAAATAATTAATGAAAACTATTGAATTTAAAAGTATAAATGGAATGTATCATAACACTTCATATGCCCTCTGCTTCTGAAGAGATTAAACTTTTTTAAAAATCAAGCATTGCAGTAGGTTTGCACCTCTTGAAACTATGTGTGAATATAATTAAATTATCAAGAAATATCTCTTCCATTTCGAACTGAGGATGGTAATCTTCCCATCAACTCATCATTAAATCTACCCCCATTGAAAAGATTTATAAAGAAATCAGATACCCTTTATTCCAAAAAATTATCATGGTCATAAACTGTCCTTAATGGTTTGCACCAGGGCCGGCGCCAGGGGTGAGGCAAGTGAGGCAGTCGCCTCAGGGCGCACCCCTAGAGGGGCGGCATTTGGCTCGCATATTGTATGTGTCGAAACTTAAGAAAAAAGAGAGAAGGGATTTTTTTCTTATTTAAAATAAAAATACGGAGTACATTGCATATAATTACAGTCAAAGAAGTTGCATATAATTACAGTGAAGAATTCCGGTTTCAATATTTTAGTCCACTTTAGTAAATTTTCTTCATGACGATTTTTGAATTATTAGTGATTTTTGACGAAATTTTTTTCTCTTGCGTTTCGCGGTGATTTTTTAATATTCGTTAAAGAAATTAATTCTGATTCAAACTTTTAGCCTAATATAGTAAATTTTGGAAATTTTAGTTGTATTTAATGCAATTTTCAATGCGATTCTCAGTGTCTTTCCGCGTTCTGCTGCGATTTCTTGCTAATTTAGTAAATTTTGTCCTACGCGATTTTTGAAAATTTTCAGATTTTCAATATAATATTTAGCATTTCCTGGCGTTTCACGGCGATTTCTTCACATTCATAAAAGAAATTTGGTTTCAAATACTTAGCCTAATATATTACATTTTGTCTTCTGCGATTTTCATTGGGATTTTTAGCGTCTTTTCGCGCTGATTTTTTTACATTCGAAAAATAATTCCTTTTAAAATGTTTTAGCCAACTGTAGTAAATTTGCTCCTGTGAGAATTTTTAATTTTTAACAATTTTTATGAGATTTCTAGCGTTTTTTATTTTGTTGTTGTTGTTGTTTTGTGGCGATTTTTTTTCCTTAGTAAAAGAATTCCGGTTGTAAAATTTTAGCCCAATATAGTAAAGTTTGTCCCGTTTTCAATAAAGTTTATTCGGAATCCGTACAACGAGTTTTTTCCCGTTTCGCGGCGATTTTTTGACGTTGTTAAAAGGAATTCGGTTTCAAATCTTTAGACTAATATAGTAAATTTTGTCCTCCTCTATTTTTTTATTTTAGCGATTTTTCGCGTTCTGCAGTGATTTTTTTATATTCGTTAGAGGTATTTAACATAAAACTTTTAGCGTAATACAGCAAATTTTGTCCTTCGCAATTTTTTAATTTTTAATGTGATTTTCAACTTGTTTTTTCTGCGTTCCATGGCGATTTTTTGACATTCGTAAAAAGAATTCTGTTTCAAACTTTTAGTTTAATATAATAAATTTTGATCGCTACGATTTTCGAGTTTTTAGCGATGTTTAGTTTTTTTTCGCGTTCCGTGGTAATTTTTTGGCATTCGTGAATAATCCCTGTTACAATGTTTCAGTTCACTATTAGTAAATTTTGTTCTCTACAATTTTTAGCATTTTGCGGTGATTTATTGACATTCATAAGAGGAATTCGGTTTCAAACTTTTAGCCTTATGTAGTGAATTTTTTTCCCCCAGATTTTTGAATTTTTAGTGATTTTTAATGCAATTCAGAGTTTTTTCGCGTTTCTTGTTGAATTTTTTGACATTCGTAAAAAAAAAATTCTCTTTCAAACTTTTAGCGTATCATATTAAATTTTGTTCTCCGCGATTTTGGAAGTTTTTGTGATTTTTATTGCGATTTCCAATGCAATTTTTAGCATTTTTTTGCGTTTCGTGGCGATTTTTTGATATTCATAAAAGGAATTCGGTTTCAAACATTTGGCCCAATATATTACATTTTGTATTCAGCGATTTTCAATGCGATTTTTAACGTTTTTTCGCTCCAATTTTTGACTTTCGGGAAAGAATTACTGTTAGAATCTATTAACATACAGTAGTAAATTTTGTCCTTGCCGTTTTTTTTTTTTTTTTAGCGAGTGTGGTTTTGTGTTTCGCGGCCATTTTTCCACATTAGTTAAAGGAATCAGGTTTTAATCTTTTAACCCAATATAGAAAATTTTGTCCTCTTTTCAATAAAGTTTATTCGGAATTCGTTCAGCAATTTTTGAATTCTTTTGTTTGATTTTTAGAGTTTTTAGCGTTTTGCGGCGATTTTTGGACATTCGTAAAATATATTTTTTAATTTTCTTAGCCCAATAGTATATTTTGTTCTCTGTGAATTTTGTATGCAACTTTTAGTGTTTTTTCCGCAATTTTTCCACATTTTTCCATTAGTAAAAGGAATCCGGCATCAATCTTCTATCCCAATATAGTAATTTTTTTTTCTTTTCATTAAAGTTTATTCGGAATTCATAGAGCGATTTTTATATTTTTTATGCTTTTATATTACGATTTGTAGTTTTTTCGTGCTTCGTGCTATTTTTTTTATGTGCTCGGGCAACGCCGGTCGGGTCAGTTAGTTAAATTATTTTAGCAAATTAAAAAACAATTATTTGTTAATATTAGGGTGCTATAATAAACAATTTTGCAAAAAAAAAAAAAAAAAAAAAAAAATTCAAGGCGAATTAGTATTGAACTATTTATTTCCCCGTTGATACTCGTGTTTTTGTAAATATTACTGATGTAAAATTTAATGCTCATGTATACAATTTCAAATGATCATGTAATTTTCAATTCATATCATAATTTTGCTACTTAATTTCAAGAAAGTGATGCGTTGTTTGCATTAGTATGTTTATCTATTTTTGTCTTGATAATGTGATTGCGTTATAATATTGATTTCCGTACTATAATAAATGACTTCGCCGAAGAAATATCAAGGAAAATTAGATCTTGAAATTTTGTTTTATTTTTAATAAATATTTTATTTTAAATACTACTAATAAGGGATTTATTTTTGTGCAAGTTTCAAAAAGATATATAACTTGTTATTAATATTATTATTTTGCTACTTAAAATTTTATACACATTTTATACATAATTTGATTGTTTTTAAATGTTTGACATATTTTGCGTAATAATGTATACTTTAAGCTTAGCTTCACCTGATGTAATTTTTTTTTTTTTTTTTTTTTTTACTAATATTCATAACGTCGTTACAATAAATGCATTTTCCAAAGGAAAAGCAAAGCGAATGAGATTTTGAAACGTCAATTTAATTCTTGATATGATGCTTTTTAGGTGCGCTCGTAATTATATAAATACGTAGCACCTATAGTCGTCGTCTGATCTGTCCGTCCGTCTATCCGCATATAACAGCGCAAAAATTACCCAACCGAATGATTCGAAATTTAATACAGTCGAACCTCGTTAACAGGAAATTCAAGGGACTGCGAATTTTTTTCGTGTTATCCGAAATTTCGTGTTAACCGTCATAATAGTGGGGGCCATCTATGTTAGATATAAAAACTAAGTAAATTAACCTACAAATATATCCCTGCTCAATAAATCATAAATTGATAAGAAATAGAGAATTTCATTAACAAATTTATCATAATTTTTTAGGCAATAATAAATTTATTTACTTGCTAATTATTTTTTTAAGGTCTGTTAATGGATTTTGCTTCAATTTTTGTAGAGCAGCTATTTTAGGAACGTATGGACCTCATCTAATTTGTTCAAAGTTCGGGAAGCATCTTCTTGTTCCATAAGGACAAGTTGTACAGTTTTCAATGCTGTGGTAGATTCATTTAATGACACTAAACTTTTCCGTTCGGTGTCAATTTCTTCGTTCTCGTCCGACAGTTCAATGTTGTCATCTTTTATTTTTCACAAATTATTTCTTCGTCTGTCGTCACATCCGAAGTCCGCACATCTTCATCTATGCAAATGTACTCGGAAAAAACAATGTCTAAGAAAGAATTTCCCGTTTTTTGGCTACATATCTTTTTGTAGACAATTGTATGACGCTTTTTAAATCTTGTCAGTCATCCGTTAGAACATATGAAATCGCTCTGACCGAGAGCATCAGCAAAAGCCCCTGCTTCATCTTGCAAAACTGCAAAAATTAAAATAATGTTCTGGCTTATTGCCTCTTTTATCCACCGCAAGAGAGCAATTTCAATTTATTCATTGTTTCTTCTACACATTCGTTTTTTTACTGGTTTGAATTAACTCACAGCATAATCCGCTTCAATCTTTTCAAGATTCTTGAAAATTGTAGAGAGGGCCAATTGTAGAATCGCAGGTATCCCATACTTCGCTGTATTTTCTGATTTTTTCAGCACTTTATCGCTAACTTCGTTTAAAATGTTTTGCTTGGTTTCTAAAGATACAGCTTGTTGTTTTCGACTTATCTTTCACAGAATTCTACAGAGCAACTGCGAACAGAGTTTCATTTATGTTAGTCAGGTAGTGAAGTAAGGATTGTCACTTCTTTCACCCACACATAGGGGAATTCGGAAACCCGGTTTATGTCACTGTCAATACAGTCAACCGGATAATGGAACAATCACTTAAAAAAAAAAAATAAGTTCCTTCACCCAAACTTTCACTGTGATTTATCTATATCTCATATGGTTAACGTGGGAACACTTGCGCAAATCAGAGATAAAAGAAAAGCAGAGATTAGTCAGGAATTTAGCATTTTACCATTTTCTGAAATCAGTTTCCACTTTATATCTTTTTCAAACCATGTTTGATAAGAGTATGTGACATGTAAGTTCGAAATATCGGAAATATTGCGTAAAGATTTTTTTTTTTTTTTTTACTTTGGAGCAAAAAAAAAATTTCGCCTTAAGCGGGATTTTCCGAAATTCCATTTCGTGTTAAACGAATCAATTGACATTGATTTTCAGACTCATTTGACGGGACCTCAGTATTATTTCGTGTTAAGCGAAATTTCGCATTAAGCGATTTCGTGTTAACGAGGTTCGACTGTATATAGAATCGCTGCAGAATTTTGTCGAGTCTTTTCAAATTTTATGAAAATCGAACCAAAACTTAAAAAGTTATTAATGAGAGTTTTCTTTATTCTGTTAAATTCTATCATACGTAATCTAATATAATAAAAGCGCAAGTCATGTGACTGAGGAAAACAAATACGGGCTAACCCCATCTTTTTCCATATGCCAAGCGGCCATTTTTATTCAAAATTATTTTTTCGAATAAAATGGCATAAAAGTTGTATTTTTAGAAAGATTGATCAAAAAAATTGTTTGCTTGAGAGATAAGTTACAATCAACAATGTATCGATTCTGAGATATAACTTCAGTGGAAATTACGTTAACTGAATATCTCAATCCATTAGAGTAAACAAATACAAGAGATTCGTTCATTATGAGTCATAAAAATATTAAAACATGGTGGTAATCATTCACAAAGCAAGATCTCCATGGTGAAAAAAAAAATCGCATTTGTAAACGTGGCATATCTAATAAAAAAAATAAAAAAGGCATGCTCATTTCTCTCCTAGCAGACGACATAATTCATTTCACTGAAATAATGAAGATGATTTTTTTTTTACATTGTGAAACTAGTTATAAAACGAACGCACCTGATATGTCACGTTTAACAACGTAGAATTTCTAACTTGTTTGTAAATATTACTAGAATATGATAAAAATTTTATTCATTTAATTTCAAGTTAAATGTTGTTATATTTTCAAAATAGATGCAAAATTTCTTAAGTAATTTGATTATTTTAAATTTCTTAATTGTAAATTAATTTTATATATAATTGTTTTCTTTTAAATAAATCATAGTTAGCAAAATTAATTTACTTATTCTTAAAACAGTTTGAGAAGTGGTGAAAAAACAATCACGGCATAGGGGCGGCAAAATAATGCTCGCCTCAGTCAGTAAAATGTCTAGCGCCGGCCCTGGTTTGCACCTAGATTTGACATTAAAAACTCACCATAATAAACTGTTTTGGAAGAAAAAGTACTACAAATCTGACATTAAATATATATATTTTTTCAAACATATTAAAAAGACTGGACTAAAACCTCAATAGTCCAAATGAAACTTATAGATGCTAAGTATGACCAATGACTGCTAATCTCTCAATAGCTTCAAGAAAAGGAGGCAGTGGTCCTCTCCTCTCCCATGGAAATATTCTGACTATGCCATTATTTGTAGACTGCAGTATTGCTTATAAGTGTAGACAATTTTAATATAAAAACTAAAATTATCCAGTTTTCATGGTAATGCACTTAAATTTATGGATATTATGCTCAGGTGAGATGGTCTCCTACTTTTCAAATTTGTCCTTAGTTGTTGCTTTTATAGAATGTACAAAAAGCTGTATTATATTAATATTACTTAACCTTTTCATTTTCATAGAAAATGAATTTCCACACCCTCTTCTATCTTCATATGATTATTTTTTTATTTCATTTTTGCTTTTTGTTTGCAAAAACATAAAAATTAATGTTGTCTTTGTGTTTCAATAAATTTTCAATTCTGATTTTCTTTCTCTTTCTAGAACTTTCTTCTGTTACGTATCCTTGATATGACTAAGGATGAACCTCAGTGTAACAAGTTTAAGAAAATGGTTCAAAGGACTGTTACTGCTATTGAAAATAAACCTATAATTTATTTTATAACACCTACATATGCAAGACCTGTTCAAAAAGCAGAATTAATTAGGATGTCTCATACACTATTGCTGGTATTATTACAAACTTGTGTATAAAATTTAATTCAATTTATGCAAATTTTCATTCATCTTTTAATAATTTTATAGAAATTTTTGATTCTATGCATCTGTGTTAGGGATAAGGGACTCATTAGAACACCATAAAATATAAAATAGATCAACAATGTTTGTTTCGGACTAAACTTAACTCAGTCTTTCATTAGTTTGATTAAAACACATGAGACCATAAACATAAACAACTTCTACAGAATTTGACAGATTTTTATACATACCATATATTATGCTAAAATATAATTCAGCTAAACAATGCAGAATACAACTAAAAATACACTTCCAGCAATTACCATCCATAGATGGCAATGTACTCAATTTTTTTTGTGCAGCCCTGTATATATGAATTCATTTATATTTTACTAACATTGCTTTGTATACTAACATGTAGTTCAACTGGAAAATGCATACCACCGTTAAAAACACTTATTAAACAAATCAGAGCTGGCAATGCAAAGCACTCTTTTGTCCAGCCCTGTATATGATCTATGGAATTTATGCACATTATGTAATATTCTACAATCTAGTTATGCCAACTGAAAACAAATTTCCTGCAATAATCACTCAAAGGCAGTATTGCAACCAAATTCTTTGGTGTCCTTATAAATGACAGGATCTTTACAAAACATTTTGTGCCCTTTCTTTTTTTGTGCCCAGGGCACAGGCTCCATATACACATGTAATAATCAAGCTCTATATGTGATATTAATTAAATAGGTAAATTAATGTAAAATTTCAATAGTTTTAGTAATTTTGGTCTTGCTACTGAAAGTTGTTAGATCTTAATTGTGATATTCTCCCATTAAAGAAGTAATATATTGGAATTTCTGGTACTTCTTGGCTTCGTTTTGTCCTTAAATAATAGATCCCCCCCCCCCCCCCTACTGTATTTGCAGTAAAAACCTTAAAGGTAATTCTCAAGTAGAATTTAATATAGAAATCTGCAAATCACATATGAAGTTTTGTTCCATCATTTCAAATTGTCTCACATTGTTAATGCAAAAATTATATGAATTTTTTTCCCTTAAGGCTGTTCTCAAATTCGAACTGTTTACTTTCTGACACATTTTTTAATTAATTTTTTTTTCGCAAACACATGAAATTGGCAGGTGCTGTTATTCAGAAACTTTCTAATGGAACTGTTTTTTCCATTTATCAGTAAAAGCAGAAGGATCTTTCAGAAAATGCTATCCCAGTTGGCCAAATTTCCAGACGTGACAATGTGGGATAGATAAAAGACTGTTGTCACAAGACAACAATTGCTTATAATTCAAGATGTAATTAATTGAATGAAAAATGAAAGAAACTATTCGATTACAAATCACTTGGATAATCATGCTTGCAAGTCTCATGCTACCTTATTAAGTGGGATTTTTTTTTTTTTTCAAGAACTCTTTAATACAAAATATCTTTCAAAAATATAGAATAAAGATTTTTCTTGCTTTCTTTCTCCCTCCCCCCCCCTTTTTTTTTAAGAATTTGATGGTATAACATCTAGATAATATAACATTAGAATATGATTTTAAGATTTGTGAACTTTAATTATTGTTGCACAATTAGTTCTCTATTTTTTCTATCAGTAAACTAGTGATTGCAAATGTTACAGTGACAATACTTGCCAACCTCTCATTTTTTTAAAATTTAAAAACATATTTTTTGAGCCAAAAGTTTCATTTTATGAATGAAATCAAGTAGATTTCAAATGACTACCGCATAAATGCAAGATACATTAGTTTTCTGGTTCAAAGTATATATATTTTTTTAATTTAAAAAAAGACAGGAGGTTGGCAAATATAAATAACTAATGCATTTATACCTATGAAATAATTAAATTTCATTACAATTAATTTTCTTATTTATTCAGGTGCCAAATGTGCATTGGATAGTCGTTGAGGACTCTGAAAATAAAACTGCTTTGGTCACTAATTTTCTAGCCAAGTCAAGAATCTCTTTTACTCATCTAAACATACCAACACCTCTACCTGTAAAAATGAAGAAAGACGACCCTAGTTGGTTGAAACCTAAAGGAGTATTACAACGTAATTTTGCTTTAAGTTGGATACGAAATCATATCGATCCTAGTTCAAAAGGAGTAGTGTATTTTGCAGATGACGATAACACATATGATTTAGAGATTTTTGAAGAGGTTTGTAAATAGTTGAAATGAGTGTAAAATATGCAATGTTGAAATGTATTATGCAAGATGCAGTGGCGTATCCAGGGGGTGGGCTGATGGGGCTGCACCCCCCCCCCCCAAAATTGTCAAGAGTAAAACGAAAAAAGTGCTTTTTTCTTTCTTTTTTAGATAAATTTCAAATTTTTTTTCTGTTATACAGCGGACTAGCCATTCTCGTTAGTGCCATATTAGTCCGCATTGACATCACAGCATAAACATGGTAAAGGGGCTGATGGGGTTATAGCCCCCCCCCCACGCCCGAAATAATCGAAAATCTTATGGAAAAAGTGCTGTTTTTTCTTCTTTCAGATAAATTTGTAATTTTTTTGGTTATACAACAGACTACCCACTCTCTTCTTTTTAGCCCCATATTAGCTCACATTGACATCTGAGCATATCTAAAAAGGGGAAGGGGGTGATGGGTTTACAGCCTCGCCCCTTCCCGAAATAGTCGAATATCTCATGAAAAAAGTGCTGTTTTTCCTTCTTTGAGATAAATTTGTATATATATATATATATATTGTCATACAATAGACTACCCACTCTCTTCTTTTTAAAACCATAATTAGTCCACATTGATATCAGAGCATACCTAAAAAGGACAAGGGGGCTGATGGGGTTACAGCCCCCCTCTTCCTGAAATAGTCGAATATCTCATGAAAAAAGTGCTGTTTTTCCTTCTTTGAGATAAATTTGTATATATATATATATATATATATATATTTTTGTCATACAATAGACTATCCGCTCTCTTCTTTTTAGTCCCATATTAGTCCACATTGACATCAGAGCATACCTAAAGTGGAAAAGGTGGCTGATGGGGTTACAGCCTCCCCCTCTCTCGAAATAGTCGAAAATCTCATGAAAAAAGTGCTGTTTTCTTCTTTGAGATGAATTTGTAATTTTTTTTTCTTGGTCATACAATAGACTACCCACTCTCTTCTTTTTACCCCTATATTAGTCCACATTGACATCAAAGCATACTTAAAAAGGAGAAGGGGCCGTTTGTGTTACATTCCCCCCTTCCCGAAATAGTCGAACATCTCATGAAAATAGTGCTGTTTTATTTTTTTCTTTGAGATAATTTTTTTTTTTTGGTCAGAGAACAGACTATCTACTCTCTTCTTTTTAGTTCACATTGCCACCAGAACATACCTAAAAAGGAGAAGGGGGCTGATGTCTTACAGCCCCCCCCCCTTCCCGAAATAGTCGAACATCTCATGAAAATAATGTTGTTTTTTCTTCTTTGAGATAAATTTGTATTTTTTTTTGTCATAGAACAGACTATCCACTCTCTTCTTTTTAGTCCCATATTAGTCCACATTGACATTAGAGCATACCTAAAAAGGAGAAGGAGGCTGATGGGTCACAGCCCCCCCCCCTTCCCGAAATAGTCTAACATCTCATGAAAATAGTGGGTTTTTTCTTTCTTTGAGATGAATATGTAACTTTTTTTGGTTATACAACAGGCTGCCTACTCTCTTCTTTTTAGCCCCATATTAGTTCACATTGACATCAGAGCGTACCTAAAAAAGGGAAGGGGGCTGATGGAGTCACAGGCTCCCTATTCCCGAAATAGTCGAACATCTCATGAAAATAATGCGTTTTTTTCTTCTTTGAGATACATTTGTATTCTTTTTGTTATACAACAGACTACCTACCCACTTTCTTTACTCCCATATTAGTGCACACACTATTTAAAATATTCAGTTTTAGCTACAGACATACTCCACCACTTTTAGAGAAAACGGTTACTTTACTATATTATAGAGCATTTTCATTGGTCAAAATAGAGATATTCTGTAAAAGCGGTGGAGTGACTATGCAGTAAAAGGTGAAGATTTTTAACAGTGCAGTAACACCACAGCATATCTAAAGAGGGGTAAGGGGCTGATGGGGCACAGACCCCCACCTCCCAAAATGGTCAAAAATGGAATGAAAAAAGTGCCGATTTTTCTCTTTATGTTTGAGATAAAATTATAATTATTTTTTCTGTCATGCAATGGACAACCCTCTCTATTTTCTTTAATCGCATATTAGTACACAAGGGGTGGGGGTTATGGGGTAACAGCTCCATTCCCCTTCCAAAGTGGTCACAGTGAAATAAAAAAAAGTCTGACTTTGTTTCTTTCTTTCTGAGATAAATTTGTTTTATTTTCTGGCACGCAACGAATTTGTTTGGCAGTAATAGGGAATTGGTCCTAAAATAGTAAAAAAATTATGAAAAAAAAAAATTGTTTGAGATTGTCCCAAGCAAAATTAATTTATTGTCAAGCAAGAATCGTAGCCAGAATTTAGGGGAGAAGGAGACAACTCTATAGATTATAAGCTGCAATGACTTTCTTTTAAATGAAAGTATATGAAACAATCCACTATCACTTTTCAACTTATTTTGGCGGGGGGGAGGGTGGTCGCCCCATACCCCCCCCCCCCCCATTTTTCCTTATTGTCAAACATGATTTCTGTTTATAACGTAGTTCAACATGTTTCGTAAGACTCAGAACATTATCGATATTTAAGTCAGCCCCCCCCCCCCCCCCCCCCGAAATTAAATCCTGGATACGCCACTGGCAAGGTGTCCCTTCTTATCACTGACCAATAGCTAATCCCTAAATCTTAAGTTTTAGAAGTATAGTCCCAGTTGTAAAAATGTTTTTCTTCATTATATGAAAATCCATTTATGGTGAAGTTTTTTGGGTCAGTGTTAATTAATATTTCATTATCATTTTAACATGTCTGAGATGACGAAAAGTTTTGCAGTACATTTCAGGATTTATAGCAAGAACTACAAGTTTTCATTCCGTGATGCCAAATACTTCAGTTCAGGATACAAAATTAACCATAGAATCGTTTATTAGATGAAAATTAAGAATAAAAAGTAACGGCAAATACAGGGGTGTCTTTATGCAACATACGTCTTAACAGTACTGCAGACCAAGGAGAAGTGATCCTTAAGATCGGCAACATTACTATCTCATATCAAACCAGGATGCCATACGATTTAGACAGTTAGCTTTTGCATTCATAAAATTTTGAAAAGTAAAGCAGCCAAGCAGAGTGCATTTGAAAAAAAACATGAATTGTACAAATAAGTGGCAACCCTAAAACTTCATGAATCAATTAATTATACAGAAACAAAAATCGTCTGTCAATATATTGACATTTAGATATAGATTTTTTTCAGCTTTACAATCAGCCAACGAAAATGATTTAAGTTCCTTGCATTTAGGTGGACAATTATTGATCTCTCTTCATAAGAATTGAATTTAAAGGAAAAGCATATACTATTTTTAATTAATTATTTTTGAAAGACAGCAGTTAAAACATTTCATAAAGGCACTAAAAGTAAAATTGTTTATCGTGTGAAAAATGTTGCAATTTTTTTTCTTGTAAAACATTTATTTTAATTTAAAAAACTAATTTTTTTTATATAAGTTCTTCTTATGACATTTTTATTCCACCAGCTCCAAAATTAGAAGCGAAATCTTAAAAAAAAAACAATATATTTTAGACAAATAAATTTTTGCACTAAAAATAGCATAATCTGCAAAATCTAATTTTCACAGTTTCTGTTTAACTTACATTGTAAATATGATTTCTTACTTGAAATTTAGTATTTAATAAAATTAATGTTACAATTTTTTTCTAAATGTATAATAATATTGAATTTCATTTTCCCTCAAGAGATTGAGGGATCTCATGAATGCAAGTGCAACACGTCAGGTTGCCACATAGTTAGTTTATACTTTAAATTTTATGTTCTGTTTTAGGTAACTTTAAAATATAAAATTTTCTCAAAAGAAATTGTGAAAAAGTCTGATAAAGTTACAGCATGCTGATTTATGATTTTTACGTGTTTATCTGTTTAGTTTAAGATCTTCAGGTAGACACATAAATACTTCCTTAAATTGCTTAAGTTTTTTTTGTGGATAGTTTGAATTTTAATGAAAAAAACAAAGTAAATTAAAAAAATTAAGATAAAAATTTTAAAATTTATAATGTTGTATAATAGATATTTATTACTTAATGCAGGATATGTTCTGAACATATATGAAGGGGCATAGGGGTGGGGACAATGTTAGTCCACTCTTTGTGATATTTGAGGTGACTGTTAATGTGAGAGACATATTAACAATTTGTAATCTTGGATAGAGACAAAAATAACGGTAGCCTTTGAAAAACACAGTTGAAGATAGGTATAAAGGAGAGAGGGGGGGGGGCAGTGAAAGTCCCATGTGTGTAAGATAAAGAAATATTAATAAGTAGCCTGTGACTATCATTGTTTTTTCCACTGATCATTCACCCACAAGAAAAATGACACAACTCTAAAAAATTCATTTGCACTAATAGGTCTGACTTACGTGCATGTGTAGCTATCCAGAAAACTATTAGATTACGCTATATGTCATTTTGCCACCACAAAAGGGAGGATAAATTTATTCAATCTCCCCTATTTCTTCTACATCTTGATTCTTAAGGGTTTTATGTATGTTTTTACTACTGCATGCAGCGCTAAGTACTATCGTTTAATGTTATAGTACAAAAAATGATAAATCTTCTTTTGCCTCTCTAGTGAAATAAAATATTTTTGAGTTGTGTCACTTATCTTGCAGGAGGAGAAATATATAAAATATTGAAATGATTTATGCTTGAAATTTTTTTTTCTCTTAAAAGTGACATTTGTATAATGTACCGTATATAGGTTAAATGAAAAACTGATCAGACAAAGTGATTTTAGTGTAAAATTGAATATAGGTGATCATTATCAATCATAGATTTTAATAACATTAAGCAATTGGTAACAATAACCATGGTCGTATTAAGTGGTGTCTGTATGGCTACTGTATAAGTACACTAACCTAACATGTGAGCTTTCTTAATGCTTAAAATTTAAGCATTTTGTTTTCTTTTCAGATGCGCTACACAAGAAAGGTTTCTGTTTGGCCAGTAGGACTAGTAGGAGGTCTGATGGTTGAGCGTCCTCTGGTGAAAAACGGTAAAGTTGTTGGATGGAATACAGTATGGAAAGCCAATAGACCTTTTCCGATTGATATGGCTGGATTTGCTGTGAATCTCACATTATTGCTGCAACATCCAGAAGCGGGCTTCAGTCTTTCAGTACCTCGGGGATATCAGGAAAGCAAATTGTTAAAAGAACTAGTCACTGTAGATGAATTGGAGCCGAAAGCTAATAATTGTACTAAAGTGAGTAAATGTTGCAACTACATAAATCATTATTATTAACACTTTCCAGCATAGTTTAAAAGTGTTTGACATCAATTTGTTTGACTGTCTGCCATCTGTCATAATTAACTCTCATAAATATGCTCGGGTTGCCATGTAATTTTTAGGTGTGTTCATAATTATATAAATACGTAGCACCTATAGTTGTCGTCTGGTCTGTCCATCTGTCTGCATATAACAGTGCAAAAACTACCAAACTGAGTGGTTTGAAATTCAATATATATAATCATTACAGAATTTTGTCGAGTCATTTCAAATTTTATGAAATTTGAATCAAAACTTAAAAAGATATTAATAAAAGTTTTCTTCATTCTATTAAAACCTATCTTACGTAATTAATTCAGTGATATCCTATGATAGCTAATGATTCTAGGTTGCCATGGTGATTATATCATATTTAAGATTGAGTCACATTATTCTCATATTACTGAATTTAGAAACCGAATATGTATGCTAAAATTGTTTAATTATAGCAATCCTATAATCTACTAACAATTTTTTTGATAGATGTTTTTGAGGAAATAGATATTAAATGGAAAAAGTCTAAATATGGATTTCAAGTTCTGAAATTTTCAAAGCTAGGCTAAGTTTCCCATTGGAATTTTCAGTAAATGTCAACAAAAGATAAAATGTTGCCAACTTAAAATGTACTTATTTTATTATGGAAATGAATCATATAATAACAGAAGATATAATTTATTTTTCCAGTGGAATAATAACGATGATTTTTTGCTCATAGTATAATTTTAATGTAACAGAATCATAATTAACTATTTGGAAAAGTGTATTGAAACTTAATTTCATAAAATAAAATTAATATCTATAATATAAAAATCTGCACATAAAATAAATTTTGTATTCATAAAAGTACAACAACTATTGCACCAAGATCTGAATATTTATAAAACTAGTTATAGTATGAACGCACCTCATTTGTCACATTTGATGTAAAATTTCCAACTTGTTATAATTTGTTGAGGTATACTATATCATGTTCACTATTGAAAATAAAATGTGTAGCATTTACTAAAATAAGTATAGGTTGCTAACCAGCATACATTTTAAAACATTAAAATTAATTTAAAAATACCCGACATTTCCACTTTATTTTCAAAGCCATCTTCTAGAGTAACCAGTGACTTTTTAAGTGAATCAGATACCCCAGAAGATGGAAGGTCGATTGGGCTACCCCAGAAGGTGTCTTTGAAGATAAAATCGAAACGGCAGGGTATTTTTAAATGTATTTTAATATTTTAATATCAATTTTAGCTAAATGTATGCTGGTTAGCAACCTGTATTTATTTTAGTATCAATCTTACAGTGCAAGTCTAATTTGATATGTGTTGAATTTATAGTTTGTTTACAAGGACACATAAAATAATTTCGTTACATTATGGTCAATAGGAAAAAGTAGTTTATGGTAAATTTTAACAATGTTGTGATACTACAAACATAATAAATGAAATTGATATGCCTGATTTAGCTGGATTACAGCTTGCTTTCAATAAAGCAGTGTTTCCCAAATTTTTACGCCTTTATTATTCCTTGGAGAAATAGTGTTCTTGGCATACTTTCTCTATTTTTCTGTATGTAAAAATCATGATTAGAAAAATGATAGCAATTAAACAACGAATGGATGTAAATAAATATAACTTTTATTCTATATATAACACAAACTCTACAAGTAAAAAAAATCCCCCCCCCCCCCTTGCATATTTCTAGTATATTTAATATTATTTTTCTAAAATAGTCTTCAACATTTAGTGTGGTTTAGAATATTTTTCAGAAACAGCCAATGAGGTGAAAAATCTTTTTCACTGACTCAATTAGCTGTCTTGCTTTTTATACTGGTTGTGAACACAGACTCATTGTATACCCTCTAGAACAGCCATACTCAACCTGCGGCCTGGCGACCTTTTATGTGCGGCCCCAGACACATAATCATTAATCCCTATTTATAAAATTGAGATGAGTATAAAAAGTTTTTAATATTTTCACTGCTTTTTTATATATTTTCATGGGAAGACAAATTCCTGTTATTTATAACTTACTAATTTAAAATTACCTTAAAATATCTTAAATGACGTTTCCTTAGTCAAAGTTCTTTTTACATGTAGTTTTACTTGTGGTACAGTAGTCTATACATTTCTTAATCCTGAACACTAAGCAAACATTATTCCAAATTAATTTAATTTGCAGTACATATTTCTACATTTAAAAGAAAAAGGTTTTGCATTGAGAAAAAAATGATTTATTAGTGATTTATTATCCCTTGATTTTTTTTATTTTTTTTTGAGAATTTGGAATTGCTGCATTGTTATATTGTTACATTTTATACTTATCATATAGCTAATAAGGCTTATTATGGTTAAATATTGGTTGCAGAAAAAATAAATTGTCAGCAAAACGTTTTATACCACTATTTCAAAAGAACAAACTTCACGGCATTTTTAATAGAAATCTATATATTTTTACATTAATTACAAGTGTGTTGCGGCCCGCGAGAAAAAAAAGGTTGAGTACGACTGCTCTAGAAGCTTTTCATATATCCCCAACGTGTACATATTCTACACTTTGGGAAACCCTGCTATAGAGTACAGATTACGTAGCATTTATAGTTCAATTACAGGGATGCACAAAATAATTCCATTACATTATGATCTATGAGGAAAAATTGTTTGCAGAATGTTTTGCAGAATTTTATTGCAAGAAAAAATGAAATTTCTGAACAATATTCTGATAGTGTTGGAAAGTGTATCATAATCTATGCCTGATGCTTAAATTTTCATTCTTTTTTTTTTTAATTTCTGGTATGTATCCAATTTGCACCAGCATTTCTAGGAACACTTTTGAACTATTTACATCTACCACATATGTTTTGTTCACCAGTGCCCCCCATCCATCAACTTGGAACTAAATTGCAAAAAAAAAAAAAAAAAAAAAAAAAAAGAAATTGAAGTAAAAAGACAAAACTTATCAAAAGCTTGCTTTGTTACTGTCTTGACATTTTGCAACAATGGTCTTTATCAAATAAAACTTGTTTTGACTTCAGTAACTTAAGAAGTTTATTTTATAACCCATCTTCTGAAACAAATAAATTGCTGTGGCCGAAAAACAAAACGGTGGATTACTTTATAAGTTTGACCAACAGATGGTATTATTATTGCCAACTATAGACAATTAACGAGATTTTTGTCTGAAGTTAATTAGATTAAATGCATGTACTCTCTTTTCCCTACTACATTCCTAAAATTTTTTGTGGTGGATTGAAGTAAATTTTGTTGCAGTCGCTGGAACCAGAAGATTGTGAAATCTTGTTCCAACATTTGGAGCTTTGGCTGAACCATAGTTCTAAATGATGCGATGAGGTTTCCCAGTCTTGTGTTTCCGGCTACTGCAGCAACAAAATTTGGTTCAACACACCATAAAATTTTTAGTAGCATACATACCTTGTAAAATAGTTATCTTATCATGTATAAAAATATAATAAATTATAACAACCTTGTAATAATATATTTCTTTTAAATGATGAAAGTACCGTGCAATTATAGAATATTCTCATTTGTTTTTGAAAATGGCTTGTAGTGAGCTGAAACATGTCAATCTATACTAATAAAAGAAAGTTTCGCTCTGTGTGTGTGTCTGTTGGCGATGGCTAGGAAAATCTAGCCCACCTAGAAGGCTGGAAATTTAGGTGTGGATAGTCCAAGGTCTGGCCATGTGCACCTGAGCCTCAGAATTTTAATATTTTGATAATTAGCCTAGATATTAATTAGATTCTCATTAACCATCGCTTCTAAAATATCATCTTTTAAATCAAAATGTTGAAAGAAACAGACAGGCGCATTGGATTTGCAACCGGAAATGAAGAATTTGAAATTATTTAACTAATTAGCGAATTTTAAGAAAACTAATTGAGATATCAAATTGAAAATTTCTGAGCATATGTAAAAAAATATTCTGTATCTGACTATGGGATTTTTGAAAAATTCGGTTGGTAATTTTTTTTAATTTATGCAAAAAAACTGCCAAAAATCTGCCGGTGCCAGTGAAAACGATCCGAGAAATTTTCAGACATGGGATCGGCTTTCATTAAAAACTGAACTACAAAGAGATCTGTTTCTCTGGCCGATCCCTCTCATTTAGTTTGCGAAAATGAAAGGAAATAATTGCCAAATTTTACTAATGAACAAATATTTAGGTAACTAATTAAGATATAGATTTGAAATTGAGGTCTGGAAGGTGTGTCATCTGCCGGCTATTTTAGTGTAGCGTCTTCGTTATGTTCTAATTATCAGAAAAATGCAATTCTTTTTTTAATGATTGCTTTAATGTACATGACGGTGGTTCTCTTGAACAAATTATTCATTATATTTGCAGGTATGGGGAGGGAGGGGTTTAACGCCTTTCTCTGAGATTGTAATTATCTCGGGCCCGGGCAACGCCGGGCGGGTTAGCTAGTAATCTAATAAAAGTTATTTTACTGTATATTATGTTGTTAATTTGCACCTTTTAGCATTTAAAAGAAATATATTATCGTGTACAGTATTTTTTTTTTTTTTTTTTTTTTACGGACACATAAAAAATTTAATATATGATCATTATTTATGTGTGAAAATGAGTGATATTGGCAACAATGTGATTAAAAATTAATGTGGACAACAATAAAGGGTTGCCACAAACAACTCTTATGTTACAGCAAACCACTCTTGCTAAATTATGCTAATTGGCTCGCAGTAAGTGTATATCAGTGTAATAAGTTAAAGAAATCACAATCACTTATAAAGTTTATTATTTTCTTTAAAAAATACTTGTTTTAATTGACACAATTTTTCTGTTCATAGGTTTTAGTGTGGCACACAAGGACTGAATATCCAAAGCTTAAACAAGAAAGAAAACTTACCATTCCTTCAAACTTTGGTATAGAAGTTTGACTGTGAAACAATTCAAAAATTTATTAAATGTTTATTGATGCCAATTTTATCATTTATGTACAGAATTATTATTGTTCGTAAAATAAATAATTAAATTATTTATTTTTAACTCTATTATTAGCCTCATTGTTACAAAATTTTTTCAAAGTTGTTGTGTTTTAATTAAATGATGTTATACAGAAAATTACAAAGTTTAAAATATATTTTTCATATAAAAATTAACAAGTTTCAGATACACTGCATATAAAAAATGTCAAACTGTTTAAGCAGTTTTCTATCATTAGTAGTGTCATAGATTCTTTGTAACTATGGAGTTTCCTTTTCTATCAGTCAGTGGTGCGACTGGTGACTATTTTGACTATCAGTATTTCTAAACAATAATTTTTATGTAGATTTCTCTTGCACATGCTATAGAAATATCTCATAAGGATTTTTTATCTAAAAATAGTAGTAGTCCAAATAGCCATTAGTGGCACTTCTGCTTCGTATAACTTGGTAAGTTTATGTATAATATTATTCGCTTTTTAGATATGCAGTAGAACTGCATGAATAAGAACTAATCATGACCGTTACCTGTTCAGATTAGCAAAATTTCTGATTATCCGAAATTCCACTATATTTTAATTTCTGGCATATAATCCACAGATCGAACGAGCATGTTTAGAATCAGAAATTTTATTTAATAAAATGTCTCGTTCTAAAAAATATTGAAAATATTTTAATAATATTATTATAACCCCTTATAATTTGGTAGTTTTCTGTATAACTCTGCTCATGTTTTAGATATACAGTAGAACTTCAAGAATAAGAACTGATCATGACCGTTACCTGTTCAGATTAGCAAAATTTCTGATTATCCGAAATTCCACTATATTTTAATTTCTGGCATGTAATCCACAGATCGAACGAGATGGTTTAGAATCAGAAATTTTATTTAATAAAATGTCTCGTTCTAAACAATATTGAAAATATTTTAATAATGTTATTATAACCCCTTATAGTTTGGTAGTTTTCTGTATAACTCTGTTTACGTTTTAGATATTCAGTAGAACCCCATGAATCCGAATTAATTGAGACTTATCTGTTCGGATTAGCAAAATTTTAAATTATCCAAAATTCTGATATATTGTAATTTCTGACATATCAAACAAGCATGTCCAAAATGAGAAATCTTATTTAATAAAATGTCTAGGTCTAAACAATATTGAAAATATTTGAATAATATTGCTTTTTTTTTTTTTTTTTTTTTTTTTTTTTTTTTTTTTTTAAATAGTTGGTAGAATCACATTTCAAATTTATTTCTAGAATCATTATTCACTGCATGAAATTGTTAAGTGGCTATTTAGTATTTAAATTTACAAAACCATGAAGTAATGCTTTGTGAATACTGTATAAGTTTAGGAATACTCATTATATTTTAATAGCATAAAATATTGAAATGTTTTTTTCTGGTATTTTATCTGAAAAAATTTCTCCCAAATGAAGCATTAAAATTTAGGGAGAGCATGGCATACACAGAAAAATATATTTGTGGTTTAATTGGTGTAATAAAGAAAACATTTTTGTCATTAACATAGGAACGTGGACAAGAGGGGATAAATGAGAAAATTTGTAAGCTTGGATGTAGAAAGGGATTTTTTTCCCTCCAAGAAATTGAAAAAGTCTGTTGGAATATTAAAGGGAAGTTCTACTTTGGCCTAAAATTCATGTGACTTTTACAATTTTTTTTTTCAGACCACTCTTTAAAAGTGGCTAACACTTTTGGACTTTTTGCATTATACTTATTTACATTTCACTGACATATTTAAATTTTTGTGTAGCACCTGAAAGAAATTAGGTTGCCAAATTATGAAAGAGCATTAAATATTTATGGACTTTATTCTAGCATTTAGTTTTTTCAGTTTATTTTTAACAAAATGGTGGTCATTTGAACAAAAAAAAATCCCTGACGGCTCGGCCTACAGGCACAGGTAGATTTCGAAGACGCAGACCGTGGGGCGCCTGTTTGTCGGGAATTGCGGAAGAAATGACCTTTTTGCGATGATGCTGCAGTTGGAACCGTCTACTTCGAAACCAAACTTGTTTGCAGGCGGAGCCAGCAAGGTTTTTTTTTTTTGGCTGTAAGAGTTGGTCCTATAAAAAACATGTCAATATAAAAGTTTTAGATAATATTAAGAGGATTTATAATAAATTTAAGCGGATTTGAAATCTTGGGAATTGACGAAGTTATGATTTTTTTTTCTTCTAAAACCCCCCAACCCCCCTTAAGGCAATTTTTAATTATATCAAAAATCTGTCATACATAAATTTTCGGCCCTGTTCCTAGAAGTAATAATAACTTTAAACGGATTCGATACATATCATAATTAAGAAATTATGGGTTTTTTTCTGTTTTCACAAAAAGTCCCCCCCCCCCCCATTGGTTCGATTTTGCCCATTAACGAACTTGACCGAGATTTTATGCCCCTTGATTTTATGTATCAGTTTCGAAAAGATGCGGGAGTTGGAATCGCCTACTTCGAAAAATAACTTGTTTGCAGGCGGAGCCGGCAGGGATTTTTTTGTTTTTAATTTTTTTTGCTATAACGGTTGGTCCTATAAAAAACTTGTCAATATAAAAGTTTTAGATAATATTAAGAGGATTTATAATAAATTTAAGCGGATTTGAAATCTTGGGAATTGACGAAGTTATGAATTTTTTTCTTCTAAAACCCCCTTTCCCTCCCCCCCTTAAGGCAATTTTTAATTATATCAAAAATCTGTCATACATAAGTTTTTGGCCCTGTTCCTAGAAGTAATAATAACTTTAAACGGATTCGATACGTATCATAATTAAGAAATTATGGTGTTTTTTTCTGTTTTCACAAAAAGCCCCCCTATCCCCCTCCCACTTGGTTCGATTTTGCCCATTAATGAACTTGACCGAGATTTTATGCCCCTTGATTTTATGTATCAGTTTTGAAAAGAGGCGGGAGTTGGAACCGCCTACTTGGAAAAATAACTTGTTTGCAGGCGGAGCCGGCAGGGATTTTTTTGTTTTTAATTTGTTTTTGCTATAACGGTTGGTCCTATTATAAAAAACTTGTCAATATAAAAGTTTTAGATAGTACTAAGAGGATTAATAATAAATTTACGCAGATTTGATATATTGTGAATTGACGAAGCTATGATTTTTTTTCTTCTAAACCCCCCCCCCCCCCCCCCACCGTTGGGGCCATTTTTAATTATATCAAAAATCTGTCATACATAAATTTTCGGCCCTTTTCCTAGAAGTAATAACTTTAAACGGATTCGATACGTATAATAATAAAGAAATTATGAGGGTTTTTCTGTTTTCACAAAAGCCCCCCATTTCTCCCTCTTTGGTTCGATTTTGCCCATTAACGAACTTGACCGAGATTTTATGACCCTTGATTTTATGTATCAGTTTGGAAGAGATTTATGCAGAATTTTTCCAGTTATCGTGGTCAGAAAAAAGTGACATAGATAGATAGATAGATAGACAGATAGATAGATAGATATATAAACTTTTGAACTGGGGGTGGTTTTGGGTTCTGGGAGTCATGATCGGCGTAGATCTGCAAAAATTTTTCAAAATTTCCAACTTAGGTGAGAATGTAATAGGTAGTATTTCTTACGAAATCTACCTAAAAAGCATAGATTAATTATTGATTTGCATTAATTCATAATTAAACAATGAAAATTATACTTTTTGGTAGTATAAGCTCCAGAAAACAGATTACATTTCTTTGAAATAAAAAATGAAGAAAATTGATCGAATAGTTTACTTGAGAAAAATGATCATTCAATTTGAAAACAGGGTTTTTTGAGAAAAACAGGATTAAAGTTTTACAAGTGTATGTTCAATGAGCAAAAAATATTGTGAGGAATTTGAATATCACAAAACCTCTTTAGGGTGCCAATTGCACATTTGAATTATGCAAAAGAAACAAAAAAAAAATCGAAAATTTTGACCCAAAGAAGTAGAACTTCCCTTTAAGAAAGCAGGGGGAAAAAAAGAAGTACACTGTAGTACTTAAAATGTATTATTAACACAAAGTATTGCATCAAGTGATTAAAAATAAAATTTGTGTATGCTTTATATATCATATTTATGGCTTTATTCAAAATCTCCATAAGCAATCATAATCATAAAACAATGATAAACTAGTCGTTGGGAGGCCACTGTAATACTTACCCATCAAAGATATGCATAATATTAAATATGAAAATAAAACGTGTGTAAACTATTTATAAAATGCATTGCAATTCGAATAAAATCGTGGCTTGATGATGTCATAAACTTTAAAGGCTCTATTACTGAATTGTGTAAAAGAAACATCTTTGAATTGCAATTCAATGAAATACAGGGTCACGAAAAATCGAAGAGTGTGGAAAATAGGATTCCAAATATCTCGGCAACAAATTATTCGATAGACTTCTTTCTTTATGCAAAATTTATGTTTTCTTATTGTCTTTTATATTCATTCCTTAAAATAAACAATTTCGAAAATTTTTATATACCTTTTATCAGAACAAATATTTCGAGAGTCCGAAAAAAAAAAAGTTCCAGATAATCGAAGTTACTGAAATTCAATAAGTTTCTTCCCATTATTACATACTATAAGTACATACCAAATTTCAAGTCTCTATTTCAATTTGTTCAGGAGATAGAGCGTTTACAGACACACAGACAGACGGCAAACATTTTTTTTTTCTAAAAATGTTTTTTGGAATCTCCAGTGTCTGAAACTTGCAAATCCGTCAATTTTTTTAAAATTTTTAAAACGATTGCAAGACTTACCCTATACTATGTATGATGGGTAAGTATAATGAATGGTCCATATATATATATATATATTAGGGCAGCATTTCTTAAACTGTGTGATCTTGCGGACCCCCCCCCCCCCCCTTTGATGTGATATGCAGTTTGGGGACCCCCAATAATATTTTTTGTATTGTAAGATAAGAAATTATTTTAACGAAAACACCTTACTTATTTTTCATTACACATATTCTATATTTAGTTAACGGTGTTAGAAAAATCAGCAACATTAATACAAGAAAAATAGTTATAGAAATATATACAAAAAACTAATAACAAGAAAAATAATTGTAATTTACATTTTAAGACAGTTAAAATATACATAGTACTATTTCCTACGAGAAGTATGCTGCTGATTTTTTGCTACTGGTTGTGTAGCATCTCGTTCAATGTTTAAGAAAGATTGGTTCAACATGCAGTCGAGTTCTACAGTTGTTCTTGATAATTTTCCTGTATGAAACTGTTTAAACATGTGAATAGTGTTGCACTTGTTGTGTAAGTTGGAAGGGATTTGCAAAACAAAAAATTGTCACATATCTTACCACCAAATTCATAATGAAACAAAACTCTCAAATTTACAGTATTAGAAATGTCTAAACGCTCATCTAATTGCAATGCGTAATAAGGACTTATAATTTACATGTTGAATCAATCGGTTCTTAATATTTTCACACATATTCCACCTATGGAGCATTGAAAAGTCTCCCCCGAAGTATTTGGAGTTTTATGCTTATTAATGATCTAGACTAGAAGTTCTAGTCTTGCAAATCCCTCCTCTTCCGGAGATTCAGAAATTTCTCTTGAAGAAAAAAAAAAATCTAAATTCAACATTGGGCTTGAGGACCCCCAGGGGTCCGCGGACCACAGTTTAAGAAACGCTGTTTTAGGGCATTGTTCTGAAAAATAATAACTACAGCAATATGTACATATATATTTTAGAATTTTAAACATATATAATTAATTAATAAACAGACATACATACATACATTCAATAAAATAATCCAACATGGAGTGAAAAATTAGCCAGAGCCAGGAATCGAACCTGGGTACACAGCGTTCTGGGCTGTTGCTCTAACCACTGAACTACTCCGGCCGACCCCTGAGTCTGCAATTTCCCACTAATAAACCATGTTGGAAAGAAGGTCATCAGCCATCTACCAGACAGCCAAGACGACCAGACAACGGTGAATAGATTTTACTATTCCACCGATCTACGAATATATATTAAATTACACACATATTTAACGTTATTATATATGTTTAAAATTACGATGACTGCAGACGTTAAATATGTGTGTAATTTAATATATATTCGTAGATCGGTGGAATAGTAAAATCTATTCACCGTTGTCCGGTCGTCTTGGCTGTCTGGTAGATGGCTGATGACCTTCTTTCCAACATGGTTTATTAGTGGGAAATTGCAGACTCAGGGGTCGGCCGGAGTAGTTCAGTGGTTAGAGCAACAGCCCGGAACGCTGTGTACCCAGGTTCGATTCCTGGCTCTGGCTAATTTTTCACTCCATGTTGGATTATTGTATTGAATGTATGTATGTATGTCTGTTTATTAATTAATTATATATGTTTAAAATTACGATGACTGCAGACGTTAAATATGTGTGTAATTTAATATATATTTTAGAAGTTAATGTGCTTTAGCTTCAGAAAGAAGTATATTTCTTCAGAAAGAGGTACTATGTTTTTTTAGTTAGAATATATATTTTTTTATTTGAAGTTAGAAAACCACACGAAAAAACATGGTAATGTAATAATAATATTGACTCCATCTTCGACAGAGGTACTACCCAAGATACATCCAAAACCAAATAAGTTACGTAAACATAGGTTACTCGCTTATTTTATTTATTTATTTATTTTTTTTTTAAAAGGAGAATCTTCTCAAATTCAAATTGCTTCAATAATTACGTTTTTATTTATAAATTTTAATATTGTGTTATACAGCAACAGTATGTTTTAGGGAAAACACTATTTTATAGACATCATTCAATCAATTTTACTAGTTTTTGAGATAATTGCATGTCTTTATTTCATTCTGTTTGATTACATTAACAGCTTTTTTTTTTTTTCCCCGCAAGTTTTATGAGCTTCTGATGGAATAAAATCATAAAGTATTTAATTTTCAACCAGAAATCGGTGAATCTTCGATTTAAATTCTTTTGAAAATGTGTTTGCGATTTTAACTTTTTAAATTTTACCATGTTACATACAGGCAGCTCAGATTTATTGAATTTTCACAAGTAATATTGTTTTTTTTTTTTTTACACTTTCCAACATAGTAGAAAAGTTTTTATGAATGCAGTTTGTCTATCTGTGTTTTAACTCATGTAGGCATTTTTCCTGTATTGTCATGGTGTAATGTTAAAGGGAATTCTCAGGGCAGAAACTAGGGGAGGCATTTCAAATCCTTAGTTAATTTTAAAAAATTTCCTGAATTTTTCCTGCAAGTTTTAAATTTTCCTGATTTTTACTCAGGAATGGTAAATTTTCCTGACTTTTCCTACTTTTCTAGGTGAATAGATGATACCCTGTTTAAGTAAAAAATGTCCTTAAATGAACTGAACGTTTTTAAAATTCAACAATAATTAAATGATGACAATTATAGACATTATTCTTGCAGGAGATTAATATATAAAGTCGCGTACTTTTTTAATGTGCTTCCTTATTTTGTTTGCAAATACAGCAGATGCTATTTACTGCGATCATGGTGACGGCTATTCAAATTTCATAAAATCTGGTAGCTAGCAAAAATTTTTAGTCGCCAGCAAAAAATATTTCTTTATCCCCCTTCATTGAATTTCAAAAAGCACAAAAGTTTATGAATTGATAAAAAATAATAACAACCATAGTTTAGAATAATTAGTTACGTAGCTTAGAATAGTACATGATTTAGTTTTATAGATTTACTTCAAATGAATTACTTATTATCACTTATTGTTATTATTCTTTAAAATGAATGTGATAGATTAATCAATTTCAACTCTGAACACAAAAATCTGACTTGAAACTAAATAAAAAACTTGAGCATTTTTTGCATCGTTTCCAATTTTAGATGTCATAGAGGCAGGATTGACACTATTTCTGACTATTTTATTGAAACCCACGCCCTTCTCCCCACATTCTAATAACATGACATGTTAGCTAAGTGCATGTCATCGCATATGCAGAGTGGCAAAGAAGAGAATTTTCTGTGCATAAGGTGGAAAATGCCTTTTAAACTTTGTTCATCCATTAAAAATATGAGAGAAGGGGAATATCACTCCTTGCAACTCACGAGTAAGGATGGGGGAAAGAAAAATGGCTTTTGTGCTCATTTCTTAGGTTAATTTTTGTACCAAAAAGCAACCAGATCAAATAACTTGGTCGCCAGTGGCGACTGCATTTGTCAATCACTGATCATGGTTATTGTTATCATTCATTAATGCTTCTAAATCAGCCAGGATAATTAATTCTACACTAACATCAATCATCTTTTTCAGAAGATGAATTTCTGAAAAGTGAGTAATTGAAAGTGAAATTCTGTTATAAAGTCCATTAAAAGCAGTACTTCGTAGAAGGAAAGAATATAGCAGTCTAGGATTGGATAAGACCAGGATGGCAGTCAATAACAACATTTCTGTAGCTGCAAAGTTCATAGAAACTGAACATTGCCAAAAAGTTTGTAAAAAAATACAAAATAATGGAAATGAAGATGATGAATTTATTGAAAAAACATTTACAAATGCAGAAATCAGTGGCTAGTTCACAAAATTTCTTGGACAATTTTCAAACATACAATTTATTAATGATCTTTAAAGGAAGAATTGTAAACAAACAAAAACTACTAATTTCTTCCAATAATTGTTTTCTACTTTTCTTTAAAAAAAAGTCAATTTCTTCAAAAGAAAAATAGCATTTTCTTAACAATAGTAGATATTATTATTAAATATTTTCCTAATCACTTATTGTTATCAATCTGATATTGTTATTTGTGGTCCAGGGGGTGATTGTTGCAATGCCCTTTGCAAGATTTTTTGAGCAGTATTACAGTTTGAGGCTGCAGAGCCATCTATCAGCCATATTTAGAACCAAAATAAAGAAATGTGGTAAAGAAGTTCCCAAGAATAACTCTAGTTTAGTAGCACAATAGCAGTGAACATTTACTTGTTATGGATTTAAAAAAGAACGTTCAGTCATTTTAAGACACTGTGTATATTAGCTAAAATATTTCTTAGTTAAATTTCAAATTATGTAAAAACAGCACCAAGTAACATTTAAATCATACATTAATAGCGCACGTTTTTTAGACCACACAATTTGCAACATACAATACCAGCAAAGAAAGAATTTATTTATGCTTAATCAGAAATATTTTAAATGTAAATCTGTAAAGAGATTGACTAGGTTTAAAATACAGTACACTCAAACATCTGCACAGTCTGGATCCAGGTATTTTGCAGATTTTTTATCATTGCTTTATTTGTATTTTTATGTAATAACTATGTTATAAATATTAACAAAAACCAATATATCCAATGGAAATACAAATAATCCATTAAAAAACTATTTAGTGAATAATTTGGATAGATTTACTATTATAAATTATTACTTAACCATGTTAAATATTTGGTCAATAGTATTTTAAGAGTGTACATTTTATACGAGTTGTAGTTTTCAAACTGGACGAAAAATGTCCAGGCCAGGATCTCTTGGCTGAAGCTGCCATGCTCTACTAACTGAGCTATCCCGGTCGAATCTGGAGGGCATAATTCATCCAGTTAACCTTATTGATTATAGCATCTGTCTGATATTTGAATCAGTTAAACAGAATAGATCGCAGGTCATGGAAACTCCAGTAAGCACTGGAACGTTATTACACAAGATTAATTTTAACACAATTATTCAAATTGGTAAAGAAATCATACGAGTTGTAATTTTCCAACTGGACGAAAAATGTCCGGGCCAGGATTTGAATCTGGGAGCTAATCCAGTGCTTACTGCAGTTTCCATTATTTGCAATTTATTCTGTTGAGCTGATTCAAACATCAGACCAGATGCTATGATCGATAAGGTTAACCGGATGAATTATGCCCTCCAGATTCAACCAGGATAGCTCAGTTGGTACAGCATAGCAGCTTCAGCCAAGAGATCCCAGGTTCAAATCCTGGCCCGGACATTTTTCGTCCAGTTGGAAAATTACAACTCGTATGATTTCTTTACCAATTTGAATAATTGTGTTAAAATTAATCATACATTTTATGTTTTGAAATTTTTCTTTGTAATCTGTGAACTGTCAGCAGTTTTTGTTTAGCCCCAAATGTTTGTGAGATTAGAAAATTCAAACAAATATTAATTTATCTCAATGTCATGAACGTCATAAAAGTTAAGTTCTTTTGATTCAGCATTTGCTGAGTACTCCAAAGACTACATTTACCACTTGTAATTTCTTCATATGTGAGATGCTGAGTGACTGGTTGCTTCATTAGTTCATGGTCCACTGAGCTCCATATGTAACAGGAGTCTTCCTATTCTCCAACAAGATTTCCAGCAGTCAGTGCAGAAGAGGATACAGTGACAATAATTTTAGTTTGCATTCATGGCAAAACATGCTGTTTATCGCATTCCCTTACATGATTAGATAATCATTTATTAATTAGATAAGCATAGCTTATTGAGAAAAGCATAAATTATGGTAATAGTAAATGAGAACACTAATATCTAACACTGACAATGCGGACTATTTTTTCCTTTTGCCTAGCATGCTTCATTTGCCTTGCAAGCTTCTGACTGCCTTCTCAGACCTCCTGTTATATATATAGCTCAGTGTTTATGACATCCAGCTTAGAATTAACCAATCAAATGTGGCCATCTTTATATTTCTGCTGAATCTTAACTGAAAATTTTATTGTTTACATCGAGAATGATATGTAGATTTTAGGGAGATGATTGTATATGAAATTATTGATATGAAATGTAAGAATTCATTCTATAAATATTTTTTGTATTTCAATATTGATCAATTACCAGAAGAAATACATTTCAACGTGATTTTTTAAAAATGATCACTAAAAAATACACAATCTAATTTTACATAAACTGGGATACGTATAACTTTTATTTACTTGATTTACAAACCTTACTATGTAATGAGCATCATTAACAAAACAAAATGTTATATTTATTTACTATTTCTATAATAATAAGCCCAAGGATCATAGTCGCCTGGTTTACGTTCTTTTCCAAACAACATGCTTTTGTCTCGAAAATCTGACTGTCTTCTTATCTCTTGCTCATCAAGCAATTGCCCCATATAAAAGACGGAAAGTGGAACTACAAGAACTATATATTTCTTCCACAGATGCCACTGTATTCCCATTTTAATATAATCTGTAAAACAAAAAAACAATATATATATATATATATAGTTTTTTTTTACAAATTAAAATTATTTGCCAAGACAAATTTAATTGAACAATAAAAAAATTTAAGGTACTAGTTTACTTTCCTATAAACGATTTACACTAATCAAAATATATCAACAAAAAAATGTATTTTTATGCTAATAATGCATAGGTGTGACTCGCATTTACTTGGTGTCATTGATCTAATGGATCAGGCATCAGTACAAATCATCACCTCATTGAGTTCACAGCTGAAATTCCAGAATTATATAGAACTTGATTAGCATATTAAAAAAAAACTGGTCTGCCAAGCAGGGATGCGCTATATTGCATCATTTAAGAGCCTACGCTAGTCACACGAGAAACGCTCAAGCTAATGTTAAGTCTATGGGAAGGTTCTTGGCAGATTTCTCGCTCGCATTTTAATATTTTTAAATGATGTATTTTGCATAGAATAGCTGAGGTCAATCTCTATCGTTGTTAGTTTTTACTTTTTTGATTTTGGTTACAGTTTTTTTATAAACGGACATTTTCAATTTTGGAACCGGTTCTAAAAGTGAAAGTACTCTTATATAAAAAAACTGGAACCAAAATCGAAAAAGTAAAAACTAACAAGGATAGAGATCGACCTCAGCTATCCTATGCAAAAAACACCATTTAAAAATATTAAAATACGAGCGAGAAATCTGCCAAGAACCTTCCCATAGACTTAACATTAGCTAGTGCGTTTTTTTGCATGACTGATGTAGGCTCTTAAGCAAAAGATTGGAGAAGGGATGCATTAATATAGTTTTAGGGGTCCTTCAGGATGCATAATTATTTTGTTGAAAGATCGCAAAAGAAGTATATGTTGCATAAAATACATTAAACTGTCTAATTTCTAAAAGAGGGCCCCCTTTTGTAAAAAAAGACTTGATTTTTTAGAAGTGTCTAGGTCCCAGGGACCCTGTATTTCAAAACCATAAGAAACCTCAATAGTGAACTACCTATCAACCACTAAAATTGGGTCTACAGATGGTTTCTACCAAGATACGACTGTTCCATTTTAACATGCTAATCGAGTTCTATATAATACTGGAATTTCAGCCATGAACTGGAGGGGGTGTGATCTAGGATCTATCCAGACTTTTCTTTCAGGGTGCTGTTTTTGTGAAATTGTAAACAATTTCTTATACTTGTGAAAAATTAGTCATAATTTTATGAATTTTAAATTAACATTATGTTCAGGGTTTTCTTTATCTATTTTTAACAAGATCCTTTACGTATAAAAAAGCTAGGTTGGCGACTTTAGCTGTTTTGTGACAGGTCAGATTTCTTTTAACCACGCGCTGGGATAAAATCTACCCCAGCTCACAGTTATTACTTAAAAATGTGCAAAAATCGTTCATGATCATTCTAAGATTTATAGTAACTTTCAAGCTGAAAGATATCAAGATGTGGCCAAAAAGAATTACCTCCGGTTGTGGATTTTTCATTCTTTTGTTATAAAAATGTCACATGGGAGGAAATTTACCCCACGCGTGTTATAACGTAACCCATAATGATAGGAAAATGTTTATGCAATGCAAATAATAATTGTTCTTTTAAATGTTAACAACTCTTGCACATAAAATTTCTATATATCAGTTTTATTATTTTTTATTTTCATGGCTGAATTTGGATTGTAAAAGCTTTGTATGTAATGATATGCAGAAAAAAATCTTAGTGCTAGATTTTTTTTTTGCTTTAAATATAAAAGAACTTCTTATTTTAAGTTAAATTATGTTCTTTATTGATTTACAGTTCATTTCAAAATATAGATTGTTGTTTTAATCAAACCGTGGGGAAACTGACACAAGAAAACCCATTGGGGTAAAATTTATCCCGCGCTTGTAGTAACGTAATGGAAAGGGGTGCGTGTGCTGACGTGTTAAAATTATTAAATTTGGAAAAAGTTCAGTTTGGAAAAGAATAAGTTTTGCAAAAGGTCTATTTTTAAGACAAGGAATTTTGTGAAAGGTCCTGTTTTAAGGTGAAAAATTTTGTTATGGGTCCTGTTTTAAAAGGAAATTTTATGTGAAGGTCCTTTAAAGGATTCAAATGTTTCCTAAATAGATAGATCTCTGTTGTTGGTTTGTTTCCAAATAGTGCCCCACCTATATACCTTTAGCAAGACATTTAAATTACAAGTAAACTCTCCTCCTTCCCTCAAAATTTAACCAATGACCTTTGACAATAACAAATATTGGTAACTTTTGAAACAAAAATGGAACTTTTTTTTTTTTTTTTTACTTCACACTTTATTTTCTTTACTTTTCGGAAAGTAGCTAGAAGGATGGGCCTTGGAAACAGAATTTAATGAAAGATAAAGCCCTCATCTGGGTCAGTTTTTTGCAAAAATTATCAGCTGATTTTTACAAAAATTAGATTTTTGTAAAATTGCTGCCACAAGTTTTGTAAAACAGCTGCCACCGCCACCAGCTCTATAAGTAAAACATAACATATTTAGGCATAAAAGTTATATTTTTCTGTTATCTAGACAAAAAGTTAAACTCCACATGTTAATACAAAATTATCACAATATTCACATACGTGCATATATACACAGCAAAAGTTGTTAGATCAAGCTTTTTCAGTAGCTTTGTACTGATCTCAAAAACAACTAAAATACATTTAAAAAAAAACAGTTTTCTGCAAAAACATGAATAACTTTCATACCTGAATATTAAAAAAATATACAAGTAACAAATATAATATATATATAACAAAATACATAAATATTAAATAAACCCTTGAAATTATCGCTCAAATAAATTCATCAAAGTTTGTGCCAATTATTTCAGTGGCTAAACACTTCTAATGTTGTTCAATATAACAACAAAAGTAACAACTTTTCTTATGAAGTGCACTTTTCATATGAACCACTGCATATGGCACCGAATAGCAGGCGTGCTGTACACGCACTGCAAAAATAAATTAGTTCCATCTTCCCCCGCCTGAGAGTGCCCCATAAATACCTTTAAAATTAACAAGACTTCTCTTCATAACAACTGAACTCTCCCCCTCCCCACAAAATTTAACCAATGACCTTTAACAATAACAAATATTGGTAACTTTTGAAACAAAAATGGCACTTTTTTTTGTTTTGACTTCACACTTTATTTTCTTTACTTTTCAGAAAGTAGCTAGAAGGATGGGCCCTGAAAACAGAATTTAATGAAAGATGAAGCCCTCATCTGGGTCAGTTTTTTGTAAAAATTATCATCTGATTTTTACAAAAATTGGATTTTTGAATGCAAAAAATGTTTTTACATATGTGTGGTGAGTTTTAAATCAATACCTCAAATACTTTTAAATACTAGCAAATTAGTAATAGTTAGTAAATTCCATCGTCTGTGATTTCATATCGCAAGCATGTGTTATTTTTTTTACATAAAAACATTGCATTTTTGGGAGATTTTTAATGAGTTTTTAATTAATATCTCGTGTAATTATGGATAGATTTTTATGAAATTTGAAACAATGGATAGAGGACAAAATTTATTATATTGGGATAAAAATTGAAGCTGTTCTTTTTATTAATGTAGAAAAATCACCTTGTAATAAAAAAAAAGGCTAAAAAAATTGCATAAAAAATTAAATTAAAAAAAAATCTATTCAAAATCGGGCTTCAAGGTGCATTACTTCAGATATAGAAAAACCTAATTCCAAAATTTTTTACCTTTGCGTGCAGTGGTCTCTTCAGAACACAGTCGACAGACAGACAGACAGACACACACACATACAAACTTCTATCTTTATTATTTTTATAGATGTTGCTACAGCCTTTAGAATGTACTGGCATTCTGATCAGAAAGAGACAGCTGGGTTGTAAAACTCTGCAAATTGCTACATTTATAGCTGCAAATTTATTTACTGAAGGAAGATTTTCTTTATTAAGAACAAGGAATGTTTTAGAAATTTCTGTTGGTTTGGAAGGCAGGAGTTATGGCATCAATGCAGATGAATTTCGTGTCCAGAATGCAGAATATCTAGCACTATGAGGTGCTCTCATCACTAGACAAGAACAAGTCACTGATATGCAGAGGAAGGATTCTTGTATGGCCCAGAAATAGCTGACTAAATGTAACACATTATATATATTTAAATATATTATCTTTAATCCTTTGTCTCTTTTGAATTTTGAAAATATGACCTCAAAGTCGTGTTCAGCAATCCCAGTTATATTATTTTATTTTACTTATTTATTTGATGAAGTTACAATTTTGTTTTTGGATTCATATTTGAGTATTATTTTAAAAACCAGTAAATTGAGATACAGTTTTCAAACAAATTGTATTTGAAAGATTGCATTTTTTTTACCACTTGAAATTGTGTGATGTTTAGAAGTAAAAAAAAAAAAAAAAAAAAAAAAAAGCAGTCAAAGTGAAATTTATTGGTCAAGTGTTGCCATCTGTCATTATGATATTAGCGTTACTCATGGACATGTTTTTGCTTTATAATATAGATTCTACTAATTATAACTACTGTTATAATTGCATATTAAAAACTTGGTTTTCCAGTAGTAGCTGCAGTGAGTGATAATTTGATTACCAGAAAAGCCATACTTTGTTTTGTATTTCTTCCATATCTAAATATAGTTTACCAGTATTCATTTGGAAAAGGTAAGACACACTTTCATATAATTGATTCAGTACATATAACTGGATAAAGAAAAAATAGTAGTATAAATTCAAGCATCAGAACTGTTTCAAAATTTGCTGAAAATTAGCTTTGATATCAGGGTTGGCAAGTTTTTGACATGCGACGGTTCCAACCAGTCAAAAATTTCGAAAAGTGTCATACCTAATTTTAATAACATATAATATCAAAGGAGTTATTTAGCAGAGTTGCATAGACTAGAATTATTATTTAAAACCAGTGGACCCATGTAAGGGTTTCGCAATGAAATATTTGAATTTTTTTGCTGATACTTTTTCATTAATTTTTAATCAACAGCAGCTTCTTCTTCTTATTTTTCAAATCAAGAACGTATTTTAAAGAAATTTGAGTGTGCTATGTCAAAAAACTGTTAAAAAATGTGTTACAAGATACCTCATTCATCGATGTGCATTTTTGTATATGCATAGAAAAAGGGAAGTTGACATCTGAAACAGTGGACTCATGCAAGAGTTTTGTATTTCAGTCTAATCTTCTATATAAGTAAAATGCTAAGGTATGTGGCGGAGAAAAATTGGTTATTTTTCTTTTGCTGATGGCAATGAATGGAAAGTTTAGGAAAATGAAACCCAATAATCTAACTTTAGCTGGCTTTGTTATTTGTTGTATTAAGAAAACTATTGGAGGTATCAATTTGAAACTCACAGTGTATACATAACTTATATTTCCAATTCCAAAAAATGCAAATTTTGTAAAAATCGGGCAGTAACGTTTTTAATGTTGGCAAAAAAACTAAAATATTTCTTAAAAAACTATATTGTTGCCTGAAACAATGACAATAAATGTTACTTGCAACAATCGATGAGAATCTTGAGCATGAAACTGTAAACAAATAAAAATAGGCAGTTTATCATACAAAAAATGTCTTTTTTTATATGGCAAACAAATAGTTGATATTGGAAGCAATAAGATTAAAAATAAATATTGACATGGTGTGTTTATTAATTTACAGTTAAAGTATGCCATAATTTGGACAACACCAAAAGGTTAAAAAAAAATCATGTTGTGGGCTAAACAACATTTATCTATCCTCTCTATATATAGAAAACGCTAAGGTACTAGTCGGCAAAAAAAACAGTAATTTCTCTTTTGCCGATGGCAACGAGTGATTTCTTTAGAAAATCAAACCTGCTAAACCTAACTTTAGCCTGCTTCACTATTTGTTGTATTAAGAAAACTATTGGAGGTATCAATTCGAAACTCACAGTATATACGTAGCGTATATTTGTCTGATTTCGAAAATGCAAATTTTGTGAAAATTGGACATTAACTTTTCAAAGTTTTGGCCAAAAACTGACCCGTTGTGAATCAAATGACCCCAGACATTTGAAGGGGTTGTGTAGAATTTACTTCCGCTTCGGGTTCTGTCTCTCCATTTCGTTTCTGACATATGAAACGGCTACCACAGGAAGGGTTTTGTACAGCGATTGTTTTCGCATTTCATATGATTTTTTGACAGGACCGGGCAACACCAGGCGGATCAGATAGTTCTTTTAGAAATATCTAATGTTTTTTAGATGGAGGTTTAAATTTTAAAGAAAAATTAAGGATAAAAGTATCTGCAAACAACATAATCAAGACAATTATTCTAATTGGTAAAGAAATCATATGAGATCTAATCTTCCCAACTGGGCGAAAATCCTGGCCTGGAATTTTTCATCCAGTTGGAAAGATTACATCTAATATGATTTTTTTTTTTACCAATTTGAATAATTGTGTCAAAATTAATCTAGTGTAATTAAGAGTATCTTAAACAGATAAAAGCAAAACAGAAAATTTGGTGAGTGCCTATTTTTTGCTTTGTTGGAACTCAACACTCTCACCTAGGTCTCGTATGAGACTCATAACCTAAGTCAATAATAAGTATTTTTTTAAATACACTCTTTTATAAGCATTCAATGTTTATCTTCAAAATCATGCCTAATTTCATGATGGCAATTCATGATTTCCCCCCAAAATTTTCATTACAATACATTAAATTTGGAGTGAGCACTGAACCCGATTATGAGAAATTCATTTTTTTAATAATGATGGTCAGGGTCCGAAAAATCCCGGGCGACTAAAAAATTCCTCTTGGCGACTAACTTTTTTACCTGCTGTTAGAATATTTTAAGTTTAGTTTTCCCCCCTTTAAAAACTTATTATTTCGTCCACTCTGCCAGCAAACGCACGTACATTTATCAGTGCCATTGCTGTTTGTTTACATTTTCTCCGACACCTTTTCTCTAAGTTGAGTTGTCTCGCAGCTGCTTCAACGTGAGGCAAGTCATTTTTGCAAGGTCTATAGGCGCAGGGCTGTCTGCGCGTGTCTGACTGCTTTGTGACGTATACTGCACCGTGATTCATCCAGGCAAGTAACTGTTCGTCTTAGCTCACTGGTTTTCGGCCTTTCCCGCTCATTGTACTCTTAGTTCTTACTTCGTGATTCATTCATTCCCGAGACGACAGACTGGTTTGTTTTTCGAGGTGGCGCCCGCGTACTTTGTTCTTTTCCATGTGATCTACTTTTTTTTGGGCCAATATTTATTTTTCTTTTAATGAAGATACGATTAAAAAATGAAGAGAAGTGGGAAAGAAGATTCACTTCCAAAGAAACAACTGAAAATTGATCGCTTATTCTTTGCTAATAAATCTGAAAAACTTCCGATTACAAATAATGAAAATCAGAATAGTGCGGAAGAACATAAAAGTGGGTGTTCATCGGATTTCTGCGAAAATCAAGTTCACGAAAATTTTTATTCTGAGACCAAAAAGTGTGTTGAACCTGAACCTATTAAGTTAGGAAATGGAAAAAGGAAATTTCAACAAGCATGGTTGAAAGATTTGGACTGGCTGGAATACAAAGAAGGGATTGCAACTTGTCACGTCTGTAATGTATTTCCAAATCTCAGTGATAGTAACTCTAAAGTTGTTCAAGGTTTTTCTTCAAATTTTAAATTGGAAACATTTAAAAAACATGGAAAATCCCAACAACATATTCAGTGTGAGAAGGCAAAACGAGCCAAAGAAAAACCTTATGACACGCCAATAGCGAAGTGCATTAAAACTATAGATCAAAAATCATTTGAACACTTATCTGCATTATTCAATGCATCTTATTATTTGGCAAAAAATAACAGGCCATTTAGTGATTTTAAAGAGTTAGTGATGTTACTGTCAAAATTGGATGTGACTGACTCGGACAAGTACACTAATGAAAAAAGGTGTCAAGAGTTCATTTCTGTAATTTCTGAACATCTGAGAGAAACATTTATTACTGAATTAAAATGTGCTAAATATATTAGCATTTTAATTGATGGATCTACTGACAAATCTGATGAAGAGCAACTCATAATATATGTGCGTTACATTGTAGAAACAAAAGTAAATGAGTCTTTCTTAACTATGGTTCCACTCAAAAATTGTTCAGCAGATGGTTACCTCCAAGCTATTACTGAGGAATTTTCAAGATTAGGTTTGGAATACCTTTTGAATTCTACTACTTTAGTAGGTCTTGGTACTGATGGAGCTCGAACAATGACAGGGGGTCACAAAGGTGTAGCAACAAAGTTAGCTAAACAAATGAATCATTTAGTAGCAGTTCATTGTGCAGCCCATAAACTTCAGTTGAGTGTTTTACAATCAAATAAAGATTGTAAAATAATTAATGATATAGATTCTACACTGATAACTCTTTATAAATTTTATATGAATTCTCCTAAACGTTTAAGAGAGTTAAAGCTGATTTCTGAAGCCCTCGAAGAAAAATTTGTGAAGCTAATGTATTTGCACAAGGTAAGGTGAGTTGCAAGCAAAGTTGGAACACTCAGAGCTGTAATCAGGGATTGGAAATCCATTGTTGTCCATTTGGAAAGTACTACTCAAGCAAAGGGTGCAGATAGCAACATGGCCATAGGACTGCTTAAAAAGTTAAAAGATTTCAAACTTTTAATAACAATGCACTTTTTATGTGACTATTTGAGCATTTTTAAACAACTCTCCCTAATTTTTCAGAAATCGGAGTTTTTGCTAAGCCAAACTAAAGTGCATGTTGAAAGAGCACTGCTTAGATTAGAAAACCTTAAAAACACTCCAGCAGAAAATGAAAAAAATTTTTTAAATGATGTTTCATTAAGTGGAATGTACCTTAATGTGCAGTTGTCAGATATATCTCACAAAAAATTTTCCAATGATAAAAGTATTCTCATTGAAGCAGGGATAAGGCATTTGAAAGAAAGATTTATAGAAACTGAAACTGAAATAATAACAGCTACTGGTATATTTGATACTTTCAGTTGGCCTGAAGGCAAAGAACTATGCAAGTTTGGAGAAAAAGAAATAACATTGCTTTCGCAACATTTTGCTAGTTGTCTTGCTATCAAAGAAGATGACATTACTCATATTTTAGATGAATGGTATGAGTTTAAAGTTCTCGGCAGAAATTTAACAATTAATTCTCTTTTTGAAAGGTGTTTTTCTATGAAGGATCGATTCCCACATTTGGTAAATCTCCTTGCCATTGTGCTGACACTTCCTGTGTCAACAGCTTCTTGTGAAAGAGGTTTCAGCAAAATGAACCTTATCAAAAGTAAACTCCGTTCAAACTTAAAAGAGGACAGTATGAACAGTTTATTGTTTATAAATTTAAATGGACCATCTTTAAAGGATTTCAATCCTGAAAAATCAATTGATAAATGGTATTTTAAATCAAAATCTCAAAGGCATTGTTAATTTATGTATATAATTTCTTATTGGGAATTAAAGGTAAGGATATTTATCTACTGTTTTAATGTTTAATTTCATAGTTTGTTTAAATTTAATTTTTACAATGTAAAAGTGGTATTATCTTTAAAAAAATTTCAGTTTGATTTTTTTATTGAATAGTTAACTTGTTCACTGCGAAATGTCACATATCACTCAAAAATAGCCGAATACGATTATGAGTAGCCAGTGTTCCATTTTGCCGTGAATACATTAATGTCAGAGAAACGATTCTTCAATCTGGCTCCTGAGAATTTTTTCTGGCGCCTAAGAATTTTCAACTTTTGTCAGTCCCTGATGATGGTAGAAAGCAGGAGCTAGTGAATTTATTTAAAACAATTAATTTTTGCTTTTTTTAAAAAAAAGCTATGACAACAGGAAAGAAAAATAAAACCGTTATTTAAACTATCTTTTTAGGATTTCTAAATTCATTTCTCAATGTATAATCATAATGTAATTAATATGAAATAACTGATTAAAATGTATTTTCAGGGGTATGTCCAGGCTTTTCTCCCGAGGTCCTGTTTTTGTGAAAAGCTTTCTACATTTGTGAAAAATGTAGTCATATATATATATTTTTTTTTTTTTTTCAAAGCAATAGCACTTAGACAAACATCTATACACTACTATATGCCACCAAATCAATTGAACAATAAACAGAACAATAAACGAAACAAAGGTGACATATAGAGACTTTAAAGAAAGCAAAAAATCAACTGTAAACAGGGAATACAATCAATTAAGCTGATGTTCTGAGGTCCTCATTAGTTCCCTGGCCACCCAATATCTGGCAGATATACTGTTACTTGATAGTGCAGGGCACGGTGGTAAATGCTGTGCATTCAAGATTACATCCTTTCCACAAATAGGTTTATAAATTTTTGAGATGATAATGTATGTAAAATATACATATTTTCTTTATATATGTAAAAGTGAGTAATATTTTACTTTTAAATGATTAAATTTGTGAAAGGTCTATTTTTAAGACAAAGAATTTTGTGAAGGGTCCTGTTTTAAGATGAAAAGCTTTGTGAAGGATCCTGTTTTAAGAAGAAAATTTTTGTGAAATTTCTAATTTTTCCCTAAACAGATCCTTGATTTTATAAAACATATATTACATTCTTTATTTTTCATTTATATATTTTACTTTATAGTGTAAAAAATATCTCTTTGTTCAAGCTTCACAGCCAGATGGCCTTTTTTGGCGAGCGTGGTTTGGCGCATAATTAAATCTATTATTATTGTAACTTGTATACAATTGTAACTATAAAGAATATTTGACAATTTATCACTTGTGGCGGTCTGATTTAAAAAAAAAAAAAAAAAAAAAAAAGGCCTTAAAATTAAAGCTATTAATTTATAATTAAGTTTTTAAAATATTAAAATGTTGTAATGTCATTGGACACATTTGTACATAATTTTTATCATTCTAACATATCAGGAAGTCAGTTAAGATTAACTGCAAGATGCAAAAAACAAGTTGAATTAAATAAAAGAATAAAATGGTGTTTTTTAACTAAAACTCATCTTGACTGGCATCTATTACACATCAAGTGTATGTGGTATAAACATTTTTTTATACACAATCTAGAACAGAATTTTAGTTACATTAATTTATTATAAATTGATTTTATAAAAAAAAAAACAATCGATTAGTGAGAATGTTAATAAAGTTATTTCAAATATTCTGGATGTAACTGTATTACTTGAAATTTAAAATAAAATTCATAAAAACCCACCTGAAGAGCTTCCTCCCAAATGGCTTAGATTACTGCAGATGTGATAGCCTAATGTAAAATAAAAATGAAGATACGAATTATTTTACTTTATTAAAAAGGGAAAAAAACACACATTCTACTTGAGATAATTGATCAAAACAGTGGATTCTACATAAGTTTCAAAAATTTATTTAAGGAGAAAAAATATATTAAGTAATTTTTATTGTCTTTACACAAATACATGAGGGACACGAGGACACGAATACATGATTACACAGACACAAAAAATTTTCTGACTTAAAAGCATACAATTTACCAAAAAAGATTAAAATGTCTTATTTAGTCTAATTAAATCTGTTAAAGCAAATTCAAAAACTATATGAAAGGCTCTAGAAGCAGGGTTCATAAATATAAAAAATATTAAATATTTTGATATATATCTGATATATTTTTTTATATATACAGTGGAACCCCGATTTTACGTAACCCGTTTCGTACGTTATCCCGCTTCCTACGTTATTTTTTGTCGGTCCCAGAAAATTCCTATTCCGATAATGTCAAAAGTACCTCGATTTTATGTTATTTACTCTTAGCGTTTCCCGCTTTGTACGTCATTTTAGGCGAAGTACCTCAGGAAATTTTATCTTTTTTCACTCATGGAACATTTTTCAAAAGAACAAAAATGCTTTCCACTTGGTCAACTGGTTGTTTGTCACCAAAAACAGTTCAAAGTAACGAAGAACTATTATTCGTCTATCAGCACTAGACCAAACCTTGCGTCACGTGATATCGGGGGGAGGGGGGGATTTCTTTTTACGTCGTACATTCATTGGAGTAGCTTTTTTTTTGCTATCTCTTAGTGATTGCCAGTCAAAAGTAGGATGTCTAAAAGAAAATGTTTCTCTGTAGCCGAAAAGGCAGAAATTATCGAAAAATCCAAAGTTTCCAAAGGAACTAAAGTGGATCTCGTAAAATCGTTCTACGTTACAAACCATCCTAAAACAAGAGGTCTCTGTGGAATTAAAATCTGAAAAACTGGGAAATTTGCCAAAGAAAAGAAAAACATTGAAAACCACCCCTTTTGAGGAACTGGAAAAGATTTTGTACGAGTGGTTTAAACGAGCCTGTGCTGCCAAGATTTCAATCAATGGCTCACTTTTGTAAGAAAGGGCTCTTAAAATCTCTTCTCGACTTGAAATGCAGAATTTCATGGCATCCAACGGTGGATCGACCGATTCAAGAAGAGGTATAATTTGTCTTACAAGTTTATTTGTGGTGAGGCAGATGGAGTAAATACTGCGGTTGTTGAAAAATGGAAGGACAAAAACTTTGCCTTCTCTTGTGTGTAATTACTCAAAAAAGACATCTTTAACGCAGATGAGACCAGATCGTTTTTTTTTAATCTCTTCCCTGATAGAACATACACTGTGAAAGGAGAAAAGTGGCACAGTCAGAAGCTATCAAAAGTGCGATTAACAGTTTTGTTATTACGGAACTGAGAAGCTAACACCCTTTGTGATTGGTAAATCCAAGAAACCCCGATGCTTCAAAAACATTAAAAGTTTGCCGACAGATTACAATGTCAACACAATGCTTGGATGACCCTAAATCTTTTTGAAAATTTTGTAAGAAAATTGAATATAAAAATGAGCTTACAAAAGAGAAAAATAATTTTATTTGTAGACCAGTGCACTCATGTTAATTTGAATTTAAAGAATGTGCGTATAGAATAGAATTTTTTTCACCCAACTGTACCAGTTTACTTCAGCCATGTGACTTGCGAATAAACAGATCCTCCAAAATGCATTATAGAAAGAAACTGGTAAGAAAAGGCCATTTTTCACTTGATTCAGTCGAGCTTCAAGATGCTTAGAAAACAAAGCTAAATGTGCTGGATGCATTTCATTTCATCTCATCGGCATGGAATGGTGTAGATGAAAAATGCATGTCAAATGCTTTTTTGAAGGGAGAATTTTCAAAATCCGAAATTAACAGTGAAGCGCCGCCGGAAGAGCTCTCTATGGAAGACTACACAGAAGAGGATGAATTTATACTTGCAGACATCAATGATTGCGATAAGGATGTTATCGCTACCACAGACATTCAGACTATTTTTGATTTGATTTTGCAATATTGAAGTGAGGATGATATTGATGAATATCCAGAAGACATCGTGCCCTCATCGGCAGAGGCTATTGCGAGTTTAAAAATTTTAAAGAAATTTTAACTGGATATGAAAATTAAGGAAAAAAAATTGCAAAAACTTGCAAATACATTGAAAATAGAGTATATGTGAAATTACACTTAAAAAGAAAACGCAATAAAGAATTACAGACTTTTTTAAATACTAATATGGTATTGGTAAGTTTATTTTGTATAATTTGTTTTCTTGAAGTGTTTTTCTCTATTTGACCCCGATTTTACGTTTTCCCGTTTCGTACGTTTTTTTCTGCTGGCTCCGTGAAAAACGTAAAATCGGGGTTCCACTGTATATCCGATTTTTTCAAAATAGTCATTGATGGTTATAAATATTTTCAGACTTAATAACAACTTAAAACAGATTGCATTGTAACACGAAAACTTAATAAATAAATAAATAAATAAAAATATGCTAAATATCTTTTCTTTTTTTTTGCACTTATGTAGCAAAATTGAAGATAACTAATTGAAAACAGATACAATTTGCTTTTTACGCTTCACAAAAAACAAATTGTAGAATTTAGTATCAAGAAAATTTTATGGTTTATATAAACAATTTTTGAATATAAAATAATGTGTTTTTATTATAAAAATGGAACATTTAAATTGTAACTGTAAGCTTGTCTGCTTTTCATTCACTAATCTGTTGTGCAGTTAAACTGAACTAAACCAAAACAGGAAAGATTTTTTTTCTAATAGAACTGTAAATAACTGATTATCTAAGTTAGTTTATCTTTCAATGGATGTTTTATGTAAATATTGTCCCACATCATTACTGGTTCTATTTAAAAATTCAACTTCAAATGTAAAGCATTTTTATTATTATTTTTTTTTAAGTCACTGCCAGAGCAAAGGTTTTATTATCTATAGAACAACACAGTCAATAACATAACAGTTGAAAAATTCATTTACACTTGTTCTGAATGACAATATCCAAATATACAAAATGGTATTTTGAAAATAAATATTGGATATATATATATATCCTCCATTGATATATATTACAAAAACCCTGTTAGAAATCATTAAAAAAAAAATAGCAATTAACAAAATATTTATAAGACAATTGTTAAAATTTATTGTTAATGTTAAGGCTTGAAATTCAGTTTTATCTAGGAGGCCTCTCTACCAACATTTGTAAATGGTGGGGAATAAAACTTTTTAAGGAAGACAAGAAATTATCTTTAAACCTTGTGTTTGTTTTAACATGTTATTTAAACTAACTGCATGTATTCAAACATGGCAAAGTATCTTTAAAATAATTTATGCCAACAGTTTGGAAAGTTTTAACAAAATAAGTTTTAATAAACTATGACTGGTTTATAAAAATGATTTCATGCAAATCATTATGAAATCAACTTCTCCCCTCCCCTCTCCCCCAACTTAATAAACACACCGAAGATATTTCTTAACTCAAAAGTAAAGTGTTGCAAATAAAGTTATTTGCTTATGAAAAAAAAAAAAAAAAAAAAAAAAAAAAATCATGAATTTAGTCAATAGATAAAAAAAAAATGCAAGTTTCAGCAACTGGCTTCTTTTATCTTAGTAAATGAATATTTTACTACATAAACTCTACTTTTTGCTTTAAATCAGATTAGAAAAACAAATACATCCAAATTTCACTCTAAATTAATGATATGTAACATGCAAATTTTCTTTAGTGATCTAATAATTTTTTCACGTGCCATTTACAAAATTTGCTAAAATCTGCTAACATTTAATTTATCCAGTAATTAATTTGTCGACAATTTTAAATTATATGAATTGAGGCTTGCATATTTTCTTACTTTTTTTTAGTAAGTGATGCAAATGATTATTTTTATAAATATAATTGACTTTTTTTTTTATAAATTTTTTATCTGAATTCATTAAACTTTGATCACCATACCATTTAGTACAATCTTTTATTATTACATCATAATGATATAACAATATTAATTTTCTTACAATACCAAATATCATATGAATTATTAAAACAATATTCATGATAAAAGATGATATATATATTTAATGTGTCCCCTATTAACCTTTAAGAACATGGGTAGTGTATTGTGTATGTCACTCAGTGGAAAAGCTACCAATTTTCACGCACATCTCAAAATTGTATTATAAATTAATGACTGTATGTGTCAAGCCACAGGCTGAATATGGCTTTGCTGCATTAAGCAATTATTATTATTTATTTAATTATTCTCCCAATTTTACAGTGAAGCACATATAAGCCATAAACTTCAAAGGTTGGCAGCTTCACTTTGTTTATGATTGTTCCAAATATCTGGATTTCTACAAATTCAGATTAAGTAATATTAAAATTATCAGCAATCCAAAAAATAGAAAGAAAATAATTTAAGATGCTATCTCCTTTAAGGTGTTCTCAAATTTTCTGGTCAACAATGCAAACTTTGACTCATTTTTAAATGTAAAGGCATTAAATTGGCAGGTCTGACTATTATAGCAATTTGGAATCGAATAGAGTTTGCAATTTTGATAAATAAATTACTTATCGAGTTATAGGTGATACTTGTCACGTGACAAGTTTTTCCCCTTTCTTGCACTGCTGCATCAGGAATTTGGTTCAAAATGCCCACTTTGATAGTATTTTCTGAAAGATCTTCTGCTTTTACCAATAAATGGAAAATACCATTCAATTACATAGTTTCTGAATAAGAACACTGGCCTTTTCCATGCATTTCCAAACAAAAATGAATTCAGAAATATGTCAGAAAGTAACTCCTATGGACTTGAAAATAGCCTTATATTAACACATTTATTTAAAATTAAAACAGTCTAACCTCTGTATATGGTTATCTCACTTATAGTGCCCTATCCCCCTCTAAATTTTAAGTAAATAATTTTTTCCCGCAAGGGCTAAAATTCGAGGAGGGGAGGCTCCTTTTGTGAGATTATTCAGCATGTCCATAGATTTCTAAAATTATGAAGTTATTTGACAGTGAAAAAAAATAAAAATAATAAAAAATTTAGAAAACAAATTATTTAAAAGTTACAAGTTTCAGCAACTAGTTTCTTTTACCTTGCGTAAATGAATGCTTGAATTCATCACAGAATTTGTACACTGTATTTTACCACAATCAATTCTAATTTAAATTGTTGTTTCACTGCAGAAAAATCCTGTTTGATTATAAAATACCATATTTCTTCATACATGATGCCAAGCTGCATTAAAAGTGTAGAGAATAATAATTTTGGGCTGTTTAAGGTGGGAATATTGATTGTTTTTAATCTGTGATCATAAATTTAGCACCTCCAAAAATTTTAAATTAACTTAAGAATTTATTAAGTAAGCAGAATTTAAATAATTTTATGCAAATTTCAGAAAACGGTCCTGAGAAATTGCCCAATGCACTAATTGGAAGTAATTGTAAATGTTGCATACAATAAAGAAATAATGAACTTTTGCGAGACATGCACAAATGACAAAGAAAACCAAATACTATTTGTACTTTCATTTCCCCTACCAACTATCTGTGACCCTCACCACTTAGAAATGTTGGAAGATAGTGTGATAAAATATTATTTGAAGATATTTTAATAACTTATTTTGACAATGTATTAGAAGCATCGAAAAATTCTGTCAAATTAAAATAGATAAGCCATAAGACCGTTAAGACTTTAGAAAGTTAAGATTTCAGAAGAAATGCGTTGTGAAATAAAAGTTCTTTTGGACAATGACCTGACCAACTATTTTGAAGTTCTTTTATTGTCAGGAGAAGAGAAAAGATAATTAATTTTCCTTACCAGAGTTCTGGAGATACTGAATGAAAACACAGGAAAATGAAGACATACTTGATGAATTTAAATTTTTCATTTATTGAAAACTTTAAAAATAGGAAGATACATGGTTTCTCCTTTGGCCACACATTTTTTAAATTTAAAAAATAGAATCATCTTTTTTAATTCTCAAAGGAATATTTATAAATAGAAGTTGTGCAGTGAACATCTTAGAATTAAATTAAAAATACAGCAAGCTCTTAATCAAGACACAGCATTATCCATTCCCCATCATACTTAAAAAACTTTAAATCAGCACATTAAATCAAGAACCTAATGGCTCACCTTAACACCGAAAACATCTGACAAAACTCTTATTAACTGTCAATGCATTATATACCAGATAACAGGAGCTGACAAAACTAACAGAATTAAAGCTTTCAATTATTTCTATCTTCTCTTTATTTATGACAAAAAAGAACTGCAATATTTGCATAGGGTCAAAAGTACTTAATTACACATCACAAATTAAAAATCAAATTCTATCAAATCATCTCAATTTTTATCACAGGCAATCTCCTTTTCACTTAAAAATTTCAATTTTACCCCCTATCTCTGCTTACAAGATCATTTGCATTGCTTGCCAGAGTGATCAGTATTTCTGGGTTATAGCGGCCCCCAAAATTACAATTATTCCAAGATCATTGCATGCATCATATATACTCTAAACAAATATATATGTGCCATATACATATTATTTACATCTTATTTGACATATATACATCATAATCATATACACACATCATATATGAATATAACTGGACAATATGTGCCATGTAATGTTATTATATACATAATATATTATTATAATGTTATATATGCTACATAATTTGGTGATAAATCTTGGTCACTTGGCGATACATGCTTTATAACCAAAATATACCGCGTGATCTTATACTGAAGTTTGTGTAAATAGAATTACTTAAATTTGTGAAAAAGAGGTCACATATTTTTTAGTCAAGGTGTAAAACAATGAAATATAAAATCTGCATAAAGTGCTTTTGTAATTCAAAAACACATTTTTTTCTTTTTTCAACAAATATATATATATTTTTTAATCAGATGAAATGTTAAAGGCTTATCGCACACATAATAAATTCTGCATATTATGTTCCTCAGCACCTCAAAATATTTCTTTAAGCCAATACTAGAAAGTGTAGCCAATACTGGAAACTACACTTCATAGAACAGGCATGATTGTATCAACAAATCAATAAAAATAAAATAATCGAATAAAACTATTTTTAAAAAGAAAAACAATAATGAAGTAAAAAAGATCTTTATATACATAGCCATTCTATAATATACAATTGTCTGTAAAATGTACAACTTTGTGTTTTTCATTATATTGGCTTTTATGTGTCACATATTTACTAAACACTACCTTATGTAGGGGTGATTGTGGGTTCATGAAAAGATACCTGAAATTTTAGCAAGAATAGAACAAAAGAACCCCTGGAGGGGGAAGTGGAAAGGGGTATTTAATAAAAAGGACAGTTTTTAAAAAAGAACACTCTTGCGTCCCGTCTGAAACACATACTTTGAACTGGTTTGTTTAAAATCTCCTTTTATCAGTACAGTAGTACTCATACACAAAAACATACTGGTTCAATCCCATTTTACTTACCCATCATACATAGTATAGGGTAAGTCTTGTAATCGTTTTGAAAATCGGGAAAAAATTTTTTGACGAATTTGCACGTTTCAGACACTGGAGATTCCGAAAAACATATTTTTAGAAAAAAAAAAATTGCCGTCCGTCTGTGTGTGTGTCTGTAAACGCTCTATCTCCCGAAAAAATTGAGATAGAGACTTGCAATTTGGTATGTACTTAGTATGTAATAATGGGAAGAAGCCTATTTCATTTCAATAACCTCGATTAACCGGAACTATTTTTTTTGGACTCTCGAAATATTCGTTCTGATAAAAGGTATATAAAAAATTTCAAAATTGGTTATTTTAAGAAATGAATATAAAAGACAATAAAAAAACATAAATTTTGCATAAAGCATCAAGTTGATTATATTTTCCACACTCTTCAATTTTTCATGACCCTGTATTTCATCCAAATTTCACTTCAAAGATATATTTTAATTGGAAATTTTACGCTTAATCAGATGCAATTAGGACTGGGCGATGTAGAGATTTCTTAAATCTATTTATCATCCATCTTAAATCGCGATTTAAGACCGATTTTACCTTTAAGATATGGAAGCCCTTTTTTGACTTATAGTGACAAAATAAGGTCTTTATGTACCCCCCCCCCCCCCCCCCCACACACACACATACACTTTCTGTATTATATAGTACACTTAGTTGTTATTTTGAAAAAAAATATTTACATCTAGACAAAAAAAAAAATTGGAACCCCACCTTCCCATAGACACAAGTTCTTATATAGATATGTTTATGACCATTTTTCATAACAATGTCTTTATCAATAAATCAATTTTTTAAAGAAGAATATATAATTTTAATTTTAAGAAAAGAATTATTTCACCTCAAATGAAAAATTCATTGAAATAATCTTTGCATATTTATTTGTTGTACAATAAATACTATGTGTAAACAAACTATCATTCATTAGTGCATTTTTATTTATTTCAAAGTTTCAATTTTTAAATATTTTTTTTCCATTAGATAATATAAATGTAATATTGCTGATGGGAAAAAGGATTAATTATTAAATCATTAAATATTTAAGTGTAACACCTTATAGTTTTTAACTTTTCAAATAACTTTGAAAATAGGTATATTTTTTATACATGGAAAAAAATTAGAAAACCCAAACCTTTGTATTTTTGAATTAAAAAAATTAGTGAACTATTTTAATAAATTTAACGAATTCATTCTTTAAGAAATAATACAAAAGAAAAGGAAACAAACCTTTTTTAACTGACACAGTATTAAAAATTCATTGAGGTAAAGCAGAACCAGATTCAATTAATTTAACGATGCATTTAACATGATGAGAAAATAAGTTATAAAAAAAAAGAAAGAAAAATATATTAGAAATATGGTGCAGTTTTAATTCCTTTAAAGTTTCCTATTATAATAAAATTTGTTTAACATAAATGCTGACATCTATATAGTGGATGGAGGAGGATTGAAAGTGTGTGAGCCTCGAAGCACCCAATTTCTGAAATTGCTGATTTTTTTTGCTAAAGTTGGCAACCTGTAAGATTAGTAATAAAATATATCTATTTGTAATGAGCAAAATCAACAAACAACAAAAAAGCAGAAAATATCATAAATGACCGCCCCCCCCCCCCCCATCCCCACTTTCAATCTACTGTAAAAATAGGGTTACCAGATTCAATACAATACTCTTTTTTAAGGTATTTTTAATTAATTACAAGATAATAATTAATTAAAACTAAAATGTTCAAATAGTACCTAAACATATAAAAATTAATTTTCCATTTAAAAGAATGTATAAAAATATAAACTGAAATTCGATGAATTTGGATTTAAAATGTAAAATTTTATTTTTTTCAACCATAACCATAAGTACAAAAAAAATTTCAGGAAAATATTCTCAATTGAAAAAAAAGATCAAAATCTAAATTGCGCTAAAAAAAATTAAAAAATCCATGTGGCCAGTGTTGAAATCAGATGCGCAACTCGATGCATGACTCTGCTTTAAAGTCTGTCTTAAATCGATTTAGTTAAATCAGATTTCCGATGTTAGCTTTAAATCTATTTAGTTAAATCGCGATTTAGCTAAATCACGATTTAGCTTAAATCGCGATTTAACGTAGTTAAATCGGATTTCCGATGTTAGCTTAAATTGATTTAAGCCAATAGATAAATTGGATTTCCTATGTTAGTTTTAAATAGATTTATGACTTAAATCAATTTAAGGCCCAGGCCTAGTAGATACATCAATGTAGATAAATCGTTTTTCCGATGTTAGCACTAAATCGGTATTTTGTTTTAAATCAATTTAGAGCCAATAGATAATACGATTCCTGATGTAAGCTTTAAATCTATTTCTTTTTGTCTTAAATCGATTTAGTTAAATCGGATTCCCGAGGTTAGTTTTAAATTGATTTAGTTAAATCAGATTTCCGATGTTAGCTTTAAATCGATTTAGCTTAAATCGCGATTTATCATAAATCGCGATTTAGCTTAAATCGATTTAAGCCAATAGATAAATCGGATTTTCGATGTTAGTCTTAAATCGATTTAAGGCCCAGGCCTAGATGCAATAAACCGCTACTTAATAGGATTATTATTTTTGGAGTTATAAGGATGTTTCTTTCAAGCAATCCAGTAATCGAGCCTTTAAAGTTCGTGACGTCATCAAGCCTCGATTTTATTTGAATTGCAATGCATTTTATAAGTAGTTTACACATTTTTAATTTTAATATTTTACATTATGCATATCCATGATGGGAAAGTATTATGGTGGCCCCCAACGACTAGTTTAAATGATAGTGTTTAGTCAAACCTACCATTTTTAAGGTTTGTGATACTGGTGGGTTCTTACCAGAGTTGTAAAAAACGTTTTTTTTTAAACACAGCCCGGGTACCTGGGCAGCTACCCACTACAATCCTTATGGTTGTTAAAAACCCAGCCCGGGCAGGTACCCGGTCAGCTACCCACTACAATCCTTATGGTTGTTAAAAACCCAGCCTGGGTAGGTACCCGGTCAGCTACCCACTACAACCCTGGTTCTTACTCACAATGCAATGTAATGTTTATTTTTTGGTTTTCCTTTGTCTTGAGAAAATTTCACATACGAAAGCATGGAGACTAGGATAATTGGTAAAAAGACAATTTTGTCCTAAATACTATAAGAATAAATCAGGGTTCGTACTCAATTTTAGAAATATAAAAGTAGGAGTTTTACAGGAGAAAAAAAAAATTTAGGAGTATTTTCGAAATCATAAGAAAGAAAAATCAATCAATTTATAACAGAGAAAAAAACAGAAAAAATGACGAATTTTGTGATTTTTTTCTTGTGGCTGATTAGTGAATTTCGCAATATTATCCCGTGGCCAACTGGCAAATTTTGTTATTTTTTTCACATGATCAATTACGAATTTTGCAATATTTTTCTGCAACCGATTGGAGAATAATAATGTTTTTTTCTTGAGACTGATTGGTGAATTTCTGTATTTTCTCCTGCAGTGGCTAAACTAGCAGGACTTTTTTTTACATGACCAACTAACAAATTTCATAATTTTTTTCACATGACCAATTAACAAATTTCACAATATTGTCCCACAATATTCTACCTCTGAGAGAATGATGAAATTTACAATCCCCCACCGACTGACAAATTTCACAACTTTTCTTTATAAGAAAAACTGGAATTCCGGTATACAACCGGATACAATCACTACTGCTTATGGGCAGGTAACACAACGAAAATGTTCATATGAGTGACAATGGTTCAAAACCCCTCCAAGATGAGGATCATGACTACACCACTGTCTTCAGTTGATGCTTGCTCTCAAGGAAAAAAAAAAGCAATGGATACAGATAGCTACAATTGGAGACATTCTCACACTACCCCCCCCCCCCCCCATTAAATTAAACCATAAACAAACAGATATTTTTAAGATATTGCATTTGTGAATAAATTGTAAGTATTTTAAATGTAATAATAGAATTTATTAAGGGACATAATAAATATCAGCGATAACTGAAGACAGTAAGGAACTTGATGCTCTTAATTTAGTCAAAGAATGTAGGCTATCCATCTACTAAATAATTATAAAATGTACATAAACATTAGATACATGCTCGAAGCAAATTAAGAAAAATAAATCAAAGTTATTCCATTTAAAATTGCTGTAAACCTCTATGCAGTAACAAAAGTTAATTTGGAATTATCAAACCTGTATCCGTTTCTAACAGATTCCTGTTCCCTGTCAATATTCTTTTATAGTTTTTAATATTACAGCACCATTGTTTATTGGTTTGCAAACAAAGTTTTATATCATAATCATGCCCATTCATGCATTTTTTTTTATGGCAGAATCCCATACCTTTGAAAATTTATCACTTCAAGTTCTGTAGAAGGAAGATCCCAGATCTTTAGCATACTTTCTCACAATGCAAGATGAAGCAGAGAAATAGAGATCATCAAAAAATCTTCACCAAAAAACAAATCTCACAACCACAAAATAATAAAAAATGGAATACGTACATCATGTGCTAGCGTTTTATGTAAAATCAAACATGGATAAATATTTGTGACATCAGCTAAAACTAATCTTTTCTCTTTTGGTATCATGAGGTAATCATTTATTGACATAATTTTTATTTTAAATAACGAAAGAACAAATAAATTAGTAAAACATTAATAAAAATATAAATAAAATAATAATTCTTTGCACTACCCATTTTCACAGACATTATTTTATTTTCAAACACATAAACAAGCCGTGTACATATCTAAAAGTCTTAAAAAATACTTTTAAAACTACACAAAACTAGTCAATCTGTTAAAAATTGTAAAAACAGTAAAAAAAATTTCACCTTTTCGCTCTCAGGCATCTTTAGTCACTGATATGTTTTCTGCTTCGTCAATCAATCTGTTGAAAACCCCCATTTTGCTTTTTTCTAATAACATATGGTGCCATCTGTTATCTTATGTGTTTTAAAATAAAATAATATCTGTGAAAATGAGTAGTGCAAAGAATTATTATCTTAAAAATGACATTATGAACGATCATAGATAAAAGACTATAAATAAAATGTTAAATTAAAAATCACTTGATGATGCAATAAACACTTGTAATGTGTTTAATGTCAAGTGAATGGAACATTTACGATCATCCATTATTGGACATTTAATCTTATGGTTTGGCGATAGTTTTTTGGTTGACGGTATAATCAAGTAGTACCGAAAAATGTTCTGAAACATCAACAATAAATAGAAAAGTGCCCAGTTAAACTGATGACATTGAGCTCACAGACTATTCACACTATTTGTATATTATACTCTTATTTAATGCCCCTTGAAAAATACAAAAATCGACAATAAATTAAGGAAGGATTAGACCCCTGTTCGCCCCCCCTTTATAATTAACCAATGAACCCCCAAAACTAATCAGGGAAGCATCTTAACACAATGAACCTATATACAAAATTTGGAGCAAGTCAGGTAATTCTGCATGAAAAACCCATTTATCTAAATTAAGGGTAGATTTGCCCTCTCCGTTCTCCACTTTATACTTAACCAATGAACACACAAAAATAATTAGGGAAGCGCCTTATCACAATGAACCTATATACAAAATGTGATGCAAATTGGATAATTATGCATAAAAAACCCATTTAAGAGGGGGGGGTAGCCCCTGTTCCCCCTTCATACTTAATGAATGAACCCCCAAAGCTAATCAGTGAAACGCCTTATCACAATGAACCTATAAATAAAATTTGAAGCAAAACGGATATTCCTATCAATAGTTATCGTGTTACGTACATATATACATACAGAACCGGCGGGCACAATAGCTCTCGGGCTTTGATAGCCTGTGAGCTAAAAAAGCAATATGATGATAGCATAACACTGCTGTTTCTTTAGGACTGCAAACCACTTGACAAGATTTTACAACCTAACTTGGTGTTATATCTCTGTCATTTGGCGATACATCCTTGGAGATTGCTATAACAAAGAAGAACAGTTTTTTTTCAAATACAGTATGCTGAGAAAAATATCAAATAAGAAAACATACCTCACAAAGAACTTGAAAGAGCTAATTTAGCCTTTCCTGCTTTATATCTTTGGGTGCGTGTGTAATCTGTGTAAATTAAAAATGATGAAACAGACGGGAAAATAATGACCCACTTGTATTTTCTCAAAGTATTCAAGTAACGTACAAACTTGCTTACTTTTTTCTTTTCAGGATCTTCCATCCAAATCTGTAATATGTAAATAAACACAATATAACATACAAAATGTAATTAAATGAGGCATGTTGTTAAGTAAGTACAGTTTTAATATTAAAAAGTCCTTCAGGCTTGTACTGGGAAGAAAAGGTAGCTTTCATAGACTATGTTTTTAAAAATTCAACTCATTTTACTCAAACACCCGAAGCTAAAATGATTGGAAACCGATTATAGAAGATTCAATCACGGTTTTCGTCAATACTGAATTTGAATGCAAATTTCAGCATGAGAGTTACAGCATAACAAAAATCAGATTGTTTCAAAATGTCAACCTGTCATTTCTTAAGATAAAGCCAAAAAAAAAAAAAAAAAAAAAAAAAAAGTTCCGGAATTCTTGTATCAAGATCTAACACTTAACGGTAACAACTTTTTCAATTTATAAGTTTTTATACATCTTTTTGAAGTTTTAAAAGAATTTAAAAAATTTAACTGGCCACCATTTTGAAACCAGATGGCAGATGAAGCTAGCCAACGAACTCAGTCGAGGTATGTCCTATACACAACATACTTAATCACATCCAAATAGATTAATAAATAAGAGAGTTACAGCATGTCAAATGTCAGATACATATATACATATATAAACATTTGAATGAAGGGTGGTTTTGGAGTCTGGGGATCATGATTGGTGAAAATAAAATATACCAAGATTTTTTGGAATTGCTTTCCTCCGAACGGCTTGAATAGGTAGCTTTTTGTAATGAAAGCTACCTTTAAAAAAAAAAAATAAAAAAAAAAAAGACTTTTTTAAAATAATTTTATTTTTATATGAAAGCCTGGACCTTAATCTACTTTTCAACACAATTTCCAGCTATATTAAAGCACTTATTGCATTGTACGAGCAACTTTTGTATCCCATCTGCAAAGAAATGTGCCACCTGCTGTGCTAACCGCTGCATCACTGCTGTTTTGACATTGTCAAAAAGCAGTAACAGAGATATATTACCAAGTTTGGTTGTAAAATCTCATCAAATGGTTTTCAGTCCTAAAGAAATAGCAGTGTTATGCTAGCATCATATCCCTTTTCATTGATGTTTCAGAACATTATTCATGTTTTTCTTAAATTTCATGTTGTATTGTTTATTCTTTAATCACCTGTATCCAGGGTTTGTGATTTTTTTTAAAAAAATAAAAAAAATCGGATTTATTTGATTTAAATCAGATTTTTTTTATTTAAATCGGATTTTTTTTGATTTTTTTAAAAATTCAAAATATAATTTTAAAGTAAATAACCCTTCACAAAATCACTAAAATTAATAATAATAATTAAAAAAAAAAACTTTATTTGTAAAAAAAACATTCACTTGGTTAATTTGAAACAAAAACACTTGTGTTTTATCAGCACTTACACTAACTGTAATTTAAAAAATATTCTACATTATATAAAATATCTTCTGTATTACCTTAACTTACCCATTTAATAAAACAAAAAATCACATATGTATACTTCATTACTAAAAGCTAAAACTTTTTTTTTTTTAATCAAATTTCTTTATTAAAATCTGGAAATATAAAAGATAATGTAAGCATGTTATTCAGAAGAAAAAATATGAATTTTGAAACATTTGATTGTGGAACTAGATACTTATTTGTATACATTCTTTTAAACAAAATATTTATTCTGGATTACATATAATACTCTGGAATGTATAAAAAACATATTTAATGAATTTGCAGAATATTCTCAACACATAAAATCATCAGGATTATGTTATAAATTTCAATAAGTTTGAAAAAATTATTGTTTGTTATTAAACTGTTTGAACAGGAACACCAATTTTCCTGCTTTATCAGTTCCTAAACGATTACGGAGTTTAGAGTGAACTAAACCAAAAGTTGAGATGATTGTTTTGAGAGATTTTTGATTAAACAAATGTTTTACAAACATCTTGACCTACGTTTGAAGTATTTTTTAAAAAGTTGATTTAAATCAATGATTTTTTAAAAAAAATCAGTTGATTTAAATCATGATTAAAATCAAGCTGATTTAAATCAACGAACCCTGCCTGTATCTATTTTGATATACAGTAGACTCCTTTTAATCCACATAGCCTAAAACCAGAGGTTGTGCAGAGTTTAGAATTTTGCGAATTTCTGGTCACTGTTTTGTTTATATTTTTTAAAACAATAATTTGAATTTAATAATGCACTCGAAATTATAATGAATGCTTATAATAAAATAATTAAGTAAAATAATAAAAATTTAAAAAACGTTTAAAATATTAAAAGGGTCAAGTTAATAATTAATAATGCATAACAAAATATGCATAATGATGATCAGACAATTTTTTTGGAATTATTCAGTAAAACTCGCCTTATAAATGTACACTAATAATTCACATCAAAATCTTAAAATAACAAACTTTTATTTCATGTTTAGTGATACTTAATAACCAAAAAAGCTTGATTAATACATAAATTATTTGGCAAAAATATCGCAATCTCCACTGATATCAACACTATCTTGAATTTTTTCAGAAATAAATTTATACTTCCTTCATGAGAAAACATGAGTTGAATCATATTAACTAGAATTACATATATTAAAATGTGTACAGGATGATATAAAAATAAAACAAACTTTAATTTTACACCTACATTTTAACTGTAAGTTTCATTATTTACATCGGAAACGATGTGCGGATTTTAGGGTGGCAGATTTGAGGGAGTCTACTGTATATATGGAAACAATATTTAATTTACCCTGTTCCAAGATGAATGCAATATCATTTTTTCAAAAAAAAAAAAAAAAAAAAAAAAAATGAGGGCTTTTACTTAAAAAAGAACTATGTGAAAATGGCCATGGTATGAAACTGTAGGTTACCAATGGTGAAGCTATACGGAGATAACATAAAAAGTTATTAAAAATAGGGCCTGCATGTTGGAAATTAGTTTAGTGATTCAAGAATACCATTCATAGTTGCTTTATGGTTTATGTACTGTTGGGCTACCATCCATAAAATGGTGCAAGAAACAACGGGTCAAAATGCAACACTATCACCAAACTATGAATTAATGAGATGTAATCTTCCAAACTGGGCTAAAAAGTCCGGGCCAGGATTCGATCCCGGGATTTCTTGGATGAATCTGCCAATGCTCTACCAACTAAGCAATGACGAATAAGACTGAACTAATTCACCCAGTTAACCTTAATGATCATAGCATCTGGTCCGATATCTGAATCACACCAACAGAATAAATCACAGGTAATGGGACCTCTAGTAAACGCTGGAAGCTGGAAATTTGATTACACTAGATTAATTTTGGCAGCTGCAGTCAAGCAATTTCGAGTTCGAATCCTGGTCTGGAATTTTTCACTCAGTTGGGAAGATTACATCTCATATGATTTCTTTATCAATTAAAATAACTGTGTCAAAATTAATCTAGTGTAGGAATTAATGCCAAAAATGCATGATTGTGACATCATATTCACTTGATGTCAGTTTCGTTACACGTGTTTGTTGTACATATGTACATCATCAAGTAATTTTTAATTTGATGCTTATCTTATCTGTATTTTTAATGATGCTTTACTGTTTTTTCATTTGTTATTTAAAGCAACAATTACATCTTTAAACAGTGACGTCATAGGGTGCATTCAGAGACCGAAACGTATGTTACTCATATAATTGGAGAATGATGTCATCTGAATTTCTCAGGGTAACGATGGGTTAAAACGGCTGTGAACGCTTTTGGGTAAAGTTATGGGCATGTTTACAATCAAACACTTCTGTCAACCAATCTACCATTACACTTTGATCGTAGGAACATTGCAGGAACCATCCGAGCAACGTTGGGCAATTATATCATAGTCCTGTTAAAGGTAGACCAATCAAATGGTCAGGACTCAAGTGTACAGTAGGAGTCATAAAGAACAACAGTTAATGGTTTCAGTTAGCTATAAAGCAAACAAACAAATCAGATTTCCCGACCACCTGATCGCTTTACCAAACAAAATTCTACAGGTAATGTGGGTTACACAAAGTCTGCGTAATTTCCGGCTCTGGCTATGAACGCTTCGGGTTACCCATGTGTTACCTTGTGTAACTCGGGGTTCGGTACATGAACACGTCCTTTATATTAAAAGAGAAAAAGGATTGAAAAAAAAATTCAGATGCATAGTTACGTGCATTAGATCAGTTTCAAAAGACATTACAAACATTTATCCACCAACTAAGAGGGATAATCAAGAAAAATAGAGTAAATAAATAAATACCAGCAGACTTGTGCAAGGACTTCGCACTGCAGTCTATTTTTTTTTTTAACAACAGCTAATAATGCAATGGTATTTATTTTTTAATCTATATTATCTGTTCATGCTTCACAAAATTGACTGCAACTAAGCATAATCATAATTGAGGGACAGGGAGACACTATAACAAAGTAGTACCAAATATTTGTAAAACAAACTAAAGAAAATAATCATAATGTCCTTATAATGTTTTAACTTTTTGTAATTTTTTTTTTCATATTTCAAAATATACTAACATATAAGATATATATATTTCAGAAATAAATGCTAAAAAACACTGCAAACTTAAAAGAATAGATATTTTGTTATACATAATTGTTTGAAAAAATAACAAGGTTACAACAATGAAATTAAACATGCGGCAAGCTGAACTCAATAAAATTCACTAACTGGCGATATACCTGATTTATGAAACTTTTCGCACAAAAAATTAGTATTCAGTATTAGTGCTATTTAAAAATAAGAGCTGAACCCACTACTACACAGCATGTAATTGTGATAATCATTCCAAAAGAGTTAAAATGTTAGATAACATTTTCCAAGTTGGTACGCTCACTTCGAAAATGATTCCTTTTCCTCAAAGAAAAGAAATAAAAGAAATTTTTCACTACATTAGTATTTCCTAGATTAAAAAAAATTACAAAATTTCCAGCTGCATTAAAGAAAATTCCCTCACAAGCAACAAAATGTATTCCAAAAATCAATTTGTTTCAAAGATTTATAGTAAACATGCTTAGCGCTTTTCGTTTTATCTAGGGGTGATAAAAAAGTTTTTAGTTTTAATTTTAAAACTAAATAAATCGAGCATAACATAAAATTACTCATTTCATGCACACTAGAACACATACTAGTCACACTGAATTAGCATATTTCATAGTGGTATCTGCGATACGTAAACAACACAATATAAATGCACTGAAATTAAATTACACGAAATTGTTAATCCAAAAATGTATGAAATAACTTTTAATAAAAGTAAATTCAATATTTATCTGAACTTTAAAAAGTAGGAAATTAAAAATCAAACATTCTTACTTGAAAAAACCTTTACTTTTTCGGTAAAGGTTATTATTTTTTTTTTTCAATAACAACACACAAAGATAAGTTGAGTTGTAACATTGCTCAGTTAAAATTATTTGGGCAGGCATTCAGGTGTCCGCTTGTTTAGGATCCTACAGTAGAGATCTTTAACCCAAACTTAAGGAAGGATCCTTAAAACGCTATTCAGATCGTTCATCTTAAACTGCTTCGGCAATTTTCGGAACATGATAGTGATTACACAAATGATAAACCAATCAGCATACAGAATCGCTTCGCTGCAGATCAATCAATCAACCGTGCCCTTTATTTGCCGTTCTGGACTTTGCACGTTTTTTTAAATTAGATATTTTTTTTTTTTTCTGTCCATCCCCATCATCAACATTGAATTAAAAAAAAAAAAAAAAAAGATAGTATGTAAAAAAAGAAAGACAATGATATAGCGATTAAGAATTAAATGCTGTTTGTTTTTTTAAATATTATTAAATAATGCAATTAATAGCTGCACTGTTTTCGTTTTACTTCCTAAAATAATTCTTTTTTAAATATTCATTTTTATGCATTAGAGTACATGTTTAAAATTTCATACCAAAAGGTTTTGATTCTTATAAGCCACAGCTAAAAAATATATAAGAATCAAATTTATATATACACATATAACCAAGATTTTCATTAGCGCGCGGAGGAGGAGGAGGGGGGGGGGGAGGGCATTACACTCACAAGAGATTTGGAAGTTTAAATAACTTATATATATATATATATATATATATATATATATCTGATTAGTTAAAGGGGGAAGAAAGACAGAGGTTAAAGGGAAAAAAAGACAAATTAGAATAATAATAATAATAATAAAAAGGAACAACGAATTTGTGTCGGTGGGGGGGGGGGGGGGGGAATCTGAACTCCCAAAAATCTTGCCCCTCATTAGATTTTTTTCTACCGGCACCTATGTTTCTTAATATTTCAAGCTATATCTCACTATTTTCAGACTTGTAGGGGTGGACCTTCTCCTGTGTATGCTTATATTTAATTAGCTTGCTATTCTTAAAGTTCATCTCGGATCCCTTTTTATAGGGAGGGGGAGTTTTGATTAAAATCTTATTAAATATACACAATGTATTATTATTTTATTTTTTAAATACAATCCACTTTAAATAAGTAGTACTATTTTAATTTTGTAAATTAAGTGCAGTATACACAAAAATTTCTAAAGATTACTTGAAAAATATATTTTTTATCTGAAATGTACAGAAAAATACTTTTTTTTTTCCCTACTCAGACATTTGCAACTTTTGTCCTGCATAATAGAAAACATGTAAATATTAACTGCTTTCAATAAAACAAAATTAGTTTTACCAATGCAAAACTGGAATTTTATCAAATTTAGGAATTTTTTTTTTACATAAAATCAGCATATGGAAAAATGGAGTGTGTTTATTATATGAACAATTATATTATTACTTTCATAAAGATGCAATTTTTTTAAATATATAAAGTTAAAACCAGCAATGATAAACTCTTAAAGATTTGCCATTTTTTAAGAGGAAGAGGGGGGGGGGATTTAAAATAATTTTAAAGCTATAAAAAATTGCAATTATTTATAAACAAATACTTTTGAATGAATCAAGGGAATAATATTTAACATAGTAGCATTACTATAATTAGCAATTAATTGTCCAAATTTAGCATGAGGACATTTTTATCTTCCTCAGTACTTTTAATTACAATTTAATTGCAACAAAACAGCCAAACTGCAGAAAAAAAAGAAGTGTTTTTGCTTTGCCTCCTTCTCCCCCCCCCCCCCCCCCACAATGCCTAAACACTTCCACTCTCCTTTTACTTTTTTCTATGTAACATAATAAATATTAGAATCATGAAAATTTTCAACTTCTATTATTTGATGAATTGACATATTTTAGGATGCTTGATTAGGATTTGATAATTTTAATAAAATGTCTGTCTATGTCACAAATTTTGTGGATTCTGTAGCTCAAGAACTAACACACAGAAATTCATTGTTTCAGTTAGATCTAGACTCAAATTGTTTCTGACTAAATTTCAGTGTATATCGCTCAACAGGTAGCACTGCTATGCTGTCTTTCTTGATTAAAATGGTGCTGTGGTCAAGGAACAAAGATATACTCACAGAACCGGATTTCAAGATTTCCATATTCCTTAATAACTCTTGTTCGATATATATTACACATGATATATTATTATATGTGCAGCCATAGATTTCTGTGAATTTTGTGCCAATATTTGTACTTGGCACAAAGTTGTGTCCCATCTAATGGAAAAGAACCGAATATTTCTGTCAGTGCCTAACGGTTTTATAATTTTTGTTTTCACCTTCAAATTTTTAATAAAACAGGGGTCGATGCAGGTTTTTTTTCTTGGAGCCCATTTTGTGAAAAACAAAGGTTATTTTTGTGAAATTTATTATATTTTTGTGAAAAAAAATATTTTGTAACGAAAGTTGAAATCCAGTTAATCAAATTCGAACCAAGCATTTATAAACAAAAACTTTTTAAAATCCTTTTGCTGAAGTTTTCCTCTCTGGTGAACTTGTTTGTTTACAAATTACACATTTTAAAACATCCCAAAATAATAAATAAATAGTAAGTTTTTATGGAATAAAATTTTGTGAAGGGATCATTTTATCAAATTGATTTTTGTGAAGGGCCTCATTTTATCAAATTGATTTTTGTGAAGGGACCATTTTATTAAATTTATTTTTGTGAAAGGGCCCTAAATAGGCCCTAAATTTGCCCTGGATCGACCCCTGTAAAATAGCTGTATTCTATTTAAATACACTAATAAAGGCATGCTTAAAATAAAAAATACTTTCATTTTATTTATGCTAATTTTAGTATGATTTTTTCAAACAATCAATTTATATTTACAGTCTTTATTTAATCTAAGTGATTGTTCTAACTAATACACAATTGACTATTACTAAATTCCCTTAAAAATTAATCAGTATTAAATCAGAAAACATTAAATTGAATTCACTCTTACATTATATAGTATATAGAAACACAAATAATATCGAAAAACCAATAAATGACTTACTTTTCATAGACATAGACAATAAAGCAATCCTCAGCAAAAAAAAAAAAGCTACCATGCTGCGTAGAAAATGTGATTTAGCCTGCAAAGTTTGCACCTAAGAGACTAAAGATTATTTGTAACCTATAGCCACCTAGGCGCATTCCAACGGGCCAACACAGAAGTAAGCACCCTATGATCCAGCACCTTTCTGCACTGACCATCATATTAAATCATATCAATATAACTGTCGCTCCTGATGCACAGATTATCCAGATTTGCTTAATATCTACTCGCATCACCCTTGTTGCATCTCTGTTCAACTGTAGCAGCTATAGCAACTAGAAAAACTAAGAGAAAGAAAAATGTAATACATGCATATATATACACACAGAAATTAGTTTTTTAAATGCACTTCTAAAAAAACAAATATTATTTACTAATGAATAACTAACTATTAATTAGCCAAGAAATTTGTGTGCTTGTTTGAAACAATTTGAGAAAAAAGAATTCATAGCTACACTACTGTACTATGTAAATATTTATCATGGGATGCTAATTATAATATTTTAAAAATGAGACAAATATTTAAATACATTTATTGCATGATATTTAAAATGTTACGATACTGGAAAAAAGTTCTTTATTAACTATTTCTTTTTCCACTTCATAAGCTTAAAAAATAATTTTAACCACTTTAACTAAAATAAGAAATTTGGGTACTTTTCGTTTAGCCGGGCGCCAGTGATATATGTTCATATATAAATATATATGTATATGCATATATATGTATATTCATACATATATGTGTATACATATATGTATGTATATATATGTGTATGTAGATATTTTTGTATCTATATATATATGTGTATATATATATGTATATAAATCACTGGCGCCCGGCTAACCGAAAAGTACCGAAATTTGTAACATATGTTTTTACTCGGTAATAATGAAAGGTACATGATAAAGGTAGAATTTTCTTCTGTAATAGTCTGTCTCTTCTTTCTATTTTCACAATACATTTTGTATAGCTCCAGAGATGTCAATCAGAATTTTCCACTATCTTAACAGCAGAGAATCCCAAATGATAGCTACTTTGATAATAACAAAACTACACATCAAGGAGTCTCTGCTAAATTGTATGAGAAAATTAAACAGCTTCCTAGTCACCCAAAATATGAAATCAGTCATCTCTCCTCAATTGAAAATGATGAAAGGTAGATGTATCTTTATAGTGGTTTGGTTATATTAAGAAAAAATTACTTGACCCATCATTATTTGAAGAAAAAATAGTACTTATGATTGTTATTCATGACAGGACGATAGATTGGCAGAAATTATCAGTCATCAGTTGTTTAAAAAAGAAAATTAAGTGCATAACATTGTTAAAAATGACCAATATAACTTGCAAACTAAAAAAATACAAAAAAGTAATGATGTATACATTTATTAAATACATAACATGTTTGAGGCTATTAGCGATGAAGGATATTTTTACTTCCAGTGGAATATTATGTTCTCCAAAATGAAAATACCATTACAGATTATTTTACCATTTATGAATATGAAATATTGCGAAATGTGTAAACAATTTAACCACCGCTAGATAGATTGGAAGTAAATAAACACAGGATAAAATCAATATTTTAAAATGGTTTACTCAGATATTATAAAAGCTAAAATCATCGATCTTACCTGATGTCTGATAATTTCGCTTACATGTAAATTAAAAATATATCATAAATGAAGTAAAAAAACACACCAGTGAAAACTTCACATGTTGATTGTTGAATAAAATGGGATGCCAAACAACTTAAGATATTCTTAAATAACGATTAAAAAAGAAAAATAACTTACTGAGAAAATAATATAAACTGCAGTCGTAAGAAAAAGTACTTTAAAACTTACAAACTTCTAAAATAAATATAAGCCACGAAGGCGGTAACACTGAAAATAGCAATGGCGGCCAAAATACCGCCATTCCTTAAGTTAAGGACAGGGTTTTAGCTCTCCTTAAATCCGAGCTCTTTGGATGCTCGTTTCCTTAGATAAGGATCCTTATTCGGACATCTGAATAGCGATTTTAAGATTTCGGTCGGGAATAAGGATTTTGGCTCACTTAGAGATCCTTAACGGACACCTGAATGCCTGCCTTGGAAAAATAACTTATATTGGGACTTAAAACGGCCTATAGAGGCGCTGATTGCAGCCGTCGGTACAGGAAAATTGGCCCTTTAACTAATGCTAAAGTGCCATTGAAACCATTATTTATTGTAAACGCGTTTAAAAGTGTTAGACATTCAAATTCGTATAATTTTTACTTTGACATATAAACACAGAACACAAATAGCACATGAAATCTGAAATTGTGCATAAAAATAATCATTATGAACAAATTAAAAATGCATGTAACACAACGGGATTGCAAGGGATTTTCCTGAAGGGAGAAGAGAAGTTATATCTTTTTTCCATCAGATGGCGTATTCGAGTGCTTGAATTCCCAATTCTAGTTTCGACTTTCAACCCATGAACCTCTATACCAGGACTTCTAACGCCGTGTGATAACATCGTGCCGAGACTTCGGCACGAAATGGCAGCTGCACAGCTACGCGCACCGTTCTGCGCAGCTGGCCAGAAACCGTGCTGCACTAGCGCCATGTCACTGTCAGTGTCAAACGGTGAAGCAGACGAATTTAGTGACGTAAGCAGAAACCATCCTCACATGCGCCACCTATTTGAGGCTTTTTTCGAGGAACGATTTCCTTCTTGGAAAGGCTATTTCGTTAGAAGTCCAGGTATATAGGTTCATGTTTCAACCGCTGCACTAAAAAAATTTAATCCAATAAATGTACAACGTTGCTGAAAAGATAACGATGGGATTGCAGCGCCATCTGCTAGCTGTTCTCAACGTAAACAATGTGTTAGAATGTTTCGACTGGTGGTAAGTATTTTAAATACTTAAATTATATCATTTTCTCCTCTGACTTAATGATTTTTATAAGCTTTTTTAAAATTATGAAAGCTTGGATCATGGGATATAAGTCTACAGACTCTTTATCCCTATGCATTGTTTTGTCTCTGGTTGCAATACTCGATACAAGAACAGTAAACTATCCCTATTTAGCGTATCAAAGAAAGAATCTTGTAGGAGCACCGTTGAACATTTATAGGCTACAACTTTTTAGCACTTTTTAAAGCATTACAAGTAGGAACCTCTATAGGGCAGTTGCAATCAGCTGATCGACCATTGTATTCACTTGGAGGTAAGGGTAATTCCACCAATCAGAACTGCCTATTTGTACTGTTTACCTCCAACGTGACGTCAATTGCAACTGCCCTATAGAGGTTCATGATTACAAGGATAGCCGGTTTCCACACTATGTATTCTAGGTGCTGTAACAGCGCCTAGAATATATCACGGTGTAAAGAGGAACTGGTGATGAAACGTTACTCTCCATCTTCCTGCGTTTACGTTTGTCGTGACGCCAAAAATGCAACCCTAAAGTCGGCCCAAACAACTGGCGGCTTGCTTTGAAAACCTCTCCCTGTTCAATGAATCCAGTCCTTGTTCAATTGCAATCTCTTCCAATGAAGTGGCTTGTTTGGGCCTCGTGAATTGAGCGATAACCAGCTTCATATTACAATCCGTTTTTACGGTTCTCAGTCCCTCTATTCTTTCTCGTATTCAGTCAGTGATGAGTTCTCTTTCACTGTTCTTTTTTACTTCTTCATTGTACTTAATTTTCTGCAATTTTCCATGTAATAGTTCAGATACTTTGAAAGTTTGTTTAAGGTTACGAGCATTTAAATGATTCTTGGAGCCTGAAATTCTTAATAACGCTCCCGAAATATATATTTTTTAAATCGTCAAATCCTTCTAAAGATCACACATTTAACAGGGAACAAGGCCAACAGAATAATTTTGATTTTTCGGCTATGATGTCATAGACTCACGCACAGTTTTTTTTTTTTTAATCGGTTATAAAAAGGAAAAAAGTCGCCAAATTTAAGGTATTTTTTCCTTTAATGGCAACCTAGCCATTGTATTAAGTTATTCGTTTGGCGCGGTCTTGAAAATCGCGCCAACCTAAAAGTCGCCAAACTTATGTTTATGTGATTGCGTGAGTGTAAAGCATCTGTTTCGATTTTTTTTCTCCAGTTCCATAAAACCATTTGTACTGGTCGTACTAAGAAGACTAAAAAATCCTGCTTTTGTTTTTATACGTTTTAAGAAGGGAAAATTTGGAGGTATGTCATCCACATTTTATTATTTAGTTTTTCTCAATGCTAGTTCGACGAAAAAATATAATTCCCAATAAAAAGGGAATAATATGTTTACTTACAGTTCCTCCACCTAAATCCATTTTGCACTGATTCACAGAAGCCCCTATTACACGAAAATATTCATACGGAATTCTAAGAACAAAAAATCAGAGTGAAAACCGATACAGAAATAAAGAAATGTTCTTTTGATATCAGAAATGTGACGCAAGCAGGGCCGTTTGGTTTATAAGCTGGAGGCCATACAGGAAGGGGTTCCCCCCCCCCCCCCGCTTCAAATTAATTGAAAGCATTCACACACACAGAAAAAATGTCACCAATTCTTATTTATTGTCGAAATATGTGAGATAATTTCTGTTTAAAGCGATTTCAATGGGACGCCCCAACAACAGAGTTCAGAGAAAGACTCTGTGGCACTCAATATTTAATTATTTTGTGCTCCTTTCAGGTACGTAATTAAGTAGGGTACAAATTCTGTTGAGCTATCCTTAGAAACATTCACAGAAGCTTTTTCTTTCATTATTTGGATGGATATAATAAAATATTTTACTAAAGAAAACATTCACGCACACATGCACAAAAAAAGAATATTTATTGTGGAAATACGTGGGATAATTTCGGTTTGAAGCGTCTCTCAACTGGGCACCCCCAACATTTAATCATTTTGTGCCTCCTTTCAGATATGTAATCATGTAAGGTACAAAGTCTGTTGAACTATCCCTAGAAACATTATTCACAGAAGCTTTTTCTTTCATTATTTGGACATATGAAAATATTTTACTAAAGAAAATATTCTCACACACAAAAGGAATTTTTATTTATTGTCGAAATATGTGAGATAAATTCGGCTAAAATTTTTCCTCAATTTGCCCCTCCCCCCCCCCTCCATAGCACGCTGCTGAGCAGGAGTAATAACTTTCAAGCTACTAATCTGCATCGAGACCGCCTCTTTGGCGCTTTTGAAGGAAGTTTCCACGCCCTTCAGAGTCCGATGTCTAACATAACTTTCCGTTTCTATCTAACCTTTGTTGTGTTTTTGCTTGTTTGTTTTTGCGTTTTATGTCGTGTGTTTCCGAAAGGCCCTCTATTGAGCCGACCACATCCGAGCGTTCTGCCGCCGGTAGAAGTCAGAGGGAAAACTCTCGGGAGTCACGCGGGAACAACCTAAGCTAGGACGTGTCTATGCGTTCAGGTATGCTTTTCCTCGCCATCCCGGGCTGGCAAGAGGCTCTCGCTCCTTCGTCACCGCCGACGAGCTGAGTAGTTTCTTTTGTAGGAGTTCCATGATCGAAAGCGGCGATAAATTAAGAATCGTCGGAGAAGCTTGGCATAAGGCCTAGGGCCCGTTTCTTCTTTGGTTTCCAGCTCCGAAGCTGACGGGGGACTCTGACTCACTCCCCAAGTGTTGAGTTGTGGTGACCTAAGAGGGTAGGCACTTCCGCTCGTCGCAACGACCTTTGTCGTCAATCTCTTGGAAAAATGGGAGTAGTCAGCAGATTGCAGCGCTTCCACATGCCGTAGCGCATGCAGGAACTCTCCTGGTCGTGGCAGGAACTCTCCTGGTCGCACGCAGGCACTCTCATGGCGTTAAAAGTTCTTCAAAACTTGGGTACGGCGGTTGACGGGCACCTGGCGGCGTAGCTCAGTTTTATCAATGGCATTAAAGGGTGTGAAGAAGTTTTGGAAGAGGATATTATGAATGGATGGACGTTGAAAACCAACATCCATGTTTTCAAATCCTTAATGATAAAAAAATTATACAAGCTGTTAATTCCTCATCGGACATTAATGATGTTGACAATGAGGACCAGGATTTTGAGGATTTAAGAACTATAAGTCATATTGAAGGTGTTCAAGCACTAACAGCTGTCCTAAAATATTTGGAGCGAAAAAGTGATGTTACGCCGATAGATCTTCTGTTGCTCAAAAAATTGGTGTGATCGGGCAGCCACTGACTGAAAATCTGGACTTTTTCAACGAAAGGTAACAGACTTAAAAAAAAAAATAATGTACATTTAACAAATTAGTATAATTGAATAAAAAAATATATATTTTCCTGAGATTTCTTTTACTTTTGAAAATGCATATTTTAATATTTAACTTAGTATAGTTAAAAAAAATTCAATTTGCTTTTTAAAATTTACTACTAATAGTTGATTTTTTTTTTTTAAATTGTTGAGTTCTAAATATGTGTTTATTTTTATCATTTAAAAAACGTTCTATTGTTTTTTTCATTCTAACAGATGTTAAATTCGTGAACATAGTGAGTTTTTATACACAATTTCTATTAATCGAGATTTCCGCTATCCGAGGTACTACCAATTAGCTAGAATAATCGAAGTTATATATATATATATGAACAGATGCTTCACACTCACGCAGCGATGTTTGGCGACTTTTTGGTTGGCGCTATTTTCAAACCCGTACCAAACCAATAACTTAATACAATGCCTAGGTTGCCATTAAAGAAAAAAAATCCCCTAAATTTGGCGACTTTTTTCCTTTTTATAACCGATTTTTAAAAAAACTGTGCGTGAGTGTATGACATCATAGCGTATATATACATTAGTTTGCTATTTTTGTGCAAAATGGAACGGTTTAAATATAACAATATTTATCAATACTTTTATTTTTAGGGCATTGCATCATGTATCAATACATAAAAGGAAGATTTTTATTTTTATTTTTATTTATTTTTTTTTTTTTAAATGTCGTCTCGTACTAACTTTCATAAATTTCATTTCATTATGATTTCATTAAACTTAAGTCATCGGTAATATAGTTTAAAGTGAAAAATCCCGAGTATGAATAAAAGTTTAAATGAAGTTTTAATAATAAATCCCGATGGCAGTAAAATTAAATCCAAAAGAAACAATAAACTTATTTTAGTCAAAGATTTTAAATAAATAAATTATGATATTAACCATTTTAAATCCGGTTTTAATTCATATTCATTTAACTTGTATATAAATGATATTTGTAAGCTGTTTTCTTATTTTTATTTGTAAAAATTATGAAGAAAGGATATGGAGCACTCCGTTTTAAAGATGAAAGTAATCAATAATGACATCATGTGAGCCTGCGCCGAGGCTAACGAAAAAGAAAGGCTAACGCGGTGCTTCAAGCGTATCTTCTTTTACAGACCGCCGGAGTCACGCCCACACAGCACGTCAGCTTAGAATAACATTGTTTCAAGGGGTTTTAAGGTTGAAACAAGGCTATAACAAGGTTTTGAAAAGGGTTCGTGCTATCTGGGGTGATGCTCGAATGCACCAATGCAGGTGTACGAAAAGAGCTTCACGTCATTCTAGCGGTCTGTAAAAAAAGATAAGTGGAATGCACCGCGGTAGCCTGTCTTTTTCGTTAGTCTCGGCCTGCGCGCGGTGCTAGGCAACTTCCGGGTGCATTTGTGATAAGATCCGCTGTGAGGGGCGCGGTATAGGCGCTTGTAGATTAGTGCACACTAAATTATACAGTATGCGATAGAAATAATAGTAGGTATCTTTTGAAAAAATTCATGCTTGAAAATTATTTTTATATGCATGAAAAATCAGTAAATTCTGATATAATTTCCAAATGTATTGCATGAGAAAGAACACCCTTGTTTGATGGTGTAAAAAATGAAAATGTGCAATGCGTAGAAGTTTAAAAAGTTGCAGTAAAAAGCGATATTTAATCTCAGGTGTCGTCAATGCCAAAATGACGTAATCGTTACTTACAGACGCATTTGTCCTTTATAGTATAGATTTCTAATGCAATAACACATTCAGTAAAACTTTTCAAACGAAATCTGTATTGAATCTGTTTCTAGCTACTGTTGCATGGTATTTGTTTAGTCGGGACTATTAAACAGCACGAGCAGTCGACACACAGACATAAACATTTTTCCTCTTTATCGAAAAGTGTTAAAAATAATTACATTATGGCAAAACACGTATTTTTTGATGCAGTGTAGATAGAGTTGCAAAGACTAGAAAAATCCCGGTTTATACCTGGGAATATACCGGGTTTTTTGGGAATAAACTTGGTTGTTTGGGAATAAACCGGGTCTATTGGAAATAAACCTGGGAATAAACCGATTTTTTGCAACTCTAAGTGTAGACAACTGAACTGAACTGTTATTCACTGTATTTTTATTATTATTATTATTGGGGGGTGGAAAGTCCAATACCGTTGTATCTCTTACAGGTAGAAGGAAAATAGAGAGGAAACATGCTTCTTTGTTGCGAAATCAAAAATTAAACCTTGAAACTGGTTACATTACAGCATAAAAACTTGCAGCGTGCTTTGACCCATATAGCAAGCAGGGTTCCGAAAACGGTCTTTTTTCATTTTCTTTCAATTTTTCTGCAAAGGTATATTATCTTTACCTTATATCACGGTCACAGTAATGTTTTTAATATTAGATTTTTGATATAACCGTCAGAAAACCCACCTTCTAAAATCATCTTTACTCATTCATTTTCCGCGCATGCGCAACTTATTTCGAGCTGCATGTGCTGTACTTGCGTTCACTCACTCATGACTCATTGAAGGTGATATTGACGTGCGAGCAGGTCACTATAGCGTCTCTCTGCCAGTGTGGGCTTTCACTTTGCATTTGCAATCATGTTCCAACTAAAGTATGTTAAACTATTTTGTATTTATTTAATTTCATAAAGATGTATCTTATTGTAAGAACTACATACATACACATATTTCTGATGTAGTTCTTGAAATTTCCATTTATAATATGTTTTTCATTCTTTACGAATTAATGCGAGTTCTTTAACCATATTTTCATTGCAAAATACGATAGATAGAGAATAGCATTTGTTTATATTTATCTTTTACAATATATTATTATCGTTTATGTTATCTATTGATGCTCCCCAATTTTAAAATATTCATCTTATAGTTCATGTGCTTAAAAATTACCGTCAAAAGTTTTAAATATTGCGTAATAATAATAATAATAGATTTTGTACTAGTATTTAAACTGTAATTTAGTCAAAGTTAATTATTTTTACGCATACGTTTTATTTTCTTAGTAATTTATGTTGTATAAAATTTCATTTTAAAATATTCAATGACAATTGTTTTTATATTATGTACGTTAAAAGATATAAAATTTTTATTGCATGCGCTGCTACAAAATTTGTAAATATTGTTATTTTTATTACTTTGTTTAATACATTTTATTTTCATGAAGTTTAAAAAAATGAGTTTTAATGAAATCAAACTATTTAAAATTTTAACGTTTCAATATACATACTAATAATTATGAAAGATTTTGAAAATGAATTTTTATATTTTAAAGAAAAAGGGGAAAAAAGAAAAGTCTAAATAATCTTAACCGATTATTATTATTTATTTTTAATTATGGAGCATAAATAGATTTAATTAAGAGATAAATCATTCTGAAAAATTATTGTTCTTCTGTTTTAAGTAAAATGAAAACATGCTTAAAGTAGACTAAAAATAAACAAATAGGTAATATGCATATGATATAAAAATGTTATAAATGGAAATTGCATATTTGTTTCTAATTTTTCTCAGTGATTATATAAACACCAAAATTTGGTTTTATATAGTTCTTAAATGAAGTTCTTAAATCTTTATGAAATTAAATTATGCAGTAATGTTTAACTTACTTCAGTTTGACAATCAACTAATAAATGAGAGTAATTGATAGTGGGCTGACCCTTATCACTTTCCAAATATAAAAACAAAAGTAAAGACAACATAAAAACCAAGACATAAACAATTCCAAACTCAGAAATTTAAACTATTGTGAAACTTTCAGGATAATGTAGTAGGGCTTAAGCCAAAATATAATATTCAAATTTTCTTGTTGCCCGAATTCACTTTAAAAGGAAAATATTATCCCCGGTATATTTTAGACTTTATTTTTAAAACTGATTAATGGTAAATGATACAAAAAAAAAAAAAAAATAAGTTATCTGTAAAATTAATTCTCACAGTTCATTCTAACAAAATGTATGTTAGATTTAAAAATTTTTAATGTTATCAACAATTAATATTTTTTAGAAGCAATATATTAATTAAAATATAAAAAATAAAATATATCCAAATTTTAGCAATTACATAGGAAAGGAATTTTAGCAAAGTAAAAAAAGACATATTAATTAAAATATGTAACTTACTATGACTTCTTAAATATAATGTGGGCTAATAAAAAGCCTTATTTTCCATTTTTTTTCTTCAGTATATAAAAATTAAGGTAAAATTTAGCTTCCCACAGAAACAAAGAAAAATTCTAAGTCAGGTTATTTTGATGAAAATCTAATGAATCGGTCAATTAAGATTTAAAACTAACAGATTAATCAAAACCTTTCTCATTTCCTTTATAGATGCTTATAATAAAAGCATTATTATCTACCTTTGATTGTGATTCTTGTTACAATGGTTAATAAGAAATACTGTAACTAGCCTTACATTTCTACCTTTTGGTTTGCTTGTCCAGCACTTACAAAGTACCTCAGATTGTGTCAACTAGCAACCTTTTATAATCCTTTTTACAATGTTTGCAAACCTTTCAGACAAAACCTTTAAAAAGCATCTAGTCATTTACACGTTAAGGTTAGAAAAATGTTTTAAAAATCAAAAATTGTTATCTGGGGATATGCCTGACTTTTAAAGTTTCTTCACGAAAGAATTCCGCCTTCGTCCGATGTGCCTGTTCTGTTTGGGCTGAATAAGAGCATATCAATTTTAGATATTACCGGCTTCATATTGCAAAAGTTTTTGACTCTATTCTATGTTCAAGGATGGTACGCTGCATCTTTATTATATTTAGAACTGTGTGCTTGTATGAGTGTGGTTTGATAAATTCTCGGCTTGACAATGAAAGCACAAGATTTTTGACATAATTTCATATTATTTTTCAATGTAGTACCCTACAACTTAATACATTTAAAACACATTCTTGTGTGCGAATTCTTTAGTGCAGTCCAGTACGTAGGTGGTTCGAAAAGTTCTCGGCCTGACAAAGAAAATACAAGATTTTTGACAATATTTCATTTTATTTTTCAACTTGCAACACAATACATTTCAGAAAACTCTTGAGAAATGTTCATTTGGCGTTTTTTATCGCCGTTCAACAAATGCGAAGCGCATCGAGCAGAAAGCTTTTTCATACCCAAAACATCGTGTAAAATGTAATGGACACGGTCTATCGAGATGTTTGCAATGTCAGCAAGTTCATGTATCTTCAATCGGCGAATATCCAATACGGCATTCTGATTCTTTTAGACATTTCATCGGTCGTAGTGGTTTTTGGATGTCCTGAGCGTTCATCATTGTGAATTGATTTCCTACCATATTTAAATTTAGCAACCCACTTTTTCATCGTCGAATATGAAGGACAAAAATCCTTTAAGGTGGAATGTAACTAGTTTTGCGTGTCCGTGGGGGTTAAACCTTTTTTAACAAATTTTCAAAAATGTTGAAACTAGTTTAATTTACTTTATCGCCCAGCAATAACCAATAAACTCACGCGTCTGAAACTCGGCAGCATGTCATCTAAAGGATCATACTTTACAAACATCATAGTCAGCTGGTCATACTTGTTCACTACTGATTTTACCATAATTCTTTCAGTTCCAAATATTATTACTAACCAAAGATACTCAACTTCAAATACTCTCATTCAGATCGTTTGAATAAGCGCCTGATTAAAAAAAAATGCATGTTGCAAGAGCTTCCACACTAAAATTAAAGAGGGCCCCCAAAATGACTTTAAAAAATGGAACCTCTAATTTCCATTTTTATTCATTTATTCAGCTTGAGTTTATAAAGATTCCAGAATTTAAAGTTTTCCTAGTAGAAGAGAAACAACCAGACTACTTCAGAAAACTTACCTAAGTAGGAAAACTGAAGGTGATGGATAGGCTGTTAGTGTTAACCCATCACTTGGTATCGTGACGTGTTGGTTACAAATCACCCCTGTAATTCCACATACAACAACTATATATACTACAAATATACTCTATCTATAACGTCTACAGGGGACATAAAATAAAACTGTTTAATGAAATAATGTCATATATATATATATATATACAGGGTGTTCCGTTAAAGGGGTCCAATATTAATAGGGGTAATAGAGGAGATCACATGGAGCATAAATCAGTATATAAAGCCTGGTCGGATCTCAATAGTTTTCAAGTTACAGCAAATAGAATGAAAATTCGGAAAATTGTAAAAGAACCCTCATTGCTAAACTATCGATAATGCTACATGAAAACGAAGCACATATTTAGAAAGAGCAGAAAAAAACTTACAAAATGACATCAATTGTATTAAAATAGCAATATTTATTGACGAGTTACAAGCCCTGAAACAGTGAAAAAAGTACGAAATCTAATATACATCAAAATAGTTAATCGTTAATTCCAAAAAGACAACTCCAGCTACAACAAGGAAAATGTAGTAAAATTTGGTCCATTCCGAAAACTTTCGAAAAAGCTTACAAATTGTGTGAGAGAAATTAATCAGTTTCTTAGTTACAACTCCGCTTTCTTTGACACTAGCAAAGGTTAAACTCCGCCCATCACGATTGGAAACATCGCCTTTTTAATTACTCTCAACTATACATTTTCGATCATGCTTCTTCTGAGATGCAACATTTTTAATTATTCAAGAGTTGAATGAACCAAAATAACTTTACAATAATAGTCTACATTTTAAAGTGGTCTTTTATTGATATAAAGCTTAAGTTAAATTCCTTAAAATTAAACTGGTGGTGAAAATTCGGAAATAATTAAAAATATTGCGATTTGTAACTATGCAAGAAGTTTCAGTACATGTTTTACATGGACAATTATTGTATGTATATGTGCATCATAATTTATGATAGGAAATAATAATAACAAATAGCATAATAATTTTATTAATTATAAATTTAAAAAAGACACTAAATTTTAAATTAATTCATACAAACTTTGTAATTTACAATTTGAGTACACCACAGTCTGTGACTTACAAAATACTGTGCCAAAAAGTGTTGAAAATAAAAGAAAAATGACAAATAAAGAATTACATTCCACGTACTTTATGACATTTGTGAAGCATAGTCTTCTGGTCTGCGCTGCACAGTTCAATGTCGGAAGGCAGACGAACGGACATTATTATAATAGGTGTTCGAAGTTGCGCCCATTAACAGAATCGCACAGCCGACAGCGACGTCGTAAAGATTGGCGAACACGCCGAAAAACTCCGACGGAGTTGGGAATGTCTCCTGCAGCGACAACGATTCGCGCTAGTAAATCCTCCGGTGTATCCACAGGCGTTTCATACACCAGCGATTTAAGGTGTCCCCAAACAAAAAAGTCTAACGGATTGAGGTCTGGAGAGCGTGCAGGCCAAGCAACAGGTCCACTGCGTCCAATCCATTTCCCAGGATATGTTGAATTGAGGTGATTGCGAACACCTATGAAAAAATGTGCCGTTGCGCCATCGTGCATAAACCACATATTGTGGCGCAATGTTGCTGGCACATTTTGCAGTAACTGCGGTAAGATATCCCGTAGGAAAACCAAGTACGTACTGCCATTGAGTACATCTGGGAGTAAATATGGTCCTATGAGATAATCGCCGAGGACACCTGCCCATATGTTCACACTGAACTTTTGTTGTGCGTTCGACGGGAAAACAGTGTGCGGATTTGTATATGACCATGTGTGCATATTGTGCGTGTTTACCACGCCCTCTCTCGTAAATGTTGCTTCATCAGTAAATAAAATATTTTCCAGAAATTGTGGATTATTTTCTGTTACATTAAGCAACCAGCGTACGAATTCTGTCCGCTGAGCACAATCTGTTACTGATAACAGTTGTACCCGCTGCACATGAAAGGGGTGCATGTTTTCTGCACGCAGAACACGCCACACACTTTGGTGAGAAACACCGACTTCAGACGCAGCAGCTCGTGTACTCGTGGAGGGGTTATCTTTAAAAATATTCAGTACATCTTCTTCCATTGCAGGTGTTCGTACATGTCGAGGTTTCCCTGCATCAATGCTTGCTGTATTAAACGATCCAGTCTCCCGTAATCGTCTATCGATTTTTATGAAGAGTTTTGAACTTGGGCAACGTCTCCTTGGAAATTGTTCACGGTACATGCGCTGTGCTAGACATGCATTTCCATGAGCTTGCCCGTACATCAGATGCATGTCCGCATATTCTTCGTTAGAATATTCCGGTATAATTATTATACATCAACTTACTACAATCCCACTTACAACAGCCTCCCTTTAACATAACGCCCACTGATGACTGCTGTTTTATTACACTTTTCTTCCTATACACATAGAAAATTTGCATAAAAAGTACTTCTTCTTCTTCATCATCCTGAAAGTTCATGGAGGAAACGCAGCAGTCACGGAGTTTGCTTTAAGACAAGGCGAGAGCTGCACAATATGTCATTCACTTGACCAGACTGAATAATGAAAGGGTATTGATAGAGGTTGATCAGAAATGTATAATTGAAAGATATTAAAACGGGGTGTTTACAATCGTCATGGGTGGAGTTTCGCTCTTTCCGAGCGTGCAACAGTACAGAGTTGTAACTAGGGAACTGCTTGATTTCTCCCATACAATTAAACTGATATGGTTTATTGTCAGCTTCTTCGAAAGCTTTCGGAATGGACCAAATTTTATAACATTTTCCTTGATGTAGGTAGAGTTGCATTTTTGGAATTAACGATTAACTATTTTGCTAAATATTTGATTTTGTATTTTTTCACTGTTTCAGAGCTTGTAACTCGCCATTAATTCTCAATATTCTAAAACAACTTATGTCATTTCGTAGGATTTTTTCTGCTCTTTCTAAATATGTGCTTCGTTTTTATGTAGCATTATCGATAGTTTAGCAATGAGGGTTTTTTTACAAATTTCCGATTTTTCATTCTATTTGCTGTAACTTGAAAATTATTGAGATCCGGCCAGTCATTATATACTGATTTATGCTCCGTGTGATCTCCTCTATGACCCCTATTAATATTGGACCCCTTTAACGGAACACCCTGTATATATATATATATATATATATGTATTGTATATGTAAATTCGACTAAGCCACGCCCAGGAATTTCTTTAGTAGTATTGATAAGTTTCTATGCACGTAGAATTTCGAAACATTTTTCCGGAATGAAAGGGGCCCCCAAAATGATACTTTACTTCCCCTATCTTCAAAGTTTAATCAGGGCCTGAGTGGAACAACAGCAAATTGGTCTTTATCCAAAATGTTAAAAATCACTAGCTCTTCCTATTAATCCTACAATAATTCGAGAAAATCGTTACATCTCTAGCATATCTGATTTACCTCTCCTAATAGCTCTCCAAGTGCAGGCAGATGATCTCGTTTAGACACGCAAGAATTATTATAACGTTTATCTCACCAGCGGAATTCAGGAAATACATTGATTGCATTTGTCAAACAGTAAATTTATATTCCCATAATCTTGAAGCAATATTTTCAGTACTGTGGTATGCACAAATTAAAAATCTACAATGAAATTTGAATATTCTAAGGAAGTTTTCGATTCTATACCAGGCAGCGTTGATTAAAGCACTGGGCAGATGATTTGACATCCCTGATCTAATTCTGCCAGAAATGTTCTAATTTTGATTTATTATTGACACTTTTAATTAAACCCAAGAAAGAAAATTTTCGGAGTATAATGCGAAAACGAAAAAAATAGTAATAATTTTTTAGTTTTAGTACGTAATTCAAAATTCTGAGTTGCGAAAATAGAGGTACTAAAAATAAGCACTTGAATACGCAATTGAATGAATGAGATATTGAAATGAAGTACCATCGAACAATACAGGGTTAGAATTGAATAATTTGAAGCTAGACAATATTTTTAATTAGTAAATAGTTTTTGGAATGTTCCTTACTAATATGTCTGGGTGCTATTCTCTTTGCTATACTAAAATGTAATAATGCTTACTGAACAGGTCTTCCAAAAAAAAATTTCATACCTACTTTTAAAATATTAAGTTACATATATCTGGCTCATTTTATTTCAACTAATTCAGAATAAAACAATAAAATACATTTATTTAGTTATTTTTTTTTGTTATTAATGAATGATTGTAATGTGATTAAATTCTTAGTATTCTTATTTCAGAGCGGAAGATTATGTGTGTACATACACATGTATGTGTGAGAAGCATATTTAATATTTTAAACAAATAAATTTGCATATTTGGGGCGTATGTAAATAGTTAAAATCATGTGTTTTATTTAATCATACTCAAATCAGAAAAATGTAGATGAAATGTTCTATATATTTATTTTCTAACATTTGCATGCACATTTTTTGTCAAATGAATGAAGCCATTTATTCATGAATACTACTAGCTCTGAGCAAGTGGTAAAAATCAAAACAAAACGGAAACACCCGCATCTAAATATACAGTACTTGTAGTACAGCGCCTAGAATACATAGTGTGGAAACCGGCAAATGGTGTAATGCTTTAAAAAGTGCTAAAAAGTTGTAGCCTATAAATGTGCAACGGTGCTTCTACAAAGCCTACGATAATGTTGCAACCAGAGACAAAAAAAAATGCGTATCACGTTTTTTAGCCATGCTTTCATAATTTAAAAAAAAAACTTATAAAAATCACTAAGTCAAAGGAGAAAATGATATAATTTAAGTATTTAAAATACTTACCACCAGCCGAAACATTCTAATACAATGTCAAGAGCTAGCAGATGGCGCTGCGAACCCATCCTAATATTTTCAGCAACGTTGTACATTTATTGGATACAATTTTTTAGTACTATTTTGTAGCCGGTTTCCACACTATGTATTCTAGGCGCTGTACTTGTAGTATATAGTATTTCTCTTAGGGATGGGCATTTCGACTAATTTAGCGGAGTCGAGCCTGAGTCGGTAAGTGCTCGATGAGTTGACATAATTAGTCGACTCTCGGATCACTAAGGGACTAGTGTTGGTCAGTTGGATATAAATTCGAAATAACATTTATCACTGAGCAATATTTATTGCAACTAATAGAAGTTAGCAAACATACACAGTTTAATCAGCAACAGCTTTTCTCCCATTTAACATAAATAATTGCAATACAGATCATGTTCTTTTAAAACATAAATTCGGAAATAAAGCTCGATAGGAAATGACTCTTGTGACATTCCATAAATGGAACTAAATTGTTCCAAATATTTCAGTATAATTCCTACGTTGTAATTCTTGAGTCGTTCTAATTCCTATATTGTTTTAATTCCTATGTATATTTCATTTTTGTCGATTGTTTCCTGGATTCACTTTGTTGTAATTGCTGTGATCTAAGAATTAGGTTTAAACATCAATTGGTGGCTGTTTTTTATTTGTTTATTTTTTAATTTATTTTTAGATGCATTGCTTTTTAGGAAAAATGAAAAGCGCTGTTTGATCTGCTAAATAAAATATCTGCATTTATGAATGAAAATAATTCCGTGCATATATAAAAATGTAGAATTAAAAGCCGTAAATATTTTTTTTTAAAAAAAAGGTTGCTCTTTCTTATAAGAAAAGTGTTACGCTTCTCAATCTCCCACCCGGGGCGGGGGTTACAAGGCAGCGAAGCAACGAAAGAATTCTTCGTGTCTTGTAATTAAAATAGTTACTATTCTTTTAATGATTACTAGGTGATCAAACCCGACCTTCCAGGGTTACAGAATGTAGGTGAAAACCATTTTTTTAAATTAAAAACTCTAATAGTTTTTTTTTTTTTTTTTTTACATTTATTACCTTTTCTTGTACTACTTACAAACAACAACAAAAAGCATTTTTATATGAACAAAATCAATAATGCATTCAAATAAAGTATTCAAAATTTTTGAAATCGATACTTTCGTTCGTATTAGCCGCATGTCAGGAGTTAATAGTCGGAGGTTAATAGTCGGAGAAATCGCCAAAGATTCCGCTACTTGCAGCAGGATTTTTGGTTCTGATCATTTCAGTGGTTTAAGCTGGTAGTTCGATTTCATGTCTGTTCAATTTCTGCTTTATTTATATTATTTTATTTATTTGTTGATGAAGTTTTAATTTCATCATAGAAATTTAGCCGAAAACAAATGCTAAACTATGTATATATTTTAAGTGCAAGCTGGTTAATCTTTCGAAATCGTCTGCATGCGATAGAAATAATAGGTATCTTTTGAAAAAATTCCTGCTTGAAAATTATTTTTATATGCATGAAAAATCAGTAATTCTGACATAATTTCCAAATGTATTGCATTTGAAAGAATACCCCTGTTTGATGGTGTAAAAAATGAAAATGTGCAATGTGTAGAAGTTTAAAAAGTTACAGTAAAAAGCGAAATTTAATCTCAGGTGTTGTCAATGTCAAAATGACGACATTGTTACTTATGGACGCATTCGTCCTTTATAATATAGATTTCTAATGCAATAACACATTCAGTAAAACTTTTCAAACGAAATCTGTATTGAATGTGTTTCTAGCTACTGTTGCATGGTATTTGTTTAGTCGGGACTATTAAACAGCACGGGCAGTCGACACACAGACATAAACATTTTGCCTCTTTATCGAAAAGTGTTAAAAATAATTAAATTATGACAAAACAAGTACTTTTGCATGCAGTGTAGATAGAGTTGGAAAGACTAGAAAAATCCCGGTTTATACCTGGGAATAAACCGGGTTGTTTGGGAATAAACTTGGTTGTTTGGGAAGAAACCTGGGAATAAACCGGGTCTATTGGAAATAAACTTGGGAATAACCCGATTTTTTGCAACTCTAAGTGTAGACAACTGAACTGAACTGTTAATCACTGTATTTTTATTATTATTATTATTGGTGGGTGGAAAGTCCAATACCGTTGTATCTCTTAAAGGTAGAAGGAAAATAGAGAGGAAACATGCTTCTTTGTTGCGAAATCAAAAATTAAACCTTGAAACTGGTTACATTCGAGCATTAAAACTTGCAGCGTGCTTTGATATGCATGACTTTTAAAGTTCCTTAACGAAAGAATTCCGCCTTCGTCCCATGTGCCGGTTCTGTTTGGGCTGAATAACAGCATATCAATTTTAGATATTACTGGCTTCATATTGCAAAAGTTTTTGACTCTATTTTATGTTCAAGGATGCTACGCTGCATCTCTATTATATTTAGAACTCTGTGCTTGTACGAGTGTGGTTTGATAAATTCTCGGCTTGACAATGAAAGCACAAGATTTTTGACATAATTTCATATTATTTTTCAATGTAGTACCCTACAACTTAATACATTTAAAACACATTCTTGTGTGCGAATTCTTTAGTGCAGTCCAGTACGTAGGTGATTCGAAAAGTTCTCGGCCTGACAAAGCAAATGATTTTTGACAATATTTTATTTTATTTTTCAACTTGCAACACAATACATTTCAGAAAACTCTTGATAAATGTTCATTCTTTGGCGTTTTTTTTATCGCCGTTTAACAAATGCGGAGGGCATCGAGCAGAAAGCTTTTTCATACCCAAAACATCGTGTAAAATGTAATGGACACGGTCTATCGAGATGTTTGCAATGTCAGCAAGTTCATGTATCTTCAATCGGCGAATATCCAATACGACATTGTGTTTCTTTTAGACATTTCGTCGGTCGTAGTGGTTTTTGGATGTCCTGAGCGTTCATCATTGTGAATTGATTTCCTACCATATTTAAATTTAGCAGCCCACTTTTTCATCGTCGAATATGAAAGACAAAAATCTTTTAATGTGGAATGTAAGTAGTTTTGCGTGTCCGTGGGGGTTAAACCTTTTTTAACAAATTTTCAAAAATGTTGAAACTAGTTTAATTTACTTTATCGCCCAGCAATAACCAATAAACTGACGCGTCTGAAACTCGGCAGCATGTCATCTAAAGGATCATACTTTACAAACATCATAGTCAGCTGGTCATACTTGTTCACTACTGATTTTACCATAATTCTTTCAGTTCCAAATATTATTACTAACCAAAGATACATATACAAAAAGATTTTCAACTTCAAATACTCTCATTCAGATCGTTTGAATAAGCGCCTGATTAAAAAAAAAATGCATGTTGCAAGAGCTTCCACTCTAAAATTAAAGAGGGCCCCCGAAATGACTCTAAAAAATGGAACCTCTAATTTCCATTTTTATTCATTTATTCAGCTTGAGTTTATAAAGATTTCGGAAGGGAAAGTTTTCCTAGTAGAAGAGAAAGAACCAGAGTACTTCAGAAAACTTACCTAAGTAGGAAATCTGAATGTGATGGATAGGCTGTTAGTGTTAACCCATCACTTGGTATCGTGACGTGTTGGTTACAAATCACCCGTGTAATTCCACATCCAACAACTATACAGGGTGTTCCGTTAAAGGGGTCCAATATTAATAGGGGTAATAGAGGAGATCACACGGAGCATAAATCAGTATATAATGCCTGGCCGGATCTCAATAATTTTCAAATTACAGCAAATAGAATGAAAAATCGGAAATTTGTAAAAAAACCCTCATTGCTAAACTATCGATAATGCTACATAAAAACGAAGCACATATTTAGAAAGAGCAGAAAAAATCCTACGAAATGACATAAGTTGTTTTAGAATATTGAGAATTAATGGCGAGTTACAAGCTCTGAAACAGTGAAAAAATACAAAATCAAATATTTAGCAAAATAGTTAATCGTTAATTCCAAAAATGCAACTCTACCTACATCAAGGAAAATGTTATAAAATTTGGTCCATTCCGAAAGCTTTCGAAGAAGCTGACAATAAACCATATCAGTTTAACTGTATGGGAGAAATCAAGCAGTTCCCTAGTTACAACTCTGTACTGTTGCACGCTCGGAAAGAGCGAAACTCCACCCATGACGATTGTAAACACCCCGTTTTAATATCTTTCAATTATACATTTCTGATCAACCTCTATCAATACCCTTTCATTATTCAGTCTGGTCAAGTGAATGACATATTGTGCAGCTCTCGCCTTGTCTTAAAGCAAACTCCGTGACTGCTGCGTTTCCTCCATGAACTTTCAGGATGATGAAGAAGAAGTACTTTTTATGCAAATTTTCTATGTGTATAGGAAGAAAAGTGTAATAAAACAGCAGTCATCAGTGGGCGTTATGTTAAAGGGAGGCTGTTGTAAGTGGGATTGTAGTAAGTTGATGTATAATAATTATGCCGGAATACTCTAACGAAGAATATGCGGACATGCATCTGATGTACGGGCAAGCTCATGGAAATCCATGTCTAGCACAGCGCATGTACCGTGAGCAATTTCCAAGGAGACGTTGCCCAAGTTCGAAACTCTTCATAAAAATCGATAGACGATTACGGGAGACTGGATCGTTTAATACAGCAAGCATTGATGCAGGGAAACCTCGACATGTACGAACACCTGCAATGGAAGAAGATGTACTGAATATTTTTAAAGATAACCCCTCCACGAGTACACGAGCTGCTGCTTCTGAAGTCGGTGTTTCTCACCAAAGTGTGTGGCGTGTTCTGCGTGCAGAAAACATGCACCCCTTTCATGTGCAGCGGGTTCAACTGTTATCAGTAACAGATTGTGCTCAGCGGACAGAATTCGTACGCTGGTTGCTTAATGTAACAGAAAATAATCCACAATTTCTGGAAAATATTTTATTTGCTGATGAAGCAACATTTACGAGAGAGGGCGTGGTAAACACGCACAATATGCACACATGGTCATATACAAATCCGCACACTGTTTTCCCGTCGAACGCACAACAAAAGTTCAGTGTGAACATATGGGCAGGTGTCCTCGGCGATTATTTCATAGGACCATATTTACTCCCAGATGTACTCAATGGCAGTACGTACTTGGTTTTCCTACGGGATATCTTACCGCAGTTACTGCAAAATGTGCCAGCAACATTGCGCCACAATATGTGGTTTATGCACGATGGCGCACCGGCACATTTTTTCATAGGTGTTCGCAATCACCTCAATTCAACATATCCTGGGAAATGGATTGGACGCAGTGGACCTGTTGCTTGGCCTGCACGCTCTCCAGACCTCAATCCGTTAGACTTTTTTGTTTGGGGACACCTTAAATCGCTGGTGTATGAAACGCCTGTGGATACACCGGAGGATTTACTAGCGCGAATCGTTGTCGCTGCAGGAGACATTCCCAACTCCGTCGGAGTTTTTCGGCGTGTTCGCCAATCTTTACGACGTCGCTGTCGGCTGTGCGATTCTGTTAATGGGCGCAACTTCGAACACCTATTATAATAATGTCCGTTCGTCTGCCTTCCGACATTGAACTGTGCAGCGCAGGCCAGAAGACTATGCTTCACATATGTGATAAAGTACGTGGAATGTAATTCTTTATTTGTCATTTTTCTTTTATTTTCAACACTTTTTGGCACAGTATTTTGTAAGTCACAGACTGTGGTGTACTCAAATTGTAAATTACAAAGTTTGTATGAATTAATTTAAAATTTAGTGTCTTTTATAAATTTATAATTAATAAAATTATTATGCTGTTTGTTATTATTATTTCCTATCATAAATTATGATGCACATATACATACAATAATTGTCCATGTAAAACATGTACTGAAACTTCTTGCATAGTTACAAATCGCAATATTTTTAATTATTTCCGAATTTTCACCACCAGTTTAATTTTAAGGAATTTAACTTAAGCTTTATATCAATAAAAGACCACTTTAAAATGTAGACTATTATTGTAAAGTTATTTTGGTTCATTCAGCTCTTGAATAATTAAAAATGTTGCATCTCAGAAGAAGCATGATCGAAAATGTATAGTTGAGAGTAATTAAAAAGGCGGTGTTTCCAATCGTGATGGGCGGAGTTTAACCTTTGCTAGTGTCAAAGAAAGCGGAGTTGTAACTAAGAAACTGATTAATTTCTCTCACACAATTAAACCGATATGGTTCATTGTAAGCTTTTTCGAAAGTTTACGGAATGGACCAAATTTTACTACATTTTCCTTGTTGTAGCTAGAGTTGTCTTTTTGGAATTAACGATTAACTATTTTGATGTATATTGGATTTCGTACTTTTTTCACTGTTTCAGGGCTTGTAACTCGTCAATAAATATTGCTATTTTAATACAATTGATGTCATTTTGTAGGTTTTTTTCTGCTCTTTCTAAATATGTGCTTCGTTTTTATGTAGCATTATCGATAGTTTAGCAATGAGGGTTCTTTTACAATTTTCCGAATTTTCATTCAATTTGCTGTAACTTGAAAACTATTGAGATCCGACCAGGCTTTATATACTGATTTATGCTCCATGTGATCTCCTCTATTACCCCTATTAATATTGGACCCCTTTAACGGAACACCCTGTATATACTACAAATATACTCTATCTATCAAGCAGGGCGGTCGCTCTGCCAAGCCAAGCTTAAAAAAAAAAAAAAAAAAAAGCCACACAAACAACGCCAAGAACTGAACTAGACCGCTACTGCTTATTTACAGGAATCAACTTCGCAATGTTAAATCGACAAAATATGCCAGATTAAAATATCAGATATGTAATAAACCAAGCGTCGCCGAAATAAAAAACGAAAACTAGAAGAATCTAATGAAGAATTTCTTCAATTTAAGACCAAACTCATCTTCATAAGTGATTTATAAACAGAGATATAGATTTTTTTTAAAAACGTCGAGTTACTTAAAATGATCACTTTTTTCTTCGTCAAACTTTTTTTTTCAAACAACCTACAGACCTTAATATTCGGCAGAATAAAAAAAGGATTGCATTTTTGGACAAGTAATTACGTAATCTATGTGCTTTTATAAAATTCAGTGTAAAAAAATATTATTTTCTATCCTTAATTAGCAAAAAACTGTTAATTAACTTGGCGATTAAAAAATTATGCCAAAACAGAGATAAAACCCGCCAACGACCATGTACCATCTGTATTAAAATATCACAAATCAGTTACAGGTTATAATATAACCACATCAAATTTCATCTGCAAGTCAGCCATTTTCTTTGAAGATATATATTTTTTTAAATAAAACTTCACAATTATAAGAACACATATTTTATCAAATAATTAAATATGACTGCAAACTGTGGCAGATGATTGTTTCTAACATGAATAAGTATGAGAAATTGCCGGTTACGAATATGGATCTGGGTAGCTCAGTCGCAGAGCGTCGGCATGGTACGCATAAGGTCCCAGGTTCGAGTCCAGGCCCAGGTCAATTTTTCACTCATGTTTGTTTAGTGTATTTAATTGTCTGATAAAATGCGTGTTCTTTTAAATATTGTAAAATAAAGTAATCAGACGTAGTGTTTATGCTTTAAAAATATTTTAAATATATAATTTACGTTTTTAGAAAGATCTTTAAAAATAAATTAGTTTTTGAGGGAAGATGTACCTTCTAAAATGTATACATTAAGAGTTATCGCCATTTAAAATTTCTTTCCAAACGTAAACAAAAATTTTGAAATGAATTAAATGTGATTCATTTATTTCTAAAAATAAAAAAACACGGTAAAGGACAGGCATTTCGTTCGCAGGAATACCTTTCACGTCATCTACTATATATACGAGGCTAGCGAAAAAGAAAGGCTACCGCGGTGCTTTACGCGTATCTTTTTTTACAGACCGCGAGATTCACGTGAGGCTCGAATCTCGAATCCACCAATGCAGGTGTACGAAAAGAGCATCACGCCACTCTAGCGGTCTGTAAAAAAAAGATAAGTGGAACGCACCGCGGTAGCCTGTCTTTTTCGTTAGCCTCGCTATATATATAAAACACAAACGGAAATTTCGTTCCGTTCCTTTATAACTCGAGATCTGCTGAATGGAATTTGATGGAACTTGCACTGTTCGAGAGATAATTTTTCAGGGTAGGTTTTAGTATGTAACGCAACGTTCTACGTATAATAGCTATCGAATTATGATAGAAAGTTCTGTTATTTTGGCCGAAAAGGTTACCATTGCTAATTTTTTGGCGATCATTACTGTTGCAGAAAGAAATGAAAAGGCTATACATCTCGAAAAATAAAAGAAAAACTGTTACTAATTTTATTTAAAAAAAAAAAAAAAAAAGAAAGAAAGAAAAAAAAAAGAGTTTTGATGAGAGAATATTATAAAACGAAAATATTTAATTTAAACATGATTAGAAATGTTCATAATGCTTAAAACATTATTCAAGGGGCAAGATTTCTATTGAAACAAATTTGGCGATTTATCTTTTGTTTTTGGCGATTTTGATTTTACTTTAGACCCCAAACAATTTGATTTTAAGCCATAAAGTGTCTTTTTTTGTTGCAGAAAGAATTGAAATGGCTATACATCTGGAAAAATAAAAGAAAAAACTGTTACTAATTTTATTTTTTTTTAAAAAGAAAGAAAAGAAAAAAAAAAGAAAAATAGTTTTGATGAGAGATTTTAGGCCAAAAGGTGTTTTTTTTTCAAGTGTACGACTGCATTTTCGCAGTATTTTTTTTTTTGGTACTTTTTGGTTAGCCGGGCGCCAGTGATATATATATATATGCACACACATATATACACATATATCTACACAAATACATGTATATATATATATATATATATATATATGTGTGTGTGTGTGTGTGTGTGTGTGTGTGTGTGTGTGTGTGTTCATATATCACTGGTGCCCGGCTAACCGAAAAGTACCTTTTTTTATTCAAATGCAAACTATATTAATGGCAATATACTTCTATTTACTTCTACATATATGAAATTTCGTTCCGGCTGCTTATAACTCGAGTTCTGCTGAATGCATTTTCGTAGAACTTAAACTAAGATAATTTTTAAGGGAAGGTTTTAATGTATAACATATCGTTCTACGTAGCTTAGTTATATAATTATTCTGGGAAGTTCTATAATCAGATCAATCCGATTATGAAAGATTAGCCTTTTTAAAAGATTTTGCCGAATGTATTTCGATGGAACCTATACTGTTAAATAATTTTCTAGGGAACGTTTTATTATATAACGTTGCTTAGTTCTAGAATTATAGGGGGAAATTCGAAAATCCGGTGACCATTTTTTTTATCAAATATTAGCCTTTTCAATATTTGATTCCGATTATGAAAGATTAGCCTTCTAAAAAAGTTCTACTGAACGGATTTTGATGAGAATTGTATTGTTAGTTAGATGCTATTTCAGAAATGGTGTTAATGTACTATATATTGTCCTACGTTGCTTAGTCCAACAGTTATGTGTGAAGGTTATATAGTCAAGTGAACCCGATTCCGAAATATTAGCCTTTTTGATAGTTTTTACTGGGCGTATTTTTTGCGACTTGCATTGTTAAGTAGATAATTTGTAAGGATTGTTTTAGTATATTTTATATCGTTTTGTTGTTTTAGAATTATGTGGAAAAGTTCAATAATCAGATTATCAAAGATTAGCCTTTATAAAAACTTCTTCTGAATGGATTTTGTTAGTTAATTTGTTTGCATTGTTATTTCGATAATTTTTAGTGATGGTTTTAGTATATTGCATATAGTTTTATCATTGTTTAGCAAACCCTAACTGTAAATGACCAAATAAAAGAGTTTGTCCTTAACAGCTAAAATTTTGACTGCACATTAGAAAATATAATAGCGCAATCGCGTCATTTTTCAGTAATGTGGAAGGATATTCCACGTAAATATACAGATTGCTTTCAAATACAAGGTCAAATTAAACGATATATTTCGTTTGATTCAGGGTTCATTTGTAGAAGCCGACCAGCGCAGTGGACGCAGCGGGCGTAGCTTGCTAGTTTTCCTAAGAATTAATGAAATCCAGTTGTTAAATTATTTTTGTTTTAGAAGTGAAGTTTCCATTTAAATTTATTGTAACAGTACAATGTTTAATTGAATAAAATAAGGTAAATCTAAGAAATTGCTAAGAAATTCCAAACATGCACAGGGCAACGCAAAAAAAATAAAATAATAATAAACAAAAAATAAAAAATAGATAAATAAATAAATAAATAAAAATCAGCTTTCAGAAATTCTAAAAATTGTTCCGCTATTCATATTATGTATCTTCGGGGTCCATCCTCCCACTTTCAGCCCTCCCTCCCAAAGGGGGCACTTTTCTAAATTTTGCCGACACCTCTCATGTGATATATCGTTGGAAAAGTCTGTGAACGCTTAATCATAATATGCAGGGGGGGGGGGATATTTTCTAAATTTTGCACATACCCCTCATGTGATACATCGTTGGAAAGGTCTGTGACCGCTTAATCCTATTATGCGTCTCCGGTGTTCATCCCCTCTTTTGCCCCCCAAGCGCGATTAGCTTTCACCACCAGGGGATGCTTTCCTATATCTGTTCCTACGAGTCGGATCACGACGGGGTATGGCTCATTCGACTCGACATCAATAGAGCTTTCCGATTTTAGTTCGTTTTTTCACCACCAGGGGGCACTTTTCTATCTCTGGTTCTATGGGCTAGATCACGACGGGGTACAGTTCATTCGACTCGACATCTATAGCCTTAACGATTTCAGTGCCCGAGGTTCATACAGAACAGATTGCGCTACCTGGTGGTGGAAGATGGAACTTGAGCGTGCGCAGCACGACTGCTATACGGTGCCGAAGGCAGCGGGGACCCGTGTCGGAAGTTAGTTTGGTTAGAGGTTTATACTATTCGATGTGCAAATTAAGGGATTATCCGGTGCCGAAGACAGCGGAGAACCAGGTCGGAGGTTCGTTCGGTTCGAGGTTTATCTTATTCGAGGTTTTACAAGATTCGAGGCCCCGATATAAATTAGGGGTCCGCTAGCGGGCGAAGCCAGCTAGTGCTAATAATAAAAGAGCGTGATATCACGTTTGATTTCAAATGCAGCGCTGACACGCTATGTACGTATTGCATTTTTATTCATTTCATCGATAAGTCAGTGATATTTTTTAACGGGGGATAACAAGTATTATAACAAGCCACATTTAGTATGTTGTTATTAGTTTAATTTAAAAATCTACTGGTATTTCTAGTTAACCTTTTAAACAATGACTGAAAGTAAAATGTAATTTTAAATTATTTCTCATGTTTAGATTATTTAAATTATGTTTATTCTGTTTTAAAAAAAAGAAATGATATCTACAAAAACAACTTTTCAAAAGTAAAAAAAAAAGCCAAGCGTAAAAAAAAAAAAGTTGTGGCTAAAAAATGGTGTGATATCAAATTTCCAAGCTATTATATTACTTTTTTAACTTTTTTCCATTAAATAAGTTATCATATATATAAGTCGAGTGCCTACGTATATGTTAATAGAAATCGTTTTCTCCTGTACTAAATACATCCTAACGAGTTTCTGAAAATTCAATTTTTTTCAAATTATGCATGATGGGCTTGGCGGCCATCTTTTCATATTTCTAAGCACCCAAATTTCTAAAGTAAAAGCGTAATATGTTTGCAATGTAATATGTTTATAACAATTTCGAACTTCAGATTTTAACTACGGACAGATAAATTAGATAAGACTGATATTTTGAGAAATTGATTTTTACTAGTTTGAAATTATTAATTACTGTAAAAAATAAATCATAAGATGAATCTTTAAGATAAGTCATCATTATCTTAAGACACAATTTTCAGATCATACAAATCTATAAATGAAACGCTTAAAATATTTGCTTAAATAACAATTTTGAACTTCGGATTTTAACTACGGATTTGGATGCTTAGAATTTTGTGAATAATATGCAAAGATGGCCGCCAAGCCCATCATGCATAATTTGAAAAAAATTGAATTTTCAGAAACTCGTTAGGATGTATTTAGTACAGGAGAAAACGATTTCTATTAACATATACGTAGGCACTCGACTTATATATATGATAACTTATTTAATGGAAAAAAGTTAAAAAAGTAATATAATAGCTTGGAAATTTGATATCACACCATTTTTTAGCCACAACTTTTTTTTTTTTTACGCTTGGCTTTTTTTTTACTTTTGAAAAGTTGTTTTTGTAGATAACGTATACAAGGGACATAAAATAAAACTGTTTTATGAAGATAATGTCATATATATATATATATATATATATATATATATATGTAAATTCGGCTAAGCCACGCCCAGGAATTACTTTTGTAGCATTGATAAGTTTCTATTCGCGTAGAATTTCGAAACATTTTTCCGGAATGAAAGGGGTCCCCAAAATGATACTTTACTTCCCCTATCTTCAAAGTTTAATCAGGGCCTGAGTGGAACAACAGCAAATTGGTCTTTATCCAAAATGTTAAAAATCACCAGCTCTTCCCTTTAATCCTACAATAATTCCAGATAATCGTTACATCTCTAGCATATCTCATTTACCTCTCCTAATAGCTTGCCATGTGCAGGCAGATGATCTCGTTTCGACACGCAAGAATTATTATAACGTTTATCTGATCAGCGGAATTCAGGAAATACATTGATTGCATTCGTCAAACAGTAAATTTATATTCCCATAATCTTGAAGCAATATTTTAAGTACTGTGGTATGCACAAATTAAAAATCTACAGTGAAATCTGAATATTTTAAGGAAGATTTCGATTATGTAAAAGGCAGCGTTGATTAAAACACGGGGCTGATGGTTTGACAACCCTGATCTAATTCTGCCAGAAATGTTTTAATTTTGGTTTATTATAGACACTTTTAATTAAACCCAAGAAAGAAAATTTTCGGAGTATAATGTGAAAACGAAAAAAAAAAAAAAAAAAAAAAAAAGTAATAATTTTAGTTTTTGTACGTAATTCAAAATTCTGAGTTGCGATAAAGTAAAGATTAATATTCGAAAATAGAGGTACTGAAAAATAAGCACTTGAATACGCAATTGAATGAGATATTGAAATGAAGTACCATCGAAAAATACAGGGTTAGAATTGAATAATTTGAAACTAGACAATACTTTTAATTAGTAAATATTTTTTGGAATGTTTTATACTAATATGTCTGGGTGCTATTCTCTTTGCTATACTAAAATGTAATAATGCTTACTGAACAGGTCTTCCAAAAAAAATTTTCATATCTACCTTTTAAAATATTAAATTACACATGACTCTCTCATTTTATTTAAACTAATTCAGAATAAAACAATAAAATACTTTTATTTAGTTATTTATTTGTGCAATTAATAAATGATTGTGATTTTATTAAATTCTTAATATCTTTTTTTAGAGCGGAAGATTATGTGTGTGCATATATATGTGTGTTTTATTTAATGATACTCACATCAGAAAAATTTAGATGAAATGTTTTATATATATATTTTCTAACTCTTACATCTCAACCAATATGAATATGTGATGTCATGCATTCATGAATACTACTAGCCCTGAGCAAGTGTTAAAAATCAAAGCGAAACGGAGATCCACGAAACCAAATATACAGCACAGTAGAGCACCGATTATCCGGACTCTGATTAACCGGATCGATCAAGGACCATGCGTTTTTTTTTCGCCCTCTCCAAACTTTTGAAGTGAAACTTCTTTAGACACGGTAAGGTAAATTTGGCTGCATGTCACGAAAGTTAACCATTAAATAACCATTTCCTAATCCTGAAACAATACAATCGCCAACAAATGCAAGGTGAGCAGTGCATAAAATCAACTGCTTCTAGAATCTAAGAAGTTTCATTTCGCATTTTTTTCCCCACTTAAATTCCTCTTTATCTTCCAATTCTTTGAAAGGGCTCGAAAATTTGCTGAAGGTGGGAAATAGAGGGTGGGGAGTAGAAAGGGCTGAATAAAATAATTATTATTACTCTTTTTCCAAGAATGAGAGAGGGCAGAGGGAGAAATGCATTTCCCAATTCATTTGCTTTTGAAACACGTGCTAGAGTGAACACGCTATTTTTCTAAGTTCTGCAGATGCAGTAAGTGTTTTCAAACATGTCTGGAAAGCGCAAAAGAGTCGTGTTATCGTTACATCAAAAAATTGAGATTGTTAAAAGATTGAAATAAGGGGAAAACGGGAATAACATTGTACTTGAATATGGCATTGGCACATCAACTGTATCGGATATTAAAAAAATTCCTGACGGCTCGGCCTACAGGCCCAGGTAGATTTCGAAGACACAGACCGTTGGGCGCCTGTCTGTTGGGAATTGTGGAAGAAATGACTTTTTTGCCATGATGCGGTAGTGGGAACCGCCCACTTCGAAACCTAACTTGTTTGCAGGAGGAGCCTACTACTAATATTATTAGGGGCTATATTAAAATGTAATACTTAGTGAACAGGTCTTCCAAAATTTTGTTCATATCTACCTTTTAAAATGTTAAGTTACACATGACTGGCTCATTTTATTTAAACTAATTCAGAATGAAACAATAAAATACTTTTATTTAGTTATTTATTTTTGCTATTAATGAATGATTGTAATGTGATTAAATTCTTAATATTTTTTTTAGAGCAGAATATTATATGTGTGCATATATTTGTATGTGTGAGAAGCATATTTAATATATTAAACAAATAAATTTGCATATTTTAGGCGTATTTAAATAGTTAAAATCATGTGTTTTATTTTTTTCATACCTACTTTTAAAATATTAAGTTACATAAATCTGGCTCATTTTATTTAAACTAATTCAGAATAAAGCAATAAAATTCTCTTATTTATTTATTTATTTATTTTTTTTTGCTATTAATGAATGATTGTAATGTGATTAAATTCTTAATATTTTGTTTTAGAGCAGAAGATTATATGTGTGCATATACATGCATGTGTGAGAAGCATATTTAATATTTTAAACAAATTAATTTGCATTATTTAAAATCCTGTGTTTACTTAATGATACTCATAACAGAAAAATGTTGAAGAAATTTACGATATATATATTTTCTAACTTTTGTAGATAAATAATGTATGAAGCCATTTATTCATGAATACTACTAGCTCTGAGCAAGTGGTAAAATCAAAGCGAAACAAATATTCCCGTCGTGTAATAAGTAGGGATGGGCATTTCGACTCATTTTGAGGAGTCGAGTTTGACTCACCTGGTGAAGTACGGTTGGTTGGTTGGAAATAAATTCAAATTAACATTTATGATAAATAAATGTTTAATAAATTATGATAAATTAATAAAACTAGCAAATATATGCTTTTTAATCAGCAACAGCTTTTCTCACATTTAGCATAAATAATTCCAATATAAATCAAGTTCGACTCCGAATCCCACTCTGACTCGGAAGGTCTCCTTAAAGCGCATCCTCAGAAAATTTTGTAAAAAATGTTGACGAAGCTACTCATGTCTGTAATAAAGAAACAGTAAAATTTAGCTGCGGAATCCCAGTAGAAAATCTGCAAAAAAATAAAATACTTTCGAGTATTTGGCGCAAAAAGACGCGATTTGGCTAGCAACATGCTTTCCTCGCCAATCACAAACGATTTTAATGCATTTTAAAATTGCTTGCAAAATGATTATTCGAATGCGCAATACTTAATGAATTTAAACTTAAACGATGAAAGAGTTTACTATTTTTTGTATAATTTTTGTATTTTCAACAATGCTTTTTTAAATTTCCAAATATGTCTATGAGATTTTTGTAAAATTTGAAAGCGTAAAACTCTCATAAGAAAAAACAAGAACGAAAAATCATGCGTCAAGCATAGATTATATAACACTTTCCAACGCTTCCAAAATAATTTTACAAATCATACCGTTTAATAAGATAAAAGATAACATCTAAGTAATCCGAATACTTTTATTCAGCCCTGTATAGGATCTATAGATTTGTATATATACTGCATAGGATGCTAAATTTTACTTCAGTTAGAAAACGCGTAGCACAGTTTAAAATTCTCTTTCTGGAGTTTCTTTTAATAAAAGGAAATGTGTTCACGAACTTTTGTGCTTCCCTGTATATGATCTACAGAATTTATACACACCACGTAATAGACAAAAAGTGAGTTAAATTTAAAATCGCGTTCAGTAACTTAAAACGCACTTCCAGGAATTATTTTTAACAGACAGTAGAGAATTCTTTTGTGTGTCCCTGTAAATGAACGATGACTGCTATACACACACTATTCTGTAGTAAGCCTCTTGTAATGCACCTTAGTGATATATATAAATTTCAATGCGTTTAAAATAGTGAAACATTATTTAAATAAACCGCAGACGATTTTTCTCCATAGACGTAATGTAACAGAATTCTTTTGACTGTCCCTGTAAAGTAACTATAAGTACTATACGCACCCTATTCCATATTAAGCTTCTTGCAATGCACCTTAGTGATATATATCAATTACAATGTGTTTGAAATTGTGTAACATCATTAAAATAAACCGCAAATGATTTTTCCCCATTGACCGTAATGTAACGGAATTCTTTTGAGTGTCCCTGTAAAAAAAGTATAAGTGCTACACACTTCCGTTGAAATAGGGAACATGCTATAGGTAACGACAATAACATATAAAAAATGCAGAGCAATCCGAGCATATTTACGGGAGTTAGAGCACAGCCAGACGGCCAGACAAACCGAAGTCATAAACACTTTTCAACTAGGTTGGAAAGTGTTAAAAAAATGAATGGGTTAATTCTAGGGCTCATGTTACCATACCCTCTTGTTCAGAATCGTGTGCATTTTGCGTTCAACATTTTCAACTCTCCGTACCTTTGCAGTAATATAAATTTAAAATATTCTTTAAATCAGATTAAATAAATCATTCACGTTTTTTTTATCTATTTATTAGCGATTGAATGAAGTTTTGCTATTGTTTTATCCCCATTTCACGATTTGTACTAATTTAAACCGCTTCCCCAGTTATAGATATAATTTTTAAATGTATTTTAAAAAGAAAATTCCGATGACAAACGCATTAGTTACATTTCCATATTGAAGAAGTCGTTGTTTCAATAGCAACAATAATTTTTCCTTGCATTGACAATTTCAGAATCGGGTTTATTTTTCAGCTTGAAACAATTTCAATTAATTTCAATTTTGTTTTAAATCGTAAATTACGATCTTTAAATTTCATTATATATACATATAAATGTGTTCACAAAATTATAGTTATAAAAATTTATTTATTACGTAAGTTAAACTTACATAAACACGTTCAGCATGAAAAGATTTTTGCTTAAAGAGTATTTGTCATATAACCGTATTTTTTAAAATTTTATTCCGTCGCAAACCTTTGATAAATCGCCAAATAAACGAAATTTTCATATTTTTTTAGGGACGTTATATCGAGGTTCCGCAGAAAAAAAAAATTATAGACGTATATATCCTCATGAGAGGAACATTCTATAGTTTTTTCAAAACTTTCTTAGTATGCGATTATTCTAAAAATTCGAAGAATTCTAAAAATTTAGTGGTCAGAATCGGCCGATTGGCGCCTAAATTTTTGCACCCCTGCCTTAAAGAGTATTGGTTATAAAACCGTATTTCTTTAAATGTTATTCCGTCGCCAACCGGTGATAAATCACCAAATAAACGAAATTTTTATAATTTTTTTACGGACGTTATATCGAGGTTCCGCAGAAATTTTTTTATAGACGTATATAACCTCATAAGAAGAACATTCTGTAATTTTTTCAAAATTTTCTGAGTATGCGCTTATGGAGACCTTCCTTGTGAGTTAAAATTAAAGTTCGACTCTTAAGAGTCGAGTTAGTTCAGTAGCAAGGAGTCGACAGTTCGATTCACTTAGAAGGAGTCGAGATTCTGAGTCGACGCTTCGACTCTTCGGCCAACTCTAGTAATAAGTACTAGGTGATCCACCCATTGACTAAAGTTGGGGCACATCTTACTTGGCATTGAAGAGAAAGGCTAGCTAGCCTCTTTACGCAGTTTCACCTTAGTAGGATTACCATATCGGGGGATTATCATTGATTTGGCGAGTAGGAAATCACTTTTGGGATTTAGCATGTATATATTCTGCAGAATTTTTTTTTTTTCGCATTCTTTTAAAACTTTAAATGTACTACTTAATCGGTTATATACAGCCTAACATGAATACATGCTATTTTAAGCAGAATTTTATGTGCACCATTTTTAAGTGGGGGGGGGGGGGGGGAGGGAGTTGAATATTTAAATATTTTGAGGAGCATTTAATTTTTATAATGTTGTAATAAGGCTGTTATAAATTCCAAACTGGTTACTTTATGACAATTTTTTTAATTCATTTTTGTTCGCAAATAAATGTATCAAATTTGCAAGTGCTCTTATTAAGAAACTTTGTAATCAAAAGACGTTTTCCAATTTTCTGGTAAAGCACAAGATCTTTCATAAAATACTGTCAAAACATCAGGGTCCATAAGCCGTGTTTTTGGCCCATGAAATAAGACTAAAATTCGATTAATAAGAGTAATACGAACTTTGAGCTTGTGTAAGTCATATAAATCCGAACAAAATGCAAAAACTATTGTTAAAATCATACACGATTAACCTTCTAACATTAAAGGGTGAAATAATTAAGTCAGTATAACAAAACTGAGTTTTAGTCCATTTCATGGGCCAAAAACATGGCTTATGGACCTTGATCCTTTTGCGTTTTGAAACGAATTCTTGATGTGGCAGCACGATAAAGGAGAAAAACCGGTCGTCACGTGACACTAATCGCTCATAACTCAATAAGAAATGTATTTATCAAAAACTGGAAACTCATTTCGATTCCAAATCGAAATAAATCGCCAGGCATGCCTTTGTCTTTAAAAATGAACCAGAAAATGTGTCAGAAAGTTTCGCGTTGTTGAGCAGATCATTTGAGAACCACCTTAACAGTGAGAATAACTTTTTAAACTGTATTTATTTTATGTTCAAAAATGCAATTTTAAAAATTAAGTCAAATCTATTGTGACATAAATTAGCAGTATTTAATGAGATTTTTTGTAATACTTCTCTGTAATACTTACGTAAGGTTTTTCTATAATATTTGCTGTTAATAAGGTATTTTTAACAGTTTTTATCAGTTTTAACAGTTTTTATTTATTTTTTACAGTAAACAATCAGTGATGTTTTTATCGAGAAAACTATGAACTAATTACTCCTAAGAAGAGTTTAGCGCTAAACATCTGCTAAAAAATGCTAGCCCAGGCACTGAGCCTTTTTCAGAGCTTGTACTGTTGTTTTTAGAGCGCGCATCTGTACCTTTTTATTTTTGAAAATACACTTCGTGCTTTAATTAAAAAAAAATATTCATGATTTAATGTAGAAAAATATTTAGAAATAACGTTGCGGTTGTTGTTTCGGTTCTCATCATTTTGCAATGCATTAGGTTCATTAAATTGATAGTAAAATACACAGAACATGCATAAAAATCTTTCTTCTGTCCTTATTTTCGAAATAAAAAAATCGTGTTCAGTGTTTATTTAGATTTTAATGCACCCCAAATTCTTATTAAAGTATCTCAACTTAACAGAACTCAAATATGCTCATATTTAAAGTAAAAGTAAATTTTATAAATAATCTATTAATTAAATCTCGTTACAAATTTCATTCCAAACATTATAATATCACTTTTAAAAAATCTATAGAAATAGAATGGAAAACTTTTTTTTTACTTATTCTATTCTAAAATAAATACAATCATATTCACATTTTGGATTACACTGCAGAAATTATTTTAATCCATCGCTATAATCTAATAATATGCTCGTAATAAAGACCCCTTTTTTTTTTTTTTTTTTTTACAGAAAAGAAAATTCTTGTTATTTTATATATTTTATCAACATGCTTGGTATGTACTTCAGGTGAAATTTTCCGAAAAATTCAAATTCATCGAAGTTTTTACCCTATCTTCAACAATTTAAAAAATGAAACATTTGATTGAACATAAAAAAATCTATGATCACCTGTAATGACCGGAGGATTTTCTGTAACACATCAATCACTCTTAACAGTGAGGGGTCGTAGGGTTATAAGTCGATTTGTTTCAAGCGCCAACATCTCGCCAGAAATTTTTTGCGCGAAGAAATACATGTATCTTTAATATTACAGGTATTTATCATAAAAATGACTATACATTAAGCTAAATAAATTTTGTTTAATCAGTCAATCGCTTTTCAATGGAAAAATATGAAAAAAATCAGATTTAAAGTGCATTTTCTTTCAAATTCAGTAAAGACCTATTTCTTCTCGCGGACGTATACTTCTCTCTAGTATAATGTCCACTGCCAAGTTAGGTCTTCCGTAACTTTAGTAATATAAATGGACAGCTGACCAGCAACCCTTTCTTGAAGAAAATATGTCCTTTCCTCCAGCAGGTGTGGAGGAAGAATATTATGCCAAACAGGTTTTTTTCACGCCAAACTGTCACGGAAATTCCACAGCTCCCGAGAAGAAAGAGAGATTTGAAAGAAAGGGGTTGCCAAGAAAGGGATTACCGTCAGAAAGCGGCACCCTTTCGCCTTTTTTTTGGCGATGAAAGGTGAAAGATATTTTCTTCAAGTCTGTCGGAAGAAAAGAAAGGAGTCCGCTGTCCATTTATATTTCTAGTCAATGGATCCACCCAGCCTTCCGAATGTAAGTGAAAACCATTTTTTAAAAAATTAAAAACTATTTTTTTTTTTTTTTTTACATTTAATATATTTTTCTGAATTACTTACTAACACCAAATGCATATTTATATGAAAAATACCATAGTTTTGAAATTAATTAAAAGGATACTTTGGTATTAGACGTATGTCGGGAGTTAATAATCGAAGAAATCGTCAAAGATTTCGCTGCATACGGCAGCCTTTTCGTTTCCGATCATTTTAGTGGTTTAAGCTCGTAGTTCGTTTTCCCGTCTGTTGAATTTGTGTTTTATTTATTAAGCCTTGCGCGGCAGCGCAAGGCTTATTTATTTCCAGTGTGACATCCTAATGTTAATTTAACACAGGAAATCCCATTGAACGAGTTAATTTACTAGAGTTTTTCCCACTTTTTGTACGCGCTTCCACAAATTTTCTTCAAAACACCTAATTCTGTAAAAAAATAAATCCTCCAATCAAAAAACTCTAAATGTAGTAAACGTGGAGTCTTTAAATTAAAGTCCAAATACTGATTAAAGTGATAAAAACATAACACGGAATATTTAAAATAATTAGCTAAAATTTGGCACGCGATGATCGATAGATTGAAGAAGCAATAAAAATAAAAACAAATAATAATTTTTCACGTTTCCCAGTTTTGGCCAATTTAAGCACCTGCTAGCCTTGGACATGCGATCTCGTGGTATATGTTTACTATTTCAAAAATATACGAGAATATTGTATTTATCTTTAAGATCCGAAGATGTCACCAATAGTTGTGAACGATCTACATTAAAAAGGTATTTTAAATATTCCGTGTTATGTTTTTATCACTTTAAGCAGTATTTGGACTTTAATTTAGATGTTACTGTCTTTATCAAAATTGGATGAATGTTCGATATTTACTTATCTAGTGATACTGTGATGTTACGAAATGCGTTTTTAAATTTCTCTCTTAATCGATGATTACTAAAATTCAACATGGTGAAAAAATGCAAATTTTCTGGTTGCAAGAGTGATGCACGATACTTTTACAAAGACTATATGCTGGGAGTTTTGTTTTTCCCTTTTCCTAAACCACAGAAAAACTTGAGTAAATGTAACGAATGGCTTTCTGCTTGTGGTATAACAGAAACGATGACTAGAGACTGGTATGTTTGCTCTCGGCATTTCATTGATTTAAATGGCCCAACTGAAGAGTATCCTAACCCTATACAAAGAGTATCTCTGTCTGAACCGTTAAGTGATACATCAAATAAATATTCACGATATTATCGAGGAAATCGTGAAATTATCAAAAATAAAAGAGCCGCATACTATAAAAAATGTAAAAGCCAGATACAGAAGCGTAATACTTCATATTGTTTGCGAAATAAATCAAAGGCTAATAAATATAAGCTAAAATACTGGAAAAAAAATACTCAAATCATAATAGGATTCTCACCTCTAAGAAAATTAATCCTTCAAGATATCGACAGCTTGCTTTAGTGAAAAATCTGCTAGAGAGTTATAAATCAAACATAGCTCAGCAAAGCAGAAGAACAAATATTCAATTTCTAAAAACTCAAATAAAAGCTCAATTACTTGCGCGTAAAGCTATTCATACTAAAAATGTTTTGTATGCAAAGAGTTCATCGGCTTCAGAAAATTTTTCAAACAAATTTCAACAGATGTTATCAAAATCAACTCAAAATATCACTGCAGAAAATTTATGTGAAATAATTGGTGGCGAAAGAATTCACAACTCCAATGCAGAACCCTATTTTTGGGAAATAGCATATCACCCATTAGTTCACATACATTTAGATCATAATTATAGTAGTCATTCCAATTCTAAAATAGAACATATTCCTTTAGGTGATTTACATTTCGAGAAAAACATTGATGGTCATCATCCCAAAACTCTAATGTAGAAATGTGGACCTCTCTGTAACATTTGAGAGAATTCAGTTCGAAGGTTATTGCATATTCTTCATATATTTGCTTCTTCTCAGGGCAGTTCTACAAAGGAATTATTTTCAAACATAGATTGTTGTGAGTATAAATCGTATTACATAAAAGAAGATCAAATGTGTGCTGTTAATGAAATTATTGTTATGAAATTATTGTAACAAATGAAAACGAGATCAATAAATGGACTGTTTGTGACGATAAGAAAATAACAGATCGTACACGTTTTGTAAAAAATCTTGCAGATGTTTACATTTTGCTTCTACAGAAATGTTAAATTAAGAAATTGTCAATATAAGGTAAAATATTTATTCAGCTACAAAAAGAAATATTTTGCTGAAAATTTCATCCTCCATAACTACACATTTTATAACAAAATCAGAATACAGTTGTTTCATATATGCTCATTATTATTTTTTTGCTTCTTATGTGATAAAACAACATAAGATGTTATTAATAGCTTTCACACACGCTTACTAGTGTCTCTTTCCAAAGTGGTTGCAAATGTATTTTACACTATGGCATAAAATTATTTGCAAAAATGAACATGATTCGTTTTATTATTATCATTATAAAGATGAGAAACAATCCGTTAAAGTCCGTTATATACATTTTTTTGTTAAAAATTACTTTTATTATTTTAATTGTTTACAGAATAATCAGTGTTTGAACTGTATATTTCATATTACCAATACTGATTTTGATACGTGCAGTCTTTTACATACTTGCCTCGTTTGAATCTTGTCTGCTTCATATTAAATTGTTATTAAAAAACTTGAGATATTAAAAAAAAGGAACCTGCAAAGCAAATTAAAAAAATAAATTTATTTCCATTTTGTTAAGCCCGAGAAGGGACAGATATTAAAATTATTTTATTTAGTCAATGCTACAATAATGTTGCATTTTTATATTAAATCTTGCTCAGTCTATTTAATCTTAAAAAATTAAATTTAAATTTGAAAAATGATATTAAAGCAACTTTAAAACATTTCATTTAGAAATCTAAATAAATCTTCAACTTTTTTTCAGTTTTACATGCATTATACAAAATTTGTATTGTAGCAAATTCTAACAGACAAGAAACATGAGAAGTTCAAATAATTTTAAAAAGTTGAAGATTTATTTAGATTTCTAAATGAAATGTTTTAAAGTTGCTTTAATATCATGTTTCAAATTTAAATTTATTTTTTTAAGATTAAATAGACTGAGCAAGATTTAATATAAAAATGCAACATTATTGTAGCATTGACTAAATAAAATAATTTTAATATCTGTCCCTTCTCGGGCTTAACAAAATGGAAATAAATTTATTTTTTTAATTTGCTTTGCAGGTTCCTTTTTTTTAATATTATTTTATTTATTTATTGATAAAGTGTTAATTTCGTCATGGAACATTAATCTTAAACAAATGACGCACTATGCACACATTTTAAGTGTAATATAAAGTATATAGTAAAGTATAAGTGTAAAATAGAATTTAAAAAAAATCATATTTGAAAATTATTTTTTTTAAATCACAAAAATCAGTAAATTGTGACAGAGTATATCAAATAAATTGCATTTACACCCTCCCCCCCCCCTCCCCGTTCGATGGTGTAAAAATTTAAAATGTGCAATGTTTAGAAGTTTAAAAATTTGCTGTAAAAAGAAAAATTTAATCCTCAAATGTTGACATTGTCAAAATGACGTCATCATTACTTACGGAAGCGTTTGTCCTTTATTTAAGCCGCGCAATACTTTTTTATTTCCAGTGTGACTTGTTAATGTTAATTTAACACAGCATCTCCCATTGAACGAGTTAATTGCTAGACTTTTCTCCACCTTTGTACGCGTTGCCAGTGGCGCAGCCAAGGTAAGCCAAGGCAGCCTGTGGGGGGGGGGGGGGGTTAAAACCCCCTCCAGAGCTAAAAAAATTACTATAATTACCGTTTATATGAATCAAAACTAAAGTTGAAATTAAATTTTTTGGCCTTTCCGCCTTGGCGGAATCCGCTTATTAAATCCGCTTTGTTAAATCAAATTCTATTCAACAATGTGATTCAATTAAACGGCGAAAATTAAATTAAAACGGTGAAAGAGCATATTACAAGCATCGGTTAAGTCAAAGTCAAAACTGGTTATTTGGACTGCGTCACTTTGTCAAGACCAGAGCCGGGCAGTATCGAAAATACATGTATTTGAAATACATTTTCAAAATACATTTGTATTTTGTATTTTAAACAGATAAAACTAAAGTATTTTGGTAATGTATTTTGAAATGATTTTTCCATGTATTTTGTATTTTGAAAATACTCAAAATACATTTCTCTATAATTCAAACTTCGTGCCAGACTTGAAACTGGTATAAAGTTTAAACCACAACTTGTGTTTTAACCGCAAATTACTGATTCACAACAGGAAATACATGCTCTGTTTTGTATAGCCTTTGAATTCGTTTCTAGAAGTTAATATGAACATTTTTTTTTTAATTTGGCATAATAAGGATTTTTATCTTTGGCTGAAACATTTTTGCTGAATGGTTTTGCTAATGCTTTTTAATTCTTAATGTTGCTATGCGAAAAAAAAAAAAATTGTCATGTGATAAACAAGTAGGATCGTTCAGACTTTTCCTGAGTATTGCATTTTTAAACTATGTTAGCAGTGTAATGCTGTTAGTTGTTGCATAGACGCGTGAAAAGATTGATAATACATACCCAAGAACTCCTAATGAACGGAAATTAATTATTTGTGATACATCATGCAACGCGATAGACATAGACATAAGTATACTCGAAATATTTCAAAATATTTTTAAATACTTTTTTGATGACAGTTAGTGCAAGACACTATTTTCAGGTCGAAATCAACTGAGTCTGGTCATCACTCTTTTATGACCGGACCGGGCGTGGGCTTTATTTTTTCCTGCAGACTCAGGCCGGACAGGCGCAGATTAATTTTTTCCGGACCCAGCCGGACCTGGACATTCTTCCTAGAGGTCTAGACGGGAAGAAATTTTCAGGCCCGGTCTCGACCCAGATCGTAAAAAGTCATTGGTCTGGCCTGGCCCGGCCCGTGCAGATATCAGTAAAATTTGATCTGGTTTAACATTCTTTGCAAAAAATGCATATATTTTTCAATCGTTATTATTCTACAATTAAAAATTTAAATTTATACTTTTTGAAGAATAGCACATACTCGTATATTTCTGGGCAATTAAATTAAAGTGCACGAAAACATGTGAAAAGAAACCTGTCTATGATGGAATCCTGTCTTAAACGGAAAAGTGTGTTAATTCATACAAAATGAATATAATAATACGTGTGAAAAGAATATAATGCATTTAGAACAGGCGATGTACCAGCTAAGATGGGAACTTGTCTATAATTGATTTTTTTAGCTCCTACGTGATTTCGTCTTAGAAGATTTTTCTGTATCGAATTTTTCAGATTTATAAGTCTCTAATCCATGGGATATGGTTTAATGACATTAATAATAACTCAGACATTTGCGTACAAATAGAGAATCCTAAAAAAAAATAAACATAGTTTACATGGGCACAGGAAGAAATAAATCTAGAGAGGGCAGTATTTTGGAACGAGTGTACCTCTACTTCGCAGCTCTGATCGCTTTTTAAAAGATGAAGAATATAAACATGAAAAATAGCTAAAGTTAAAAAAAAAATTGTCAGAATAACTCGTACAAGAGAATTTTTAACCACATCGGCTTAAAAATTTATCTTTTGTAGAAATTCACTCGGGCCAATTAAGTTTTTGTAGGGCTAGGCTCGAACCGAAATTTTAGCATTTAAACCGAGCCAATAAATTTTTTGTATGAGCTGGTCCAGACTCGGACCGAACTTTTAGCTTTTATACCAGGTCGGCCAAAGAATTTTTTGTATGGACACGGCCGGGCCTCGGGCCGAACTTTTAATTTTTATACCGTGTCGGGTCCCAAATTTTTTTCTACGGGTTCGGGTCTGGAAATTTCGGCCCGTGCAGACCTCTTTTTTTGGTTACGGACATGTCCATATACAGTAGGTAAAAATTTATAACATGGCATTGCATTAAAACATTTTTGCGTAGTGTAAGATAATTAAAATTATAATTAATGTATTTTGTATTTTGAATGTATTTAAAAAATACATGTATTTATGTATTTTGACATTTGAAATTTTGAAAAGTATTTTGTATTTTGTATTTTAGACCCTAAAACCAATGTATTTTGTATTTTGTATCGAAAATGGTTTTTCGATGTATTTTGCCCACCTCAAGACGTCTTATAGTAAAAGAGGGGTCATATACAAAGGGTACTAGGAAAGTTTTGCAATATGGATTTATTTATCAAACTTTTTCAAAGTAATTTCCGATACAAGCAATACAGTTCTCCATCCTCCGAAACCAGTCCTTAAACCAGCTCTGCCAAGTTTCACTAGGAAGTAAGGCACACTCGTTGTCCCACGCCCTCAAAAGTGTCTCATCACTGGAAAACCGAATCCCTTTCCGCTTCATTTTCCCATGCGGGAACAGTGCGAAGTCACAGAGGGCAAGATCTGGACTGTAAGGAGGGTATTCAAGAAGTTTCAGTCCTGTAGTGGCCAAATATTCAGTGCAGGCTTTGGCCCGGTGAGCTGGAGCTTTGTCATGATGGAGGAACCAGGTGTTCATTCGTGACTTTGGTCGCAGGTTCTTCAAAGATTCCATGACATTAGGGAGGTACTGTTCAGTGTACCACTTAGCTCTAACTGTCTTCTGTGTGTCCAAAACGATACGCTCAACAATTCCACTCGATTTGAAAAATAGTAATACAGCTATCATTTTTTTTTTGACAGATCGGGATTTTCTGACAGCTACCAGTATGTCCTCATCATCAAAGACCCAAACTTTGTTTTGAGACTTAGTCGGCACATCATAATAGTATAGCCAGGTTTCGTCACCACTGCCACACGTACGCTTTGAGTTATATATTGTATACAGTGGGCCATTTCTTAATTGCATTTCTGTCTTTGTTCCATGTTCGAAACAATGAGAGGCCATCGAATTCCAGGGAAAAAATAAAACATACACTTTGTAAGTCTCTCTCAGTTTCAAACGGCTCTTTTTTGCGTTTTTTGCTTTCAGTTACTAAGACCAAGCTATGTGTGAACCCAGGAAAAAATCTTTGCAAAAGTAAGAATTAATAAAAAGTACTTTAAAGTTATAAAAAGCTATTTTTCGATTGTGAACACATTTTTGCAATCAGTGTTTCTTTCGAATCATTTGTTTCGTAGGGGGTCTGTACACAAATTTAAAGACTATACTTCATTTGTCAAACTATTCAAACTCTTTATGCCGAGAATTTGCATCTTAAAAGTAATCTCTATACTAAATATCAAGTTTCTATCATTAATAGTTTCAACTAAATCATAAATTAGAACGCGTTTAGAAAGTTTTCCGTCATTTCATCCTTTTAAATTTTGAATTCAAAAAAATGTTCTAAGGAAGCATTTACTGCATAAAAGTAATCATCATACAAAATTACAAGTTTCCATACCAATTGTATCACATAAATCGCAATTTTAGAATGCTTCTTACTCTTGCAATCTTTCAAATTTCGAATTAAAAAAATAAATTATGCGCGAACATTTACGTCTCTTAAGTTACATCCATATAAAATTTCAAGACTCTAGCCCTAAAAGTTCTAATTATATTATGATTTAGAACATTTTTAGAACGTTTTTTGCTCATTTCACATTTTTAAATTTCGAATTTTTTAAAAACCGTTTTGAACGAGTATGTATATCTGAAAAGTAACCACTATGTCAAAAAACAAGCATTTATACCAACTGTATCACACAAATCGCAATTTTAGAACTTTTTTGTTCTTGATCCTTTTACATTTCGAATTTTTAGAAAACTGTTCTGGATGATCATTTTCATTTCTGGAGTAACAGCCGTGCCAAATTTCACATATCTAGCACAAACAATTCCTAATTAAATGTTTTTAGATCATTTTCAGACCGTTTTTCGGTCATTTCATCCTTTTAAATTTAGAATTTCTTTAGAAATTGTTCTTAGAGAGCATTTACATCCCAAAAGTTTACCACCATGCCAAATTCCAAGCTTCTATACCAACTATATCACATAAATCGCAATTTTAGAACTTTTTTTTTTTTTTTTTCCTGCTACTGCAAACTGTTCTTGGCTAGCATATAAGTCTCTAAAGTAACAACCATGCCAAATTTCATGTTTCTAGCCCTAATTGTACAAATAAATTGTAATTTAGAACGTTTCCTGCTCCCTTTCCCTTTTTAAATTTCGAACTTTATAGAAACTATTTTTAGTGAGCATTTACATCTTTTTAAAGTAACCGCTAGTCCAAATTTCAAATTTCTAGAATCAACAATATCATAGAAAGTGCAATTTTAGAATTTTTTTTTTTGTTCTTGCACCCATTTGGAACGTGATGTACCGAAAAAAATGTTTGGAAATTGTTGTATAAAATATATCCTATGTTAGAGAGGAGATGCTTAACAGAATTTTGACACCATTATTAAGGTTCCATACTTAAAAAGTAAAAACGGAACTATTAAAAGATCACTCATGTGTCTTATTCTTCTGGCGCTCAGCGGGGAGTTAAGGGTTATCGACGCAGAATCATCTAAGGATTGTTGGTAATGATTTTCAAAAAAATATGTCTGTAAATAGCTGAGATATTAATTAAAACCCATCTAGAAAACAACGGCACGGATCAAAACTGTGTTGCTACTTTCCGACCTACTTTTGAAGCACAATGCTAAGATTAAACTTTGTAACAAGATCTTTGCTTTTGGTAAGACGAATCATGATATTCAACATTTTTCATACCAACAGAATTCAATTATTGAGGGAAAATATTGAAAAATAATTCATAGAATAATTCTAAGACATTAAGAGTAAGTAATTTTGAGACAACAATCGCTTATAATTCAATATATAATTCATTTATAATGAAAAATCTTTTCGTTAACAAATCACTTGAATTATCATACCTCGATAGGTTTTCATTTTCGAAAATGAATCGGAAAGTTTCGCGTTGTTCAGCATACTTTTTTTAAATGCTTTAAAATTGTCTACTATTACGACAAATATGATAGACAAGTAACTTTTTGTGTGAAACTCAGCGACTTCTTCCGAAGCGTGATTTGTTCTCTACCAAATTTAAACTTTGTACAAGGTCTTTGTTTTAGAGGGAGATATATTCATTGTTTTTCATTCCAATAAAAATAAAATTAAATTCTGGCATGTAATATTGTTTTAGGTATGAGACTATGTCATGTGAGAATATTGTCTTTGAACAGTTCTGATATTTTGTGTGGAACCCTTTGTACGCGAATAAAACTCGCATATGACAAATTTATTTTTAAATCTGTTCTGTAGTTCCAGAATTAACCACTGCAAAAAGAACAAATGTTGCTGTTTTATAATATTAGTATAGATACGACTACAATTCAAACTCTGATATTTTTAGAGAACTTTAACAATAATAAATGTATTTTAACAAAATTTTCATCAGATTTACATTAGATAATGCGAAATTCGATGTCATGTAAAGTACTGTAGGGGCACAGTAATTTAGTCTACAATACCATGTTTAATATCAACTACATTCCAAAACATCGATTGCCTTAATTGAGTTGTCACATTTGGCAAAAAGCAAGGCAAGTAAGTCTATTGAAAATTTTGTTAAAATTGCTTCTTTATTACTAAATTTAGGAATAAGAATTCGTGATTCTCATGAAACCTTGTGGATTTTTGATTGAACAAATGGATTGCAAATCTGTTATTTTCTATGTAAAAATTATTTGCTGTACAGTGCTCTTCCATCTTAAAGTTTGCTCCTCATCATTTTTAAACACTTTATAAATCTAATCAATTTTTGTGTTATTTCATTGGTGCATTTTATAGTTTGTCACTCTAATATTGTAAACGCTGTTTAAATGAACCGTAACCAACGTAATTGCAGAGATAAGCATTATGATTTCATTCATTTAAAAGACTGACTCCATTAACCCGTGATTCAGATAACCGGCGACCACCTTTATCAGAAACTCAACCCCCCCCCCCCCCACACTAGAACCGAATTCTGGCTGCGCCACTGGATGTGAATCCAACACTAAAAAAAATGATAAAGAATTTCTGAGGAAAATAAAAAGAAAGGAAAATGGCTGAAAAAGAAGTTATATCGTTGGGACGACTAGAAGAATACATTTAACCCTTTCCGGCGCGGAGTAAGCCTGTTTGTAAAATGATGAAATAATGGACTTACACCAGAAATTACAAACGAATTCATTAGAAAATAGAAACTTGCTTATTTTCCGGTACTTAAGGAAAAAATTAATTAAGTATTCTTAGTGCCGTTTGTCAGTTTTGGAATTAAAATTAGGTGTCCTTTTTTGTGGACACCGCCCGCTAAAGGGTTAAAATGTTTCATGGTCAATTCAAGTTGAAAAAGTTGACTTTTACTTTTCTGCTAATAATATTAAGGATGATGAAAAAAAGAAAAATATCTTATTAAGCTCAGTGGGAACTGCGTCGTTTTCCATTTTAAGCGGGGCCCGATTAACCTCAGAATCTAGGGGAAGCACGATATCATTTTGGGGCCCCCTTTCATTTCACAAAAGTTGTCTTAATTCTTTATTCATGAAAACTCACCAATGATACTAATATTACACTGCAAAAAAATATTGTCGATTTTACAGTATAATACTGGCATCCCAGTTGCTAGTATTATACTGCAAAATTAACAGTAATAAACAGTAAAATAAGCAGTAATACACTACCGCGCATGCACGGTAGTGTATTACTGATTATTTTACTGTTTATTACTGTTAATTTTACGGTATAACACTGGCAGCTGGGGTGCTAGTATTATACTGTAAAATCAACAATGTTTTTTTGCAGTGTATTCACGGGACTAGCTTAGCTGAAATCACGCACATTTCATTAAACAGCTTTTCATGGTCCCTGTATATATTTAGTACCTATAGCTGTATGTTCAATTTCCCGGGTGGTTTCTAAACAAGCACATCAGGATGCTATATGATTAATTAACATCCTATTGATGCCATTCATATATCCCTGTTAAATAAAGTTTCATGAAATAGTGCATGAATTTACATCTTGGATTAAGAAATCTTTCTTTAAATAAGTTTCGTGAAGAGGTGCATGGATTTCCTCTAGGATTAAACAAACTTTTTTTTTTCCAAAAAAAAAAAAAAAAAAAAAAATTAAAAATACAATGTAAAAAAAATGAAAATGGGAATTAGAGTGCCTTTCATGTGCCTTTTGGATAATCAGGCCCTGATTTTATGGGACATTATTGGGACGAATACGCTGAAAAAGATCAGTTATGAGAATCTCTTAAAGTGTGCGAAAGAACATTTTTCACCGTGCATTAGTAAAATTGTTGAACGTTTTCATGTGCCTTTTGGATAATCAGGCCCTGATTTTATGGGACATTATTGGGACGAATACGCTGAAAGAGATCAGTTATGAGAATCTCTTAAAGAGTGCGAAAGAACATTTTTCACCGTGCATTAGTAAAATTGTTGAACGTTTTAAATTACAAAAACGACTACGCAAGCAAGGAGAAAGTATAGCTAATTTTGTGAGAGATCTACGTCGTTTATCCGAATATTGTAATTTCGGAAATACCTTAAATGACCGCCTACGCGACCAGCTTGTGTTTGGAATCCAAGATGAGAAAATCCAATAAAAATTGTTAGGTGTACTAAAAATCTAACATTTCAAACAGCAGCAGAAATTGCTGAATCGGTTGAATCAGCCGAAGCTGGGGTAAAATCGTTGCATATCGGTGAAGGAACCCCTTACAAATTTTTTTTATAGAATCCTAGAAAAAATATTTTCAATAAGCTTGTTTGACAAAAAGCTATAGAAATATCTGTAGAAGTTCAATAGAAATGTCTATAGAGCTTCTATAAAAATATCTATAGAATTTCTATAAAAAAATTATACATAGAACCCAGGTAATCACCCTCCCAACTATTACTCAATGCTGTTTGACTTCAGTGATCGGATGAAGAACCAGTACTTTCAGCACGATGTACTAACCGTTGACCGTTTCAAAACTCTTATTAAACTATTTCAGCTTTATTTCTTTTGTGATTTGCGTTATCAATCATATGTAGTCTTGTAAAAATATTTAAAGTCTAATAAATTATTATTTGTTAAAACTGAAACAATTGTTTAAATATTTATACTTCAGATTAAAATATTTGAATAAATATTACAATATTATTAAAGTGAATAAAGTTTATTAAATTAGATGGATGGTTTTATAAATTTAACAGCAAATTAATAAATTATTTTTAAATTAATCAACAAATTAAGGAATTGTAAACAAATTAATTAATCATAATTTAATTTAGTAGTTTGACTAATATATTGTTACATTGACAATTGAATTCCAATGTATTAGAATTGAATTAAATTATATATATATATGTAATCATATTAAATCTATGGAGTACTATTATATATTAAACTGATGTATTACAAAATTAATTATTATTTTTTAATTTTAATATATAGTTATAAATAAATTAAAAAAAAAAGGAACTTGCAAAGCAAATTAAAAAAATTAATTTATTTCCATATTGTTAAGCCCGAGAAGGGACAGATATTAAAATTATTTTATTTAGTCAATGCTACAATAATGTTGCATTTTTATATTAAATCTTGCTCAGTCTATTTAATCTTAAAAAATTAAATTTAAATTTGAAACATGATATTAAAGCAACTTTAAAACATTTCATTTAGAAATCTAAATAAATCTTCAACTTTTTAAATTATTTGAACTTCTCATGTTTCTTGTCTGTTAGAATTTGCTACAATACAAATTTTGCATAATGCATGTAAAACTGAAAAAAAAGTTGAAGATTTATTTAGATTTCTAGATGAAATGTTTTAAAGTTCCTTTAATATCATGTTTCAAATTTAAATTTAATTTTTTAAGATTAAATAGACTGAGCAAGATTTAATATAAAAATGCAACATTATTGTAGCATTGACTAAATAAAATAATTTTAATATCTGTCCCTTCTCGGGCTTAACAATATGGAAATAAATTAATTTTTTTAATTTGCTTTGCAAGTTCCTTTTTTTTTTAATATCTCAAGTTTTTTAATAACAATTTAATATGAAGCAGATAAGATTCAAACGAAGCAAGTATGTCAAAGACTGCACATATCAAAATCAGTATTGGTAATATGAAATATACAGTTCAAACATTGATTATTCTGTAAACAATTAAAATAATAAAAGTAATTTTTAACAAAAAAAAAATTATATAACGGACTTTAACGGATTGTTTCTCATCTTCATAATGATAATAAACGAATCATGTTCATTTTTGCAAATAATTTTATTCCATCGTGTAAAATACATTTGCAACCACTTTGGAAAGAGACACTAGTAAGCGGTGTGTGAAAGCTATTAATAAAATCTTATGTTGTTTTATCACATAAGAAGCATAAAAATAATAATGAGTATATATGAAACAACTGTATTCTGATTTTGTTATAAAATGTGTAGTTATGGAGGATGAAATTTTCAGCAAAATATTTCTTTTTGTAGCTGAATAAATATTTTACCTTATATTGACAATTTCTTAATTTAACATTTCTGTAGAAGGAAAATGTAAACATCTGCAAGATTTTTTACAAAACGTGTACGATCTGTTATTTTCATATCGTCACAAACAGTCCATTTATTGATCTCGTTTTCATTTGAATGCACCGGTTGGTTCCTATTTGAGACCACCATTTGGCGAAATCGTGCCAAATCGTCGATAGTTAGCCAGATGTAGCTCTTTTATTGTTGGAAAGGCTGAGCAATGATATTTTTTGTGATGACGCGTTTGTTACGTACGACGTATTTGTTACGTCATCAAGTGATTCTTTATTCGACGTTTATTTGTATTTTAATGATATTTAATGATTTATAAGTTATTTAAAACATGTTTTTTTTAATACAGTTAAATAACACTTACGTCATTAAATGGTTATGTGATATATGATATTAAAAGAAAAAAAGCATTGAAAAAATTTCATCATCTGCTTCTTTATTTAAAGCTTGATTTTTTTTTTTTTTTATGTATGTGAGTGGCTACTCTTGTTACTTTAGAACAGTATAAATTAATTGATTGCAGTTTTCATGGAAGTCTCATGTTCACGAAGCGATCATACAAGCGGTATAGTGATCGCCGCATTTACAAATTTCGTGTAGTTTTGTGATCTCTATACAACGAGGTTGCTGTATCCAGTGATGTTTTTTTTCGGTTTCATGTTCGCGAAGCGATCATACGTGCGGTACAGTGATCGCGGAATTAACTAATTTCATGTATTTTTTGGGATTCCGATGCGAAGAGGTTGCTGTATCCAGTGATGTTTTTTTTTCGGTTTCATGTTCGCGAAGCGATCATACGTGCGGTACAGTGATCGCGGAATTAACGAATTTCGTGTATTTCTTGGGATTCTGATACGACGAGTTTGCTGTATCCAGTGATGTTTTTTTTTTCAGTTTTGTGTTCGCGAAGCGATCATACGTGCAGTACAGTGATCGCAGCATTAACGAATTTCGTGTATTTTCGTTTTTTCAACTTCACATTAATCGTTAACTTTTACGTAATATCGATGAAATGTGTATAAAATGTTGTTTTTTATTGCTCATATCATCTTTTTTATATCTATCTTTTTAAATTTGTCAAATAAAATATTTTATTTCACTCATAAATGCAGTATCTAAAAAAAATCAACTGTGTATGGTATAATTTAATAATTCTGTATTTAAATTATCATTCTTTTGTCCAAATTGTTTTGAACGAATAAAATTTTACATTCGTTACATTGTTACTCTCGTATAAATGCAATATATTTTTCAGTGACGTTTTTATCGCTAAATTCATTACTTTTCCTATGTGTAACTATTTAAAAATTAAGAATGGCAACATTTTACCACTTGCTTATTGTGGGTTACAATATGATAAATGTAAGTAAACAATTTAGAAATCGCCAATGTGGCATCATTTTTAAAAAGCGCCAAATGTTGGCTTGAAATAGGACTATGCCGAATGCACCATTGTTATATAATGGCCTGAATCAATGAACTTTCCTTTATGCAAAATAGCAGATTTTGTTTTAAAGGTTATATTATTTATTAAAACCTTTTGGTTTGAAAATCCTGTTATAGGGCACGTAATTTTAAAAGTTTTATTCTGACCCATAGAGACATTTGTTGAAGAAAATCTGGCTAGTTGCACAAACAAATATTTTCCACAAGAATTTAATCGAGTTTGACACATTTTAGTTCTGTTTTTGCAATGAACACAGGCAATGTTTTCAGTCTGCCATCGTGTTAGGAGATCATTGAAATCAACTGCATCTTCCCTCTTATTAAAGTCATGTGGAAATCTCACAATAACTGCATTAAATGGTTCTGTACTAATACATATATCTCGATAACTTGGGCACTACATTTCTACCAAAGATCTTGCTTCTGTTGAAAAAGATCTATGGCATTGACTTTTTGTTTTGACAAATTTTCCAGTAGGTAATCAAGAAATTCTAACGGGTCTTGATCAGTACCATCATGAAACTTTACATGAAGTGTTTTTCTGACTTCAAGTGTATCTACGGTTTCAATCTGTGGATTTTGCAAAGTAGTGAATATTTGTTTCAAAGCTTTTGTTGTAGGACCAGGATCAATAACTCTTTCCTGAATTTTTTTAACTAATTCTGGGATACAGAAAAGAGTTTGCAACATAGCATTTGCGTAACACAAACAATCTGTATTTGTAAAGCCTTTAAAGACAAAGTAATTTAAATCAGTAATATGGTTTTTATTATTTTTTTCACTAACAATTACTGATATGTCAGATGAAACAACCATTTTACTCTCAGGGTATTTTCTGGAACATACAGCTAATTGTGGCAAATCAGATCTGTATTCCTTTCTAAGACGATTATATTCCTTAATAGCATTTGGTGAGGCATAAACTTTACTTGCATCAAATTTAAGAAGATGTAAACCTTCTAAACTTGTGACTCTGGATAAAGCAACATAAGACATGCCACTTTCAAAAATGTTAGGACCCAAGTTAATCATTACACAATTCAGGCTCATTCCTTGACTTAATTTCACGATTTCCTCGATAATATCGTGAATATTTATTTGATATATCACTTAACGGTTCAGACAGAGATACTCTTTGTATAGGGTTAGAATACTCTTCAATTGGGCCATTTAAATCAATGAAATGCCGAGAGCAAACATACCAGTCTCTAGTCACCGTTTCTGTATTTGTTATACCACAAGCAGAAAGCCATTCGTTACATTTATTCAAGTTTTTCTGTGGTTTAGGAAAAGGGAAAAACAAAACTCCCAGCATATAGTCTTTGTAAAAGTATCGTGCATCACTCTTGCAACCAGAAAATTTGCATTTTTTCACCATGTTGAATTTTAGTAATCATCGATTAAGAGAGAAATTTAAAAACGCATTTCGTAACATCACAGGATCACTAGATAAGTAAATATCGAACATTCATCCAATTTTGATAAAGACAGTAACATCTAAATTAAAGTCCAAATACTGCTTAAAGTGATAAAAACATAACACGGAATATTTAAAATACCTTTTTAATGTAGATCGTTCACAACTATTGGTGACATCTTCGGATCTTAAAGATAAATACAATATTCTCGCATATTTTTGAAATAGTAAACATATACCACGAGATCGCATGTCCAAGGCTAGCAGGTGCTTAAATTGGCCAAAACTGGGAAACGTGAAAAATTATTATTTGTTTTTATTTTTATTGCTTCTTCAATCTATCGATCATCGCGTGCTAAATTTTAGCTAATTATTTTAAATATTCCGTGTTATGTTTTCATCACTTTAAGCAGTATTTGGACTTTAATTTAAAGACTCCACGTTTACTACATTTAGAGTTTTTTGATTGGAGGATTTATTTTTTTTACAGAATTAGGTGTTTTGAAGAAAATTTGTGGAAGCGCGTACAAAAAGTCGGAAAAACTCTAGTAAATTAACTCGTTCAATGGGATTTCCTGTGTTAAATTAATATTAGGATGTCACACTAGAAATAAATAAGCCTTGCGCTACCGCGCAAGGCTTAATTACTACACACATAAATTTTAAAAGACCCAGATATACAAGTTGTAAATTTCCAACTGGACGAAAAATGTCCGGGCCAGGATTCGAACCTGGGATCGCTTGGCTGAAGCCGCCACGCTCTACCACTGAGCTATCCCGGTCGAATCTGGGGGGCATAATTCATCCAGTTAACCTTATTGATCGAAGCATCTGGTCTGATATTTTAATCAGCTCAACAGAAAAGATCGCAGGTAATGGAACTCCAGTAAACGCTGGATACGTGAATACACTAGATTATTTTTTAACACAATTATTTCAAATTGGTAAAGTAATCATACAAGTTGTAAATTTCCAACTGGACGAAAAATGCCCGGGCCAGGATTCGAACCTGGGATCGCTTGGCTTCTGTTCAGCCAAGCGATCCCAGGTTCGAATCCTGGCCCGGACATTTTTCGTCCAGTTGGAAATTTACAACTTGTATGATTACTTTACCAATTTGAAATAATTGTGTTAAAAAATAATCTAGTGGACCCAGATATATTTCTTTCTTATAAAAAACAAACAAATCTATAGAATCATTAGTCTATAGAACTTAATTCTATAAGGTTTATAGTACTCTATAGAAAAACTGTTCTATAGAAAAAAATTCTACAGAACTTCTGAGAACTCTATAGGAACATTTTCTTTAGAAAAAGTATTCTATATAACTCTTCAAAGCTCTATAGAAATAGTATTCTATAGAATGGCTATTCTATAGAAATTGTAAAGAATTCTCTAGAGGACTATATAGCTCTATGAACTATTTTCGTAAGGGACAACTGTAAATAAAGTTCGAGATGTCAGAACGGAGAAATCGAAAATACAGAAGTACTCATCGAAACTGAAAGAAGAAATGTATGCGTCTGGACGGTTTTAAAGTGAAACCTTGCTACAGATGTGCCAGGAATCACAAACCTGTAGAATATGCATTTAAATCTGCAGAGTACCATTTTTGCCATAAAGAGCTGCTCACACTATTTATTGTAAGCAAAAATATTGCTGATAAATTGTTTTCAGGTAAGCCTCCTTTGGTTAAATCTAATATAAAGTTGCAAATTTATACTAAGGATTATTTAAATGTATTAGGTGAATTAAATGTAAATGTTTTTATTAGTGATAATTGTATATCTTATTTAAAAATGCTAGTAATTGAACAGGAAGGTCTGAGTTTAATTGGAAAAACTTGGTTGAAAGCATCAAAATTATTTTCGCCTAATGTAAACAAACATGATTAAAAGTTTTTTGAAGGATGATTTAATTAGAAATTTTCCTAATGTTTTTGCTGACGGGACTGGTACGATCAAAGGTCTTCCCATTTCAATTAATTTGAAAAATGATGCAAAACCAGTTTTTAACACTTTCCAACCTAGTTGAAAAGTGTTTATGACTTCGGTTTGTCTGGCCGTCTGCCGTCTGCCGTCTGGCCATCTGGCCGTGCTCTAACTCCCGTAAATAGGCTCGGATTGCTCTGCAATTTTTATATGTTATTGTTGTTATCTATAGCATGTTCCCTATTTCAACGGAAGTGTGTAGCACTTATAGTTTTTTTTACAGGGACACTCAAAAGAATTCCGTTACATTGCGGTCTATGGGGAAAATCATTTGCGGTTTATTTAAATAATGTTTCACTATTTTAAACGCATTGAAATTTATATATATCACTAAGGTGCATTAGAAGAAGCTTAATATGGAATAGGGTGTGCATAGCACTTATAGTTACTTTACAGGGACAGTCAAAAGAATTGCGTTACATTACGTCTATGGAGAAAAAATCGTCTGCGGTTTATTTAAATAATGTTTCACTGTTTTAAACGCATTGAAATTTATATATATCACTAAGGTGCATTACAAGAGGCTTACTACAGAATAGTGTGTGTATAGCAGTCATCGTTCATTTACAGGGACACACAAAAGAATTCTCTACTGTCTGTTAAAAATAATTCCTGGAAGTGCGTTTTAAGTTACTGAACGCGATTTTAATTTTAACTCGCTTTTTGTCTATTACGTGGTGTGTATAAATTCTGTAGATCCTATACAGGGAAGCACAAAAGTTCGCGAACACATTTCCGTTTATTGACAGAAACTTCAGACGGAGAATTTTAAACTGTGCTACGCGTTTCCTAACTGAGCTAAAATTTAGCATCCTAGTAGTATATATACAAATCTATAGATCCTACACAGGGCTGAATAAAACAGCTGTGATATTTTTCCGAATAATGTTGGTAATTTCTGAAATTGAATTTTTAAATATGTTATGCGTTTTCAAAATTGTTTACTTAGATGTTATCTTTTAACTTATTAAACGGTATGATTTGTAAAATTATTTTGGAAGCGTTGGGAAGTGTTACATAATCTATGCTTGACGCATGATTTTTCGTTCTTGTTTTAAAGTCTGCACACGTTTCTTTTCTTTGAGAAAAGCAACTGATTTGGAATTGGAACGATTAACAAAATGAGGGTATTTAAAAATCTGTTGATTATTCTGAATGGGCTAGTCCTGTAGTAATTGTTTAAAAACCAGATGGTACTGTTTGAATTTGTGGTGATTATAAAGCAACAGTTAATGATAATACTGAAAATGATAACTATCCTCTTCCAAGAATGGAAGAATTATTTGTTAAATTAGCAGGTGGAAAATTCTTTACTGTTTTATATTTAAAAGATGCTTATTTGTAACAACCTGTCGATGATGAAAGTAGTAAAATTTTAACTATTAATACTCATAAAGGATTATTTGAAGTTTTAAGGCAAGCTTTCGGCGTAAAGTATGCGCACGTATTTTTCAGAGAAAAATTAAAAATATATTAAAAATGTTCGATTTTGTTGGTGTATTTTTAGATGATGTAATTATAAGTGCTAGATCTCAGTGAGAACATTCGGAAAGAGTTGAATGCATTATGAAATGCTTTTCTGAGCATGGTATAGGATTAAATAAGGAGAAATTAAAATTTATGGTTTCGGAAGTTAGCTATTTGGGACATAAAATTTCACAGGAAGGGATTAAGCATATTCCAGAAAAAGTTGACTTCTTTTCCTAAATGTGTCTCAATTGCGTTCATTTTTGGTATTAATTTCTTATTATGGAAACTTCCTGCCTAATATTTTAGATGTGTTAGAACCTTTGCATAGATTATTAGATAATAATGCAAAGTGGACATGGTCAGAAAAGCATGAAGAAGCATTTCACAAAGTAAAATTTTTTTTATGTACATCACCTATTTCAGAATTGTATGATGTAAACAAGGATGTTGTTTTAAACTGTGATGCTTCTGAATATGGTATTGGTTGTGTATTAAGTGGTATTGTTGAGGGTAAAGAAAAACTATAGCTTTTACATCTAGAACGATGAATAAAACTGAAAGAAATTATGCAATGATAGATAAAGTAGCTTTATCTGTAATTTTTGGTGTTACTATATTTCATCAATATTTAGCTGGTAACCAATTTAAAATAACTGATCACAAACCTTTAATTCGATTGTTTGGTCCTATTAAAAAAGTACCTGATACCACCCAGAATGCTGAGATGGTCGTTAATATTAGCCGAGTATGACTATACTATTGAGTATCGCTCAGGTAAAAATAATTAAAATGTTGATGTATTAAGCAGATTACCTTTTCCAAAAACTGTAAATGTAGTAAATAATCCATTGGAAATAATAATCGTTTTAAATAGTGATGATTGGCCTATTACTTCTAAAACTATTGAAAAGTAGACACCTGAAAACCCAGTAACAAAACAAATTTTAGAGTGGGTGTTATATGGATGGCCGAAAAAAGTTAAATCAGAAGAATATCAATCATACTTTCGTAGACTCGAGGAAATTTCGTGTTTAGAAAATTGTTTATTGGGGGGGGGGGGGGGGTATAGAGCAATTGTACCAGATGAAGGTCGCAAATATATGTTAAAATTGTTACATTAGGTTCATCAGGGTATGTCTAGCGTGAAAGCTAACGCTCGAGGTGTAATCTGGTGGACTAATATGGATAAAGAAATTGAACAAATGGTAAATTCGTGTGGTAGATACCAAATGTTTGCTAGGGATAATCCTAAAATGAAACCTTTAAAATGGGAATCAGAATTAGTTTGATAGATAGACAGATTAAACCAGTGGTTCGTTTGAACTACGAGGGGCGATATATATAATCGTTGCAGAATTTTGTCGAGTCATTTCAAATTTTATGAAAATCGAATCAAAACTTAAAAAGATATTAATAAAAATATTTATTAAGAAATTTGAGTTTAAAAAAAATTGGTACTTCCTTGTTATAGCAGCTTCCGCGGATTAATCGTCAAGCGACAAAATGTATCGCCAAGTTATGTGACATGTACGACGATATAGTCATATATGACATGTTTGACATTTTATAACCTCTATGACCAAGTTACAGTCACATTCTTCATTCTATTAAATCCTATGATACGTAATTAATTCAGTGATATCCCATGATAGGTAATGATTCTAGGTTGCCATGGTTATTATGTCCTATTTAAGATGGAGTCCTATTATTTCTGTGTTACTGAATTAAAAAAACCGAATTTGTATACTAAAATTGTTTAATTATAGCAATTCTATAATCTTCCGACAGTTTTTTGAATAGATGTTTCCGCAGAAATAGCTATTAAAAGGAAAAACAGTCTAAATATCGATTTCAAGTTCTGAAATTTTCAAAGCTAGGCTTAGGTTTCCTGTTAGAATTTTCAGTCAATGTCAACAAAAGGTAAAATGTTGCCAACTTAAAATGTATTTATTTTATTACGGAAATTAATCATATAGGGGAAATAATTCATATAGATTTTTCTAGTCCTTTTGAAAGTAAAAATTTTTTAATAGTGGTCGATTTTTATACTAAATGGTTAGAGGTGCAGGTGGTACCCAGTGCTGATAGTAAATCAACTATTAGAGTATTACGTAGAATTTTTGCAACTTTGGTTTGCCCGTTGAATTAGTCAGTGATAATGGACTTACGTCCACAAGTGATGAATGTCAGGAATTTCTTAAATCGAATGGAATTATACATACACCTACTCTACTCCGCCATACCATCCATCATCGAATGAACAAGCAGAAAGGTATGTGGAAGCTATAAAAAATTGCCTTAAAAAGCTAGATAAGGGTGACATAAATTTGGTCAATTTCACGATAATCATTCCACCCCAAATTCTGTGACTGGTAAGACTCCCGCAGAATTAATGTTTGAAAGGTCAGTTCAAACAGCTCTACACTTGGTGTTACCACCCAAACCTAAAATACAGCAACCCTTACAAAAATACAGTCTTCATGATTTAGTTTTTGTTAAAAACTTTGGAAGAGGAGAGAAAGGGATTAAGGGAAAAATTATAAAATTATTGGGAGTAGAGGGATTTTAGTAAATACATGTGACGGAATAATATGTACGAAATCAGTTGAGACATAACAGAGACGTAAATTATGAAATGTCAGAGAAAATTAAAGGAACGGCTCAGTTTGATAAACAAAACAATGATTATGATAGTTATGAAAGGGTTAACAGAAACAAGTTTTTTGGATATTAATGTGAATAATAAAAAGCAAATTAATGCTGAGAATGCTGAAAAATCTAACCAATCTCAGTTTTCACATGATATTGTAACAGGTACAGTTAAGAATAAAGATTGTGATGATATTATAGATAAGAATGTAAAGGACAATTCCGTTATAAACAACTTGGACTTACAGAAATGTGTGCCCATAAAGACTGATAAAAATGATAATCAACCAGTTCGAAGAAGCAATAGACAGATTAAACCAGTGGTTCGTTTGAACTACGAGGGGCGATATATATAATCGTTGCAGAATTTTGTCGAGTCATTTCAAATTTTATGAAAATCGAATCAAAACTTAAAAAGATATTAATAAAAATATTTATTAAGAAATTTGAGTTTTTTAAAAATCGGTACTTCCTTGTTATAGCAGCTTCCGCGGATTAATTGTCAAGCGACCGAAATGTATCGCCAAGTTATGTAAAATGGACGACGATATAGTCATAAATGACATATATGACATTTTATAACCTCTATGACCAAATTATAGTCACATTCTTCATTATATTAAATCCTATGATACGTAATTAATTCAGTGATATCCCATGATAGGTAATGATTCTAGGTTGCCATGGTTATTATGTCCTATTTAAGATGGAGTCCTATTATTTCTGTATTACTGAATTTAAAAACCGAATTTGTGTACTAAAATTGTTTAATTATAGCAATCCTATAATCTTCCGACAGTTTTTTGAATAGATGTTTCCGGAGAAATAGCTATTAAACGGAAAAAGAGTCTAAATATGGATTTCAAATTCCGAAATTTTCAAAGATAGGCTTAAGTTTCCCATTGAAAATTTCAGTAAATGTCAACAAAAGATAAAATGTTGCCAACTTAAAATGTACTTATTTTATTACGGAAATGAATCATATCATAATAACAGACGATATAATTCATTTCACTGAAATAATAACAGTACGAACGCATCTCATGTGTCACGTTTGACGTGCAATTTCCAACTTGTTTAGATTTCACGAAAGCTTGAGTTCCCCGGGAACTAAAAATTTTAATGCAAATCCTTCATTACTAGGACTTGGGGAAGGGTTTCAATAAAGAAAAAAAACCTTCAAGGACATCTCAAAACTGCCACAAAAACTGCAGAATTAATCACTCAAAGTTTTTATTTATTGCCCCAATTTTATCCCTGCAAATGAAGAAGGACATTCCAAACTTTGGCGCAATCGTAAGGAATTTTCCTTCCTGTATCTGGGTTACTATGGGAACGGATGCCTGCATGACAGAGAAAGAGATAGAGAGGGAGAGAGTACTTGCTGCCAATACTCTTGCATGAGAGCAGTACAGAAGCGTAATTACACAAGGAATTTTTTTTGCAATCATTTTTAAACCACTACGGATGTAAAATTGAGCTTATATAAGCCAAATCTTTTAATTTGTCGCATCAAAGCTGCTAACAAGTCAGCTTATTTCTGCAGCAATTAATTCTGTATTAGTCTTTAGATTACAACTGTATTTGTGATTATCTGGAGTTAATCTGATTAACAAACTATGTATTGTTTCTGAAATAATTAAAATGAAATGCAGTCAAGTGCACTTAATCTTGTGTAGGGTTTTGAACAGGTTGGGACTTTCTGAAACCGATATATCGGTTTTTAGCATGCTATTAACCCCTTTCAGCTGAGTAATTGAATTTATACATGCAAGAGTAATAAAATAATATTAACCCTCCAGCCGCGGGGAACGTTCCTATCGTGTTTCGCTTATTTTATACAATTCCGCGGGAACGCTAATTTGGCGTTGCCTACAATTTTTATATTACTTAAGCATCGGAAAACTCTATTTCTTCGTTGAATCTATCTTCTTTTATTTAGAAATAGAGAGATTCGTTTACAAATTATAATACATATATCATTTCATATACTAGGTCATTCGGAAAGTTCTGCGGTTTTTGAAATATTTTGAATCCATAAATGCCACATTCTCACCGGAATTTCGAAATAAAACTTTGTTTTTATAATGTACATGAAGAAACTACTTTTACTTATTTAGAAATAAATTTGTTTTTAAATTCCGGTGACATTCAATCCTTATAACCAGAGGTGCCAAGCTCTCATTAATATTACGTAATATGCGGGTTAATTTGACCTAGGTTTAACACGTTTCGCACCAAAAAATGAAAATTAAATAAATTCCATGTAGAAACCTAAAATGAAATAAAAAAAAGATTCATCCAATAATTTTTCTGGTTTGAAGCATTGTTAAACTGGGTTAGATTAAACCACATATTACGGAAGATTAGTGGGAACTTGGTACTAACTATTATAAGTGGCGAATAAAAATAGGCCGCGGTTTTATATAAGAAAATAGAAACATCGCAAGCGGCTAGAGGGTTAATGTTATTGTTAATGTATAAATGGATTTGCGACGTTACTCCCTTTACAAAAATTGTTTGTTACAGTGTTCTGTACCACCCCTTAAAGTTTGTACCATGAATTTGGAATCACACTGTATTTGTATGCAATGTATATTTGAACCAGACCCTCAAGAAATTTAATATTCACTCATTTTCTTTTGTGAATTTATTATTTTTTTAAGTTTGCTAGTAACTCGTTTACTTTAGGTTAAATGTATTCCAGACAGTCAGTTTTACACATTGTTTTAAAGAGTTTCGTATGTAAAAGTTTCTTCATGCGACATATTAAAAATAATTAATCATAATAATCACTCAAGCGTGCTGGTTGGGAGAGCATAATAATATATAGAAATCAACATTCTTGAATGAAATCTGGTAATTCATGATTTTTGAAGGAATTGGAGAAATGCAGTAAATATCATTTCTTGTTACGAGATTCTGGTGTATTTTAGGTAAAATAATACTAACGATTTGTCTTTTTCTTGGTTTAATATACGAACACATAACACGCAGACAGACACATCAAACACTAAATAGATATTAAACATTAATTAAAATATTCTAGAATAAATTTTAGGAAGCGACATTTTGCTTCCATTTCGATCCGAGCACCTCATGATACAGAAATTAATTCTCTTCTGTCACAGAGGGGACTCCCCGGTAGACAGACAGTCGGCGCCAATCTCCGCCGCTCACGTGATTTGCAACACACTGCCCCACCATGAACATAGGGGTGTTCATCACTAAACATATATATATAACAATACAAATTAAATGAAATACAATCATTAAATAATAATACAAGTTATACAAATTAAATCAAATACAAACATAGAATAATAATAAAATTATACATACTTCAAGGCTAATTTAAAAAAAGAGAGTTCAACACTAATTCAACTAAATAAAGAAATAAGAAAATTTATATTAAAGTCCAGTTATTAAAGTTCAAATTTTATCTCAGTCCATTATAGTTCAAGATTGAAAAGCAGTTGTACAGGTCTGTTCAATATGGACTTTTCAGTCTTAATTTTACAGGCTCTCACCTTGCCATCTCTTCCAGGAAATATTTCTATAATTTTACCTAAACTCCAGAAATTTCTGGGTAATTTATCATCTTTAATTAAAACAACATCATTTATTTTAAATTGGGGAAGATTGGTTTTATTTAAACTTTGGTGGGCTGACCTCAAATTTAATAAGTATTCATTCTTCCATCTAGACCAAAACAGCCGCATCAATTTTTCCCGATAGTTAAAGGCTTTAAGCAATTCTTTCCTAGAAGAGAAATTAGAGTCAAGGTGAAGCCGTACGGGGGGAAGAGAAGATATTCTTCTCCCTATTAAAAAATGGGCAGGAGTTAATGGTAGGGGGTCCTGCCTTTCATCACTTATGTATGTCATGGGTCTGGAGTTCACCATTCCTTCAACCTCAATAAGTACTGTATGCAACTCATTAAGGGTCAGAGAAGATCTGCCCAATGTCTTTCGCAGCGCAGTTTTTACAGACCTTACCATTCTTTCATAAAATCCGCCCCACCAGGCGGCCCTTTCCACTATATACTTCCATTTTATGTTATTGGAAGCAAAAAATTCTTTCACCTCTGGATGAGTCACTATAGTCCATAGTCTCTTAAGTTCTATTTCAGCGCGTTTAAATGTTCGTGCGTTATCGGAATAAATAACGGAGCATAATCCACGACGAGCGATGAACCGTCTAAAGGCAAGTAAGAATGTTTGTGTTGACAAATTGTCAACAAGTTCCAGGTGGATATTTCTTGTTACAGCACACGTTATTAGCAATATATACTGTTTGCTGTCAGAATCTTTGACAAATAAAGGTCCTGCAAAATCGACTCCTATTACGCTATATGGAGTTGACTGTTCGACACGATCAGGTGGCAATGGAGCTATCGTCTGGTCTCCTGGAATTGATGAAAACCTTTTGCAAATAATGCATTTTTTCAGTTGATTTTTTATTGTTTGTCTAGCCTTTAGTAACCAGAATTTTTCTCTCACTTGTACGAGGGTGTGAGAAACCGCTGAATGAAATACTCTAACATGAGCATCCCAAATTATCAATTCGGAAAACTTCGTTTTGGACGGAAGAATTATCGGGTGTTTTTCATCCGTTGAAAAATCAGCTTTCCCTAGTCGACCAGAGACACGCAGGACGCCTTCGGAATCAAGGAATGGGTTCAAACAAAACAAGTGCGAGTCTTTTGGAAGAGGTTTGGCATTTTTTAAACACTGTATTTCATTAGAAAAAAATTCACTTTGAACTAGCCTTATCCAATACAGCTCTGCTTCTCGAAGATTTTCTGGTGTAAGTGCACAGACTTTCTCGTGATTGCCCTTTAGCAATTTTATAAAATATATCACGTAAGCAGTGACTCTTAACAATTTTTTTAGGCTACTAAATTTTTCTATATCAATTACAGGGTCGGCATTCTTCCACTGTTCCTTTAATTCTACAGAATTGGAGTTAAATATCCGTAACTTCATATTCGCGTCTTTAAAAATTGAAACTGCACAAGATGACAGCTTAAAAGCTTCTGGTACCGTAGATGCTCCGTGAATCAAGTCATCTACGTATAAATAATTATCCAACATGTGGTATGCGATGGGATTGGCCTCCTTATAATTTTTAATGTGTTTTTTTAGAGTTGAAGCTAACACGTAGGGGGAACTGGTGAGGCCAAAACAATGTCGATTAAAATGGTATAAGGTTGGTGGTTTATTTATGTCGCAGTCATCAAAATATAAAAAACATAAATAATCTCTGTCACTCCTCGATACCTCTATTTGCAGGAAGGCTCGGGCCAAATCCCCACAAAAAGCAATTTTATGCCGCCTGAAATTCAGTACAACATCTACGAGATTAGGATTTAAATTTTCCCCAGAGAAAAGACATTCATTTAAACTTTTGTTACTACCCTGTCGACTGCTCGCATCATAAACAATTCTAGTTTTAGAGCTAGAAGAATTTTCTCTAAAAACCGCTCTATGAGGCATTACGTAATCTACAGAACAATTATCATTACACTTTTGAATAATTCCCTCATTCAATTGTTCCTTCATAATTTCATTATATCTTAAAAATAAAGATTGATCATCTTTTAACCGTCTTTCCAAAACTGCAAATCTTTTTTCCGCGACTTGGTAATTGTTACATAAATTTTGTCTTTCCGTATCGCATCGCCACAAAAGTGGTGCTACATACCTACCATTTTCGAAACATATTTCCTTCTCGAATTTATTTATGACCTCAAAATGTTCATCATCTTGTTTATCTTTTTGATTAAATAGAAACGATTCCATTTCCCATAAGTTTCTTAAGTCATTATCTATTGACGAGCATATTATTTTTAAACAGGAAGTACTCTGTAATTTAGCGCCATAAATTCTACCTACTAAAGTTTTTCCAAATATCGTTGGTTGAATAAACAACGATTGATTTATTTTTTTAACTTCTCCAATTATCGTTGAAAACATATAATCAGCACCTAAAAGAATTTGGATGGGTTTTGCATGAATAAATGTGTCAGCAAATTCATTTGCATTAAGACCGAGTTTATTTATTAACTGAGAATCAACTGAGGCGATAATTTTCGCTCCGCTGATGACCTCTGACACAAGCGCTTCAATTTGTATGTCAGCGTAGGGGGGAACGCGACTGCGTACTGTAATATTCACAACATCGAACTCTTGTTCTATGGCTTTGCGGTTTCCGAACGTATAAACTAGAAGCCTTTCCTTTTTCCTAGGTTTTAATTTCAAAGCTGTCGCTAGACTTTTTGTAAGGAACGTTCTAGAAGAGGCCGAGTCATATAAAAGCCTCGTATATAAGGTTTTAGAGATACCTAGCACCTGTACACAAGCAGTTTGTAATAATGTTGAATATTTTTCGGAGGAATTTTGAGTCTTAATAACTGACGATAATACAGTTTGGTTTTCGAGAATTCGGGAAGATTCGGGTGTTTCCGCATTTTCAACGGGACGATTTTTATCTTTCTTAGTGGGGCAAAATAAATAATTATGCTGATAACTTTGGCATAATTCGCAAGGTTGAATTTTTACTTTACAAGAAGATAATAGGTGGTTTTTATTCAAACATCGATAACACCTCCCACTTCTTTTTAACTTATAACGTTTTTGTTCGTCCGAGATTTCCTTACATTTTAGACTATAATGATTTGAATTGCAAAATATGCAAACATTTTTTACAACCGTGTTAAGCGCGACTGAAGTGGGAACATTAGTTTTTAATCTAGTCGGATTTTTTCTTTCCCATCGAGATGTTTCATTATTTTTTAAGGAAATTCCTGACACCGCGTTAGCCGCTTCTCGTGATTCTATTTCAAACTTTATAAAATTCATTAATTCATTGACGTCACCAGATTTATCAACATTTTTTTTCCTTTGAAATTCTACAACCAAATTATGGGGTAATTGCCTTAAAATTATTGGAATAAGTAAATATCCGAAATTATCTGAAGCCACCCCCATCGCTTGTAAATTTCTAATGCTAACTTCATATTCATCGTACAATTCTCGTAACGATCTGGTATTTGAAGCAGACTTTACAGGCTCAATTTCTAATAGTTTATTTATAAACCCACTAATCAAATATTCTGTTTTTCCATATCTGTTTTCTAGTAAATCTAGAGACGATTTATAATTTTGTTCATTTAGAGCAAATCCTGAAATCGTTTTATAAGCTTCTCCTGACAGAAACGATTTCAAATATATGAATTTTTCAATGCTACTCAAGTTTTCATTAGAATCTATAGTACTTTTAAAACTATTTATAAATTCAAGAAATGTGTTAGGATCACCTTTAAATATTGGTTTAGTTATCTTGGGTAAATTTATTGTAGGTGATCGTGTATTAGGATACGGAATTGTACTGGCATTTGTACTGGCATTTGATGCAGTACTTGTATTGCTCAGTTCAGCGTTAGCTTTAAACTTTTTTAATTTTCCTTTAATTTTAAATTTTGCTTCATTAATGGTATCGTCATACTCAATACTGTTTTGAATTTCTGCTTCAAAAAGAGTAGTATCAGATATTAACTCTTCAATTTTAGGATTTATTAACTTTAATTCATCTTGTTTTTCAATTAAATTGTTCAAATATTCCGAGAGTGTCTCAAAATCATTTTCACTTTCTAAATCTACACTTTCCATAAATGTTTCAATTTTTGTAATAAATTTCGTACAGGCAGTTTTAATTACCTTGCGCTTTGATTTTAATTTTTCGAGATTCATTTTTAAAAACAAATAAAAGGTACAGTACCTGATTTTGCCGGGATATAATCTTAATCCAGTAAGTCGTCTTCGAAAATGTTGAACTTAATCTTGATGATAATCACTAATCACTTGGAGCAATACATTCATTATCATGAACTTTAATATTAAAGCTCCCGGGTTTGTTGTCACCATAAAATAATTAATCATAATAATCACTCAAGCGTGCTGGTTGGGAGAGCATAATAATATATAGAAATCAACATTCTTGAATGAAATCTGGTAATTCATGATTTTTGAAGGAATTGGAGAAATGCAGTAAATATCATTTCTTGTTACGAGATTCTGGTGTATTTTAGGTAAAATAATACTAACGATTTGTCTTTTTCTTGGTTTAATATACGAACACATAACACGCAGACAGACACATCAAACACTAAATAGATATTAAACATTAATTAAAATATTCTAGAATAAATTTTAGGAAGCGACATTTTGCTTCCATTTCGATCCGAGCACCTCATGATACAGAAATTAATTCTCTTCTGTCACAGAGGGGACTCCCCGGTAGACAGACAGTCGGCGCCAATCTCCGCCGCTCACGTGATTTGCAACACATATTGCATAACTAAGAGAAATTAAAAGTCTCATTCAAAATATGAATAAATAAATGTTGAATTTTTTTTTCTAAAATACAATTGTAACCAGAAAAAATAATAAAAGATAACAAATATTTAAAAAAAAAAAAAAAAAAAAAAAAAAAAAAAAAAAAAAAAAGAAAAAAGAAAAAAGAAAGAGTGTTTATACCACAAAAGTATTTTTCTACAGTTATTTAGGTTATTGCTGTATTTTTAACTTTTGTATGGAAACTTTTTAAAGATTGAATAAGAAGCTCTTTTTTTTAAAGTTTAAAAATCTGCATGTATCTACAACATTACTTAAATAAACAAGAACGAAAAATCATGCGTCAAGCATAGATTATGTAACACTTTCCAACGCTTCCAAAATAATTTTACAAATCATACCGTTTAATAAGCTAAAAGATAACATCTAAGTAATCCGAATACTTTTCATCAGCCCTGTATAGGATCTATAGATTTGTATATATACTACATAGGATGCTAAATTTTAGTTCAGTTAGGAAACGCGTAGCACAGTTTAAAATTCTCCGTCTGGAGTTAAATAATACGGAAATGTGTTCGCGAACTTTTGTGCTTCCCTGTATAGGATTTACAGAATTTATACACACCACGTAATAGACAAAAAGCGAGTTAAAATTAAAATCGCGTCAGTAACTTAAAACGCACTTCCAGGAATTATTGTTAACAGACAGTAGAGAATTCTTTTGTGTGTCCCTGTAAATGAAAGATGACTGCTATACACACAATATTCTGTAGTAAGCCTCTTGTAATGCACCTTATATAAATTTCAATGCGTTTAAAATAGGGAAACATTATTTAAATAAACCGCAGACGATTTTTCTTCATAGACGTAATGTAACGGAATTCTTTTGACTGTCCCTATAAAGTAACTATAAGTGCTATGCACACACTATTCCATATTAAGCTTCTTCTAATGCACCTTAGTGATATATATAAATTTCAATGCGTTTAAAATAGTGAAACATTATTTAAATAACCCTCAAGTGATTTTCCCCCATAGACCGCAATGTAATGGAATTCTTTTGAGTGTCCCTGTAAAAAAAGTATAAGTGCTACACACTTCCGTTGAAATAGGGAACATGCTATAGATAACGACTATAACATATAAAAATTGCAGAGCAATCCGAGCATATTTGCGGGAGTCAGAGCACGGACAGACGGCCAGACGGCAGACGGCCAAACGGCAGACGGCCAGACGGCCATACGGCCAGACAAACCGAAGTCATAAACACTTTTCAACTAGGTTGGAAAGTGTTAAAAAGAGAGACAAAAATAAACGGACAGGGAATGAACAAATCTAGAATTGCTCACCTTAAAAATCAAATTTCCCCTAGTGGGGCATACGCCCCTTATTTAGAACTACTGCAATAGAGATATTGTCGCTACCATGTCAAACTATCGAATGTGAAAAAATGCTTTTTTCATTACTTTTAAAAATGTGCCGATTGTCATCACTAAATTTAAATAATATTCTTCACAAGGGTTGCCAGTTTGGCGTCCTTTTTTATTCAGAAATTTCAAATCCATACCAGTAATTTGAAATAGAATTTTTTTCTTTATTTAATGACAGACATTTCGTGACTAGTTAGAGTAAAATATTTTTCACAAAATTTCTGGTATGAATTCTGAATCTCTGAATAAAAAAGCAGGTCAAACTGGCAACCCTGTTCTTTACAGAAACTCTATTAGTATTTTTACTAGGCGAATAATTCTAATAAAATTTAGTGGTGACAATCGTCCCTTTATTTAAAAGTAATGAAAAATGAATTTTTCCATATTCGATAGTTTGACATGGTAGCGACGAATGTGCTTTCCTTTCGCTCTGCCTTAATGTAGAGTAGATTCCTGCGTTCTACAAATTTTATTTAAAGTCAGCTCGCAACGAGACCCGAAATCGGGGAAGGGTCATTCCATGGTAACTTACGTTAGATTTAAAATAACTGACTTCAGTAATTTTAGCAATATAACACCAAAAAATATTTAAAATGTAAAGTTGATGTGATTTGTTAATTAAACCTATCCAAACTCAAATTTGGATGAAAATTACCCAAATTTAGTGCTATCTCTCGTCGAAGCATCTGTAAAATTACGATACCCCCCCTCCTCTCCCATTCTACACAACACATCTCTCTTATTATCTAAAAAGAAAAAATTATTCATAGGGATGGAGCCTATAAGACGTTAACAGTAACACGTCATTTCGCCTTTTTAGGTGCGTTCGAAATTATATAAATACGTAGCACGTGTTCCATCCGTCTGTCCGCATTTAACAGCTCAAAAACTACCCAACCGAATGGTTTGAAACTTAATATACACAATCGTTGCAGAATTTTGCCGAGTCATTTCAAATTTTATGAAAATCGAATCAAAACTTAAAAAGATATTAATAAAAATATTTATTAAGAAATTTGAGTTTTTTAATAATCGGTACTTCCTTGTTATAGCAGCTTCCGTGGATTAATCGTCAAGCAACCGAATTGTATCGCCAAGTTATGTGACATGTACGACATTATAGTGATAATAACATGGTCATAATTCATTATAGTCATAATAACATGGTCATAATTCATTATAGTCATAATTCATTTCACTGAAACTAGTTATAGTACGAACTCATTTCTGACGTTTGAAATACAATTTCCAACTTGTTTTTTTAAATCTTATCAAACAGGTAATTTGTTTGCTACGAATATAATTTAACATAACTCTATAAAAACAATCGGACCATACAACTTCGCTTTTATTCTATAAAGAGTTTTGTTGTTCCTTGCCAACTTACCTCAATGTGAAAGAAAAGTGGTATATAGTCTCCATTTTTGTCGTGACAAAATTACTTGAAGAGACTCTCACATTTGCATTAGATTTAATAGAATTTTATACATTTTATAATAGATTTTACTAACTCATTAAGAATTAGTGAAATATCTTTGGACACGCTAAGATTTCATTATGAGTAACACAATACAAAAGATCCTTGATAATTATTTTTATCAAGTTTAAGTATTCTTTCACAACATAACAGACGTGTATAGTCTAATTTTAAAATTTAACATATATATGGCGTGATATAAACGAGTATTTATTTACTCTTTACCAGGTCTCCTCTAGAGCTAAAAGAAATTTAGTACTATTTACCTATTTTCTCCTCTAATGCACATTTGTCATTAATACGTTTTATGATGTTTGTTGTACCTCGTTCAGCTATTTAAAAATATTTTTAGGTGAAATATGTTCAAGACAGCCAATTTTAGACATATCTTTAATTGGTTTTACATGTAAAAGTCTCTTCATGTAACATAGGATAAGAACGAATATAAACATAAGTTTTATTCAATAAAAAGTCCAAAATAAATACTTTAACCCCTTCGGGACCGGCGGCTTCTACACAAATTTTATTCGGTTAGCACCACTTTTTTTATAACAGCTACATTTACTTAAACTATCACAAAAATGCTCTAATTAGAGAAAGCAAATATTACTTTTATTTTTTACTGGTGACTAAAACAAATTCTGTAAGCTCTTTTTGAGGGTGCATATATGTACCCATGGTCCCGAATGGGTTAAAAAATTGTAAAATATGATATTAACCAGTAAAGACAGTAAAGCTATAAACTAGATTAAAAACCAGAAAAATTGTAAAATTTAAAATTTAAAAGAAAATTTCATGTTTAAAAAATGTCCAAGAGACTTTTCGTATAATTATTCTGGTATAAGTTCTATTTTTAACTTTTGTATGAGAACTTTTTAAAAGTCCAATTTTATTTTTATTTTTTTAATTTTGTGCTATATTTACTTTTATTTTTAGTCTTATAACATTACTTTTCCAAAACAGAAAAAGCTGATATTGGTTAGTAAAGAGTTGAGAATTGCCCCCTAAAAAGTAAAAATTTCCCCCGTGGCACGTATGCCTCACATTTTGAACCACTGCACAGTGGAGCGTTTTGAGGATCTAGGTGGACAAAATTATTGCGTTGAAGAATAATTAGGTTTTGCTGGGTTTTCGAATGTATCAGTAATAAAATAATCAAACAGTGATAAATATTTGGCATATTTAATTATTATTATTATTATTATTATTATTATTATTATTTATATTATTATTATTTATTTATATTATGATATTGTATTGTCATTGAACCTACACATGTATTCAAAGTTTCAGCTCAGTCGAATAATTAAAAGTGGTTAAAATTGACTTGCAAGATTTGAATTAAACACTCAGACACACACTTCAAGTTAATATAACTTAATGATTCGCAAACTTTCGCAGGAACTTTCTTAAGTTTTCAATACTTTAGGAATCGCACTTTGATTTAAAAAAATGCTTATTGCATAATAATGCTTAATACTATATTAAAAGTCAAGCTGAAGTTTGAAAACAAGATGGCGCTTATTTTCAAACAACAATAGGTTAAATCGTGTGACAAACATGTGACATATGTCCAGTAAACTCCGCTTTCGAATAAAACAGAAAAGTCACGACTTGCTTTTGAATTTACAGAAAAATAATGCAAGTGTTGAAAGTCTCTCAAATCAACTGCCTTCTTTACGGTCGTAGTTAATCGGCACATCGGGTTTTTTCGACAAAACTCGTACGGATCTCGACGAAAGAGACATTCGGCTACCAGTATACGCGGTCTTGTTAAGTTCCGAGACAATCGGAAAAATGAATTTTGTCCACCTAGATCATCAAAACGCCCCACTGTGCACTGATTTAGACTCAACCCAACCCGACCCCTACCCTCAACGAAAAATAATTAGTGCCAAGCCGTCCCGAGCCGAACTACGATTCAGGTTCAGTACGGGTAAAAGCAAGTTATCTGCATCCGATGCAGGTCCCTAATGGGGAGTTCTTGCAATCAAAATAAAGTTAAGCACATTTTTGTATTGGTTTAGAGAACAATTAAAATCTCATCGTTTGTAATTTCTATTACAAAAATTTCTTCCTATAAAATTATTGCTATACGTCATAGTAGCGACCCGGAACAGAATATCGTGCTGGAAGGGAGATGAGGGAGGGGGAGGGGGCAGCATTGCGTGATTTTCACGCATTAAGTTAGATTCGAAGATAATTGCTTTGCTGTCAGTTCAGATAAAGCTAAAAACATTTCCTCTTTTAGCGGGGGCGTATTTTTCCTGTTAGACATATCTACATTTTAGCTCGTCTGATATCTAGTCTGGGAAAACCCGGAATTATTTTTTAGAAATAAGCACGCACAGGTAGCTATAATATCGTGATAAAAACAGGAAAAAATGATATTTAGTAAGAAAACAGCGACTCTTTAATTATTCTTTTGGGTGTTTCAGTAAAAACTGTTAGTATCGAATATGGGTAGTCGATGCCTATAGCTAGGATTGAACGTTTGTTGTAGGAGAAATAGTACCAAAGGATTTTAACAGCACTATTTAAAAACAATAATATTCGTGATAATTCTATTGGACATATTATAGAAATCTACCAAGGAAGACATTTGTTTGGTATAGTAGCGGTTTTAAAAGTTTTTGATGCCATTTTTTCCGCGTCCAACCCTACCTGTAGTATACCATATCGCAATTAATTGCTCATTTGATTCTTAAAATGATAATGTATAAAGAGTAAATCTATTTTAATACATGGAAATTTTTCCATAGAAAATTCCTCACGCCTTGCATTTATAATATTTCAAATTTTAATTTCTTAAAAGGCGGATAGCCAACATAGTGAAAAAGTATCCAAGCCAGGACTCGAACCGGGTTATTAGTATAGCGCACTGAATTTCTACCAACTGAAACCCTTGGAATGATATCCAGCCTGGCACTTCTCACTATCACATGTTGGCAAGGCTCCAACTGATGACCCAGGTTCGAGTCTCGGCTTGGATACCTTTTCACTATGTTGGCTATACGCCTTTTAAGCAATTAAAATTTGAAACATTATAAATGCAAAGCATGAGAAATTTTCTATGAAAAAATTTTCAAGTATTAAAATAGATTTATTCAATCACCGATGCTGGATTCTCTTTAATTTCGTGTTGGCCCCAGAGTTGGTGGCTCAAAGAAAAATATTCCATCTTGTGCTGCGATTGTAGCCTTGCCAACATGTGATAGTGAGAAGTGCCAGGCTGGGTATCGTTTCAAGTGGTTCAGTTGGTAGAACATCAGTGCGGTATACTAATGACCCGGGTTCGAGTCCCGGCTTGGATACTTTTCCACTATGTTGGCTATAAACCTTTTAAGAAATTAAAATTTGAAATGTATAAAGAGATTATCGAGTAGAAATTGTCGCGCATGAAAAATAATAATTATAATATTGTACTAAAAAAGAAAAATGACACGGTTGCCAATTTAGTGAATTTTTTCATTCAGATATATTTTCTACCTTTTAGTGTTTAAAATATTTCTTTGTTATAGTTTCAAAGCCAGTTGGCCTATTTTGGTGAGCGTTGTTTGGAGCATAATGATCTCCATTGTTTTTGTAATCCGTATACCATTATAACCATCTACTAGAACTTCCAAATAATAATATTTGCCTAAATTACGCTGTGTTAAATAAGAGAACTTTATTTTTTGAAAATTCTGGTAGATATCTGAATATAAAATTCAGCTAAATTGGCGACACTGGCATGGAAATAAGAAAAATACACATAGAGATTCGTAAATCATTCTTTTGGCTCTTTCAGTGAAAATGATTGATATCAGATACGGATAATTGATTACTTATATTACGCCACCATCGGTTTAACTATCTACCCCTAAAACGATAATATCAATAGACTATTGAATGGATTTTATAATATTTATATCAGATATTGTATATAAATTTTCTTTTGCCTAAAATTAGCTCTAAATTAACTGTTGCAAAAAATTTGACATCACAACATGGGATAGGTATCACTCAAGTGTGTGTGTAACAACCTGTGATATGGGGGGAGGGGTGATTCCTTACTTACATTGGAGCATTTCATGTATTTCAGCATGCTTTGATGCAACTGTACTGTAAACAAGAACGAAAAATCATGCATAACGGCATAGATTATGAAACACTTTCCACCGCTATTGGGATATTGTTAACACATTCGTTGCCAAGTTAAAATTACCGAATTGTATTTTATATTGAAAATTTAAATTCACACCAGAAAATACTAACAGCAATATTTACTTTATTTAATTACAGGCATTTTGCGTTTATATGAAATAAAAATTCTTCTTCTGTAATTTCTGGTACGAATTTATAATTTTAGATTTAGAGATCCGCTGCCAACCACGCGCAGGCGCGTGATTGGCAGCGAACGGGTTAAGAAATTTCGTTTTTCTTTATGCAATGAAATAAGATATCTAAAAAAACAACAACAACAACAACAAAAAAAACGCAGTAAGCATTCACGTTTAGCAATTGCTCTCCATAGCCGTTAATGTGCACAATTTCTTTCGTCCAAGACTGTATACGATCTACGTACTTCGTAATACACGAAAAAATACTTAGTTAAGTTTTTAAATGGATATATATCACAGCTGAAAACATACAGTGGGGTGGAGTGAAAAATATAAAGTTTACATTATCGAAATACAATAGTGATTAAAATTTGCCTTTTCACTTACTATTTAACTGAAAAAATTTCACGTCAATATAGATTAATGTCTTGAGCCTTCTACCAGACCTTGAAATTACCAAAATTGACAGAAAATTGGGACGTATCATGCAAAAATAAAACTCATAATTTCGAAATACAATAGCCATAAAAATTTGTTTTTTTACTTACTATTTAATGGAAAAATATTTCAGGTCAATTGATTAATATCTTGAGCCCTCTACCCGGCCCTACAATTAAGATGACTATTATATTTCGATATTGTGAAATTTATTTTTACATGATACGTCACAATTTTCGTAATTTCAGGGTCTCTGTGTTTCCATAATTGTAATAAAATATGGATTAATTTTCTTTTACTTCGGGTTCATGTTTGAATATTTCGGGTTCGGGTTGAAGTGTATCCGGTTCGGCTCGGGTTTTGGATTGACGAAATTTTTTTTTGTTGTGTTCGGGTCAGGTACATTAGTGTGTTCGGGTCAGGTACATATTTAGAAGTGATGTAAGCGCGATGAAAGCTAAAATGATAGCGCCGTTTGTTGTCACAAGCGTTATACATTTCTAAAAATGGCCACCGTGTATTGGCTAGCGTCCAAAAGTAGACTATCATTTTTTGACATGGAAAGAGAAATTCACAGAGAAAGAAATAGGACTTTGCCGCTAATAAGGAACTGTTAAATGAACTTATAACAAACCTACCAAAATAATTCCTATAAAATATTATTAGCCTTACATTGTCTATTCTAGCTAAAAATAGAATCATTATTTCAAGTTTTTTTTTAACCATTGGGAAAATGGTTGTTGTTTTCGGTCGAGAATGGACCACTTGACGTCGTCACTTTATTGACGTCGTCATTTTATTGACGTCGCCATTTTATTTTTTAAGCGTTTTTAACGAAATTCTGTAACTTTAGAAGAATTTTAAAAGAAATTCTGTAACTTAAGAATAATTTTTATTTGAATAGGCAATAGAAATATATATAGTCGTTACAAAAATGTTAAAGTTACAAAAAGGATAGATGCAAATTATTGGATATGAAAAATAAAGTAGAAATTTGGTACTTTCGTATTATAGCGGCACTCAAGGATGAAACATTTTTGTTTCTGTTTTCATTAATATATTGTAAATTTGGTACTTTCGTGTTATAGCGACCCTTAAGGATGAATCGCCAAATTATAAAGCATGTATAACATTATAATAATATATATATATACAGTAGAACCTCCATAAGTTGACCAGCCAAGGGACTGTGACTAAGTGGTCAACATACGGAGGTGGTCAACTTAGGGAATTTTTAGAAAATATTTAATACAATATTAGAAAAAATGTAGTAAACGTTTTAGTATTTTTTAAGGAAAAATTTAGAAAAAAATAGCACTTACTCATTTTTATTTTTACTGAAGGTACAACACATTTTTACAATTTTTGAAAGAATAATTCAATTTTTGTTTGAGACCTCTTTTTGTTCATTAGGTAACTAACTGCAAAAAACACTTTCACACTTTACAAGTCAATTAAGCATGCTTGGGTATTTTTCTACAGCGATATCTTTAAGTTGCTCCATCATGCGCTTTACATCGTCTTCCTTCAGAGTTGGGTATTTTTCAGTTTCGTCGTCACTCGGATCATCATCCTCTTCGCCATCCATTTCTTGTACTTAGGAGTCCTCGCTGTGCTTAGTTGCAGAGAATATCTCATTGAAGATTGCCTTTGGGTCTGGTGCAACACATGTTACTAACTCGTCGTCCATGGTAACACAATCTTCAAAATCAACTCCATCAAAAACTGGCAAGGGAGATAGAGGAAGCCCATCCTCTTGCACCGATGTTGTAGCTGTAACAAACCCAGCTTTCTTGAAGCAGTTCTTAATCGTTGTTTGCGTAACTTTATTCCAAGCAGAATTAATCCAATGAACAGCATTCAAAGCATTTACTGACGCAGCTGTTGACGATGCCAATGCAGAAGGACCACAGGTTTGTGCTTTCATGATCACCCGTTCCGGAAGTTGAGCACTGTAGTGCACTTTGAAGGACTGAATAATGTCTTGATCTAAAGGTTGGGTTTTTAAAGTTGTGTGAGGAGGCAAAAATTTTAGCTTCACATTTGTGAGATTATTCACTTTCGGGGGGGATGGGGCAGTTGTCCACGGTAGGTAGAATTGACCGCTTCTTTTTCCTCCTTTCTGTGTCAATTCCTTTAACCCACTCTTCGAACAAAGCACTGGTCATCCAAGCGAAGCGGATCTATTCGCTCTCCAAAAAACTGAAAGGTCTTCAGGTTTTACATTTTTAAATGCACGAGGTTTTTCGTATTTGCCAATCACCGTAGGCTTAAATTTTTCTCCAGTCATTCTAGCACATAGAAGAACAGTAAAACGCTGTTTTGGAAGTTTTCCTCTTTTGCAAGTGTCACCCTTCATTACTAGACTTCTATCAGGCATTGCTTTAAAGAAGAGACCGCACTCCTCAGCATTAAAGATGTCCTCTTCTTTAAAACCTTTATCAAACTCTGGGAATTTTCAATAAACTTCTCCACCACTTCAGCTGAAACCTCATTCGATTCCCCACACAAAACCTTTTGAGAACTCTCGTATCGTAGTTTGAATTTTTCAAGCCAGCCTGCTGACGCTCGGAAGTCCTCTATTTTGAATTCTTTTGCAAATTTTTTTCTACTTCCTGAAGTATAAGGAAAGGGCACCTGACGTCACTGTTGGTTAGTAAGAAAAACCTGTTCGTTCGTTACAACTCCTACTGTGTACATGAGATGGGGAGATTTGATTGGTCTACGTTAAATTGGTCTATAATATGATTGGCCTACTTCGTCATGATGATTTCTGCAAATGATAGCTACTACAAAAATGTAGCGGTAGATTAGTTGACGGAACTGTTTGTTTGTAAACATGCCCTTTCCTCATAGGTCCCGATATTCTTGCATTCATTGATCTCCTCTCTTTAAACCAACGAAACGTTGCTTCGTTCACAGCGTCGAGACACGTTGTTCTGCGTTTTCTTTGGAGTCCTCCGTTTTCGGAAGAATATCTTTCCAGATATTCTTTCTTGCGTTTTAAAATGTTGCTCACAGTTGGCCTGCTCACACCAAATTTTTCCGCAGTCTTTTTTTGGCTGCTGCTTTCCAGAAAATTAAGACCTACTTTCTCCTTTAATTTAAGTTCTTTTAGAGCTTTTCTTTGCGGCATTTTCAAGGAAACAATACGGTAAACAACCGGTCCTGACATGAAGCAACATCCAGAGAAAAAGAACGGAATGTGTTTCACATGTGAGCGATACACGTTGTTTTCCAATTCTGCGTATAGCTACATCGCTACGCACATCACCCACTCCCTTGACATTTTTCAACAGATTCTAGGAATTCTGACATTTCCCTCCAACATACAACTTACGGAGGTGGTCAACATAGAGAGGTAAATCTCCATTGAAAATACGTTGTGACCATTCAAACTAATAAATTTCGGTCAACATAGAGAGGTGGTCAACTTTGGAGGTTTTACTGTATATATAACATTTCTTGACGCATATGGCCAAGTTATAGTCATGTATGATGTATATATGATGCATATATGATGCATATATGATGTATATGTATGACATGTGTATTAGGGTGGATCGAAAATTTTTTTTTCACACTTTCAAAATCTACCTATGCGGAAAAGATGTTCTATTGTATGGAGAGTAATAGAAAAATAATTAAAAAAATTAGTTTCAAAATTTAATACTGCCGCAATGGGGTTGAAATTTCTAAAAAAAATGAAAAAAAGACATAATTTTGGTTAGATGATTTTTGAATAAAAATAATTGCTTTAATATTAATCAAAAACCTACCTATGCGGAAAAGATGTTCTATTGTATGGAAATTAAGAAAAAAATAATTAAGAAATTTATTTTCAAAATTTAATACTGCCGCAAGGTGTTTGAAATTTATGTATTTGAGTCTTTTTACGGTAAAAAGTCAAAGTCATTTCTGTTAAATGAAATATACATTTTAGTAATTTTAAATATTAATTGCAATAAGAGGACACTTACTTGGTTACAAGAAAAAACTTCAGCTTCTTATTTACCAGATTCTTTATTATTAAATAAAGAAAAACCTATAAAATCGTTGAAATTACAGTGGGCGATAATCACGTTTGGTGTTGAAAATTGGCATGAGATTTTGTGATTCGATGCGATTTCTTATATGCGATTTCTTATAAAACCGTCTCTTCTATATGATCAACAAACAGCAGAAGATGCTTCCGTGACTGTTTTGACAATCCGTTCTGTAGCTTGAGTGTGGCACGGAAACCCCTTGATAGTAGATATTATTGTCACCAGAATAATTGCTGGATTTACTATTGCTTCTGAAATCATGTCGTCACTAAATCGTTCAGTTAGTGGAGGTTCTGTGACATTCTTCCATTTAATCAAATCAATATAATCCGTTGCATAAAGTTCAAAAGGTGGTAAATTGAAGATACGGATATTATTCGTTGAAATGTTTGGGATTGCAGTAGACCGTTTGACTTCGCTCGCTTTTAGAATTCTTCGAAGGGCCAATTGCCTTATGTGAGTTCTGTCGTCAGGTAACATCGATATCAGGATATTTTCAGGGTGACAGAAAACCCCATTTCTCCTAATAACACGGTCCTATTCCACCAGTGAAGCTTCTGGGCCCAGTCGTGGTTCCATCTACGTTCGCGAAAAGATGACGTAGTGGAAGCTCATTGACGTGTAACTGGCACACAAACCATTGTAGTGGACGCTTCAGAAACAGTTCTAAATTTCGAATAACACCTTCTTTAACACCTGTGTTAATAGATGCTCCGTCGCAACCAACTTTGTTACATCTATATTGTTGTCAACGCAAGACAAAAAATTTACGATGTCTTTTCCAATGACTTGCACTCTCCCAGAATTTACAGATACGTGGCCGATGTACTCGGAACCAGGTTCTTTTACCAAGCTTACATGTTCTTCTATTATGACTTTTCTTCTGTTATCTCCTAGTGATATAGTCCTGTCTTTACGTCCATCGAAGTATAAACCAAATTGGTCATGGTCAGAATCTTTCACAACTGCCTGAGACGGTAGAGTGGTTTTTGCCTTTGTTCTCTCACGTCGAATTTTATTTCTGTCAACGACGTTCGATACATCGCTTTGTGAGATAATGCCCACATCTTGAAGCGCAGCTGACACGATGGCAGCGCCTGCTCGGTCGGAAATGCCAAAACGGTCCAATGTCTTTGCTACGGCATGTAATTTCGACAGATGTGACAGTGACACCGTCAGCGTTTTGGGCGCCACTTTCAATGATAGCTGATGATGAAGAAAAGTCAGTATGCTCGCACATACGCCGCTTCAATTTACACTTGTTATTCATATTCATATTCAAATATATTGAATTGGAAGAAACATCAGGCAGTGTTTTGTTTTTCTCCACGTATCGCCCTTGCTTTAATTTTCGTTTCTCGGCCTTAGTTATTTGTAAAGTGACTTTCCAATCCAGCGACCCGATTACCATTTTTCTTACAGTTCGCATGTCTAATAGAAATTATCTCTCGTTCATTAGTACTTTCCGTTCTTTCTTACAGAAGCAACATTCAAATGATTTACAAGTACACGCCGATATATCAAAAACAGCATTTGCGTTTTTCCGGAAAACGTCAATCTGCTTGCGATAGCTTTCAATGCCTTTTCTGGCTTTGTAAGATTTAAGAAGACCGCGATATTTGTCGTGGTATAATCGAACTTTTCTTAAAATGCTATAGTGGTCAATTATAAGGATTGAAGCTCGTTCCCAGGTCTCTCCTAACTTATTAGCAACTTCTTCACATGAGGAGGAAAGTGTAGATGTAGACAATGTTTCCTTGCTTCGGTATTCTTTTGAATGCCAACTTACGCACTTTATTATGTTACTGTAGGTAGGAAGCATATTCGTTGGCATATCACAACCAGAACAATGTATAGGGCTAATCATGTCTTTTCTTACATCGCCATTTTGCAATAATATTCAAAGTACACTACGCAACACAATACACTTACAAAGAAAACTTACGGAATGAAATCGAAATTTATTTCCCTTTGCAAGAACAGCGCTCGATTCCGTAAGCCACTACCTTTGAACTGAATGAGCGAGCGGTGGGAACACGTTTATCCAGTATTATTCAGAGTAAGGCTCCTTTAACTATTATAGGAGCCCTAATTCAGAGCCACGTGGGCGTATCATATGACGTAGGAAAGATTCCATGACGTAGCGCTTCCAACTTATGGAGAGGTGGAAGGATAAAGCAGGAGAATGAAAAAGCTGGAATTGCCCTTTTTTCGAAAATCCAACCCCCTTGCGGCAGTATTAAATTTTGAAATTATTATTTAATTTTCTTTTAATCTCCATACAATATAACATCTTTTCCGCATAGGTATGTTTTGATTAAAATTAAAACAATTATTTTGAATCAAAAATCATCTAACCAAAATTAGGTCTTTTTCCAATTTTTTTCGAAAATTCAAACTTTTTGCGGCAGTATTAAATTTTAAAATTAATTTTTTTAATTATTTTTCTCGTAATCTCCATACAATAGAACATCTTTTCCGCATAGGTAGGTTTCGATTAATAATATTTATTTTTTCACCATATAACATTGATCCACCCTAATGTGTATATGATGTACATACGACATATAAGACGTAAATAATATGTGTATAATGACGTATATGGCACATATAGGAGTTTTTGGAATATATATATGCCTATATAGGATGCATATATAAGCTTTGCGATGATCTTGGCGAAACCATGACTGCAACCTTGGCATAATCATAATTGTGGGGACCACTGTAACACGAAAGCATGTTTTTTTTTTTTTTTTTTTTTTTTTAACTCTTTCCGGCTCAGACAAATTCTGTTCGTAAAATGAGAAATAACTGACTGACACCGGAATTTACAAACGACTTTTTTATATAATAACTCCTTATTTTAAGCTTTCATTACAGAAACAAAATTTTAATAAAATATTCTTGGTGCCGAATGCAAGTTTGGAATTAAAATTAGGTGTGACCGGAGTGGGACCACTGTGCCGGAAAGGGTTAAAGGTTACGGAACATTTTCCCAAAAGTTATTGTAATTTGTTAAATAATTTTTTTTTTTTATTTTCTTTTTTTTTTTTTTTTTTTTTTTTTTAATCATAACATTATTTTTAATGATTTTAATTTTCCTGAAATCCTTTACTTTTGTGAATTTTTCTTAAAAAATTAAATGTTCTAACCTATAATTTAAAAAAAATAATTGGTAACATGTAATCAAGGTATGCACTCAAGATGAAGCAACCAATAAAGGCTCCAGTTCTAATCTTTAAAATTAAAAATTGAAAAAGCAGTTAAAATGTTGACACAATCATATAAATTTTTCTTTTTAGTTTTATCAATGTTAAAATGCATTTCAAGCTAAACAGAACGTCATTTTTTCCGGCGCAATCTTTTCACATTACTTTGTATACGTTACTTTTATACTTAAACACCATGTATACAAATAAAAGATATATTTCGTACTTAATTGTAATGAAAAAATGGCATCAACAAAGTTATAATGCATAATGATAAAATAAACCCAATGGACAATATTCCCATGACGTCACAATAAATATGAATTTTTATTCGCTTATAAAACACGCAGATAAATCTTTTTAACGTAATTTAACTTACAAATTAAAAAATTCGGCCTAAAAGCCATGTGCTTTTAATATTTACTATTTCTCTTTTATTCATGCAACCACAGAGTTTCTTGTTACTCTGTGCCTCGCAACAGTGGGCGTTATCCAATTGCCGACTTTATGACGTCATACGCAGAAGTAAAAGTTTAATTTAAAATTACGGCTAATTAATAAAATTTTCGAACAAACGAATGTACGATAACAAATCTGTGTCCAAACATCTTTCATTTAAAAAAAGAATGATGTAATTTGACGCAGAAGTTTGTTCTCACGGATTGTCGAAAGAAAACGCTTAGCGTTTTAACCCTATCACTATGTCCTGGGGTCCACGCGGACCCCAAGCACTTTCAAAAAGTTGTCAAAAAATGTATCACTCACTGAGTAGTTTCAGCCGGTGAATGATAATGTTTGTAACACACGGTAAAAATTAAACTGTACGAATATAAGTGGTACTTGTTTTTGTTTTTTTTTAATTTGAAAAATAGATAGCATATTTGTTCTGGGCAACAACAGGGCATGTTTCGATAGGACATAGTGATAGGGTTAAATTTATAGATAACAAAGTATGCCTTTTAGGCCACACGTAAAATACTGGTTTCTTTTACTTCTAAACATTTCAATTTCAACGTTACTTTTTAATCATAAATATAAAATAAACACGTCTGGAGAAATCACACTTTATCTTTATCGTACTATTTATTATTATTTTTCATAATCATTATGTTGAGCATGATATAATGCGGTATTTTATTTTTGTGGCAACCTTGATTAGGGAAAAACATTTCATTTTATTTGTCAAAATAATGCTGATTTAATTTTTAATTAACTGCAATTTTTAATGAGAAAACATGTTTTAATGAAATGTGAGTGTGCTATGTCAGAAGCCAGATCGAAAACCTTTCGAATGGTACCTCGTTCATTGTTGTGCGTTTCGTAAATGCAGAAGAAAAGGGATGTTGAAAACAAAAATAGTATACTCGTATATAATTTATCCGACTTGTGAAAATATCCCTTACTATTACCATTAATCCTTCCAGTTCAAGAAATTTACGACGATCTTGCACCAAATAGTGCAGCCTTGAGTTATTTATTATTCTTCTGTTCGAACATATCGCCTACATTTCCTGCAAAAGATTATTGAAAATCAAGGATTTATGACTAAAAAAAAAAAAATCTACACGAAAAAGTCCTTGAAATAAATTAGAAAATAAGGTATATTATCTGTGAAAAGGTGTGTATTAGAATCCGGTGCGTTTCGGGTTATACCCGAAAATGTTATTTCAAATCAATCTGAAATCTAACCCAAACCTGACCTACCCGGATCCACGTATAAAATCAATCCAATTTGAATACAATTATAAACAAGTTGGAAATTGTACGTTAAACGTTACAAACGAGGTGTGTTCGTACTATAGCTAGTTATATCAATATTCAGATCTTGATGATTTTTAATTCTGTGAAATGAATTATATCGTCTGCAGATTCATTTCTGTCATATAATAAGTATCTCGGTCGCTGGACGATTAAACTTCGAAAGCTCCTATAAAAAGAAAGCACCGATTAAAAATAAAATCACATTTCTTAATAAATGTTTTTATTAATATTTTCTAAAGTTTTGATTCAATTTTTAAAAAATTTGAAATGTCTCGACAAAATTCTGCAAAAATAATATATCTTAAATTCCAAACCATTCGGTTGGGTAGTTTTTGCGTTGTTATATGCGGACGGACGGACGGACAGACGGACGGACCAGACGACGACAATAGGTGCTACGTATTTATATAATTACGAACGCACCTAAAAAAAAAAGTCTACAATTATATGTCTAATATCCATTTTATCTTATATGTTGGAATATGAACATTGCATATACTCATTAATTTCCAAATTTTATTTTCTTCATAAAAAAAAAATATTCTAGTTTTTTTTTAAAAATCAGATCAACCCGAACCCGACACGCAAAAGTTAAATCCCAACCCAAAGCAATTTAAGTCAACACGACCCGAACCGCAATGAAAACAATTAGCTTTAACCCAATCGGACCGAAACCACGAGTCGGGTTGGTTTCGAGTAAAATAAGGTTACGTACAATTGCATTTCAAATGAGTGCACGGCACGTTAAAATCTAAGACGTACTTAAAAATAAAACCCTGTAAGTAAATGTTGGTTTTGAATTGTTTGTTTGTTTGTAGGGGTAATCTCTGGAACTACCGAACCGATTTCAAAAGTAATGGTGGCAAAATGATAGTGACAGTCCCTGCTCCAGCATAGGCTATATTTTATGCCGGTGTCACTACCCCCACGGGAGTGCAGGAGCGAAAAATGTTCTAAAATTGCGATTTGTGTGATACTTAATGGGCTAGGAACTTAACATTTGGCATGGTAGTTACTTACAAAATGTAAATGCTCTCTCTCTAAGAACAGTTTCTAAAAGGGTAAAATGAGGAAAAAGCGTTCTAAAGTACGATTTCTGTAGAATTGTTACAGATAGAAATTTGAAATATGATATGGCTGCTATTTTTAAGACACATAAACCAAAAAGTTTTTCTTTTAAAAAAAAAATCGGAATTTAAAAGGGTGCAGAGCAATAAAAGCTTTTTCTGATACTAAAAGGACTAGAAAGTTGAAATTTGGCATGTAGGTTACTTTTAAGATACAAATGCTCGCTAAGGATAGTTTCTAAAAAAATTCGAAATTTCAAAGAGTAAAATGAGCGAAAAGCGCTCTAAAAATGTTCTAAATTACAATTTCTATGGAATTGTTAAGGATAGAAACTTGAAATTTGACATGGCTGTTACTTTTAAGACGTAAAAGGCCGCACAGAATAGTTAAAAAAAATCGAAATTTAAAAGGATGAAAGTGCAAAAAACGCTTCTAAATTACGATTTCTGTGGAATTATTAAAGATAGAAACTTGTAATTTGACATAGCTTCTACTTTTAAGACGCAAACGCTCACCTAGAATAACTATCTAAAAATTCAAATTTAAAAGGGTGCGGGAGCAAAAAACGTGAAAAAATTGCAATTTATATGATACAGTTGGTATAGAAGACTGGAATTTGGCATTGTGTTTATTTTTAAGATATAGAATGGTTAAAATAAAAATCGAAATTTAAAAGGCTGAAATGAGCAGAAAACTTTCTAAAACCTTGTAAATTACGATTTATTTGGAACTGTTAGAGCTAGAAACTTGAAATTTGGCATGGCTGTTTCTTGCTCTAGAGTCGTAAATGATCACCCAGAACAATTTTCTAAAAATTCGAAAATTAAAAGGGCAAAAAACGTCCTAAAGAGCAGCAAAAAACGTCCTAAAATTGCGATTTAAGTGATCCAGTTGGTATAGAAGCTTGGAATTTGGCATGCTGGTTACTTTTAAACAAATGCTCGCTAAGAACGGCTTCTAAAAAATTCAAAATTTAAAAGTGTGAATTAAGCTGAAAACATTCTAAATTACGATTTAGTTGGACTTATTGGTGTCAGAAACTTGACATTCGTATAGTGGTTACTTTTAAGATGCAGATGCACGGTATAAACAGTTGATTAAAAATTCGAAGTTTAAATGTTTGAAATGAGCAGAAAACGTTCTATATTACGGTTTATTCAGAATTGTTAGGGATAGAAACTTAAAATTTTACACGTTTGTTTTTTCAAGACGTAAATGCTCGCACAGAACAGTTTTCACGAAATTTAAAATTACGAAATGTTTTTACGAAATATTCGACAATAGAAAAAGGTGAAGAAGCAAAAGCGTTCTAAAATTGCGATTTTTGTGATGCTGCTGGGCTGGAAACTTAAAATTTGACATGGTGGTTATTTTTAAAATTTCAGTGCTCGCTAAGAACAGTTTCTAAAAACAAGTGGGTAAGTGTGATCGAAGATCGCACAAAGGGTTTCGTTTAATATTCCTTTCAAAACACTTTATCCCTTCTTTAATAAATCCAAATAAATTTCATTTAGAAAAAAAAAAAAAAAAAAAAAAAAAAAAAAGTTATGTTTTTTATAAAGTAAAAAAATTACCGGTCTATTTTTTTATTTTTTTCGAATATCTAAACCAGCCCGATAGCGGGCAAAGACCGCTATTATATTCTGCCATAATAATATCTGTCATGCGGACTAAATGCGATATTAAAAAAAATAATTTCAAAATTAAACATGTTGTACACCTTCAAAATGTTAAAATATGCGAATATTTCCATAATCGGATTTTTATCATGATTCAATATGTTTCTCAAACTCATATATTTACTATTCTCTATTACTCATATTGATACGCACTTTGTACTATTCTCAAACATTTGAAAAATCCGTTAAACTTCCAATATGATATCAGATTTTCTTTTTAATTCTCTAATGACGTGATATTAATCTGCTTTGTGTACATCCACATACTCATACTCCTTGTATTATTGAGAAATCTTTTAAAATTTCGTTTTATTACCACTATGACGTCAATCATTTTTATTTCATATTTATCTTTTTTTCAATTGGTGAAACTTTTTATTTCATTTTCATTTTTCACGTGGAAATCGTCTGATAGAAAATTAATTATTGTAAAAAGAATTTCATCGTGGATTTTTAATTTTTGGCATCTGCTATAACGAAAAATGTTTAAATTTAATAGGAAAAAGCTGTTAGAATTTTGGTTTTTTATCTCTATTTATTAAAATAATACGAATTTTTCAAATTTTAATATTTTGAGCTCTTTGCAGCTAGTATTCATCTATATACACAAAGTTTCAACTCTATAAGTTATATAGTTTTTGAGAATGGCTCTGTGACAGACAGACAACGGAGCGGGAGTAATAGGGTTTCGTGAAATGAACGTAACCCTAAAAAAAAAATCGAAATTTAAAAGGGTGAAATGAGCGGGAAACGTTTCTAAAAAACCTTCTAAACTGTGAATTTCAATTCCCCACAAGGAGTATTTTTAAATCCAAAGTCAAAAGTTGCACAAAATTTATTAATAGAATTAAGAACATTGCACACGTGTAATAAAGAGAGTTTAAGCTTTAAATTAATGCCCTGATATTCATTATTGGAGGATATTTTATTGATCAAATGCAAGAAAGTAAAATTTAACTGATTTTTCCAACAGTGATAGTAAAAACAAAAATGGCTGTAACTTCCCTACAAAATGAAATGTGACTGAGACTAGTTTACACAGTGTTGCCATACAGGTTAACTAAATGATGCATATTTTTCTAATTGTTGAGTACTTGAATGGTAGGAAAAAGGCCTTTTGTACCACTGTGCTCCGTGTCCCACTGTACCCCCCTTTCCCCTACTTATATTTCAAGAGAAACTGTTTCCTAAACATTCATGTAGGTATTCGGAAATATGTTTCCTCGAACTGTTTGACGAAAAACATAACACCAATGTAGAGAGGCAACGTTAAAATACATGTTTTTATAGATTAATGGTAGAAAATACTACTCGTACTGGAAATTTTGTAAAAAAGAAAAAAATAAGTTGTAATCCAAACGTATCAATTAATGCTTTAATATTAATTAATTTACGATTGTACGTTGAAGCATCATTTAGAAATCCCAATAAGATAGTTTAAATAATGTTTCTTTTCTTCTCTGATGCCATATCTTAAAAAAGAAGCAAGCAAACTTATATATATTTTTAATAAATTCAGTTGCTTGCGATTTCTACCAGACTTTAAAACAGTGCATAATCGATTTAGGTGCCCACGCCAAATTAATAAACTGTAACTGAAATTTTTGGGGAAAAAATATGAATTGCAGTCATGAAATTAGGCGCGATTTTCAAGATAAGAGCGATTCTCCCACAATTTTGACTTTTAAGTCCCTTGATAATATATTTTTTTAATACATATACTTGGTTTTCTTTGATTTCTTATATTACAAAACATGCCACTACATGATTGTATAACAGTAGGGGAGATGGAGGATGAATGGGACAAGGGATCGATGGGAAGTTCTCAATATTTCAGGCAATAAACTTTTTTTATTAGTTGCTTCCTATCCTCATAGATTTCACTACCATAGTGTGCTTCAGAACCAAAAGCAAGACCACATGGCTGTTTTCAGTTTCCTTCAGATTGTCATTTCCTGAAAACTCTGCTTAAAAGTAATTTTTTTTACGTTTGAAGTTACTTAAATATCTTATGCAATATAAACAATTAAGATATGTTGTAGTTTTTTATTTAAAGGCTCAATTTTGGTAATTAAAATGAATGCATATTAACCATTGTGACAAAATAACTTTTGAGACAAAATGGCTGACAATTGAATATAGGCATCATGGGGATGATTGGCACATTTCAAATGGGATGAATGGAATTGTCTCATTCATCCCTAGAGGATGCTGAAAAATATATTTATTAGCTAAATAATATTGTATAGTTTGATAAATTAATAATTTATGATAATTATTCTTTTAACATTTCATCCTCATTGTAGTTACCGTCTTCAGCCATTGAATGCTTCTGTTTATGGGTCTTTTAAGGCAAAGCTGAGATGAGTCCAATTAGTCCAGGTGCTAGGAGTGAAAAAACTGCAATTCGTGATACAGTTACACCGTTTGGTCAGTATCTACTCTATATTAATACAAAGCATATAAGAAGGGGAGGCATCGCGGAAAGTGCGGGGATTTCAAGATGGCGGCCGTTATTCAAAATGGCGTCATTTTCGGGAATTCGTGCAATTTCGTTTCAATTCATCGTATAAAAGCATGTTTGATGGAAATCTAGATGTTTTTGATAAAAAATATTATTTGTAACACTTTACAGCACAGTCTAAAAGTATTTATGAATTCAGTTTGCCTGTTTGTCTGTCTGTCTGGTCGTCTGTCTAGTCGCGCACTAACTCAAAAAAAAAAAAAAAACTAACCGGATATCCAGATAATTAAAATATGGTATTGTAATATACCGTAACAAGTTCGGTATTCATTTTCAAGTGTGCATCATTCATAGTTCATTTACAGGAGCAATCAAAAGTATTCGGTTACATTATGGTCTGTAGACGAAAATCGCTTGCAATGTGTTTTAATGATATTATACTCTTTGTAACATATTCAAATTAATATACATCAGTGCGGTGCAGTACAAGATACTTACTATAGAATATGCAGTGCATAGCAGTTTTCGTTCATTTACAGGGGCTCACAAAATAATACGGTCACAGGACTTTCAATAAGCACAATGCTGTCTATGCGCGTTTTTAATTATATAATGTGTTTTTGAACTTTGCTAGATATGAAAGAATTGCAAATTGTCATATTTTCTTTTATATAAATATACAATGTAGCGTGTATTTATGTATTTATTACAATGTAATTCTGATGACGAGGCACCACCCAAAATGAGATGGGATTTTGTTCCAAAATTCCCAAACATATTTCATTTTAATGTTGCGATTTCTTACTCTACGCTCAGACGATCAATCTGACAGTTGAAATGAAAATATTTTTGTTTATGAAAGATCTGTTCTATATATAGTTTTATAGCGCGATGCACGATTATATACAGAAAAGCGTCATAAAGATTAATTTTGTAAATATTCAGTGTCAGTATCTGTACAATTTACGTTTCGTGTTAATTAATGTTTTCGTTTTTTCTAAGAATCCAGTTTCCTTTAAATAAATAGTTGCACAGAATCGTCAGTTAGACCTGCAAAATTTTTTCAACTATGGAAATCAACCATTTCCCCCTGCTTTTTCCAGCAACAGTGAATTTCGACCCAGCCATAAAAGTGATTTAGCACTTATTTCAGAGGAAACTATTGAGAAGAATAGAAACACCTTTCCAGGAACATGCGATGCTTTAATTTATAATTGGCCAGTTTTTATTAACATTTTAAAGCAGCCATACTCAACCTGCGGCCCGGCGACCTTTTATGTGCGTCCCGAGACACATAATCATTAATCCGTGTATAAAATGAATTGAGATGTCCATAAAATGTATTTAAGACTGATGTTTTATATATTTTCATGGGAAGACAAAATCGGTCCTGTTATTTATAATTAATTTAAAATCATGTTAAAACATCTTAAATGCCGTTTTCTTAGTCAAAATTTCTTTTTACATGCAGTCTTATTTGTGCTATAGTGTTGTATACATTTCTAAATCTACAACACTAATCAAACATTATTCCAAATTAATTAGATTTGCTATTAGATCTATATATTTCTACAATTAAAAGAAAATAAAGTTTGGATTGAGCAAAATATTGGTTTATTAGAAAAAATCTCATGATTTTTTTTTTTAGAATTTAACAATTTTGCATTGTTATATTGTAACGTTTTATACTTATTATACAGCTATTACTGCATTTTAGTGTTGAACGTTTATCTCATAAAAAAATGGCAGCAAACCTTTTTTACACTACTATTTCCAAACAACGAATTTTGCGGCCTATTTCTATAAAATTTATAATAGAAATCTACAAAGAAGTTTATTGTTTGGAAATGGTGATGTTAAAATACACTGCTCAAAACAATTAAAGGATATTGCAGTTTTAGGTGGATTTTGTATCTGGGAAACTTTTTAGCTGATTGATACATGGTCGACAGACATAGTAGGTTATATGAGAATAAATTACACATGTTTGGCAGAAAAAAATGCATTTTATTGCGTATTTGTGTACAAAAGGAAAAAAAAACAATTTGTGCATATGAGAAAAAAAGAATAAGAAAACGTGTTTTCTTCAAAGAAAATCCTTTTCAGTAGGGGGTATGTTTTCCACGGGCGGCCAGCAACGTTGAACACCTTTGAGGCATGGACTCAATGAGGCTATTAATGACGAGTTGGGGTATTCTGCCCCACTCTTCCAGAAGAGCTCTTTCCAGTTCTTGCAGAGTTTGTGGGGGTTGTTGGCGGCCAGAAACTCGTCTTCCTAGAGCGTCCCAAACGTGCTCGATTGGATTCATGTCTGGAGAACACGCTGGCCATTCCATTCGAACGATTCCTTCCTCGAAAAGGAAATCCTCCACCAGGTTTGCACGATGTGGCCTGCAGTTATCGTCCATTAAAATGAAGTTATCTCCGATTGCTGCAGCGTAAGGGACTACAATAGGTCTGAGGATCTCATCCCTATATCGGCGACCAGTCAGAGCTCCATCTCGAATGATGTAGAGGTCAGTGCGCCCGTCAATGGAGATGCCACCATACACCAACACTCCTCCACCGCCAAATCTGACACTTTCGTGCACGAACGCAGGATTATTCCTACTGCCACGGTCCCTCCAGATGAAAATACGCCTATTATCCGGATGCACAGAAAAACGGGACTCGTCAGAAAACAGAATATTGCTCCATTCATTTCTCCTCCAGTTGACATGCTCGGTTGCCCACTCCCTGCGGTCGCGACGATGCCTTGATGTTAATCTAACACATACCATCGGTCGGCGAGCATACAGACCTACAGCATGGAGCCGGTTTCGGACAGTCTGAGTTGAAATCGTGGTGCCTGTAGCCGAGCGAAGGTGTTGTTGGAGAAGAGTAGCGTTCATGTTTCGGTGTCTCCGAGCTGTTAACGCTAAATACCGATCTTCATTGGGCGTTGTTGCCCGTCTACGACCTTGCCCTGGTCTTCGGCCTGCACATCCACTCTCCAAAAAACGGTTCCAGATCGTGGAAATGACACTTCGTGACACTCCAATCTCTTGCGCTACTTCGGCTTGAGTTTGGCCCCCTTCTAACCTACCAACAATTCTCCAAGCTTCTGAATCTGTCAAATGACTTCGCTGAGACATCGTACTCATCGAAACAAAGCAATCACTGAATGCAGATCATCCTTGTCTTCATTCTCTTTTATCCAGTTGAAAGTCAAATTTCATTCGCTGCCGCTGAAGCGACGTTTTTGCCGTCGAACTCAAAATTTGCATACTCCACAGTTTGAAAACCAGAAAAATTTGCATTTGTGATTCTCTTCTTCTATTTTCGGCAAAAAAAATTTCGTTTATATCTTTATTTTATATAAAACTTCAAATATCCTTTAATTGTTTTGAGCAGTGTATTTTGGTAGCATTTCTTCCGCGACATACTTTTAACCCTATTGATGTAATATTGCTTTGTTATACTACTTTTGTTATATATTATTTTAATTACCCCCATTTTATCCTTTGTTAAGAGTGTTGCGGCCCGCCTAACGTCACAAACATGTGTCTGCGGCCCGCGAGAAAAAAAGGTTGAGAAGAAAGGCTGTTTTAAAGCCTCACCAGTCTTCAAAAACCTTTAATGATTACTACATTAACACATTTCAACCCCATTTATGTAACGACATTGAGAGTTTTAGTTGCCAAAGAATAGATTTGATATGGGATAGATACTTTACACCAAGCATTAAAGGTGAAACCAAACAAAAAAGGGGTGCAGGAACCAGGCGGCAAGTGCTATCGCATGTCAAACTACCTAAAAATTGGCAAAATTTCTTAAGAAATTCAAGTAATAAAGAAGAGTTATTTAATCTGCTTGGAACACTAGCTATAAATACCATAAAAAACCACTTATAACCACTTCAGGTGAAGAAGTTAAAATATATAATATTGCACTAATTTCCTTAATTGGAATGACTTGCCCTGGTCATGAAGAAGCTGATACAAGGATAATCTTGCACCTCAAAGACATGGCAGAAAACGGATTGAAAAATATTGTTATACTTTCTGTAGATACTAATGTATTAGTTTTAGCAATTGCACATTTCTTTACTCTGTCAGATAGATACCTGCAAACTGTTTGGATTGCATTTGGAACAGGGAAGAATTACAGACTTATTCCCGTCCATACTGTAGCTGCAGCAATTGGAAAAGAAAAAGCAATGTCCTTACTAGGATTCCATGCTTTCACAGGCTGCGACAGCAATCCTGGTTTCACAGGAAAAACCAAAAAGTCAGCTTGGAAGACATGGATTCTCTATAAAGATGCTACTATCGAATTTTCATTTTTATTAAAACCGAAAACATCCATACCTGACGATATTCTAAATATTTTAGAAAAATTCCCAGTATTGTTGTACTGTTCAACATGTAACAGCATAAGTGTAAATGGTGCTAGACAGGAATTGTTTATGACAAAAAATCGTCCTATTGAACATCTTCCACCAACCAAGGGTGCACTAGAGCAACATATTTTACGGAGTGCTTTCCAAGTTGGACACATTTGGGGACAAGCGCATGAGCGGGAAATATGTCCCAGCTCTCCAAACAAATGGGGATGGTGGTTGGATAATTTTTCATGGAAATTAAAATGGTCGGAGCTGTCCGAGATTGCAGATTCTGCCAAAGAACTAATAAAATGTATGTGCAAAACCTGCAAAAATAAGTGTAGTTGTAGGAAGGTTGGTCTTCCTTGCAAATTATTGTGCAACTGTAAAAACGAATGTGAATGAGAAATAATATGCTACAAAGTAAAGTTTTTATATTCTGCAATTTTCTGTCATTCATTTGTTATGTAGTATTCATTTTTTAATATGTTGTATAAGTAAGGCATTAGTAAAATGCATTTTTATTATTTATTTATTCCATTCATTTTACTCACTATACAATAAAAAATCTATATATATATATATTTGTCTTGCGTGGCGCGGAAATAGGGATGAATTTCTACCTTATCGTTGGCAACAACCGTAGTTTCAAGAGCTCAGACCAATGAACAGACAAGATTGTGTTAGTTCCACCTCCAATATGGCGGTCAGTGTCAGAGCACTGAAACGCTGAGCAATTATTAAAAATAAAATAACATGAACGTAATCCAAAGCGTCTGAGATGATTCCTCATTTTAATTATGAGTAATATTGTCGTTTAATTATGAGTAATATTGAATTCTCAACTCTTATTAAGAATTTATTTACGAATTTCACTCACACAAAAAAATCGGAGATAATAAAATATAAACTTTCTAGAATCCCCTGCTGCCATCTATTGATGTTTTATTGAAGTAAAAATGATTTTTCTTCAATTTCAATGAAGTAAAAATTTCTTTTGCAGAATTCTATAATCAATTAGAATAGTAAAATGTTGAACGAAAAACTATCTTCCTACCACGTAGTGTTTTTTTTTTTTTTTTTTTTTTTTTTTTAGTGAATTTAAGCCCTGCTGTACAATATTATAGGTGCAATAAGTTTTAAACTAATTATGCTTCCAAGATCCTTTTTCCATAGTATTTAAATGATTTATATATCCATTAGTAGCATCAACTAAATACATTTTTAGTTGTGTTTTCAACGGAGTTTTCGATTACTTTTTTACATTAAAAAAATTGTCAATTTCATATGTTCAAATTATTTATTGTAGTACTTATTCCGGCTAGAATTATTAGAAAAATAAAAAGGGGCGAGCGAGCGAAGCGAGCTTTGACCGCGTAGCGGTCTCAATGTGAATTGCTTTGCAATTCACGGGGGGTTGGCGAGCGTTAGTGAGTAGGGGGCTATTCCACTATGAGCCCCCTAGTACTTTAATAATTGAACTAGTTTCATTTTAAGCATATTTCTGATATTAAAAAGAAAATTTTTGATTAAAAAAAATCGAAAATGACATCAAAGACACTTTTATATGACGAAAACGGAAAAAATTGAATAACAGCCTAAATCTTAAATTCCTAAAACATTTCATTATGCCTTTCTTATATGCATTGTTTTAATATCAAGAAGATACTGACCAATAGGGATATTATTATTAAAAATTGCAGTTATTTCATACCTAGCACCTCCCTTAATAACCATCGATTTAGCTGATGTTCTGTAAAATTTATACTCAAGTTATAAAGGCACTGTGCTCGGAGACATTAATGTAACGGTAACCGTATTATTTTGTGAGCCGCTGTAAATGAACGAAAACTGCTATGCACTGCTTGTTCTACAGTAAGTATCTTGTACTGCACCGCACTGATGTATATTAATTTGAATATGTTACGAAGAGTATAACATCATTAAAACACACTGCAAGCGATTTTCGTCTACAGACCATAATGTAACCGAATACTTTTGATTGCTCCTGTAAATGAACTATGAATGATGCACACTTGAAAATGAATACCGAACTTATTACGGTATACTACAATACCATATTTTAATTATCTGGATATCCGGTTATCTTTTTTCGAGTAAGTGCGCGACTAGACAGACAATCAGACAGACAGACAAACAGGCAAACTGAATTCATAAATACTTTTCGACTGTACTGTAAAGTGTTACAAATAATATTTTTTATCTAAAAACATCGAAATTTCTATCAAACATGCTTTTATACGATGAATAGAAACGAAATTGCACGAATTCCCGAAAATGACGCCATTTTGAATAACGGCCGCCATCTTGAATTCCCCGCACTTTTCACGATGCCTCCCCTTCTTATATGCTTTGTATTAATATAGAGTAGATACTGACCAATCGGTATAACTGTATCACGATGTGCAGTTTTCACCTTATTTTTGTCGTATGACTAAATATGATTGGCTAACAAATAATTCTGGAGATCATATTACAATTTACAATCTCTCAGCTTTTGCCCAGAAGGCATTTTTTTCAGCTATTAGTCCTTAACATTGAATAAAGGGAGGAAAATATTTGTGTCCTATTCATCCCTGCTGTGGGGGTGATTGGGACATAGAGGAATTGTTTTTTAATTTCATAATATATTTCTGTATAATAATAATCTTGAATAAATATTGTGCATAAGATGTAGTCAAACACTTAATGTATGAAATGTGATATATAATATTGATAATAACTTAAATAAAATATTTAAAATAAACATTTTTGTGAAAATGTCCCATTCATCCCCCATCTTCAATATTAACTAGATAAATAAATGTTGGACGAATTTGAGGGTCAAAAGTAGCATTAAATTCCGTACGGTTCCATGTCCTTGACGCTGATTTTTAAATTTGAAGTTGTCTGGATAAAATTGTTTTAAGAAAACTAGTTCTACTGATTTAAAAAAAAAAAAAAAAAAAAAAAAAACTGAAACTCTTGTTTTACATAAATATGTAACAAAAAATACGGTGCACATATTTTCTACGGTTATTATTATTTTTTTAAACTTTGTTCTGGGATTTTAGATTCCTTACCGCCTCTGTCGCTAAATTTAAGCAGAAAACCACTCCAGATGCAGCCACAGAGTCTTTTTCAACCTTTTTCTGAAACAGAAATATGCTAGAGAAACAAGTTGGAAATTGTACGTCAAACGTGACAAATGAAGTGCGTTCGTACTGTTATTATTACAGTGAAATTAATTATATCGTCTGTTATTATGATATGATTAATTTACGTAATAAAATAAGTACATTTTAAGTTGCCAACATTTTATCTTTTGTTGACATTTACTGAAAATTCCAATGGGAAACTTAAGCCTAGCTTTGAAAATTTCAGAACTTGAAATCCATTTTTAAACTATTTTCCATTTAATTCCTCCGGAAACATCTATCCAAAAAACTGTCGGTAGATTAGGATTGCAATAATTAAACAGTTTTAGTATACAAATTCGTTTTTTAAATTGAGTAATACGGAAATATTAATAGCACCCCATGTTATATATAACGTAATCAACATGGCAACCTGGAACAATACCTATCATGGGATATCATTGAATTAATTACGTATGTTAGTATTTAATAGAATGAGGAATGTGACTATAACTTGTTCATAGAGGTTATGAAATGTCATATACGTCATATATGACGTTATACATGTCAGATAACTTAGCGATACATCTCGGTCGTTGACGATTCATCCTCGGAAGCCGTTATAACAAGGAAGTACCGACTTTTAAAAAATTCAAATTACTTAATAAATATTTGTATTGATATCTTTTTAAGTTTTGATTCGATTTTCATCAAATTTCAAATGACTCGACAAAATTCTACAACGATTATATATATTAAATTTCAAACCATTCGGTTGGGTAGTTTTAGTGCTGTTATATGCGGACAGACGGACGGACCAGATGACGACTATAGATGCTACGTATTTATATAATTACGAACGCACCTAAACATGTCTGTAGTTTTTTTGACAGGAAAATTTCTGCAGAATTTAAAAATCAGTTTCAAGCATTGTGGCTTTATTGGTAGTCTTACCGTCCCTAAGAACCTGATTTTTTAAAGATAAATTAAAAGAATTTTGTTATTCAGATCAATGTAAATAACTGTTGCTAAAAACCAATGGATATTGTGGCTACTACTTAGGCTTAACGTGACTTGCCTAAAAGTAGGCGGTAATTTTCCTTACCGTCCTAGTTCTATTTCACTAAATAAATGAATGGTAAGGGTCTCACAGGGATAGTACAGTAATAAACATTAATGCAGAACAAGAATATGTTTAATTATAGTAACAAGAACTAGAAAAGAATCAGGGTCCATAAGCCGTGTTTTTGGCCCATGAAATAAGACAAAAATTCGATTTTGTTATACTGACTTAATTACTTCACTTTTTAATATTAGAAGGTTTATCGTGTACGATTTCAACAATAGTTTTTGCATTTTGTTCGGATTTATATGACTTACACAAGCTCAAGTTCGTATTATTCGTAGTTTTTGATGAAAAATACGCAATTTTTTCAAATTTTACCTCAATTTTTAATATATTTTTTAATATTTTACTATGAGTGCAGCTTTGAAACACTTTTATTTTTACATATATTGTACATTTTGATGTATTTTATGATATATGTAAAGAAGAACTTGTTGCACAATTGCGCTCATATAAATAATTGAGGTAAAATTAGGAGAAATTGCGTATTTTTCATCAAAAACTACGAATAATACGAACTTTGAGCTTGTGTAAGTCATCCGAACAAAATGCAAAAACTATTGTTGAAATCGTACAGGACGAAACTTCTAATATTAAAAAGTGAAATAATTAAGTCAGTATAACAAAATCGAGTTTTAGTCTATTTCATGGGCCAAAAACACGGCTTATGAATCCTGATCCTTTAAAACTGGAAGTTTATAATTGCTACTTTATTGAGTTGAATTTCACCAGTTTCTTATTTTTGAAAGTTAAAATTATGGGAGAATGCCTAATAAACATTGAATGCTTATAAAGAGTATTTTTTTCTAAAATTTTAAATAATGTATATTATCTATATAGTTTTGTATATGTACCACATAGTATACTGAACATATGTTCAGTTAGGAAACGCATTAGCACAGTAGAAAGTTCCCCTTCAGCAATTTCCGTCAATTAATGGAAACGTACTCGAGGTTTTTTGTGCAGCCCTGTATATGATTTTTAAAATTTATATACAACAAGTAATATGCAAAGAATTAGTTAAATTTAAAAACGAGTACTATAACAGAAAGCGCACCTTTCTTTTGTGTTGTCCCTGGAAATAAACGATGATTTTGTTTTACACACTATGTTCTATAGTATGCATCTTGTAGTATACCTCAGTGTTATATATAAATTTCAATGTGTTTGAAATAGTGTAACATCATTAAAATACAATGCAAATGATTTTTTCCCCATAGACCGTAATGTGACGGAATTCTTTTGAGTGTCCATGTAAAAAACTATAAGTGCTACACACTTCATTTTCAATACAGAACATTCCACAATAAACCTTAATAACATATATCAATTTCATGACAATCCGGGTACATGTATGGTAGTTAGAGCACTGACAGACAAACCCAAACAAATCGAATTCATAAACACTTTTCAACTTTTTTGGAAAGTATTAAAAAGTAGCAAACTGACAACAATCTGCGCATAAATTTCGCGCTCATTTACGAAAAATTGTCCGCATACAATGTGCGTCAAGGTACTAATTTTTTGGGTGAAGTTATATAAAAGCAAAATACAGTAGAACTTCTTTTTAACGAAGTCGCTATTTAACGAAGTTTTCTACTTAACGAAATTTTCTGCAGAACTTTTACTTTGAACACTATTAGCATGTAAATTAATCTCCATATTACGAAAAATATATTCTATATAACGAAGTTTATTCCTCTTTTGTACGTGTAATCAAACTAAGAGGTTGCTGTTGCGATGGATATGCGAATTTATTTCAGCGGATTGTACGAAAATGATCATTTTTAAATAATTTCCATTCTTCTTGGTGCTAAATAAAACAATTTTTTTCAAACTAAGAAAAACACTTGTTATCATTACTCTCTCAATCCGAGACTCCAGCGCATACAGAAGGGAAAGTCAAAATTCCTTTTTTAGATTGAATGATATAGAAGATGCAGTGACGTAATGGCGTCAGATGCATTGAAGCAAAAAATATCAATTAGAGTCAGACAGTTACCATTCTGATCTTACATTGCTCATAGGCAAATCATCCACAAGAATGTGCTTCAAAATGCAAATCGAACATCAAAGTTATTTTTGTTCCTGCTAATACAACTTCAAAACTTCGGTCATTCGTCTAAGGAATAATAAAAAAAGTCCTTCCGGCCTGTACCGGGAGGAAAAGGTAGCTTTCCTATATCTTCGTTTTAAAATTTTAGCTAATGTTACACGAAAACAGCAAGTTAAAATGCAAAGAAACGTTTACAAAAGATTCATTAATACTGAATTTGAATAAGAAATTCGCCAAATTATTGAGCAATAGCCAAATTGGCTTCATTTATGAAGACTTATTTTGGTCGCCAAATTTGGCGATATTTCGTCAAATGTCACAAATTTTGCTAATTTTGTCGCCAATTTTGTCGCCAATGTCGCCAATTTTAGCGCTAACGTATATGAATATATAGTTTTATGCGTATGATTGGGAAAATTATTACAACAATCAAAGAAAATAATTTGCGAGTAATCGCGTTAATGTGCTGTTTTGTTTCAAAATGTCAGCCACCCTAGAATTTCAAACTGCTCTATCTCAGCCATTTTTTAAGATAGAGGTAAACCAAAAAATGCTCTGGAATCCTTGTATCAAGGCCTAAAACGTAATTAAAAAATAAATTTTAATTTTTAATTTTTTTGTATATTTATTTTAGTTTTAAATTTTTAAATGGCCATCTTGAAACAAAATGGCGGACCAAGCTGGGCAACGAACTCGGTCGAGACATTGGTGACCTTAATACACACAATTAGTTTCATCAAAATCGATTTATAAATACGAGCGTTATCGTATGACATAGGTCAGATATATATATATGGATATATCTATATATATAAATCAACATTTGAACGGAGGGTGGTTTTGGGGCCTGGGGGTCATGATCGGTGAAAATATATCGAAATTTTCCGGAACTGCTTTCCTCCGAACGGCTGCAATAGGTAGCTTTATACATTTTTGTATTGAAAGCTACCTAAAACTTGAAGTACTTTGTCGAAAAAGAGAATATAGTGAAAGCATTAGTTTGAGAACATGTGTATCAGAATTTGAGGAAAGCTTGAGCCAAAGCTTGAGAATGTGACGTGATTTCATCGACCGTACACAACTGTTTTGTAAAAAACGGTTTCATAATTGAAACTGAATCAAATGATTCTGAATCCAATATCTGTTTGTCATATCTGAAGGAAAAATTTCATGAATTTAGGTTGATTTCTATTTAACGAATTTTCTTCATAACGAAGTTTTTAAGTGAAACGATGAGACTTCGTTAAATGGAAGTTTCACTGTATATGCAAGACAAATAGTACAGATGTTTTTTTTTTTAAATTCGGTTTTAAATATTAGACGCTATTATAAACTGACAAATTACTAAAGAAGTGATTACATTTTGCTTATATTTTTATATACCTATTTTTAAAAAGGAATAAAATGAAATACCGTCTAGAGAATTTTTTAAAACAAATATTAAATATTTGTCCTGCTTGTGAAAATATTCCTAAATATCACCATTACACCATCCAATTTCACAAAATTTACGACGATCCTACTCCAGATGGCGTAATCTCGAGTTATTTATTATTCTTCTGTTCGAACACATCGCATGCATTTATTTCCTCCAGCCGATTATTGAAAATCAAAGATTTATGGCTAAGAAAAATCTGACTGAGGAAGCCCCACGAATGAATTAGAAAATAAGCTCTACTACTGAGAAAAATTTGTTTTGCTAAGAGCGCGTTAAAGATTGGGAATTGCCAGTCTATATTATGAAGCAAAAAACATGTCCGTCACTAACGCTGACGTCATAACGATTATAGGAATTACCTGCTCTGTAGTTTTTTTCTTTTATCCTAAATGTACTAGGTGATTCAAAAGCACGAAAGAAATAGCAAGAACGAAAAACCATGCATCAAGCAAATATTATGAAACGTTTTCAACACTTTTAGAGTACTATAATAAAACTATAATAAAACTATAATATATATAAACTATATATTATTCAATAAGGTGAAAGATGTATATAAGTAAACAAGGTCAAGGTCAAACCCGACGGGGATGTCTACCTTTCGGCTTAAGCTCAACTAGCCCCTCCAAGCAGGTTTGTTTAGTATGCGGAAAGGGCCCACCCCCGGGAGCGATACCCGGAAGGACCACTCGGGAAGGAGACCCCTCACTATTGAAAATTAACTCCGAACGATTACAATGTCAATCACAAAGACTATCCAATTATACTGGTTGAGGCAAGTTAGACACAATAATGGGCTGAATGAACAATTGTGACTGTAAATAAATATAAAGAGATGTAGAGCTTTTACAAGATAATAATTAAAGTTGAGAGAAAATTATAAATACAAAACAATACTAATAGCTCACTTACTAAACGATAAACAATTAATAAATACGATATTGGTAAAGAAAGTAATCATAGTTTGAATAGTAGCATCGAGTGTATAAAAAGACTTATATGGGGAAAAACTTGAATAATTATATTGGGGTATTTACAATAAACAGTTAACACAAATTAAGTACAGCAATAATGCCAGAAAACAAATCTGAGAATACAAGTACTCTGAACTAGTACTAAGAATAATGTTATTATATAAGAATATGTACATGCAGTGAAAACAATCAACATAAATCAAATATCACCATGAGATTAGAGAAGTAGTACTGAAACACAAATTCCAAAAATTCAAATTTTGATGATACAAAAATTGAGAAAACAATTTACTAATTATACTGAGCAAAGCAAAATAATACCTTGTGATATTGAGCAACAATTATACTATGTAATACTGAAATACAAATTCTGAAAATACAAACTTCCGAAAATGCAAATTCTGAATAGAGTGATGATTCTTATGAGTAATATTATTGATTAGTTTCACATAGTATTATTTAGTACGGCTCGGTAGGATTGGTAAATTGTATTGTCATGCTGGCAGCGTGAATTGGAAAACGCATAACACATTTAAAAACCACATTTCAGGAATTACCAATGATATTCGGTAAAATTTCCGAAATCTTTTGTGCAGCCGTGTATATGATCAATAGATTTGTATATATATTGCATATAATGCTGAACTTTAGTTCAGTTAGGAAACGCATTAGCACAGTTGAAAATTCTCCTTCGGCAATTTCCGTCAATTTCATGGAAATGTACTCGAGGTCTTTTGTGCGCAGCCCTGTATATGATTTATAAAATTTCTATACATCAAGTAATATGCAAAAAAATTGTTAAATTTAAAAACGCGTACTACAACAGAAAACGCGCTTCTAACAATTATAGTTCATGTACAGTACTTTAAACGAATTCTTTTGTGTGTCTCTGTAAATGAACGATGAATGCTAATGCACACTATATTCTATAGTAGGCAGCTTGTGGTATACCTCAGTGATATACAGCGTGTCCCAAAAGTCTCCGTACAACTTCAAAAATGTATTACAAAAAAAAATAATAGGCCTACAGCAAAAATAATTACAACAGTACATAGAGTAACTTAAAAAGTTTTTTTCTACTACCTTAGTATGCTTGTACATGAGATCCTTTCGTTGCACGAAGAATATCAAGTCGATATTCCAATTCCATCCACGTGCGTTTCAGCATGCTAACATCAACAGTAGTTACAACTGTTTGATGAAATCCGAACAAAATTTAAGTCTCATGGAATTGAAACAAAAGATCCAAACATCAGTAGCTACTGTTGATGTTAGCATACTAAAACGTTCGTGGATCGAATTAGAATAGCGTCTTGATATTCTTCGTGCTACGAAAACATCTCATGTACAAGCATACTAAGGTAGTAAAAAAAAACTTTTTAAGTTACTCTATGTACTGTTGTAATTATTTTTGCTGTAGGCCTATTATTTTTTTGCAATAAATTTTTGAAGTTGTACGGAGACTTTTGGGACACCCTATATGTCAATTTCAATATGTTTGAAATAATGTAACATTATTAAAATACAATTTAAAACGTTTTCGCCCATAGACCGTAATGTAACGGAATTATTTTAAGTGTCCCTGTATAAACGAACAGTTTACGCTACACACTTCATTTTCTATACCGAACATGCCACAGTAAACCTTAATAACATATATTAATTGCATGGCAATCCGGTACATTTGTGCCAGTTTGAGCACTGACAGACAGACAAACCGAATCAACTTTTTTAGAAAGTTAAAAAATAGCAAACTGACAACAATCTACACAAAAATTTCGCGCTCATTTAAGAAAAATTGCCCGTATACAATGTGCGTTAAGGAACAAAATGTTTAGGTGAAGTATAAAAGCTCAACACAGCGAGTACATCAGAAAAATCGAGTTTTAAATACTAAGTGCTATCATAATCTGAGAAAATTACTGAAAAGTGAGGGCATTTTGCTTATTTTTACTTTCTTCTATCTTTATAAGAAGAAAGTATTGGATTCATAAAAATTTTCGACTTTCGGTTTTCGACGGATTTATACGTTTTGGAAGGTCCTGAACACGATTTGACAGTTTTTAGAAAATGTCTGTCTGTTACTCTGTTACTCTGTCTATCTGTCTGTGACAAAAATTTTGTGGGAGTTCTATATCTAGAACTAATGCACGGAAATTAAGAAATCTTAATATTCCGTTAGTCTCTGATATAAATTGGTGCTGATTAATTTTTGGGGAAAATCGCCCAATAGGTAACGCTGCTATGCTGCATTTTTCGCGATTTCCGCAATAGCTCTATCTCAAGAACTAATGCACTTATTTTCATCAAGCTTCAGATTCATTTAGACCTTGACCTAAATAGATGCTGCTTATGTTTTGGTGTAAATAGCCCAACAGGTGTCGCTGCTATGCTACTTTTTTCATTATTATCACGATAACTATATCTGAAGAACTAATGCACGGATATTCATCAAACTTCAGATTCAGTTAGACGTTGACATAAGTTGTTGTTGATTAGGTTTTGGTCTAAATCTCCCAACAGGTGGCGCTTCTATGCTACATTTTGCAGGATTCGCACGATTTTAGCAATAGTCCTATCTCAAGAAGTATTGCACGGACTTTAATAAAACTTTAGATTCAGTTAGACCTTGATATAAATTGGTGGCTGATTCTTTTAAGTGTATGCGAAACCTGTGTGAGATAGAAGAAAGTTTTGGGATTGACACATCCGACTAGTTTTATTAAGACGCCCTTAACATCTCAGGCAAATAAAATATAAACTTCCTTTTATTATTTTTTAATTATTTGTATGCCAACACACGCATTTCCGCTGTCAGAAACAAAAGATACCGTTTGTTAAAATATTATCAATCATTTTCTTTTAAAATGTGCTTAAGTGTCATTTCTTGGTCGGACTACCCTACACTGCAAAAAAATTGTTGATTTTACAGTGTAATACTGGCATCCCAGCTGCCAGTATTTATAACCGTAAAATTAACATTTAACTAAGCAGTAATACACTGCCGCGCATGCGAGCAGCGTATTACTGCTTATTTTACTGTTTATTACTGTTAATTTTACTGTATAATACTGGCAGCTGGGATGCCAGTATTACACTGTAAAATCAAAAATTTTTTTTGCAGTGTACCTATATTTAACAAGGCAAAAAATGAAATACCGTCTCGAGATTTCTTTAAAAGAAATATTAACTACTAGCAAGTTACGCCCGCTACGCTGGTCAATTTCTCTTAACGAACTTTTAATCAAACAAAATATTGACATTTCATAATTTACTTTTATATTTTAACAGAATAATAAGGCTACTATAATTTGTGACTCGTGCTATAGTCAATATACACGTCAGGACACGTCACCCTTATTATCATTATCTTTTTACGCATGAAGGTTTCGCTATGGAACTCCATTGTGAAATTTGGTAATTTTTGAAATTCAATATTTGAAAAACGGCATAATCATTAGATTTCAAATTTATATCAAGAAAAATTCAATTTTTTACCTTTCAAACGCAGTTTGTCTAACAATTTTCTGACAATTTTTCGAGCTATTATTTTTTTCAGTAACTTCAAATGTTTCATTTTACAAGATTAATCTGTGGCAACAATTAGCGAAAAACCCAGTCGTCAGCAACGCATAGCTTTTTATTAAAGAGACTGTTGGAGCAGGGATTGTCACCATCAATTTGCCACCATCACTTTTGAAATCGGTTCTGTAGTCCCAGAGATTCCATAGAAATTATAATTTAGAATGATTTTAGTACGCTTTTCTCTCATTTCACCCTTTTAAATTTCGATTTTTTTAAAATTTATTCTTAGAGAGCATTTACATCTTATAAGTAACTACAATGCTAAATTTCAAATTTCTAGCTCTTTCAGTATAAAAAAGTCGCGATTTTCGAACATTTTTTGCTCCTGCACCCCATTGGGGCTAGTGGCACCGACATAAAATATAGCCTATGTTGGAGTAGGGATTGTCGCCATCAATTTGCCACCATTACTTTTGAAATCGGTTCTGTAGTTACAGAGATTCCATAGAAATTGTAATTTAGAATGTTTTTAGAACGCTTTTCACTTATTTCACCCTTTTAAATTTCCAATTTTTTTAAAATTTGTTCTTAGATAGCATTTACATCTTATAATTAACTACAATGCCAAATTTCAAATTTCTAGCTCCTTCAGTATAAAAAAATTGCAATTTTAGAATGTTTATGGCTTCTGCACCCCCCTGGGATTAGTGGCACTGACATAAGATATCAGCCTATGTTGGAGCAGGGGGTTGTCACCATCAATTTGACTCCATCACTTTTGAAATCGGTTCTGTAGTTCCAGAGATTCCATAGAAATTGTAATTTAGAATGTTTTTAGAACGCTTTTCACTTATTTCATCCTTTTAAATTTCCAATTTTTTTTTAATTTGTTCTTAGAGAGCATTTACATCTTATAAGTAGCTACAATGCCAAATTTCAAATTTTTAGCTCCTTCAGTATAAAAAAAATGGAATTTTATAACGTTTTTTGCTCCTGCTCCCCCCCCTAGGGTTAGTGGCACCGACATAAAATATAGCCTATGTTGGAGCAGGGGTTGTCACCATCAATTTGCCACCATCACTTTTGAAATCGGTTCGGTAGTTCCAGAGATTACCCCCTACAAACAAACAAACAAACAAACAAACAATCTTTACTCCTTTATTATATTAGTATAGATAGATTTATCCTACGTGTGAAAATATTCTTTAATATCACCATTGCACCATCCAGTTTGACAAAATTTACGACGATCCTGCGCCAAGTATAGCGTAATCTCGAGTTATTTATTATTCTTCTGTTCGAACACATCGCATGCATTTATTTCCTCCAGACGATTATTAAAAATCATAGATTTATGGCTAAGAAAAAAAAATCTGAATGAGGAAGTCCCACGAATGAATTAGAAAATAAGCTCTACTACTGAGGTAAAATTTGGTTTGTTAAGAGCGCGTTAAAGATTGCGGAATGCCTACATTATGAAGGAAAAACATGTCCGTTGTTAACACTGGCGTCATAATGATGGTGGCAACGACCTCCTCTATCGCTTTCTATTTTATCCTAAATGTACTTGGTCAACTAGGTGATTGAAAAGTACAAAAGAAATAAAAATGTAATAATTCGTAAAGCATAGGCAGTAAGGGAATGTCGAGTTGTACGCGATACGATCCCAAAAATTCTGCTAAAAGTCAACCCAAAACCCTAGTCGAACGCGGCCAAAAAATGTCAACCCGAAACCGACCTAAACCAGAAATATTCAAACATGAACCCGACCCGAACTCGAAGTGAATGAAAGTTAATCTCTATTTTAATACAATAATGGAAAAGTTGTCAACAATTTTGTCTCTGATGTCAATTTTATCTTTCTTGTATAAAAATAAACATACATACACTCTTTAATATCCAAATATATATTTCTACAATTGAAAAGTATTCAGGTCTTTCTTTAAAAAATCGGGTGTAACCCGAACCCGACCCGAAATAATCAAAACTCAACACGAAACCTACCGAACCTGAAAATTCTACTTAAAGTCAGCCCAAAATCCGACTCAAACCAGATCAGAAAAAAAGAAAAGAAAAAAAAATAGTCAACCCAAAAAACCCAATCCGATATCGATATACTTCAAATCGGGACCGGCCTGAACCTGACCCGAACTCGAAGTGGAAGAAAGTTAATCCTTATTTTAATACAGTTATCGAAAATTAGTCTACAATTATGTCTCTAATATTAATTTTATCTTTATTGTATAAAAATAAACATATGCACATTAATTAATATTCAAATATATAGATTTTTTTTCTTTTTTCAATTGAAAAGTATTCAGAATTTTTTTTTTTTTAAATCGTGTCAACCCGAACCCGACTCAAGTGAATCAAAACTCAACCCGGAACATATATCAATCAGAACCCCGACCCTCGACCCTCAATGAAAACAATTAGTATTAACCCGGACCGGGTCGGGTTCGATTAAAATAGGGTTACCCGACCCGATGCAGGATTCAAGTGTGACATTGTAGAAGCACAAATATTTGTTTCTAAAATGGTTAAAACCGAAATATAGATATTTGAAGTACATTTTTAATATTCAATAAATATTCATTCATGTAAATAGGCAAACAAAAGAAGCAGAAAGTTAAATGAAGCATTTTTTTTCTCCTCCACCGACTACATCTATCACGTTAGGTATAGGCAGAATATCGATTAATCATTTCTTTTTATTCACGACTAGGCTGGCATCATGCAAGTCAAATGGAGAATGATTGACACTTCGATATATTATTCATTTTCCCAAAAGAATTCAGTCGTTTAATATATAGGCTGAACACAACGTTGCTCATTAAAGATATGTTTATGAGGATTTATCTTAAAGTATAGTTACAATTTTAGTATTTTTTCTGGGCAGTCATACATAATTTTCGATTTCCAAATGCAGAAATTGTTGGAGTTATGAGTTTTGTATGGGAGCATCAAGTGAATCTGTATAAGGGATACCTGTGCAAAAACTTAAAAAAAAAATCGGTACTTTTATGTTAGCCGGACGCAGGTGATATATCGCCAAATAGTGTTACCATACCTCATTCATTCAATTTAAAATATTAACCTTTCTCTCATTTCATTTAAAATGTATGCATTTCACTCATTTCATTTAACCCCTTGGGGACGAGCGACACGTATACGTGGCGCATAAGATGCTCAGAATCTTCAAATATTCCCACCAGTTATTTTTTATTGCAAGCTTTGCCTTATTGAATCTTAGCATTTCTGCGATTCTGTTAGGTAAAAATTTCTGTTTTGAAAAACCGGTGGTAAAATATTAAAAATTCTGTAAAGGACGCTCGTCGCGAAGGGGTTAAAATACACTGGCCTCCAAAAGTTAAGGTACAACCAGTATTTCGACGTTCACTATTAAAAGAATGAAAATAAATGTAAAAAATATGATTCATATGAATGATCTTAAGTAACTTCAGTAAAACCTTATGCAAAAATTATACCCATCTCTATTTTTTTAAAGAATTGGACATTTATATGGCAGTTGGGGAAAACTACGAATATCTCACTTTTGTAATTTGTGTGAATTTTTGTTTAAGCTTGTTGATCTTCAACTGTTGGTCCTAAAATAGTGTTGCCCATATGTAGGAGATGTAGTTTATCTGATTCGTTAAGATGGTGGGCAATCGGATGGGTGGAAATGGGGTTATCGCAAGTTGATGCTGTTAGATGTCTTAATGTGTCTCGTCTGGGATTAATTTGAATCCGAAAATTCAGTATAAAAAGACTTGTTTAAGACCACTCATGGATTACAGCACTTTCACAAGATAGCTTTCCAGCTCTTTTGGACCGAAGGAGAAGTATCACTACTGTGGTTCAGCTCATTTTAGATCATCGTAAGCAGTGGTGAATTCAGGGGGTGGCATCTCCTCCCGGAGCTTTGAAATGTCCCCCCCGGAAGATTTGAAATTTTATGCTTTCTATGGTCAAAAAGTGGAATTTCCCCCCCGGAACCTTATAATGTACCCCCCTCCCCCGGAGCCACAGAAATCTCTCCCGGAGAAAAGTGTCTGAATTCAACACTGATCGTAAGGCAACAAGGATGAAAATATCTGCTACTTCGGTGCACTGACGTCTTCACAATTACGTACTCTCAGCAAGAAGACCCATTGCTTGTGGCCCTCGTAATCGACAACACAAAAGTGACCATTTATGTTGGCCAAGAGAGCACATTACCTGGACCAACAACAATGGGCTTCTGTACTGTTCACACACGAGTTCCGGTTTCTTTGGAGAGTGATTCAGTTTGTCTGCTGATCTGGAGAGAATAAGGCACCAGATTCTACCTATGTAATATTGTTGAAAGACACAGTTATAGAGGAGGTGGATGTGGAATAATAGTTTGGGCTAGAATCTCTCTGGTGGACCTCCATGTGTGTCATGGAAGAACTCTGACTGCTGTGAAATATCGGGACGACATCCTTGTTCCGTTTGTCACAACGTATGCTGGTACTATTGGTAATGAATTAATCGTAATGCATGATAATGCCCGATCGTATTGAGCTAGAGTCGTTGTTGAATATCTTGAGGATTATTGTTTCGAGCTAATGAAATGGCTAGCTCAATCTTCAGGCTGTAATTTGATAGAGCATCTTTGGGACTATCTCGGCAGGCAGGTGGCTGCCTAGTCCTCCCCCGAAGTTGTTAAGGCTGTTCTCAAATCCCAACAGGCTACTTTTTGACACGTTTTTTAATTCATTTTTGTTCGCAAATGCATGAAATTGGCAGGTGTTATTCAGAAACTATGTAATAAAATGGCGTTTTCCATTTTTTGGTAAAGGCACACTGAGAAAAATGACACTTTCAAATCTGAGTAAAAAGATGTTTTCATTTTGTTTTGAAACTTTTTGTTTCAAATATGACGAACCTTTGCTTTCAATTCTGAAATACCAGAAATACTCAGAATATTGAAACATGGACATACTCAAAACTGTTCACATAGAGGTCAGTTCATACTCATTTTTGAAACATGGACATATTCAAAAATTATTAGAATCAGTTCAAACTCATTTTTGAAACATGGCAATACTCAAAAATGAGCACATAGAAGTCAGTTCATACTCATTTGAATGAAACGCAATATTTCCATTTTTCAAGAGAAAAATAATTGTGGCGTTAATGGGTTAAAATGCGTCAAAAAGAAAATTTAGTCAGTTAAATTTCAATATGCAGGGAGCGCTTTTTCATTTAAGATCTATACTGATAACAATCAAATTGAAAATTTGTATGGTTCATATCTCCCCTTCCCCACATAAATAATGAAGTTGTACAATCTTAATCAGCATCTAAAATTGAGCAAATATATCCGAAATTATGTTAAAAATTTCCAATTTTCTCAGCATCAAATTAATGAATCCTATAAAAATATGAACATGTGTCCGAATCATTCGATGACTTGCATTTAAAATAACCGTCTAATGTGATCTGGATGGCGAAGTGGATAAGGCAATGGACTTGTAACTAGTAGGACTCAGGCTCGATGGATAAAAGCGTAAATTTAGTTTGTCGTCCCATAATCGTAAATAGAACCGGAGATGGCAGTACTACCGCTGCTGTTTACCGTTGTTTGAAACATGGACATACTCAAATATGAGCACATGATGTTTTATTCTTGGAGTGTGTGCATTTTTTCAAAAATGAGTATATACAGGTTTCAAACTTGAGTAATTTTGATTCGGAGCCATTTTGATTATACGACATACTCAGATTTGAGTAGTTTTTGCTCAGTTTTGAAAATGTCGTTTTTAGAGTGCAGAAGATTTTTCAGAAAAGACTGTCAAAGTCGGCGTTTTGAATCGAATTCCCGACGCGCAGGCAGAGAAGCACAAAAAAAGAGTCGTCACGTGACTAGAATCGCTTATAACTCGATAAGTAATCTATTTATAAAAAAAATGAAAAACTCATTTCGATTCTAAATCGCTTCAATAGTCAGGCCAGTCAATTTCATGCTTTTGCGTTTAAAAATGAGTCTGAAATTGTGTCAGAAAGTTTCACGCTGTTGAGCAAGTCATTTGAGAACCACCTCAAATGACCTGGAACAAGCGTTTCTCCATGTATGGTCATTGTTTCCCATTCCAGTGTCCGACAACTTAATTGATAGTATAGAAAGTGCATTACAAGTAGGGCTGGACACATGCCTTATTAAAATCCGTTTATTTAATTTTTTATATATATATAAAAAAAACTGCCATTTTTTTCCAAACAGTGAACTTTTGCAACAAATGCAATTTTTTATTTGTATATCGAACGCACATAGTTAAAATGAAATCACGTGTGTGAAAAGCTAAGAAAGAGAATATAAATTTTATAAACTTCAAATGAAATGATACTACAAAATAAATCCAAAAAGATGAAAATCAAATATATACAGAGGGTGTTCGAACATTTTTTAGACGATTTCGGCGTTGTTTTTTTAACGTTTAAAATATGAATATGGCTTTCTGAAATAATCTATATAATAATCTTGTTTCTTGATCCCAATTCTGCTTAATGCTTTCGATGGTAGAAGGTTTTTTGTAAAATTTACAGGGTTATTGTTTCCCATGCCTCTTTAAAACCTTTCCAGATTCGATCAATCGTGGTAGTTTTGCGCTTTGAAAGAGCTCTTTTCAGCAGACCAAATGCACAATAAACCATAAGAGAAACGTCAGGTGACTTCTTAGGAATATGTTCAAAGGTATAAATGCAATACCTGTGTGAGTTTTTAATGTTTTCAACGAATACAGCGGTAGTTTTTGAAGTATGAGCGGTAGCTTTGCTTTGATGCAGTTTTACCCTTTAAAAGTCGTTGAAATAAACAAAATAGCATTTTTTCTGTAAATATCGGATGTAACACATTCTCTTAATAATATAATGAATTGATGGTAACATTTTTGTCCAATATTCTTATTTTTATTTTCCCATTGTAAGATAAATTTGCGACAGTCATAAATCCTTATCTGAAACTTCGTTTTCAGCCTTGAAATGGGCTCTTTTTTTAATGTATTTTTTTTTTTCATTTTGAGTCTTTTTACTAAAAATAAGTACTGATTTTCGGGTAGCTCTTTTCAATTAATACTGATGTTTATTTTGCACTTAGAAATTTTTATACTATGCGCTTTACAATCATTGTAAACTTCCGAATAAGAATATTTCTTTTCGGAAAACAAAAAAAAAAAAGTATTCTCTGATTCACAGCTTGTTTGAATGCGCTATCTTGATAGAAGAATAAATTTGAAAGCATCAGACAATAATATGAATTACAAATAATAAGTTGTTGAAAGAGAGTTTTCCTCTAAAATAATTCCATTTTTTAAAATTATTTATCAAATTTGTCTAAAAAATGTGCGAACAGCCTCTGTATATTGTATATATGAATATATTGCTAATACTTGGCAGAAAGTGTATTTTGATCCTTCTTTTAAAGGTAAGTAATGAAAATAATCTACCGTAATGTATTTCAAATGCATTTTCTTAATATAAGCCGAGAAAGAGCTCCGATCACAAAAAATTCAATTAAGGCAAAGACAGCAGCGTTAGTTTTTTTAATTTTTTTTAGACTAGAAAGATTAATTAACGTTTCACGTGTTTCCAAACGACAATTCTCACTTTTAAGTGTATCATTGAAAGATATGAAAGACTTTGAAATTAACAAAAGTCGATCAAAAATATGAATTTTTGTTTAGATGTTAAACATTCTATTTCAAATTAAATAAATAAATAAATATCAATATATTGCTATATACTTGGCAGAAAGGGTATTTTCATCCTTCTTAAAGGTAAATAATGAAAATAATATACAATAATGTACTATTTCAAGTGCATTTTTTTAAAAACTAAATTTTCGCAGCTCTTTCTTTCTTAAACAAAATGTTTTGTCCTTCAAAGTAAAGTGCGTATCTTCTTTTTTTTTTTTTTTTTTTTTTTTTTTTTTAGAGAGCGAATTTCAAATCCCTAGTGAGCGAGTCTTTTTAAAGAATGAACTTTTATATTGAATCGTGATCATTTGTATTTTAGATAGTTCGTTACTCATTCAGAATAATTTTTTTTTATACTTTCTGAACGTAGAAGAGTTGGGACTTTTTTGAAGAGAAATTTTCACGCATCAAATGGAAATACAGCCACGTTTCTGAGAATGATTTTTCAAGCTTGTAAGAAAGAACGATATGTATTTATTTTTAGAATTCAAAATCCCCAGTGAACGAGTCTTTTTTAAAAAGAATGAGTTTTTATAGAAAATCATGGTGATTTGTATTTTAGATGGATTTTTCAGTTCGCTCTTGATTTAAAATGAACTTTTGCTTCTAGACGATAGGTTTATTTTTTATATTTTTTCTTGAGAACATTTCACACGGTAGATGGAATACAGACATTCTTTTTTAGAAGGATTTTTGAATCTTTTAAAATAGCAATTTATTATTTACCCATCATACGTAGTATAGGGTAAATCTTGTGATCGTTAAAAAAAAAAAAAAAAAAAAAAAAAAAAAAAAAAAAAATTGACGGATTTACTTGTTTTAGACACTGGAGATTCCGAAAAGCATATTTAAAAAAAAAAAAAAAACTAGTCGATGGAAGCCACCGTAATACTTACCCGTTATGGATATGCATAATATAAAATATTAAAATAAAACCTGTGTAAACTACTTATAAAATGAATTGAAATTCGTATAAAATCCTGGCTTGATGACGTCACAAACTTTAAATGCTCTATTACTGAAATGCGTAAAAGAAACATCCTTATAACTCCAAAACTAATAATCATATTAACTAGCGATTTATTGCATCTGATTAAGCGTCTCATTTCCAATTAAAATAGATCTTTGAATTGAAATTTGAATGAAATACAGGGTCATGAAAAGTCGAAGAGTGTGGAAAATAGGATTACAAATATCTAGATAACTCATTATCCGATCGACTTCATGCTTTATGCAAAATTTATGTTTTTTTATTGTCTTTTATATTCACTCATTAAAATAAACAATTTCGAAAATTTTTATATACCTTTTATCAAAACGAATATTTCGAGAGACCGAAAAAAGAAGTTCCGGATAATCGAGGTTACCGAAATTCAATAGGCTTCTTCCCATTATTACATACTAAGTACATACCAAATTTCAAGTCTCTATCTCATTTTTTTCGGGAGATAGAGCGTTTACAGACACACAGACACACAGACTGACGGCATTTTTTTTTTTTTCTAAAAATATGTTTTTCGGAATCTCCAGTGTCTGAAACGTGATTTTCAAAACAATTACAAGACTTACCTTATACCACGTGTGATGGGTAAGTAAAAAGATATTAATAAAAGTTTTCTTCATTCTGTTAAATCCTTTCATACGTAATCTATATAATAAAAGCGCAAGTCATGTGACCGAGCAAAAATTATGTGTATTTATAATAAATTCACTTGTTTGCGCTTTCTACCAAGCATAAAAATATTGTCCATAAGTTCAGTGGCCACGCCAAATTAACGTATTCTAACGACAGTTTTTGTGAAAAAATAAAAATTGCAGTCACGAAATTAGATGTGATTTTCAAAATAAACATCGAATGCTTATAAAAGAGTTAAAAAAGAAAAAAAATTAACACTTACTGACCTAGTTGAAAAGTTTTTATGACTTCGGTTTGTCTGGAAGTCTGTCTGTGCTCTAACTCTCGTACACTGTTAAAAATAAATCCGCCAATTCACGGTAAAACTACTGGCAGAAAAATTGCCGGACTTCTTCCGTTCCGTTAGTACATTTTCCGTTTTGAAAGATAAAGTAAGGGTAATTTTTTATTATTATTATTTTTATTTTATTTTTAATTTTTATTTAATTTTAATTTTAATTTTAATTTTTTATTTATTTTTATTTTTTTATTTGTAAATAAACTCGGTTTTAAAAAATGTCATCTCGATTTGTGCTGCCATCTATTGATTATTACGGGAGTATATAATATTTGATATAATGGAAGAACATTTTCTGCCAGACCTGAGGATTGAACCGGGGACGTTAGAGGCTTGGGCTTTACCGTAAGACCAGCGGGTCCTTGCTAGATTAAGAGTAGGAAACGATTACACGGGATGTCTTCAAATCGCTACTTGGGACTTAAACAATTTGGGGTTTAGAAAACTGGTAATTTTGAAGTTAATTGCGGGGATATTTCGTAATGAGATGATGGTTTGAAAACTATAGTATTAATAGAGGATAAAAACATGAATTATATATATTCTTAATTTGATTGTTAGATGTAAAATACAAATATTATATTTTGAATTAAATTCGATAATTTTTTTTGCTTTTTTGAGAAAATCGATTTTTAATCAACTATTATGTATTTTTTACGTTTAGAATATATTTTCAGTGTGAGTGTTTTTTATAACTTTAAAAAATAAATTGCGAATAATTTTAAAGGAATGAGTTTAATTCGAAAGCATTATTTTTGTTTGTTGCTTTTTTAAATAGAATCGATTTTTTTTCACTTAATTTAGCTATTTTTTATATATATTAATCTGTTTGTTTAGAATATATTTTAAGCGCGAATACTTTTTTATAACTTTAAAAAATGAATTGTAAATAATATTAAAAGAATGGAAAGAATTAATTTTTGCTTTTTAAAATTCGAAAGCGCTATTTTCTTGTTGTTGTTTTAAATAAACTTGAAATTTTAATTTATGGAATTTTTAGTTTTTCTGTGCAGCAACATGTCAGTTTTTGAAACATTGAAAATAAACATGCAGCAGATAACGGAATATCTCCGTTGGCTGCTTTCTTATATGAGGAAATTTTCTGCTTTTAACTGAAAATGCCCTTTTGTCATGAAAAGGGACTTTTTCTGTGAAATTCAGGAAAAAAATATCCGTGAATTTCAGATTATTTTTAACAGTTTATTGCAAAAAAAAATTCAATTTACGGAAAAAAGACTGGCAGCAGAGTTGCCTTAATGTTTCTGTTTTTTGAGGAATGTTCCGTCTTTGTAGTCCATCAATGGAGCGATACAGACGCGAAGGAGTTTAAGCGCATGTGTGGCGATCAAAATACTGCAATCCCATTGGATGATAGATTTTTACATTAATAATTTCGTATTTGAAACTCTGTAATCTTAAAAGTCTAAAAAGTGTACAGGTGTTTAGGGATACCGTTTATGCACTTTTTGTGCACAATTCAGTTTGCAGTTTTTATGCATAAGTAGAGGTGCCAAATACGCTCGGATTTTGTGCACTTTTTTTGCAAACTTTTTCTAGCTGGGTAGCAACAGATATACGGGAGAGATTCCATTTTTCTAACAAAACGAAAACTTTCTGATCAAAATCCACGGAAGACAATCTGTCAATAAACGACATTTTTTAACAGTGTAAATATACTCGGATTGTCCGGAAATTTTTGTATGTAATTGTCGTTTACTATAGCATGATCCCTATTGAAAATGAAGCGTGTAGCACTTATAGTTTTTTGCAAGGACAGTCAAAAATATTCCGTTACATTACTGTAAATAGAAAATAATCGTTTCAAGTGCATTTTGATGATGCTACGCTATTTGAAACATGATGAAGTTGATATACAATTATATAGAGCATTAAAACATGTTTTTTGTAGAATATGGGGTGCAAAACATTTATTATTCATTTACAGGGTAAAAAAATAAATAAAAATAGAATTCTATTACACATTGTTCTACGGAGAAAAATCTGTAATTTAATGATGTTTCACTATTTCAAACATAACAAAATTTATATGCATTACTGAGGTGTACAATAAATTTCTCACTTAAAAGTATGGTGTGCATTGTGTTTATCGTTCATTTACAGGAACGAACAAAATGAATCAGTTACAGTATACATGCTATAATTTCAGTCTATGTGTGATAAGTGCGTTTTCAACTTTGGTTTGCGTTTTTAAGTTTACTTAAATTTTTACCTATTATGTGGTGTGTATAAATTCCGTTGATCATATACAGGGAATTCGTAAGTATTATAGTCTATGGGAGTGCGTTGCTTAAGGGTTGTTTTTAACTGTGTTACGCATTTTGCTTCTGAACTACATTTAGTAAACTGCGAAATATAAATAAATTTATAAGTTTGCGGAATATAAATAAATTTACATACAGGACTACGTAAAGAACAAGTTACATTGCCATTGACGGCTGGTAATTGTTGGAAGTGAGTTTTAAGTTGTCGTATGCGTTTTATACCTGGATGAAATTTTAGCTTAATATGTGGTGTGTACGAAAGTCTTTACATACTATACATGGTTGTACAAAAGATCTCGATTGCATTTCCAATGATTGACGAAAATTCTGAATGGGATTTTTCCATTTGCATTAAATTTTATCATGCTATGTAGTATATATCCAAATATATAGATCATATACAGGGCTGTAGAAAATAATTCGGCTACTTTTTTGACAATGGCAAATAATTTCGAAAATTGGATTTTTCAATGTGTTATATGTTTTTTTATACTATGTTGTTACTTACATATCATTTTTCACGGTCAAGTTTCGTTTCAGTTTTCTGGATGTGTTGGAAAGTGTTTCGTAATCTCTCCTTGATGCATAATTTTTCGTTCTTGTTACTTTCATATTTATTCATCCTTTAAAAATAATTCATGCACGAGCGTGTTAAAAAAATGTATTTTACATGCTTTAAAATACTATTTGTTTTTACAGTATCCCCTAAAAACGTTGTGTATTCGGGCTAAAACAGTACTAAAAACAACACAAATATTTGAATGCAGTTTACTTGATTTTGTTTTTAATCACAAAGGACAAAAAGAAAAAAAAAAGAAAGAAAGAAAGAAAAAAGGAAAAAGAAATAGAAATCACTGCCTTGAAAGATATTAGTGTTGTTCGTTGAAAATGCAATAATCCGCTTACACACATCTAAAACTATCAAAACAATCTTTGTCTGTATATAATGCGAAATAGATAAAAGAATAAAACACAGTTGAAGAAGACGAGGTAGAAGAGATTAATTTTACAGGAGCGTTAAATCAATAAAGCAATTGTTCTCGTAGTTGATTTATTTTCGAAGAAAGGGAGGGGAATTATTATTGTGGTTAAAGTTCATAATATTAAATACGAATTATATGTAGATTAATAGTTTCAAATGATGCATAAATACAGGCCAGCATAAAAGGGAGTGATCGTTTTTAGATCACATCAAGTAAATTGTGATTGCTATTGGAGTTATCAACGTGTTAAGTCGGGAATTTATTTACCACGCTTCCTTGTTTTAGTTTAAAATATCAACGGCAGATGACGCTGCATTGCCTCAAACTGATAGAATACTCAAAATAGTCCAGTAATTTCCAATGCAAACGTTTTTTATTTATTTTATTTTTTTTTATTTTCAACAGATAGAATGTAAGAAGGCTCTACGTGAACTATGATAATTTTTTTAACACATTCCAACAAACTTGATAAGTGTTTATGAATTCGGTTTGTCTGTCTGTCTGTCCGTATTCAAATTCTCATACATATACTCGGATTGCCATGTAATTGTTACATGTTATTAAGGTTTATTATAGAATGTTCGCCATTAAAAATGAAGTGTGTATGCCGACAGACAGACAAACCGAATTCATAACCACTTTTCAACTGTATTCAAAAGTATAAAAAAAATCATCATAGTTCACCCATAACTTTTTTATTTTCTATCTGTTGAAAATCCAAGAAAATGTTCGTTGATGTAGCATTTACAGTTCGTTTACAAGGAAACACAAAAGATTTCCGTTACATTATGGTCTATAGAGAAAATTTTATTGCGGTGAATTTTATTGATGTTACAATATTTCAAACATAATGAGATTGATACGCATCACTGAGGTGGACTACAACATGCATTCTTAGGCGTATAGAACAAGTGATATTGCTAGTTTAATTACAAGGACACAGAAAAGATTTTCGTTACATTATGGTCTATAGAGAAAATTTTATTGCGGTGAATTTTATTGATGTTACAATATTTCAAACATAATGAGATTGATATGCATCACTGAGGTGGACAACAACATGCCTTCTTAGGCGTATAGAATAAGTGACATTGATAGTTTAATTACAAGGTCACAAAAGATTTTCGTTACATTATGGTGTATAGAGAAAATTTTATTGCGGTGAATTTTATTGATGTTACAATATTTCAAACATAATGAGATTGATATGCATCACTGAGGTGGACTACAACATGCCTTCTTAGGCGTATAGAATAAATGACATTGTTAGCTCAATTAGAAGGGCACATAAAAGATTTCCGTTACATTATGGTGTATAGAGAAAATTTTATTGCGGTGAATTTTATTGATGTCACAATATTTCAAACATAATGAGATTGATATGCATCACTGAGGTGGACTACAACATGCCTTCTTAGGCGTATAGAATAAGTGACATTGATAGTTTAATTACAAGGTCACAAAAGATTTTCGTTACATTATGGTGTATAGAGAAAATTTTATTGCGGTGAATTTTATTGATGTTACAATATTTCAAACATAATGAGATTGATATGCATCACTGAGGTGGACTACAACATGCATTCTTAGGCCTATATAATAAGTGATATTGATAGTTCAATTACAAGGGCACACAAAAGATTTCCGTTACATTATGGTGTATAGAGAAAATTTTATTGCGGTGAATTTTATTGATGTTACAATATTTCAAACATAATGAGATTGATATGCATCACTGAGGTGGACTACAACATGCCTTCTTAGGCGTATAGAATAAATGACATTGTTAGCTCAATTAGAAGGGCACATAAAAGATTTCCGTTACATTATGGTCTATCGAGAAAATTTTATTGCGGTGAATTTTATTGATGCCACAATATTTCAAACATAGTGAGATTGATATGTATCACTGAGGTGGACTACAACATGCATTCTTAGGCGTATAGAATAAGTGACATTGATAGTTTAATAACAAGGACACATAAAAGATTTTCGTTACATTATGGTCTATAGAGAAAATTTTATTGCGGTGAATTTTATTGATGTTACAATATTTCAAACTTAATGAGATTGATATGCATGACTGAGGTGGACTATAACATGCTTTCTTAGGTGTATATTATAAGTGATATTGATAGTTCAATTTAAAGGGCACACAAAAGATTTCCGTTACATTATGGTGTATAGAGAAAATTTTATTGCGGTGAATTTTATTGATGTTACAATATTTCAAACATAATGAGATTGATATGCATCACTGAGGTGGACTGCAACATGCTTTCTTAGGCGTGTAGAATTAGTGACATTGATAGTTCAATTACAAGGGCACACAAAAGATTTCCGTTACATTAAGGTCTATAGAGAAAATTTTATTGCGGTGAATTTTGTTAATGTTACAATATTTCAAACACAGAGAGATTGATATGCATCACTGAGGTGGACTATAACATGCTTTTTTAGGCGTATAGAATAAGAGACATTGATAGTTCAATTACAATGACACATAAAAGATTTCCGTTACATTATGGTCTATAGAGAAAATTTTATTGCGGTGAATTTTATTGATGTTACAATATTTCAAACATAATGAGTTTGATATTCATCACTCAGGTGGACTACAACATGCATTCTTAGGCATATAGAATAAGTGACATTGATAGTTTAATTACAAGGACACACAAAAGATTTTCGTTAGATTAACACAAGAGTAACACAAAAGATTTTCGTTACATTATGGTCTATAGAGAAAATTTTATTGCGGTGAATTTTATTGATGTTACAATATTTCAAACATAATGAGTTTGATATTCATCACTCAGGTGGACTACAACATGCATTCTTAGGCATATAGAATAAGTGACATTGATAGTTTAATTACAAGGACACACAAAAGATTTTCGTTAGATTAACACAAGAGTAACACAAAAGATTTTCGTTACATTATGGTGTATAGAGAAAATTTTATTGCGGTGAATTTTATTGATGTTACAATATTTCAAACATAATGAGTTTGATATTCATCACTCAGGTGGACTACAACATGCATTCTTAGGCATATAGAATAAGTGACATTGATAGTTTAATTACAAGGACACACAAAAGATTTTCGTTAGATTAACACAAGAGTAACACAAAAGATTTTCGTTACATTATGGTGTATAGAGAAAATTTTATTGCGGTGAATTTTATTGATGTTACAATATTTCAAACATAATGAGTTTGATATTCATCACTCAGGTGGACTACAACATGCATTCTTAGGCATATAGAATAAGTGACATTGATAGTTTAATTACAAGGACACACAAAAGATTTTCGTTAGATTAACACAAGAGTAACACAAAAGATTTTCGTTACATTATGGTGTATAGAGAAAATTTTATTGCGGTGAATTTTATTGATGTTACAATATTTCAAACATAATGAGTTTGATATTCATCACTCAGGTGGACTACAACATGCATTCTTAGGCATATAGAATAAGTGACATTGATAGTTTAATTACAAGGACACACAAAAGATTTTCGTTAGATTAACACAAGAGTAACACAAAAGATTTTCGTTACATTATGGTGTATAGAGAAAATTTTATTGCGGTGAATTTTATTGATGTTACAATATTTCAAACATAATGAGTTTGATATTCATCACTCAGGTGGACTACAACATGCATTCTTAGGCATATAGAATAAGTGACATTGATAGTTTAATTACAAGGACACACAAAAGATTTTCGTTAGATTAACACAAGAGTAACACAAAAGATTTTCGTTACATTATGGTGTATAGAGAAAATTTTATTGCGGTGAATTTTATTGATGTTACAATATTTCAAACATAATGAGTTTGATATTCATCACTCAGGTGGACTACAACATGCATTCTTAGGCATATAGAATAAGTGACATTGATAGTTTAATTACAAGGACACACAAAAGATTTTCGTTAGATTAACACAAGAGTAACACAAAAGATTTTCGTTACATTATGGTCTATAGAGAAAATTTTATTGCGGTGAATTTTATTGATGTTACAATATTTCAAACATAATGAGTTTGATATTCATCACTCAGGTGGACTACAACATGCATTCTTAGGCATATAGAATAAGTGACATTGATAGTTTAATTACAAGGACACACAAAAGATTTTCGTTAGATTAACACAAGAGTAACACAAAAGATTTTCGTTACATTATGGTGTATAGAGAAAATTTTATTGCGGTGAATTTTATTGATGTTACAATATTTCAAACATAATGAGTTTGATATTCATCACTCAGGTGGACTACAACATGCATTCTTAGGCATATAGAATAAGTGACATTGATAGTTTAATTACAAGGACACACAAAAGATTTTCGTTAGATTAACACAAGAGTAACACAAAAGATTTTCGTTACATTATGGTCTATAGAGAAAATTTTATTGCGGTGAATTTTATTGATGTTACAATATTTCAAACATAATGAGTTTGATATTCATCACTCAGGTGGACTACAACATGCATTCTTAGGCATATAGAATAAGTGACATTGATAGTTTAATTACAAGGACTCACAAAAGATTTTCGTTAGATTAACACAAGAGTAACACAAAAGATTTTCGTTACATTATGGTGTATAGAGAAAATTTTATTGCGGTGAATTTTATTGATGTTACAATATTTCAAACATAATGAGTTTGATATTCATCACTCAGGTGGACTACAACATGCATTCTTAGGCATATAGAATAAGTGACATTGATAGTTTAATTACAAGGACACACAAAAGATTTTCGTTAGATTAACACAAGAGTAACACAAAAGATTTTCGTTACATTATGGTCTATAGAGAAAATTTTATTGCGGTGAATTTTATTGATGTTACAATATTTCAAACATAATGAGTTTGATATTCATCACTCAGGTGGACTACAACATGCATTCTTAGGCATATAGAATAAGTGACATTGATAGTTTAATTACAAGGACACACAAAAGATTTTCGTTAGATTAACACAAGAGTAACACAAAAGATTTTCGTTACATTATGGTGTATAGAGAAAATTTTATTGCGGTGAATTTTATTGATGTTACAATATTTCAAACATAATGAGTTTGATATTCATCACTCAGGTGGACTACAACATGCATTCTTAGGCATATAGAATAAGTGACATTGATAGTTTAATTACAAGGACACACAAAAGATTTTCGTTAGATTAACACAAGAGTAACACAAAAGATTTTCGTTACATTATGGTGTATAGAGAAAATTTTATTGCGGTGAATTTTATTGATGTTACAATATTTCAAACATAATGAGTTTGATATTCATCACTCAGGTGGACTACAACATGCATTCTTAGGCATATAGAATAAGTGACATTGATAGTTTAATTACAAGGACACACAAAAGATTTTCGTTAGATTAACACAAGAGTAACACAAAAGATTTTCGTTACATTATGGTCTATAGAGAAAATTTTATTGCGGTGAATTTTATTGATGTTACAATATTTCAAACATAATGAGTTTGATATTCATCACTCAGGTGGACTACAACATGCATTCTTAGGCATATAGAATAAGTGACATTGATAGTTTAATTACAAGGACACACAAAAGATTTTCGTTAGATTAACACAAGAGTAACACAAAAGATTTTCGTTACATTATGGTGTATAGAGAAAATTTTATTGCGGTGAATTTTATTGATGTTACAATATTCAAACATAATGAGATTGATATGCATCACTGAGGTACACTACAACATGCCTTCTTAGGCGTATAGAATAAATGACATTGTTAGCTCAATTACAAGGGCACATAATAGATTTCCGTTACATTATAGTCTATAGAGAAAATTTTATTGCGGTGAATTTAATTGATGTTACAATATTTCAAACATAATGAGATTGATATGCATCACTGAGGTGGACTGCAACATGCGTTCTTAAGCGTGTAGAATTAGTGACATTGATAGTTCAATTACAAGGTCACACAAAAGATTTCTGTTACATTATGGTCTATAGAGAAAATTTTATTGCGGTGAATTTGATTATTGTTACAATATTTCAAACACAATGAGATTGATATGCATCACTGAGGTGGACTATAACATGCTTTTTTAGGCGTATAGAATAAGTGACATTGATATTTCAATTACAAGGACACACAAAAGATTTCCGTCACATTATCTATTTGTGTTATCATGTTTGGTCTATAGAGAAAATTTTATTGCGGTCAATTTTATTAATGTTACAATATTTCAAACATAATGAGATTGATATGCATGACTGAGGTGGACTGCAACATGCTTTCTTATGCGTATAGAAAAAGTAAGCTTGATAGTTCAATTGCAAGGACATTCAAAAGATTTCCGTTACATTTGGTCTATAGAGACAATTTTATTGTGGTGAATTTTATGGATGTTACAATATTTCAAACATAATGAGATTCATATGCATCACTGAGGTGGACTGCAACATGCTTTCTTAGGAGTATGGATAAGTGACATTCAATTACAAGGACACCAAAAGATTTCCGTTACATTACGGTATATTGAGAAAATTTTATTGCTGTGCATTTTATTGATGTTATGATTTTTCGAGCATAACAAAATAAAAAAAAAATCCCTGACGGCTCAGCCTACAGTCACAGGTAGATTTCGAAGACGCAGACCGTGGGTCGCCTGTTTGTTGGGAATTGCGGAAGAAATGACCTTTTTGCCAGGAATGCATGATGCGGCATTTGGAAACGCCATTTCGAAACCTAACTTGTTTGCAGGCGGAGCCGGCAGGGATTTTTTTGTTTTTAATTTGTTTTTGCTATAAGGGTTGGTTCTATAAAAAAATGTCAATATAAAAGTTTTAGATAATATTATGAGGATTTATAATAAATTTAAGCAGGTTTGATATCTTCTGAATGGACGAAGTTATGAATTTTTTTCTTCTAAAACTCCCTCATTCCCCTCCCCCTTGGGGCCATTTTTAATTATATCAAAAATCTGTCATACACAAATTTTCGGCCCTTTTCCTTGAAGTAATAAAACTTTAAACGAATTCGATATGTATTATAATTAAGAAATTATAGGGTTTTTTCTGTTTTTACAAAAAGTCCCCCCCCCCATTTTTACCCACCCCGCTTGGTTCGATTTTGCACATTAACGAACGTGACCGAGATTTTATGCCTCTTGATTTTATGTATCAGTTTGGAAGAGATATGTGCAGAATTATGGGAGTTATCGTTTCCATAAAATAGTGACATAGATAAATAGATAGATAAAGTTTTGAACTGGGGGTGATTTTGGGTTCTGGGAGTCATGATCGGAGTAGATCTTCAAAATTTTTTCAAAATTTCCAACTTAGGTGAGAATGTAATAGGTGTAGTATTTCTTACGAAATCTACCTAAAAGGAGCACTGAGATTCACTATAAAATGTTTTCTATGGACTATGGAGTGCGTAGCATATATTGTTCATTTACAGAGACGCACAAAAGAACTCGGTTATGACTGTGATCGATAATTGCGAGAAGTGCGTTTTCTTCTATGGAATACATTTTCAAACTTATCTAATTTTGAGTGTATTACGTGGTGTGTAGAAAGTATATAGATCATATACCGGTCTGAACGACAGAATTTGCTGCAAATTTAGCTTTAAAGTAATTTTTAAAATGAGATTAGACGCTTAAAATACACACTGAAGTATTGTAGAACTTTCTCATGAAGTTGTAGTTTTGTTCTGTTGTGTAATACTAACAGAATAGTGAAATACTGATTTATGTTTGTTGCATTTTTGTAACATGTTTCCAGAAAAGACAATAATCCGCTTACGTTTATCCAGAACTAGCGAAACAAGATCTTATTTATATGAAGTAAGAAATAACTACGGAAATGATATATTGCTAAATATTAAGTATAGAAACATTTCTTTAAATTAAGAATAATATGATTCCATACATATTGGATAAATCACTGTTTTCAGGAAGAAAGCATGATGCAAGCTTTTTACATTCTTTTTAATCCTTTCGAATATACTAGTTGCAAAGTGTTTATGAATTTCCTGTGTCTGTCTGCCATCTATTTAAATGTCAGAGGGTTATAATTTCTTTTTAACTCTGTTTTTAGGTGCGTTCTTAATTATATAGATACGTAGCACCTATAGTCGTCGTCTGGCCATTTTTATTCACAATTATTTTTTCGAATAAAATTGCATAAAAGTAACATTTTTAGAAAGATCGCAAAAAAAAAAAAAATGTTTTCTTGAGAGATGAGTTACATTGAAGTATGTATAGATTCTGAGATAACTTCAGTGGAAATTAGGTTGACAGCCGAATATCTCAATCAATCAAAGTAAATAAACAAAAGATTCATTCATCGTGCGTCATATAAATATTAAACAATGGAGGTAATCATTTGCAAAGCAATATCGCCATGGTGAATTTTGCAGCGCTGTATGGTGTCGAAAAAAAATTCGCATCTGTAAACGTGGCATCATAGCTAATAAGAAAAAAAAAAGGTCATGCTTATTTCGCCCATAACAGATGATATAATGCGGTCGCAGACATTTAGCCGACAAGACATTTAGCATACGGCAGTTAGTCGACAGGACATTTAGCCGACAAGTACATTTAGCAGACAACTTTTTGTATGTAAAGATGTCATTTTTAAATCAATTTCTCACTCACTCCCTAATATGTTAGAATTATAAAAAATATGAACACAGGTGTGTTTCCGATGACAATACAACTTTTTAATATTTTTAGAATTTAATTATAAATGAATATATTAATTAAAAAAAAAAATCCGTTAAAGCGAAATCGAATTAGACAAAGTAACAACCCGTCATCGGTCATGAAAGGTTTTCCCAGAAGGAAAAATAATTGAAAGTCCGTTTCTTGTATGCAAAGTACCCTCATTGATGATGTTACATAAACTCTGATTTGATGACAGGAAATACATAAAGTGATTAAACTCATGACAACAGCTATTGCTAAAGCAAGTTTTATTTATTCTCTTTTATTTAACTGAATTTGGATTTTGTACGTAAATATGGCATTTTATAATCAATTTTTAACTTACTTTCGGATAGGCTAGAATTACAAAAATTATGCACACATGTGTGTTTCCGATAATGTTGTCAGGTCCAAGGTCAAGCGGGACAACGGCTTCTAAATCGGAACATAAAAATGCAGTAGACCTTATTAAAACGAAACCTGTTTATAACGGAATCTTGGCTTAATCGTAAAAACTCCATAGGGAACTAACGATAGAAAGTGCCTCTCAATTATACTTACAAACGTACGACAGAAACTTCTTTTAAACGGAATTTTTCTCGATCCTTTGCGATTCCGTCTGCGCAAGCTTCATTACACTAAATAAATACAATAATTTTACACAGTAGAAGCTGGGACTGACACAAAATTACAATTTAGCAAATAATATTGTATAGTATTTCTATTGTAGAGACAATAAAACTTTTACTTTTAAAACAGAATTCCGTTGTAAACAGGTTCCGTTTTCACAGGATTTTTTCAACAATGTACTATAAAACCTGTAAAAAGAGAATCGCTAGGAACAGCAAAGAATTTCGTTTTATACAGGTTTCGGTCTTGGCAAGCAGATTTTTGAAGTATTGCTTTCGAAGGCAATAAATAATTTCCGTTACAGACAGGTTCAGTCTGTCAGAAATATTAACCTCTTTCAGAGGAATTTCCGAAACAGTTACGCTCAAAGAAAGCAATATCCACAGATATGAAAAATAATTATTGGAAACTGTTCAGTGCAACAGGAAAAACGGTGAACAAGTCTCGTGACACTTTTTTTTTCAATTAAAATGTGGACATAAAACATTAAAAACATTAAAAATAAATGTAGTCAATTAAAATAGACATAAAACATTAAAAATAAATGTAGCAATTTTTTTTTTACATCTTTAGGGATTGTATGTACAATGTATTGAAAAGGGGTGGAGTTATCACCCGAAACGTCTACATTTATTTTTAATGTTTTTAATGTTTTATGCCTATTTTAATTGAAAACTAGTCGGATGTGTCAATCCCAAAACTTTCTTCTATCTCACACAGGTTTCGCATACACTAAAAAGAATCAGCACCCATTTATATCAAGGTCTAACTGAAACTCAAGTTTTATTAAATTCCGTGCATTAGTTCTTGAGATATAGCTATCGTAAAAATAATGAAAAAAGTGATATAGCAGCGCCATCTGTTGGGATAGCTACATCAAAACGTAATCAGCTTCTATTTATGTCAAGGTCGAACTGAATCTGAAGTTTTATGAAAATAAGTACATTAGTTCTTGAGAGAGAGAGGTATTGCAGAAATCGTGAAAAATGCAGCATAACAGCGCCACCTGTAGGGCGATTTTCACTAAAAACTAATCAGCACCAATTTATATCAGGGACTAACTGAATATAAAGTTTTATTAAATTTCGTGCATTAGTTCTTGAGATAGAGCACCCACAAAATTTTTGTCACATACAGACAGACAGACAGTCAGACTCACAGATAGACATTTTCTAAAACCAGTCAAATCGTGTTCAGGACCTTCTAAGACGTATAAATCCGTCGAAAACTGGAAGTCGAAAATTTTCATGAATCCAATACTTTCTTGTAAAGATAGAAGAAAGTAAAAAGTGTTTGTATTAAAATTAAACTTATTTTTAAACGATTTCAATATGTTTGAAATAGTTTACTATTATCAACATGCACAGCAAACGATGTATCGAAATAGAACGTAATGTAACGCAATTCTTTTGAGTGTTCCTTGTAAATGAACGGTAATTGCTATGCACACAATATTCTATAGTAATCATCTGGTAGTGCACCTCAGATTTATATATCAATTTCAGTATGTTTGATTTAGTGTGGCATCATTAAAATACACCGCAAATAATTTTTTCGAATAGACTCTAATGTAACGGAATTCTTTTGATTGTCCCTGTAAGCGGGCTATAAATGTTACATACTTCATTTTCAATACCAAACATGCCATAGTAAACCTCAATAACATATATCACTTTCATGGAAATACGAGTATATTTAAGCCAGTTAGAGTACGAGCAGACAAGCGGCAGACAGACAAATCGAATTCATAAACTATAATTTATGAACTATAAATCGAAATCAAACTATACTGGAAAGTGTTTAAAAATGAGAAAATTAAGTCTAGAAATAGAAGGGAAACAAAATCATGCATCCAAAATGTCAAAGTAAAGTTTCATTAAAAAAATTCTAAAAAAATTCTAAAAAAAAAAAACTAATTCTGAATTTATTTTGACTTTTTTCATTTCTCGCCTCATACTACAAAAACTATTGCATATAAAATCATGAAAATAGGTCGTTATATAGAGAAATATGTGACAAACACACTGAAGCAGACAGTTTTAAAATTGAAGAACTTTTTAAAGCGTTATTTAATGTTGAAGTCGGTCAAGATAGTTCAGTTACATAAGTTTTTATATGATCAAAAACTGTATGCATAGCAATTTAACCATTTTTTACAGGAGTATACTTGACTAGATTCCGAATTTCAGCATCCAATCATTTTTTAACACTTTCCAACCTAGTTGAAAAGTGGTTATGACTTCGGTTTGTCTGGCCGTATGGCCGTCTGCCGTATGGTCGTCTGCCGTATGGCCGTCTGTCCGTGCTCTAACTCCCGTAAATAACTCCCGGATTGCCCTGCAATTTTTATGTTATTGTCGTTATCTATAGCATGTTCCCTATTTCAACTGAAGTGTGTAGCACTTATAGTTTTTTTACAGGGACACTCAAAAGAATTCCGTTACATTACGGTATATGGGGAAAAATCATTTGCGGTTTATTTTAATGATGTTACACAATTTCAAACACATTGTAATTGATATATATCACTAAGGTGCATTACAAGAAGCTTAATATGGAATAGGGTGTGCATAGCACTTATAGTTACTTTACAGGGACAGTCAAAAGAATTCCGTTACATTACGTCTATGGAGAAAAATCGTTTGCGGTTTAATTAAATAATGTTTCACTATTTTAAACGCATTGAAATTTATATGTATCACTAAGGTGCATTACAAGAGGCTTACTGCAGAATAGTGTGTGTATAGCAGTCATCGTTCATTTACAGGGACACACAAAAGAATTCTCTACTGTCTGTTAACAATAATTCCTGAAAGTGCGTTTTAAGTTGCTGAACGCAATTTTAAATTTAACTCACATTTTGTCTATTACTTGGTGTGTATAAATTCTGTATTTCATATACAGGGTAGAACAAAAGTTCGCGAACACATTTCCGTTTATTGACAGAAATTCCAGAAGGAGAATTTTAAACTGTGCTACGCTTTTCCTAAATAAACTAAATTAAAATGTAGTATAAATACAAATCTATAGATCCTATACAGGGCTGAATAAAAGTATTTGGATATTTTTCCGAATATTATATATGTTGGAAATTTCTGAAATTACGTTTTTAAATATGTTATGCGCTTTCCAAATTGTTTACTTAGATGTTATCTTTCAGCTTTTTAAACGGTAATGATTTGTAAAATTATTTTGGAAGCGTTGGAAAGTGTTACATAATCTATGCTTGACGCATGATTTTTCGTTCTTGTTATAATATATTTCGTTTAAAAGTTTTCATTTCTTCTCTTACTTTTTCCTTTTAGCTGCCTCTTACTTTCTATTTTATGACTGAATGATGGTATTCAGTTTTCTTGCTTATTTTCATATGTTACGAATTTCTATTAAAAAAGAACGAAAAACCATGCGCCACGCATAGATTATGAAACACTTTCTAACACATCCAGAAAACTGTAACGAAACTTCACCGTTAAATAAGGTGAAAGAAGATATGTAGTAAACAGTTTAGTAAACATATAGAACATATAAAAATCCAGTTTTAGCAATTACCTTCTATTGTCAAAAAAGTAGTCGAACTATTATGTGCAGTCCTGTATATGATCTATAAATTTGAATATATATATATATATTACATAGCATGATAAAATTAGTTCGGTTAGAAAATTAACATGTAGCAATTTTTGCCAATCGATAAAAATGCATTCGAAATCTTTTGTACAGCCCTGTATATTATCTGAAGACTTTTGTACGCACCCCATATTAAGCTAAAATTTAATTCAGGTAGGAAACGCATAAGGCTACTTAAAACTTCTTTCCAGCAATAACCAACAATTTATCTTGTTCTTTGAGTAGCCCTGTATATGAATTTATATATATATTCCACAAACTTCTATTAGTATACTAAATATAGTTCAACAGGAAAATGCGTAACACAATTAAAAATGCACTTAAGCAATTCACTCCCATAGTCAGTAATACTTATGAATTCCTTTGTGTAGCCCTATATATGATTAACAGAATTTATACACACTACGTACTATGCAAAAATTTAGTTAAACTTAAAAACGCAAATCGAAGTTGAAAACGCAGTTATCACACATCTGTAATTATCGCACTAAAACTGTATCCGAATTCTTTTAAGTGTGCCTCCATAAACGCAATGCATACCATACTTTTCACTGAGCAATTTATTTTGCACATAAATCGCACTATGTTTGAAATGGCGAAACATCATTAAATTACTCTGCAAACGATTTTTCCCCTTAGAACGTTGTGTAACAGAATTCTTTTGTGTGACCTTGTAAAATAATTATAAATGCTTTGCACTGCATATTTCACAAAAAGCATTTTTAGTGCACTTCATAATTGTATGTATGTTTGATACGGCGGCGACGGTGTAACATTATCAAAATGCACTTGAAACGATTTTTTTTTCCACTGACTGTAATGCAACAGAATGCTTTTGACTGCCTCTGTAAATACACTATAAATGCTACACGTCATTTTCAATAGGAATCGTGCTATAGAAAACGTCAATAACATACAAAAATTTCAGGGCAATCAGAGCATATTTACGAGAGTTAGAGCACGGATGGACGGACAGACAGTTCGAAGTCATAAACACTTTTCAACTAGGTTGGAAAGTGTTAAAAATAAAGAAAAGATAAAGTTAGATCTATCTATTTAAAATAACACATTTTGGTTAAATCACAATTATTTCTTTCACCTAAATAACTTTTTATGCTAAAAATCAATTTTTTTACATTTTCTTAAAGCAAAACAGATAAAAACAATTTTACCATGCCTGATAATTGTTTAAGTAAAGTAAATTGCAGTTTTTATGTGTTGTGTTTAGGTGCGTTCGGAATTATATAAATATACGTAGCATTTATAGTCGTCGTTTGGCCCGTCCGTCCACATATAACTAACAGCGCTAAAACTACCCATCCGAATGGTATGAAATTTAATTTCAATGATACGTGTATGATTCTAGGTTGCTATGGTGATTACATCCTATTTGAGTTGGGATCCTATTATTTCCGCATTACTGAATTTAAAAACCGAATTTGTATACAAAAATTGTTTAATTATAGCAATCCTATAATCTACCGACAGTTTTTTGGATAGATGTTTCCGGAGAAATAGATATTAAATAGAAAATGAGTCAAAATATGGATTTTCAAAGCTAGGCATAAGTTTCCCATTGGACTTTTCAGTAAATATCAACAAAAGACAAAATGTTGCCAACTTAAAATGTACTTATTTTATTACGAAAATGAATCATATAATAACAGATGATATAATTCATTTTTAAACAATGTTTTTTTTTTTTTTTTTTTTTTTTTACATTGTCTTGTATTGGATATTTGTGCAAAGTACAATTTTAATGTAAAAGAATTGTAATTGATTGTTTGTAAAAGTGTATTGAAATTTAATTTCATAAAATAAAATGAATATTTATAATATGAAAATCTGCACATATAAGATAAATTTTGTATTCATGCATTTTTTGCATAGCAGTGCAACAGACATTGCACTAAGATCCTATATATTTATAAAACTAGTTATAATACGAAAGCACTTCACTTGTCACGTTTGACGTGTAATTTCCAACTTGTTTTTCTTTAATATTGTTATTTTTTTATTTTTTAGAAGACTTAAAAAATTAACCTAAAATTAGAATCTAAACAATTTGTCCTTTTAAACAATTTCCAATATGGTTGAAAAATGTTTATGACTTCGATCTATTTGTCCGTCCATTTGTCTGTGTCTCTATCTGGCCGCCTGTCCGTATGTCCGTGCTCTACGCCTCATAAATACACTGGAATTTCAGTGTACTTGATATATGTTATTATTGAGGTTTACCATAGTATGTTCGGTATTTAAAATGAAGCGTGTATCATTTATGGTTCGTTTACAGGGACACTCAAAAGTATTCCGTTACATTACAGTCAATGGGGAAATTCGTTTGCGGTTTATTTTGAAAATGAAGCATGTAGCATTTATGGTTCGTTTACAGGGACACTCAAAAGTATTCCGTTACATTACAGTCAATGGGGAAATTCGTTTGCGGTTTACTTTAACAATGTGCAGGTTTTTGAATGCGTCTTGTTACTTACCCATCATACGTAACGTAGTAATAAGGTAAGTCTTGTAATCGTTTTGAAAATCAAAATTTTTTTTGACGGATTTACACGTTTCAGACACTGGAGATTCCGAAAAACATATTTTTAGAAAAAAAAATTTGCCGTCCGTCTGTGTGTCTGTATGTCTGTGTGTCTGTGTGTCTGTAAACGCTCTATCTCCCGAAAAAATTGAGATAGAGACTTGAAATTTGGTATGTACTTAGTATTTAATAATGGGAAGAAGCTTATTGAATTTCAGTAACCTCGATTATCCGGAACTATTTTATTCGGACTCTCGAAATATTCGTTCTGATAAAAGGTACATAAAATTTTTCGAAATTATTTTTTTAAGGAGTGAATATAAAAGACAATAAAAAAACATAAATTTTGCATAAAGCATGAAGTCGATCGGATAATGAGTTGCCGAGATATTTGTAATCCTATTTTCCACACTCTTCTATTTTTCATGACCCTGTATTTCATCCAAATTTCAATTCAAAGATATATTTTAATTGGAAATGAGACGCTTAATCAGATGCAATAAACCGCTAATTAATAGGATTATTGTTTTTAGAGTTATAAGGATGTTTCTTTTAAGCAATTCAGTAATCGAGCCTTTAAAGTTTATGACGTCATCAAGCCACGATTTTATTCGAATTGCAATGCATTTTATAAGTAGTTTACACATTTTTTATTTTAATATTTTACATTATGCATATCCATGATGGGTAAGTATTACGGTGGCCCCCAACGACTAATTTTAATTTTGTTAAATATTAAGAAATGTTGTGATCTGAACCAGAATTGTAAAATCTAACTTTGTACTAACTTTATTCTAATCTCTAATGTAATATTCAACATCTGTATTCTAAAATTCCATTTCAAACATATTGGAATTGATATATATCACTGAGGTGCATTACAAGAGGCTTACAATAAAATAGGGTGTGCAGTGCATAGCATTCATCGTTTATTTACAGGGACACTTAAAATAATTAGGTTAAAGTACTGTCTGTTAATAATAATTGCTGGAAATGCGTTTTCAGTTGCGGTACGCAATTTTAAATTTAACCGATTTTTTGCGTATTACGTGGTGTGTATAAATCCTATAGATCATATACAGGGCAACAGAAACATCTCCAAAACATTTCCGTTTATTGACGGAAATTTTTGTAGGGGAATTTTCAACTGTACTTTGCGTTTCCTAATTGAACTAAATTTTAGAATTCTATGTAGTGTACATACAATTCTATAAATCATATACAGGGCTGCACAGACGATTTTGAATATTTTTCCGAATAGTGTTGGTATTACTGAAATTGGGTTTTCAAAATGTGTTATGCGTTTTCCAAAAGACATATTTTCAATTTCAATAAAAATGTCACATGTGAGACAAAATCTGAATATAACTCTGTTTGATCCTTTAAACTATGATAAACTAAAAGAAAATTACAACATTCTGAATAAACATTTCTCTTTTATTATAAAGGATCTATGATCTTTTTTCCTACATTTATAAAGTACTTTTTAATAGAATATATTTTGTTGTAATTTGTATATTATAGTTCACATACTGTTCCTATTTCAGCTTGAACCATGCAAAATGACTAGTTGTGCTATGATTAAGTAGTGTTTTCATAAATTTTCGAATTACTTTCTTTTATACTTTTTCTTATATAATTTTTTTATTAAATATTAAGAAATGTTGTGATCTCAACCAGTATTGTAAAAACTAACTTTGTACTGATTTTACTTTAATCTCTAATGTAATATTCAACATCTGTATTCTAAACTATGAATTTTCAATAAACATTTCCCCTCGTAGAGAAAAGTTCCTATGCTTAACGGCTGGATCTCCACGAGAGAGGATGATTTCGATTTCGATTTGTCTCACTGTACCTTCCCATCATATTTTAAATAAAAGAGAAAAACTCTTCTCCCCAACATGTATATGCCAAAAAAGCTCATGAACGTTTCTACATTACATATATGGTAATTGTCCTCTAATGAGACATACTTTCAATTTCAATAAAAATGTCAGAGTGAGACAAAATCTGGATATAACTCTGTTTGATCCTTTAAACTATGATAAACTGAAAGAAAATTACAACATTCTGAATAAACATTACTCTTTTATTAAAAAGGATTTATAAAGTACTTTTTGATATTATATATTTTGTTTTTGTAATTTTTTATATTATAGTTCACATACTGATCACATTTTTGTACTCATACTGATCCTATTTTAGCTTACTGTTTGAACCGTGCAAAATGACTAGTTGTGTCTTTTCAGAAATTTTCTAATTACTTTCTTTTATACTTTTTCTTATATCTTTTTTTTTTTTAAATATTAAGAAATGTTGTGATCTGAACCAGTATTGTAAAATCTAACTTTGTACTAACTTTATTCTAATCTCTAATGTAATATTCAACATCTGTATTCTAAAATATGAATTTTCAATAAATATTTCCCCTCGTGGAGAAAAGTTCCCTCATTTTATCTATTTAGATATCATCTTTTTCCTTATTAAACGGCAAAGATTTCTAAACATATTTTGGAAGTGTTGGAAAGTGTTACATAATCTATACTTGACGCATGATTTTTCGTTCTTGTTTTTTCTACATTAGGCTAAATCATCCGTATAAAAACATGCACAAAAAGATCCTGAAATTGCAGAAGTTGGATTGTTGTAATTTATAATAATACAAAATAAATGTCTGTAGGAAAGAATTCTACTTATATTAATTAACAGCTTAAAAAAAAAATTAAATATTCAGTAAATTGTACCAATGTACCAATGCAGATATTTAGAAGTGTCGACGAAGTTCGTATTGACTTCGTTTACCTTCATTCGATAGTGATCAATCGGATTGTCTTAATGTATATAGATGGTTGAGTAAAAAGAGTAGATTTTTCATTCAAAATCCGTTGCATTTGGATTGGTTTGCCAAGCATATGAGGGTAAGGGAGGGTAAAAAGGCCCCCAAGCCATGCACTTTCAATATTCGAATAATAGTTACATTAAATTAGTATTTTGCAAGAACGAAATAATAGAATTGCGGTATTTAAGACCATAATGCAATATTTATAAACATAATTAGTAAAAAAGATAAAAATTATAAGAGTATTATCGATTATAAATGCAAAAATAAGAAAAATAATTAGAAAAAATGCTATATTACAAAATTTACATTACAGGATTTGACCTATAACTTTCTCAGCCAATCAGAGATAAGTAAGGCATCCAATCAAATTTATACTACAGATGGCAGCCAATTAAATTTCCTCGACTAAAAAAGAAAAGAAAAAAGCTTGTATTTCGCAGAAATTTAAGAAAGATTCATTACGTTGATATATTTTTTTCAAATATTTATTGAACTTATAGTATGTATTTGTAGTATGTATTTATAGTATGTCTAGTATGTATGTACAGAACATTTCTTTCAAAAATTTCGTGTTCGAACAAAATTAATATTGAAAAATAACTTTAAAATCCTCCGTTAATTAGCAGGTCCTTTAAATAGACCTCTTAATCCACACAATTTTATTTTGCATAAATTATAGAAACTCATCATATTTTGCGATATATGCACATATCGCAATATATGCACATCTTTTGATTACGTTATTTAATATTTAAAAATAATTTAAAGAATTGATAACTTAATTTAAATTAAATTAATTAAAATGGATTAATTAAATTAAATTAATGTAATATTAAAACAATGAAATATATAAAATGATAAATTAAAATGTATTAACACGAATTAAAAAAAATAAATAAATAAAACTTAAATTAAATAACTTTAAGCTTCACCTTTAATTAATAGGTCCGGTCCATCGGCCATACAAGCTGAAGTTGGGTTTTCAAATGTGTTATGCGTTTCCAAATTGTTTACTTATATATCATCATTCACCTTATTAATCGGTAAAGTTTCGTTACAGTATTCTGGAAGTCTTGGAAAGTGTTTCATAATCTATGCTTAACGCATGGTTTTTCGTTCTTGTTTTTGTTTCTGAATGGTATTGCTTGAACCATATTGATCACTGGTTACATAACGCATCAACAAAATCAACAGCGTATCAATTTTACAAGATTTTTTTTTTTTTTTTTTTTTTTTTAACAGCTTAAAATAAGAAGATTAAACATGTGACTTATCCAAAGAAATTTATTCGCAAGCATTTCATTTAAATGGTTTCGTTTTAAATAGTTTACTGAAGTACTTTCCTGCTATAAAAGTGCTTACTTTGTTATGTAATTTCTTTTCTTCTTAAATCTTCATTCTTTCTTTACTTCTTTTTATCACACTCTATTATTTAACTTAACTTAGTTTTTTGTATGTAAAGATGAAATTTTATAATAGATTTTTCACTCTCTTCTGATATGTTAGAATTATATACAGGGTGATTATAATTAAAGTCCCACTTTCAAAATGCTGTAAAAAAAGGAACAACTGGTCAGAATGACTTCCAATTTGAACTGAATATACTGGAAGAAGGGAGAAACGGTATGGCATAAGAAAGAAAAAGTTCCAAAGTGTATCAATAGATGGCTCTGTAAGCGGCATACTATGCAAATTAAAAGACACTCATGCGCAGTTAAAAACCGAATCATTATGTGCTTTTTATGCGGTTTTTGGCCCAAGGACAATTAAAAACCGATCTTTCCCATCCAATGTGGTACGACCTTGCCGTGGTGGATGGGCTTTCCACTAACTGTACCACAACTGTTGACTGATTTGGAAGTCATTTTTTTCCGTCAAACAACCCCGAAACACTCAAGCACATTGAACAGTACGGTTGTTTTACTGTACAACTCATTCAAAAGTCGTCGTATTTCGATTAAAAATGTCACTTGTAGCCGAATCGACTTTCGTTATGCCGCTTACAGCGCCATCTATTGATACACTTTGGAACTTTTCCTTTCTTATGCCATACCGTTTCCTTCTTCTTCCAGTATATTCAGTTCAAATTTGAAGTCATTCTGACCAGTGGTTCCTTTTTTACAGAATTTTGAAAGTGGGACTTTGTCCCACCCTGTAAATTATGTACACAGGTGGGTTATATAACATTTTATATTCTTAGAATTTATAATTATATACCGGATAAGCCAAAACTTCGGTAAAATTAAAAAAAAAGATATTAGAAAATTGTGATTTGCAGGAATTTGATTAGAAGGAGATCGTATTTTTATTAATAACAAAGAAAGTTGTGGTTAAAAAAATTACCGATAGATGACGCTGGCATGCATGATATGAAGCAGATGTATGCAAATTAGGCTTATAATAAAAGGCCTATTGTCTGACAAGCTTCAGTATCCCTGTAGATGAAACAGGCCCTTTTCTCGTCTTTAGTAATTTTGCCGTGCAGAATTTTCCCAATGCGCCAGTTGCCGATTCCCCGTTTTTGTAAAAGAGTTTAACCAACAGCACTTGATATGGTAACGATAGCATACTGCTGGCATCGAATGTGCATCTGTGTGCATTGAGGGGTTCTGTTGACAGCCTGATTTCTATAAATCTGCTTCATATTATGCCTGCAGCGCCATCTATCGGTAATTTTTTAACTAATTTTTTTCGTTATTTAAAAAAAATCCGATTTTCCTCTAATCCCATTCCAGAAAACCGCAACCCTTTATTTAAAAATTAATTTTAAGGTTGTTCTCAAATACCGAGGAGAGCTAGTTTCTGACATATTTCTGAATGCATTTTTTGTTCAGAAACGCATGAAATCGTCAGGTGTTCTTAATCAGAAACTATGTAATCGAAATACGTTTCCCATTTTTTGGTAAAGATACAAGATGTTTCGGAAAATACTGTCAAAGGCGATGTTTTAAACCGAATTTCCAAATCGGCAACGGGAGAAAGGGAGGGGGGAAGGGGGACTGGTCGTCAGGTGACAAGAATCGTTTATAACTCGATATCAAAGAACAGAAAACTCTATTAGATTCCAAATCGCTTCAATAGTCAGACCTACCAATTATGTTTGTATGCCTTTATGTTTGAAAATGTGTTAGAAAATGTGTCAGAAAGTTCCGCGTTGTTGAGCAGGGTATTTGAGAACCACTTTAACTTAACTTGGTGTATGTAAAAATAAAATTTATAATCGATTCTTAAATCATTTTCCGATAGGCTAAAATTATATAAATTATACACAGGTGTATTTCCGATGAAAATAAAAATTTTTAATATTTTTAGAATTTAATTAAAAAATAATAAATTAATTTTGAGGCATTTTTTTATTAACAGGTCGCAGGTGATAAATCACCAAATAATCTTTATGGTTACAACTGTTTGCGAGTTAAAAACAAAAAAAACCAAAAAAGAAAACCAATGTAGTTAATAACACGCCGAACCACACTTCTCAAAGCATGCCAACTGGCTGTAAAACTGAAACAGCAAAATATTTTAAACACTAAAAGTACCTTTTATGATTTAATAGTTTAATATTAATTAAATTATGACTATACGCTGAGGCAACCACAAATGATAAATCGCCAAACAATCTTTATGATTACAACTGTTTACGAGTTACAAAAACAATGGAGTTCATGTTGCGCCAAGTCACTCTTGCCAAAATAAGCCAACGATATGTGAAACTGCAACAACGAAATATTTTATAGACTAAAAAATAGAAAATATAAATAAAAAATAAAGTGTAATAATTATTAAAATACTCTTCTATCGATTAATAGTTCAATATTAATTAAATTATGACTATGCGTCGAGAAAAAAATTTAGAAATCCTAAATAAAAAGTTTAAATAATTATTTTTTCCGTTTTTGTTGCTATATCTTAAAAAAGAAACAGGGCAAAAATTATGTATTTTTTTAAAAATTAAAATGCAATAGTTTGCGCTTTCTAGTAAATGTAAATAAAACTGGTGTATTTTCAATAATCGGGGGCCACGCCAAGGTAACATATTGTAAGGGAAGTTGTATGGATTTACATGAATTACCGTCATGAAATTATGTATGATTCTTAAGATAAACAATGAATACTTACAAAAGATTTTGTCTTTTAAATCTATTTTTACTTTACGAATTTGTTTTTAAAAACTACAATGTGTCCCAAAAAATGTATACACAATTTATTCGCTAATAACAGGCATAATTTTCTTTTCCTTTCGGGTTTAAGTAATTGGAAATTAGGGTTGAAACCATACTAAGCTTTGAACAAAATAAATGCATCCACAACTGTTACTGGACGTTTGAAATCATTAGCTGATAGACCGGGAGGCGGCAGCACAGACCATCACCTCATCGAGTTCACGGCTGAAATTCCAGAATTAGTTAAAACTCGATTCGCATATTTAAACGCAATCGGTCTTCCAAGTCATATCTTGGTGGAAAACACCTTAAAACCCGATTTTAGCGGTTGACTCGTAGGTTTACAATTGTATTTTCCTGCTCCCAATGGTATGAAAACATGGAGGACTGGGAGCAGGAACACACAATGGTAAACCTTACGAGCCAACCGCTAAAATCGGGTTTTAAGGTGTTTTCCACCAAGATATGACTTGGAAGACCGATTGCGTTTAAATATGCTATTCGAGTTTTAACTAATTCTGGAATTTCAGCCGTGAACTCCATGAGGTGATGGTCTGTGCTGCCGCCTCCCGGTGTATGATGTGCCCAGAAACTTTAAACAGAGATATGGCCATTAAGAGAGCTCAGCTTATGCTTTAGAGTCAGGCCTGTCCCAGTGCGGCGTTCGAGGGGCACTATGACGCTCTTAGAAGATTTTTTTGGTGCCCTTTCGTATGTCACTAAGTTTTGGTAAGGATAAAATCCATTTAAAAAATGCTTTTAAAAAATAAATACGAGGTTAAGTCATCAAGTAAGTCACAAAAGATAATTAAATATTAACTTACAATGATATTCACTTCAAAACTATTTTTATTTCTCAGCATATTCTCCATCCATATTTATGCACTTATATCACCGTTTTATCAGTGCCCCAACAACAGCTGCATAACATTCTTTGAATTGCTGTCTCAGCCACATTAGGTCTTCAAGTTGAACTTTTTCATCATCTGTGAACATCATCTTGCAACTTCTTCATTATCCCCCATACAGTTTCGACTTAGCCCCAAGTGTCCATTAAAAAACCATCTTGGAAGCAAGATGATGTTCACAGATGATGAAAAGGTTCAACTTGAAGTCGTGTTGTGGCTGAAACAGCAACCCAAAGAATGTTATGCAGCTGGTGTTGGGGCACTGATAAAACGGTGATATAAATGCATAAATATTGGTGGAGAATATGTTGAGAAATAAAATTGTTTTAAAGTGAATATCATTGTAAATTATTATTTAATCATCTTTTGTGACTTTCATGCATTCTAGAGATTGGTGCACAGCGAGTTTCATACCGCTGATTGAATGCGTTTCGTGCATAAGAAAAATCAGGAATCTCGAGATTCTCCCCAATCATAAACTGTGTGCTTATATATATTAGATATACATAATACATACACAAATACACACATACATAAATATTGTGAAACTTTTATTCTGATGTAGGTGCGCTTTCTGCAACGTGCGTTTTTTTTTCCGGTGCGCTTTTTTCAGCGATTCGCATTTTAATAATGTTACTCTATTTCAAACATATTGAAATTGATATAGATCACTGAGGTTCAGTACAACATGCTTACTATAGAATAGAGTGTGCATACCATTGTATCTTTCATTTACAGGGACACACAAAACAATTCGGCTAAAGTACTGTCTATGAACAGCAATAGCTGGAAGTGCGTTTTCACTTATGGTGCACGTTTTTAAATTTAACTTTTTTTTTTTATATTACTTGGTGCGTACTGATTTTATAGATCCTATACAGGGCTGCACAAAAGATCTCGAGTACATTTCCGTTTATTGACGGAAATTGCTGAAGGGGTATATTCAACTATTCTGTACGTTTTCTAACTGAATTAAATTTTGGCATACTAAGTACTTATATCTACAAAACTATAGATCTTATACAGGGCTGCACTAAAGAATTGGAATATTTTCCCGATTTTTGATCGTATTTGATGAAATTAGTTGTTAAATATGTTATGCGTTTTCCAAATTGTTTACTTAGTCATCATATTTCACCATATTAAACAGCGAAATTTTCTTACAGTATTCTGAATGTGTCGGAAAATGTGTTATAAACTATGCTTGAAGCAGATTTTTCGTTCTTGTTTATTGCATTTTTGGGGATATAGTCATAACACACACACACACACACACACACACACACATATATAATATATATATATATGTGTGTGTGTGTGTGTGTGTTACGGTCAATATGATTAATCCGGTCATTATTAATAATGACCGGATTAATCATATTGACCGTAACATATATGTATCTATATCTATATGAATGTATATCTATATCTATCTATCTATCTATCTATCTATCTATCTATCTATCTATCTATCTATCTATATATATATATATATATATATATATATATATATATATATATATATATATATATATTATATATTTTCTATTTTTTTGTATGATTTGTTATACGGAATATTTAGATACATTTTGTTTTCCCGCTAGTGACATTTGTAACAGATATAAAGGATAAAATGACTTTGATTTATTTTTCTATCAGATTTATTTCATGATGTAAGACCCTAGTCTAGCTCCATACATATTGACCATTTATTCTCTATTGAATATATATATATACATATGTATGTGTATGTGTGTGTATATTTATATAACTTTTTTTCTTGGAGGGAGGGGATCAAATCTGCATCTGGCATGACTTCGAAATTTCTTTTGCAAAATTTTCTTTTAACCGTTTAGCATAAATATAGAAAACAAAGACGGCTACTTTATAAAAATTTCTCCCCTAGTTTTTCAATATTTGAATAGATATTCGTATATTGGCTGATGAGATAAAACTAACTAAACCAAAACTTGGCCGGAAGCCAGAATGCCATGGCAACCACGGTGCCTTGGATGCTATTCGGGGCCCGAATTTTGAATGGAACATGACATTCAGCGGGATTTTTATCTTTTCTTGAAGAATTTTTTACTCCTACATTTGTTCCATTCGGAATTTTTTCTTCTCTAATTTATTATAAAACTCAAGAATTTTGTAATGAAGCCAGGAACGAAGCTCTAAGTTTCTGGTCTGTAATGTTACTGTCATTTTATTTTTACTTTTAAACAGAAAACTTTGCTCACATAGCCTTTATTTTCTGTGGAATTTTTATTGAAACTATTTATTGTTTTATAGCTTGTCTCTTAATTATAAACGCAAACATAAAAAGAAAAAGATAAAATGTTTTTCAAAGTAACGTAATTTTTACAACTACAAATGACAATATGTTTTATAGCATTTATAGTTTTCTAATTTTTCTAATTATACTAAAAAAAAAGTCCTTCCGGCCTGTACCGGGAGGAAAAGGTAACTTTCCTATATCTTCGTTTTAAAATTTTAGCTAATGTTACACGAAAACAGCAAGTTAAAATGAAAAGAAACGTTTACAAAAGATTCGTTAATACTGAATTTGAATAAGAATTTCACCAAATTATTGAGCAATAGCCAAATTGGCTTCATTTATAAAGACTTATTTTGGTCGCCAAATTTGGCGATATTTCGCCAAATGTCACAAATGTTGCCAATTTTGTCGCCAATGTCGCCACTTTTGGCGCTAACGGATATGAATATATAGTTTTAAACGTATGATTGGGAAAATTATTACAACAATGAAAGAAAATAATTTGCGAGTAATCCCGTTAATGTGCTGTTTAGTTTCAAAATGTCAGCCTTCCTAGAATTTCAAATTGCTCTATCTCAGTCATTTTTTAAGATAGAGGTAAACCAAAAAATGCTCTGGAATCCTTGTATCAAGGCCTAACACGTAATTAAAAAATAAATTTGAATTTTTAATTTTTTTGTATATTTATTTTAGTTTTAAATTTTTAAATGGCCGCCATCTTGAAACAAAATGGCGGACCAAGCTGGCCAACGAACTCGGTCGAGACATTGGTGAGCTTAATACACACAATTAGTTTCATCATTATAAATACGAGCGTTATCGGATGACATAGGTCAGATATATATATATATATATATATATATAGTTGTTGATAATATTGTTAATATTATATTTAATTTAACTATAGAGGGAGCTATTCATTGTATATTAATTTTACTTTCAGGAATTAAAATTGGATGGAGTAATATATATTCACGGATATAATTTTGTTATAAGTGTATTAAAACCAGAATTATTTTGTGTGTTTTTGAATCATTTTGTGTTTGGGTGTCATCGATGGGGTTGTGTCTTAAAAAAAAGTGTGCTCTCAACTTGTCTTTCAAATCATTTCTCTCAACTCGACTTAGTCAACATGTATGATGCATTGCCATGTGGATGTGAATATTATGCAGAAGTTGTGACATTTTAAGGATTCTGTATAATTATATTGAGTATAATATTTTATCTACACTTTACGCGTTCATATTTCCAATTTTATTATTTCTAAACTGTTATCTCGTGGTAATTTCGTGAGGTGTTAAATACAGTTTTTGGGATAATCGATGTGAGTGAAATATATTGTATATTCTTAATGGTTTTTATTTCCTATTTAAATATTTCCAAATTTTAATATTTCCAATTGTTGTCTGGTAATAATTCAGTGTACCTGGATGATTCTACTGAACTTAGCATTATGCCAGTAGAATTATGAAACACTGAATTATTATTTAAAACACATGTGGGTGCATCCAGGCTGATGAGTACATGTGCATGTGTTTTTTCATATCCAATTCATATTTAATTCTCATGTGGTCCAATTTTCCATTGTATATGGTTCATATTTAATTTATTAATCCATTTGTATTTACTTAATTACAACTCCAATTTATATATATATATATTTTTTTTCCCTTTCTCTCTATTTCTTTTTTCTTTTTTCAATATTCTTTAGGTATGAGTAAAATTTGGCCAATTACCATTGAAGCACAAGCTATGGTAATATTATGTTTGCACATGTTAATTATTAGCTATGTGGTATTCTGTATACACAATATCATTAATTATCTCTTTGGAGATTTAAGTAGAATGATAATAGAACTTGATATGTTTTTTGAAATTCATAGATATTATAATTATTTAACATTCTATAAAATTATGCTGCATTGCGCAAATTGGTATGGAATGGTTTTTACATATTCTTTTCAATATTCTTTTCAACAATTAGCTAGTTAAAATATTGATTTTTATATGATACCATAATTTAGCCTAATTGGCTCACTAATCACTTTGATTAACTTCTGTTTGAAATACATAGTTATTATAGCTGCATTGCGCTTTTAATGGTGTATTTAATAATAATTTAATAATAATAATATTTTAGTATTACTATTATTTCTTGCTATCATTTGTTTATCTATTGAATTTTCAAAGGCTCTTTATAAAATCTTATTCAGGTTCTATTGATTTTTTTTTTTTTTTTTTTTTTTTACCAACATTAATTTTGTACTGACTTATGACTGCTAGGGGTTTTTATATTGTTGTCTTTTGATGTTAGTTTTCTTAATGGGACTTTATGTATATATGTAAATAGTTTTATTATATAGCTTTATTATATTTAATCAAGTATTAAACAGTCAATCCTAATATTTTTTTTTCTTTTTTTTTTTTTTTATGGATATTCAAGTAATAATAAGATTGATTCATAACAATTTTTTTTTTTAAATATGTTATAGATATATTTAATATGTATTTCTTGCAAATTTTATTGCTATCAAACAAATATGGCAGTTATTAGTAAAATGTTAGATACTGGCAATTTAGGCCTTGGTGGATCCAGGACTAATGCTCGGTACAGGAAGATTATTAGGGATCTTCCTGGATCGTTATCAGATAACCTATTCTATTGTCCCAAGCCTGTACTATGTTTTCGAGAGTGTGAATCTAAGCGTTGTCTTACATGTCCATTAGCTGATAAGTCACAGATTTCAAATAATAACAATCTTAATTTGGTAAAATTTTGCAAAGCATACAATGTAATCTATTCATTGAAATGCAATTCGTGTAACATGGAATATATAGGACAGTCTTGTCAAAAATTACATAAGCGGCTAAATTTACATCGTTCTCATATTGATAAATATAAAAATTCTAAATTTCAAACAACTCATAATATTGAATATACTCATTTCAAAAATCATGATTTTAAAAATATTACTATTAAAATACTTAAAATACAAAAAAATTTTACTGAACGACTTTTTCTAGAATCTAAATATATAAGACATTTTAATACTACATATCCTTATGGATTAAATCAATTAGTATACAAAAAATCACATCCTGTATTTTCAGATTTAACTAAATATGAAAATTTATTCCGGATTAAATTTTTCAAACTTAAAAAAAACTTCAAGATCTGGTAGAGGTAAACATAATAACAAAAAATACACTGATGATATTGTGATTCAACAGGAGCTTGATAATCTTGAGGCACAATTTTGTAATGATTATTGTTGGCTTGCTATAAGAAAACATGTTTTTAGTATAAAAAAGAAATATATAAACCAATATTTCAAGGTATTTAAAAAGAATCAATATTCTCCACATTTTTGTGATATCTTTTATGATATTCTACATTATAGAGCAAACCTATTAAATACAAGTCTTTCTAACAAACCTAAATATAAAACTAATAATACACAATTAATTATAAATTTTTCCAATCATGTATTTAATAATATAAATTTACACAATATAATAAACAACATTAATAATAATTTTCCAATAAAAAATTTTACCATTCACAAGACATATAAATATAATCGCACACTTGGACGTAAAATTTTTAATTACAATTCTTTTGCAAAAAATTTGGTCTCTTCAAAGAATTACCCATGTTATTGTAATGAACCAAAATATCAAAAGTATATAAATACAACACATGGTCATATCATTACTGGTGATCTTAATATTGTAGAACAACCTATTTTACAAAACTTAATGCATAATGGCACAAAATTTCGTCTTCCATATAAGTGTAATATCAAATCCATAATATTGCAGTTTATTCAAGATATTGATTTGTTTATATATAAAATTGCTGTTGATTACAATAAACCAATCGAATATTTCAGTAAATGGAGATTTTCTGTAATTGATAAATTAAAAAATGAAATTATAAAAAATTATCATCATATTACACATGCAGCTTTTAAAAACATAAATAAACATATATCAGAATTACAAAACAAATTTATAATTACTTATGTAGATAAATCTCCAAATAATTATGCTATCATTTGTAAAGAATACTATAAAGTGTTAATTCACAATGCAATCAACACAAGTAATATTTTTAATAAAACTAAATTAAATATTGAAATAAATAACAGAAAATTATTAAATTATCACAAATTACTAAAAATCAAATGTAATAATTTTAATTATCCTTATCTTGTTATAATTCCAAAATTTCATAAAAATCCTATTAAATTTCGCACTGTTACCATCAGTTGTAACACATATAATAAAAATGCAAGCAATTTACTACTTAATATTTTAAAGCAGATATATGATATAACGTTAAAACATAATAACCAACATTGCCTAAAAAATAGTTTTCAACTCATTAATAAAATACATAATATCAATCCGGTAAAATTCATAAAAATATTGGATTTTAATGATTTATTTAATAACATTGATATAAAAGACTTACATAAAACAATGTGTATATTATTTAAAGAATTTAAATCTCAATTAAAATTAAAAGAACATATTTCAGTAAATTTTTTTAAAACTTTACTAAATTTTACATTGCATAATAATTACATTATATATGACAATATTATCTATAAACAATGCCAGGGAATTCCGCAGGGCGGAACCGCATCTAGTATTCTCTCTGAGCTTTACTTATATTATTATGAAAGAAATATAAGTCCGAACAATGATTATGTATTTTATCGCTATATTGATGACATTATCATATTTTATTTCAATGAAAAAAATTGCACATCACCACTCAATTTTTATCCTACTCAGTTTAAATTAAGCGAAAATGATTTAATTAATAATAATATAAACTTTCTTGACTTAAAAATTAATATTACTAATAATTATAAATTAATTTTTGATATTTATGATAAGAGATTTGATTTCCCATTTAAAGTAAATATTTTTACCAATTTTGCTTCATGTTTACATAAATCTGTTTATAAAAATATAATTATCAATTATCTACATCGTATAAAATACTTATGCTCAGATATAAATGAAAACAAAAATATTAGATATATTCGAGATCAAGCAAAAATATATGGTTATCCAATTTTTATGATAAATTCAATCATCAACTCTTTTAAATAACATTTATTATATAATTTAAATATAAACATGGTATGTAATAAATTATTGTTTTAGTGTGCGATAACATATAACAAAAGATATAGAAAATAATAATTATAACATACATTATTACAATTATAACATATTAGGAAATTTAATATTTAATATTTGTTTGAACATTATATACTCTTTATATAGAAAATTACAATTATAACATACATAATTACAATTATAACATATTAGAAAATTTAATATTTGATTGAACATTATATACACTTTGTATAGTTGTGATTGTGCGTTGCCGATCACCTCTGTTTAAGGTGTTATTGATGTGCAGTTTTCATACATTTATAAATTAACTTATACAATAACAAATTAAATTATACATGGATAACATTGGTGATTATAACTAATAAACATATCTATTTGCAATATATATAAATATATATAATTTCTATTTTTGTCTATGAATAATTAAATTTAACAAGTATTTTAATTACTGCATTGCATTAATTTGATTGAAAAACAGTAGTAATACTATTAATTATCAATTTTATAAATTTTGAGATATTTTGAATTGTTTATGAATTATTTAATTAGATATTTAAATTAATCTATGAAATATAAAATATATTTACAATGTAGTATAAATTAAACATTAATTATTTAATAACAAGTCTAATATATATTTAAGTAGTAGTATAAATAAAACATTAATTATTTAATAATATGTCTATAATATCAGTGGATTAACACAGCTGGCAGCAAAAACAATTTGAATTAAAATAATATCTCTTTTACATAATATATTCTTGTTAAGAATATCTGAAATGCTGTGCAAGTTGAATTAATTCTGTGTAGATTTATTTATAAAGTAGTATTATATTTTATTTGAATTTAAAGTAAAACTACAAGTTACTATTGTTTTTTAAAGTTTATTTATATTATTAAATCTAATGAAGTGAGTATGTAACTAATAAAGTGGATATCTAACTAAATATTAATTATGAATTATTATAATACCAATAGATGGCGACACTTTACCTTTCAGGTAGTTGTTGATAATATTGTTAATATTATATTTAATTTAACTATAGAGGGAGCTATTCATTGTATATTAATTTTACTTTCAGGAATTAAAATTGGATGGAGTAATATATATTCACGGATATAATTTTGTTATAAGTGTATTAAAACCAGAATTATTTTGTGTGTTTTTGAATCATTTTGTGTTTGGGTGTCATCGATGGGGTTGTGTCTTAAAAAAAAGTGTGCTCTCAACTTGTCTTTCAAATCATTTCTCTCAACTCGACTTAGTCAACATGTATGATGCATTGCCATGTGGATGTGAATATTATGCAGAAGTTGTGACATTTTAAGGATTCTGTATAATTATTGTGAGTATAATATTTTATCTACACTTTACGCGTTCATATTTCCATTTTATTATTTCTAAACTGTTATCTCGTTGTAATTTCGTGAGGTGTTAAATACAGTTTTTGGGATAATCGATGTGAGTGAAATATATTGTATATTCTTAATGGTTTTTATCTCCTATTTAAATATTTCCAAATTTTAATATTTCCAATTGTTGTCTGGTAATAATTCAGTGTACCTGGATGATTCTACTGATCTTAGCATTATGCCAGTAGAATTATGAAACACTGAATTATTATTTAAAACACATGTGGGTGCATCCAGGCTGATGAGTACATGTGCATGTGTTTTTTCATATCCAATTCATATTTAATTCTCATGTGGTCCAATTTTCCATTGTATATGGTTCATATTTAATTTATTAATCCATTTGTATTTACTTAATTACAACTCCAATTTATAATTTTTTTTTTTCCCTTTCTCTCTATTTCTTTTTTCTTTTTTCAATATTCTTTAGGTATGAGTAAAATTTAGCCAATTACCATTGAAGCACAAGCTACGGTAATATTATGTTTGCACATGTTAATTATTAGCTATGTGGTATTCTGTACACACAATATCATTAATTATCTCTTTGGAGATTTAAGTAGAATGATAATAGAACTTGATCTGTTTTTGGAAATTCATAGATATTATAATTATATATATATATATATATATATATATATATGGATATATCTATATATATAAATCAACATTTGAACGGAGGGTGGTTTTGGCGTCTGGGGGTCATGATCGGTGAAAATATATCGAAATTTTCCGGAACTGCTTTCCTCCGAACGGCTGCAATAGGTAGCTTTATACTTTTTTGTATTGAAAGCTACCTAAAAGTATAAAGCTACCTATTGCAGCCGTTCGGAGGAAAGCAGTTCCGGAAAATTTCGATATATTTTCACCGATCATGACCCCCAGACCCCGAAACCACCCTCCGTTCAAATGTTGATTTATATATATAGATATATCCATATATATATATATATATATATATATATATATAGATGATGTTCTATTAGCCGGGATTAACAATTCCTTGAAAGATTTCAGCTTTAATCACTATCCAAATAGTTTAAGCCTGAAAATTGCGTCAAATAATTCAAAATGCGTCAATTTTCTGGATGTAACTTTAGATGTTTCTAATGGTGAACTGGTAACAAATATTTACGATAAGAGAAATTATTTTAATTTTGATACTATTAAAATGTTACATTTCACTTCAAATGTGCATTTGTCCATTTTCAGAAATATTTTTATAAATGGTTTATGCCGTATTGAGAAATTGTGCTCTAATTATGCAAATATTGCTAGGAATATAGCTGATTTTTATTATATGGCGTTATCACAAGGTTATCCGGTTCAGTTTTTGTCCGATCTAACATACAAATTTATCAGAAATAAAGGTTACTAGTGACGAACTGTTAGGAGTGTTCAATACGAGCGATGTTTTGTTGATGTGATATTTGTGGGAGTGTCGGTGTAGTGGGTTGTTTACCGTGTTGTAAGTTGAGAATTTGATAGTGTAGTCTGGTTTTAGTTTGTCGGTTTAGAGGGTTGTTTACCGTGATGTAAGTTGAAAACTTGTTGGTGTAGTCTGGCTATGGTTTGTCGGTGTAGTGAGATGGTTGCTGTGATGTAAGTTGAGAACTTGATGGTGTAGTCTAGCTATAGTTTGTCGGTGTAGTGGGATGTTTGCCGTGCTGTAAGTTGAGAAATTGATGATGTAGTCTAGTTATAGTTTGTCGGTGTAGTGTGTTGTTTACTGTGGTGTAAATCGAGAATTTGTTGGTGTAGTCTGGCTTTAGTTTGCTTCCTTTTGTTATGTCTGTTTCATTCATTTTTAGTCTGTACTTGTCAGGTATGGGGGAGTGTTGCATGCGTAAAACTAGTTTAACCCAGCAGTGCATGTCTCAAGCCATGCCACCTGACACAGGTTGTTTTAGCTTTTCTTTGTTGTTTATTGGCTTTTTTAATTTTTGCTGCAATTTGTTGTGTTCTTTTGTTTTGAGTTTAAGTAGTTAGTTGCGTTTTCTGGTTCTGTGTAAATGTAGTTTGTTTAGTTTTGTTTTTCTAGTATTGAATTTATGTGGTTTAAAGTTTTTGGTTGGCTTTTGTGATAATGGTTCTGCAAGTGATTTTCCATTGGTGTTTATTATTATATCAGCCGGTAAAGCATATGATGGCATAGCTACAGCTTTATTAGGTTTGGATTTTTTAATTTGAATTTTATGAGTTGTTTAGAAAAATGTTTTTAGCGAATTTTGGGCAGTGTCGAATTTGCTATTGCATATTGTATCGATTATGTATGGGATTGTAGCAGTAACCTTGTCACAAACTGCTAATGTGTTATACATTTTGGTTATAAATTTAATTATATTTTAGTTAGTTGTATTATATTTCTGTGATATGTCTATATTCTTTTCTGGTTGTTTTTTATTGTCATGTAGTGATATTTACCGTCATTGTTTTAATTTGTATGTATACTTTGTGTTTTCAAAATATTATTATGAAGTACAAGAAATTTAATGGTATCGATACCGGCAAGAAATGGAATTTTTCGAAAGACCATTGTGCTCGGTCGGCTCCTGATAACATGGTAGGAGGCGGATCGTCAGAAAGTGACCATGTGGTTAATTATGTAGCGATTACAAGAAATGAGAGTCATAATGGATATGGGGAAGCAAATGGCAAAGATTACAAGAATGGTTTTATTTATAGCAAGAAGAATAAAATACTAAATAATAAAAAAGTTTGTAAAAAAATATATGATAAAAATTGTGAGCATGATAATGGTATGAAAAACGAGAGTTCAGGAGATGAACGGAGTAATGGATATAATAAGTATAGTACAAGATATATATTTAATAGTAATATTGTACAGGTGTTTAAACAATGTGGAATGAGGACTGATAAAATTACAAGATATAAAACTAGGTGGTTTTATAATAAAAATATAGTGAAAAATAGGGAGAGAAAAGTTTTTAAATTAAAGAAATGCATGGATAGGCGTTGTAAGGTGTGTTTGTACGTAGGAGAGGAGTACAGTAATATTGAAGATGAGAACTGTTTGAAGTTATGTAAGGTTTATAACTGTGTCTACAGACTCAGATGTAAAATCTGTAATTTGTCTTATATTGGACAAACATTAGGTCCAATTAATAAAAGGTTTAATAATCACAAATCGGATATAAATCATTGTAAAAGTGGTAAAGAAGAGCAAGAAATTGAAATTACCCACTTTAATAAACATGGCTTAGAGAATATAGAATTATCAGTTCTTCATATAATTCCGAATAAGAGGGAAAGATTGCTATGTGAGAGAGACATGATGATAAAATATGGTACTGTTTACCCATATGGGTTAAATGTTATGTTTAACCAGGTTAATGTATTAAAATGCTTTAGAGATAAAGTGTTGGACGTTTCTATATATGAAAGAACTAATCATGATATAAGAAATGAAGATATTAATAATAAAGGAAATTATAAAGATTTAATAAATCTTAATAACATTATGGAAATTGAAAGAGCCATACTTGGTTGTGACATTAAAGATAATGTAAATGGAATTAAATTTATTATATTCAATTTAAAGAAAAAACTTATTCCAGAACTGCTAAGTTCTATATATATCAAAAATAATGGTGGTATTAACATCGATATGAGTTTGGATTTGTTAAGATTTAGAGTAAGAAAAAGGCATTTAGATATGATAAGCCATTGGGACGTGAAATATTTAACTATAATGGATATGCTAAAGAATTGCAAAAGGGAATTGATAGTAGCGTCTGTCATTGTAATGACGCGAAATACAAGAGTTTTATAAATGAAACGTATGGACATGTTTTAACAGGCAATTTAAATATCGTGCAAAACATAAACCTTAGAAAATATATGCGTTACGGTACGAAGTATCGCCTGAAAAGGATTGTTACAAAAACTCATGCTATACAACGTATAACGAAAAATGTAGATATTTTTGTTCAAAAATTGATGAATAAATATGGCTTACCCGAAAGTGTTTTTTTGGAGTAGAAATTTAACATTTTGAAGGAAATGAACAAGATTTACAATAAAAAAAGTGATGGAGTTACGGGTGAATACTATAATGATTTAAAGAGTTCTATCAAGCAGCTTCAGAACAGATTTATTATCACATACGTTGATAAAGCAAATTCTAACTATGCAATAATATGTAAACAACTATATGGAGACATTCTACGTGGTAGTTATGATAATAAGGCGAATTATAAGCTCTTAAAATCAAGCAAACAAGTAGTTGGTAATAGGATCAAGGCTTTCTACAAGAAATTAAATATTAAACAACATAGCAACGAACTGCCGTATCTCGTTTTAGTCCCTAAATTTCACAAAACTCCTGTGACCTTTAGAACTATTACATGTGGTTTCGGTTCATATTTGGTTACGGCAAATAAAAAGTTTCTACACATTCTAAACAAAATATTTGCTAAAGTTTTAAAAGAAAAATCTACATGTATAATTAAAAACAGTTTTGAATTGATTGACAATTTAAGAAAATTGTGCAATATAATGGAATTTCATACTTATGACTTTGAAGATTTATACAATAGTATTAATTTAGATGATTTAAAGAGTAAAATTATGGATTTTTTTAAGGAGTTCAATACTACAAATATAAGCTCTGAACAGTTCACAACTCTTTTTAATTTTGTAGTTAAAGAAAATTATTTATATGATGGTAAACGGGTTTACAAACAGATTAAAGGTATTCCTATGGGTGGGAGCTGCAGCTCCATCCTAGCTGATATTTATTTATATACATATGAAAAAGAAGATACTGCAAATCAAAATGTAATATATTACAGATACATAGATGGTGTTCTATTAGCCGGGATTAACAATTCCTTGAAAGATTTCAGCTTTAATCACTATCCAAATAGTTTAAGCCTGAAAATTGCGTCAAATAATTCAAAATGCGTCCATTTTCTGGATATAACTTTAGATGTTTCTAATGGTGAAGTGGTAACAAATATTTACGATAAGAGAAATTATTTTAATTTTGATACTATTAAAATGTTACATTTCACTTCAAATGTGCATTTGTCCATTTTCAGAAATATTTTTATAAATGGTTTATGCCGTATTGAGAAATTGTGCTCTAATTATGCAAATATTGCTAGGAATATAGCTGATTTTTATTATATGGCGTTATCACAAGGTTATCCGGTTCAGTTTTTGTCCGATCTAACATACAAATTTATCAGAAATAAAGGTTATAGTGACGAACTGTTAGGAGTGTTCAATACGAGCGATGTTTTGTTTATGTGATATTTGTGGGAGTGTCGGTGTAGTGGGTTGTTTACCGTGTTGTAAGTTGAGAATTTGATAGTGTAGTCTGGTTTTAGTTTGTCGGTTTAGAGGGTTGTTTACCGTGATGTAAGTTGAAAACATGTTGGTGTAGTCTGGCTATGGTTTGTCGGTGTAGTGAGATGGTTGCTGTGATGTAAGTTGAGAACTTGATGGTGTAGTCTAGCTATAGTTTGTCGGTGTAGTGGGATGTTTGCCGTGCTGTCAGTTGAGAACTTGTTGGTGTAGTTTGGTTATAGTTTGTCGGTGTAGTGGGTTGTTGGCTGTGATGTAAGTTGAGAACTTGATGGAGTAGTCGGGCTTTAGTATTTCGGTGTAGTGGGATGTTTGCCATGATGTAAGTTGAGAAATTGATGATGTAGTCTAGTTATAGTTTGTCGGTGTAGTGGGTTGTTTACTGTGGTGTAAATCGAGAATTTGTTGGTGTAGTCTGGCTTTAGTTTGCTTCTTTTTGTTATGTCTGTTTCATTCATTTTCAGTCTGTACTTGTCAGGTATGGGGGAGTGTTGCATGCGTAAAACTAGTTTAACCCAGCAGTGCATGTCTCAAGCCATGCCACCTGACACAGGTTGTTTTAGCTTTTCTTTGTTGTTTATTGGCTTTTTTAATTTTTGCTGCAATTTGTTGTGTTCTTTTGTTTTGAGTTTAAGTAGTTAGTTGCGTTTTCTGGTTCTGTGTAAATGTAGTTTGTTTAGTTTTGTTTTTCTAGTATTGAATTTATGTGGTTTAAAGTTTTTGGTTGGCTTTTGTGATAATGGTTCTGCAAGTGATTTTCCATTGGTGTTTATTATATATATATATATATATATATATATATGACCTATGTCATACGATAACGCTCGTATTTATAAATCAATTTTAAGGAAACTAATTGTGTGTATTAAGCTCACCAATGTCTCGACCGAGTTCGTTCGCAAGCTTGGTCCACCATTTTGTTTCAAGATGGCGGCCGCTTAAAAATTAAAAACTAAAATAAATATACAAAAAAATAAAAAATAAAATTTATTTTTTAATTAAGTGTTAGGCCTTGATACGAGGATTCCAGAGCATTTTTTGTTTTACCTCTATCTTAAAAAATGGCTGAGATAGAGCAGTTTGAAATTCTAGCGTGGCTGACATTTTGAAACAAGACAGCACATTTCAAAAAGTTTCATTGTTGTAATAATTTTCCCAATCATACGCATAAAACTATATATTCATATCCGTTAGCGCCATATTCTCGCCAAACTTGGCGACATTTGGCGAAATATCGCTAAATTTGGCGACCAAAATAAGTCTTCATAAATGAAGCCAATTTGTCTATTGCTCAATAATTTGGCAAATTTCTTATTCAAATTCAGTATTAACGAATCTTTTGCAAACGTTTTCTTTGCATTTTAACTTGCTGTTTTCGTGTAACATTATCTAAAATTTTAAAACGAAGATATAGGAAAACTATCTTTTCCTCCCGGTACAGGCCGGAATGACTTTTCTCTTTTCTATCGTCTTCAATAAAGCTACATACAGAAGAATCATTTCCACTATTTTCAAAGTCTACCTCTTCATAATCACTATCTGAAAAATCATCGTTTCGCCATGATTTTTTTTCAACGCAACTATCCTTCTTTATACATTACTAATCCACAAGCCGACGTATATTATACAAAAGTCCTTCCGGTCTGTACCGGGAGGAAAAGGTAGCTTTCCTACATCTTCGTTTTAAAATTTCAGCTTATGTTACACGAAAACAGCAAGTTAAAATGCAAAGAAACGTTTACAAAAGATTCGTTAATACTGAATTTGAATAAGAAATTCGCCAAATTATTGAGCAATAGCCAAATTGGAGAATAGCCAAATTGGCTTCATTTATGAAGACTTATTTTGGTCACCAAATTTGGCGATATTTCGCCAAATGTCGCCAATTTTGGCGCTAACGGATATGAATATATAGTTTTATGCGTATGATTGGGAAAATTATTACAACAATGAAAGAAAATAATATGCGAGTAATCGCGTTAATGTGCTGTTTTGTTTCAAAATGTCAGCCACCCTAGAATTTCAAACTGCTCTATCTCAGCCATTTTTTAAGATAGAGGTAAACCAAAAAATGCTCTGGAATCCTTGTATCAAGGCCTAACACGTAATTAAAAAATAAATTTGATTTTTTAATTTTTTTGTATATTTATTTTAGTTTTAAATTTTTAAATGGCCGCCATCTTGAATCAATATGGCGGACCAAGCTGGCCAACGAACTCGGTCGAGACATTGGTCACCTTAATACACACAATTAGTTTCATCAAAATCGATTTATAAATACGAGCGTTATCGTATGACATAGGTCAGATATATATAGATATATGGATATATCTATATATATAAATCAACATTTGAACGGAGGGTGGATTTGGGGTCTGGGGGTCATGATTGGTGAAAATATATCGAAATTTTCCGGAACTGCTTTCCTCCGAACGGCTGCAATAGGTAGCTTTATACTTTTTAGTATTGAAAGCTACCTAAAAGAAAGAGAGGGGGAAAAAAGGAAAAACAAAAGAAAACAAAATTTCCTTATCGGTACTTTCGTGTTATAGTGGCCCCCGGGGATGAATCGCCAAGCGATCAAGATTTATCGCCAAATGTTAAAACATATTTGACATTGACATTTGAATAATGTATGATGTATATAACATTTTGTGACACATATACCCCATTTATAGTCATATATGACGCGTATATGACTTATATAAATAACATGTGTATAAGACATATGTGATGTACATATGGCATATAAGACGTGAATAATATGTATATAATGATGTATATGGCAATTAGATATGAGCGTTTGGAGTACATACCGTTAAATTCGTTAAAACTTAAAAAATCATTAACTAGTCGTTGGGGGCCACCGTAATACTTACCCATCATAAATATGCATAATGTAAAATATTAAAATAAAAATGTGTAAACTACATATGACAAGCATTGCAATTCAAATAAAATCGTGGCTTGATGACGTCACAAACTTTAAAGGCTCGATTACTGAATTGCTTAAAAGAAACATCCTTATAACTCCAAAAATAACAATCCTATTAACTAGCGGTTTATTACATCTGATTAAGCGTCAAATTTCCAATTAAAATATATCTTTGAAGGGAAATTTGGATGAAATACAGGGTCATGAAAAATCGAAGAGTGTGGTAAATAGGATTTCAAATATCTCGGCAACTCATTATCCGATCGACGTCATGCTTTATGCAAAATTTATGTTTTTTTATTGTCTTTTATATTCATTTCTTAAAATAACCAATTTCGAAAATTTTTATATACCTTTTATCAGAACGAATATTTCGAGAGTCCGAAAAAAATAGTTCCGGTTAATCGAGGTTATTGAAATGAAATAGGCTTCTTCCCATTATGACATACTCAGTACATACCAAATTGCAAGTCTCAATTTTTTCGGGAGATAGAGCGTTTACAGACACACAGACGGACGGCAATTTTTTTTTTCTAAAAATATGTTTTTCGGAATCTCCAGTGTCTGAAACGTGTAAATCCGTCAAATTTTTTTTTTCGATTTTCAAAACGTTTAGAAGACTTACCCTATACTACGTATGATAGGTAAGTAAAAAGGGACAAATTATGCTAAAAAATTGCGATTTGTACAAATGGGATTAGAAGGAGATTGGATTTTTTTTAATAACAAAAAAAGTTGCTGCTAAAAAAAATACTGACAGATAGCGCTGGCATGCATAATATGAGGCGGAATTATACAAATTAGGCTTATAGTAAAAGACGAAGCGTCTGACTACGGAGGAAGATACAAAAAGATATAAAAAGTTATGAGTTAGTAAATTATTCAAAGGTTATCGATATATACGTAAGATTAAAATTTATTCCATAAAATTTGAATAATACTTTTAATCTCTAAAAATTATACGTCCATTCCGTATTTCTTCGCAATATCCGTGATATTTGTTTTTAAGTGACTATCCTGCTGCTTTTTGTTAGAATGAATGAACTCTTATTAAAAAAAGTTTTAAGAAGCAATCGAAACGCCAAATATCTTTAAAAATATATGCATGGTGTGAAGAAAACTGTGGTTAATGAAATTCCTACCTGTTTGACTTTTTTTAAGTTCACATTTTCCATTAAAACATTTAAACAAGAACGAAAAATCATGCGTCAAGCATAGATTATGTAACACTTTCCAACGCTTCCAAAATAATTTTACAAATCATTACCCTTTAATAAGCTGAAAGACAACATCTAACAATTTGGAAAACGCATAACATATTTAAAAACGTAATTTCAGGAATTTCCAACTTATATTTCCAACATATACAATATTTGGAAAAATATCCGAATACTTTTATTCAGCTCTGTATAGGATCTATATATTTGTATATATATACTACATAGGATGCTAAATTTTAGTTTAGTTAGGAAATGCGTAGCACAGTTTAAAATTCTCCTTCTGGAGTTTCTTTCAATAAACGGAAATGTGTTCGCGAACTTTTGTGCTGCCCTGTATAGGATCTACAGAATTTATGCACACCAAGTAATAGACAAAAAGAGAGTTAAATCTTAAATCGCGTTCAGCAACTTAAAACGCACTTCCAGGAATTATTGTTAACAGACAGTAGAGAATTCTTTTGTGTGTCCCTGTAAATGAACGATGACTGCTATACACACAATATTCCGTAGTAAGCCTCTTGTAATGCACCTTAGAGATATATATAAATTTCAATGCGTTTAAAATAGTGAAACATTATTTAATTAAACCGCAAACGATTTTTTTCCATAGACGTAATGTAACGGAATTCTTTTGACTGTCCCTGTAAAGTGACTATAAGTGCTATGCACACCCTATTCCATATTAAGCTTCTTGTAATGCAGCTTAGTGATATATATCCATTGAAATGTGTTTGAAATTGTGTAACATCATTAAAATAAACCGCAAATGATTTTTCCCCATAGAACCGTAATGTAATGGAATACTTTTGACTGTCCCTGTAAAAAAAAAACTATAAGTGCTACGCACTTAGTTGAAATAGGGAACATGCTATAGATAACGACAATAACATATAAAAATTGCAGGGCAATCCGAGCCTATTTACGAGAGTTAGAGCACGGCCATACGGCAGACGGCCTGACAAACCGAAGTCATAAACACTTTTCAACTAGGTTCGAAAGTGTTAAAAATTGATGTCTTCATTGGAAAAATATGTATGAACAAACATTAAAAATTAATTAAACTAAATAAAATAATAAAAAACGCAAAAGGTGAATTCAGTTATATGCTTTTTGTTATTTTTTTACTAGTTTTCAACTAGGTTGGAAAGTGTTAAAAATGAATGCTTATTGCATTGAAAAGCATTGCAGAAGAAGACTAGGCCAGCCGTAGCTGTACCGTAGCGCCGTCTATCGGGAGAAAACTGTATTGTAAAATTTTAACGCTACTTTCCCTTCCAGGTGTCTTCCTCCGTGCGTCTGACAATCTTAAATTTCTCAGTTCATGAAACAGGACTTTTTTTAGTTTTGAGTCCTTTTGGCGTGCGGAATTTTCGTAATGCACCGGTTGCTGATTCCCCATTCTTGTAAAAGAGCTTAACCGACAATGCTTGATCTAGAACGATATAATACTGCTTGCATCGAATGAAAAATCTATGTGCATTGAGGTGTTTTACTGACAGCCTGATTTCTATAAATCTGCTTCATATCATGCATGCCAGCGTCATCTATTGGCAATTTTTTGAACAGTAACTTATTTTATTATTTTAAAAAATCCTATCTCTTTCTAATCATGTTCGTGCTAACCACAATTCGTATTGTTTTCTTTTTAATGATTTTTTAAAGTTTTAACGTATTTATGGCGCTCCCGGTATAGGCGTATATATGACACATATACCGGGCTTTGTGATGATCTTGAAGAAATCATAACTGCAATCTTGGCGTATTTGTGAATGAGGGGGCCTCTATAACCCAAAAGTACCTCATTATTTGACCATTTAACAGTCTCATTTAAGACAATTTTAGTCACTAATTAAGTGAGTATTTTATTAGAAATTTTTATTTTTATAATTCTAGAAACTTGCCCATTCTTAAAAAAAAAAAAAAAACTGCGCATGTTTGACTACATTGAACATTTTAAATTTTGCTACTAAATGGCACTGTTATCTCCTATGTTAAAAATTCCAATTGAGCCAAATCTCTAAACGTTGTAACGAGATTTTCACCATCTTATGATTGTAGCAACTGCAGCAGCAAAAGTTGGTCCAGCCCAGCAAAAAAAATTCATTATTTGGTTAAATAAAATTATTTTTAAATTTCACAAGCAAGTTGCGTGACCGCAACTGTCAGCATCGGTAACTTTTTAAAAAACCATTTTAAAAACGCCATTTTCAAATTCTTTATTGACTCTAACTCAAGTTCTTTTCTTCTCTTCTTTTTTCCTTTATGTATCAGTTTGCCTATTTCTGAAGAAAAGAAAAGAAAGAAAGGAGGGAAAAAAAAACATTTATCATGCTATTATATATTGGAAATAGGTTTAAAAGCTTAGTTTAATAATTTTACACTATATATATATATTTAAAATTCACAAGCAAGTTTCCTGACCGCCTCTGTCAGCATCGGTAACTTAAAAAAAAAAAAAACACTTTAAAAACACCATTTTCATATTTTTTATGGACTCTACTTTAAAAACATCATTTTCTTAAGTCTTTATCGACTCTAACTGTAGTTCTTTTCTTCTCTTCTTTTTTCCTTCATGTAGGGGAGACCGGGACAAGATGAAGAGTGGGGCAAGATGACGAATGTCTTAATTTTTCCGTTTTCCGCTAGGTGGCAGCATCAACCGGACACTACTGGCTCTCCTATCAGCCGTTCGTTAAACAATACTATAGAGACGCTGAAATCGCCATTTTTGTGTCAGTTGGGAAGCTTTGATTGTTTTCCGCTGCCACGTTATAACTTTTATGCATGTGTAAATAAGCTCTGCTACAGATACAGGTAAGATATATCGTTTCTCTTTAATATTTATGAGTAACTTAGTTTAAATATTACCTATTACCATGAATAAATGTCAATTAATCGCCTTCCTTCATGGCAATGAAAACGAATGTTTTTAAACAGGCAGTCCGGGGCAAGATGACGAGCTCGTCATCTGGCCCTGTGTTTCGGAATTTATTAAACTAACTATGTTGTCCATTCTATTTAAATCCTGTAAACGCTTGTTTGTCTGTGTGTTTGTTCGCACAACCTTTCGCTTTTATCTCCTCTGGGGCTAAGGGGCGCATGGGATCGGGGGAGGTGTCATTCGAAAGGGGGAGACCAGAGGAAGACATTTTTGCCATCCGCTAAGCCCCCCCCCTAGCCTCCCGAAAGAAAAAACCTATCGGGGTCTGTATCTCCACTTCCAAGCGTCCGATCGGTACGAGGAGAGTACCGTTCGACGGGGTCAAGACCTCCTCCTCCCCCGCTGGTCCCCCTCCTCCCAAAAAATTCAAAAAGCGTTTAAGGCCAACTTCCGGCATTGTGACCCACCAACAGAAAAGTGGATCCAGTGCTTTAAATGCCAAGAGTGGTGGCATGAGGAATGTTCCAATTATGAAAATGGCATTTTTATTTGTGACTATTGTTAGCTGCACAACTAAACACTTCAAAATTACGTTACAATCAATGCATTATGCTTAGTTTGATACTTTGTAAGATGTAAAAACACAGTTGCCATTTGTTAAACTATGTAACATATTCAAAAGATAAAATATGTTCAATCTTTTTCAGTGTTGTCATCTTGCCCCAAGGCCAAAGTCATCTTGCCCCAGTACTGGGGCAAGATGACGATTTGTTAATGTTATGTAAAAATAAAATTATCCTTTATTTTTTTTATTTGAAAAATTAAATGGTAATGTATTTAATACTACAAAGGTATGCTCTATCAGTTCATGTAAAATTAATTTTACTATTACTTCAAAATAAATTAATAAACAACAAAAATTGTTAACATAGTCATCTTGCCCCGGTCTCCCCTATTAGTGTGCTTATTTCTGTAAAAAAGAAAGAAAGGAAGGAAAAAATCATTTATCATGATAATATGAAGGGAATAACTTTAAAAGCGAAGTTAAAAAAAATTTACGGTATTTTATTAATAAAAATTATTTTAAAATTCACTAGCAAGTTTCCTGATCGCCTTTGTCAGCACCGGTTTCTTTTTAAAAACACCATTTTCTTAGTCTTTATTCACTCTAACTCTAACTGTAGTTCTTTTCTCTCTTCTCTTTTCCTTTATGTATCAGTTTGTTTATTTCTGAAAAAAAAGAAAGAAAGGAAAAAAAAAACATTTATCATGCTAATATATATTAGAAATAGCTTTAAAAGCTTAGTTTAATAAATTTACACTATTTTGTTAAAAAAAATATTTTAAAATTCCCAAGCAAGTTTCTTGACCGCCTCTATCATCATCGGTAACTTTTAAAAAACACCATTTTTATAGTCTTTATTTACTCTATTTTAAGAACATCATTTTTATAAATCTTTGTTGATTCTAACTCTAGTTCTTTTCTTCTCTTATTTTTTCTTTTATGTATCAGTTTGCCTATTTCTGAACAAAAAAGAAAGAAAGAAAGGAAAAAAAAAACATTTTATCATGCTAATATTTAGGAAATAGCTTTCAAAGCTTAGTTTAATAAATTTACACTGTTTTGTTAATAAAAAATATTTTAAAATTCACAAGCAAGTTTTCCGACCGCCTCTGTCAGCATCAGTAACTTTTTAAAAACACCACTTTAAGATTCCTTCAGATTCCTTACACGTTGACATAAGTTGTTGCTGATTAGGTTTTAGTGTAATTATCTCAAAATGTGGCGATGCTATGTTGCATTTTTCAGGATTTACACGATTTTACCGATAGCCATATCTCAAGAACTAGCGCACAGAATTTAATAAAACTTTAGATTCAGACCTTGGCATAAATTGGGGCTGATTCACTTTTGCTGTATGTGAAACCTGTATGAGATAGGCGATAGTTTTGGGATTGGCACATCCGACTAGTTAAATATTCTTTTAATACTTATATATAAAGCAGCATACTGTTACTACTAAAAAGAAATATTTCGAGAAAATCCCTTTTAGCTTCTAGAAACTTCTTTTCATCACGCATTATTAATTCCAAATGTAGTTTGTGAAATATCCTTCTAAGTCTCACACTTAAAATCCGTTTTTTAGAAAAAAAAACTTTATTTTACTTAAAAAAAAAAAAAAAAAAAAAAAAAAAAAAATCGGTCCTGATCCTGAATAAGTTCAACCTTACACCATAAAACCCACTTCTTCTATTTTCGTATGATTAACGAGATTCTACATGAGATTTATTGCATGGATGGAGCAAAGCCCTGATAAAATCTCATGCATAACAAGATGCTTATGAAAATAAAATCATAGCGTAAGCGGAACCGAAAAGTTTTGAGTGAATGCACACTCATCAAAGAGGTTTTTGTTCACAGTAATCGTAGTCTTTTTAAAGGACTTGGTCATTTCAACGTAGCCATGTTTTATATTTCGCTGAAAGGGTACAAAAGTTCTAGGCAATATCACGAGGTTTCCAACATTTGAGAAGCTGAACTTTTCATTTTCGTGTAATCACGTGATGATAGTTCAGTATTTCCCAACGTTTTAATGGTCATGCCCCATCGAAGCATCTGTAAAATCCCGCGCTCTATAACATATATTTTTAGCATATAATAATGAGATAATATAATGTTTATATTTCGGTGAAAGGGTCAAAAAGTTCTAGGCAATACACGAGGTTTAGAACATTTGAGAAGCTGAACCTTTCATTTTCGTGTAATCTCGTGATGATAGTTCAGTATTTCCCAACGTTTTACTGGTCATGCCCATCGAAGCATCTGTAACATCCCGCGCTCTATAACATATATTTTTAGCTTATTAAATTGGCAATTTTCTTATATTGTCATAAATATTTTGTGTTATAAAAATGTTTTAAATAACTCTATAATTACATTATATATAATAATGCGATCATATAATGTATGGTCTCTTCAATATATGAGACCATACATCTTCGCCTTTATGCCATAAAGAGTTTTGTTGTTCCTTGCCAACTTACCTCAGTGTGAAACAGAAGTGTTTTGTATTTTCATCTTCACAAAATTTCTTGAAGATTCTCTCACATTCGGCATTAAATTTAATAGAATTTATACAGTTTATAATAGTTTTTATTAACTCATTATGAACTAGTGGGATACTTTTAAACATACTAAGATTTCATTATGAGTAACACAATACACACGATCAAAAAGCATTTTTGGATCTTTGTAAATTTTAAGTAGCCATATTTCTTTCGTAAAATAACACTCGTGTATAGTCTGATTTCGAAATTTAATGCATATGTCGTATACATACATATTTATTTACTGTGTATGGGGCCTGCACTAGAGTCATAAGAAATTTACTATTTACCCATTTCGTTAACTGATGCACATTTGGCATTTATACATTTTAATAAGGCTTGTTGTATACCTCTTCAGACATTTCAAATATTTTTAGGTTAAATGGGATCAAGACAGCCTGTTTTAGATACACCCTTAAATAGTTTAACTTGAAAAGTTTCATCATGTGACAAACGAACAAGAATGAATAAAATTATTATTCAATAGATAGTCAAAAATAAATGGTTTACAAATTTTTTAAAAACGAAAAGAACCAGAAAATTGTAAAACTTAAAAGAAAAATAATTTTTAATTTTTTAATATATGTCTAAAAATCTTCAAAACACTGTTATATATATTTATTCCGGTATAAGTTCTATTTTCAGCATTTTTAAGAAAGTTAAAAAAAAAAAAAACAGTCTCCATTTGAATTTTGTAGTCTGGAACATTGCTTTTCCAATACAAGTAACAAAAAAAAAAAAAAAAAAAAAAAAGTGAAATGGAAAGGGCTATAAATACATCTCGAATTTCCCCTCTAAAATATTAAAATTCCCGCCAGAGTGGCGTACGCCCCACGTTGGGAACCACTGCGATAGTTACTTAATCAGTATTTTCTAAGAAAACTTTTTCTCTTTTGGTGATAGAAATGTTTATGAATTTTGCGTTTAAAATTTTCCACATTTTGAAAATAAAAAACTATATTTTTAAAATTTCATTTGACACCCTGGATCTGTACTCATGTGGCAGATGCCTAAATCTCACCCTGGTTTTCATCGACTTTATAAACTGTATTGACAAATGTTGGTTTAATTTCCACATAAAAAAAATATGTTAAAAAAAAAATCGTTTACTAACTTTCTCTTTCATGAGACGTTTAATAATTCTTTCCGGATCAAATCAACAAACTACTATTTTTTCAAAGAGCTAAAACAGCGTTGTGATATGCTGCTTCTTAAGAAAGTTTTGATAACTTACTGTCGTTGTCTTACACGGTAATATAATAATGATAATAATAAAAGAACTAGAGAACAGTAAGTATTTCGCTAATTATCATCGCCGATTAATTATTTGCATGTCTTATATTAATGGAATATATTAATTTATGTAGCACGCAATTTGGTTTTATGTGCTTTTGGTGAGCATAAAGTAAGTTGAAATAACCTGATATGAAATGAAACATATAATTAAATAGATATTTATGTATTTGACATGTGAGAAATAAAATTAATGGTGCAGATGCAAAAGTCACATTATCCATTTTTTTAAGGTATTGATTAATTTATATCACCGTGTTCGTCTTTTTAAGGTGAATCGGACTGTAATAGTGATTTGGACCCTAAAAAACATATTAAGGTTGAAAAAAAATATGCTGAAAATCTCGTTTTGATGCATAACCCACATTATCCAACAACTGTTTTGCAGCACAACTCACACTCTCTTATTCAACCGATCAGGGAGGTAAAGAAGTAAGAAGTAGTGTAAAATGTTGCACTAGTTTAATGACAGTGAAGAAGTTTAGCCATGCATAATAGTAAAAATTTTGCACAAATTATTTTTAATAAATGTTTTTTAGCACTTTCCAACCTAGTTGAAAAGTGCTTATGACTTCGGTTTGTCTGGCCGTATGGCCGTCTGCCGTCTGGCCGTCTGTCCGTGCTCTAACTCCCGTAAATATGCTCGGATTGCTCTGCAATTTTTATATGTTATTGTCGTTATCTATAGCATGTTCCCTATTTCAACGGAAGTGTGTAGCACTTACAGTTTTATTACAGGGACACTCAAAAGAATTCCGTTACATTGCGGTCTATGGGGAAAAATCATTTGCGGTTTATTTAAATAATGTTTCAGTATTTTAAACGCATTGAAATTTATATATATCACTAAGGTGCATTAGAAGAAGCTTAATATAGAATAGGGTGTGCATAGCACTTATAGTTACTTTACAGGGACAGTCAAAAGAATTCCGTTACATGACGTCTATGGAGAAAAATCGTCTGCGGTTTATTTAAATAATGTTTCACTATTTTAAACGCATTGAAATTTATATATATATATCTAAGGTGCATTACAAGAGGCTTACTACAGAATAGTGTGTGTATAGCAGTCATCGTTCATTTACAGGGACACACAAAAGAATTCTCTACTGTCTGTTAACACTAATTCCTGGAAGTGCGTTTTAAGTTACTAAACGCGATTTTAATTTTAACTCGCTTTTTGTCTATTACGTGGTGTGTATAAATTCTGTAGATCCTATACAGGGCAGCACAAAAGTTCGCGAACACATTTCCGTTTATTGACAGAAACTCCAGAAAAATAATTTTAAACTGTGCTACGCGTTTCCTAACTAAACTAAAATTTAGCAACCTAGCATATACAAATCTATAGATCATATACAGGGCTGAATAAAAGTATTCGGATATTTTTCCGAATATTGTATCTGTTGGAAATTCCTGAAATTATGTTTTTAAATATGTTATGCGTTTTCCAAATTGTTTACTTAGATGTTATCTTTTAGCTTATTAAACGGTATGTTTTGTAAAATTATTTTGGAAGCGTTGGAAAGTGCTACATAATCTATGCTTGACGCATGATTTTTCGTTCTTGTTGCGTTTTGATTTTAATTGTTTATTACTCTCCAAAATAACATAATGAAAACTAATGTTCAGATTTTTTTTTTGTTTTTTGTTGCTTTAAATTTATAACTATTTTGGTTTATAACTAACATTACCCATAAAAGTTTGCTGCAAAACTCACATTTTCCACACTTAAATTTAAATTCTAGCTTTACCACAATGATTACAGGTTTAGAACTATGTGCAACTAATTATTATGGCAACAAATATATCACAAAAAAATTGTGCCAAATTATCATGTTTATAAATAATAGTCAGTTTTTTGCATTTTTCTAAAAACTAGGTTTGAATTTTACATCTACACCCTTCAAATATACCTGATACTTTTTTGTGCAGCTATAAAAATATTATACCTAACCATGTAAATTTACGTCTATTATGATTTTAAATTCAAATTTGGCGATAAAAATTTGCGAAGATCGTATAACATACAAGTAAAAAAAAAAAATAATAAAACCATAAATGTCACTTATTAATCGAGATAATGCGATATTTTTACTTGAACTCAATATGACAATATCCATTTCCCCTTAAAATATTATTCATAAGTCTGTAATTTATTTATATTTAAAACAATTTTTTTATTTTTCTCTGGGAAAAAAAAAACTTCAATTTATAAAGATTGTCGTGACAAATGTTTTAATACATTAAGCTTCATAAATCAACAAAACATCGACTAAAAAGTTTTCCTTTCAAGTGGGAATATTTCTTTCTAAAATTTCCGATATTTTATCTGTATTTTCTCAGAAACAAAAAGGATAAGAAATTTTCTTGTACTTGTAGAGTACATAACTTTGTATCTTTTTATAGTATACCATTGCTTTATGTGTGTTTTAATTTCGATAATATCGTATTTACTTGATTCATAACAATAAAGACGATTATTTTAGCTTATTATTAATTTTTTTTTCTAATATTGTTAGGCCATACTTTACACACACAGGCATATACAAATAAATAAATAAATAAATAAATAAATAAACTAGTCGTTGGGGGCCACCGTATACATACTGATCATGGATATGCATAATGTAAAATATGAAAATGAAACATGTGTATACTATTTATAAAATGCATTGCAATTCGAATAAAATCCTGGCTTGATGACGTCATAAACTTTAAATGCTCTATTACTGAATTGCGTAAAAGAAACAGCCTCATATCTCTAAAAATGATAGATTAACTAACGGTTTATTGCTTCTGATTAAGCGTCTCATTTTCAATTAAAATATAACTTTGAATTGAAATTTGGATGAAATACAGGGCCATGAAAAATCGAAAAGTCTGGAAAATAAGATTACAAATATCTCGGCAACTTATTATTCGATCGACTTCATGCTTTATGCGAAAATTATGTTTTTTTTTTTTTTATTATTGTCTTTTATATCCACTCCTTAAAATAAACAATTTCGAGAGTCCGAAAAAATTATTTCCAGATAATCGAGGTTACTGAAATTCAATAAGCTGCTTCCCATTATTACATACTAAGTACATACCAAATTTCAAGTATCTATCTCAATTTGTTCGGGAGATAGAGCGTTTACAGACACACAGACGGACGGCAAATTTTTTTTCTAAAAATATGTTTTTCGGAGTCTCCAGTGTCTGAAACGTGTAAATCCGTCAAAATTTTTTTTTTCGATTTTCAAAACGATTACAAGATTTACCCTATACTACGTATGATGGGTAAGTAATAAATAAATAAATAAGTTACGAGTTTTACTAAATTCAATAAATTTATTTTATCGAAAAGTTTTTTTTATTATAAATGAATTACATATTGAGTTATAAGCGATTGTTGTCTCAAAAGTACTGACTTTTAATGGCATGAAATTATTTTATGCATTATTTTTCAATAATTGCCTTCAATAACGGGATTCAATTGGAATGAAATATGTTGATAATTTATCACTATGATTCGTCTTACGGGTCATTCCACAGTATTCATGTGTTACGTACGGGACATTTCACAGCAAACTTTTGAGATATTTGTACTTTTTTCAGTATCAAAATATAAATGAGAAAGTTTGCAATTATTTTTAATGCATTATATATCACTTCAACTAGATTCTTATGACATTTCTTTTTGTTTGAACCAATACATATATATTTTTTAATTAATAAAGTTGTGTTACGTACGGGACATCACAAAAAATTGTTTTAAAAGTACCTCTAGCAATTTGGATTTTGCTCTGAATTTATTTAATATTTTCACAAATAAATTTAATGAGTAGAAGCAGAAATATACATTTTATTAATTAACTTTAAAATTATTTTTTTAAATTGCGTCATTAATTAATGAAAGCTAATTATCTCTGTTACGTACTGGACAAAGCAATTTGTTACGTATGGGACCTATGACCAAATTTTTCTATATGGCTGTAAAAAAATGCTCTAATTTTTATTTCATTTCTAAAAAAAAAATAATATTTTGGATAAATTTTAATAGAAGAGATTTAAAGCTTTAAAATGATGTATTACACTTAACTTTTTATAAAACTTTTTTTTCAGACTTGTGAAGCCAAATACTGTGGAATGACTCTTACCTAAAACAAACACCTTGTACAAAGTTTAAACTTGGCATTGTACCAAGTGCACTTCGAAAGAAGGCCGCAAAATTGCAACGCCGCGGTGGTCCGTGCCGCGTTTTTTTTAGATAGGTTTTTAATTAATATCTTGCAGAATATAACAAAAGTTGATAGACTAACGAAGATAAAATATCATTACAATTAGGTGTGTTTTATTTTAGCTGTTCCTTTTAAGTGTTCCGAAGCATGAAAAGTGTTATGACGAAAGTGTTGGAAAGTATTTTATAATCTATGCTTGACACATAATATTTCTTTTTTGTTATGTCTTTGGTATTTATTCAGCCTTTGAATCAACCGCAATTACGGCGAAATAATGATGCAAAAGCAAGATAAGATACTGTTTCACTGCAAGTGACTTTAGCTTTCCATTGTTACGAACTAATGTAGAAAATTGATTCTACCCATCTTGCAGAATATAATGAAAGATGATAGACGACCGAAGACTAAAATATCATTACAATTTGGTGATTTTTATTTTAGCTGTTCATTTTACGTGTTCTGAAGCATGAAAAGTGTTATGAGGAAAGTGTTGGAAAGTGTTTCGTAATCTATGTTTGACGCATGATTTTTCTCTCTTGTTATGTCTTTGGTATTTATTCAGCGTTTGAATCAATCGCAATTGCAGCGAAATAATGATGCAAAAGTAAAATGAGATACTGCTTCACTAGAAGTGATTTGGGTTCTCCATTGTTACAAACTAATTAAAGAAATTTATTCTAACCCATCTTGCAGAATATAATGAAAGATGATAGACAATCGGAGACTAATATATAATTGCAATTTGGTGTGTTTTATTTTAGCCGTTCATTTCACGTGCTCGTGGAAATAATTATAAGGAGAAAAAATTGCAATGATTTTTGATTGCGTATATTTGATAGTGTAGAATGAAAGACAAATGTTTCTTAATTTACAAAAATATAATATAAGCACATAATGAACGGTAAAATAAAACATACCAAATATTACGTTGAGTAAAAAGTTTTCCGCCAAGGGGAGATACCTTCGCGCAAACAGCTGTCATTCGTGTGCGGTTGTTAACTTCTCAGCCAACCAATTTTTGCATTCGAAAGCAGAGCACAGGGCCTATATAACTGTGTAATTTGTTTGTTAAAAAATTATTATATTGTGCTTCAAAAAAATGCTTAAAATGGAGCTATCAAGTCAGCAGATCAGAACGATTATTTACTATGAGTTCCGTAAAAAACTCAGTGCGACTGAATGCCACAGAAAGATGTGTGAAAGTTTAGGAATCAATACTGTTTCTTATGATGCAGTCAAAGTTTGGTTTCGGAAGTTTAAATCTGGAAATTTCGTCAGTGAAGATGAACCACGTTCCGGCCGCCCTATTGAAGTTGATTGTGAGCAGTTAAAGCAAATCATTTATCAAGACAGAAATTTTTCAACACAAACTATTGCGTTAGAGCTTAACGTTTGCCAAAAAACAACAGTTCACGCTCTAAAACGCATAAACCTAACGTTTAAGTTCAACCGCTGGGTGCCTCAGGAATTGACTGTTGAAGACCAAGCGCAGGAGAAAAAAACTGTTGTTTGGCTCTGCTCAGAGATCAAAGGAAAGAGAACATTCTGGACAGAATTGTGACTTGTGATGAAAAATGGGTGTACTACAACAATACAAGCCATAAAGGAAGGTGGTCAGAACCTGGGGAAACAGCTGGCTCGGTTGCAAAAGTGCCTTAACTGACAAGTAGGTGCTCCTCTGCATCTAGTGGGATTGCCGTGGAATTCTGTACAAAGAGTACCTGAAAAGCGGACAAACTATCAACAGCGCAATATACCGCAACATGCTAATCAAAGTTTGCGATACCATTCGCGAAAAACGAAGAAACGAGTTATGAGGGAAGGTGGTTCTCTTTCATCAAGATAACGCCCGGCCACACGTTAGTACAATAACCGGCTGGACGCTCTACAAGCTGGAGTGGGAATTGATGCAACATCCACCATACAGCCCCGACATGACCCCTTCAGATTTCTGTCTCTTTTCACATCTGCAGCTGCATCTTGATGGCACAATCTTCCATTTAATTGAGAAGGTCATAAATGAGGTCGATCTCTTTCTACACTCGCGCAAGCCACAATTTTTCGCAGAAGGGATTGAAATGTTGCCAAAACGTCGGTAAACGATTGTAGATTTAAACGGAGATTACTATCCTTATTAGCTTTGATGATTTCGTATGTATTTATCATTTTACAATAAAACATTTTTTGGCGGAAAACTTTTTACTCAACCTGATAGTATAATGATATTTTAGTCTCCGATCGTCTATGAACTTTCATTATATTCTGCAAGATGTGTAAGACTCAATTTCTTCCATTAGTTTGTAACAATGGAAAACTCAAGTCACTTCCAGTAAAACAGTATCTTATCTTGCTTTTGCTTCATTATTTCGCCCCAATTTTGATTGATTCAAATGCTGAATAAAAACTAAAGACATAACAAGAAATAAAAATAATGCATCAAGCATAGATTATGAAATACTTTCCTCATAATACTTTTCATGCTCCGCAACACGTAAAACGAACAGCTAAAATAAAACACACCAAATTGTAATGATATTTTAGTCTTCGATCGTCTATCAACTTTCATTATATTCCCGAATACGGGTAAGAATCAACTAAACTCACTTCCAGTGAAACGGTATCTTATCTTACTTTTGTATCATTATTTCGCCGCAATTGCAATTGAATGAAAATAGACAATAACGTCTTCCGAGTTACCCATAATACCATAAAAACGTTCTTTATCATTAGAAATATCAGACCCCAAGAAATTTTCAAGACTTAAAGAATCATCTATATAAAACCCTCTTTTTTTTGGCTGCCACTGAATTTCGGAAACGTTTCCGGGTAGTTTTTACACATTTATCAGTTTTCTGAAACCGGAATATCGGATTTTAGGATACTATCCATTGTTAATCACACATTTTAGCTATGTAATTGAATTTATACATGCAAGAGTAATAAAATAAAATTAATTTTAATGTTAATATGCTGTTAATTTATTATATTTTATAGTAAAGCATGCTTGTTACACATAAAAATGCTTACTTGAGAATGGAAAGCTTCCGAAAAACCTATATATTCTGGGTTGACAAAAGTGATTAATACTAATGGATACTTTTAGCTTCATCATTTCATTTGCATAAAAAATAGACTTTATGTATGAAGCACTTTATGAAAAAAAATAGACAGTTTATCTCAACAATCCGTTAATCAAAAATAAGATATCAAAATGATGAGGAAAAAAAGACAGTGTTGAATTTATTATTATTTTTTAATTATTCTAAATGCTTTAATAATTATTATATTCATGTATATATTTTTCAGTAAACAGGAAATTAATTATAGCAATAAACTATTTATTCCTCTACACTCTAAAAACGGCATTTTCGAAACTGAGCAAAAAATACTCAAATATGAGTATGTCGCATCGTCAAAATGGCTCCCAATCAAAATTACCCAAGTTTGAAACATGTATATAATCATTTCTGAAAACATGCACACACTCGAGAATAAAACATCATGTGCTCCTTTTTGCGTATGTCCATGTTTCAAAAATGAGTATGAACTGGCTTATATGTGCCCATTTTTGAGTATGTCCATGTTTCAAAAATGAGTATGAATTAACCTCTATGCGCTCAGTTTTGAGTATGTCCATGTTTCAATATTCTGAGTATTTCTGGTATTTCAGAATTGAAAGCAAAGGTTCGTCATATTTGAAACAAAAAGTTTCATAACAAAATGAAAACATCGATTTACTCAGATTTGAAGTATCGTTTTTCTCAGTGTACTAGTCGCTTCTTTTAAGCACTTTATTTATTGGGAATTAGGTTTAATAAATCATTACTTATATTTATTATTAACTAATTCTAAATAGCTTCGCCCACAGAAGCTTAAACCTTTACGAGAATTTTTTTGAAATGTATGTGAATTATATATGCTAATAGACTACGTACACTCCTGCTTTTTTTTGTTTTTATTTATTTATTTATTGCTGTAAGGGTTGGTCCTATAAAAACTTGTCAATATAAAAGTTTTAGATAATATTAAGAGGATTTATAATAAATTTAAGCGGATTTGATATCTTTTGAATTGACGAAGTTATGAATTTTTTTCTTCTAACCCCCCCCCCCTCTGGGGCCATTTTTAACGATATCAAAAATCTGTCATATCTGTCATGAATAAATTTTCGGCCCTTTTCCTAGAAGTAATAATAACTTTAAACGAATTCGATACGTATCATAACAAAGAAATTATGGTTTTTTTTCTGTTTTCACAAAAATCCCCCCCATTCCCCCCCGGTTCGATTTTGCCCATTAACGAACTTGACCGAAATTTTATGACCCTTGATTTTATGTACCAGTTTGGAAGAGATTTGTGCAGAATTATTGCAGTTATCGTGTCCATAAAAAAGTGATATAGATAGATAGATAGATAGATAAAGTTTTGAACTGAGGATGGATTCGGGTTCTGGGAGTCATAATCGGCGTAGATCTGGAAAAATTTTCCAGAAATTCCAACATACGGGAGCATGTAATAGGTAGTATTTCTTACGAAATCTACCTAATAGTTTAATATTAATTAAACTAGATGGAACCCGTCAAAATTTGACGGCAAAAAACTTGATAGTACCATAAAAATAAAATTCATAGCTGCTTTAAAATGTTTGAAACTTTTGCAGAATAATTCAAATAAATAAAAAACCCACTTTGAATTAAAGCTAGGTTGAAGAACAGCAATTGGCTAAGTTTCACTGGCACATGTACTCGCGGAATTTCTTTCATCTGACACATTTAGCGCTGTTGTGCAAGTAAATGGTAAGTGCCCCCTTGGGGAGGGAGAAATGGCGGGATGGACCAAGGAGATGCATAACATGAATAAGCAGTCAAAGACCTTTCAAACGATATGTAACATGAGGGGTGTGTGCAAAATTTTAAAAAGTACCCCCTTGGGGGGGGGGGTAAAGTAGGGGATGGACACGGAACATGCATAATATGATTAAGTGGTCACAGACCTTTCCAACGATATATAACATGAGGGTTGTGTGCAAAATTTAGAAAAGTACCTCTTTGGGGGGGGGGGGCAAAGCGGGGAGATGGACATCAGAGATATGCATATGATTAAGCAGTCACAGACCTTTCCAACGATATATGACATGAGGGTTGTCTGCAAAATTTAGAAAAGTACCCCCTTGGGGGAGGGGGGGGGGCAAAGTGGGGAAATGGACATTGGAGATATGCATATGATTAAGCAGTCACAGACCTTTCCAACGATATATGACATGAGGGTTGTCTGCAAAATTTAGAAAAGTACCCCCTTGGGGGAGGGGGGGGGCAAAGTGGGGAGATGGACATTGGAGATGCATAATATCATTAAGCGGTCACAAACCTTTCCAACAATATATGACATGAGGGGTGTCAACAAAATTTAGAAAATTGCCCCCCTTAAGGGGGGGGGGAAGTGGCGGGATGGACCCCGGAGATGCATAACATGAATAAGCAGTCAAAGACCTTTCCAACAATATGTAACATGAAGGGATTGTGCAAAATTTACAAAAGTACCCCCTTGGGGGGGGGCAAATTGGGGGGATGGACACCGGAGATGCATAATAGGATTAAGCGGTCACAGACCTTTTTAACGATATATAACATGAGTGGTATGTGCAAAATTTAGAAAAGTGCCCCAATTGGCAGAGGGGGGGGGGATGGACCACACAGATGCATAACATGAAAAGGCAGTCACAGGCCTTTCGAACGATATATCATATGAGTGGTGTCAACAAAGAAAGAAAAGTCTCCGCCCTGTGTAGGCAAAACATACTCCCCCCCCCCCCCCCCCCCCGCCGCCATAATTATTGATGCGGACTCATTTTTTAAATTCGTTCGCACCCCTCTTCTCCCACAAAATGTTGTGAATTTTAAAAACTCCACTTACGAATTTTTTTATACCAAAAGCACTTATGTCCGTCGTCTGCATGCAGAGTTTTGTGCTTACAGAAGCCAGACACAACAACACACACACAGACAGACGTTTACCGACATTAATAGTATAGATGATACTCAGTGCCTACACATTTCACCCTTTATAATTCAGCCAATGAGTTGACGGTTGTTCATTTCCAGAAACGAAACAATAATTCTTTAGGATGAATTTTGTTTGTTTGATACACCGTGGCAGAATGCGTGCAATGCAGCGAAAGGCGTCACAAACTTTTTAGGGCACCTGCAGACTAAAAACATATAATCAATCTTCGCGGGGAAAAAATCCTAGATTTCGTCAAATGATCACGGGAAAAACACTAATTTCATCAAAGGATCATGTAAAACGTGAATTTTGTTAAAAGGCCACAGAAAAACGCGATTTACACAAAAGATGAGCAAATTTTGTCAAAGAATCGCAAAACAGGAAATTTCACCCAAAGATAGCGCTTTCTTGCCAAACTTCGTCTAAAAATTGCGGAATAAAATGTATTTTATCAAAAAATCGCTGGAAAACGCACATTTCGTTAAAGTATCGCGAGAAAAATGCGAATTTCTTCAAAGATTGTTGAAAAAACGCGAATTTCATCAAAGGATTGCTGAAAATTCATGAATCTTATCAAAAGGCAGCAGAGAAAATGTGATTATTATCAAAGCATTGCGAAAAAAGAAAATTTCGTCTAAGGATCACAGAAAAACGCAGATTTCATAAAAGAATCGTGGAAAATAACGCAAATTTCGTGAAAAAAAAAAAATCGCAGAAAAAACACAAATTTCGTCAAATTATCGCTGAAAAACAAACACGAATTACGTCATAGGATAGCTGAAAAAATTATGAAACTCGACAAAAAAAAGATACAGAAAAAAATGCGAATTTCATTAAAGAATCGCGAAAAAAAATGCGACTTTTGTTAAAGCATTGCGCAAAGAATGTGAATTTTTTGAAAGGTTCGTGTGAAAAATGAAACTGTCTGTATTAAAAACAGCACACACACAAACATCTATACAAACCTCAATACACACAAACATATTATAGGCAGGGCTTGAAATTCAATTTTTCCAAAGACGGGAGTCTCCCTACCAACATTTTTAAATGGAGGGGAGTTGTAATGTTTGGGAGGGAGAAAAAAAATCTTTAAACCCCACTATTCTTTTACGTGCTATTTAAAGAATTACATTAATGCAGACATGACAAAATACCATTGAAAAAATTAAGTCAACTGAGAATGATTATGTAAAATGTTTATTTTTATTATAAAAAAGGGAAGAAAGTTAAGTTTTATATATGCAGTGTATTTTTCAAGTTCCATTAAATGTGTTAGGGACCCTTAACAATTAGGTTGTTAAATAAATTTCTGACTTTAGATTTTACTTGATTGAGATTCACCGATCGATCGTGGAAAAGACGCAAAGTTCATCAATCTGTCGCGGAAAAAACGCTAAGTTCGTCTATCTGTCACCAAAAAACGCAAAGTTCGTTAATCAGTTGTGGGAAAAAAGCAAATTTCATCGATCGATTGCAGAATAAACACAAAGTTCGTCGATCTGTCCCCAAAAAACGCAAGGTTCGTCGATCAGTCGCTTAAAAAACGCAATGTTTGTCTATCTGTCGCAGAAAAAACGCAAAGTGCGTTGATCAGTCGAGGAAAAAAATGCAACGTTCGTTGATCTGTCGCGGAAAAAATGCAAAGTGCGTCGATCAGTTGCGGAAAAAAGCAAATTTCGTCGATCGATTGCGGAATAAATGCAAAGTTCGTCGAACAGTCAGGGAAGAAAGAAAAATTTCGTCGATCGATTGCGGAATAAACGCAAAGTTCGTCGATATGTCCCCAAAAAACGCAAGGTTCGTCGATCAGTCGCTTAAAAAACGCAATGTTCGTCGATCTGTCGCAGAAAAAACTCAAAGTTCGTTGATCTGTCACGGAAAAAACCACAAAGTTCGTCGATCAGTCGCGGAAAAAACACACAGTCCGTCAATCGGTTGCGGGGAAAAAAAATCACGAAATTTATTGTTCGGTTGCAGGTAAATTAAATAATGCAAATTTCTCCAAAAATGCTGAAATTTTTTGGCCGGGAGGCTCCCGCTCATGATCTTTTTTGGGCGGGATTTCAAAATTTTCCGCGCGAATCCCGCCCTGAAATTCAAGCCCTGATAGGTATAGTTTTAATCTGAAATAATATACTGAACTTGAACTAACTTTTGAAAAATCGGGTTAACCCAAATCCAACTTGCAGAAATCTACACTCAGTCTGAAATCGACTCGAACCATAAAGACAGTTAACCCAACTTGCAACAAAAATAATTATTTTCTGTGAATTTTCTGATTTTTTCTTTTCTCAGAAATGCTGTAGTCATTTTGTCCCCCAATTTTGCCCTTTACAATTCAGCCAATGAGTGGAGGGGGCCAAAGGAGCGTTCCTTATCACAAACGAAAGATGAGATACGTTCGTTTGATGTTGTTGTTGAAAATTTATGGATTTCTATTATTAAAGTAATTTTTTCATTTTACCGTATTTATTTTCTTTTTGTGTTGTATGTATTTTGCTACTTTGAATTTTTTTAAACTAACCCTTTTTTTTTTTTTTTGGAGAGTGAGAGAGAGAGATTTAGTAATTTGGTGACACGAAGTTCAGCAAATTCTTAAAATCCACAAATCGTTTCCAATGTAAACAATGAAATTTACAATTAAGTTGCAAGTGCAAAATTTCAGTTTTTTAAAATTTTCATGTCATTCTGTACACATTTTAATATGTCATTCTGATCATTATACATATTTAGTTATGCATTATTAATTATTTACTTGACCTTTACTTTTAATATTTTAAATATTTCAAACTTACAGCTGAATGTAATTATTAAAACATTTGAAATACTGCATTCGAAAAATGAAATTTCAGCTAAGAAACTCGACAATTAAAAAATTTAAAGTAGAAAAGTACTTATGATATAAAAAGAAGAAAAAAAAATACACCAGAATTTATCTGTATTACGAAAGCGGGAGAAATGATTTTCTGTGCTATACGAAAAGATATCCAAATAACTCAATCATGAACATAGAAATAGGTATCGGTTTTTATGTTCAGGTGCACTCAATCCAAACTTGAAACTTTTAAAACAGTCATTGAATGAATGAAATTCATCTCCGCCTTTCACATCCAGAAAACTTGCTGTGTCGCCAATTATGTTTATATTTTATATATATATAAAAAAATAATAATTCAGGCACTTTTCCGTTATACGGACACCATTGTCGCCAAACATACATACATTTTGGCATAGTATCCGTATAACAGAAAAGTACTAAAGTTCATGGTTTAAAATCACAATAAAATATCATGAAATTTATTGATTAGTTGTGGGAAAATATCGGGGAAATAATGTGTTTTTCGTGAATTTTTTGTTTTGTTAACAATGTGGTTAGAGAGACAGGGAGAAATCCAGAAAACTTGCTGTGTCGCCAATTACGTTTATATTTTATATATATATATATATATATATATATAAATAATAATTCAGGCACTTTTCCGTTATACGTACACTATTGTCGCCAAACATACATACATACATTTACATACATACATACGTACACTATTGTCGCCAAACATACATACATACATTTACATACATACATACGTACACTATTGTCGCCAAACATACATACATACATTTACATACATACATACATTTTGGCATAATGTCCGTATAACAGAAAAGTACTAAAGTTCATGGTTTAAAATCGCAATAAAATGTCATGAAATTTATTGATTAGTTGTGGGAAAATATCGGGGAAATAATGTGTTTTTTGTGAAATTTTTTGTTTTGTGTTTAATTGTAAGCATTCATTATAATTTTCAGTGCATTATTAAATTGAAATTTTTGTTTAAAATATGTAAACAAAACAGTGACCAGAAACCTGCACAATTTCTAATATAGATAGATAGATGCATGCATGTAGTACTTTTAATTATTTGGTAAAAATACTGTGATCGTCACTGAGAAAACCTGAATTTAACCTAAAAGTAATTGTCGAGTGTTTAAGCTGAAATTTCATTTTACGAATACAGTATTTCAAATGTTTTAATAATTACATTTAGCTGTAAGTTTGAAATATTAAAAGTAAAGGCCAAGTAAATAATTAATAATGCATAACTAAAAGTAATTGTCGAGTGTTTAAGCTGAAATTTCATTTTACGAATACAGTATTTCAAATGTTTTAATAGTTACATTCAACTGTAAGTTTGAAATATTAAAAGTAAAGGCCAAGTAAATAATTAATAATGCATAACTAAAAGTAATTGTCGAGTGTTTAAACTAATTTCATTTTACGAATACAGTATTTCAAATGTTTTAATAGTTACATTCAGCTGTAAGTTTGAAATATTAAAAGTAAAGGCCAAGTAAATAATTAATAATGCATAAGTAAAAGTAATTGTTGAGTGATTAAGCTGAAATTTCATTTTACGAATACAGTATTTCAAATGTTTTAATAGTTACATTCAACTGTAAGTTTGAAATATTAAAAGTAAAGGCCAAGTAAATAATTAATAATGCATAACTAAAAGTAATTGTCGAGTGTTTAAGCTGAAATTTCATTTTACAAATACAGTATTTCAAATGTTTTAATAGTTACATTCAGCTGTATGTTTGAAATATTAAAAGTAAAGGCCAAGTAAATAATTAATAATGCAAAACTAAATATATATAATGATGAGATTTTTTTTTTCATGAATTATTCAGTGAAACTCGTGTTATAAATGTACGCAAATAATTCACATCAAAATCTTAAAATAACAAAGTTTTCTTTCGTGTTTAGCTATGCTTAATAACCAAAAAAGCTTGATTAATACAAAAATTATTTGGTAAAAATACTGTGATCGTCGCTGAGAAAACCTGAATTTAATCATATCACACAGAATTACATATTAAAAGTTTAAAATTAGTTTGTTTACATCGGAAACGATTCGCGGAATTTCGTGCCACGAAATCTCTCTCTCTCTCAAAAAAAGGGTTAGTTATAAAAAATTCAAAGTACTAAAATACATACGACTTAAAAAGAAAATAAATACGGTAAAATGAAAAAATACCTTAATAAAAGAAATCTATAAAGTTTCAACAACCGAACAACCAAATGGAACACATACGCTTCTAGAGAGAGGAAAAAGCCTTCACCTCATTGGCTGGAACATCGCGTCTGAAGATGGTAAAAGCCTCTAGCTGATTAGCTGAATGCTCGCGCATGCGTATAAATAGCATTTTTGCACGAAAAACTAAAAAGCAGGTTAGCTTTAAGTATATGGATTACGATTATACGTTAAGAAATAATTTTAAAATCCCAAATAGTTAAATTAAATAATGTTTTCTTTCTTTCTTGTTACCTTGTCTTAAAAAAGAAACAGAGCAAAAAGTATAATTTTTTTTAAATAAATTGATTAGCTCATGCTTTATACCAAGTGCAAAAAAAGCGGTGAATTTTCCATAAACGGGTTCGGTTGAGGCCATCTAGATATATTGAGATAGCCCTAGTTTGGCGCCCACACCAAATTCAAGTATTGTAACAGAGTTTTTTTTGGAAAAATAATGAATTACAATCATGAAATTAGGAGTGATTTTTCAAGATAAACATCGAATGTTTATAAAAGAGCATTTTATTAAAAAACTATTTTTACATTTATACTTATTAATGATACAAATGAGGGGGTGGGGCAAGAGAGTGCCAAGCCACATTTTTTTTTATTTCTGAGATATTTCAATTTGAAAATTTGATCCAATACACAAATCAAGATATATAACATAAAGTTTTTTCGCCAGTCTTAGTAACATTTGAGATATTCTGAGTAACAATATGGCATTACTTTAATGATATTACTAATACGTTCTTTGTAAATTAGCTATCTTCATAGGGGACATAAACATCTGGGGTAAAAACAAAACCTGGGACATATACTGCTACCAAGTGACATTAGAAACAAATTAAATGTTGGATATTATAATTTACAGTTTTAAGCAACAGATGACAGTGTTAGATTTATTTCACCAAAAATGGGGCTTGGCACTTTTTTGCCCCGACCCCCCCCCCCCCCCCCCTAAAATAAACTATATGACAACACAGATTCTGTTAATCAAGCCAGTCTAGCTTATCTTAAAAACGACACCGCTAAGGGGATCAATTAAATCTGATCATCTTTAGATTTCAAATTGAAATTACAAAAGATTAAAATCCTTAATCTCACTGTGATTAAAAGTAAACTTTAATCTCAATTGAACTAATCTAAAATTGAATAATGTGAACCACAGTCGTAATCTGTTCTAAAAAATTGAACGGAATTGTATATGTAATCGATTACAATCTTCCGTAATAGATTCCTGTTATTCGAATATCAAACGAATCTTGTTGAATCAGTCGAATATCGTTTCTCTTTTAAGCTGTTTCATAGTGTGCTATCAAAAAAATACGAATAAAAGCGAAACATTGTCTCAAAAGATAAATTATCAATCAAATTTCGTAGACAATGAACAAGCGATGTAAAGAAAGAACAAAGCATTAGAAAAACGTTAATCTTCTATAATAATATTTTTTTTTTTTTGTAATACTTCGGAGATAGCTACTGAAAATTTTTTTTGACAATGTATTTTAAAATATTTCTTTTCCATTAATATTATTAATGATCTATATGCGTTTAATAATATTTCAGTTGGTTTTTAGAAACATTAACATTTTATTTTATTTTTATTTTTATTTTTATTTTTATAGATTGGTTGTATCGAGGGAAAGAAATGAGTTAAAAGAGTTATGTAAAGAAAAATTGATTTTTGCCCCCCTCTTCCCTCGCTACTTTAATTTTCGTTCTTTTTAAGGCTCCGTACTTAAAAAGTGAAAACGAAACCAGTATAAGATCGCTCGTTCGTCTGTCTGTCCGTCTGTCACACCCATTTTTCTCGAAAACTATGGAACGTAGAAAGTTAAAACTTGGCGGAGTTATAAAGGCTATTGACCCACATATTTATAGATTATTAGCCATTCACAAATATTTTTAGGAAAAAATTAGGAGGGGGGGGGGGGTAATGTAACTTACTTAAAAATGTTTATACGTGTATATATATATATATATATATATATATATATAATTATAATATCTATGAATTTCAAAAAACATATCAAGTTCTTCTTAAATCTCGAAAGAGATAATTAATGATAATGTGAAGACGGAATACCACATAGCTAATAGTTTAACTAGTGCAATCATAATATTACCATAGCTTATGCTTCAATGGTAATTGGCCAAAAATACAGAAAACATGAAGAAAATTTAAAAAGAAAGAGAGAAAGATAAAAAAATAAATAATAATTTGGAGTTGCTATCAATTGAATAAAAATGGATTAAGAAATGAAATATGAACCATATACAATGGAAAATTTGACAACAAGAGAATAAAATCAGAATTGGATATGAAAAAACACATGTAGATATAATCGTCAGCCTGGATGTACCCACATGTGTTTTTAAAAAATAATGCAGTATTTCATAATTCTACTGGCATATATGCTAAGATCAGTAGAATCACCCAGGTATACTGAATTATTACCAGAAAACAATTAGAAATAATAAAATGTGAAATAAAATCCGTAAAGAATAGATAAAATATTTTACTCACAGTAATTATCCATAAAACCTTATACAACACAATACTAAATTATTACCAGATAACAGTTTAAATTTTAAAATTGGAAAAATCCGTAAAGAATAGATAAAATATTTTACTCACAGTAATTATCCATAAAACCGTATACAACACTATACTAAATTATTACCAAATAACAGTTTAAATTTTAAAATTGGAAATAAATAAACTGTAAAGAGTAGATAAAATATTTTACTCACAATTATTATCCAAAAAACCTTAACTATCACAATGTTTTCATGATCCCAACACGTCCACATGGCGATCATCATGAAATATCTCATACTTGATTATAATAGTGAAGTTGAGAGAAATTATTTGAAAGTTAAGTTGAGAGTACATTTTTTGAAATAACACCTTAATTATTACACCACAACACAAATTGACACAAATTTATTTTTGTGATAATACACTTAAAACCAAATTTATATTTGTGAAATTACAAATTTTCCATTTAATTTTAATCTTTAAAAGTAAAATTAATACACAAGCGTTAAGCGCCCTCTATATATAAATTAAAATTACTATTAACAATATTATTAACATTTATATGACATGTAAAGTGCTTCCATTATATATATATACAGGGTGTTTAAAAAATGACCGGTATATTTGAAAAATCAATAACAACTAAACGGGCAGCGATAGAAATACACCGTTTGTTGCAATATGCTTGGGACAATAGTAAATTTTCAGGCAGACAAACTTTCGAAATTAGTTACAATTTTCAACAACAGATGGCACTGCAGTCTGGAAAATTCTAAACCAGGATATTTTCCACATATCCACCATGCGCAGCAATAATATGGAGTAGTCTCTGAACGAAATTACCAGAAACCTTTGTAAACGTACAGAAGAGATGTACTGCTTCAGTTGTTCAATTGTTTCTGGATTGTGGCGGTACATCTGGTCTTTCAAGTGCCCCCACAGAAAGAAGTCACAAGTTTAGAAAGGTTTCTGGTAATTTCATTCAGAGACTACGCCATATTATTGCTGCGCATGGTGGATATGTGGAAAATATCGTGGTTAAGATTTTTCCAGACTGCAGTGCCATCTGTTGTTGAAAATTGTAACTAATTTCGAAAGTTTGTCTGCCTGAAAATTTACTGTTGTCCCTAGCATATTGCAACAAACGGTGTATTTCTATCGCTGCCCGTTTTTATTGATTTTTCAAATATACCGGTCATTTTTGAAACACCCTGTATATATATAGTTATAATACCTTTGAATTTCAAAATACATTAATCAAGTTTTTTCAACATTGCTAACCTAATCTCCAATTCAGTTGGTTAATGATAAAGTGTAGACAGAATACCACAAAGTTAATAAAAATTAACACGTGCAAACATAATTTACCAAAGCAATTTTATCAATGGTACGCAGCCAAAAATTGAAAGTTATGAAGAATATTTATAAAATAATGATATAATATGCCATAAAATGTAAGAAAATTGGAATTTGGATATCAAGTGAATTCAAATGCAATTGGAAATGAAAAAATGATATAATATGCCATATAAATGTAAGAAAATTGAATTTGGGTATCAAGTGAATTATAATGGAATTGGAAATGAAAAAAAAAAAACACGTGTAATGCTTAATCCTTAGCCTGGTAGAGCTCCAATATTTAAAAATGAAAACACATGGGAAGAAATATATATAAGCCTTAATTCCCATAACTAGCAACAAAAAATTATATATTCATGTGAACACCGCTCAGAGCTGCATAACTGAACACACAAAATGGGATTGGAAGTTGAAATATGGATTTCGATTTGTATATTTTGTTTTACTTTTCTTAAAGTGGCAACGTGGCTGAGTTGGTGGTGAGTGTATGTTTTTCAATGGACATTTATTCCATCTGTAGCAGTTTCAGTGTTGTATTTCTGGTGAGGCATTCTTGTAACATTGTGGCGTAGGGTCCGGTGGGGGAGCGTCTGTTATGTAGCCTTCAAATATGTTTTTGTACATTTTAATTTTTCTACGCAGCGTTCTGGCCGAAACCCACTGCCACAAATACCTATCGTTTTTTTCTGAGTGCTTGGCTGTCTTTTTGAATTTAATCCACTGCCGACGAGGCCGCAGCATGCTTTTTGTTTCTTGTTTTTGTTCAGTCTTCAATAAATTTATTGTTGTATTTTTTAGTTTTTCACTGCAAATAAAGGCATCTTAAATTCGGACACATATATGTCTGAAAAAGCAATTCAGACACTTAAGTGTCTGAATGTGAAATTTCAGACATCATAGATGTCTCAATTTAAGACATCATAGATGTCTGAATTTAAGACACATATGTGTCTTACTAGGATCAGGGTATAAAAGACCTGAGAAAAATGTCTGAAAAATGCTGTTATGTCTGAAATTAAGACATTTGGAAATTCAGACACTTAAATGTGTGAATTTAATATAATTGTGTGATATGCGCGGTGACTTGTGATACAGTCGCGTGCCACTGTATATGCCATCAATATCAAAGAATTTTTCCGAACAGATGGATGTTGTTTAAAATACTTGTCCATCCACTAAATTTTGATTAGACTCAGGACCGCATTAATGTCGCGCGGAACTCTGGCAAATTATAGTGGGGCACAACGTCTCTGACTGCAATATTCGACTAATAAAAATCCTCTTTAAAATTTATATATATCATAGAATAATTTTTAATATAGAGAATAAAGTGTGTGAAAAAAAGCATGCTATTTTTTCGCATGTAATGTGTATAATTATTTTTAATTCCTAAAAATCTTCCATCCTTTAGAGTACTTTAAATACTTAATTTTAGCGTTTAAGGTTATTTTTAGAATCCTCACATGTATACATTTCCTTGCAATTTTAAAAACATTGCCTGTAAGAAATAAATTATTTTTTTTTCTCGCTAAAACACATTTAAAGAGAAATTCATATTGTTTTACACAGGGTAACGAACGTTATTTCGAATTGTCTAGAGAGGCTGAGGGTCGTATAACAAGATAACTGGCGCGTGGCTCGTTTTCCCGATGGTTGCGCCGGCCCTGATTAGATTATGGATTGAGGGTGAAAATTGCGAATTAAGGTTGTTCTCAAATGACCTGCTCAATAACGCGAAATTTTCTTACATATTTCCTGACTCATTTTTAAACGCAAAGCCATAAAATTGGCAGGCCTAACTATTGAAGTGATTTGGAATTGAAATGAGTTTTCCATTTTTTGATAAATAAATTACTTATCGAGTTATAAGCGATTATGTCCACGTGAAGACACAATTTTCCCCATTCTCGCGCTGGTGTGTTGGAAATTCGGTTCAAAACGTCGACTTTGACAGTATTTTCTGAAAGATCTATTGCTTTTATTAAAAAATGAATAACTCATTTCGATGACACAGTTTCCGAATAAGAACACCTGCCAATTTCATGTGTTTCCGATGAAAAAATAATTCAAAAATGTGTCAGAAATTAACTGCTTTAGATATGAGCCTTTAAAAAACATTTAATTGCAAAAATTGTTAAAAGATGGTGTCATTGCAAAGAGACAGAGACAGAGGTAATTATAATAAAGGCTGTTTTTCTCAAATCCAGGGAACTTTCTGAGAAATTTTTAAATTAATTTCTGTTCGGAAAAACATGAAAAGGGCAGGTTTTCTTATTCAGAAACTATGTAATGGAATGGATTATCCCATTTTTTGGTAAAAGCAGAAGATCTTTCAGAAAACAATATCAAAGTTGACGTTTTGAACGGAATTCGTCACGTAGCAACTTTTCGCTAATAACTTGATAAGCAATTTATTTATCGAAAAATGGAAAACTCATTTCGATCTCAAGTCTCTTCAATAGTGATGCCTGCCAATCTTCTATGCCTTTGCGCTTAAAAATGAGACAGAAAATGTGTCAGAAAGTTTTTCGTTGTTGAGCAGGATATTTGAGAACCACCTTAACTTATTTTTGGTGTAGTAAGTAAAAAAACAATTGCTTTTCAGAAAAATATAAGGTTCTTGATAAATTACTTGCACTTATAGGCGTAGGCAGAAAAAAGAAAGCCTCTGCTACTTTTATAATTACATTTAAATTTCAAAACCGGGTTAAGGGGGGGGGGGTTAGATGTCGACGACGGGCCGCCTGAATTTAAAACTGCCTTGAAGCACCCGTTTGAGATACATTTTTAACACATATACATTAAAAAAAAAAGAAAAAAAAAACAGAACTAAAATAATTAATTTCCATGGAACTGATGCTTTACATTCACGCAAACATATAAACATAAGTTTGGCGACTTTTTGGTTGGCGCGATTTTCAAGCGAGTATTCAAGCGAATAACTTAATACAATGGCTAGGTTGCCATTAAAGGAAAAAATCCGCTAAATTTGGCGACTTTTTTCCTTTTTTTAACCGATTAATTTTTTTTTCTGCGTGAGTGTAAAGCATCTTAGCCATTTCCATGGTGGATTTACGGATGTAAAATATGTATAATTAATTTATTCATAAATTTTACCAATTTCTCTCAGACATTACTTATAAAAAAGTATGGTCAAAAATTTTCATTAAAAATGTCCTTCATTTAAAAAATTAAAAACAGTCTCTAATAAAAACTTCCACCACCTAACAAAAGCGCTTTCACCCCTCGCCAGGGCATCATCAGTTGTGTTCTCTATCCAACTTCCTCTCCTTTATATAGATGACTGGTGGCTGTAGAGCTCCCCCTATCGGATTTCAATATTTTCTCTGTATCTTTCTCCCCCTCCTCCAACATTCTTCTCCAGCGGCAATCGAGCATTGAGTGTACCATGTCATTGCACGTTCCTTTGGATATATTTATTTCAATTGATTCTCGTAATAACGCGTTATGCAAGTTTTCGTAGTTAGCTATTTTCTTTATTTGTAGGGTATCAAGTTTTATTGGTGTTTTAAGGTTTAATCTTGCAAGAGCTGTTGACTGTTTATTTAATTTTATATCTCGAATATGTTCTTTCTTTCTTTCTTCTATTTTCCTCTTCGTCATTCCTATGTAAGTAACTTTTTCATTTCTGCTGTTTAGACAATTCATTTTGTATATTCCTGCTGTTTGTATTTCTTCATATTTTTCTATTTCATTTCTTATGGATTGAAGAGGGATGGATTGGGGGTTTTTATTAGAGACTGTTTTTAATTTTTTAAATGAAGGACATTTTTAATGAAAATTTTTGACCATACTTTTTTATAAGTAATGTCTGAGAGAAATTGGTAAAATTTATGAATAAATATATGTACAGACATTAACGGGTGAACACCTATTTTTAATGTATAATTCATATCTCATCCCCCCCCCCCCCCCACGCGAATAATAAAGTTGGCCATCATCTCAAATTAAACAAATCTCTCCAAAATTTCCTTCTCAGCATCAAATGAATCAATCCTATAAAAATATCAACACGCATCTGACTAATTCCATTACTTCCATTTAAAAGTACTCTCTGACATGTCTTCATAGCTCAGTTGGCAAGACTTTCCATTTGAATCGATGAGGTCCCAGGTTCAAATCCGGCGAGGGAGGAAAGTAAATCTTACTCCCGTAATTGAAAACACAGATAATTCAATAGATGGCAGCGCTTCACTTTTTTTTCAAAGCTCTTTGCTCGAGTAAAAAAAATGGCGCATTTTCAGACACTACGTGTGTCTTAAAACACTAAACACTTTAAAGTGTCTGTTTTTTAAACCATCCGTTTCAGACACTAGCATTTACAGTGAATTCAAGTTGTATTTTGTGTTCTCTTGTTGTGTGAGGGGGATGGGGGTGTGTGCTTGTTCAGATCAAATATACACATTATTTTGCTGAATTATATATATATATATATATATATATATATATACATATATATATATATATATATATATACAGCCGAACCTCCATTTAACGAAGTCGCTAAATCCAGAAAGAATGTTCGTTATAATAGAAAATTCGTTGAGTAGAGATTCAACTTTTTAAAATATTTTAAAGTACATAAAGACAAATTTTAATTTTATAAACACTCAATATCCTATTAAAATAATTATTTACACTTAAAAAAATAAATTATACCAATTTTTTTTTCATTATTTTATTCACGAAAAAAGTATTTGTAAAATAAACAAAGCTAAACCAATATTATTGCCCAGTAATGCATTGTATTTACTGTACTTTTAGTTTAAGAAAATTATTTTATATTTAAAATTCACGAATTATTTTTTTTATGATATTAGCGTATTTATTATAACAGAGTAATTTTAAGCTTACGTTATCACATGGGTGCTTTAATTTATCTACTGAAAAAGTCTGATAATTTCTCTTTAGTTCAAAAATGTCAAGAGGTAGGTTCTTGGTAAAACCAATTCAAACATAGTAAAAGTCATAAATAATAATAATAATAATAATAATAATAATAATAATAATAGCAATAATTTTGAAATGTTCAGAAATATTTTGAAAAATAAAGGGAAAATTCTTCAGATCACAAAAAAATTTCGTTTAATAGAGAATGAACTTCGCTATTTGGAGGCAAGGAAATTTTGTCAATTTTCTTAGTTCGAAGGAAAAATTCGTAACATAGAGGAATTCGCAAAGAGGTTCGTTAAATGGAGGTCCGACTGTATGTATGTATATATAACTTCTCCATCCTTTTAAAAGTTATTTGCAAATAATTAAATATCATATTCAGTAGCCTTTTTTTAGATGCGTTCGTAATTATATAAGTACGTAGCACCTATAGTCGTCGTCTGGTCCGTCCGTATCTCTGCCCTTCCGCATATAACATCGCAAAAACTACCCAACCGAATGGTTTGAAATTTAATATATATATATAATCGTTGCAGAATTTTTTCGAATCATTTAAAATTTTATGAAAATCGAATCAAAACTTAAAATGATATTAATATTCTATTAAATCCTGTCATACGTAATCTATATAGTTAAAAGTACAAGTCATGTGACAGAGGAAACCAAATACGGGCTAACCACATCTTTTTCCATATGCCAAGCGGCCATTTTTATTCAAAATTATTTTTCGAATAAAATTGCATAAAAGTGACATAGAAAAAACGTTCAAAAAAATTGTTTGCTTGAGAGATACGTTACATTAAAAAAGTATAGATTCTGAGATAACTTCAGCGAAAATGAGGTTAACAGCCGAATATCTCAATCCATTAAAGTAAATAAAGAAAGGATTCATTCATCGTGAGTTATAGAAATATTAAACCATGGAGGTAATCATTCGCAAAGCAAGATCTCCACGGTGAATTTTGCAGCGCTGTTTGGTGTCGAAAAAAAAATTCGCATTTTGTAAACATGGCATACGTAATAAGAAAAAAAAGGGCATCGTCATTTCGCTAATAGCAGACGATATAATTTATTTCACTGAAATAATAACGATAATTTTATTATATTATAAAACTAGTTAAAGCAGGAAACAAACGCACTTATTTTGTCACGTTTAACGTACAATTTCCAACTTGTTCATTTTTTTTCTTTCTTTTTTTTGTAAAGTTAAATGAAATCAGTAAACAATTATGAGAAACCACATTTTCAATTTCATTCATTGTTTATCGTTTACGATTGAAAACAAGAAAATAAAAAGAAAAACTATTATTCTTTTCTGGATATCGCACCATTGAAGAACTGCTTCTATTGTGTACTAACTTAAGTACCTGCCCTTTGCAACCTTGCAGAAAGCAGTTCAGCCGCAGATAAAAACGTAGTTTTTAGTACTTCAGTATCTCTGTGCGCACAATCGTCCGAAAGAGGCCTTCTCTGCTATCAGCAAGGTCGAAGAATAGTTGTTATTCCTGCATTTCAAACAAAAAAGAGTTATCTTCTTCTTTGTTGCAAAAAGAAATGCAAAATAGGAGAGACGATTGTTTATGAAATTAAATGTGCCATAAAGTATTAAGGAGTCATAAAATATTTCGCTCAAAGTCCGCTAGAAAAGAAACATAATGGGATCCGTTATATAAATGTTAATTTTATAAATGTAGCTGGGGGAACATACACATTACACTGCAAAGAAAAAAAAAAAAAAAAAAAAAAAATGTTGATTTTACAGTATAATACTGGCGCATATTACTGTTTGCTTATTTTACTGTTTATTACTGTTAGTTTTACGGTGTAATACTAGAAGTTTGTGTGCCAGTATTATACCGTAAAATCAATAATTTTTTTTTTTTTTGAAGTGCAGTGCAGAGTCCTGCGTAGTGTTGTTAATGTTAGGTGTCCCGATCAGGGACGAGACTAAGGGAGCAAAGGTGACGGACACATGTCTCGGGCACCAGTGTAGAAGGGGGCTCCAAAAGAGGATTTGATTTGTCTTTCGGTACAAAAAGCAAATAACAAAATTTGAACCAGAAATATTTGCACTCGAACAACCTAAAGTAAAATTGTATTTGTTTACTTTTGACTTTCAACAGAGCTGGTTTTTATATTAAGTGACCACGTAAGGATTGCCAAAGCTATACTTGATTAACGAATTCATCTAAGATACTTGCAAGATCAGGATATCGTCCCAATTAGGTTTCAATTGATTATGTATTTCGGACTGTATCGTGATGACAAGAATATATATAATTTTGAATTATAATTCTTTTGCAAAACAATTAGACTCTTCAACAAATTACTTTTGTTTTTGTAATGAACTACAGTATAAAAAATATATAAACACTACACATGGACATATTATTACTGGTTATCTCAACATCGTTGCACAGCATAATTTACAAACATTAATGCAGTGGTACAAAATTTCGTCTTCCATACATGTGTAATATTAAATCTATTATAATGCAGTTTATTCAAAATCTAGATTTATTTATATATAAAATTGCTATTGATTATAATATACCAATTGAGTTTTTTAATGAATGAAGACTTGATGTTATAGATAAATGCAAAATTGAAATTATTAAAAATAATCAACATATTACACATGTAGCTTTTAAAACATAAACAACCATATAAAAGAACTACAAAATAAATTTACTATCACTTATTTAGATAAATGTACAAACAATTATGCTATTAAATGTAAAGAATACCATAAACACTTAATTCACAACGCTATTAACACAAGTAATATTTTTAATAAAACTTCATTAAAAATTGAAATTAATAATAGAAAATTATTAAATTTTCCCAAATTACTAAAAATCATTACTAAATTATCCTTATCTTGTTATTCCAAAATTTCATAAAAATCCAATTAAATTTTGCACAGTTACTGTAGACTGTAATGCATATAATAATACTGCTAGCAATTTATTTCTTAATATCTTAAGAATATATACAGTATGCCCACTAAAGTCCCTTGCCACCCTCTTAACTTCGGAAAAGCGGCTGCTATATTCATAAAAGTGGTGTCTAGGTATAGTAAAGTAGCCAGGCGCTACTGAATAAAACCGCCTACGGCGCCATCTGGTGAAAGACTGCGGAGTTAGCATTCCTATCTCGAAAACGGAAAGAGATAAGGAAAAAAAGTGATTTACAAAGTTGTAGAGCATCCTTGATTTAGTACAAAAAACACCTTGTGGACATTAATACAAAGAATAAAACGGTTAAAACGCGCATTTGTTTTTTCGTGATTTCCTAAACTGTGACCTGACAAAACGATCTTAGAAAGAAAGAAACAACCAGTTATGAAACAGCAGGTGTATGCGACCCCTCCACAAACATTGCACGACCTTAAACAACGCATTACGGACGCTTGTGCTAACGTGTCATCATTCTTGCTCCAACGTGTGCAACGTGAAATTCAAACAAGGATACAAATATGCATTGCAGCTGACGGTGAGAAGTTTGAACATCTAAAATAAAGGTATATTATTATAACTAGTTGTTTTTTTCTTTCTAAGATCGTTTTGTCATGTCACAGTGTAGGAAATCACGAAAAAACAAATGCGCGTTTTAACCGTTCTATTTTTCGGATTAATGTCCACATAGTGTCTTTTCGTACTAAATCGATGATGCTCTACAACTTTGTAAATCACTTTTTTTCTGTATTTCTTTCCGTTTTCGAGATAGGAATGCTAACTCCACAGCATTCCACCAGGTGGCGCTGTAGGCGGTTTAATTGAGTAGAGCATGGCTACTTTACTATAACTAGATACTACTTTTATGAATATAGCAGCAGCCGTTCCGTAGTTAACATGGTGGAAAGGGACTTTAGTGGGCATACTGTATAATATAACGATAGAACATAATAATCAACATTGTTTAAAAAACAGTTTTCAGCTTATAAATAAATTACAAAATATAAATCGTCAAGTTCATCAAAACATTGGATTTTAATGATTTATTTAATAATACTGATATCATAGATTTACACAAAACAATGTGTATACTTTTTAAAGAATACAAATATCAATTAAATTTAAAATATTATAATTCTGTTAGTTTTTTAAAAACTTTATTAAATTTTATTTTGCATAATAATCATGTCATATGTAGCGATATAAATTATAAACAATGCCAGGGAATTCCCAAGGAGGAACGGCTTCAAGTATTCTCTCTGACCTTTATTTATTCTACTATTAAATAAATTCATTAGTTAATAATGATTATGTATTTTACCGATACATTGATGATATTATTATTTTTTATTTTTATGACTCTAATTGCGCATCGTTACTCAATTTTTATCCCTATCAGCTTACATTAAGTCAAACTGATGTGATTAATAATAATATAAATTTTCTTGACTTAAAAATTAATATTAATGATAATAATAAATATATTTGACACTTACGATAAAAGATTTGACTTTCCATTTCATGTAAACATTCTTACCAATTATGCTTCATGCTTACATAAATCAATTTATAAAAAATATAATACTCAATTTTATACACAGAATAAAATATTTGTGCTCAGGCATGAATACAAAGCAAAAAATATCAAATTTATACGTAATCAAGCAAAATTAAACGAATATAGTAATATGTCCTTTTATTCTTGTTTGTGATAGATAATAACTAGAAAATTATTTTAAATAATTGTTTTACAAAATTAAATAGGTTTTTTTTTTCTTTCATTTTTTACAAATGTTTTTAGTGTGTTTTACTTCTAATGATTTTGTCTGGTACAATTTTGGGTTTCTTTCATCTGTTGATCTGTTTTTCATTTCGAAATCCATTTTTAATTTCTCTTGATATCCAAATTCCACTTTTCTTACATTATATGGCATCTTACATCATTATATATATTAATTTTCTAAATTTTCTTGAAAACTTTTAAGTATGTTTGGCTACGTGCCGTCATAGAAAAGGCGCATCGGTAATCTGATGTTCGAACTTGTCAATTGTATATTAACTTAATTGTATTCTGTATACACTTTATAGTTACCTATCTTTAAATAGGAGATTTGGTTAGATTTGATACAAGAACTTGTTTAATGTATTTGAAATTCAAAGGTATCCCAATTATATATATAATAAAACTTTTTGTTAATAATAACCATTCACATAAAAAAAATCGACAATATTTTAACCGATAATTATAATACAATACAAAAACATCTATCTATCTATCTATCTATATATATATATATATATATATATTATAAACGAAATTATTTCAATAGGTCGATTTCTAAAGAAACCAACCTAAAAGTACAAAGATTAATGTACTTTCTAGCAATTATTTCAGATTGAAAATAAAAAGTACTTCCGGCCTGTACCGGGAGGAAACGATAGCTTTCACAGTACGTATTTTTAAAAATTCAACCTATTTTACTCAAAAACCCGAAGCTAAAATGCTTGGAACCTGATTATAGAATTTTCAATCCTGGTTTTCGTTAATACTGAATTTGAATGCGAATTTCAGCATGAGAGTTACAGCATAACAAAAATCAGATTGTTTCAAAATGTGAGCCACCCTAAAATTTCAAACTGACATATCTCAACAATTTTTTAAGATAAAGCCAAAACAAAAAATGTTTCGGAATCCTTGTATCAAGATCTAACACACTTAACCGAAACAACTTATTCAATTTATAAGTTTTCATATATTTATTTGAATATTTAAAAAAACTAAAAAATTAACTTTCTGCCAGTTTGAAACAAGATGGCGCATGAAGCTGGCCAAAGAACTCGGTCGAAACCTTGGTATATTCTGTACACATGATCAGTCACATTCATATCGATTCATTAATGCGAGAGTTACAGCATAACAAATATCAGATTGTTTCAAAATCTCAGTCACCCTAGAATTTCAAACTGCCATATCTCAGCCATTTTTTAAGATCTAGCCAAAACAAAAAAATAGTTCCAGAATCCTTGTATCACATTCTAACACGTAACTGAAACAATTTTTTCAATTTATAATTTTTTGTACACCTTTTTGAATTTTTAAAAATTTTTAGTTTTTTAAACAAGATGGCGGATGAAGCTGACCAGCGAACTCGGTCGAGACCCTGGTATGTCCTATGCACGTACTCAGTCACATCTAAATGGGTTCATAAATAAGAGAGTTACAGCATGACATATGTCACATATATATTAATCAACATTTGAACGGAGGGTGGTTTTGGGGTCTGGGGGTCATGATTGGTGAAAATATACCAAAATTTTTTGGAATTGCTTTCCTGCGAACGGCTGCAATAAGTAGCTTTTTGTAATGAAAGCTACCTAAAAATAAAAGTAATGAATCGAAAACCTCTGTTTATAAAATTATTTTGGAAAGGAGGAGGGGGGGGGGGGACGCCAAAATTTATGCTTGCGCTGCTGGCTGAAAAAATCCTAGTTTCGACCCTTGTCCCAATCTTCAGGAGTTCCAAGACCTGTCCCGCCTAACCACTGACATCGACCAAATATCCTATGGCAAGGATGGAGAATCTATGGCACACGTGCCCGAGGTGGCACGGAGAACAATTTCTCTGTTACGCGATGAGTTTGAATTTGATAATCATTATATAGATAATATTTATTTTTCTTTTCGTTACAATAAATAAAATTTTATTTGACATTCACAGACTGTTATAAATAATACAACTGTTTTTGCATGAATCAGAACATTTGATTTTTTTTTCTTTTTCTGAGATGATATGCAGCGTTTTCGGCATTCACATATTTTGTCTTTCTGCGCTAATTTAAAAAGCTTTATTTCCTAAAATGATTTTCATCAGAGAGCCACACTCCAATAAAATGACAAGTAGACCCTTTTTTGCTACGTAGTATGCTATTAAAACTAACAAAATATGAAACAAGTTAAAACATTATTTACAAACGTACAACAGCAAAGGATGTCATTTATTAAATTATTGATGCATTTTTTAAATGGAAATTGGAGTTAGTATAAAAGTTAGATGTTGCATTACTGATAACATAAGAAATTTTTTTCTTAAATTAGTCATATTTCCGACTCAAAATTTCGTTAAATTAATGGGTGATTCCGATATACTGAAAAATCACATATTGATTTTTGTTCTTATTTATTTAATGCCTTAAATCAACTGATTCTATAAACCAGCGTTTCGTATAAGCAGCTATGCTGCAATATCTTTTTATGTAAACGTAAACGTTAGGCACAATACAATGTTGACAGATATTAAAATAAAAAGTGCACACAGAAACATGTGATTCCATTACCTAAAAGATGATTAATTTGATGATTAATGAGATTTTTGATTAAAAAGATGATTAATTAGATTTTAAACATTTTACTGTTTTAATGTTTAAAAATCTAATTAAAGTTTTAATCATCTTTTAGGTAATGGAATCACATGTCTTTGTGTGCACTTTTTATTTTAATTTGACAAAGATGAATTTAAACATTCCGAACTTGTTTTATATGTTGACAGATATTGTTCGTAAATTTTTCGCACGCGCACGTAAAAAAATCGCCAATCTTGTCCTATGCAAAATAATAATAATAATAATAATAATAATAATTAAAAATATTGAAATACAAACGAGAAATTTGAAAATAACGTTGGCATTGATTTAACATAAACTTGCGAGTGTATTCGCGTTAATAGCGTAGGCTCGTAATAATGAAAAAAATCAGTCAGAGAAAGCCCATGAAGCAAAAACAGAAGATTAGTAAATATGCTATCTAAGAAGGATATCCTTTTTCTAGTGTCAAATGCGTGACATGTAAGGCTTGGTAAATCAATTTTTTGGCAAATTATTAAACAATGTTGTTGAGAATGTCATATAACAAAGATAAATAAACAATTTTTATATTTTTTTTTGTCTGTGGCAACTTTCCATTGAGAAAAAAATCTTATCTTTAAAGTAAAAAAAAAATGTTTATGACATAAGTGAAATTTCCCAGGAAGTTTTCTGTGGTGACGGAGGATTTTGAGTTGTTTGAAAAGTTGGCACAGGATACTGTAATGATCATTTAATGTATAGGAAACCAAGGGTCAAAAATCCCTTTATTGAGTCAAAATTACAGGGCGTCTCACTCAAATCCGAAGTTGCGTTTTCGTTCTTAACTTTAATAGTACTGAAGATACTTTAATGAAATCCTTATATTATCTTTAAAATTCATACAAAGATGAGTCTGTTGCTAATTTTGTTCGAAAAGGCGTCTTCGTGAATAGAGTGCGTCTCACTCCAATCCGAAGTCGCTTTTCGTTCATAACTTTCATAGTTGTTGAGATAATGAAATCCTTACAATATCCTTACAATATCATTAGAATTCATACAAAGATAAGTCTGTTGCTAATTTTGTTAAAATATCTTCACTACTGTTAAAACTATGATCGAAAACGCGACTTCGGATTGGAGTGAGACGCCCTGTAATTTTGACTAAATAAATGTATTTATGACCCTGTTTCCTACACTGCAAATATTTATGCACTTTTCAGAACACTTTTTAGAACACTTATTTTGTCACCTTTTTTTAGAACACTTTGAAGCGCACTTTTTGGAACACTTATTTTGTCACCTTTTTTTAGAACACTTTGAAGCGCACTTTTTGGTACAGTTTTTAGAATACTTCTGAGAACACTTCTTTTGTTCAGCACACTTTCTAACGCCCTTTTTGAAAGCGATGATTTCGTAAGTGTGCCCAAATGTGCTCCCAATCCGTTCTCAAATATGTTCCCAAGTTTAGATTTAACAGATATCCTGAGCAGAACACTTTAGGTACACTTTCAAAACACTTTCTTTATAGCGGAATATACGCGGAACACATTCAGTACACATTAAGGTAACTGGAGTTATTAAGGTAATTATTAAGGTAACTGGAAGACTTTTTTCGAATAAAAGCGTTCCAAATTTGTTCCCAATGTGTGCTGCGAATTTGCAGTGTATACAATAAATGATTGTTACAGTGTCTTGTACCAAGCATTAAAGTTTGTACCATGAATTTGGGATCACTCTGTATATTCAAACTTATATTTTTACTTTCTGTCTCTTTCTCTCACTCTTTGTGTGTGTATGTATGTGTGTGCACGTGCCTGTAAGGTAAATGTCAAAATGTTTCTTTTATTTATACTATGGAAGCCACAGATTAGTGCCATGTCTATGCTTTTAGTATCTCTTGGCGAAATGTTTTAGCGGCCCTGAGCGAAGTATTTTAGCGGCATTAGGGTATCTTCCCATAAAGCAAAAGTTTTCTATGAGGTATCCTTCAAAAGGAAAACAAATTTGAAGAAGTGTTCGACAATACTCAGTCAAACATAAAATACAACAAGAAGATGCCTTTACTCATACATTGATACATGTTTCTTTTTCAACATCAACAATTTGTAGGAATAATTCAAATTAAATCTATAAAAACAAAAATATGTTCAAAATTCGAGCACAGTCAATTTATATTAATACTTATTAATTAGTAAAAACATTAAAAAATGCAATTGTTGACATGGATATTAAATGAAAATTACTTTGCAATTTAGATGAACCAAATAGAAAATGCCGATTTCTATTTTTCGATTACAGGTTTATTCCAGAAATCTAAAAAACAAAAATCTCTAAGAATAGTCTGTAAAGATTCTAAAAATTTTAATGGCCCATGGAAGAGATACTGAAAGCAATAGATACCCCTCCTAATCAAACTTTCATAAATATGATACTTTTAATATATTTTATGTCAGCGGAGTTGTTTAAAGTCTGGAAATTGATGCAAATCAAATTTTGTTACGTGCATTATACTATTTTGGTAGCCCAGAGCCGCTAAAAATTAAGGCGCGCCCTAATTTTTAGCGGCACTGAGCGATCAGTCAGCTTGCCATCTCTTAAGTACAGCCTTGCCACAAGAAAACAAATATCTTTTCTCTCAATAAAACGTTGAGTCGTATTTAAACTTATTAGTTGAAACAAGAACGAAAAATCATGCGTCAAGCATAGATTATGTAGCACTTTCCAACGCTTCTAAAATAATTTTACAAATCATTACCGTTTAATAAGCTGAAAGATGACATCTAAGTAAACAATTTGGAAAACGCATAACATATTTAAAAACGTAATTTCAGGAATTTTTAATATATACAATATTCGGGAAAATATCCGAATACTTTTATGTAGCCCTGTATATGATCTATAGATTTGTATATATACATAGGATGCTAAATTTTAGTTTAGTTAGGAAACGCGTAGCACAGTTTAAATTCTCCTTCTGGAGTTTCTGTCAATAAACGGAAATGTGTTCGCGAACTTTTGTGCTGCTCTGTATAGGATCTACAGAATTTATACACACCACGTAATAGACAAAAAGCTAGTTAAGATTAAAATCGCGTTCAGTAACTTAAAACGCACTTCCAGGAATTAGTGTTAACAGACAGTAGATAATTCTTTTGTGTGTCCCTGTAAATGAACGATGACTGCTATACACACACTATTCTGTAGTAAGCCTCTTGTAATGCACCTTAGTAATATATATAAACTTCAATGCGTTTAAAATAGTGGAACATTATTTAAATAAGTCGCAGGCGATTTTTCTCCCATAGACGTAATGTAACGGAATTATTTTGACTGTCCCTGTAAAGTAACTCTAAGTGCTATACACCTACTATTCCATATTAGCTTCTTCTAATGCATCTTAGTGATCTATATAAATTTCAATGCGTTTACAATAGTGAAACATTTTTAAAATAAACCGCAAATGATTTTTCCCCATAGACCGCAATGTAACGGAATTCTTTTGAGTGTCCCTGTAAGAAAACTATAAGTGCTACACACTTCAGTTGAAATAGGGAACGTGCCATAGATAACGACAATAACATATAAAAATTGCAGAGCAATCCGAGCATATTTACGGGAGTTAGAGCACGGACAGACGGCCAGACGGCCAGACAAACCGAAGTCATAAGCACTTTTCAACTAGGTTGGAAAGTGCTAACAAATAAAAACGACGATTTTTTACTAAGATTTCACTCGTCATGATCTGATATGAATGAAAAGGAACGATTAATATTCATTATATCCTTAATTTAACTTCACCCAATCAAGGGAAGCCAACATGCACTGTTAAATGAAAGGCACAAAACTATTGAAGTAAACTAATAGTAAATTACGAAAAATAATCACTCAAAAAATCCCCGTGAAAGAAAACAGAGGATTAGTTAGTATATGCTATCTAAGAAGAATATCGTCTTTCTTGTATAAAATGCTTAACATGTAAGGCTTGGCAAATCGATTTCTTGGCAATTTATCAAATGGTATGGTTAAGTGTGTTACGCAACACAGATAAAACAAGAAATTTTCTGCAGGTTTTGTCTGAGGCAATTTTTGATTGAGAGAAAATTCTTATCTTTAAAGTTGAAAAAAATGTTTATGACATAAGTGAAATTTCTCGGTATGTTTTACGTGGTAAAGGCACCACCCCTCTCTTCCGAGCTTTCAGGGGTATAGGGGAGAGTATACGGCAGTATATGCAGTACACAAAACCTATCCGACCTTTGATTGACCAGGGGCGCACTTCAGCTGTTGGCAAACAATGAAGGGCGCCATTCTTCGCATAACTCAAAACATGCAATAATGAACATAGTAGTGGTGGTGTACAGTCCAAATCCACACGATACATACACTCTCAGAAAAAACTGTAAATTTATGAGCGTTTTCCCTTCAATTTTCTCGGGCAACAGCCTTATTTGATGAAAAACGGTCTGATCCACTAAATAAGTGGCCTTATCCCTTAGATACTTAGAAAATTAATGGCAATCCACATATTCTTACAGTTCTAGCCTATCCGTTAGCAAAAATACGGTACGACCTCATACATTTTCCTCCGCTAGGGTGTAACCCTTCATTTTAGTCCTGTTTCAAAAAATATTGTCACTTAACCGCAACCGTAACATATATTTAACCCGCCAAAAAAAAAACGATTCTGTGATTATTATCTAACGTGCTACGTGCTACGGAATAGTTAGTAAAGTGTTATTGTGTTTTAAATTGCATTATATCCTGCGCATTATCATGCTGTATTACTTTGACCCGTAAAATTACGGGCTGCACAAAATGATGGGCATGTAATTTTTTTTTTTTTTTTTTTTTTACGGGGTATGACTGGAATCTCTACTGCTGGCCTCTGCCCGTAATTTTTTTTAACAGTGTAGATGCCTCACAGTGTAACTATAAGAAGCTTACGATACAAGGGTCCCGTGTAAAAGGAAAAATGTTAAAAAGGCAAAAACCCACAGAAAATTAGTAAATCACAGTAATAAAATGTACACTACATTTTTCTGAGGGAGAAAGTGGCTTTTTTCAAATCTTTGCAGAAGAAAGAGCTAAAAACCTTAATGCCTCCTGTAATAAAAAAGCATGCAAACATTAATGGCAGTATAGCAGAGCATTTTTTACAATGTATTTTTTTTTAAGCTGTTGACATGAAATATGGGATAGGGAGTCAAGAAAACCTCCGTGGTAAACTCTCTGTATATATTCTCTGTACTGTACGAGGGTGGGCTGATAAGTTCTCGGCCTGACACAGAGATGGAAAAGTATGACCAAATGACAATGATGTTTGTAAAGTGTGATCCTTTAGATGACATGCTGCCGAGTTTCAGATGCGTGAATTTATTGGTTATTGCTTGGCGATAAAATAAAGTAAACAAGTTTTGTCATTTTCTAAAAATGGAGAAAATTGAAGTTCGAGCTGTCATAAAATACTTTGATAAAAAAGGTTTAACTCCCACGGACATACAAAAAGAGTTACATTCCACCTACTAAAAGGATTCTTGTCCTTCATATTCGATGATAAAAAGTGGGCTGTTGAAGTTAAGCATGGTAGGAAATCAATTCACGATGATGATCGCTCAGGACCATCAAAAATCGCTGCGACCGATGAAATCGTCTTAAAAATTCACGATGCCGTATTGAATGATCGCCGATTGAAATACGCGAACTTGCTGACATTGCAAATCTCTTGACAGACCGTGTTCACTACATTTTACACGATGTTTTAGGTATGAAAAAGCTTTCCGCTTGATGCGTGCCGCGTTTGTTGAACGTCGACCAAAAACGCCAAAGAATGAGCATTTCTCAAGAGTCTTCTGAAATGTATTGTGTTGCAAATTGAAAAATAATTTAACATTTACATGATTATGATGACATTTACATGATTACTATGATGACATTTACATGGGGGAAAATAATTAATATTTACATGAAATAGTGTCAAAAAACTTGTATTTTCTTTGTCAGGCCGAGAACTTTTCGAAGCAACCTCGTACAGGGCTGTACTAAAGAAGTCGCACACAAGAGTGTGTCTTAAATGTATTAAGTTGCAAGCGGATTACATTATAAAATAATATGAAATTTTGTCAAAAATCTTGTGTGTTCATTGTCAGGCATCGAACTTATCAGCTCACCCTCGTATCTGTAAGAAGCAGCTCCATATACCAAGGTAAAACATTAACGTATACTCTCTTTCGTATACCTCCGCCGATAGCGTATACCCTCTTTTTTTTCTTTACGATTACAGCAATGCTGTCTTTCTTTCTTTGTCTGCATGTGTATTATAGGTCATTCTTCCAAATTTGGCAACTTTTCAGTATTAAAATATTAAAATAAAGGGTAAAAGTTTTTAATTATGAAAAAATAATGAAATTATTTTAAATTATTTTCGATTGTATATAATATTATGAATGTATTAAATTAATTGTTATTGGAAAGTTAGTTTTATTATTAATTTATTTACCATTTAGAACAACATAGATGGCGCTCTAGTTACAAGCCAGTATAATGACTTTTGAACATTTGATATATTTTTTTTTACAAATTTATTGAATTTTTTTTTCGAATTTGTTATACACCTGTATGTTAGCCCAGAACATGAAATAATTATTAAAATATTTTTAATTATTTCTGTATTTGCTTTTTTAAATTGTTACACGTATTTTTCTTCTTTTGTGAGAATGACGCGCATGTGATAGGTCAAAGGTTTTTTTTTTTTTTTTTTTTTTTTTTTTTTTTTTTTTTTTAATTTAAACTACCGATGCCATAGGAGAACAAAAAACATTTTCTCTCAATAAAATGTCAACTATATGATAAAAATGAAAAATACTATATTTTATCAGATTTCAAAAGACATAATATTTTAGTAGTAAAAAGGAAATACAGTAGGACCCTATTTTCCTACTTTTCTAAAGAAATTTACAGAAAAAAGTGTTCATTGAAATTAGGGAAATTACAGTAGAATCTCACTTTTGGTGGGAGTTTATCCCACAGGGGTAAACACAGGGGTACACCTAGACGACTCGGAATCACATAGCAATGCAGGGTCGGAAATACAATCCTAACCGTATAGAGGGGTTGTTAGGGGATGAATCATCGCGATCGAAAATTGACATTTAAAGACACTAATCTTAAAATAAATCATGACTTTCCTGATAATGAAGCTCCCCGAAGTTTTCTGCGTTCGTGCCTGGCTCTTACCACCTACATTTTTGTTGCATATTTGAGGGGTCAAACTATAGCTCTCGCGAAAAGCGCCCCCACGTAGATAATCAACGCCCTCGGCGTTGATAGTCTCCTAGATGCAATTGTTTCCTTTATGGGCACATGCTAGACGCAACACAGTTGCAAATTTTTATCCCTTTTCTTTAAGGGGGTCCGGGACACTATTTAAAAAAAATTTTATTTATTGAGTTAAAATTTTGATTTTTTTTGTGTGATGGTTAACCATATTATTTATAAACAAAATCACATGATAAAACTTCTCATAACTAACAACAACAAAAAAAAAAATTATTAAAAAAGTGGGGTAATTTAAAATCGTTATAACTCAAAATATTATTTGTAGAATTTAATTTTTTTTTCATTTAAATAAACAGAAATATATAAATTAAAATTTGATTTAGCATTTAAAAAAATATTAATTAAAAAAATATTTAAAATATTTAAATTAAAAACTTGAAAAAAAAAATTATGTAACTTCTTAAAAAAAAAAATCATATTTTCAAAAGTAAATATTTTTTTTTTTTCAAATTTGCTGAATCAAAATTAAAGTAAAATAACTGAAAAAGACCTGTTCCAAAGTTTGAACCATTTATCTTTAACTGTTTTTGACTTATAACGATTTAAAGACGCGAATGCGTGAAAGAACCCATCATGCAGAAAAACGCAAAAACGTTTCCATGACAACCACTACTTGAAAGCTAGATTATTAAAACAAAAAATTAATATAACCTCGTCTATTTAAGATGGAAACATGATTTAAACGTCATTTTAAGCGGATCAAAACAGAGAAATTTTTAAAATATTTTTCAAAAATTTGAAGATTTTTGTATCCCCGGACCCCCTTAACTCCTTGAAGGGCGCTGTCATATTTTTTTATACCACTTAATTTAAATCAAGATTTATACCAAAATTTTATTTTTATAACTTTGGTAACAAAAAAAAAAAAAAAAAAAAAAAAAAAGTGTGTGAAACTCATTTTCTAATTTTAATAAATTTTTTTATACATCCGGTGTGAATTCTTCATTACCTAAAGAGAATTATTTACCGCTGAAAGGGTTATAACTTTGGTAACAAAAAAGAAAAAAAAAAAAATTATAACTTTGGTAACAAAAAAAAAAAAAAAAAAAAAAAAAAAAAGTCTGTGAAACTCATTTTCTAATTTTAATAAATTTTTTTATACATCCGATGTGAATTCTTCATTACCTAAAGAGAATTATTTACCGCTGAAAGGGTTAAAATGAAAGCCTAATGTAGAAATACCAGTAACAAATTCTTTCGCTGTATCTGCCTTCTTTCAGTACTTGCTGCTTCTATAATGTTCAGCGGAGTGTCAGTAGGAGACGTTGACGATTAAAGACTTGATGTGCTTCGTGCAGTCAATAGTGCAGATATAGAGGTTTATTAATTGATTAAAAAATATCAGTATACTCTTAATATTGTACTAATTTCCATGGATCTATCTGGTCATTTATGTTTGTAATAAAAGCCTGATATAAAAAGAGTATGTGGCCATTCTATATTTTAAGCGCTTTTTAATGTTGAAATTGGTCAAGATAGTTCAGTTATATAAGTTTTATAGCATAAAAAACTCTGTATAGCAATTTGACCATTGTAGGGAGGAGTTAATTTTGAAATAGACGTTTTAATCTATTGTTGCTAAATTTTAAAAAGTTGGAAATTGTACGTCAAACGTGACAAACGAGGTGCGTTCGTACTATAGCTAGTTATATAAATATTCAGATCTTGATGATTTTTTATTCTGCGAAATGAATGATATCGTCTGCAGATTAATTTCTGTATTAAAATAAGTATCTCTGTCGCTTGACGATTCAACCTCGGAAGCTCCTATAACAAGAAAGCACCGATTAAAAAAAAAAAAAAAAAAAATCAAATTTCTTAATAAATGTTTTTATTAATATCTCCTAAAGTTTTGATTCGATTTTTATAAAATTTGAAATGTCTCGACAAAATTCTGCGAAGACAATATAGCTAAAATTTCAAACCATTCGGTTGGGTGGTTTTTGCGTTGTTATATGCGGACGGACGGACCAAGCGACGACAATAGGTGCTACGTATTTATATAATTACGAACGCACCTAAAACGTAAAAAAATTAGCAAATAATTGTTTCAAAGCTTATATTTCAGCGCAAAATCATTGAAAGAAAGAGCGAGTAGCAATAGTAGCGTTCTTCTCTCTCTCTTTCTTTCCATCTGAAGATTGATGAAGGGCTACTTTTAAGAATCCTTTAAGCACTCCAACACAAAATTTATTTTGGCTTATGGACATTTCCATGAAAAAGTGGACATGAAGGTTGAAATTTCAAATGTCTTTTATTACTACAAGTAATATATCAAATTAAAGGTAAAAATATGAAGCATATGAAATTACAGAGAACTAAGCTCTAAAAATATTTTTTTAATAATTTATCTAGGCTCAAAGTTGGAAAAATTTGAAAAACTTTCGGCATGTAAAATAAGGTATTTTCATTCTGCCAGAAGCAATGTTTAAAACAGCAGCATTTTCAATATATATGCATATATTACTATTTGTGACCTTTGTATATGTTTTGAAACACTTAATTTTTCAAAAAAATTTAAAAAACTCGATTTTTAATACAAATATATTTACACTGTCTCTCTGTCACACCCGTCACAAAAAAGATGCTTAAGTTATTATACAAAATGTATTTTTCCATGAAAATACATGAAACTTTCGAAAAGTCTAACTATTGCATGTCTGAATAACTACGAAACGTTAAAAATTCATTAAATTTTTATTTTGTGTGCAATTTTAGTGTGACGGGTGTGAGAAAATCCTTGTGACGGGTGTGACAAAATTGTTGTGACAGGTATGGCAACATTTTAAATTGCTTTGAAATATATTTAAATATTTTTTAAATGAAGTGTAAGGTTGAATAAATGTTTTTGAACATATTAAGGAAAATTTACCAAAAAAGAGAAGATAAATCATGAAATATATATTTGAATTATTTTAGCAAATTGTGAGTTGGTAGCAATTTACTTTTAACTTACCTACTTTTAAGTTAATTCTGCTTTAGATTTTTTTAAATGTGCTCAGAAGATTGGTGCAATAAAGATATTGTATGTCTCAGCAGTGAAAATACTAGAAAATAAACAAATGCTGACAGAAAGATGGGAAGGCATCAAGTCTTATCACCACTTTAAAGTAAGTAGTGATAATACTATCCTTTTGATGGGAAAGACTGCCAAATCAATACTGAGGGAAGTGGCAGTCACTGCTAATTGTGAATCTCCACCCCCCCAGAAAGATTTTGAAAATATCAGATTTAAATATTGGTGATTATCTTTTGGTTCCCCTGGCCAGTAGCAAAAAGCGTAATAGCTTGTACTATCAGGAATCTGTTTAGGAAAAAATTGGGTCCTTTAAAGAACCCTTCACAAAAATTTCTATTTCAAAACAGGACCCTTTACAAAACTATTTTCCCTAAAACAGGACCCTTCACAAAACTATTTTCCCTAAACGAGGACCCCCACAAAATTCATTGTCTTAAAAATAGGTTTTTCCCAAAATTATTCCATCTTTAAACTGAACATTTCACAAATTAATCATTTAAAAGTAAAATCCGACCTGTCACTTTTACACATATAAAGAAAATATATGTATTTTACATCCATATATCTTCTTAAAAATGTATAAACAAGAACCTGAATATAACGATCATTTCAATTCACAAAATTATAACTAGATTTTTCACAAATATAAAAAACTGTTCACAATTTCACAAAAATAGGACCCTGGGAGAAAAGTCTGGGCAGACCCTTGACTATGCTAATGTCTTGAATATCAACTTCCGTAAGGAAGAAATAAGCTTAAAATGCATGCAAGCCGGTGGGCCACACTGGATTTGGCGAGAGGAAGGTGACATCTCAATTGAAAATTTTTCTGCTATTATAAAAAAAAGTAGCTCCCCCATCACTTATGATGAGTAGGGGGCACTACAAATTTTAAACTAATGATGCATAAATATGTTAGTTTTATTAAATTTCTTTTGTATATTTACTATTGTTGAGTTTACTGTCTATACTGATCACTGTATTTTTTTGTTAAACAACTTTCAAATTGTACACTTTGCACAATGTCACACCCGTCACAGCAGGAAAAAAAATTCTTATACATTAATATAATTAAAATTTATTATGAAAATTACTTATTAAGTTTAATTTGAATCTCTTTCATTAGAAAAAAATTGTTTTAATAATGGCACATTTAAATATTCACAGGAATTTTAACAAATGTGATGCGAGTGAAAACTCTTGTCCCGAGAGAGTCACACCCGCTATAAGTTTTAAATATTTTTTTACAAAAAAATGAAAGCTATTAAAGTTATATATTTGCTCAAATATCCAAACATATGCATGGAAAAACATAATTAAAATACTTTTTAGGGATTTCTTAGCTAATTTATTTCCCAAAATATAGATATAAACTCTTAAAATTTTGTCTGGATGTCACACCCGTCACAATGGAATGGCCCTTATTGTGTTTTTCACTACTTTGCTTTTTACGCAAACGTATTCACTAAACCAGGAATCTGTTTAGGATGAAATTGGGTTCTTTAAAGTCTCCTTCACAAATTTTTTCATTTCAAAACAGGATCCTTCACAAAATTTTTCATTTCAAAACAAGTCCCTTCACAAAATGTTTCATCTCAAAACAGGACCCTTCACAAAATTCTTTGTCTTAAAAATAGGCTTTTTACAAAATTTTTCCATCTTTAAACTGAACCTTTCACAAATTTAATCATTTAAAAGTAAAATCTGACCTGTCACTTTTACATATATAAAGAAAATATATGCATTTTACATTGATATATCTTCTTAAAAATGTATAAACAAGAACCTGAATATAACAATAATTTCAAATTCACAAAATTATGACTAGATTTTTCACAAATATAAAAAGCTGTTCACAATTTCACAAAAACAGGACCCTGGGAAAAAAGTCTGGACAGACCCCTGTAAACTATGCTTTATTGCCATGTAAAACAAAGAAATTCTTAATTTTACGTGTAACAATGGTTTAAAACATTCTCCCAGATTAAGATCCTAACTAAAACAGTGTTTTTTTTTTTTTTTTTTTTTTTTTTTTTTTTTTTTTTTTTTGGGGGGGGGGGGGGTTGCATGGGAAAGCAATTTTTCCTCCCTGGATATTCAAATATAATTAACTAAGTTTTCTTTTTATCTCATGGTATAAATAATAATAATAATAACGTTTTTCAAGTACTTGAAACAATTAAACACTAAGTGTAAAAAGAACTAATGATTTTTCGTTAAGGAGGTATTGGTAACATAAGAAACCCTCGAATATCCCTTATCTATCGTCGTTTTCTGTCTGAAGGCTTTTTTCAGAATTACATTAAAATTGAACTCATGTCCTTCTGCCATAGTTGTACTACGATAATTTAAAAGAATAAGAATCGTTACTGTTTCAGATTTCTGCCAGTGGGTCGGTATAAATGACAAATTTGCTATTATAAACAGATATTCAGGGACATTACGAAACGATGTCATGAGGAAATATTTAGGATTAATACTTATTTCTATGTAAGAAGGTATTTTACAATGGGAACATTAATCTTAAAATAATTTTAAAACGTTATTAACAGTTTTCTACGGCGTGCTTTTGGTATAATTTTCGGGCTCCGAAAAAATAGCCCGAATTCATATCTAGCACACACACAAACATATAAATACACTACCCTCTGGTGGTAGTGGCACCGACATAAAATATAGCCTATGTTGGAGCAGGGATTGTCACCATCAATTTGCCACCATCCCTTTGGAAATCGCTTCGGTAGTTCCAGTCATTACTTCCTACAAACAAACAAAAAATCAATTATTACTTCTTTATATTATTAGTATAGATTACCGTCCCCAATATTTATTCCTGAACTTTTAGAGATAAATAAAAAAAAAATTAATTTAGATCAATGTGAATAACTGTTGCTAAAAACCTAAAAACTGAAAAAAAAGTGTTGATTTTACAGTATAATACTGGCATCCGATGTGCGGTATTGTATTACTGCTTATTTTACTGTTTATTACTGTTAATTTTACGGTATAATACTGGCGGCTGGGGTGTCAGTATTAAGGTAAAGCCAGGAGAGATGACGCGGTCGGAGAGATTGCGCACAAAGAGGTTCGGGGGAAAGGAGTAGAGTCAGCGCGCAGCGACTCCAGGTAGTTGTACAACAGCAGTAGAGCAGTGTCTACTTGAATGTACACATCGATTGTTTCGAGCGTCTAGGATAAAGCATTATATTTTGTTTTGTTTTCCGAAAGCAAGTGCTTGAATTTTCATAACTATTCGTCAGAATTTCTTTATAGTATCAGTATTACAAAATATTTTAAACTTAAACGATTTCTCATAAGCTACTAACATAGACTAACTGTGCGAACACCGCTGGTTCGTTTTAGAAGCGGCCATATTTAAATAAAAGACTGCATAATCTCCCCTACCGAAATTGGAGAGTTTGCGCATCTGCTACTTAGGAGAGATGGCGCATTGTTTCCCATTAGTTTTCATGCTAGGAGAAATTACGCAGCTTAATGTTAAATTTGCATATATTACAAATTACATGTAAAACATGTAACTGAATCAATTTTGAAATAATTTTTTAAAAACACATAATTATCGAAACTAAATTTGACAATAAATTCGTTTGTTAAAAAATACTGGGCAATGAAGATGGGTGAACTGAATGTCTGGAATTGTACCATTAGGTTGAAATATTCACTCCTAATACAATAATATTTATTCACAAAAGCCTTACAACAATGCCATTTAAGTGTAATTGTTAGTGTTAACAATTAAATTGTAGTTATTATTAATAACAATCTCTCCTACCCATGTGCGCAATCACACCAACCCTGTAAGGACAGACTGCGCAAAATAGCTTTCTTGGTTTTATTACAACTGTTCTATTAAATTACAGCATAACAACAAAATAACAATGGAAATGCATAAAAAACAAATGAAGTCAAAATTAATCATGCATAGTTTAGCAAAAAATTAATATTTATATGTAATTTTTATTATTCTTCTGAATTGTGCGCAGACTCTCCTAGCTTTACCTTATACTGTAAAATCAACACTTTTTTTTTTTGCAGTGTACAGGCACATCTGTCATAATGTCTTGCCCCTCCCTGGATATTGTTCAGCGCGCCTTGCATGCGGAAGTCTAATGTGTATTATTGCATGACTTATCTTCTTATTTTATGATACACATTAAACTGCGTTCTTCCGCGATAGTTCTCTATTATTAAACTTGAAGCGAAAGAGAAAAAATATCAACAACTTATAGTGATACATTAATACCGTTTATCCTCTGAGGTACACGCTGTCTGCTTAAATGTGTCAATTTTTTATAGCTGTCCATCACCGTTTTTTTTCTTTCCTTTGGTTATACACTTTTAATCCTTGCTAGCATCCCTATAAAGGCAATCCGAAAACAACCAAGAGAAAGGTTTTATAATTCAAAATAAATAAATAAATAAATATACTACTTATTTTTTAATGCGTTGTTAACCAGGAAGAGAGTACGGTCTGGGCATATCAAGAATTAATAGACTGTTGTAAAAAAAAAAAAAATCTGGTTATATGACATACTGGACAATCAAAAAAATTCCAACGATCATTAAAAAAAAAATTGGAAAGTCATAAGTTTAACTGAGCGTTTTCTAATCTTGTTCATATACGGCAAAAAATATAAATTATTGTAAGCTAGTAACTGTAGCTAGTTCAGTTTTATTATTTAACCGACTTATTAAAAAAAAAAAAAAAAAAAAAAACCATTAAAAAAATTAGGCGTCAAGCATGGATAATGAAACACTTTCCAACCACATTCAGAGTATTGTAACGGAACTTCACCGTTTAATAAAGTGAAATATGACATCTAAATAAACAATTTGAAAACGATAACACTTTGGAAAACTCAATTTCAGCAATTAACCATGCATAGTCAGAAAAATATTTGAATTATTCTGTGCAGCCCTGAAAATGATCTATAGATTTGTATATATATTACATAGTATGCTAAAATTTAGTTATTTTTGGACACGCATAACACAGTCCCCTTCGGCAATTTCCGTGAATAAACAGAAATGTACTTGATTTTTTTTTCTGCTGCCCTATACACGATCTACAGAATTTATACACACCAAATAATGTGAAAAAGTTTAATTAAATTTCAAAGCACATTCCACAACTAAATACGCCCTGAGAGCAATTATGTCTCATAGACAGTACCGTCACAAACTACTTATGTGTCTCCTTGTAAATGAACGTTAAGTGCTATGAACACTATAATTTACAGTAAGCCTCTGTACTGCACATCGATGATATATATCAATTTCAATATCTTTGAGATAATGTAACATCGTTAAAATAAACAGCAAAAGATTTTTCTCCGTAGGCCATAACGAGGAGCCATATTTTTGAGTATATTTTAAACGAACTATAAATGCTCTTTTGTATCTCCTTATAAATGAGCATGAAGTGCCATGCACACTATATTTTACAGTAAGCCTCTTGTACTGCACATCGATGATATCAATTTCAATATCTTTGAGATAATGTAACATCGTTAAAATAAACAGCAAAAGATTTTTCTCCGTAGGCCATAACGAGGAGCCATATTTTTGAGTATATTTTAAACGAACTATAAATGCTCTTTTGTATCTCCTTATAAATGAGCATGAAGTGCCATGCACACTATATTTTACAGTAAGTCTCTTGTACTGCACATCGATGATATCAATTTCAATATCTTTGAGATAATGTAACATCGTTAAAATAAACAGCAAAAGATTTTTCTCCGTAGGCCATAACGAGGAGCCATATTTTTGAGTATATTTTAAACGAACTATAAATGCTCTTTTGTATCTCCTTATAAATGAGCATGAAGTGCCATGCACACTATATTTTACAGTAAGCCTCTTGTACTGCACATCGATGATATCAATTTCAATATCTTTGAGATAATGTAACATCGTTAAAATAAACAGAAAAAGATTTTTCTCCGTAGGCCATAACAAGGAGCCATATTTTTGAGTATATTTTAAACGAACTATAAATGCTCTTTTGTATCTCCTTATAAATGAGCATGAAGTGCCATGCACACTATATTTTACAGTAAGCCTCTTGTACTGCACATCGATGATATCAATTTCAATATCTTTGAGATAATGTAACATCGTTAAAATAAACAGCAAAAGATTTTTCTCCGTAGGCCATAACGAGGAGCCATATTTTGAGTATATTTTAAACGAACTATAAATGCTCTTTTGTATCTCCTTATAAATGAGCATGAAGTGCCATGCACACTATATTTTACAGTAAGTCTCTTGTACTGCACATCGATGATATCAATTTCAATATCTTTGAGATAATGTAACATCGTTAAAATAAACAGCAAAAGATTTTTCTCCGTAGGCCATAACGAGGAGCCATATTTTTGAGTATATTTTAAACGAACTATAAATGCTCTTTTGTATCTCCTTATAAATGAGTATGAAGTGCCATGCACACTATATTTTACAGTAAGCCTCTTGTACTGCACATCGATGATATCAATTTCAATATCTTTGAGATAATGTAACATCGTTAAAATAAACAGCAAAAGATTTTTCTCCGTAGGCCATAACGAGGAGCCATATTTTTGAGTATATTTTAAACGAACTATAAATGCTCTTTTGTATCTCCTTATAAATGAGCATGAAGTGCCATGCACACTATATTTTACAGTAAGCCTCTTGTACTGCACATCGATGATATCAATTTCAATATCTTTGAGATAATGTAACATCGTTAAAATAAACAGAAAAGATTTTTCTCCGTAGGCCATAACGAGGAGCCATATTTTTGAGTATATTTTAAACGAACTATAAATGCTCTTTTGTATCTCCTTATAAATGAGCATGAAGTGCCATGCACACTATATTTTACAGTAAGCCTCTTGTACTGCACATCGATGATATCAATTTCAATATCTTTGAGATAATGTAACATCGTTAAAATAAACAGCAAAAGATTTTTCTCCGTAAGCCATAACGAGGAGCCATATTTTTGAGTATATTTTAAACGAACTATAAATGCTCTTTTGTATCTCCTTATAAATGAGCATGAAGTGCCATGCACACTATATTTTACAGTAAGCCTCTTGTACTGCACATCGATGATATCAATTTCAATATCTTTGAGATAATGTAACATCGTTAAAATAAACAGCAAAAGATTTTTCTCCGTAGGCCATAACGAGGAGCCATATTTTTGAGTATATTTTAAACGAACTATAAATGCTCTTTTGTATCTCCTTATAAATGAGCATGAAGTGCCATGCACACTATATTTTACAGTAAGTCTCTTGTACTGCACATCGATGATATCAATTTCAATATCTTTGAGATAATGTAACATCGTTAAAATAAACAGCAAAAGATTTTTCTCCGTAGGCCATAACGAGGAGCCATATTTTTGAGTATATTTTAAACGAACTATAAATGCTCTTTTGTATCTCCTTATAAATGAGCATGAAGTGCCATGCACACAATATTTTGCAGTAAGCCTCTTGTACTGCACATCGATGATATCAATTTCAATATCTTTGAGATAATGTAACATCGTTAAAATAAACAGCAAAAGATTTTTCTCCGTAGGCTATAACGAGGAGCCATATTTTTGAGTATATTTTAAACGAACTATAAATGCTCTTTTGTATCTCCTTATAAATGAGCATGAAGTGCCATGCACACTATATTTTACAGTAAGCCTCTTGTACTGCACATCGATGATATCAATTTCAATATCTTTGAGATAATGTAACATCGTTAAAATAAACAGCAAAAGATTTTTCCCAATAGACCACAACGGAGCGCAATACTTTTGAGTATCTTTTAAACGAACTATAAATGCTACACGTTTGATTTTCAATAGCGAACACGCAACAGTAAACCTCAATAAGATATATCAATTTCATTATAATCTGAATATATTTACACGAGTTAGAGCACGGACAGACAAACCGGAGCCACTATAGTGAAAGTGTTATAAACTAAAAAAGAACGAAAAATCATGCGTCAAGCATAGATTATGTAACACTTTCCAACGCTTCCAAAATAATTTTACAAATTATTACCGTTTAATAAGCTGAAAGATAACATCTAAGTAAACAATTTGGAAAACGCATAACATATTTAAAAACGTAATTTCAGGAATTTCCAACATATATTTCCAACATATATTTCCAACATATACAATATTCGGAAAAATATCCGAATACTTTTATACAGCCCTGTATATGATATATAAATTTGTATATATGCTACATAGGATGCTAAATTTTAGTTTAGTTAGGAAACGCGTAGCACAGTTTAAAATTTTCCTTCTGGAGTTTCTGTCAATAAACGGAAATGTGTTCGCGAACTTTTGTGCTGCCCTGTATAGGATCTACACAATTTATACACACCAAGTAATAGACAAAAAGTGAGTTAAATTTAAAATCGTGTTCAGCAACTTAAAACGCACTTCCAGGAATTATTGTTAACAGACAGTAGATAATTCTTTTGTGTGTCCCTGTCAATGAACGATGATTGCTATACACACACTATTCTGTAGTAAGCCTCTTGTAATGCATCTTAGTGATATATATAAATTTCAATGCGTTTAAAATAGTGAAACATTATTTAAATAAACCGCAGACGATTTTTCACCATAGACGTAATATGTAACGGAATTCTTTTGACTGTCCCTGTAAAGTAACTATAAGTGCTATGCACACCCTATTCCTTATTAAGTTTCTTGTAATGCACCTTAGTGATATATATCAATTACAATGTGTTTGAAATTGTGTAACATCATTCAAATAAACCGCAAATGATTTTTCCCCATAAACCGTCATGTAACGGAACTCTTTTGAGTGTCCCTGTAAAAAAACTATAAGTGCTAGACACTTCAGTTGAAATAGGGAACATGCTATAGATAATGACAATAACATATAAAAATTGCAAGGCAATCCGAGCATATTTACGGGAGTTAGAGCACGGACAGACGGCAGACGGCAGACGGCCATACGGCCAGACAAACCGAAGTCATAAACACTTTTCAACTAGGTTATAAACTAAATAAAAAAGCTAACTAATTTTGTCAGTGCCATCAGGGTGCGTACAGTTTTAGCACAAGTTTTGGCAAGGATTACAGCCGAATTTCTCGAACAAACAAACATCAAAGTGATGGAACATCCACCTTATTATCCGGATGTTGCTATGTGATGTGGCTATTTTTTAATCTAAAAAAAATTACGTGGACGTCGTTTTTATTCCGAATATGAGATTGATGAGTCTATAAAAGCATATTTTTCATTTATTTGAACGAAATGGATGTCTTGAGGCATTTACTCTTTGGAAAATTCGCCTACAAAAATGCAATAATCTTGAAAGGAATACTACCTTGAACAGTTAGTTGCCTTAACAGTTCGTAAGTTTAACCTGTATCATTTAGTCGTATCTCAAAAAATTTCAATGTGACCCTCGTGTAGGCATTGTTTGATTTCAAAACACAACTTTAATTATGAAATTTATTAATAAATTCCTATTCAAATACATTCGTTATACGCGTTTTATAACGTGTTTAAAACGTATTTGTGACTACTTAACAGTTTTATATATTTTTCTTTTGGTGACAATTTGGTGATTAGGATAGTATGGAATGGTACTTTTATTTTCCACGATTTTACACTGAAAGAAAACTTATACCACCTTCATCTATAACGAATAAGTAGTCATTTTCTAAATCCCTAAACTAGAAATATATATTTCCGAGCTATGCGAATAAGGTGACATTTATAATGATGACATGGAGCCATTTTTTCTAGAGCCACAATTTATTTTTTATATGCCAGTGGCAGATTTTTTTTCAGTGTACATTTTATAAATATATACCTACTAGTAAATCTTCAGATCAGGAGCCTCAACGTCAGCTCTGAAAGTCGTTGTTTTTTAATCTTACTTTCCATATTATTTAACATCTTACAATTCGCAATTTAGTTTGTTTTATATTACATACATATTTATAGGCATATAATACTTCGGAGGTTTCAGAAATTAGAAGCGTTCAATTAAACACGGTTTATGCAATGATATTCTGAAATTCTTATGAACTTCTTATTCTTGTAATTTTTTAGACAAAAAAATGCATTTCTTATTTGGATATTCTTTGAAATAGGGTTGCTAAGCAACTAATAAAATAAAGAGGAAAAAAAAGAAATCCATTTTAAAATTTGTAAAAAATAGGAAAATTAAATGTTTTATATTTCCCGAACAATTGCAAAAATTTTTCCAATAATTTAAACAATTCATTTCAAAATTCTAATTGATGTATCGGCAAATTTTCAATGCTATTGCATATATTTAAGGCCTCCATATCGAAAATTTAGTATCCGTAATTTTACGTTTAAATCCCTGATTCAAATATGTGATTTTCATTTCAGTTAAAAATGAAATTTGAAAATCGTCTGCTTTCCCAAAGCATTATGACCTAAAAGAAAATGTTCTATATTTTTCGAACGAATGAGCCAAATGTAACTAAAAACTATACAGCGCATTCCGGGTACCTCACCAACATACCCACCAAAAATCAACTTAATAGAACGATTTTTACGGCAGTTATAGCGGAACAAACAGACGGAAACTAAAAACTTTTCGCGTCTCCACAGTGAGCCTTCATTGACATTTCGGCTATAAGAGGCTTTGTCCTGACTGATTGAATCATCAACACACAGACAAAACTTTTGTAGCTAGAAACTTGAACTCTTATTAAGAATATATTCAAGACAAATAATAGAGATCTACTAAGAAAGAATTTTTTTCATTTAAACTTCTAAGTGGTTTAAAGCGGGGGAAGAGGGTGGGTGTCGAAAGTTTTAAGTAATTTTGTCATATCTTAGCAGCAATTTTAGGTGGAAGCAGGATATGCAGAATAAAAAAATCTATTTAAAACTAGTCGGATGTGTCAATCCTAAAACTTTCTTCTATCTCACACAGGTTTCGCATACACTAAAAAGAATCAGCACCCATTTATATCACGGTCTAACTGAAACTCAAGTTTTATTAAATTCCGCGTAACATTGCTTGAGATAAGACTATCGCTAAAATCGTGTAAATCCTGCAAAATGCTGCATAGCAGTGCCACCTGATGGACAATTTTTACCAAAAACTAATCAGCACCAATTTATATCAGAGACTAACTGAATATAAGGTTTTATTAAATTCCGAGCATTAGTTCTTGAGATAGAGCGCCCACAAAAGTTTTGTCACATACAGACAGAGTCACAGAGTCACAGACAGACATTTTCTAAAAACAGTGAAATCGTGTTCAGGACCTTCTAAAACGTATAAATCCGTCGAAAACCGGAAGTCGAAAATTTTCATGAATCCAATACTTTCTTCTTGTAAAGATAGAAGAAAGTAAAAACAAATGGTTAAACACATATTTCAGCGATTTTCGAAATTCAACCTGTAAGAGGGTAAAAGGGGGTATAGACGATCAAAATTAAGAGATTCTTCCGTAATTGGGTTATACAGAAAATTTGTGTATTTTAGGGAGCGGGGTGTGGCGCCAAAACTAATTTTATCGCTGTAACCATTGTTGTCACTCTTATAGTCTTGAAATTAAACTATTGCTAGATTCGTTCATATTTATCTTCAGTCCTGGCTATAGACCCGGTTATGGGAAGACAACTGTTGCTAATTTTTGATTAGCTATTTTCAGCAAAACATTTATCCAGGTGACTTTTTGTTGAGTCTTTTTTAATTTCTTAAATTTTTTTTATAAAGCATTTATTTAAAAACAAGCTTGTTTAGGTTTCCTACATGCTTTTTAACTCTCTCAGCATGTCGATTTTTTTTTTAATTTAAAAACTGCAGATCTTAAACAGTTGGGGCTGTCCGTCAGTGAACTTCCCGATTCCCCTCGCTAATGTTAATACTATGGGCGTAGGATGCATTCGTATATTTAAAATATCTTCTCAGGAAATTAATATTTTTAACTTCTGTTTACTTTGTATTGTTCTTAAAGAATGTTTCTCTTTTTTTCTTAGTTGTCAAAATTTTTCTAAATTATGTGCTTAATTTATAATTTTATGCGTTAGAATCTTAGCGAAACTGAATAAGATTTTAACACTTCACATAAAATTAAGTTTGTATTTTAGAAAAATTTGACAACTAAGAAAAAAAGAGACATTCTTTAAAAAGTGTACACAGAAAACATAAATTAAAAATATTAAATTCCTAAGGAGATATTTTAAATATACTAATGCATCTTATACGCTCATAGCATTAACGTTAGCGAGGGGAATCGGGAAGTTTACTGACGAATATCCTTAAGTCGTAAAATAAATAAATGAAGAAAGAAAGAAATATGAAATTAATAGTCATATATACGTATATTAATTTTTTTCTATAAAGAATTTTTATTCACTTCATATTTATATAGCGAAATAGTAATGTGAAATCACTTTTATCGTCGAATTACTTAGATACTAAGAAAAGACTGTCCATTTAAAACACTATTTTCCAAGAATTTCGCAAATAACGGATGTAAACTTAAGGCAAATAAGGGGAAAAAAAGCTTTTAAAGCGCGATTTTTCGGGAAATCCGGGAAGTGGGGACCCATTTTCGTGAGAATATTCCCTTCTCTTTTTGCGGAGCTTGCACTTTTTCGATAACGCAAAGACAAACAACGAGAATGAATGAAAATATCCTTTATAGATATCTACGAATAGAAAGTGAAATAGCTCCCATAACGGTCCTGTTTCAGAAGTCGAACATTTCGAGTAGCTATAAGTAGATAATAGAACCTAAAATAGTTTTCGTATTAGAATATGTTTTAATCAGTTCATGTTTTTAACAAATAATTTTTAAGAAAATGAAATATAACCATTTTAATTGATTGCTTTTAACTTATTGTATTAATATTTTCTTATTTTCTTATAGCTGGCGTATTTGACTGATAGTGGCCTGGCACAACAGAGTGCATGTGGCACCTTTATAGTTATCTACATTCAATTTAAATCCAATTGCTGCCTATATCATTCTTTCTGACACGTAGTACAGATGATATATAAAACTATTTTACATGTAAAAAGAAAAAAATTATAAAATGACTATTTAAAAAGTATAAAATAGATACTGTATACTAGAGTTTTGTACGGGTTGGGTTATACCTGACCCGAATCCGACAAAAGAAATTTTGTTAATCCGGACACGAAACACTTTAACACGAGCAAAAAAATAAACGTATAAGAAATTGGAACTTTTGACGAGTTCATTAATGAGAGTCCCTGGAGCCATGGTTTCCGTATCTCTAGTAATAGCAATGTGGATCCGTTGCTGAAGTCCAGAACAACAATTATACTGGAAAAAATTAAATGGGCCTTAAAAGAGCAAAAAAGGAAAAGAAACAACATAAAAACCTCTTTGGGCCAGAAATAAATAAAGTGCAAATTTTATTAAATTAAAGATATGGAAATAAAAAAAATGTAAAATAAGCCTATAAAATATTTACAATTAAAAACAAATAAACAAGAGAAAAAAATGCTATACACAAAAGCTATTGCAAATAAATATATCTATAATAAAATAAAGTTTCGTTCTGTGTGTGTGTGTGTGTGTGTGTGTGTGTGTGTGTGTCTGTTGGCGATGGCTAAGAAAATTTAGCCCATTTAGAAGCCTGAAAATTTAGATTTAGATAGTCCAAACTCTCTCCTGATGCACCTGAACCTCAGAATTTTAATATTTCAATTATTTACTGAAATATTAATTAATATCCACAAAGAACTCTCATCAAAAATACGCCTTTTTCTCTTGGGTGAATTGGTTGCATCGATTATTCACAGAAGTAATTAAATAAACCAGAGTAGTGATGCATAGATAAGGATATCTAACTAAATAGTGTCAATATGGTTTGAAGTTATCAGCTTACATCCATGATACTGTCGGGCCACCTGCACATGACAAATTACACAGACGTCCCCCTGTTTGAAGTATTATTTTCCAAGCATGTTTTTCTTCATGACAATTAGCCGGGTTTAAGGTTTTTTTTTTTTTTTTTTTTTTTTTTTTTTACATGACATATATTATTATGATCGAGATTATTAATACAGAAAACTTTATTTAACAGATTATTTTTATATTTGCGGGAATGGAGAGGGGCAAAGGTCTAATTTACATTTAACAATTTTAACATATGCCAGGAGGCCATTTTTATTAAAAATTATTTTTTCGGATAAAATTGCATAAAAGTTACATTTTTAGAAAGATCATTCAAAAAAATTGTTTGTTTGAGAGATAAGTTACATTCAAATATGTATAGATTCTGATAAAATTTCAGTTAAACTTAGGTTGAAAGTCAAATATCTTCAATCCATTAAAGTAAATATACCCAAAAGATTCGTTCATTATGAGTCATACAAATATTAAACCATGGAGGTAATCATTCGCAAGATATCCGTGGTGAATTTTGCAGCGCTGTCTGATGTCGGAAAAAAATTGGCATCTGTAAACGTGGCATACGTAATAAGAAAGAAGAAAGGCATGTTGATTTCGCTCATAGCAGACGACAATTTTGTCATCGATTTTTCACTCGCTTCCTAAAAGGCTGGAATTATAAAAATCACATACATAGGTGTGTTTCCGATGACAATATAACATTTTAATATTTTTAGGTCTTAATTGTAAAATAATAAATTATTTAATACATTATTTTTAAGGCATTTTTCCGTTATTCGGACGCAGGTGATAAATTGTCAAATAATTTTTATGGTTACAACTTTTTACGATTTATTCAAAAACAATGGAATTAATGATGCACCAAACCCTTCTTGCCAAAGACGCCAACGGGCTGAGAAGCTGCAACAACGGAATATTTTAAACACTAAAAAGTATAGAAACTAGATGAAAAAAGGGTGTAATATTTATATTTTTAAATACTCTTTTATCACTTAATTGTTTAATATTAATTAAATTATGATTATACGTTGCGAAAACATTTAAATAATCCTGAATAGATAGTTTAATTAATACTTTTTTTCCCTTTCCTGTTGCCATATCTTAAGAAAGAAACAGAGCTAAAAATATGATTTTTTAAATAAATTCAAATCAAAGCGGAGAATTTTCAATAATCGGGGCCCACGCTAATAATAGTGTATTGTAGAGGAATTTTTTTTGAACTTACACGAATTGTATTCTTAAAATTATGGTAATTTATAACACTTTCCAACATACTAGTCGAAAAGTGTTTATGAATTCAGTTTATCTGTCTGTCTGCTTGGCTGTCTTCTGTGCTCATGAAAATATAGTCGGATTGTCATGTAATTGGTATATGTTATTGAGATTTACCATGTCATGTTCGGTATTGAAAATGAAGTATTTAGCCAAGCTAGATTGTTTACAGGGCATTCAAAAGTATGCCATTACATTGTGGCATATGGGTCAAAAATAGTTTGCAGAATATTTTAATGATGTTTAACGACTTAAAACATATTGAAATTGATATACATAACGGACGTGCACTATAACATGTTCACTATAGAATACGGTGTACCTAGTACTTTTTCGTTCATTTACAAGGACACACAAAAGAGTTCGGTTACAGTACTGTCTACGACCAATAATTGCTGGAAGTGCGTTTTCAATTGTGGTATGCGTTTTTAAACTTGAACTATTTTTTTACTTAGTGCGTATGCATTTTTTAGATCCTATTCAGATCTGCATAAAAGAATTCAAGTACATTTCCGTTTACTAACATGCTGCATCAACATGGTTTGTTAAAATTCAAAAGTCACAGGGTCTAAGGCTTATTTCCTCATGCCTACTCCTAGTCACTGGAGCTTATAAAAAATCTCCAACTGCAGCTCTTTGTGTACTGTCGGGAATTCCCCCTCTTGTCTTGCAGCTGAAGAAAATACCCACTGTCGAGAGGGTACTTCGACAGTGGATATTTCGACAGTGGAGTGTCCCGGTGGATGAACATAACCCGATGAATTACAAACCTAAATCAAATAATAGCATAATACCTCTATACATTGAATATTTTAAGTGGCAAACAGAAAATAAGAAGACAATCGAAATTGATATAATCACCGACAGTCAAAAACATGAGGTGGCACTGCATATGCTTTCTGTGCATATAAAGGTTCAGTGTTACAGGGAACAACACAGATTCGTTTACATCAAGAAAATAGTGTCCACCAAGCAGATATACTAGCAATACACGATGCCATCGACTGGGCTAATTCTAATAGTTTTCAAAGCTACACACTCAATTTTGATAGTCTATCTTGCCTGAAGGCATTTGAAGATATATCTACCACCAATTTACTCGTATGTGACATAATTATAGCCTTGCAACAAACACCGAAATCCATTTTCTTTAAATGGGTGCGTGGTCATTCTGGCATAGCTGGAAACGAGCATGCTGATAAACTGGCTCGCGATACAAGAAAACCGTCACAAGACATCTTACAAAAACTCTACCTATTTTCACCATCACATAATGTTCGTCGTTCAGGAGATGGCGCCTGTCAATCATTCATGACGTAGAAGCGGACGAGTCCAATAGCTCCCGAATGGTCAAACTGTTAACGCGGGAAAGTGTAGTTTGCCATATTTAAAGCTTTGTCGCCGTTTTCTCCCTTTTGTTAGCGGGGCTGTTTTTAAGTAGATTTTGTAAGAAATACTAATGTTCGTCGTTCAGGAGATGGCGCCTGTCAATCATTCATGACGTAGAAGCGGACGAGTCCAATAGCTCCCGAATGGTCAAACTGTTAACGCGGGAAAGTGTAGTTTGCCATATTTAAAACTTTGTCGCCGTTTTCTCCCTTTTGCTAGCGGGGCTGTTTTTAAGTAGATTTCGTAAGAAATACTACCTAGTACATTCTCCCCTAAGTTGGAGTTTTTGAAAAATTTTTTGCACATCTACGCCGATTATGACTCCCAGAAACTAACAAATCCCGTAGTAGAATAATTTTTTACATCCCGATTTTCAACGGAAGAGTGGGGAAAATATATAAAGAGATTTGAGATATCAAGATTAATATTTTTTTCTTCGTTCTTACTTTTTAGGTGCGTTCGTAATTATATAAATACGTAGCACCTATTGTCGTCGCCTGGTCCGTCCGTCCGCATATAACAACACAAAAACTACCCAACCGAATGGTTTGCAATTTAAAATATATTATCTTTGCAGAATTTTGTGGAGACATTTCAAATTTTATTAAAATAGAATCAAAACTTTAAGAGATATTAATAAAAATATTTATTAAGAAATTTGAATTTTTTTTTTTTTTTAAATCGGTGTTTTTTTGTTATAGGAGCTTCCGAAGTTTAATCGTCAAGCGACCGAGATACTTATTTTATTACAGAAATTAATCTGCAGACGATATAATTCATTTCACAGAATTAAAAATCAGAAAAGATCTGAATATTTATATAACTAGCTAAAGTACGAACGCACCTCGTTTGTAACGTTTGACGTACAATTTCCAACTTTTTTTTTTTTTTTTTTTTTTTTTTTGTAGAATAACAATATATGCAAAATATGACATACATTGTAAGATAAATTAGAAGTATTATCTAGATTTATGGTTTCAAATTATGAGCTTCATTAAATTTCTATGGTTCGGGACTAATTTATTTTTTGTTGTGGGTCTGGTTAAATATAATTGTTTCGGGTTCGGGTACACGACTTTACAAAAGGCAATTCAGAATATTTTTTTTCAAATTCAAAACTGTATAGCATTTGAATATGAATGAGTATTTATTTATTTATTTATTTATTTATTTTTAATAAAAGATAAAACTGATTTTAGACATATAATTGCTGACTATTATTCCACAGTTACGTTAAAAAAAAAGGGGGGGGGATAATTTTCTTTTAATTAGGATTTCGGGTTGGGTCAAGAAATTTTTTTTGTGGGCTTCGACTTCAAATAGAATTTTTGGATTATCCAACCGCTTTTGTGCTTGCGAAACAAAAGTTTCTGGGCGTTTGCTTCTTTTTCAAAAAACTTTGTGACTTTATTCACAATCATCCTTTCTTTCGAACGAATTGTTTTTCCTTTCGGAGCCATTGCAGATTGTAACGTAAATAACAATTAGTTTGTTATATAAAAATAACAGTTTGTTGTGAAAACAACAGTTTAATAATAATAATAATAATTAAGAGAGAAACGCAATACGCTGCTTATTGATCAAAGAAAAAACAGGTCTGGCGAAACGAGCGCATGGGAATATCGGGAGAGGTATTACTTGGCAATTTTTTTTGTCCTAAAGTAACCCTTCCCCCCAACCCCATCCTGCCTTCCTCGAAATGGACTCGGTTACGGAGAGGGAGGTCCAACCGCTATTTCCTGATCTACGGACTATAACTGCTCGTATTCACCATTTACCTCAACCTAGAAAACTTGGGTCAAACGCTCAAATGGTATTCATCATGAATCTGATTGGACTTCGGTCGCGATCAAGTCCAATCAGGTTAATCGGGAACTTCATTTGAGCTTTCGACCCAAGTTTTCTAAGTTGAGTTAGATGGTGAATACGAGCATTAGAGAAAATAACAACATCAGAATTAATAAGATCATGGGAAATGGATTGGAATCTAGAAACAACGGATCGCTTTGCTCACGTCTTAATTCCAACAGTACCAATAGATTTTCAACTTCGAAATAAGTAATACTACATCTTTGCTACAAACCATGGCCAGTTTCCTCAATATCTCAATAAATTCGGCAAGAAATCGTCACCAAGATGCATCAGTGGAAAAAGAGGTACATCCTTACATTATATCCTAGATTGTATACCCTGACATCATACCATCATATTAGAAAGCCACCACACATAGACAAACCAGGCATCAGCCTGATCGATACCTATTCATGCTGCCTCCATTGAACTTAGTAGAGCTTGAGGATGAAGTGCACTTCTAATATGCTTAATGATATTTACACACTACATAAACTCTAACAGTAACAATTTAATTGATCTTAATGTCATCATACAGTGTTATTTAGTACTTTTAGCATCATTTATCATTGCTTACTCTTTTATTATTATTCATTCACTATTGTTCATTTAGTACTTACTTCTATCTAATATTATTATCTACTTTAGCATCATATAAGGTAAAGCTAGGAGAGTCTGCGCCCTATTCAATAGAATAATAATAAAAAATCTAGATATTAATTTTTTGGCAAACTATCCATGAATAATTTTGACTTCATTTGTTTTTTATGCATTTTCATTGCTATTTTGTTGTTATGCTGTAATTTAATAGAGCAGCTGTAATAATACCAAAAAAACTAAACACAGAAAAAAATTGCTGTAAAATTACGGGCAGAGGCCTGCAGCAGAGATTCCAGTCATACCCCGTAAAAGAAAAAATCCGTGCCCATCATTTTGTGCAGCCCGTAACTTTACGGGGCAAAGTAATACAGCATTATAATGCACATGATATAATGCACTTTAAAACACAATAACACTTTATTTATTGTTCCGTAGCACGTATAGCACGTAAGATAATCATCACAGAATCGCTTTTTTGGCGGGAAAATTTTTTCGAAACACGAGTAAAATGAAGGGTTACACCCTAGCGAAGGACAATGTATGGTGTCGTACCGTATTTTTGCTAACATATGGGCTGGAACTGTAAGAATATGTGGATTGCTCTTAATTTTCTAAGTATCTAAGGGATAAGGCCACTTATTTAGTGGATCAGACCGTTTTTCATCAAATAAGGCTGTTGCCCGTGACAATTGTAGGGCAAACGCTCATAATTTTACAGTTTTTTCTGAAAGTGTATGTTGCGCAATCTGCCCTTACATGGTTGGTGTGATTGCGCACATGGATAGGAGAGATCGTTATTAATAACAACTCCAATTAAATTGTTAACAATAATAATTGCAGTTATATGACATCGTTCTAAGGTTTTTGTGAACAAATATTATTGTATTAGGAATGAGTATTTCAACATAATGATTAAAGAATCAGAAAAAGGAACGAATTTTAAAAACAAATAAAGAATTTTAATTAAAGAAAAAAAAATCAAAAATCAAAAAAAGGAAGCCTAGAAAAAATTACAAAATAACATTACGTTACTTGATAACACGTTTAACTTAAAATTAGTCCATTTTTATTGCCACAGTTTCAATGTTTTCTTGTTTGCTGACCGAAGTTGTCATCGTCTACAATCGATGCACTTATTGTTGTAAATGGTACAGGTTTCGTACAACCACCTGCCACAAGTAATACATTGAATACAGTCACTGGTCGAAGTTGTATCCTGGTACACCTCCCAACATCCAGTGCACTCATCCTCATTGCCCTTCGTTTACTTTCCTTCAGTTTTTTTTTTGGAACACTTTGCACTTTTTCTGGAAGCATCTTATCTTCAACTGTCTTTTTTTTTTTTTTTTTTTTTTTTTTTTTTGTAGCGTCTTTTTTCATGTGGATCGAGAACATTCGTTGTACTCTGTTCACTTTTTATTTTCGATGACATTAAACTACTTGAAATGGGTGAAAGATTTCCCAAAGCTTTCGTACGTGTATTTATGAGAGTAACATTAGAGTCCTCAGAAGTTAATGGTTAACAAATGCATGTAGCCTGCTGCAATGGGATGCGAAGATAGGCCTAGAATATGAGAAGCTTGGGTTTTCAGTGGTTGTAACGTATACTGTTGTTGAAACGGATCGGTGTGGATTCTGATGGTAACTCAACGATTTCAGGGACAATGTTTGATTCACCCCTTGATTACAGCCTAGCAAATATGCGTGTTCTGGAATCACTTGAATATTTAAAGGGTAAGTTCCAGGTTTCGATAATTATGTGTTTTTCGAAAATTATTTCTAAATTTGATTCATTCATATGTTTTACATGTAATTTACAATTTATGCAAATTTACCAATAAGCTGCGTAATCTCTCCTAGCATGGAAACTAAAGGGAGTCATGCGCCATCTCTCCTAAGTAGCAGATGCGCAAACTCTCCTATTTCAGTAGGAGAGATTGCGCGGCCTTTTATTTACACACGGCGGCTTCTAAAACTAACCATTGGTGTTCCCACTGTTAGTCTAGGTTAGTAGCTTATGAGAAATCGTTTAAGTTTAAAATATTTTGTACTACTGACATTTTATAGAAATTCGGCCGAATAGTTATGAAAATTCAAGCACTTACCTTGGGAAAATAAAACAAAATGACAATGATTTATCTTAGATGCTCGAAACAATCAACGTGCACATGCAAGTAGATACTCCACTACTGCTGTTGTAGAACTATCTTGAGTCGCTGCGCGCGCACTCTACCTCTTTCCCTCGACCCTCTTTGTGTGCAATCTCTCCAACCGCGTCATCTCTCCTGGCTTTACCTTAGTATTATCTCATGGTAGTATTATTGCTCAGTATCACACAGTATTATTTAGTACTGCTCAGTATGATTGGTAAATTGTATTTTCAGAATTTGTATTTTCAGAATTTGTATTTTCGGAATTTTGTATTTTCAGAATTTGTATTTCAGTATTACATAGTATAATTATTGCTCAATATCACAAAGTATTATTTTGTTTTGCTCAGTATAATTAGTAAATTGTTTCCTCAATTTTTGTATCATCAAAATTTGAATTTATAGAATTTGTGTTTCAGTATTACATAGTATAATTATTGCTCAATATCACAAAATATTATTTTGTTTTGCTCAGTATAATTAGTAAATTGTTTCCTCAATTTTTGTATCATCAAAATTTGAATTTATGGAATTTGTGTTTCAGTACTTCTCTAATTATGATGGTGGTATTTGATTTGTGTTGATTGTTTTCACTACATGTACACATTCTTATATAATCACTTATGTTATTCCCTATTATTCTTAGTAATAGTACACAGTACTTGTATTCTCAGATTTGTTTTCTGGTATTATTGCTTTACTTAAATTGAGTTAACTATTTACTATAAATACCCCTATATAATTATACAAGTTTTTCCCCATAAGTCTTTTTCTACACTCGATGCTGCTATTCAAACTATGATTACTTTATTTGTCAATATCATATTTATTAATTGTTTATCGTTTAGTAAGTGAGCTATTAGTATTGTTTTGTATTTATAGATTTCTCTCAACTTTAATTATTATATTGTAAAAGCTCTACATCTTCTTATATTTATTTACAATCACAATTGTTCATTCAGCCCATTATTGTATCTAACTTGGCTCGTCCAGTATAATTGGATAACCTTTGTAACGCATATTGTAATCTTTGACAGTTAATTTTCAATAGAGAGGGGTCCTTCCGGGCATCGCTCCCTGGGCTGGGGTATTGCCGCATAGTAAAAAAGCCTACTGGGCGGGGCTAGTTGAGCTTAAGCCGAAAGGTAGGCCTTCCCTATCGGTTTGACCTTGACCTTGTTTACTTTGAGAGCATCTTTCACGTTATTAAACGGCGGAGTTCTGTTACAGTATTCTGAATGTGTTGGAAAGTGTGTCAAAATCTATGCTTGAAGCATGATTTTTCTTTCTTGTTTTTAATAGACATATTGAATGCTAATAAAAGAACGTTATTTTTACTACTTGTTTTATTTGTTTTATACATCTCTCTCCTCTCTCTCTCCTTTATTTATTTATTTTTTTTAATACATTTCCCCACCTTTATCAATTAACCATCTTGATAAACATTTCTCAAAGATTGATTGTCATCAAAATCTAAAGAAAAAGATCTGCATTAGAAATCATTGAATTCTGTCATTCACAAAAAAAGCCTTTTGTTAGCATTAGTTCAATTTGAAGGACGACTTCCTGAGAAAATTCTTTACTTTTTTTTTTTTTTTAATCGTCTGCCTGAGTCATTTGTTGTCGTCGTCGGATCTCTTAAAAATTATCTTTTGTCTCTCAAAAATTTTTCGCAGCGCTCAGGGCAAAATACCTTGCAAGACTTGATAGATAAACAGCTTCCGTAATATAAAGCAGCGGTCCTTCAAAATTTTAAAAACGGCCTTTTATTGTGATCTGATCAATAAATTTCGGTTCAGCCTCTTTCAGAGAAAGTTGCTGATGCTAAATGGTTATAAGAAAGCTATTTTGTATAATAAATTCATCATGAATTGTAAAAATTGTGTGTTATTCGAATGATTGTCTGTTTAATAATTGAAAGCGAAGAACAATAATTTAACAACAAATGTAATGAAACTTTTGTATAATGATATCAAAGAAATTTGAGAAAAATATTATTTTATCTGGGGTCGAAGTCAAATAGTTGATTTACAATGCAAAAATTGTATTGAAAATGATTAAATGTTTATTATAATTTTGATTAATAATGAAAATTTATTCTTAATCATTAACCATTCTTAAATATTGAATATTTAAGAAAATATACGTATAATGATATGCATGATATTAGTAGTATTTCAACAGCACTCAAGAATCTGAAGCTAGTAAAGTCCGAATAGTTGATTTACAATGCAAAGTAAATTATTAAATATTTTATAAAAGCTTTGATTTAATAATGAAAATTAATTTATTTTTAATAATTAACAATTATAATTATTAAATATTGAAAAAAAATTACTCTATACATGATTTTAAAGTCTGAATTATTCAAAGCCGAATAGTTGATGTACAATGCAAAGTAAAATATCAATTGTAGGAAAAATAATAAAATATTTTATGATAGTTTCGATTAATATTGAAAATTTATTCTTAATCATTAACACTCTATAAATATTAAATATTTAAAAAATATATAAAACATGCAAGATAATAGTAATATTACTACAGTACTAAAGAAAGTACGTTTGAAGTTAGTCAAATCCGAATAGCTGATTTACAATGCAAAATATTAATTGTATGAAAAATTATTCAATATTTTATGATATTTTGATTAATAATGAAAAATACATATTTTAAATAATTAACATTATAATTATTAAATATTTATAAACATATAAGATATATGCGTGATATTTCACTATTTTTACTGCCTTAAAGATATATATATATATATATATATATATATATATATATATTCATACATACAGGGTGAATCTAAACTCTTGGGCAAAATTTTAAGGGGTGATAGTACACATCAAGGCAAACAATATTAAATAGGAAACTATGGGTCTCAAACGTCTTCCGACGGAGATAGGCGCCATCAAAATTTCAAATGTTTTTAAAAAACGGAAAAATTGGTCGATTTGTTTGCGGTTTTCGCTAAAACTATTCTTTATGTCAGTATTTTCTTAAAAATAAATTTTAAAGATAAATTTCAGAAAATGCCGATAGACGGCGCTTTAGACTTTGGAGTAACGAAAAACTATTTTTTACCGTTATTTTTCGTATGTCATTAAATGCTTTCAAAACTTAGACTTAAACTTAAATTTTTAGCTCAAAATCTGAATCGTTGGGAGTAATTAAGTAGCGCAAACTGAACTGCGTTCCGGAATTGAAATTTGAAACACCTCCCTCCCCCCCCCTTCCTGAACACAGTTCAGTTATTCTCGATCTTGGTGTCGTAGACCAGGCAGAAACAATATGAGTTGTAATTTTCCAACTGGACGAAAAATGTCCGGGCCAAGATTCGAACCTGGGATCTCTTGAAGCTGCCATGCTCTACCAACTGAGCTATCCCAGTTGAATCTGGAGGGCATAATTCATCCAGATTCAACCGGGATAGCTCAGTTGGTAGAGCATGGCAGCTTCAGCCAAGAGATCGCAGGTTCCAATCCTGGCCCGGACATTTTTCGGGCAGTTGGAAAATTACAACTCATATGATTTCTTTACCAATTTGAATAATTGTGTTAAAATTAATCTAGGCAGAAACTACTACTCACTACACGTAAAATAAACGATAGAGTAATGACAAAATTAAATAGAAAATTTATTCATAACAGAAATGAGCAATTTTTCCGCGCAAAATAAAAAGAAACAATTTGATGTATGCATGTAGTGCGCAATATGAATGAAGGTTGACACGTAGAAAATGGTACACGCATGATGTTCATGAGGAATTACAAAAACTGCTCGAAAGAGTGCCCACCAGCAACGATGCAGGCCTCACGCAGTGGGCGGAGGGAGTTGCGAACATTAGTGAATACCCCGGGCATCTCCCGGATATCGGCTGCAACAACGGCAATCCTCGCAACCAGGCCCTCGTCGGAGACGACGGTAAAAAATAGTTGTTTATTACTCCAAAGTCTAAAACGCCCTCTATCGGCATTTTTGAACTTTATCTTTAAAATTTATTTTTAAAATAATTTTTTTATTTAATTTTGTCATCCTTCTATCGTTTATTTTACGTGTAGGGGGTAGCAGTTTCTGCGTGGTCTACGACACCAAGATCGGGAATAACTGAACTGTGTTGGGGGGGGGGGGGGGGGTTCAAATTTCAACTCCTGAACACAGTTCAGTTTGCGCTACTTAACCACTCCCAACGATTCAGATTTTGAGCTCAAAATTTAAGTCTAAGCTTTTGAAAGCATTTAATCAGATACAAAAAATAACGGTAAAAAATAGTTGTTCGTTACTCCAAAGTCTAAAGCGCCCTCTATCGACATTTTAAAAACTTTTTCTTTAAAATTTATTTTAAAGAAAATACTGACATAATAGTTTTAGCGAAAACCGCAAACGAATCGACCAATTTTTCCGTTTTTTATAATTATTTGAAATTTGGGACCCTAAATTTTAATGGCGGCTAGCTCCTTCGGAAGACGTTTGAGACCCTTAGTTTCCTATTTAATATTGTTTGTCTTGATGTGTACTATCACCCCTTAAAGTTTTGCCCAAGAGTTTAGATTCACCCTGTATATATGTGTATATATATATATGTATGTATATATATGTGTATATGTGTAAATATATGTGTGTATATATATGTGGGTGTGTATATATATACATGTATATATCACTGGCACCGAAAAGTACCTTAAAAATCATAAATATTATTAATTAAAAAACATAAGCTATACATGATATTAGTAGTAATCTACTACTACTCAACTAAAGTGTCTGAAATTAGTCAGAGCTGATTTACAATGCAAATTAAATTACTAATTGTATGCCGAAGGAAAAGTGATTAAACATTTTACAAGAACTTTGATAAATAATGAAAATTAATTTATTTTTAGCAATTAGTCAATTTAATAATAATAATTTATTTTTAATAATTAGCAGCGATCCTTCAAAATCTCAAAAACGGTGATTCCGTGATCCGATCAAAATATTTTGATTCAGCCTGTTTTAATTAAATGTGCTGACAGTTATAATTATTGAAGAATCTTAATTAATGTTTTAGCAGTGAAATTAGCTCGAAATTATTGAATAATAAACATGTGAATTTTAACTTTGTTAACTAAGCATAATACCGACAGAGTGAAAAATGTCCAAGCCGGGAATCGAACCCGGAACCTTCGAATAATGCTCCAATGCTCTATGGTCGAGCTACGAGGACTATACCCAGCTTGACATCTCTCACTCACATAAATCTGTCGGCAAGGTTGCAATCGCAGCACAAGTTGGAAATGTCATTATGAGCTCACAAATCCTGTGGTAAACTTGAGAAGACACATAAAGTCACACAAAAGTTCCTGGCTTGGGCATTTTCACACTGTCGGTATTACGCTTAGTTAGCCATGTTAAAATTCACATGTTTATCTATATATATATTACGCTATCATACGTGGCACAAAAATCGCGATTATTTGTTAATTGTCCAATGGCAACGCCCGAATGAAATGCATCTCATTGGTTTGTTGTGTAAAAGTCCTTTGGCAGGATTTAGGCCAGGATTTTTTAACATTTCACTGTTTGCGACTGCCATCTACAGGAATAGAAGCGAAACAAACAATGATTTCTTGATTAAATTGTAATTATAATTTGTCAACATTATAACAATTAAATAGATATATTTCTATACATTTTCATTTGAAATATTGATTTTTGGAAGCATTTAATATTTATAATTTAAAAAATACAATTAGCAATATAAAATTTAAAAAGAAAACAAAGCAATAGTTTTTAAAAAGGGATTTTTAGTAAAAAGGGAAGACCGGGTCTCGTGATACCAAAGGACACACTGAGCAATTTCCTGTTTGTGAACATTTACCTGAGCATTTTCCTGATTTCTGAACATTTACCCTGACACTGCTACAAACACTACGGCCACACAAAAATACTTGGTTATTTTTCCAACTTTTTGGTATCACTTTCACGTCTATTTCATATACAGGACGTCCCAAACATATTGACCTCGGCTTTTATTACTTAAATATTGATCACAGATATATTAGAAATTACAAAGTTACGTAAAAAAGGTACCGGATTTTATGAAATTGATTAAAATTTTAAGGGGATTAAATTTGAAGAAATACAAAATTTTAATTTCTATACGGCCCCTCGTGCAAAAAGTTTCCCCAATGAGTAAAATGTTCCCCATACAGTAAAGGCTATGTACAATATTTCAGAATTTTATCATAAAAAAGTCGCAGAGATATGTTTAAACAAACTTGGTAAGGGGTTAATCATAAATTAAAATACAAAATTAGTATTTCTGCACAGTTTAGATATTTGTGTACCAATAAATAGCACAATTATTTTTTATCTATGCAATGATTGTTTTCTTTGGTAATTTCTGTACGACTCCTGAAACGCGATTATCCGACATGATTTAAGCCCCTTTTGCGAAGTGATACCCAGGCATCGAAAAGTGGTTTAAGTCAGCATTTATGTAATTTCATATCGCTGCGAATTTTTATGATAAAATGCTGAAATTTTGTATATGACCTTAATAGTGTTATGCGGCACATTTTACTCATTGGGAATTTTTTGTACGGGGGTCGTACAAAAAATTTCATTTTGTATTTCTTAAAATTTAATACCCTGGAAATTTTAATCAATTACAAAAATGCTGTACCTTTTTTTTACGTAAATTTGTAATTTATAATATATGTTTATGATCACTCTTTAAGGAATAAAAACTGAGGTCAACGTTTTTGGGACACTCTGTATAGTAAATATGAATACATTTTGTAATCAGGGTAAGACTTTTCGGACACTCTGTATAAATAAAAATTGTGATTAGGGTGGGGGAAAAAAACTGACGTCGGATTTATGAATTTCACCAAAGATGCATTAAAAACTTCTCCTAGTTTGATTTACAGGACAAAATGTGTTTTCTGCTGTATGTTTGTTTACCTTTTCTTAAAAGAAATATTGAAGTTACACCGACTGCTGTAAATAAAGAGCAGACACTGTAAACTGAAATGCCTGAAATTCAGACATTTAAGTGTCTGAAACGGATGGTTAAAAAAAGAGACACATTAAAGTGTCTTAATTTTTAAGACGCTTGTTTGCGTCTGAATTTCAGATATTTGAAACGTCGGAAACGCGGCCATTTTTGATCTGTAATTTGTTGACAACAGGCAGCCATTTCTGACCACTCTTTTTTTAAAGCATTAAGAGAAGTCATGTTTGACCACATTGAATTTTTATGATAAAATGCTGAAATTTTGTATATGACCTTATTAGTGTATAGAGCACATTTTACTCATTGGGAAATTTTTTTGTACGGGGGCTGTATAAAAACTCAAATTTTGTATTTCTTCAAATTTAATACCATGAAAATTTTAATAGGTTACAAAAAGTACTGTACCTTTTTAACACTTTCCAACCTAGTTGAAAAGTGTTTATGACTTCGGTTAGTCTGGCCGTCTGCCGTCTGTCCATGCTCTAACTCCCGTAAATATGCTCGGATTGCCCTGAAATTTTTATATGTTATTGCCGTTATCTATAGCATGTTCCCTATTTCAACTGAAGTGTGTAGCACTTATAGTTTTTTTACAGGGACAGTCAAAAGTATTCCGTTACATTACAGTCAATACGGAATAATCGTTTGAAGTGCATTTTGATGATGCTACGTCATTTAAAACATAATGAAATTAATATATAATTATGAACCGCATTAAGACATGCTTTTTGCAGAATATGGGGTGCAAAGCATTAATTATTCATTTACAGGGTCAAACAAAAGAATTCTGTTACACATCGTTCTATGGAGAAAAATCGTTTGCAGTGTAATTTAGTGATATTTCACTATTTCAAACATAATGAAAATTATATGCATTACTGAGGTTCACTATAAATTGCTTTCTTGTGTGCATTGTGTCTATTTACAGGGACACACAAAATATATCGGTTACAGTACATTTTCGATATTTACAGTCTGTGTGATAAGTGCGTTTTCAACTTTGGTTTATGTTTCTAAGTTTAACTAAATTCTTTCATAGTACGTGTGTGTTTACAAACTCGGTTGATCATATACAGGGTGACACAAGGGACTTCATAAGCATTACAGACTAAAGGAGTGACGTGCTTAAGGGCTGTTTTTAGTTGTGTTACGCATTTTCCTGCTGAACTATATTTAGTAGACTAATAGAAGTTTGTGGAATATAAATAAATTGATATACAGGGCTGCGCAAAAAAAAGATACATTGTCGTTTACGTTTGGTAATTGCTGCAAGTGAGTTTTAAGTTGCCTTTCACCTTAATAGGTGGTGTGTACAAAAGTCTTCAAATAATATACAGGGCTGAACAAAAGATTTTGGGTGCATTTCCATCGATTGGCGAAAATTTCTGAATGTGAATATTCTAACTGGACTGAATTTTATCATACTATATATCCATATCTATTGATCTTATACAGGGCTACTGTTTTGACACTAGAAGGTAATTTCGAAAATTGTATTTTTTAAATGTGGTATATGTTTTCTAAATTGTTTACTTACATATCTCCTTTCACCTTATTTAACGGTGAAGTTTCGTTACAGTTTTCTGGCTGTGTTGGAAAGTGTTTCATAATCTATGCTTGACGCATGATTTTTCGTTCTTGTTTTACGTAAATTTTTAATTCATAATCTATGTTTATGAACAATATTTAAGGAATAAAAGCCGAGGTCAATGTTTTTGGGACACCCTGAATAGTGAATATGAATAAATTTTGTAACCAGGGAAAGACTTTTCGGACACACCTGTTTAAATAAAAAATCTGATTAGGGCGGAAAAAACTGAGGTCAGATGTATGAATTTATCCAAAATTACATTAAAATATCTACTAGTTTGATTTAGTGGACAAAATGTGTTTTCTGCTGTGTTATTTGTTTACGTTTTCTTAAAAGAAATATTGAAGCTACATTGACTGCTGAAAATAAAGAACATAGAAATACATTTAGGCGAACAAAGAACAATTCCGTGGAAGTGAAAAAAGAAATTGCACTTTTCTGCGAAATATCTTTCTGAAACAGTAGAAGAGAAACCTTACATTTAGGCGATAATTACAACAGAAACTAAGATTTATTATATGTGTGGATGATTCGGAGAAATCAGATTTTTTCTCCTGTTTTTATTTACCTAGAAGGAGGGCGAATTTTTCGCTCATAATGAAGGATAAATAAAAATTATTTTCCTGTAAATTTCATTAAAGAGTATTAATTTCTTTAATCTTATATACACCATTATACTACTATACAGCTTATACGTTGAAAAGAACCCTTTTTATTATTAGAAATATTGTAGACTTTGAAAAGTAGTATGTTGTAGTTCTCACAAAACCTTCTTCAATATATAAATCAAATCGTCTGCAAGTAAATTTAAATGACTATGAAAACTACGTAATAAACGCCTATAAATTGAATTATATATACAATATTAAAAAAAAATTATTAGGGTGAGAAAAACTGACGTCATATTTATGAATTTATCCAAAGATACATTAAAGACATCTACTAGTTTGATTTACAAGACAAAGTGTGTTTTATGCTGTGTTATTTGTTTACCTTTTCTGAAAGGATATATTGAAATTAAATTGCTGTAAATAAATAACATAGATATATATTTAGGCGAACAAAACACAATTTCGTCGAAACGAAAAATAAATCGAACTTTTCTGTGATATATATTTCTGAAGCAGTAGAAGCGAAAAATACATTGAGGCAGAAATTACAACAGTAAGTAAGATGTATTATAATGTGTGGATGATTCGGAGAAATTAGATTTTTTTTTTCTTTTTTTATTTACCTAGAATAAGAGTAAATTTTGTTTTTATAATGAAGCAGAAATAAAAATCCTTTTTGTGTAAATTTCATTAAAGAGAACTAATTTCTCTAATCTTATTTACTACATTATACAGCTTATACGCAGAAAAAAAACTTTTTGCCAAAACGTCAGTGTAGGCTCACTGTGGAGACGCGAAAAGTTTTTGGTTTCTGTCTGTCTGTTTGTTTGTTTGTATGTCTGTTTATCTGTTCCGTGATTTGTCCGATTAGGTTGATTTTTGGTAGGTATGTTGGCGAAGTACCCGAAATTAGCTGTATAGTTTTTGGTTAAATTTTGTTCATTCGTTCGAAAAATATAGAGCATTTCTTTTTAGGTCATAATACTTTCCTATGGGAATACAGACGATTTTCAAATTTCATTTTTTAACTGGAATTAAAATCACATATTTGAATAATGGATTTAAATGTGTAGTTATGGATGCTAAATTTTTTATATGGAGGTATTAAATATATCCAATAGCTTTGAAAATTTGCCGATACATTTATTAGAATTTAGAAATTGATTGTTTAAATTATTAGAAAATTGTTTGCATCTGTTCGGGAAATATAAAACATTTTATTTTCATATTTTTTTACAATTTTTAAAATATATTTCTTTTTTCTTTCCTCTTTAAATTAATAGTTGCTTAGCAACCCTATTTCAAAGAATGTCAAAATAATAAAATTCAAGTAACTCGCACTATTATTCTGCAATATTTTATTAACAAAATAATTTATTTTCGGGTGATTAGCATTCTATTGACATAAATGAGAATTTATTTTGATACAAGTTATCTCTTATAACTACTATAGAATGACTACCAAAATATTTTTTACAAACAAAAATTTTAAAAATATTTAACCTGTAATTTGGATTCAAGTCTCGTAGTTTACATTTATATAAGTATATTTTTTACATGAGATATTATTATTCATTTTTTGGAACAGATGTGGATGTTTCGTCGTTGAAAAGTTAATATTCTTTTAAAAAATAGGATAAAATAACTCGTAGAACAAGGTAGTTAAACTAAACAAATTAGAGTAGTAACACGCATCCAAACATATCGTCAAATCCTGAAATATTACAATTACTGGAAATTGAGAGCAAAAAAGCTATCACAAAAAATACTCTATAGTGCCAAATCACGTTTGCTATCTAGTGAATTGGTAGAGGGCACGATTATGAATGATTACTCAATAGGTTTAAAAGTTTCCAAATATGCCTATTTTTGAGAGGTATGCTATTGTCATCGAGTTAGAGCAGGATGTACTTAGATAAGATAAATATTATAGAATTATCAACAAAACTGTTTTTTCGAAACAAAAATTGTAATAACACAAGATTTCCAAAACAGGTATAAGTGAAATATAGTAGATTCGGTTTACATTTCCATAAGTTGTTTTTGTATATGAGATATTATTCAACTTATCCATCAGATTCAGGTGTTTCGTGGTTGGCAGGTAAGTAAATATTGCTATTTGGGTATTAGAATAACACGAAATTATTTTCGAAATTGTTGCTTATCCTATAATAAAACCACTGTGTAGAACGAAATCCAAGATATACTAGAATTATTCACGCAATCAATAGGAAATCACGAAAATAAATTTAATAAGATTACGTTCGGCTCAGGGGGGAGGGGGGGGGAGAGCACCCCTGAAGAAATGTATTTTTTTAATCAAAAAATTACAAGAATAAGAAGTTCATGAGAATTTCAGAATATCATTGCATAAACCGTGTTTAATTTAACGCGAAGTATTTTATATGCCTATAAATATGTATGTAATATAAAAAAAAAAAAATTGCGGATTGTGAGATGCTAAATAATAGGAAAAATGATATTAAAAAACAATCACTTTCAGAGCTGACGTTGAGTCTCCTGATCTGGAGATTTACTACTTATTAGAAATATTGTAGTCTTTGAAAACTAGTATGTTGTAGGCATCATAAAACTTTCTTCCATATAAAATCGTCTGAAACCGAACTTAAATGACTATGAAAATTACGTAATAAATGCATAAAAATTAAATTATATATAAATATAAAAAAAACTAGTCCGATATGTCAATCCTAAAACTTTCTTGCATCTCACGCAGGTTTCGCATACACTAAAAAAAAATCAGCACCAATTTATACCAAGCTCTAACTGAATCTATAAAGTTTTATTCAATTCCGTGCATTAGTTCTTGAGATATGACAATTGCTAAAATCGTGTAAATTCTGCAAAATGCAGCATAGAAGCACCACCTAATGGGAGATTTAGACCAAAACCTAATCAACAACAACATATGTAAACGTCTAACTGAATCTGAAGTTTGATGAAATTTCATGCATTCGTTCTTCAGATACAGCTATCGTAAAAATCATAAAAAATAGTATAGCAGCGCCACCTGTTGGGATATATACACCAAAACGTAATCAGCGTCTACTTATGTCTAGGTCTAACTGAATCTGAAATTTGATGAAAATGAGTGCATTAGATCTTGAGATAGAGCTACTGCGGAAATCGCGAAAAATGTAGCATAGCAGCCCCACCTGTTGGGCGATTTTCACCGAAAACTAATCAGCACTAATTTATATCAGGGACTAACTGAATATAAAGTTTTATTAAATTTAGTGCATTAGTTCTTGAGATAGAGCGCCCACAAAAGTTTTGTCACATACAGACACACAGACAGACAGACATTTTCTAAGAAGAGTCAAATCGTGTTCAAGACCTTCTAAAACGTATAAATCCGTCGAAAACCGGACGTCGAAATTTTCCATGAATCCAATACTTCCTCCTTGTAAAGATAGAAGAAAGTAAAAATTGATTGGTGTGGGAAAAAACAGAGGTCCAATTTATGAATTTATCCAAAGATGCATTAAAAGCATTTAGTTTGATTTACAGGAAAAAATTTGTTTTCTGTTGTGATATTTGTTTACTTTTTCTTAAAAGAAATATTGAAGCTACATTGACTGCTGCAAATAAAGTGCATTACATTTTCAGGCGAACAAAGCACAATTTCGTCGAAATGAAAAAGAAATTGAACTTTTCTGTGAAATATATTTCTGAAGCAGTAGAAGCGAAATATTGCATTGAGGTGAAAATTACAACAGAAAGTAAGATTTATTATAATGTGTGGATGATTCGGAGAAATCAGATTTTTTTCTCCTGTTTTTATTAACCTGGAAGAAGAGCGAATTTTTCTCTCATAATGAAGGATAAATACAAATCCTTTTCCTGTAAATTTCATTAGAGAGTATTAATTTCTCTAATTTTATTTACATCATTATACATTTATACGTAGAAAAGAACCCTTTTTATTATTGGAAATATTGTAGTCTTTGAAAACTAAGTATATTGTAGACATCACAAAATGTTCTTTCATATAAATCAAATCGTCTGCAACTAAATTTAAATGACTAGGAAAAGTACGTAATAAACGCCTATAAATTGAATTATATCTATACTAATAAAAGAAAGTTTCGCTCTGTGTCTGTGTGCATCTGTCTGCGATGGATAGCCAAATCTAGCCCACCTAGAAGCCTGAAAATTTAGATTTAGGTAGTCCAAGCCCCCTCCTTGTGCACCGGAGACTCAGAATTTTAATATTTTAATTATTTACTTGAAATATTAATTAAAATCCACTAAGAACTCTCATCAAAAATACGCTTTTTTTTCCTCGGATGGTTGCTTGTATAGATTCTTTACAGAAGGAATTAAATACACCAGAGTAGCGATGCATCGATAAGAACTTCTAATGAAATAGTGTTAATATGGATTGCAGTTGCCGGCGTACAGCCACTAAATGTAGCGCCACCTACACACGGTAAATTAGAGAGACATTGAAACATTTTACAGGCAGGTTTTTCTTCACGATAATTAGCTGGGTTTAAGTTTTTTTTTACCTGACATATATTATTATGATAAAGATTATTAATACAGAAATCTTTATTTAACAGATTATTTGTTATATTTGCGGGGATGGAGAGGTGTAAGGGTAAACAACTTTTTATTAAATATCACATTTATTTTACTTGACCGCGCGCCATTATTAACTCATAATTGACACCCCTTAATTACTAAATTCCAATCTACTGCTCTGATTTCAACAGAACTAATTACATTTAACAATTTTAACATTTTTAGCATCACCCGTAACGTTTAATTGCTGTTTTATATAGAGAAAACCGCTATTTTAAATCTCAGATAATAAAATTCCGAATATCTCCAAAAAAGTTCCATTTTTATTAAATTATCGTAAAAATCAGCATTCATAGCTTCAAGGTATATTTCTAGAAATCAGTTACCAGTATTTCCGAAAAATAGTCTTAAGTCTAATTTCAATTTAAGTTCCTAGCTCAACCAAATTAATCAATCGTTAAAGATGTATAGTGGTCCTACTAATTAGTTATTTTATGAAGGGAAATTGAACATTCGCTGTTTCTCTCCGGCCCCTCCGTCGACATTTTCCTCTATGCTCTGTTTCCATATCTCTGCAACTATCTATCCGATTTCAACGCAAGTGATTCCAAACATTAAAATTAACTTAATAGGCACCCTCCATAACATTAAACTAAATTTATGAGTAGCGGTTACCACTATTTCCGAATAATAGTTTAAGCTAAATTTGTAATTAAGTTCCTAGCTTAACCAAACGAATGAATTTTTAAAGATGCATAGTGGTCCTCCTAATTAGTCATTTGCTGAAGTTCACTTGAACGTCCCCTCCCCTCCCGGCCCCTCTTTCAAGGTTTTTTCTCTAACTATGCCCCGTTTCTATATCTTAGCAACTAACTTTCCGATTTCAACGCAAATGTTTCCAAACAGTATGATTAACTTAATAGTCACCCTCTATAACATTAAACTAAATTTATGAGTAGCGGTTACCACTATATCTGAATAATAGTTTAAGCCAAATGCGTAATTAAGTTCCTAGCTTAATCAAACGAACGAATTTTTAAAGATGCATAGTGATCCTCCTAATTAGTCATTTTCTGCAGGACACTTGAATATCCTCTCCCTCCGGCACCCCCTCAAGGTTATTTTCTCAAACTGTGACTTATTTCAATAACTCAGCTAATAATGTTCCCATCTTCTCCGAACCAGCTCACTTTTCTAGCACGTCTACTATACGGTGCTGTAGGCAGCGGGAACCTGTGTCAGATGTTCGTTCGGAAAGATGTTTGTTTAGGACAGAATGCTCCTCTAACGGTCGAAGGTGGAAATAAAAGGTATTCTGGAGCGTACGGGCATGCCCGGTATACCGTGCAGAAGCCATCACAGACCGTGACAGAATTTCGTTTTTTAAGAGATTTAAGTTTATTACACGGGCTTGGGCAACGCCGGCGGGTCAACTAGTATAAATATTAAAAAAATGATTAGGGTGAGACAAACTAATGTCATATTTAGGAATTTTTCCAAAGTTACATTAAAAACATTTGCTAGTATGATTTACAGGACAAAATATGTTTTCTGCTGTGTTATTTCTTTACCTTTTCTTAAAAGAAATATTGAAGTTACATTGACTGTTGTAAATAAAGAGCATAGAAACACATTCAGACGAACAAAGAACAATTTCGTGGAAATGAAAAAAGAAATTGCACTTTTCTGTGAAATAAATTTCTGAAACAGTAGAAGCGAAATCTTACATTTAGGCAATAATTACAACAGATCTATTATATGTGTGGATGATTCAGAGAAATCAGATTTTTTCTCCTGTTTTTATTTACCTAAAAGAAGGGCGATTTTTTCTCTCATAATGAAGGAAAAATAAAAATCCTTTTCCTGTAAATTTTATTAAAGAGTATTAATTTCTTTAATCTTATATACACCATTATACTATACAGCTTATACGTTGAAAAGAACCCTTTTTATTATTAGAAATATTGTAGACTTTAAAAAGTAGTATGTTGTAGTTCTCACAAAACCTTCTTTAATATAAATCAAATCGTCTGCAAGTAAATTTAAATGACTATGAAAACTAAGTAATAAATTAAATGAAAAAGAAATTGCACTTTTCTGTGAAATATATTTCTGAAGCAGTAGAAGCAAAATGTTACACTGAGGCGAAAATTACAACAGAAAGTAAGATTTATTATATGTGAAGATGATTCGGAGAAATCAGATTTTTCTATTCTATTTGTATTTACCTAGAAGAAGAGTGAATTTTTCTCTCATAATGAAGGCGAATTAAAAATTATTTTTCGTGTAAATTTCATTAAAGAGTATTAATTTCTCTAATCTTATTTACACTATTATATAGCTTATACGTAGAAAAGAAACCATTTTTAGGTGAGTTTGTAATTTTATAAATATATAGCACCTATAGTCGTTGTCTGGTCCGTCCGTCTGTCCGCATATAACAGCCCAAAAACTACCCAATCGAATGGTTTTTAATTTAATATATAGAATCGTTGCAAAAGTTTGTCGAGTCATTTCAAATTTTATGAAAATCTGATCAAAACATAAAAAGATAATAATAAAAGTTTTCTTCATTCTATTAAATCCTATCATATATAATTAATTCGATGATATCCCATGATAGGTAATGATTCTAGGTTGCCGTGGTGACTACGTCCTATTTAAGAGGGAGTCGTATTATTTCCCTATTACTGAATTTAAAAAGAGAATTTGTATACTAAAATTGTTTAATTATAGCAATCCTATAATCTACCGACAGTTTTTTCGATAGATGTTTCCGGAGAAATAGATATTAAATGGAAAAAGAGTCTAAATATGTATTTAAAGTTCATAAATTTTTAAAGCTAGGCTTAAATTTCCCATTGGAATTTTCAGTAAATGTCAACAAAAGATAAAATGTTGCCAACTTAAAATGTACTTATTTTACTAAGGAAATTAATCGTATCATAATAACAGACGATATAATTAATTTTTTTTTTCAGTGAAATAATAACGATGATTTTTTTAAATTGTTTTCTATTGGATATTTGCGCATTCGATTAATGTAAAAGAATTTTAATTGATTGTTTGTAAAAGTGTACTGAAACTTAATTTCATAAAATAAAATTAACATCTATAATATGAAAATCTGCACATAAAATAAATTTTGTATTCCTGCATTTTTGCATAAGAGTGCAACAGCTATTGCAACAAGATCTGAATATTTATAAAACTAGTTATAGTACAAACGCACTTCATTTGTCACGTTTTACGTACAATTTCCAACTTGCTTTTTATATTTAACCATTGCGAAAATGGTTGTTACTTTCGTTCGAGAATGGACCAAATAATGTTCGCATTTTACTATTTTAACCGTTTTTAACGAAATTTAGTAACTTTAGAAGAAATTTTTAAGCTTTTTTAACGAAATTCTGTAATTTTAGAAGAATTTTTCTTTGAATAGGCAATAGAAATGCATAAAATCGTTACAAAAATGTTAAAGTTACAAAAAGGATATAGTTGCAAATTATCAGATATGAAAAATAAAGTAGAAATTTGGTACTTTTGTGTTATAGCGGCCCCAAAGGATGAAATATTTTTGTTTCAGTTTTCATTAATATAGTGTAAATTTGGTACTTTCGTGTTATAGCGGCCCCCAAGGATGAATCGCCAAGCGACCAAGATTTATCGCCCAATTGTAAAGCATATATGACATTATAATAATATATGATATATATATATATATATATATATATATATAACATTTCTTGACGTATGTGGCCAAGTTATAGTCATATATGACGCATATATGATGCATATATGATGTATAGATATGACATGTGCATATGATGTATAGATATGACATGTGTATATGATGTATAGATATGACATGTGCATATGATGTATATAACCACATACAAGCCGTAAATAATATGTGTATAATGACGTATATCTCACATATAGGAGTGTTTGGAACATATATATATATGTGTATATAGGATGCATATATAAGCTTTGCAATGATCTTGGCGAAATCATAACCGCAACCTTGGCATAATCATAATTGTAGGGACCGCTATAACACGAAAGTACGGTAATTTATTTATTTATTTATTTTTTAAGCTTTTGGGAACATTTTCCCAATGGTTATTGTAATTTGTTAAATTATATATATTATAATTATATATCTTTTTCATGTACGTCCTACTAATGTTTGTGAATCCCTGATTGTCACACAGTTCATCTCACAAATATCAAATTAATTTATCTGTAACAATAAAATGTTCTGTGCAAAAATACAATTTATATAAAATAAAATTAAAATTCTTAACATTTTTTTCTTTTTTATTCCAGGGATCCAACAAATGACTTCCTGAAATGACGAATTTTTTATTTCTCGAGTCATTTGTCGTCGCCAGATCTTTCTTTTTAAAAACTCTCCTGTCTCAGAAAATTCATTGACGCTTCGATTGAACTCCAATTATACTCAAGGATAATAAAAAAAGCTTAAGTAAGACACCTTCCTGTTTCAGAACAATAAATTTCTATTCAACTTCTTTTTTTTAAAGTTTTACATGATAATAAAATTGGATGTTCACTGAGTTTGTGGGGAAACTTGCTTGTGAGATAAAGAGTAATTTTAATTAAAAAATAATGTAGATTTCCGAAAGTGAGCCAATATTGTGCTGTCCTCTAAAAAAAAAACCCACACTGAAATGTTTCCTAAAAAAAACTCACCCTAGTACTACATCATATATTTTACTAAAGTCAATTTTTTTGTTTTGTTCTGTTTTTATGCACCATTTAGGATAATAAAAATAGTTAAAAATACCTAAGGAGTGCTTATTTGGTTTTAAAATAATTTAAATTAACAATTGCAGAATTCTGGAAAAACACGAGCTTCATTTTTACAGATTTTCTTTTTAAAATAGAATTTTTGAATTATTTACATATTTATATATATTTTTTTTTATGTTAAACCATTAATATGTAATAAAATGCTTCATTTTCAGCTGATTATGTCAGGTGTGGGTCGTTTTCAGATAACATGGGTCATTTTTTGGAAAAGTGTTTTTTTTTTTCAAATTCTCGCGTAATTGACTGCCATTTTGTTATAAAGTGATAAAATGAAAAATGCTCAACAAGAAAATCTTAGACAGAACAAGCTGTAATTATATAGCCATATTCAATTTATGAAAATTCTTTATTAGACTTTATATAGAGAAAATTAAAAAAAAATGGGTTTTTTTTAGAGGACCGCACAATACGTCTACATCATGTGTTATTATTATGAAGAATGCTTCTTCATTCTTCTTTTTCATTTTCCCCAGTCAAATAGTCTGATATCTATACTAATAAAACGTTTGTCCGTGTGCGATGGTTAATGAAATCTACCGTACCTACAAGTCTGAAAATTTGGGTGCGGACATCCCAAGGCAGGTCATAATGCATCTGTGGCTCAGAATTTCAATTTTTTAAGACTCGGGCTCCCTGGAGCCCCTTTAAGATTTCTGCCCTAAATTGTTAATAACTCGCCCCACTTTTATCCCATCTTCAAGGCTCCATGGGACCCAGTACGGGCTCCGTTGAAGTTTTTGTTTCCTAAATCGTTAATAACGTGCCCCTTTTTAATGCGATCTTTTTCGTTTTTGTGACCTTTTCTCCATTTAGTTATTCCGCATTTATATATTCCAGTCAAGACCCTCGCTTCCTGGGGCTCGGCTTAGGGCCCCTTGAACTTATTCTGTGCCATGCATTTCTTACCCATCTACTTGTGTCACCTTCTCAATGCATAACTTTAAAGTTCAGTTTTGGATTCTTCTCCCCGAGCCACCACTCTCATATTTATATTGGGGCCCTACAGCCCTTTTTTAATCCTTTCTTTAAAATTTTACTCTACTAATTAATTCATACCCTATGCTTAATTTCGATTAATTGAGGATATAAAGCGCTAAGTACTACGACCTTTTAAGATGTTTTCCTGTTAGGGCCCTGCTCAAAACTATCAGTTGGCTCCTTTTGGGACCCCTACTATATCTGCCTTAAAAAGTGTCCGAGTCACTAGCTTTTTTTTTCTAACAAATTCTTAGGACTTCTAGCTACTACTTGAACGACAAAACAATTTCTCGGACAAGACCCGGCCCCCTGGGACCTTTGAAGTTTTTGTTCCCTAAATTGTTAATAACTTGCCCCCTTTTAATCCGATTTTCTTCGTTTTGGGGGCCTTTATTACTCTATTTAGTTATTCCCCCATTTCTATATTCCAGTTAGGACCCTGGTCCCCAGTGCCCAGTCCGGGGCCTTTGAACCTTTTGTGCGCCATGCAGTTTTCACCACCCCCCCCTAATTGTGTCATCCTCTCAATGCGTAACTTTAATGTTGAGTCTTGGACTCTTCTCATCGGGCCACCACTCTCATATTTTTATTGTGCCCCTAGGACACTTTTTAAAGCATTTTTTTAATTTTTTTAATGATTAATTTATACCCTAGGCTTAATTTCAAATAATTGAAGATCTAAAGTGCTAAGTACTAGGTCTTTTTCGACGTTTTTCTCCTATGGTCCTGCTCAAACTTATCAGTTGGCTCCTTTTGGATCCCCTACTATATCACCCTTAAAAATACTACCTTCTTTGTAACAAATTCTTAGGACTTTAAGCTACTACTTGAACGACAAAAAAAAATTATCGGACCTCAGCTACCACCAATTTTGAATATTAATCTTCTTCTGGGGATCCTTGCTGCAGCTTCTTTAAAAACTTAAGTTCCCTTTAAAATTATTATCACGGGCCCGGGCAACGCCGAGTGGGTCAAGTAGTACAAAATAAAAAGAAAGAGAGGAAAATTAATAGCATGACCTGAGGAAATATCCACGTACTTTCTTCAGAAGAGGACAAGGCGGTAATTCTCTGATAATTTGGGTGGCGATTGGTTTTGATAGTCAAACCTACCTAGCTTTCATTTCTTCATAGGAAATAAAATTCAACAAAGTATCAAAAGACACTAGAGAATATCTACTTCCATTTGGTGACATCTTAGGAAGTCCTGGGTGGAGATTTCAGCACGACATCGCTTCAATCCACAAGTGACAGAGCACGAAACAGTGGCTTTCCGCCCGAAATGTTAACGTTTTAGATCAACCTAGGGCTACTATAATACAAGCTGAATCACCAAGTATTTTGTTGCCCTCTTAGACCAATCAGCGATTGTTACCCACGCGGCTAGGCCAATCGTTCGTCTTCTACTGACAATTAAATGGCCCGTGAGTCAGCCCGGATTGTAGGAGTCTTAGATCAACCAGCTTTAATCTCAATTATGAACATTTGGGGTATCTTGACCCGTAAAATATACAAGAATGTAAAGCAATATGACTCTACTAAAGAATCTAAAGTGTCCATAAAAAAAGCATGATATTCTCTGCCGCCAATAATATTAAAAAAAATAATTAAATCAGTGCCAACACGATTATATAAAGTTATCCGAAACAAGGGAAATACTAATAGTAAATAGCTTCATGTAAAACTGTTAAATGATATTTTCCCCCATTGTGCCTGATCTTTTCAGACACTGTATAGTTAGATACATTTATGATTTTTTATCAAAGTTCTGTTAATATACCCATTTATATATTTTGGTATGATTTTTTGAATAAATTTATAGAATCTAATAAGTAAATAATATGTTTCTGTTTAATTTTGTGTTGTTATTGAATAAACGACATTTTTTTTGTTTCGCCTAAACTTTTGATACAAACTGTAATACATAAATATATTTATATATATAACAGTACCAATAATAATAATAATGATAATAATAATAATAATATAATAATAATAAAAATCAGAAGCAATTTAACCATTTAAAAATTATGTGCAAACATATTTGTTTCTACATCTATATATGTTTGAGTATGTATGTTTATACATAGGGTGACAAGAAACAAACGCCTCAATTTGAAAATTAAATAATTCATTAACTATAATAAATAGGTAGGTTCAATAAGTGACATTTATATCTGTGGTACCTCTTAGATTTTGTATACTGTCATTTTAAAAACAGCTCGAATATTCGTCAATAGATGGCACTGCAGCTTCTGATACATTAAAAATGCTCAAATAAAATTCTAAATCCAAACTTTTTTTCGGTAAATAGAGTAAAGAATAAAACTTGAGAGATTTTTAATGCAATTTTACATGTTAGTTTGAGCCTTGTTACAATTTGAGACAGTGATCTAGTAACGAAAATTTGAACTGTTTTTAAAATTACAGAATAAGAAATTTAAGAGCTACCAGATATAAATGTCACTTTTTTTTTTCATCTTCATATTTATTATAGTTAATGAATTATTGAATTTTCAAATTGAGGCGATTACTACTTGTCATCCTGTGGTTACGCGCATAGACAAACGGATAGATAGACATTGTCAAATTGTATAAGTTGAAATCTATACTAATAAAAGAAAGTTTTGCTCTCTGTCTGTGTGTGTGTGTGTGTGTGTGTGTGTTTGTCTGCGATGGCTAGCAAAATCTGGCCCACCTAGAAGTCTGAAAATTTAGGTGTGGATAGTCCAAGGTCTGGCCATGTGCATCTGAGTCTCAGAATTTTAATACTTTGATAATTACCCAAGATATTAATTAGTTTCTCATTAACCATCGCTTCTAAATTGTCATATTTTTCTGAAAATGGTGCAAAAGAAATGTGAAACCGCAAAATGAGGTGTGTGTTGGGAGAGGAAAGAAAGATTTTAGGTTTACAGGAAAAAGGTTGGGTTACCACAATGACTTTTAACTACGCCTTTTCGACACATGTCGAAATAACAGACACTATTAGGTCTTTCGACACAAAAATTTGCAGATCTATATAAACAAAAAATCGTAAATTCAAAAAGTCAAATTTCAAAAAATTCCATCCACAACTTTCAGAAATATTAACTAGAAATGTTTAATTTTTCGAGCAATTTAATCTTGCAACGATCAACACGTTTTTTCATAAAAAATTGAGCCGCCGCAGGTGTCTCGATAGTGAAACCGCAAAGAAAGAGGTCCTAAGAGATTTTTTTGGTGACTCAAATTAACAATTCTAATTAAGCTACGATTTTAAAATTAACACCTTTCGAATCCTCTCTGTTTCCACATTATAAGTTTGTAAAAATTAAGATTATCCGATTCTTATAACCGAAGATATTTATTATTTCGCATTAATTTGACTGCAGAAAAAAAATTATTTTAATGTGTTTCTTTCTTTCTTTTTTTTTTTTTTTCTACGAGCAAGCATAGCAGACAAGATGTCCGTTATCTCTTGAATAAAGAAAGATACAAAACAAGTAAATAAAAATTTGGAATGGTGCTATTAGAAGCTGTATAAAATTAATAAAAATCTTGGATTTTTTTTCATTGGAAAATTATGCATCCTTATCGAGTTAAAGATATAAAATCATACAAACTTTTGGTTTGTTTAACTTTATTATCACGAGCCCGGGCAATGTCGGGCGGGTCAGCTAGTAAGATAATAAATTCAAAATAAAATAGTTATCTATCCTTTTTTCCAGAGATCCAATGAATGACCTCTTAAAATGACGAGTTCTTTTATTTCTTCTATCATTTTTCGTCGTCGGATCTTATTTTCACATCGCTCTTCTGTCTCCCAAAATTCACTGATGCTTCGAGTGAACTGCGGTTACACTCGCGGATAATAAAGCATCAAAATTTCTAAGAATACTTCATATTTAAGATCAATAAATTTCTATTCAACTTGTTTTTTTTTTAAGTTGCTGATGCTGAAAGAAGTAAATTTGCTGGCAAGACGAAAAGCAACTTGGTTAGCATAATAATGCAAATTTATGAAGGCAAACTTTTATGGTTACAAAAGAAAATCTGGTGTGATAAACAGATAAAAGTAAAACTTCGTAACAACATCATAAAAATAAGAAAAGCACAAGGTCTTTCAAAAGGACATTGTCTTTTTTCACAAGCTCTTTGTCTCTTATACAGGGTGTTTCACAAAGGACCCCTAACTTTAAAAATCAATAACCCGGAAACGGTAATAGATAGAAACATGAAACCAGTGGTATGTTTATTAAAAAAAATCTTAAGAATCTTATACGTAAATCTCAAAATTTAGTTAAAAATAGCACCGATAGATGGCGCTGCGAGCGTTAAGAATCCTTCTAAAGAGAGTTCAGAAGCATAGAAAGACTAGTCGTCGAAGATTTCGTCATTGAAATCTGACCGCTACTAGCGTATAGTGAAAATAATTCCGAAAGTGATGTATACCGTGGAGGAACGTGTGTTTATTGTGTTGGAGTACCACCGATTAAATCAGAGTCCTAATGCCACAAGGAGAAGTTTTCAAATGCGATTTCAAGTCGCAAAAGGCCCAGATAGGAAAACAATTCGTGAGCTTTTCAAAAAAATTCAACAGACAGGCAACGTGGCCGATGCGAATTATTTTCACTATATGAAAATAGCAGTCAGATTTCAATGGCGAAAACTTCGACGGCTAGTCTTTCTATGCTTCTGAACTCTCTTTAGAAGGATTCTTAACGCTCTCAGCGCCATCTATCGGTTCTATATTTAACTAAATTTTGAGATTTACGTATAAGATTCTTACGATTTTTTTAATAAACATACCACTGGTTTCATGTTTCTATCTATCACCGCTTCTGGGTTATTGATTTTAAAGTTAGGGGTCCTTTGTGAAACACCCTGTATGTATTATGTATTTTCTTGTAATTTCCTTTTACTTTTCTGACTCTGTCTTATTATTAAATTTTGTTCATATTACTCCTTCTATTCTGTCCTCTTCTGATTGGCTAATGCTCTCTGTGTGAATCGACAAGAGTCTAGCTCCTGCACTTCCCATGCATTTTGGCTACGATTTAAAAAAAAAATGGATCGTGCTGCTCGCATGTATATTGTTCTTTACTTACACAGTTCCAACGAAAATCATGTTAATTTATTACATTTTGCGACAATTTCTTAATATTAGTAAAAAAATTTCAATTTAAAACATTTAGCCTAATAAAACTAAATATTTTCTTTCACGATTTCCATTATTTTTACTGATTTTTCGCTTTCTACGACAATTTTTCAACATTCTTAAAGAAATTCGCTTTCAGACTTTACTAAAATACACTTTTCTCCTGAATTTTCAATTTTTACAGACTTTTAACAATATTTTATGTTTTAAAGCAAATTTTTAACATTCATAAAACGTTCGTTAACATTTAAAAACGTTATAAACGTTGTAAACGTTTCGTTAACATTTAAAAAAACACATTACTAGACACACGAAACTCGCTTTGCAGCAATCTCTAGATAGCACGAAATTCATTCAAGCAGCGGTCACTAACTTATGTATGAGCGATTTGCGCACATTAACCGAAAAAAAAAACATCATTGGACACACGAAACTCGCTTTTCAGTAATCTCTAGAATATAGGAAATTCATTCAAGCAGCTTAATAAACGTTATATTGAAGATTACAAATACTATTTACAGAAAAAGGACTATTTACAAATTATAGTAGTTATCTTAAATCATTATAATCAGCATCATGACACTTGCAGCTTACTACTCGGACACCTCATGCACTTCTGCCTTTTCGAACAGCGCACAACCCTCATCTCCGCCTCACAGAATGTTTATACATGTACATCGAACAACAGTTCAAAATGACTTCACGTTCGTAGTGTCGTTTGGAGCGTGCATCGCTTACACCAACGCTCCCTAGATAAGAAAGCTTTGACACTCGTCACGAAAACGTCATACCAAGCAGGCAAAAAAAAGAAAAAAATTCGAACAACTCGGATGTTTCGATTTCGATGGCTCGTGGAATTATTAACTATTAGTCGTAAACTATAATTATTAATTCTATGAGCCAATGAAATCGAAACATGCAAGTTGTTCGAATTTTTTTCTTTGTTTTGCCTGCTTGGTATGACGTTTTTGTGACGCGTGTCACGGCTTTCTTATCTAGGGGGCGTTGCTTACACACATACGTTCTGACGTCATTATGCTCTAGGCGGTAGAAGATAGCTGATTGGAGCTTTCCTTCACTCGCTGCTAACGCAGGGAAACCGTAATCCCATATGTATGCATATATATATATATATATATATATATATGTGTGTGTGTGTGTGTTTATGTGAGGGCTATATGTTATATAGCCTCTGCTTGTTAACTAGGAGAAGACCCTTTCAATGCCTCAGAGGAGGACTTAAAGGAATCGACTGAGAGCATAGACTTAATGTCCAATTCGCACCTTCCACCGGTGCAGCCTGTTAGTACTCTTGTCTAGTGCATGGGGAACGAACGCGGATGGGTTCTTCCAACCCGCTTGGCCAGAGTGGAGGAATTTGGCCACCTCCTCTCTTATTTTACCACTAGCCGCCACTGGCGACCAGTTTGGTCTCCCTTAAATGTATGTTAAACATTGCAACACGTTACATTTATTCATAATTTAATTTTCCCTTAATCCTTCGCCAAATCGGAAGATTCTAATAGACAAATCATGAACTTTTGCGATCATGGTAGCATTTCGCATATTTTTTGGGCACAAATGTCACATACGCACGTTGGCGCGATTCCCCCCCCCCCCCTCACCCGCCAATTTGGCGAAAACTTTGTTATGGAAATTGTTGTTTATTTACTTTTATTTTTTATTTTAATTCTATAAATTATTTTTGATATGTATATCAATATTTATTTACATCAAACTATCATTTATTTATTTTTATTCTTTTTTTTAATTATGAGTATTTTTGTTAGCCGGGAGCAGATGATAATTCGCCAAATATCGTTCCCATCACCGTCATTCATACTACAATTAATTTAATTTTAAATTATAAACCTGTCACTCATTTCATTTAAAATACTTAACTTTAATCTAAAATGCTTATATTACATAAATTTAAAATACTTCACACTTTTCATTTAAAAGAGAAAATAAATAAATAAATAAGAAATAATATCATAAATCAAAACATTTGATTTCAAAATCAAAGTATCATTTCTAATTTGTACACGCGATAAATAAAAGCTGTATTAGCGATTTTAAAAATGCTAAAAATCTGATTCATTAAATATTATTACATGAGTTCAATTTACGTCAAGAAAAGGTCCGAAAGTTGAGTTGTATAGCACATAATTATGGTAAACTTTGATTGTCTCACTGGTGCGAATTATTTTTTTGACGCGAGGCAGCGGTCCAAAAATTCATTCGCGGAGAACTTGCTTTGCGAATGATTACCTCCATGATTTAATATTTTAAATGTTCACGACGAATCAATCTTTTTTTTTGTTTACTTTTATGAATAGAGAATTTGAACTGCGAATCTTTCGACTGAAGTTATTGCAGAATATATACATAATTGAACGCAAGTCATCTCTCAAATATTAATTTATTTTGAACGATCTTTCTTAAAATGTAACTTTTATGCAGTTTATTCGAAAAAATAATTTTGAATAAAAATGGCCGCTTGGCATATGAAAAAGCGATGCGGCATCCCAGAACTGTTGAGGACAGTCACATGACTTACGGTTTTATTTTAGAAGATGAATTCACAAAACAAATCATGGCCCTCAATTCCTGACAGTCTGCATGTTCCTGGTTACGGCAGCGATCAGAAAGACATGAAGATAGAGGGTTCTAAGAATTAACGCGCTCGGCTTGGCTGCCATAAGTTGATGACTTTGGCTACGTATAATGGACGATCTCTATCTTCGGAAAGTCGTTTACAGGAACTTGAAGAAGACCAAAAAGTCCTTCCGGCCTGTACCGGGAGGAAAAGGTAGCTTTCCTATATCTTCGTTTTAAAGTTTTAGCTAATGTTACACGAAAACAGCAAGTTAAAATGCAAAGAAACGTTTACAAAATATTCGTTAATACTGAATGTGAATAAGAAATTCGCCAAATTATTGAGCAATAGCCAAATTGGCTTCATTTATGAAGACTTATTTTGGTAGCCAAACTTGGCGATATTTCGTCAAATGTCGCCAATTTTGGCGCTAACGGATATGAATATATAGTTTTATGCGTATGATTGGGAAAATTATTACAACAATGAAAGAAAATAATTTGCAAGCAATGGCGTTAATGTGCTGTTTTGTTTCAAAATGTCAGCCACCCTAGAATTTCAAACTGCTCTATCTCAGCCATTTTTTAAGATAGAGGTAAACCAAAAAATGCTCTGGAATCCTTGTATCAAGGCCTAACACGTAATTAAAAAATAAATTTTAATTTTTAATTTTTTTGTATATTTGTTTTAGTTTTAAATTTTTAAATGGCCGCCATCTTGAAACAAAATGGCGGACCAAGCTGGCCAACGAACTCGGTCGAGACATTGGTGAGCTTAATACACACAATTAGTTTCATCAAAATCGATTAATAAATACGAGCGTTATCGTATGACATAGGTCAGATATATATATATATATATATATATATATGGATATACAGTAGAACTCCAATTATCCGAATCAATTGGGACCGGACCCTATTCGGATAATCAAAAATTCGGATAATTGGATTTTTTTTCCAAAAAAGGGGTATATTTTAATTAATTACTGTATGTATGTTGAAAATGGGAGAAAAAAATTATTTTTAAAGAAAAAGACCTTTTATTTAATTAAATGAAAAGGCAACACTATTACATGTTAAAGCGTATTTACAAGTGTTGTACATTAGTACAGTATATACGTACTGTACTGTAAATGAAAGTCATTACTTGCTGAACATCTTGATCAAAGTAAGCTGTTTGACAGTCTTCATCCATTTTCGGGGAGCCCAGTCGCGCACCCGCTTGACACTCAGAAGTTGCATGTGGACACACTCGGGCTGACGCTCCATCCACTTCAACGCAGTTTGAAAGCCGGCAAATTCTTCACTAGCTGATGGTCCCGTGTATGCTTCAACGTCAACATTAAGGTCATCTTCTTCCTCGACACTTTCTTCTCTCACACTTCCAATGAGTTCATCATCATTTAGAATTTGAAACCCAGGGTCTTTGTGGCGGGAAAGACAGTAGCGCGCGTAGACAGAATAATTATTTTGGGAATCGCAGTACGTTTCCGTCTTCATTTGTTTTTTCTGAAATTCTGAAAGCGATTCGGATAATCAGCGATTCGGATAGTTGGAGTTCGGATAATTGGAGTTCTACTGTATCTATATATATAAATCAACATTTGAGTGGAGGGTGGTTTTGAGGTCTGGGGGTCATGATCGGTGAAAATATATCGAAATTTTCCGGAACTGCTTTCCTCCGAACGGCTGCAATAGGTAGCTTTATACTTTTTAGTATTGAAAGCTACCTAAAAGGCGACCTCAAGTAAGATGGCGTGGTGAAATCAGAAAAGTGACCGGTATTAAACTGTATGGTATGACTAAAGCACGAGACGGGCAACAATGGAAAAATCTGGGGGATACCTACATCCAGCATTGGATTGAAAACGGTTGATGATGATGATGATGATGTGTGTGTGTGTGTGGTGTATGTATGCATATGTATACAATAGGTGTTCAAAAGTAAGTTACACTTGCTCCCCCACAGATGGCAGCAATTGCGATACAAGAGTGAAGCTTGCGCAGACGATAATTGAGTTCCACGGCTTCCAACAGTAGGAATTTCATTCGGATAGTGGCAATCGTTGCTGCTTAGTACGAGACAAAAATGGCGCGTCAGCTGGAAACTTACACGTTGAAGTACGCGGAACAGTACGTCTTTTATGGGCAAAAGGTTTCACGAGTACGGGGACGTGGATTAAACAAAGGCATTGTCCTCTTGCACAACAAAATCAAGACCTCACAAGGCACACACAACACAGGGTTTGTTACACAGTTTTGAATGGGAGGTCTGGCAGAATCCATCACGGAGTCCCAATCTTCCGACATTCACGTGTTCGGCAAGTTCAAAGAACATTAGGGTGGAAGACAATTTTTCAACAATGACCAGGTTTTGACTGCTGTTCTTTGATGGCTTCAGGACCAAGGAGCGATATTTAATCGTCAGGGCATCAAACGATTAGTGCAACGTTCCGACAAATGTCCGCAGAGGCTGGGAGATTATGTAGAGAAATAGTGTGGTGTATCTGTGTCATATTGTATTGTAGCGCACTTCTCAATAAAGGGGTTTTTGACCTACATTGTTCGAGTGTAACTTACTTTTTGAACGTAAATAGATAAATAAATAGATATTGTCAAATTATGTAATTTCTTCCTTTGAAGTCATATAATAAAAATTTCACAAAATAAACTTTAATTTTCATTCTTTTCTTTCTGTTTACAGATATCCAATGAAAATGACTTCCCAAATTGACGAGTTCTTTTATTTCTCCTATCATTTGTCGTCGCCGGATCTTTTTTCCTAAAAAGCTCTTCTGTCTCCGAAAAAATCATTGACTCTTCGAATGAACTCCAATTATACTCACGGATAATAAAGCAGCTTCACTATTAAAAGCAGAAGTTCCTCAAAATTTCTTCCTCCTGTTTCAGATCAATAAATTTCTGTTCAGCATCTTTTGTCCGAAAATTTCTGAGGTTAACTGAGCTAGTCATGAAATTTGCAAACGAGATAAAAGATTATGTTTAAAATAACAATGTAAATTTATGAAAGTGAGCCTTTATGTCTACCACGTTTGTGTAAGTAAGGGAAATACTTACTTTTTCCAAACAGACAAATTGTTAGAAAAGGGGGAAAATGGAAAAATAATCCTGAAATGACAGTTTATTAATAACAACGTAATCCACGAAGATTTTTCTTGAGTTAAATTGTTGTTTTGCATCTTAACATTGCATTTTAAAAATACGAAGGTTCGTTGATTCGTTGATTACGAGCACTACGCTCATATTTTGGCCACGAGTGCTATTAGACCGGGATCTTTGTTTAAAGTGAATTTCGGTTCGCTATAAACATCCAAGCCTCAAATGATATTCAAACCCGGCACCTCTTGTCCAATAAGTAAAATACATAGCCTTATTAACATATTTTGTTTTTGCGTAAGATTGGCTAAGATTAATAAATGTTTTTTAAAACTTTTGTTAATCCATGTATTTATACATTTTATCTCCATACTATTAATACAAATTACCTCTCTACTTACATTTAGCCATCTGACATAAATACATGTTACAATCTTAGATAAATCTTGCAACATAAATTTTAGCATACGTATATTTTAGCATCCGACAATATATACGACATACATAAATACAACAAATTACAATAAGTACAGCATAAAACATGCAGTGTGACCCAAAATTTATCTACTAATATTTACCGCCAATTTCTCAGCAAGTAGGGGAGAGTAGGGTAAAACTATGTAGGCAGGTCAAACCTGGTGCCCTGTTTTCTCGCTGATGGGTAGTTCCCTGTGGACAGTACCCATCTTAACTACTTCCGTTAGGGCCCCTAACAGTGTGCCATCGGATTTTGAAGTGAGTTAATCTCTGTGTCCGTGCAGTGTTATTGGAAAGAAATTCAAATCAAAATTTTTAACTTTTCGCCGTCTTTTCTGCTTTTCAAATAAATCTAGCCTGACGGATCGATTTAGGCACGTAAACCAATGTTTTTTATAGCTTTTACACGATATTTTGATGTGTGTACGTAAAGGTGTGTAGGAGTGTGTACGTAAAGCTATCCAGGAGAACGACCCTGTTGATTTTTAGTCGTCTGTTGGGGTAAAACTGGGTACCTATGGTTTTGCATTGGATTCTGTAATAAATTGTTTCTTCACTTAACAGGTGGTAAAGGATGTATACAATGTTCAGTCTGCAAAGTGTGGACACATGAGAAGTGCAGCGGATACAAGAAATGAAAGCTGAGAAATCCATTACATGTCAACTTTAAAAGTTGCTTTAGAACCTGAAAAAAAATGTTACTGACCTTAAAGAATGTATATATTTTTTAATGTTTGATTCAAAATTTATTACAAGATAAAGCTTTTTGTCACTGCAAGTGTAAAATCTTAATTTCTGATTAGTACCCGGTTTTACCCTACCACCAAAATTAGGAGCTGTTTGAGACAGTTCCTGATGTTTCTTACTTACAATACATACAGTATATACAACTTACAATACTTACAATACATACAATATATACAACTTACAATACTTACATTTCATTTCACAAAATAAAGACAGCTTACGCTTATTTGCAAGTTTAAATTTCGGTAAAAATATTTATCCGCGTGTTTTGTAAGCGAATAATAATTCATATTTATTGTGACGTCACGGGAATATTGTCCATTGGGCTTATTTTATCATTATGCATTATAACTTTGTTGATGACATTTTTTCATTACAATTAAATACAAAATATATTTTCATTTGTATACATGGTGTTTAAGCATTAGTAACGGATACAAAGTACGTGTGAAAAGTTTGCGCCGGTGAAAATGTCGTTATGCTTAGCTTGAAATGCATTTTAACATTGATAAAACTAAAAAGAAAAATCTATATTATTGTGTCAACATGACGTAATTTTAACTGATTTTTCAATTTTGAATTTTAAAGGTTAGAACTGGAGCCTTTATTGGTTGCTTCATCTTGATTATATACCTCGATACCATGTTACCAATTATTTTTTTTTAATTATAGGTTAGAAGATTTAATTAAAAAAATCACAAAAGTAAAGGATTTCAGGAAAATTAAAATTATTAAACATAGTGTTATGGTTAAACAAAAAAAAAACATTGAAATAATGATTGTATTTTTAGCTAGAATAAACAATGTAAGGCTAATATTTTACAGGAATTATTTTGGTAGGTTTGTTATAAGTTCAGTTTCTTATGAGCGGCAAAGTTCTATTTCTTTCACTGTGAACTTCTCTTTTGCTGTCAAAAAATCGTAGTCTACTTTTGGACGCCAGCCAAAACACACTGGCAATTTTTAGAAATGTATGACGGTTGTGACAACAAATGGCGCTATCGCTTTAACTTTCATCGCGCTTACATCACTTCTAAATACTACAAATTTCCATTTTTTACAACATTTTACAATTTCAATTCTTACATCATCAATTAGAAAAAAATTAGTTTTCAATTGAAATTTATTTGAAAACTGCCGCTTAAATTAACGACTTTTTAAATAATTTCAAGCATAAAATATTTTTCAATTCTATTTCAACAATGACCATCAGTTTGGTTTAATAATGTAAAATAGCCCCTGGGAAAGTTGTTACAGTTGAAAATAGATTTTCCTAACCATCATGAAAAGTAAAAAATAATAATAAAAAAAACATGATCAGATTATCCATAAGATAGAGAGCATTTTGGCGCTAAACTAAAATCTGTCAGAAAAAAAAAATAAATAAATAAAAAATTGTTTATGATAAACATAAAATTCATATGTTGAATTCCTTGAAGTATATGTTGCATCAAAATATGCTAGGAACTATATTTTATTATTTTTTTAAAGATCCATTGGATATTTAACTGTATAAGAGGGAAAAGATCCCCGACTGTGATGGAAAAGGAATAATCATCCTGATTATGTAAAGGGACCAAAGAAACCATACAAATAAATTACACTTGAAAACATTAAAAATCTCTCACATCTGCAGATTGATTTATTATTGTAAAAAAAATTCTACATCTTTACATAAAAATTGATTAGCCCGAAACAATGGATGCGTTTTAGAAGATATGGATTTGAAACGAACAATGATTAAAGAGGACATTTTAAAACTTTTAATTTAAACATTTTAAAACTTTTTTCTAACGTCGAATTTCGACGGTGCCTTTGGGCAGATGCAATGCACATTCACATAGAAGCTCATTCGGTTGCATTATCACAGGGGGGGGGGGGGGTGTGCTTTATTTACTATGTTCTTTTATATACTCAATATGAGATGAAAGCAGGGATATACTAATTGTATGATACTTCATAGGTTCATGAGATTTTCTTTCTTGTGTGGGGAATATGGCGGTAATGTCAAACTGAAAAAAAAAACTTGCATTACACAGTTGTTTACGGATTGTTTGTTTGGAATTTGCATCGGAAATAGTACTGTATTTCATTGGGGAAAAAAAAACTTTTAAAATAAAATATTTGAAAGACTGTTTCATACGCACCCCTTCTTTTGTAATAATGAAGCTTATTTTACTGATATTGTTATAGTAATTTTTTTTTCGTCAAGTTTTGACGGGTTCCATCTAGTATATCTCTCTATATTAAAAAAAAAAGTAACCACCGCAGCAGCAGCGCTGTCAATAAAGATTTTGTGCCTTGAAGTCTTTCTGGACTAATAGCCAGAAAACTATTGCAAATAAAAATTTAAAAATTGATGGTTTTATAAACAAATGTTCGATAAACACGCTGAAGTAGACAGTTATTAAATCGAAGAATTATTTTAAGAGATATTTAATATTAAAGTTGGTCAAAATAATTTTCTTATAAAAGTTTTATAGAAACAAAAACTATGCACAGGAATTTAACCATAATTTGTAAGGATATAGTTGACAAAGTTGCGGTGTGCAGACAGCACTTATTTTTTCAATTTGACTCATTTTTGAGGTTATATTTCAATTTTTTATTCAAAATTTTCATCTTTTTGAAGAAGATTTACTTCATATTTCATAAAATCCATTATTTTAATTGTTACCAATTTGTAAAATAGTGCACAAAATATTCCCTTTCAATTAAGAAATGTATTTGCACGTGACTATTAAAAACAGAAATAAAACTTTAAAATAATAACTAAATGATCACGTGTTAAAAGCATTAAATGTAGAAAATTACGTAATAAAAATATACTTGCGCGTGAATATTAAAAAGAGAAATACGAGTAAGTAGGTAAATTTACGTCACATTTAAAATGATCAAATAACAATATTTCCAAACAATTTCAATTAATAATTATACTTTTATGAGATATCAATTTATTTCGACAAATCTTTTACCTATTATTGCAAATTTTAAAACAGCGTAAATAATAATATTTCCTTTACAATGTCAAAATTCTTCTATTTGTTTATTTGGTGTTACAGTTTAGCGATAGTTTTTTTTTTTTTTTTTTAATGAAAATTGATTGACGGGGTAATGGAGAAGTATCAAAAGACAAATAAGTGTTGAATTAAAAATTCCTCGATGAAAAAACTAACACGTGTAACGCATCTGATGTCAACTGAATGTGACGCGACGCCACGATTATGCACGTTTGGCGTTAAATCATATATTTTGGTGACAGTTACAGTTGTAATCTGTTTCAACAGCAGTTGATTCGACCTTAAAATCCCTCAGTCAAAGGAAAATGAATAGAAACCCTGTTACAGCAGATCGCCACTGGTTGTTTAATTATAATACAATCTTCCGTAATCGTTTTAGAGATGATCAAATCAGAGTGTTTTTAAATCATGCTGTTTCAGAACGGGGGTTGGCGAGCGTAGCTCGTAGGGGGCAGATCCCCCTAGCGTTATAAAAAATGCTATACTACTATTCCTTTGCTTGGTTCCAATTTCAAAGAAAGATTTATTTATCTATTTATGCTTTAAAAACGGGTTAACATTTTATTATTATTTAGAAAACTAATATAAAAAAAAACTTTCAAACATTTTTCCAAAATTATTTAAAACATGACAAAAAAAAAAAAAAAATCTTCGTCACCAAAGTGAATTTTACAGGTGCAAAATGTGAATAAAGATCGCTAATGTCTACATTTCAGCGGACGCGGGGGCAGTGGTCCATTGCTTATAGCGTATGCCCTATCGTTTTTTTAACACTTTCCAACATTCTTGACAATTGTTTATGAATTCGGTTTGTCTGTGTGCCGTCTGTCTGTCTGTGCTTTAACTCTCGTAAATATACTCGAATTGCCATGAAATTTTTATATGTTATTGATGAGTGTTATGGAATGTTCGGTATTGAAAATGAAACGTGTAGCATATATTCTTTGTTTACAAGGATACACAAAAGAATAACAGTCTATGAGGAACAGTCGTTTGCGGTACATTTTATTGATGTTATGATATTTTAAACATAATAAGATCGCTATACATCATCGAGATGGATTAGAACATGTTTTTTTAGGAGTATAGAATAAGTAGCATTTATAGTTCACATTTGTTCATTGCGATTTCAGTATTGTGCAGGGCCTGACTTAGAGTATCTAGTGCCCGGCATCATTCGGCGGGGCTTCCTTCTAACTATCCATAGAAACTGTTCATGAAATACGCTGACGTAACTAGTACTAAACTTCATACCTGTTGTATGTATACATAAATTTCGTACCAAGTACTATTCACATCTGTATACAGGGTATTACAAGAAAGGTGATCAAGATGGAAAAGATGGATTCCTACAAGTACTTTAAGAAAACGTACTAGTAGGAAAACTAGTTGGAAAACTAGTAAGAAACTAGTAAAAAAAATGATGGATTGGTTGACGGGAGTATTTGTTTGCAACATTTCCTTCAATTATCTACGCTAGTCATATGATGTCTGAAAGAAAAATGCCCCCAATGGGTCATCATGAATGCTTTTAGGAAAATACCAATAATGAATTTCTTTTGAAAACAATGGACTACTAATTTGTTGTAATAAAACTTTAATCATTAGTATTCTAATAATATAATTCGCTCTTTTTTGCGGGAGGGGGGCGGGATATGGGAAGGGAAGCAAAAAGCAGAAAGGGAAGACCTCACTAACTTCCTAAATCTTTGAAAATGTAAGAATATTGGTCACTTTGGATCAAATTTAACCCTTTGACACCCTCTTAATAAAATACTAATTACTCCCATCCCCCCCTTTAAAATGGGGGTCCCGGGGATGACCCTTTATTAGTCAGGCCTTGGTATTACGCAGGAACCATGCATAATTTTGTATCCTAAAATTTTTGGTAATAATGCTTTATCAACAAACACAAATAACTGCTATTGCGTCGCTAAAAGTGTATTACAATAGCAAAATTCAGAGTAATCCTCGCATATAGAATTTGCAGACTACTTTTGTTCGGTAAAATTTTTTCGCATTTTTTTTTTGCAATTACACACGTTTGTTTGAATCCCATCTACCACTTATGTTCATTGGTTTAAAAAGCATGATATAATTAGTGGTCATTGCATGATACTATTTCATAATTTAAATTTTACCTTCGATTAATAAAAGCAAAAGTTCTTCGAAAATTTTAAGAATTCTTCCAGACATAGATCGATAAAATTTCCATTCAGCCTCTATCTTCAAAAATTGCTGATGCTGATCGAGCTAGTCAGAAAATTTGCTTGCTACGTAAAAAGTGATTTTGTTTAACAAAATATTGTAAGTTTATGAAAGTGCCTTTATAATCACTTCCTTTCTGTGCTCGTATAAGAAATGGTTTTTTTAAAAAACATGTGAAGTAAGCAGATGAAAGGAAAAATCTATGTGATAATACAAATATGCGATGAAACTATTGTAAAGAAAGTTTTTGTCATTCTCAGTATATTTACTGTTGATATCAAAATTGAATTGAAGATTCAAAACATCTGTCACGTATTATTAAGTTATTTGGATTTTATTAACTGTCTTCCAACAACGAGGTTATACAATTCGATTCGTTTGTATGTATGTATATGTATATACTAATAAAAGGAAGTTGTTTGTTTGTGTGCGGCTGACTGTCTGTCCGCGATCACTAGGAAAATCTACCGCACGTACAGATCTGAAAATGTTGATGAGGATAGCCCAAGACATGTCCGAAAGCACTCGAGGCTCAGATTTTTAATTTTCTTAATTAATCGAGATATTAAGTTAAAATTATAATAAACATCGCAAAATGGCACATTTCTGCTGATGGCAGCAAATTCCGAAACTTTCTGCAGACCAACAAACAGGAAAGAAAACAGAGGGCCAAAAATCACTTTCTTTTTTCACCTTTCCAAGCGCGCATCTGCTTAACAACTCGAAATACGAAAGAACAAAAAATACCAAACTGTATGTATATACTATTTCCTTTCTAACGGTGCAATCCGTTTAAAAAAAATATTGCTATTGACGCTTGCAAAAAATTATTTGGGTTTTTCGTTTTTTCTTCACTTTTTGAAAATTTCTCTCGGATATGTTCAATGTCTGTCTAAAAAAAATATTTAGTACAAATTTCCACTCGGAATTATTGCAAAGAAGTAAAATGAACTGTTTTTTAAAAGATGGAATTCATATCAAATTACCCCAATACGAGCACATTGTTACATGCATGCGGCACATTGATTCATATTCTAAAACGCACCAAACTTGATTAATTGTGTATTGGTTTAGAAAGTGTGGCATAAATTGTGTTCATTGCACGATATTTTTAAACCATTTAAATTTTATCTTCAATTTATATAAGCAAAAGTTCTTCGAAAATTTTAGGAAGTCTTCCAGGTTTAGATCGATAAAATTTCCATTCATCCTCCATCTTCAGAAATTGCTGATGCTGATCGAGCTAGTCAGAAAATTTGCTTGCTAGCTAAAAAGTGATTTTGTTTAACATAATATTGTAAGTTTATGAAAGTGCCTTTATAATCACTTCCTTTTTTGGCTCGTATAAAAAATGGTTTCTTTTAAAAACATGTGAAGTAAGCAGATGAAAGGAAAATCTGTCTGATAATACAAATATGCGATGAATTTATTGAAAAGGAAGGATTTTGTCAATCTCAGTATAGTTACTGTTGATATCAAAATTGAATTGAAAACTCAAAACATCTGTCACGTATTATTTTTAAATTTTTTGAATTTTACTAACCGACTTCCAACAATGAGGTTTTACAACTCGTTTATGTATATTTGTATATATATATATATATTTAAAAATGAATACACATGTGAAGAACGAAGAATAAAACACCATAAAAAGCAATGGAATGGACACTGAATGAATTATATTTAAAAGGATGAAAAAGCAAAAATTGAAAAAGCAAAATTGGAAAACTATGAATATCTTATAGAATTTTCAGAGGGGCTTTATAAGAATATTCATTGTAAGTATATGTTATTTCAACAAATATTGTCAACATTATGCCTAAAATCGACAATATTAAGCCCCTAATAACATATATAAATGAAACAAGAAAATTAAAACACGACATGAGGTTCAAATAGCAAAATAAATAAATAAATATGCAACTAAAATAGAAATTATATAAATACTAGGGGGCCTACCCCCTGCAAGCTACGCTCGACAACCCCCGCTCAGACTTCGAGTGCTCTAAAAACATGACAGCGTTCTTTATTTTAAAAATATTGGTAAATCTGTAATTGGGTTGCCATGCTTTAATGGGGCCTTTTTTGATTATCATGGCCTCATACACAGCTGTTGCGACAACTGACGACTGTTTTCGGGATTCATAAGTAAAATTAATTACAACTTGAAAATCAGCTTGTATAAAATGGTTAGGTTTAAATTGTGGCTACCTCTCGCACTTTTATAACAACGATCTGTATTCTATTCTTCCTTTGCGTTTAAGGATGAGAAAAATTTCATCTGCTTGTGAATAACATTAAGAACCACGGTATTGAAAAGTACTATGTTATAGATATTTTCAGTAACAGGTTTTAATTTTCTATCTATTTTAGTGCACCATCATGCATATTTCCATGTTATTTTAAATATGTAAATTATTTATTTTAATTAATATGTATATACGAATTTTCTAATAATTATTTATCATACAAAATCAATTAAATATTTTGTGCTCGGCATCAATTGATGAGATATTTAAACAAATTTGCTATCCGCGATAATTTTACACCGTGTTATGTCACTTGAATAGTGTCCCTAAGAAAATCGGGTAACTTTTCCAGTATAGGATCCTTTGCTTTTAGGTTTGGCGTAATTCGAGCTTCAAAAGGGATAGATTCGTTAATATACATAGATTTGTTGCCAAAAGTTATGAAAACAAATCCAATGAACTTTTGGTGCTTTTCTATTATAGGGGACTTGACGCTTTTTAGGTGCGTTCGTAATTATATAAATACGTAGCACCTATAGTCGTCGCTTGGTCCGTCCGTCTGTCCGTCCGTCTGTCTGTCTGTCTGTCTGTCCGTTCGTCTGTCTGTCTGTCCGCATATAACAACGCAAAAACTACCCAACCAAATGGTTTGCAATTTAAAATATATTATCTTTGCAGAATTTTGTCGAGACATTTCAAATTTTATTAAAATCGAATCAAAACTTTAGGAGATATTAATAAAAATATTTATTAAGAAATTTGATTTTTTTTAAAAATCGGTGCTTTTTTGTTATAGGAGCTTCCGATGGATGTTTAATCGTCAAGCGACCGAGATACTTATTTTAATACAGAAATTAATCTGCAGACGATATAATTCATTTCACAGAATTAAAAATCATCAAGATCTGAATATTTATATAACTAGGTGATACATATATATCTGAATATTTATATAACTAGTTAAGATATTTGTATGAACAGTGTCATAAAATATATACTTAACTAGCTGTTTAAACCGTTCTACGCACGGGATATCATGAATTTAATTCTAAAACGTGCGTACGAACGCACCTCGTTTGTAACGTTTGACGTACAATTTCCAACTTGTTTAAAAAGCTTGGCGGAAAAAACCAAGCAGGATAGAAAACCAAGCAGGATAGAAAACCAAGCAGGATATTTTATTCTCCTTCCGTTCAGTTGGACAATTATTATTTTATATATTCGTTTGAAATATCCGAATTAGTGATTTTATAAATTCGTTTAATTAAATTTTACAAAAAATAACAATATGATATCAATAAATAATAATTATTATTAATTCCTTTTCCCCCTTTCTTTTGCGTTTGCATAAATGACGTCATTTGGACGAATTTATTCAAAATATTTTCAGTTTATAAATTAAATTAAATGCTGACAGACGATTGATTCCTAACGATAGAAATGGGATTTTGTTTTTCAAATTTTCCTGAAAAACATAATTTAATTACAATCTTGTCTTCATTATCGATTAAAATGAAAGATAAATTCAATTTCAATTTGAAAATGACGAATAAAAATAAATCAATAATCCCTATCGGGATCCTTTTCAATTTTTTTCCCTTTTTTGTCACAAAAAAACTGAGTAATTAGTTGCCATCATTACAGAAATGTCATTAAAATTAGAAAAAAATTAATATCTCGAAAACTAAATCCAATTTCAAAATTCTATTACCAGTTTTGACATCCGCGGATTTTTATGGACAATTGGTATTAATTTCACCATCAAGCGTTTAATATTTTATTAAAAATAGCCCTGAAACATAATCAGTCGTTTAATCAGTCGTTTCATAAAATCGTTTCATAAATTCGTTTCATAAAATCGTTTCACAAATTCGTTTCATTAGGATTTTATATATATAGGGTAGAAAAGATTATTCAACTTAAATAGTAAATAGAACATAAAATAATGTTCAAGACTCACCAAAAAGGACAAATTTGAAAGTAGATGTAAAAAGATTGTATAGTTACTTGACATTTAGCCAGACACCTGCTCCTGCTCAAAATGGCTACATATCAAAGCCCAAAACTTTGCTGAAAATAGTGATAATATAAAATTATGTAATGCTGCCATCTATCCCAGAAAACGCTAAGTAAAATCAAAATTGTAGACAAGTTAAAAAATGTTAGTGCTGCCATCTGTTAGTGATGAAGATGAAATATAATAAAAAAAGAGAATGGGAAACATATATTGACAAAGGAAATAATATTTGAAATGTGAGGAAACTTAATGAAGTAAATAAAATTTAAATATAATAAAGATCATATGAGAAGACAAGTACAATAATTAGCAATGTATAATAAGAAACTGTGTGTATTTATGTTGTAGAAACGATGTTGTGATGTGAGTAAAATGATTAAATGCATAAAACCCATTTCTTTTTTCCTTTTAATAAAATTTTTTTTGTAACTTTTTCTAGCAGTCCCGCCACATCCCTCCTAAATGGTATTTTTATTTTATAATTTTTTTTTTTTTTTTTGGGGGGGGGGGGGAATTTTGTTATTTTATGATTTTTTTTGTAAATTGTTTTTTTAAAAAAAGTTTTAATACTTTTTTCAGCAATCCACGCCCACCCTCCTAAATATTGTTTTCCATTTTATAATTTTTATACATATTTAATGCCCATACTGGTAAAATTAGATGAATGTTTTAATGTTTAATCCACGTAGAAAGAAAAACAAGGGGATAATTGTAAGACAAAGCTGTATGTTTTAGATGTAATAAATTAGCCTAATGAAATGAGAGGATCATAATCGTTTAATACGATTGCAGTGGTTTAGAAGAATATTTCTGTAAACTGAAATATATAGGCATGAATGGAAGTTAGTAAAATTAATAACATTAAAGGATTACGTTTATCATAAATATTGAATGTTAAAGTGTGATTAGAAACAATAGAGATATTAATGTCCATAAAATTAATAGTAGAATTATTTAGATGAGTAGTACTAAATTCAAGATTTGAAAAGTATGTTACAGGTAGAGAGATAGAATGACTATCATTAAGGGAAAAGATAATTATATCATCTATATATCTATATAGCAAAATATTATTGTTAATATACTTTCTTTCATAGAAGTACATATATAAATCTGAAAGCATACTGGAACTAGCAGAACCTTGTGAAATTCCTTTTGGCTGAAGAAAAATAGCATTATTTAGGAAGATATAATTATGAAAAAATAAAAAATTAGTTAAAGTTTTGAAGTAATCAATATCGATGTTATCAGGTAAATGTAATGAGGAGAAATATTCTATAAAAAGTGAATTAATAGCAGAGTGTAAATCTGCCAAAAGAATATTGTTAAAAAGGTCCTTAAAATCATATGTGCTAATATTGTTGACGTTGGTAAGTGCCTTGAGTTTATTAACTAGCACAGAACAGTTTTTAATACAACGAGTGTCATCTTTGTTGATGGATAAATCGTATATTTGTGTGAGAATATTTAAGAAAAGTGAGTTAGCGCATGTATTATAAGTATTACATCCTACAGTAACAGTGAGGAATTTTAAAGGATTTTTGTGAAACTTAGGAATCATAACAATGTAGGGATAGTTGAAGTTTTTATTTTTTAAGCCTAATAGTTTATGATAACTTAATATGTGTCGATTATTTTCTTCTAATGGAACATGATGCAGTGTGAAAATATTATTGGAAGAAATTGATGTTGTAAGAAGGTGGTGTTAGTATTATTTGCAGTTGATGGATTATTTGCAGTTGCGGATGATGGCATAGTTATTGGCAGCCGTGTCAACATAAGTGATGATGAAATTGTTTTGGAGTTCACGAATGTGCGGCTTAAGAGCGGAGAAGGAAACAGGAATTTTATCAATATGTAATTTTTGTAAATAGGCTTGAAAGAGAAAAATTACATTATGTTTCCATTCTACAAAGAATTCAATTGGTTTGTTATAGTTAACAGCAATTTTGTAAATAAAGAAATCCAAATCATAAGTAATTTTTGTATGATGGACTTAGGAAATGATTGTGAAGGAATGCGATACTTAGTGCCAAAACGCACAACAGATCTTAAATGAGGATTATTGACAATGTCTAAATTACCAGTAATAATGGTGGGCATTAATATATTTTGAAAATTGGGGTTCATTGCATTTACATGTATGTGTGTCATATTTTTGAAAGTTTTAGAAAATTTATTATAGTTAATGATTCGACGCCCTAAACTAATAGGGTATTTAAAAGAACTTTTAATATTTATACTGTGAAGTTGAAATTTACATTGTTTATTGTTAAAAATGTGATCATATATATTATTTCTCCTGTAAACATCCCTTTTTCTAAGAAAATACGAAACGCAGAAAAACGAATGTGATAAAAGTAAAAGTAAAACAGTAAAATAAGCAGTAATACGCTACCGCGCATTCGCAGAGGCGTATTACTACTTATTTTACTGTTTATTACTGTTAATTTTACGGTATAATACTGGCAGCTGGGGTGCTAGTATTATACTGTAACATCAACACTTCTTTTTTTGCAGTGTACGGCAATTTCTGTACATATTAGGTTGTACAGAGTATTTTTTTATTTATTTAATTCTTTAACTTTTTTTTCTTTAACTCTTTTAACCTTTTTCTTTAACTTTTCTTTAGCTTTTTTTTAGCTACGCTCTAGACCCCGCAATATTAATGCTGTTATTTTATTCTGTATGTCTGTAAAACACGTTTGTCGAACCTGAAACTGTTTACTTGAGAATGTATGGAATTCGAAAAACTTATATTAAGGTTGAGAAAACTTATTACTACGCTATAAAAACTACTGGGAAATGTGTCCGAAAATCACTGGCAGCAAAAGGATCTTTGTTTTAATAAATGCTTCTTTAAATCTTGAAAATGTATTGATTTGCGAGGTTTCTAAAGATAATAAGTTGGAAATTGTACTTCAAACGTGTCTAATGAGGTTCGTTCGTACTATAATTAGATTTAAAAACATTCCGATCCTAGTGCAATAGCTGTTGCACTCTTACACAAAAATGCATGAATACAAAATTTATTTTATGTGCAGATTTTCATATTATTGCTATTAATTTTATTTTATGAAATTAAGTTTCAATACACTTTTACAAGCAGTTGATTACAATTCTGTTACATTAAAATTATGCTATGCGCAAATATCCAATACAAGACTATGAAAAAAAAATTCATCCCTATTGTTTCAGTGAAATGAATTATATCGTCTGCTATTATGATAGGATTCATTTCCGTAATAAAATAAGTACATTTTAAGGTGGCAGCATTTTATATTTTGTTGACATTTATTGAAAATTCCTATGGGAAACTTAAGCCTAGCTTTGAAATTTTCAGAACATGAAATCCCTATTTAGACTCTTTTTCCATTTAATATCTATTCCTCCGGAAACATCTATAAAAAAAAACAACTGGATTGTACAATTGCTATAATTAAACAATTTTAGTATAAAAATTCGGTTCTTAAATTCTGTACCACGGAAATAATAGGACTCTATTTTAAATAGAACGTAATCACCATGGCAACCTAGAATCATTACCTATCATGGGATATCATTGAATTAATTACGTATGATAAGATTTAATAGAATGAAGAAAACTTTTATTAATATCCTTTTAAAGTTTTGACTTCATTTTCATAAAATCTGAAATGATACGACAAAATTCTGCAACGATTACATATATTAAATTTCAAACCATTCGGTTGGGTAGTTTTATGCGCTGTTATATGCGGATAGTCGGACAGACAGACTAGACGACGACTATAGTTGCTACGTATTCATATAATTACGAATATACCTAATAAACGCTTTTTGGAATTGTGGGTAACTCGGAAGAAGTTTTTGTATATTTTTGTTCGTAGTTATATTACATTTTTCTACCTTAACCCTTTAGCGGGCGGTGGTCACAAAAAAGGACACCTAATTTTAATTCCAAAACTGACAATCAGTACCAAGCATATTTAATTAAAATTTTCCTTTTATACAGTAAGGGAAAATCACACAGTTATTCTTTTCTAAGGAAATCGTTTGTAAAATCTGGTGTCAGCCCATTATTTCATTATTTTACAAACAGATTTATTCCGCGCTGGAAAGGGTTAAGGAATATTTTTCTTTTTTTACAGTGTATTTTTAAAGATAACAGCTCATATCAGCGCAGCTCACCTGAATTATTTCAATAATTTTTTTTCTTCTGTAAATCGTTGTGAACGGATCTCTTCTGCAAACAGTTTTTCTTATCTGTAAAAAAAAAAAAAAAAAAAAAAAAAAAAAACAATTCTTAGCACTCATCAAAAATTCTTGCCTGACTGACAAGTAATAAAGCTGATACGCTTGTTAATAAAGCGTCATTCTTTCAAATCTTACAGATAATTTCATCCGTCAGATCAATATGTTTTGTTTTAGCCTCTTTCGGAAGCGCCAATAATAATAATAATAATAATAATAATAAAAGATTTTCAAGTAAATTTACAAACTGGTTAAAAAAGCAATTTAACGGAAAATAATTGACGAAAAATTTTATGATCAATACATGTTCAGAACATTTACTTCAGGTTTGTATGAATATAGCATGCGATTTTAATCTTCTCATCAGAAATTTTTTACCTTCTTCTATCTTTACAAGAAGAAAATATTGGATTCATGAAAATTTTCGACGGATTTATACGTTTTAGAAGGACCCGAACACGATTTGACTGTTTCTAGAAAATGTCTGTCTGAGCGTCTGTCTGTTATGTGACAAAAATTTTGTGATCGTTCTATCTTAAGAACTAATGAACGGAATTTAATAAAATTTTGGATTCAGTTAGACTTCTATATAAATTGGTGCTGATTAGATTTTGGTGTAAATGGCCCAACAGGTGGCATGGCTGAGCTGAATTTTTCACGATTTCCGCAATAGCTCTATCGAGTTTCATAAAAAATAGATTGTTAGACGTTGACGTATAAGTTGTTGCTGATTAGGTTTTGAAGTAAATCTCCCAACAGGTGGAGCTGCTATACTTCAATTTTCACAATTTACACGATTTTAGCGACAGTCATATCTGAAGTACTAATGCGCGGAATTTCATCAAACTTCATATTCTGCTAGATCTTGACATAAGTTTGTGCTGATTAGGTGTTGGTGTAAATCTCCCAACAGGTGGCACTGCTGTGCTGCATTTTTCAGGATTTACACGCTTTTAGCGATAGTCATATCTGAAAAACTAATGCAGGAAAAAAAAATAGATTCAGTTAGACCTTGGTATAAATTGGTGCTGATTCGTTTTAGGTGCATGTGAAACCTGTATGAGATAGAAAAAAGTTTTGAGATTGGCACATCCGACTATAGTTAATCATTTTAAACGGATCTCTTCTTCAAATCTTTTTTTTTTTGCTTTATTCTATCTTTACCAGAAGAAAGTATTGGATTCCTGAAAATTTTTGACTTCCGGTTTTCGACGGATTTATACGTTTTAGAGGGTCCTGAATACGATTTGACTCTTTTTAGAAAATGTCTGTCTGTGAGTCTGTCCGTCTATGGCAAAAATTTTGTGGACGCTCTATCTCAAGAACTAATGCACAGAATTTAATACTTTAAATTCAGTTAGACTTTGGTATAAATTGGCGCTGATTAGGTTTTGGTGTAAATCGCCAAACAGGTGGCGCTGTTATGCAATTTTTTTCATAATTTTCACGATAGTTATATCTCAAAAACTAATGCACGGAAATTTCATCCAACTTCAGATAAGTTAGACGTTGACATAAGTTGTTGTTGATTAGGTTTTCATGTAAATTTCCCAACAGCTGCTGAGCTGCATTTTTCAGGATTTACAGGATTTTAGCGATATCATGTTATTAGCGAATCTTATCTCAAGAACTTATGCACGGAATTTAATAAAACTTTAGATTCACTTAGACCTTGATTTAAATTGGTGCTGATTCGGTTTTGGTACATGTAAAATTTGTATGTGATAGAAGAAAGTTTTGGGATTGGTACATCCGACTAGTTAATCATTGTGAACGTATCTCTTCTACAAATCTTTTTTAACACTTTCCAACCTAGTTGAAAAGTGTTTATGACTTCGGTTTGTCTGGTCGTCTGCCGTCTGTCCGTGCTCTAACTCCCGTAAATATGCTCGGATTGCCCTGCAATTTTTATATGTTATTGTCGTTATCTATAGCATGTTCCCTATTTCAACGGAAGTGTGTAGCACTTATAGTTTTTTTACAAAGACACTCAAAGAATTCCGTTACATTACGGTCTATGGGGAAAAATCATTTGCGGTTTATTTTAATGATGTTACACAATTTCAAGCACATTGTAATGGATATATATCACTAAGGTGCATTACAAGAAGCTTAATATGGAATAGGGTGTGCATAGCACTTATAGTTACTTTACGGGGACAGTCAAACGAATTCCGTTACATTACGTCTATGGAGAAAAATCGTTTGCGGTTTAATTAAATAATGTTTCACTATTTTAAACGCATTGAAATTTATATATATCACTAAGGTGCATTACAAGAGGTTTACTACAGAATAGTGTGTGTATAGCAGTCATCGTTCATTTACAGGGATACACAAAAGAATTCTCCACTGTCTGTTAACAATAATTCTTGGAAGTGCGTTTTAAGTTGCGGAACGTGATTTTAAATTTAACCCACTTTTTGTCTATTACTTGGTGTGTATAAATTCTGTAGATCCTATACAGGGCAGCACAAAAGTTCGTGAACACATTTCCGTTTATTGAGAGAAACTCCAGAAGGAGAATTTTAAACTGTGCTACGCCTTTCCTAACTAAACTAAAATTTAGCAACACTCTAAAATTGGGAGGAGTGAGAAGTTGACTCTTTGGAAGAGTGAGAGGCATTTTCACTCTTTTTGGAGTGAATTTTATAAAAATACACTCCTTAAAGAGTGGAATTTTCCACTCCCTAGAAAGGAGTGAAATATGTCACTCCGTTGTCGAGAGTGACTGTCTCACTCCTTTGACAAGAGTGAAATATTTCACTCCGTTGAAGAGTGAAAGCCTGGCATTATATAATTTTGTCCATATTTATTTATTGAGAGAAACGAAATTATCATTTTTCTTTTTCTTTTTAGGTAGATTTCGTAAGAAATACTGCCTATTACATTCTCCCCTATGTTGGAATTTCTGAAAATTTTTGAAGATCTACGCCGATCATGACCCCTAGAACCCCAAACCACCCCCCAGTTCAAAACTTTATCTATCTATCTATCTGTCTGTCTATATAGCTATATCATTTTTTTATGGACACGCTAACTTCAATAATTCTGCACAAATCTCTTCCAAACTGATACATATAATCAAGAGACATAAAATCTTGGTCAAGTTCGTTAATGGGCAAAATCGAAATGGGGGGGGGGGTGAAAACAGAAAAAAACCCATAACTTCTTAATTATGATACGTATCAAATCTGTTTAAAGTTATTATTACTTCTAGGAAAAGGGCCAAAAATTTATGTATGACAGATTTTTGATATAATTAAAAATGGCCTAAAGGGGGGGGGGATGGGAGTTTAAGAAGAAAAATATTCATAACTTCGTCAATTTACAAGATATCCAATCCGCTTAAATTTATTATAAATCTTCTTAATATTATCTATAACTTTTATACTGACAAATTTTTTATAGGACCAACCCTTATAGAGAAAAAAATCCCTGCCGGCTCCGCCTGCAGACACAGGTAGATTTCGAATTTTGCTTTTTAACCATAAATATAAAATAAACTTAGGTGGAGAATTGATATTTTATCTTTTTTGTACTACTATTTATTTATTTTTTTTAATCATTGTTCAGCACTATATAATGCGGTTATTTTATTTTTGTGGCAACACTAATTTGAGGAAAATCGTGCATTTCATTTATAAACATAATGCCGATTTAATTTTTAATTAATAGCAATATTTAATCAAAAACCATGTTTTAACGAAATGTGGGGGGTAGTACTATTTCAGAAGCTGCTTTAAAAAGCTTTCGAAGGAGGCTACCTCATTTGTTGTTGTGTGTTTTGTAAATTCGTCACTGCAAATAGCTAAAAATTATTATATTTCCATTTGGAAGATTTTTTTTTTTTTTTTTTAAATAATCATGCATAAAGAAAATAAAATTAGTTAAATTTCAAAATACTGAGAGGGGCAACGGCCTCCACTGTCCTCCTGCTGACACTTATGTTTTTTGAAAATGCAATAGTTATTTGCAAGTATTACGACAAAATCTGTAATTAAACTATGTTTTATATCTGTCGAAACTTTTTAAAACTATAATAGTAATTAAACTCAAATAATTGATAAATGTCAGTTTCCGTAAATTGATAAATGCAAGTTGCATTATGAAAAATATACCAAATAAAGAAATTAAAATGTTTCTAATTTATTCTCCTACAACGGTTTATTTCCCGCTGATAAAAAGTAATGAGATCAAAAAACTCTTTATATTATAAACGAAGTTGAGTCAGTGATAACGCTAAATTCAAAATGCTGACCTGGCTGTTTTGCTTTGTAAGATGACGTCAGTACGTCATTGGCATTCGCGCGGTAAAAGAAACTGTTTTAATGATTTGTGCTTGTTTCACGAAGTTTGTCCAGATTTTAAATGGTGTATAATTCCCTGATTATAATGAAATATAGTATTTAAATTGTGGTTCTCATAATGTGTGGTGTGTCATCTGCATTTGCAACTATATTAGTGCAGTTTTTGTTCTTCAAAAATTTACTTCAATGGCTATTATTTGATTGATAAAGATGCCATGCTGTTTCTAGAATAAGAAAATACTCGCGAAATACCAAGTTCCAACAGGATATAAAATTTTCTTCAATATATATATTTTTAATTTTACTGATTCATCTGCACATTTAAAGAAAGATATAAAAGACAAATAAAAAGTGCATATATTTTTTAATATTTATATAAACATTGATTTAAAATTTTGTGGATTATTTTACAAAGGTAAGAGCTCTTGCGCGATTATTTACGAAAGTATAATTTTTATTTTGAAATGGAAGTTTTACGTGAATATTATTACTTCTGTAATATTAATTATTTAAACTACTTTTTTAAGAATAATATGTATTATCTTATTTTTATATTTTTATATCGAATAAATATTTTTCAGTGTTACAAGAATTGTATTTTTTTATTATTATTTAAATTTATGTATTTATTTTTTCATTTTCCACTAAATTTATATCATTTCCAGGATTAACGATCTTGTTTACTAATCCTTAAATCATCCACTTTATAAATACATGTTTTTGTTTTGTTTTTTTTTCTAGTAAATAAACTGATTATTGCTTGAATACATAAAAGCAGAGTATTGCTTTTATTGCTTGTATATTCAGACCCATATTTGGCAAAAATTTTCGTATTATATTTTTGCCAAAAAAAATTCCTTTTATTTTTTTAGCTTAAAATTTTATATTTCGATTTTGCAAAACTTCAAATATTGAGAAACATAATATTAATATTGATTTTTCGATTACTTCTGGTAAAAAGGTGTTTTCAGATTTTAATTTGAAATTGGAAAAAGGTAAGTATTTTATATTATTTACGTACATAACTACATTTTTCACATAAAATTGCTGGGGATTTTTTATAAAGTATATTTATGCATTTACATGAAAGATAAGAAACTAACAATTGGACATGATAAAATGTACTATATATAAGGAAAATGATCTTGAAGATAGAAAATATTTCTATATATATATATATATATATATATATATAATTTTCTAATGACAGTTTAGTAACTCTGGTACTACCATCTGATGTATATAAGAGAAATTACAACATGGCAACATAATTAAAAGTATAAAGTTATTAAATGATATTGTATTAATATGTTTTTCAATTGTAATTTTCAGTTACAGGTATTACAGGTATGATTTCGCATAAGAATTTTTATTTTTAATGACAAATCATTTAATTCTGTTACACATTATAATTTTGAAGTTAATGTTTTCATGTTAACAAAATGAAATATATATATGGGAAATGTTATGGACATTTTAGCTTCAGATGGCGAACATAAAACTTGACAAATAATCATAAAAGCATCCGAATGAAGTTATCATAAAATTCTGAATATTTTATTAATAAATTTTAATTAAAAAAATTAAATTACTATTATATTTAGTTTCAGGATTTTTTTTAAATCTGAAAACTTGCTCAAAAAAATAAAAACTGCAATTAGATCCTGTGTTCCATCTGTATAACATATTTAGATTTCAAGGCACAAATTCATTTTGAAAGCTTTACGTTATAAAAACTGCAGAAAATGTAAATTAATTTTGATTTTGATTTTTTATTCTTTTTTAAAATAAAAAAGTTTACAATATAAAAATGGAAATCAGAAAAAATCTACAATTTAATATATTTACTTACATAAAGTTAAGATGTATTTTTAACACCTAATTAGTTTTTAAACTTGAATGAATTTTTCCTAGTGTTATTAAAAGAATAGATATATTTTTTAAGGATAGCTGACACTTTCTATTAACTAGGTCTTACAATTATCATCTTATCTATATAAAAAAAATGCCCATATGGTCACCTTAATAATAATAATAATAATAATAATATATATATCTGTGTTCCATCTAAATAATATATTTAAATTTCAAGACACACAGCCGTTTTAAAAATATAATACAAACAAAGAATCCAAATCGGTTTACTTAATCATATATGAACTGGAAAAATAAAAAAAAATAAAAAAGTCATATTGAATAAGAGATTCTAAATAAAGAATCAAAATAAAATTGGAACTAAAAAAAGAAAATTGAAAAAAAAAAAAAGAGTGGTGGTGGTGTGTATGTGTGTGTGTGGGGGGGGGGGAGGGGGGATTGGGTAGATAAGAACCATGTTTTTCATTTTTGTAATAAAATTTAGGATTAAAATGGTTCTTTTTGTATAACTATTTAAGTATGCTATGTACAAGATATAAAAAAAATTGTTTAGCAAATTTTAATATACTCTTAACATTTTTACAAAAAAAAAAATCTTTCTTTTTTATTTATTTATTTTTATTTATTTATTTATTTTAATAAGAAGGGCTCGTAACACCAGCGTGGTTTTTATGGATGTTAATATTTGAATAAAAATATAAAACATTCAGAAAAAGAATGAAAACTTGATTTTTCCTTATATTATTATTATTGAACTATTCTATTCAAATGTTAAAATAATTTAAAGCATACTTAAAGGATAGAAACTCGTACTTTCTACTAAGAAAATGAACTGCATGAAATGAAAATGAACTGCAATGAACTGAAATGAACGAAAATGAACTGTAAAATGAATTTATGCAGTTAAAATTCTCGATAGCGGATACCTCGGGACTTCTGGGTTTGTTATCTATATACCTCCATTTAGCGAACTATAAATCAGGCTTGGAGACCACCGACCAGGCCCCTACCTACCGGGAGTCGACCCAGTTTGACGGGTTTGAGTGCCTGGAGAATGGGGCGAAAATCGCCTGATCGCCTCATGGAGGCGGTCCACTAAGACAAATACCCAGGTCGGCCAACTAATGGAGTCCTGTTTTACTGTGTTGTTCACTCCTGAGTTTCAGTGTTCTGAGATCTGACGTCGCACACCACGAACTCGTCATGGCAGTTGGAATAGGGCTGGACAATTTAGTGCCAAAACTTTGGTACTCAACTTAGCCTGAGAATTGGGGGGAGAATTTTGAGGGAAAGTAAATTAAGCAATTAATTAAACATTTTTGAAGATACTGTGATTAAGTAATAATTGCCAAAAGCTGGGTTGCTTCCAGAAGAAGGACATGATTAATGCATGGGCAAACTCTTCCCCGGCTCTGGCCCCCTCCTCTCTGATTTTAGGTGCCTTCCAAATTTGATATTTCTTTCAATATTTTAAACTTATAGAGTAGGATGTAGCGGACATTTCGAGACTATAAAATTTGTCTACTATTCGGAGGTGTCCACATTTCTGATATAAAAATATTCAAACATGTATGTGTTGTGGATTGAAAAGGTGGATTTTCGCTAAATAGAGGTGTCCGCTTTTACCTCTAAAACCGGACACTTCCGAATAGCGGAAAAATTCTGTGGTCCCGAAGTATCCACCATTGAAAGATTTTATTGTTTTTAGATAAATATATTTTTTGTTTTCAATCTTATCTTACTGTAAAAGCTCAAAACATTGAATATAATCTGTACAATGTCGAAAATATCAGCTTTACGAAAATTGCGTATTAAATTTTAGGCCCCATAAAATCGGGTGTGTGTGTGTGTGGGGGGGGGGGGAGTAGTGCCATGGACCAGTTTTCCCATGCTGTAATCAAGTTCTTCTTCTGGAAAAATTACCAGCCCTGCTTTGTGGTAAAATATATTCCCATTTATCGAGGATGCAATGTGGTCAAATATGGCTGCATTTAATGCTTTAACCCTCTAAGCGTGTGGAACGTAATATTCCGTTCACTAAGCTCCAGGTTTCACTGCAATATATGCAATGTTTAAGATAATATAATTCTATAGATTTAATGAATTTTCAAAACATTGAAGAATGATTAAAACTCTAAAGGGTTACATTCATATCTGTAATTAAGTTTTATTTATAATGCTGAAAGAATCATATTGTTTTAGCATTTAAAACAAAATACAGAGAAAACGACATTACAATTCTACCCTTTTTCAAAACGCTCAGAGGGTTAAAAAAAATGTGGTCAAAAAAGGCAACTTATTGCCGACAGATCAGAGCACGAAAATGGCCGCAATTCAGACGTTTCAAATGTCTTAAATTCAGACACAAATAAGTGTCTTAAAAGATTAAGACACTTTAAAGTGTCTCTTTTTTTAACCATCCGTTTCAGACATTTCAGTTTACAGTGATAGAAAAAGGGATGTTGACAACAGAAATAATATGTATGATTTTAGAATAATAGGACTTTGCAAAATAGCGCTAATTTACGGAAAAGTACTGTCAAAAGATAAGAGTTTATATTTAAAACAAAAATTAAAGTGAAATCACACATTGTTAGTCATAGAATATCCCTCTATTAAATAGTTATTAATAAAACTTTAAAAGCAACTAAAGTACAATAAACAATAATGTTTGATTAGATTTAAATTCATTAGCAATTAATACAGAGATCTAAAGATGTAAAATTTGAATTACACATGAAAAAAAAAATAACGTACATCACAGGAATTATTAAAATACTAAATACAACTTAATGGGTATTTGAAAAGAAAGAAATTAATTAACTGATTAAGATTTTGGTTAATTACTTGCCCTTATGGTAATTTTAAAACTATCATATCTTTATAAGGCATGCAATGAAAGTAAACACAATTGTGATAAGCTTGGAATAAAATATTTTAGTTTATTTCTGTCAGTAACCTAATTTAATTCATTATGTAATTCCAATTGAATTTTTCCTTAAGAGTTCAATTACTGTTACAAACTATGAATTAAATAAATGTTGCCAATAAAGTATTTTATTCCAATCTTTACCACGCTTGTGTCTATTTTCATTGCATGCTCTAAAATATATGATTCTTTTAAAATGCCCATAAAAGAAACAAAAAAAAATAATTCACTCCATAAAAAGTGAACATTCACTCCTATGAAAGAGTGGCTATTCACTCCTGTGAGGAGTGAGAAATCCACTCCTTTTGCAAGAGTGAATAGTCACTCCTATGAAAGAGTGGATAGCCACTCCTATGAAAGAGTGACTATTCACTCTTATCAGGGTGAAAAAACCCACTCTTTTTGCAAGAGTGGATAGTCACTCTTCTGAAAGAGTGAATATCCACCCCTGTTTAGAGTGAATATTCACTTCTCGGGAGTGAGTATTCACTCTTTCAGAGAGTGAACAATTTCACTTTTGCCTAGAGTGAATAGTCACTCTAAAGAGGTTGGGCAAATTTTGACTCTGCGATAGAGTGAATATCCACTCCTCCGGAGTGAATAGTCACTCTTTCTTGTTTAGAGTGAACCTATGTAGTATATATACAAATCTATAGATCCTATACAGGGCTGTATAAAAGTATTCGGATATTTTTTTCCGAATATTGTATATGTTGGAAATTCCTGAAATTACGTTTTTAAATATGTTATGCGGTTTCGAAATTGTTTACTTAGATGTTATATTTCAGCTTATTAAACGGTAATGATTTGTAAAATTATTTTGGATGCGTTGGAAAGTGTTATATAATCTATGCTTGACGCATGATTTTTCGTTCTTGTTTTATCTGAAAAAAAAAAATCTTAGCATTCATCAAAAATTCTTGTCCGACTGACAGGTAATAAAGCTGACACGCTTGCTAATAAAGTGTCATTCGTTCAAATCTTAAAGTTCATTTTATCCGTCAGATCAATACGTTTTGGCTTAGCCTCATTCGGAAGCGCCAGTCATGATAATGAATTTCAGGTAAATTTACAAGTTGGATAAAAAGGCAATTTAAGGAAAAATAATCGAGTAAAAAATTTATAATTACACTTGCAGAACATTTACTTCAGGTTTGTATGAATACAGCGATTTTAATCCTCTCATCCGTATTTTTTTTAAAAATGGATGAAAAAAAAATTTTGCACTTATAATAGATTTAAAATAGATTATTGGGAATTGAATTTTCTTAAACAACGGCTCCCCACCAGTGGCTGAGAGGTTCTGACCGGATGTGCTGGGGGTTCAAACCCTTGTCTGGCTCGTCGACCTAACCTTTCGGAGTTTTCCGTGGTTTTCTCCGAACTTTGCCGTAAATACGGGTTAAGATCCCTTAGAAAAACCCTCACGCAGGGCACTCTCCCCTCGTGTAGATAATTGGCTTTCATAAAATCCACTAACCAACCAAATCTTATAGAACGGCTATATTTGGTGATATTGCTTTCGGAAGGATGCCTTCAGGGACGAGTATTGTGAGGAAGGTGACGACTCGATTTATAGTCCTTCACGGGTTGGGTTTGAACCCGACCCGAACACGAAAAGGCTGCTTAAAGTAATCCTGAAACCCGACCCGAACCAGACAAAAAAAAAATCTTTCGTTAACCTGAAACCCGAATGGATCTTGACACATTCAACACGAAATTAACCCGAACTCGACACATATCAACCAGAAATATTCAAATACTAACACGACCCGAATATGAAGTTAAAAAAAATCTATATTTTAATACAATAGTGGAAAAGTGGTCTACAATTATATCTCTAATGTCAGTTTAATCTTTCTTGAATAAAAATGAAAATATATACACTCATTAATATTCAAAGGTATATAGTTTTTTCAATTCAAAAATATTCAAGACTTTCTTTTAAAAAATCAGTCAGTCCGAACACGATAGAATCAAAACTCAATTCGAAACCGATCCGAGACCGAAACATTTAAAGTCAACCCCGACACACCATTTTTTACTTCTGGAAAAATGTAAGGTCCAAAAAACATTTCTAGCATCGCTGTTAACCCTTTATTATCCGATTACATTTTAAACTACCATTAAAAAAGCATGTTATAAAATTCATTTAACCCATAGACTGACAAGCAGTAATGCAATTTAGGATGAGTACTAAATACTTTTACTTTATCATATTCCAAAAGCATTATATTTAGATATTGTATGAATTCTCTGTTATATTATACGTTGATCGAGATAGAATATCAGAAACTATAACGTTAGAAATTAAATCAGAGAAGCTGTGGACTGTATCAATAAATGTCATTCTCATTTTGGGCCCAGAAAGCATATCACACTCTGACCCGTTCTTGTCACATTGAGCTCGTTAAAGTACACCATGAAATACATGAAATTGCACTAAATGTCTAGTTACAGAACCTAACTGTTAAGACTCGAATAAAATATACAGCGTGTTCCAAAAACTTTGATTTCAGCTTTTATTCCTTAAATATTGGTCATAGACATATATTATAAATTACAAAATTATGTAAAAAAAAAAAAAAAATACAGAATTTTATGAAATCGATTAAAGTTTTCAGAGAATTAAATTTGAAGAAATACAAAATTTAAATTTTTATACGGCCCCGGTACAAAAATTTCCCAATGAGTAAAATGTGCCCTATACACTAATAAGGTCATGTACAAAATTTCAGCATTTTATCATAAAAATTAGCAGAGATATGTTTAAACAAAGTTGGTGAGGGGTTAATTATTAATTAAAAGGTTTACAGCTAGTGGGTTGGTTCCTATTTGATTCCACCATTTGGCGAAATCTTGCCAAATCGTTCATAGTCAGCCAGTTGTAGCTCTTTCATTGTTGGAAAGGCTGAGCAATGATATTTTTTGTGATGACGAGTTTGTTATGTATTTGTTACCTCATCAAGTGACTCTTTATTTGACGCTTATCTGTATTTTTAATGATGTTTAATGATTTATTAGTTATTTAAAACATGTTTGTTTCTTTTTTATACAATTAAATAACACTTACGTCATTAAACGGTTACGTCATATGATATTAAACGAAAAAAAACATTGAAAAAATTTCAACATCTGCTTGTTTATTTAAAGCTTTCTTTTCTTTTCTTTTTTTTATGTATGTGAGTGGCTACTCTTGTTACTTTAAAACAGTATAATTCAATTGACTGCTGCTTTCATGGAAGTCTCGTGTTCGCGAAGTGATCATACATGCGGTATAGTGATCGCTGCATTAACGAATTTTATGTATTTTTGTGATCCTTATACAACAACGTTGCTGTATCCAGTGATGGTTTTTTTTTCGGTTTCATGTTCGCGAAGCGATCATACGTGTGGTACAGTGATCGTGGCATTAACGAATTCCGTGTATTTTTTTGGATTCCGATACAACGAGGTTGCTGTATCCAGTGATGTTTTTTTTTCGGTTTCATGTTCGCGAAGTGATCATACGTGCGATACAGTGATCGCGGCATTAACGAATTTCGTGTATTTTTGGGGATTCCGATACAACGAGATTGCTGTATCCAGTGATGTTTTTTTTTCGGTTATGTTCGCGAAGCGATCATACGTGCAGTACAATGATCGCGGCATTAGCGAATTTTGAGTATTTTCGTTTTTTCAACTTCGCATTAATCGTTAACTTTTATGTAATATTGATGAAATGTGTAGAAAAACATTGTTTTTTACTGCTCATATTATCTTTTGTATACCTATCTTATTAAATTTGTTAAATAAAATATTTTATTTCACTCATAAATGCAGTATCTAAAAAAATAAATAAACTGTGTGTTTAAGGTTTAATTTAATAATTCTGCATTTAAATTATCATTCTTTTGTCCAAAATTTTTGAACGAATCAAATTTTACATTCGGTTCGTTGTTACTCTCATATAAATGCAATCTATTTTTCAGTGACGCTTTTATCGCTAAATCCATTACTTTTTCTATGTGTAACTATTTAAAAATTAAGAATGGCAACATTTTACCACTTGCTTATTGGGGGTTACAATATGATAAATGTAAGTAAACAATTTAGAAATTGCCAATGTGGCATCATTTTTAAAAAACGCCAAATGGTGGAGTGAAATAGGATTATGCCCAGCTAGTGTGTAGATAACGCGACGCAGAAATGAATAATAAACAAATAAAATAGGACTCTTATCTTTAGTTTTATTTACAGATTTACAAAACTATACTTCCTGAGACATAAATTAAAATTATACATGATGAATTACAGAATAAAACTTGGAAATGACACATTTAGTGAACATTAAAAACAGCTTAGAAATGTTTGCATATGCAGATATCTGCCTCTGATCGGTGCGTTGGCATGGATAGGAAATATTTTGAACAAGCTTTGTAAACTTTGCGTAAAATTATTATTTCTACACAGTCTAGATACAGTCTGATTTCACAGTCTTGTACTAATAAATAGCACAATTATTATTTATTTATGCAATCATTGTTTTTTTTATTTTCGTAATTTGTGTAGACTCCCGAAACGCGATCCTCAGATGTGATTTTCCCCCTTTGCAAACTCATTTCCAGGCATCGAAAAGTGGTTTCTATTTTCATATCTTTGCGACTTTTTATGATAAAATGTTGAAATTTTGTACATGGCCTTATTAGTGTATGGGACACATTTTACTCATTGGGGAAACTTTCCGGAAGGGGGGGGGGGACGAATAAAAATTTTAATTTTGAATTTTTTTCAAATTTAATCCCCTGAAAAATTTAATCGATTTCATAAAATTCTGTACATTTTTTTTTACGTAGCTTTGTAATTTATGAAATATGTCTATGATCAATATTTAAGGAACAAAAGCCGAGGTGAATGTTTTTGGATTTGGGTCCCTCTGTAGGAAAATCATCAAAATTTGTGAAATGAATTACTGAAGTGAATTAATGAAATGAATTAATGAATTACTATCAGCACAGGATGTCCAGAAATAGACGCCCCAAATTTAAAATTTAGTAATTCAGTAATTCATTTCAGTAATTGACAGTAATTCATTAATTCATTTATGCACAGGATGTCCAGAAATAGACGCCTCAAATTTAAAATTCAGTAATTTAGCAATTCATTTCAGTAATTGACAGTAATTCATTAATTAATTTATGTACAGGATGTCCAGAAATAGACGCCTCAAATTTAAAATTCAGTAATTTAGCAATTCATTTTAGTAATTGACAGTAATTCATTAATTCATTTATGCACAGGATGTCCAGAAATAGACGCCTCAAATTTAAAATTCAGTAATTTAGCAATTCATTTCAGTAATTGACAGTAATTCATTAATTAATTTATGTACAGGATGTCCAGAAATAGACTCCTCAAATTTAAAATTCAGTAATTTAGCAATTCATTTCAGTAATTGACAGTAATTCATTAATTCATTTATGCACAGGATGTCCAGAAATAGACGCCTCAAATTTAAAATTCAGTAATTTAGCAATTCATTTCAGTAATTGACAGTAATTCATTAATTCATTTCTGCACAGGATGTCAAGAAATAGACTCCTCAAATTTAAAATTTAGTAATTCAGTAATTCGTTTCAGTAATTGACAGTAATTCATTAATCCATTTCAGTAATTCGCTTCAGTAATTCATTAATTCATTTCAGTAATCCATTTCACAAATGTTGAGGATTTTCCTATAGAAGGTGTCCCAGTGCAACTTATTTATATAGAAACTACAGAAAATGAGCGAAATTTCAATATGCTTATAAAGTGACTCTAAGTTTTAAACTAAATATTGCAACAGAATTACATTTTAACTGATATTTCAGTATTAGAAACTTATTTTGCCTTTTGATTTTCGAATCCTTGACCTATATTCATTAGTCAATTTTTTAACTGCTTTTCTTACAAAAAATTAATTTCAGAACAAAAGCCTCACCAGCAAATATTCAAGTGAAATTTTATGATATAGGGTGAAACCCCCAGTTATTGACACCTAACCAGTAACTGACACTTGAGCAAAAATCTAACTCAAATAAGCATTTTGTTGTAAAATTCTGCAAAGTATTGTCATATATTGGTAAATGAGACACTTATTTTTATTTTGGTGTCAAATTATCCACCACTAGAGGGTCAAGAACATATTCATTGAGGATGAAACTTTTGAGAATACAAAAAGTACCATTTTGAAGCAACCATCTTATTTCTAAAATAAAGGAAGTGTTTCTCTAATCTATTTGCAATGCAATCATCCTAAACTTTTTTCTTAAAGTTATACTAGTAGAAATTAATTTAAAGATGTGTATGATATATTAGGGCCATGATTTATGGTTTATAGTTATTTAATATAGCTTAATGGGGGGGGGGGGGGTGCCAGTTATTGGTTCCTAGAATTTCATTTCACCAGTCTCTGACAGAGGTGTTAGTTATTGGTTAGATTGCAGAAAGTTGAAATCTATTATTTGAACTGTTTAAAAATGCATAATAATAAGTTAAATTTATCTTGTAGTAAACATCATTAAAATTTAAGTTGTTTTACCAGTGTCTGACACCCGATGTCAGTTACTGGTTCATAAATGTCAGTTATTGGATATCTGCATTACTAATAATGCAATATTAAATATTACTCCTATATACTCTTACTATATACTCTGCATTACTAACAATGCAGTATAGCTTACTAAATCCCACTTTTTAATATAAATAATGTATTTTGTTTTTGTAATAAAGAATAAAGTTTTTTTAAAGCATTTTATTCGTTTAAATTAAAGTGTCAGTCACTGGTTCACTTTGTGTCAGTTATTGGTGTTTCAAAATAGAGAGGGTGTCCGTTACTGCAGTTTTTGACCCTATTTATGAATAAAATTAATTTTTAATAATAAAATGTATGATTTTTCAAAAGGTTGCTAACAATAATTTTTAAATATATCTCATCTCTACTGTCCTTTCAAAAACAAAGGTAAGTATAAAATATGATTTAATTTTCAGTAATAGTGATTTGAACAAGAAAGAATGCTTAAAGTGTTACTGGGGGTTTCACCCTAAATGTCATTAAACTAATAGTTCAAGAATAGTATTCCTTATTTAAATTCCTTCTAATCATAATAACTTTCTAAGTCTTTAATACAATAAAACATTGCTTTTACTTATTCTGATGGCAAAAAAAAAAAGGTCGAATTGTGTGAGAGGAAATTTTATTCACAATTTTCCAACGTGCCAGTTAATGTTTCAAGAGTGCTACGCCCGGTACGTGTGCCATTGGTTTGTTATCCCTGGCTTACGTATTTCCACAGTTAAACTAGTCGGATGTGCCAATCCCAAAATTTTCTTCTATCTCAGCCATGTTAATATTTCAAAAAGCGTAATTTTTCTAATTATGCACTTTAGGATAAAAAAATGCCGCATAGCAGCGCCGCTTGTTATATAATTTACACGAAACCCTAATCAGCATAACTTATGCCAAATTCAAACAGAATATGAAGTTTAATGAAATTCCGTGCATTAATTCTTGAGACATGACTACCGCTAGAATCGTATAAATACTGAAAAATGCAACATAGCAGCGACACTTGTTGGGAGATTTACATCAAAACCTAATCAACAACAACTTATGTCGATGTCTAACTGAATCTGAAGTTTGATGACAATCCAATCTTGAGATAGAGCTATCTTGAAAATTGGGAATAGCATAGCAGCGCCACCTGTTGGGCACTCTACACCAAAACCGAATCGGAATCAACTTATGTCAACGTCTAACGGAATCTGAAGTTTTATATGAAAATGCGTGCATTAGTGCTTGAGATAGGCTTATTCTGGAAATCGTGAAAAATATAGCATAGTAGCGCCATCTTTTGGGCGGTATACACCAAAAACTAATCAGCACCAATTTATATCAAGGTCTAACTGAATCTAAAGTTTTATTAAATTCCATGCATTAGTTCTTGAGACATGACTATCGCTAAAATCGTGTAAATTCTGAAAAATGCAGCATTGCAGCGACACACCTGTTGAGAGATTTACACAAAAACCTAATAAGCAACAACTTATGTCAATGTCTAACTGAAGTTGAAGTTTGATGAAAATCCAATCTTGAGATAGAGCTATCGTGAAAATCGTGAATAATCAACCATATCAGCGACACACCTGTTGAGAGATTTACCCAAAAACCTAATAAGCAACAACTTATGTCAATGTCTAACTGAAGTTGAAGTTTGATGAAAATCCAATCTTGAGATAGAGCTATCTTGAAAATCGTGAGTAATCAACCATATCAGCGCCACTTGTTGGGCGGTATACACCAAAACCGAATCAGTATCAACTTATGCCAACGTCTAACGAAATCTGAAGTTTTGTGAAAAACCGTGTACTAGTACTTGAGGTAGAGCTATTGCGGAAATCATGAAAAATGCAGCATAGCAACGCCAGCTGTTGGGCGATTTACACCAAAAACTGATCAGCACCAATTTATATCAAGGTCTAACTGATTCTAAAGTTTTATTAAATGCCGTTCATTAGTTATTGAGTAAGAGTGCCCACAAAATTTTTGCTACAGACAGAGATTTTCTAAAAACAATCAAATCGTGTTCAGGGCCTTCTAAAGCATATAAATATCCGTCGAAAACGGGAAGTCAAAAATTTTCAGGAATCCAAAAATTTCTTCTTGTAAAGATAGAAGAAAGTAACAAATTGGAAACTGTACGTCAAACGTGACAAACGATACTATACTACTGTTCGTACTATATTTACTGTTTGTACTATAGCTAGTTATATAAATACTAGCTGACTTGCCTGGCGTTGCCCGGGCCCGTGATAACAGCCTTAAAAATACCTAAAATCAATGTTGAATGATTTTATATTTTTAAATGAAAATCTATCCAAACGAACTGAAGGACAGTCGTTATAGTTATTGCTGATTTAATGACGATTTAATTTATGACGTTTTGATATATTAAACTTTCATTTTTGACCAAAAGTTCCTGAGGAAACCTAAATAATATAAAGCGCTCCCCCGCCTTTCCTCTTTTAAACTTAAAATAATATATAGTATTGGCCAATTTATTAGTCCCATTCGAAAATTTTTTCCAAAACCTTGTTTCTAAAATAATTATATTAAATTAAATAAAAATCATGCACTCGTGGCATCATAATTCACTTTTATATTTTAACAGAATAGTAAGGCTACTATAATTTGTGACTCGTGCTATAGCCAGTATACGTCAAGACACATAGCCGTTATCATTATATTTTTACGCTTGAAGATTTCACTATGATACGCCATTGTGAAATTTGGTCATTTTTGAAATTCAATATTTGTAAAACGGTATAATCATTAGATTTGAAATTTATATCAAGAAAAATACAATTCTTTACCTTTCTAACGCAGTTTGTCTAACAATTTTCTGACTAATACTTTTCGAGCTATTAATTTTTTCAGAAACTTCAAATGTTTCATTTTACGAGATTAATCTGTGGCAACGATTATCGAAAATCCCAGTCGTCAGCAACACATATAGCTTTTCATTAAAGAGGATTCAGATCTCGATGATTTTTAATTCTATGAAATGAATTATGTCGTCTTCAGATTAATTTCTGTAATAAAATAAGTATCTCGGTCGCTTGACGATTAAACCACGGATCCCCTATAACAAGAAATCGCCGATTTTTTTTTTAATTCAAATTTCTTAATAAATATTTTTATTAATATCTTCTAAAGTTTTGATTCGATTTTCATAAAATTTGAAATGTCTCGACAAAATTCTACAAAAATAACATGTCTTAAATTTCAAACCATGTGGTTGGGTAGTTTCTGCGCTATTATATGTGGACAGACGGACTGATCAGACAACGACTATAGATGCTACGCATTTATATAATTACTAACGCACCTAAAATTTAAAGCTCCGTTTGGAATACTCTTTTTGGAATACCTTGTATAAATATTAGAAATCGCATTGAGTAACTGACCATAGATTTATTCTATAAATCTTTCCTTCTTTTCTTCTTTTTTTTTTCTCTTTTGTCTGTAAAAATGTCCGAAGAACTCCTGAAGAATACCTTTTTAGAGTGACAGGTATAATAAAATAGCCTCACTAATAAAGCTCCAATCTTTCAAATCTCAAAAGAACGTCTCAACCGCCAAATCAATAAATTTCGGCTTAGCCTCATTCAGGACGGCTGATAATAATCAAGGATTTCAGGTAAATTTGTGCGCCAGGGGAAAAAGCAATTTAGCAAAAGGGAATCATTGAACATTTTTATAATTGCATTCTCGGATATATTTACTTTAGATGCATATGGACAGAGGGGGATCGAGCTATGGTGGAAGAAAGTATTCGTAGAGAGGCGGGCGGAGAGGGGGGGGGGGTAACATCTCTTAACCCTTTTAGAACTACTTTGTTTTAGGAAGCAAAATATTAATTTTGGAAAGGTATGAAAGCTAATATAAGGATACAAAGCATATACATATTGTGATGTCCTCTAAAAAAAACCCACTTTTTTTTTTAAATTTTCTCTACATAAAGTCTAATAAAGAATGTAAAAAAATGAAACATGGCTAAATTTTTACAGCTTGTTCTAACTAAGATTTTTATGTTGGGCATTTTCCATTTTACACTTTATTACAAAATTTCAGCCAATTAAGCGAAAATCTAATCAAAAAAAAAAAAAAAAAAAAAAAAAAAAAAAAAAAAAAAAAAAAACACTTTTCCAAAAATTTACCCATGTTACCTGAAAACAACCCTCACCTGACATAATCAGATCAAAATGAAACTTTTTATTACATTGTAATGGTTTAACATTAAAAAAAAATAAAAAAAATTATGTAGATCATTCTAAAATTCTATTATAACAAGAAAATCTGTAAAAATGAAGCGCATGTTTTGCCAGAAGTCTGCAATTGTTAATTTAAATTATTTTAAACTAAATAAGCACTCCTTAGGTATTTTAAAATATCTTTATTATTCTAAATGGTGCAGAAAAACAAAATAAAACAAAACAAAATTGACTTTAGGGAAGTATTTGATGTAGTACTAGGGTAATTTTTTTTTTTTTTTTTTTTTTTTTTTTTTTTTTTTTTTTTACAAAACATTTCACTGTTTTTTTTTTTTAACCAAATTGCAATGAGAATCTCAGAAGAACAAAATATCTGACAATGTCCAGAATTCATCCAGAAAACTCTGCGATTTTTCAAAGCGAAGCTCGGTTTCGTCTGCTTATATTTTGCTATTGCTGATAAGGGGTGACCTTGAACGACACAGATATGTACATTCGATCTTTTCTGCTTGCGCTGCAAAATTCTTGCTTCTGTTGTGGCATGATTTTTGTTTTAGTGCTGTGCTAAGAATGGAGAATAAAAAAATTCATTTTCGTCAATTATATTATGTTATTTCAAGAAAGAAAAACATGCTAGTCAGACTGCTCGCAAAATTTGTGCTGTATATGGACAAAGTACTGTTTCAGATGACGTAGTTCGAAAGTGGTTTGAGAAGTTTAAGCGCGGAAATTTCAGCCTCGAAGATTTGTTTCAAGAGAAAAAATCTCTGGTTTTAAGAAACTCATTTTAAGATTTGTTAAAAAAAAAAAGAAATTTCTGGTTTTAAGAAACTGGTTTTAAGATTTGTTTTAAGAAAAAAGGAATCTCTGGTTTTAAGAAACTGGTTTTAAGATTTGTTTTAAGAAAAATAAATCTCTGGTTTTAAAAAACTGGTTTTAAGATTTGTTTTAAGAAACTGGTTTTAAGATGTGTTTGAAGAAAAACAAATCTCTGGTTTTAATAAACTGGTTTTAAGATTTGTTTTAAGAAAAACAAATCTCTGGTTTTAAGAAACTGGTTTTAAGATTTCTTTTAAGAAAAACAAATCTCTGGTTTTAAGATCTGTTTTAAGAAAAACAAATCTCTGGTTTTAAGACAAATCTTGCCCGCTCTAGGTGACCATCATGATCTTGTAAAGGAGGACCTCTTAAAAGAAGCTATCAAATGATGATACACTGTAGTTTTTGGAATATTTAGTCTGTGTGATAGCAGACTGAACTGTGCAACGTGGATTTTCAGCGATATCTTCTTTTAAGGTGTCCTTCTTTACAGATGATGATCGTCCAGAGTGTGTATCATCTCCGAGGCTGAAATTTCCGCGCTTAAACTTCTCAAACCTCCTTCGAACTGTGTCATCTGAAACAGCGCTTTGTTTATATACTGTGCTGTCCTCTAAAAAAAAACCATTTTTTGAAATTTTCTCTATATAAAGTCTAATAAAGAATTTAAAAAAAATTTAAACATGGCTAAATTTTTACAGCTTTTTCTGATTAAGATTTTTATGTTGGGCATTTTTCATTTTATCACTTTATTACAAAATTTCAGCCAATTAAGCGAAAATCTAACAAAAAAAAAAAAAAAAAAAAAAAAAAAAAAAAACACTTTTCCAAAAATTTACCCATGTTACCTGAAAACAACCCTCACCTGACATAATCAGATCAAAATGAAACTTTTTATTACATTTTAATTGTTTAACATAAAAAAATAAAAAAATTATGTAGATCATTCTAAAATTCTATTAAAACAAGAAAATCTGTAAAAATGAAGCGCATGTTTTGCCAGAATTCTGCAATTGTTAATTTAAATTATTCTAAACTAAATAAGCACTCCTTAGGTATTTTAAAATATTTTTATTATTCTAAATGGCGCAGAAAAACAAAATAAAACAAAAAAAAATTGACTTTAGGGAAATATTTGATGAAGTACTAGGGTGGGTTTTTTTTAGGAAACATTGCACTGTGGGTTTTTTTTAGAGGACAGCATAATACATATACAGCTAGATAGATATTATAAAACTTTTTTTAAACAAAATTATTTTTAAATCATAAGATAAAATCAACGGTAGAAAGACCAAATAATAAAATACATTAGAAATAACAGTATTAAATGCACTGTTTCGATTAAACAGAAGGAAAGAAGAATAACAAATTGCAATGAGAATCTCAGAAGAATAAAATATCTGACAATGTATTAGGTCATCCGGAAAGTTCTACGGTTTTTAAAGCGAAGCGTGGTTTCGTCTGTTTATATTTTGCTATTGCTGATAAGGAGTGACCTTGAACGACCCAGATATGTACATTCGATCTTTTCTGCTTGCGCTGCAAAATTCTTGCTTCTGTTGTGGCATGATTTTTGTTTTAGTGCTGTGCTAAGAATGGAGAATAAAAAAATTCATTTTCGTCAATTATATTATCTTATTTCAAGAAAGAAAAACATGCTAGTCAGACTGCTCGTAAAATTTGTGCTGTATATGGACAAAGTACTGTTTCAGATGACGTAGTTCGAAAGTGGTTTGAGAAGTTTAAGCGCGGAAATTTCCGCCTCGAAGATTTGTTTCAAGAAACAAAATCTCTGGTTTTAAGAAACTCATTTTAAGATTTGTTAAAAAAAAAGAAATCTCTGGTTTTAAGAAACTGGTTTTAAGATTTGTTTTAAGAAAAAAGAAATCTCTGGTTTTAAGAAACTGGTTTTAAGATTTGTTTTAAGAAAAATAAATCTCTGATTTTAAAAAACTGGTTTTAAGATTTGATTTAAGAAACTGGTTTTAAGATTTGTTTTAAGAAAAATAAATCTCTGGTTTTAAAAAACTAGTTTTAAGATTTGTTTTAAGAAACTGGTTTTAAGATTTGTTTTAAGAAAAATAAATCTCTGGTTTTAAAAAACTGGTTTTAAGATTTGTTTTAAGAAACTGGTTTTAAGAAACTGGTTTTAAGATTTGTTTTAAGAAAAATAAAACTCTGGTTTTAAAAAACTGGTTTTAAGATTTGTTTTAAGAAACTGGTTTTAAGATGTGTTTGAAGAAAAACAAATCTCTGGTTTTAATAAACTGGTTTTAAGATTTGTTTTAACAAAAACAAATCTCTTGTTTTAAGAAACTGGTTTTAAGATTTCTTTTAAGAAAAACAAATCTCTGGTTTTAAGATCTGTTTTAAGAAAAACAAATCTCTGGTTTTAAGACAAATCTTGCCCGCTCTAGGTGACCATCATGATCTTGTAAAGGAGGACCTCTTAAAAGAAGCTATCAAATGATGATACACTGTAGTTTTTGGAATATTTAGTCTGTGTGATAGCAGACTGAACTGTGCAACGTGGATTTTCAGTGATATCTTCTTTTAAGGTGTCCTTCTTTACAGATGATGATCGTCCAGAGTGTGTTTCATCTCCGAGGCTGAAATTTCCGCGCTTAAACTTCTCAAACCTCCTTCGAACTGTGTCATCTGAAACAGCGCTTTGTTTATATATTGTGCTGTCCTCTAAAAAAAAACCATTTTTTGAAATTTTCTCTATATAAAGTCTAATAAAGAATTTAAAAAAAATTTAAACATGGCTAAATTTTTACAGCTTTTTCTGATTAAGATTTTAATGTTGGGCATTTTTCATTTTATCACTTTATTACAAAATGGCAGACAATTAAGCCAGAATTTGAAAAAAACCCACTTTTCCAAAAATTAACGCATGTTACCTGAAAAAAACCCACGCCTGACATAATCAGCAGAAAATGAAGCATTTTATTACATATGAATGGTTTAACTTAAAAAAATAATGTATGTAGATCATTCTAAAATTATATTATAACAAGAAAATCTGTAAAAATGAAGCTCATGTTTTGCCAGAAATTTGCAAATGTTAATTTAAATTATTTTAAAACTATAAATATCCTAAATCTTATTTAAACTACTGTTATTGTTCTAAATGGTGCATAAAAACAGAACAAAACAAAACAAAAATGACGGGTGGGATTTTTTTTTTTTTTTTTTTTTTTTTTTTTTTTTTTTTTTTTTTTTAGGAAACATTTCATTGTGGTTTTCTTAGAGGACAGCACAATATAATTGAAATACATTATAATTTGAAAAAATAAACCCTTGTTTCTGACATCATATCAATGATGAATTCAGAGGGTGGCCCCCGGGGGCGGCAATCCTTCCAGAATATATGAGATTTTGTGTTTGGTAATGGTTTAACAGTGTAACCCCCTTCTCCTAAACTCCATATTATCTGCCCCCTCCCCCCTCCTTCAAAGAGCTGTTAAATTCCCTCCTGGAAAAAAAAAATTCTAAATTCCCCACTGCCTTGTATAAAACATTTTTAAAATCTTCAAACAAAAGTCAATTTATCACTGCCTATTATAAAATATTTTTAAAATCTTCCAACAAAAGTCAATAAGATAGACGGTAAATTATAGATCTTAAACCATTTTGAAAATCTATCTTATAAACAATAAAAAAATATTTTAACCCAATAGCGGGGCTAAAAATCAATTCGAAACCGTGTGGTACCCCGGCAAAAATTTCTCTATATCTTTCTCCTCTCTTGAGATTCTGATGATACGTGATTCTTCACATATGCCTCATAATATATAATAAACACTCTCCCACAGTTTTAAAGATGCGTTTGTCGCCACGAAAGTTGTCGCCACCATGATTGATCAGGTCCGCTTTATAAATTTTACCTTTGCCTCTTTAATCATAATCATTTTTGTCTGCCCTTGAGAGTCCAGCGGCAACAGGTTGCAGCCTATAACAGACACTAGATGGCGCTACCAAATCAAATCTATGCTCTCTAAAGAGACTCCAGCAAAATCGAAATTCATCTCTATCTATGAATGGAAAGTGCGTAATTTCTTAAGCCGAGTTCAGTAGTGTAGTCGAAAAGAAAAAAAAGAAGAAGGGAAAATCATGCATTAGGCATAGATTATAAAGCACTTTCCAAAACTATCATAATAGTATTTATAAATTTATTTTTTGCAATGAAATGAGATAGCTCAACACAACTAAACAACTTAAAAAACACATAAGTCAATAAAAATCCATTTTTAGCAATTGCTGTCCATATACGGTATTGTGTGCAAATTCTTTCGTGTATGTAGAGTAGATATATAAAATTGTGTGCGATCTATAAAATTTATATGAACCACCTAATAAACCCGATATTACATAAGTTTAAAATTGTATACCACAGCGTGAAATGCATTCCCAGGAATTATCGATCATAGTTAGTCCTATAACCGAATTCTTTTGCGTGTCTCTGTAAATGAACGATAAATGCTATGCACTTTTTAATCTATAGAAAATATGTTCTAGTGTACTTCAGTTATTTCATTATGTTTGATGAATTATCTACCCTAATAAAATCCGCGCACGTATCTATCTATGTAACATGTAACCTCAAAAACTCGGAAACCAAAGGGCGCAGGGCTAAGAAAATTGACCGACGAGTTGCTGGTAGGGGGCCCATAAACGCTTGGGGCAAAACAGTGGTGAACATCCCCCCCAAACCCAATGACGCAAATTCCTCCCCCCCCAAAAAAAAATCTTCATACATTAACATTACCCCCCCCCCCCCATCTCTAAACAGAACATCAATTGTAAAATATATTCTATTGATAATTTAATAATAGTATTCTTACGTACTATCACACAAACATTAAATGAAAGTTTTAACAGCATAATAAATAATGAAGATATACATTTTATTATCAGCAATCTGATTGTTTCCACATTTATAAGTCCTGACTGACAACCCCGTGTTAATACGTTCACTAAGCTCCAGTTTTCACTGCAATACAAGCATTATTTCAATTAATATAATTCTAAAGATATAATGCAATATTAATGACTGAAGTAATGATTCATACTCTTAATGATTACATTCATATATGTAATCAATTTTTTTTAATGTTATAAAAATCAATTCTTTTTAGTATTTAAGAGACAATAGAGAGAAAACAACATTACAATTTTGCCCCATTTGCTCGTTAGCCGGAGGATATGAAAATTTAAATTCGTCCCAACATCACTGCTTGTGCCTTGCTTTCCGCAGAACATGAGGATCACTCTTGCAAGTCAGCACTTGTTTCTCGAGATTAGTATGATAGCTCGATATATTACACTTAATGGTTCATTTTTAAATAATTTAATAACAAATAAATACAATATAAACTTAAAGAATTTTTTTTTTTAATCAAAAATTTTATTCTACTCATATCATAAAATATATAAAATATGTCCCTTCTAAGCATTGACTAATAGATGATTTCTGAACCGTTAGTCTTTGATAAACAGTTTCAATTTCAAAAATATTTAAAATTAGCTGAAGGATTATGTTATATGCCGTTTGGGTCAAAAAATGCATTTTTGAAAACGTTACAAAACTTAACTTTTTATACGTCCCTGTGTCATATAAGTTATATTTAGTGAAACAGTCCTCATACTCTGACATGCGGGGGAAAAATCATTTTAGTACGACCAAAATTATCGAGTTTCAAATTTGGAAAAATTTGGCACTGAAATAATGTACGATCTTGATCTAACCGCATAACACGGTGAGTTTTGGTCGTACAAAAATGATTTTTGTTTTCATTTGATATATCAGAGCTTCAGGGTTGTTTTACCAAATATAACTTATAGGACCCGTAGGCTGTATAAAAAGTTAATTTTTATAACTTATTCATCAGAATTGCAATTTTTTTATCCAAATTGTGTCCAACATAATTATTTATCTTATTTTAAATACTTTTGCAATTGGAACTATATGCCTTACACTAACGATTAAGAAATTATCCATTGGTCGATGTTTGGAAAAAACACACTGTATGTTAACAAATATAGAAAACATTTTTTTGGTAAACATGGAAAGGAGAACAATTCTATAAAACAAATTTGATAAACGTTTGAAAACAAGTAGAAGTAAATTAAAATAATAATAAACTTCATTTTTTTTCTTTCCGCAAACTATGTGGTTTAACATATGGAAACTATATTTTTGCGTAAAAGATTACACCAATCTGAAATACATTATTATGTTGGAAAAAGTATTTTCAGAAATGTGAGCTACAAGTTTAAAAAATGCAATTTTTAAGCCACTGAAGTTGTCATATATTAAGAAAAATTATTAAACTCTTGATTAAACTTTTTTTCCCTCTCTTTGAGTGAGAAGGCTAGATGTCTTTAAAATTATCTGACAAAATTTAAAGCACTTTTTTTTTCACATATTTGATTGCATGAATGCAAAACTAAATTATAATATTTTGCCTAAATAAGAATTACGATTTATAAATTTTTAACTGCGGAAAGAATTGTTTTAGAAATTCTAAGAAGAATTTTTTTAAAGAAAAGACTGAAATAAATGTTAATAAATTCTAAAATTAAGAAAAAAAAACTGATTGATGTTTGTTTCATCTCGATCAAATATAAAAAAAAAGCCAAAAGATGTAAAAATGTCAAAATGAAAATAAAAATAAAATAAAATAAAAATATTGCTAATACAGTGAAACTCCCATTTAACGAAGTCTCATCGTTACACATAAAAACTTCGTTATGAAGAAAATTCGTTAAATAGAAATCAACTTAAATTTATGAAACTTGTATGCACATAACCCACATAAAATGGAAATTTTTTAAAAGACCCCCCCCCCCCCCCTCCAAGGATTAACATTACCTTGGGAGTTTTGTCTTGTGATATGTCAAAGTTCGATCTTTGTTGACCGAAGTAGGAAGAGTTCTAGCACGAAAACGACAATTAGTTGTATTACACATAACCATTTGTATACACATAACCCACATAAAATGGAAAGTACACATAAAATAGAAATATTTGAAAAAAATATTTTTTAATTCGGGCAGTTCTTTTTTATGCAATTTAGATATGAGAATAATTTAATTAGAAAATTATTAAAAAAAACACATAACAAAGAGAAGTAAACAAAAGCCGAAGCGCACCTTTTATTTTTTCATTAAAATGTGGTTAAATGTGTGTGTTTTGAGTAAATGATTCAAATGTGTTCATTTTCATACAGTCCGCTGAAATAAATTCATACACCCATCGCAACATCAACCTCTCCGTTTGAATGCTGTACCCGCACGAAAGCGGAATAGACTTCGTTATATAGAAATTGTTTTTTGTAATATGGAGATTAATATACATGTTAATGATGTTCAAAGTCATGGTTCTGCAAAAAATTTCGTTAACTAGAAAACTTCGTTAAATAGGGACTTCGTTAAAGGGAAGTTCCACTGTATAACCAGAAATTAAAAAAGAATGATCCATTAGAATTCAAATTATCACTCCCGAAGTATTTTGCTTGGAATAGTATGTATGTGAGGGGACGGGGGTGATATATTTCGTAAGAAACCGTAGCAGTGGCCGTAGTTTATTAAGAAACATGCTTATTTTACTTATTTTACTTCTTATAAGTTGTAGGAGTAAGTAATTGCAGAATTTTTTTATTTGTTTGTTGCTATCCTGTAGTAAACACCAATAACTTTTATATAATTTAAGTTATCTACTAAAAGTCAAATATTTTAATAAATACAGCTACTTTTTTTATGAAAGTAAATATTTACTTACAAGTATTTAAAAGAAAAATCTTTTAAATTATTACAAAATAAATCTTAAATACAAAGATTGCATATCGTTTTAAGAAGACTAAAATATTAAAGACAAGTCGTTTACATCAAAGGTGTATGTACATTTACATGTACATACGCCCTTGTTTAAGATTAAATCTTAATGCTTAAGATTTCCCATTCTTATTTTTTATACTACCTAGTCATACAGTTTAATCCCCTCCCAAAAAATTCTCTAAATCCCCCCCCCCCCCACTAAAATAAACTGTGGATTGAAGCGTTTATATGAGTACAAGTTGTCTTATACTGCTTTAACAATATGCAATATACTCTTATAAGTACCGATTCTTATAAAATAGCTGACACTGTACCATTAAAACATAGTCCTAAATCTATTGTAAGCCCCTGTATTCTGTATATGTTTTTCTTTCACACTACAAATTTTCAGTCTTATTACCTACTAATTAATCCTCCTACCCCTCCCAAAAAAAAATATAATTTTTCTTTAAATTCCTACCTTCTCCCTAAAATAATTAGTGGCTGGAAGTCTTTTTCTCTGTACAGGTTATTTACCTTATACTGTTTTAATGACATAGAATACTACTCTTCTAACATCACTAAATGTACTGTACTTAAATTCTAGTTTTCTGAAAATGGTCAAGTAATTTATTTTAACGTTGTCTCTTCCTCTGAAATGCTTATTTTGCTGTTCTTTCTTATCCCACCCATCAAAAATGTATTTTTGCACTCAGACCGTATGATACGACCCTGTCAAACAAGATAATACAAGACGCTTCTGGAAAACTATTCCTTTTATCACATCTTGTGGTCCTAATTGCCTTTCAGCATGTGTTAAATATTTTCCCACCTGTATTCCAAGCATGTATGTTCTATTTCCATGATCCCATGTAATTTTTTAATACCGCACCTTCAACGATAGCAAGATGCAGAATGGGTTCTTATTGTCCTTATCTAGAATTTAAAGAATGAAAAAAAACAGGAACATTTTTTGAAATTGAATGTTGAAAAAAGTTAAAAGTGATATTAAAACAAGCAAGTATTTTTTTAAAAACTGAAACAAGATAAAAAAAAAGGCGGGGGGGGGGGGGATATTAAGAATTTAAAAATCCCGCCCGAAAATGTATTTTTTCTCTAAATCCCCCACCAAAAAAAAAAAAAAATAATAAAAATAAAAATAAATAAATAAAATTATATGACGCACTTTGCGTCACCAAACGCCCCTCTGGGCACCCCTTTGGCAAAATATTCGAAAATTTTAAATAGATTTTTTTTAATGTTTTTGACGAATTTTTGCCTTTTTTATGTTCAACCCATAATCGCGCGAGTTCTAACCAGTTCTAAATGTTTACTGCAATGTGAGATATGCATATTACGTACGCCACGCTGCAATACTAAGAAGCTGTAGCGGGTATTACGATAATTATTTTACTTTGTATGCAAATAATTAGAGATTATTTAAATGCGCTTAATTATTATATATTTTTTTTTAAATAAAGAAAAACATTTTATCACAAACATCAACAAAACTTTTTATTCTATTTATTCCATTATTCCAAAGATATCGTTTTAACGTCTGTTGCCATAGCAACATTATAAATTAAATTTCATAAAAAAATGCACAGTAGTAGAAAAAAAAATTCCGTAAACGTTTTTCCCTATACATAATAGTAGAATTGAATTCTTTTGTATGTCCCTGTAAATGGACTACAAATGCTACTTATTCTATACTCCTCTCAGAAAACATATTGTGGTCCATCTCAATGATGTATATCAATCTCAATATGTTTGAAATTCCGTAACACCAATAAAATTAAACGCAAATGATTTTTTCCGCATAAACTATAATGTAATGAAACTCTTTTGTGTGTCCCTGTAAACAAACTACAAATGCTACACACCTCATTTTCAATACCGAACATTCTATAGTAAACTTCAAAAACACATAAAAATTTCATGGCATTCCGAGTATATTTACGAGAGTCAGAGTACAGACAGACAAACCGAACAAATAATCACTTTTCAGTTATGTTGGAAAGTGTTAAACAAGTTGGACATTGCACGTGAAACGTGACAAATGATTTGCGTTCTATTATTATTTCAGTGAAATGAATTATTTCGTCTTTTATGATATGATTAATTTCTGTAATAAAATAAGTACATTTTAAGTTGGCAACATTTTATCTTTTGTTGACCTTTACTGAAAATTCCTATGGACCTAGCTTTGAAAATCCATATTTAGACTCTTTTTCTATTTAATATCTATTTCTCCGGAAACATCTATCCGAAAAACTGTCGATAGATTATAGGATTGCTATTAAATAATTTCAGAATACAAATTCGGTTTTTAAATTCATTAATACGGAATTAATAGGACTCCATCTTCAATAGGACGTAATCGCCATGGCAACCTAGAATCATTACCTATCATGGGATATCATTGAATTAATTAGGTATGATAGGATTTAATGGAATGAAGAATGTGACTATAACTCGGTCATACAGGTTATAAAATGTCATATAAGACTATAACGTCATACATGTCAGATAACTTGGCTATACATCTCGGTCGCTTGACGATTAATTAATCCTCGGAAGCTGCTTTAACAAGGAAGTACCAATTTTTAAATATTCAAGTTACTTAATAAATATTTTTATTAATATCATTTTAAGATTTTATTCGATTTTCATAAAATTTGAAATGACTGTAGAAAATTCTACAGCGATTATATTTATATATACTAAAGTTCAAACCATTCGGATGGGTAGTTTTTGAGTTGTTATATGCAGACTGGCGGAGGGACCAGAAGACGACTATGGGTGCTACGTATTTATGTAATTACGAACGCACCTAAAAAGTTCATACGCTGTAGGACGAGAGTATACCTATAGTGGTATAGCCAAGGAGGGAACGACGCCACCTTACTTTTTTATTTTATCTCAAGCACCCCTAACTTTCTATTTTCAAAGGGAAATGTTCACCTCCGAAACCTATTAATTTTTTTAAAGGATAAGCACACAAACAAATTGTAACAATTTTAAGAAGAAAAGCATTGATTTTTAATATCTCCCAACAAAGTTTAAAAGTGTTTATGATTTTGGATCTTATCTTTCTCTGTCTCGTGGTCATCTGTTCGCACTCTAACTTCCGTATTGTGCAACTATTTTTTAATCCATTACAATAAAACGATTTAATGAAATGCAAATAAAATTAATTTTAATCAATAGTAAGTAGTTAAGGATTTTTCCACGTAACATTTGTTGCACACGTCTTGCGCGCAACAAGATTATAAAAAAATATATATATCAAACATATTTGCTTAATATTATATAAATACTTTCTTAAGATGAAGTTCTTAAACTTCCACCTTAAATAGTAACCAATTTTACAGTAGAAAACATTTTTTCTGTCAATTATAATTTTAAAAGAAAAAAATCAGTGATAATTAAGAAAAAGAAAAACATATACATATCTACCTAATTACATAAACTTAACCTAGAAATAGGTGTAGGTTCATAACATGCATAAAATACGCCATCATACAAAATTAAAAGACTGTACGTTAATTACTTTCGAAATTAGAATGCGCGCAATTTCAAAAAATATAGCTTGGAGAAAAATTTACTTTGAAGTTGGAATTTCTCCTTAAATGTATATAAATTATCTTGCATTAATTAGTCATAACTTTGGTAATTGGAATATCGTTATAGTTAAAAAAAAAAAAAAGATTCGTAAAATTTTATTAAAAAAATAAATACATTTGTAATACATTTTTTTTTTTTTGCATTTTTTTGGATGATCTCCCCTTTTAAGGCACTTCTACTGTACCAATTTTAATTTTGTGTTTTGTAAATGCTTATATCACTGACATAAACATATGTCAAAGTCAACAAGTTGGAAATTGTACGTGAAACGTTACAAACGAGGTGCGTTCGTACGCACGTTTTAGAATTAAATTCATGATATCCCGTGCGTGTAACGGGTTAAACAGCTAGTTAAGTATATATTTTATGACACTGTTCATACAAATATCTTAACTAGTTATATAAATATTCAGATATATATGTATCAGCTAGTTATATAAATATTCAGATCTTGATGATTTTTAATTCTGTGAAATGAATTATATCGTCTGCAGATTAATTTCTGTAATAAAATAAGTGTCTCGGTCGCTTGACGATTTAACATCCATCGGAAGCTCCTCTAACAAAAAAGCACCGATTTAAAAAAAAAAATTCAAATTTCTTAATAAATATTTTTATTAATATCTCCTAAAGTTTTGATTCGATTTTAATAAAATTTGAAATGTCTCGACAAAATTCTGCAAAGATAATATATTTTAAATTGCAAACCATTTGGTTGGGTAGTTTTTGCGTTGTTATATGCGGACAGACAGACAGACGGACGGACAGACAGACGGACAGACAGACAGACAGACGGACGGACAGACGGACGGACCAAACGACGACTATAGGTGCTACGTATTTATATAATTACGAACGCACCTAAAAAGGTATATTCTTTTAATAATAAATTTAATAATAAATTTCTTTTAATATTAAATTGAAATGTAAGAACAAAAAAGCAAAATTGAACAAAGTAGCCTATTTAAACTACCAAAAATAATCTTTTAGTAATTGCAGTGAACCTTAATATTATACATGTGACGTTATGGAAGGTTTTGGAGTGATCAAGGTAGTGGTCCCCGATTAATAGCACGCGTAATTGCAGTCGTTTACATTCGGAAAATATAATCGTAGACATGAAATGAAAAATAGAGGAAATAAGGAGACGGTGGCTTCGCTTCAGTTATTTTATTCAATTCAACACATCAAGCATATGAGGGAAATGCTCTTTAAAATTACACGCTATTGAGTTTCCATGATATTAAAGCTTATGAGAATACTACAGGGACTTCCATTCCTCTCACTACGACTCCAGAATTATTTGCCAACAACTTCGAAGGCGAAAGAATCCGTAAACATTTTGTGTCTCCGAACAGTGCAAGCGATTTTAACCCTTTGGGGACGAGCGACACGTATATGTGACGCATAAGATGCTCAGAATTCTCGATTATTCCCACCAGTTACTTTTTAACACTTTCCAACCTAGTTGAAAAGTGTTTATGACTTCGGTTTGTCTGCCCGTATGGCCGTCTGCCGTGCTCTAACTCCCGTAAATATGCTCGGATTGCTCTGCAATTTTTATATATTATTGTCGTTATCTATAGCATGTTCCCTATTTCAACGGAAGTGTGTAGCACTTATAGTTTTTTTACAGGGGCACTCAAAAGAATTCCGTTACATTGCGGTCTGTGGGGAAAAATCATTTGCGGTTTATTTAAATAATGTTTCACTATTTTAAACGCATTGAAATTTACATATATCACTAAGGTGCATTAGAAGAAGCTTAATATGGAATAGGGTGTGCATATAGCACTTATAGTTACTTTACAGGGACAGTCAAAAGAATTCCGTTACATTACGTCTATGGAGGAAAAATCGTCTGCGGTTTATTTAAATAATATTTCACTATTTTAAACGCATTGAAATTTATATATATCACTAAGGTGCATTAGAAGAAGCTTAATATGGAATAGGGTGTGCATAGCACTTATAGTTACTTTACAGGGAGAGTCAAAAGAATTCCGTTACATTACGTCTATGGAGGAAAAATCGTCTGCGGTTTATTTAAATAATGTTTCACTATTTTAAACGCATTGAAATTTATATATATCACTTAGGTGCATTACAAGAGGTTTACTATAGAATAGTGTGTGTATAGCAGCCATCATTCATTTACAGGGACACACAAAAGAATTCTCTACTGTCGGTTAACAATAATTCCTGGAAGTGCGTTTTAAGTTACTGAACGCGATTTTAATTTTAACTCGCTTTTTGTCTATTACGTGGTGTGTATAAATTCTGTAGATCCTATACAGGGAAGCACAAAAGTTCGCGAACACATTTCCGTTTATTGACAGAAACTCCAGACGGAGAATTTTAAACTGTGCTACGCGTTTCATAACTGAACTAAAATTTAGCATCCTATGTAGTATATATACAAATCTATAGATCCTATAGAGGGCTGAATAAAAGTATTCGGATATTTTTACGAATATTGTATATGTTGGAAATTCCTGAAATTATGTTTTTAAATATGTTATGCGTTTTCCAAATTGTTTACTTAAGTGTTATCTTTTAGCTTATTAAACGGTATGATTTGTAAAATTATTTTGGAAGCGTTGGAAAGTGTTAATCAAAATAATGACGCTTGACGCATGATTTTTCGTTCTTGTTATAGTAAGCTTTGCCTTATTTAATGACAGCATTTCTGAGATTCAATTAGGCGAAAATTTCTGTTTTGAAAATCCGGTGGTATAAGATTAAAAATTCTGTAAAGGACGCTCGTCGCGAAGGGGTTAAGGGAGCAAGGCACTAGGATACAAACGCGGCATGTGATCTCTTTTAGCCAATCACAGTCGGAATTTGAAGGAATTAATCCAATTTCCAGCGTAGATATATCGTAGTGATTAGACTTCCGGGTGTTATTGGCGCCAAATGATTTTTCTGGTTAGAATTGGAATTCTCTAGATCAGGGGTTCTCAAACTTTTAGAAAGACGTACCACTAAATCGAAGTTCATACTTCCGCGTACCACCTGGTAACAAACATAAAGCTAATATAGAAAAACCTGCCTAAACGAAATATCTCTCCGGTCTTTTGTATTTCCGTCATAGCAGGTTTTATTGCATTTAAAAATGAATGATTACATTACTAAATTGACTGCTTTATAATAACATTCAAGTAAAAAGTAGTATCATCATTGAATTTTAATAATGCATAAAGTATCAAAATACAGTATTTTGGTATAGTAAAAAAAAAGCCGCAATACTTAATGACATATTGGCGCACACTGATTCATATACTGTTGTAGTAGGCTAATGAAAAGGATGGCTTGTTTTATCAAGCACAACATCCTCATTTCTGGCTCAATATTAGGAAGTTTTAGTCATAAGTCAGATTCGATGTTTAGTTTATTCCAGTATTTGTTTTTCATATAACAAAGAGGGGAAAAGCACATACACAGAGATATGTTGTGCTAAACACAGACTTTGCGTATTTTTGACTGTACTCTGATATTCTCGTCAGCGAAAATTCTGTTACATTCATCCTTTTGAATGTGGACTCCAGTAATCCATCACAGGAGAGGAGAGCTGAATAAGTTCACTTCTTTCCTCTCTCGTCAGTTACAGTGGCAGGATGTCTCAAATGAGAAACGAATTTCCTGAGCCTGATTAAGGTCATGTGGAGCTCTATACCCAGTACCTTTTCGGAGCCAGTCTCAAACCAAGATAATAGCTATAAATTTTTGGGGGGTGAGTATTTGGTGGTTATCCTTAGATATTATGATATGGTTACCAAGTTAATCAAAATCTTCTTTGATTTTGGGAGAAATAATTGGAAAAAACTGCATTTTTAATAAACTTTATGTAAACAATTTTATTTATTTTGCCCCCCCCCCCCATCAGTGGTGGGCCCTAGGCATGGCCTATGCATTAATCAGGTCCTGCGAATTTCTTATCTAAAGCTTAGTTAGCGCATTTAACATAGGCTTAATGCTTAATACATACGTATTAATAATCTGCATACCTTTAAATGCAACATTAATGTCGCTCAACAGTCAAACACTTGCAAGTTTTTTCATACATTTATATAGTATATATATATATATATATATATATATATATATATATATATACCACCTCAATACATATGTACAATGCTTTACCTTAAATCCGCTCTGCATATGACCACAGTATTTGTTTGATTGGAATAATCTTACTCTCTTGACCAGTTTAAATAACCTTACTCTCTTAAAAACTGATTTCCATGAAATAGGAGGAAACTATAACACTTTTTGTAAAAGAGAAGAAAATATTTCAATCAACACAATGAATCAATTTATGAATTATGTTTGAAATAAGCTTTTATTTCAACACTTCCTAGAAGCTCTTCTAGTACAAAGAGAACAATGAGTAACAAAACAACATTCCAAGTGTAATTTATAAATTACACTTGGAATGTTGTTTTGTTTAAACTCCTCCTACTCACACAAGCTCCTCCTACTCCCAAGCATTCAGACTTTACCTTCAGATAATTCAATTTGTAAAGCTGTTTAAAAACAGTTCTTCCGCTAATTAAAAGTACTTCATTCATTCATTAATTTTAAAATTAGATCTTTATTAAAAAATTCAATTTTTATCTATATAAATCTAATAATTTTGTTTCTAATTCTTGAAAACTGATTGTATCATAAGGGTTGAGTGTGAATTTCAGCAAGTCTGCTATAAAAGAAAGCTGCACCGTTAGGTACCAGGATTGTAAGCAAGCACAGAATCAAAGTCCTGAAGGACTTTTAGCGCACCAGTAGGAGCTGCTTCCCACGGCGCCTAGGCCGGCCAGAGGACCGCCACCTGCGGACCCTCCAACCTTAAACCCACGTGTCGACGACGTAAGTCGCTGCGATACGCGGTGAAACCCAGTAGGGGAGTCACCACGAGGCACTTGGGGACGGGCCGGCGTCCCCCAACAGCTTCGGAGCTGGACACCCAGGAGGGAACCAGGCCCTAGGCCTTGTCGGGTTTTTCCGACCCGTACTTGCTTTAACAGAACTCGAGGGGTGTGGAAACCTACAAAGGTAGTCACAGTTCCCTCTCATGGGTGATTGCTTCCTTGATCGCTTGGACCTCGGCTGCAAAAACTTTCGCACCATCCGAGAGACAGAACTGGCTCTCCGCTACAATTTGGTTCTCTCATACGGCAAGGAACGCACACCCGACGGTGTCGTTCTCCTGCTTGGATCCGACCGTGTAGTACGAACACGTGGTTCGCGGAGTCAAATCCGCGGTCCAACGGACCCGCCAAAGATCCTCAAGTGTGGGAGTGGGCCTCCAGAAGTCGACCGACTCGGAGTCTACTTCGGTACCGTCAACGCTCTTCTTCCATCGGACTAGGGCCGTGTAGTCCCTGTCCAGCTCCGCACGGAAGTTGAAGGGGACGACCCCTGACAAGACCTGCAGAGCATCCGTGGAAGTCGTTGTGTAACATTTTGTTACACAGAAGAGAAGGTTCCAGTGCATCCTGATCAACCTGTTTGCCTACCTTGCTTGAGTACCAAATAGATGCCGCATAAAGAATAATTCTTTCTGCTATGATCGAGTAAAGCATCTTGTATAATTTTGGTCTCAGACCCCAGTTATCTGCTGTGAGACGATTCATTTTGTTCAACACCTTAAAAGCCTTCTCCTGAACCGAGGTTAGGTGAGGCGTCCAACTTAGGTGGGAATCGATTGTGACACCCAGATACATGATCTGCCATTTAAAGCGAATCTTGTTCCCTTCCATGAGGATAGGAATAGATGGGCCATTGTGGTACCTGCCCAGGGGCTTCAGAACCGTTTAACCACACTTACCGAAACTGAACGTGAGGCTGCACTCTGTCGCCCAAGCGTGGATCTCGTAGAGAACCGGCCCGAGCAACTCCGCGAACCTAATGACAGCTCGTTGTCGTGCGGCTAAAAAGGCATCATAGGCGAAAACCAAAACAACATAGGTTTCGTCCTTCTCGTCTTGCAACCGTTTCAACAGAAATTCAATTACAACCAACCAGAGGTAGGGCCCAAGACACGAACCTTGGGGTACTCCAACGTTGAAGTAGTGATACCCATCATCTGATAGGATGACAGAGCGAAACCAAAGGTAGTCGTCTATCAACCCAAGGAGCCAAGGTTCAACACCCAGTTCCTCCAAAAACTGGAGGATATCTGTGCGTCGAACACTATTGAATGTTGACGTGATATCGAACATGACAAGACATGTGTAATCTCCACGACTCTTCGAAACAGCTATGTACTCCATCACACGATAGAGCGCGTCGACCGTACTAACCTTCTTTCGAAAGCCGTACTGCCGCGCATCGAGCAAACGTTTGGACTCCAAGTATAGTACCAGACGAGTTGCACACAATTTATCCAATACCTTCCCGAGGGTCGACAAATACAAATCGGACGGTAGGTCGCAGGGTCACTGCACTCCATCCCAGACTTGGGAAAGAACACGGCAATCGCCCGCTTTCATGGCCGCGGAAAACAAGACTCTCTCAGGCAGTGATTATACAAGGATAACAGCCACTGAGGGTGGTGTTTCAGGACCTCACGGGCGATCTCGAGACTGAGTCCATCATGACCAGGCGCCTTGATAGGCGGCAGCGATTCCACTGCAAATTCAAGTTCATGAATCGAAAGCAGATCTGGTTCACCGGTCCTAATGTTCGCGACCTGGGAAACGTCATCAACCGATAGGAAGTTGTACCTCGTAAGTGCACAGCCGGCCGGCGTTTTTTGTTTTTGAGACATAGCCAATTCAAAGTCGACGTCAAATATTCAACTCCCTCATCAGGTGTCGCAAACTCATACGAAATCAGATCCGCAGCTTGCAGATCGCGGGAGAATGCATACCAAACCAAGTCCCTCTTCAGCAAGTTTGCGATAACAAACATTTCTCGTAACAAGAAAATAGAAAATGCGTTTACAAATCCTAAATCGCGTTCGAAATTTTTTTGAAAATTTCCAAGTTAACAAGCCGTTTTCGATTCCATAATATGCTGATTTTTGTATTTTATTCCACGTACCAGTATCGGACTTCTGCGTACCAGTAGCAAGAGCATCACGTACCAGTACTGGTACGCGTACCATAGTTTGAGAACCCCGGCTCTAGATGCTTTAAAAACGCGGTAAAATGAAGTAATATTTTAGCTTAAATAGGTATAACATGCATTCAGGAATAGGTATAATATGTATTCTTTGATTGCAGACGATTTTTTAGAATACGGGGGAAGAAATTTAATAATTGACACAGATTGAAAGTGAGAAATATTTAAATATGGAAACATAATAAGAGACATTTAATATTTTAATATAAGAAAGAATTTAAGTAAATAGGTTTTTTTAAGATGGAATAATTTAGGAAACATGAGTTTTTAGATTTTATTTAAAGAATTTAGAGTGATTTTAGATACGGGAAATGATAGGGATTATTTAATAAAGATTTTAATAAAAAAGGGTTTTAAAATAAGAAATGTAAGCGGCAAGCGCCATTTTCAGAATAGAGTAAAATAGATTAAATACTATTAAGTGGATTAGGATAAAATGGCTTTACATATGAATAGTGAAGGACTATTTTAAGAATAAGAATTATTTTAATAAGCCGGTGTCATATGCGGAACATTACTAAATGGGAAAAAATTATAGACTAATTTAGCAGATTGCGGAAAAATTTAAATTTTGTAATATAGATAATATTGAATAGCTAAAAAACAATTTAAGAAAGTCTAACAGAACGTTTTAAAATAAGCTTTTATACTCACCATTGAAAAGGGCCAGTTTCTTAGGGTTATTGGTCCCAATCCTTTCTTCTGGAGACAGAAGGGAATGAAGTGGCAGAAATTAATTTTTGGAATGAGATTTTAAAAATTTAGCAATATTTTATTGTTTTCCTAGCATCATCTGCAGAAAAATACTTAAATTTAATAATTTATTTTATTCTTATTACTACTGAAGGTATAAATCAAGCAAAAGCGTTTATAAGTAACTGAAAAAATACTAGGAAGAATTTAATTGTAATTTGTTAGAATAAAATTTAGTCGCTTAGAAGACTATTTTTATCGTTTTGAAGACAAAGGCTTTATCTTTTATAATCGGTGTTTTCTTTTTCTTCTTTCTTTCTTTCTATTTTAATATTCTTTTTATAATATTAAAAAAGAATTTTTTATTTTAAAAAATCTTATAAAAAATTCAAATGTGGAGTTATTTATGATTTTCTTTGACATTTACGAATGCCATTAAGCAAAATCAGATACTTAATATCTTTTAACTATATTGCACTAGAGTTCTCCACAGGTCGAAATTTCCAGGCCCGTTCAAAAATCCTGACTTAATTTCTACAAAAAATACCGAATTTTCTTGACTTACAGTTAAGATTCTTTTAAAGAATACTGAATATATTTATAAATAAATTTTACAACACATTTTAGACTAAATGTCCGCAAGTCATAGAATACAGAATAGCAATAGTCGCTTTGACTTAGACTATTACATTAAAATAAAGACTCATTAAAAATGTTTATGAATTTTAGAATAAAAGAAAAATATATGTTTAATATGATGTTTGGCATAAAAGTACTGTTTAGGATAAAAAGAAATACAAAATTAAAAATTCTTAAAAAGTCCAACAAATCAAACTTTTTTCGAATTTTTTGATTCTTTTTTTCGAATTTTCCGAATTTTTTAATTTTTCCTTATTTTGTATCCTAAATTCTACCTTTATTTCAAATTTCAAGTTTCTAGCGCTACAAAATCGAATTATTTTAAAATTTTCGATTTTTTAAATTTTTTTTTTCGAATGTTATTGTGTTTTTAATGTTTTTCTTATTTTGAATACTAAACGCCGAATTTTAAGTTTCTAAGGCTAAGCGATCAAATTATTTAATTTTTTTTCGAAATTTTCGAATAATAAAAAAAAAATATATATATATATATATTGAATTTTTCCTTATTTTATATCCTAAATACTACCTTTATTCCGAATTACAAGTTTCTAGCGCTACCAAATTGAATTATTTGCACATATTCGATTTTTTAATTTTATTTTCGCATTTTATTGTGTTTTTAATTTTTTCCTATTCTGAATCCTAAACGCCGAATTTTAAGTTTCTAAGGCTAAGCGATCAAACAATTTTCATTTATTATTTTTTTTTCGAATTTCCGAATTTTCGAATTTTTTTTTCGAATTTTCCGGATTTTTTAATTTTTTCTTATTTTGTATCCTAAATACTACCTTTATTCCGAATTCCAAATTTCTAGAGCTACAAAATCACATTATTTTTAAATTTTTGATTTTTTTTCGATTTTTATTGTGTTTTTAATTATTTTTTTTTTCTGAATCCTAAACACTACCTTCACACTAAATTTTAAGTTTCCAAGACTACGAGATTGAATTATTTTCAATTTTCCATTTTGTTAGAATTTTTGGAATTTTGGAATTTTTTTTTCGAATTTTCCGGATTTTTTATTTTTATTTTTTCCTTGTATCCTAAACACTACCTTCATTCCAAATTTCAAGTTTCTAGGCGCTTGGATGTACCTTATCTTTTTTATGACGGGTTGAGTGAGTGACAAAAAATCGAAACTTTAAGTTCATATATCGTCTGAACAAGAAAAGACAGAAACTTAAAATTTAAAATTTTGGTCCTATGCGCCAGATACTCTAGTCGAGGAAAGTTTCAAGTCTTTGGGAAACTTCAGCGCAAAGATATTGGGGGGGGGGAGGGGTCAAAAGTGCCCTGAATTGCTTCCAGAAAAGGATGCTTACGGCTGTGCTTTCTCGACTGGGCGAAGGCACTGCGGTGAGGCAAGAAAATAACGAAAACGAATTCAGAGAACCTCAAAATGTTAAAATATGCCGATTGTTCCATAATGGGCTTTTTATCATTATTCAATGCGTTCCATTCTTATGACGTTATATATTCACTTGCTGACGTCTTATTCATCTGCTTTCTGTACTTACTCATATTTATGCTCCTTTTATTATCGATAATTCTTTAAAAATCTCTGTTATACTTCTAATAAGACGTCATATTCATCTTCTTTTTCGTTCTTAAAACTTTTTATTTCATTTTCATTTTTCACGTGGAAATCTTTCAATAGAAAAATATTTGTTGTGGAAAGAATTTTATTGCAGATTTTTTATTGTTAGCACCTGCAACTATAACAAAAAAATGTTCAAATTTAATTGGAAATGATTGTTGATTGTCGGTTTTTTATTAATTAAAAATTAACTAACATTATTTTGATTCCAGATTTACTTTAGTTGCCTCGGCTGCGTTTTAATAGGCATGTGCGTATAATTTCACGATTCTTGTTTCTGAATTGTGGATTGGTATAGAAATACAGAGAGATAGACAAATTTTCATTTATATATATTATATTGAGAAACTCTGTCCGATTGCTTAGTATTTCAATAAAACTTGCAAATTTTATGCACTGGAAAAAAAAATGTTGATTTTACAGTATAATATTGGCATCCCAGCTGCCAGTATTATACCGTAAAATTAACAGTAATAAACAGTAATACGCTGCCGCACCACGCAGGCATATTTACATTGCTTGAGCCCTTTAATCGGTTTTTAATGTTTTCAATCTTTTTAATTTGGCACTGATGATGGATCTTTAGGGGCTTCGAAACAGTTGTTTGCCATTTTATATATTTTATTTGTGCTATTTTACATTGTTCATTTATTTTTAATATAACGACTCAAAGTTAAAGCCACCTATTTTAAACATTATCCCCCCCCCTTTCCCACCTCCTTCTAAATTTTGGGCTAGATCCGCCTCTGGGTTCATTCACCTTATTTAACTCTAATTAATGATATCGATAACGACGAATGCACTAAGTATGTAACTACACATATCTAAAATTGTAAATAAGTATTAAAATAAGCGTTCACTACAGAAACTCACATACGATTTCTTGAGTAAGTAATAGTTAAACGTACTTAGATGCAGGAGGCGCATTTTTCTGTGGTTAAAAAAAAAAAAAAAAAGAAAAAACTGGAGCACAGGCCGTTTTTCTCTCTCACTCTCTATGTATGAGTTCCTATTCGAAATCGCTCTGGTCAAACATTAAAAATCGTTTTGTTTACCGCCAGCTCGACGCCCCTGCTAGCCGTCATCCGGGTTTTCCCACTCTCCTCCTCTCCAAAAGAAAATCGTTAAGCACCGCCGGAAAACTATTTCACTGACCTGCGACACCGCTTATTCGATTTTATCCCCCCCAATAGAAGTGATGGAAAAATTAAAAAGAAGTCGAGAGGCGGAAAAAAAAAAAGATAATGCGATTGTATTTCTGCAATTTTTTAATTTTGAATTAACTTGTTAATATTTTTAATTAAAGGAAATCAAGATAATCTGCAAGTTTTTATGCGTTTTCCTACCACTATTTTTTAACTGAAAGATTTGGCTTATTTAATCCTAAATTTTCGGCAAATAAATAAAATAAATGCCGGAAAACTATTTATCTGATCCACGACACCACTTATTCGATTTACCCCCCCCCCCCCACCCCCACCCACCCAATAGAAGTGGTGTTAAAATTAAAAAGAAGTCGAGAGGCGGAAAAAAAAATAGATATAGCGATTTATATTTCTGAAATTTTCTAATTTTTGATTAACTTTTTTATGTTTTTAATGAAAGGAAATCATCACAAGAAAATTTTATGTGCATAGCTGCAAGTTTCTATGCGTTATCCTATCACTCTTTTTTAACAGTAGGTTTTATTCCCCCCCTCCCCCCCCGATAGATTTAAAAAGAAGTCGAGAGTCGGAAAAAAAATAGATAGGGTGAACCCCCCCCCCCCCCCCCAGTAACTGACACTTAATGGATTCTTTCTTGTTCAAAGCACTGTTACAAAAATTTAAATCTGTTTTATAATTACCTTTGTTTTTGAAAAAATACATTAAAAAAGTTATGTTGGCAAAATTTTGAAAAATTATACATTTTATTATTAAAAAATAATTTTTTTGATAAATATGGTCCCTTTTTCCCACATGCTAATCACGTGACATGCTAGCTGGCTAGAGTGTAAAAGAATGGCGTTTTCTGTGCATGAGATGGAAAATTCCTTTTAAACTTGGTTCTACTTTTAAAAGAACGAGAGAAGAGTAAGATCACTGCTTGCCACGCACGAATAGGGGCGGGGGAGAGAAAAACTGCTGTTTGTACTCATTTCTTAATTTTGTACCAAATTATAACTCAATTTTTGTGCCAAAAAATAAATAAATAAAAATAAAAAATAAATAAACCACTTCAGATTAAATAACTTGGCCACTAGATTAAAAAAAAACTTGGTCGCCAATGGCAAGTCGTGGTTGTAACCATTTTCTTGCTCCTTAATTAGACAACACTAATCCCACAATCGCGAGAAATTTCTATAACATATTCCTAATAAGAACGCACACGTACGTGGTTTATCTCAAAAGAATTTCCGACAAATTGTCCCAAAACAAAATCTGTAGCGCCATCTCAATGTTTCAAATTGTTAAATATGGGAAATCTATTAGCAAATGGGAACAGAAGGACTATATTTTATGAAATATCGTCCTATGCACTTTAACTGCTTTCAAGAACGTGTTCTCGATTTCACTTTTGTATATATCGATACAATTCGATAAATCTTTTTTGTTTGTTGGGATATACTTTTCAATACCACATTCTCCCAAAAACGTAGATTTTCAGTGCACTGAGAAGAATGACACTTTCAAATCTGAGTAAATCGATGTTTTGATTTTGTTAGGAAACTTTTCGTTTCCATTAGGACTACCCAATGCTTTCAATTCTGAAATACCGGAAATACTCAGAATATTGAAACATGGACATACTCAAATATGATTAGAATCAGTTCAAACTCATTTTTAAAACATGGACATACTCAAAAATGATTAGAATCAGTTCAAACTCATTTTTTAAACATGGACATACTAAAAAATGATTAGAATCGGTTCAAACTCATTTTTGAAACATGGACATACAGTAGAACTCCAATTATCCGAACTCCGACTATCCGAATCGCTGATTATCCGAATCGCTTTCAGAATTTCAGAAAAAACAATAAGGCAGAAACGTACTGCGATTCACAAAATAATGATTCTGTCTACGCGCGGTATATTGTCCTCCCTCCGCGAATCTAGTGTAGGCACAATGTGAACATTATTGTAATGACGAGTCACCGTCTCTTAGTGCATTTCGATTATTGGCTGTCGTCCGTCGCCAGGTGGCCGGCACGGCCCACCTGGGTTTCAGATCCTGGGTTTCAAATTCTAAATGACGATGAATTTATTGAAAGTGTGAGAGAAAAAAGTGTCGAGGAAGAAGATGACCTTAATGTCGAAGTTGAAGTAGACACGGGACCATCAGCTAGTGAAGCAATTTCCGGTCTTGAAACTGCGTTGAAGTGGATGGAGGATCAGCCTGAGTGTGACTAGATGCAACTTCTCACTGTCAAGCGGATGCGCGACTTGGCTGCCCGAAAACGGATGAAGACTGTCAAACAGCTTACTTTGATCGAGATGTTGAGCAAGCAATGTGACTTTCATTTACAGTACGATACGTACATACTATACAGCAGTTGTAAGTACGCTTAACATGTAATAATTATTCATTCTTTTCATTTAATTAATTAAAAGATCTTTTTCTTTAAAAATAGTTTTTTTCTCCCATTTTCAACGTACATACAGTAATTAATTAAAATATACCATTTTTTCTGAAAAAATCCAATTATCCGAATTTTTGATTATCCGAATAGGGTCCGGTCCCAATTGATTCGGATAATTGGAGTTCTACTGTACTTAAAAAATATTAGAATCGGTTCAAACTCATTTTTTAAACATGAACATACTCAAAAATGAGCACATAGAAGTCAGTTCGTACTCATTTTTGAAACATCGACATATTCAAATATAAGCACATGATGTTTTATTCTCGAGTGTGAGCATGTTTTCAGAAATGAGTATATACATGTTTCAAACGTGAGTCATTTTGATTCGGAGCCATTTTGACTATGCGACGTACTCAGATTTGAGTATTTTTTGCTCAGTTTTGAAAATGTCGTTTTTACAGTGTGTTAATAAATAATAATAATAATAATAATAATAATAATAATAATAATAAAGAATAGAAAAATTCCTTTTTATATTGCTTTAGACTTATGTAACATCATGCTAGTATTTTTCCAAAAGTATTGTACAACACGATAAATCATGCGTCAAACATAGATAATGAAACACTTTATAACATATTCTGAATATTGCAACAACACAGGCTGTTCACAGATTAATAAAGGGGGGGGGGGGGGAATGCTATTTAAGTAAACAATTTAGAAAACAAATAACAACATTTGAAAACCCATTTTCAAAAATTATCAACAATTCCGTTAATAAACGGTAATGTACTGAAGAACTTTTATGCAAAAAAATTGTTAAATTTAAACACGCGTTCCACAGAAAAAAAGGCACTTCTAGCATTATTTTTCACGTACAGTAATTGTAACTGAATTCTTTTGTGTGTCCCTATAAATAAACGGTGGATGCTATGCACACCCTATTCTATAGTAAGCCTCTTGTAGTGCACCTAAGTGATACATATAAATTTAAGTACGTTTGAAAGTGTATTATCATTAAAATACGTTGCAAACGTTTTTTCTCTATAGACTGTATATAATGTAACCAAGTCCATAGCCAATGGGGAGATCATCAAGGTTATACCCCTCCGAAATTTTTTCAGGATGACTATAAATACTATAAATAAGCCATTGAGTATCAAACAAGAAAAGTCAAAATTAAAAAATCAACTACAATTAAAAATCTTAAATAAAAATTCCATGAGCTAGCATCTCTTTTTTTTTCTTTGATTACGTCAGCATGTTTAAAAGATTAATACAATTTAAGAAAATAGGTAATAAACAATAGAAAGTTTTAAAATTCCTAATTTTTCTTCCGGGATTTCCATGCTATCAAACAAATTGGTAGAATAAATTCTCCAACTTGTATAACTGAAACGCTTGAAGAATACGAGGGTCTAATTCCAAATATCCACAAATCGGCAAACGTAACCGTTTTGACATATGCACCTGGGAATACATTTCTGACGAAAGACATTTTAAAATATATGTAAAAAGCTTCAGAAATCTTTAATTTGTTTGACACTATTGTTGATATATTGGCGAAGTAGAATCACTATCAACACAAATGAATTTATAAATTTCTTTGCAATGAAAAAGACTCAAATATTCAATTTTCTTTTGAGATAAGTATTTGTTACTCGAATTCACAATAGATAACTTTTAAAATAATTTTACCTTTATTAAAGTATTACAAAACAAATATAAAATACGATAATAAGAATAAAATTTTGAACATACAAATCCCCCTCCGAAATATTTTTCTGGTTACGGCCGTGAATGTAACGAAATTATTTTTAGTGTCCCTATTAAACGAACTATAAACGCTACACACTTGATTTTCAAGGGATGACCGCCCCGGGAACCCAGCTTTCGCTTTAGAACACTTGATTTTCAATACCGAACATGCAGTAGTAAACTTCAATTGCATGAAAATCCGAGTACATATCCGCGATTTATAGCGCGGCCAGACAGACAAACAAGCCGAACTCATAAAGACTCTTTAACTTTGCTGGAAAGTGTTAAAAAAGTGTAACAAAGAAAGCGTTGTGAAGAAATTGTCGCCTTCACTTATCAATCTGTTAAAGATAGAATAATTCCAATTTCTGTTCAATTGTTGCCAATTGCCATTCTTATTTGTTATTGAATTTTAAAATGAGACAATCCATTTTCGAACAACTTGTAGTTTACTCTCTAAATAAACGACTTATCATTAATTATTAATATTTCAATTTAATTGCTTACCTATGTAATATTTTATGTTCTTTACTGATTAAAGTTACAGATACGTAGGCGTCGAGTGTTATTTTTTATTCAGATTTAATTATCAATAATGTGGTGTAAAAGAAATTATTGGAAACACATTCACACTTTTGTTATATGGTTTAAATAAACACTTAAATTAAAATGTTTATTGCGTTTTAATTCTGTAGATTATGTATGATTAATTTTCTTTTTTTTAAATTTTTTAATAAAACTTTGATTGAAATTAATTGAAAGACAACAGAGAAGAAGTTTCAAATCATTTTCTTTGGCAATATGAAAAGAAAATCAAGGAAAAATAAAATTCATACTTTTATTTTATTTACATAAATCAGAATCAGCTAGTATATTGTGACCATCCCAAAACTATGCGTATGAAGTATAATGCCTTTCTTTCAATTTAGGATAAAATTACCACGGATCTTTTTAGACAGAAATTGGATCCTTTAAGGGATCCTTCACAAAAGGTTTCATTTCAAAACAGGGTCCTTCACAAAATTTTTCATCTCATAACAGTAACATTCACAAAACTTTTCACCGTAAAACAGGATGTTTCACAAAATTCGTTGTCTTAAAAATAAACCTTTCACAAAACTTGTCCATCACCAAACTGAACCTTTCACAGATTTAATCATTTAAACGTAAAATCTGACTGCCACTTTTACATATATAAAGAAACTATATGTGTATTTTGCATACATTCCTTAAAAATGTATAAAAAGAATATGAATACAACGATCATTTGAAATTCTCAAAATTATGACTAGATTTTTTACAAATATAAAAAAGCTGTTCACAGTTTCACGAAAACAGGTGCCTGGGAGAAAAGTCTTTACAGTCCTCTAATTACGCAGTAATATGTGAATAATAGCAGAAAAAATCACGCTCACTAAATTACATCAATTGATTGGGGACAAGATTAGGAGTCTTTCACCAAGAACAAAATACAAGTACCTCCTGTTGATTCATCAAAGTCAAAACTGAATCAGTATATATTATTGTAGTCTAAAAGAATTAAGTTTGATGAAATGCTGTGTACTATACACTCTCAGAAAACTGTAAATTTATGAGCGTTTGCTCTTCAATTTTCACGGGCAACAGCCTAATACTACGTTCAGATCGGATAGTTAAGATATCTTTGACCGCTGAACTCACTGAGTGAGTTCCAGAAACTCACTTAGTGAGTTCGAACTTTCCATTGCTAGATACAGTCAGTACCGCTCACTCTGATTGGCTCTGGAAGCCGATTGGCTGTTGAGTTTGCTTTTAACATATGGGCATGCGCACTGAACACGGTGACGTTGAGTGAGTTATCTTAAATGCATTTGGCGGTGTGGACAGGTATTCAATTCCGGGGAGGTACCACATCAAAAATGGCGGTCTAAGTTATCTTAAATGTCCGATGTGAACAGGGTATTATTAGATGTAAAACGGTCTGATCTACTAAATAAACGGCCTTATCCCTTAGATACTTAGAAAACTAAGAGCAATCCACATATTCTTACAGTTCTAGCCCATATGTTAGCAAAAATACGTACGACCCCATACATTGTCCTCCGCTAGGGTGTAACCCTTCATTTTACTCGTGTTTCGAAAATTTTAACCCTCCAAAACAGCGATTCTGTGATGATTATCTAACGTGCTACATGCTATACGAAACAGTAAGCAAAGTGTTATTGTGTTTTAAAGTGCATTATATCCTGTGCATTATAATGCTATATTACTTTGCCCCGTAAAATTACGGGCTGCACAAAATGATGGGCATGGATTTTTTTTTTTTTTTTTTTTTTTTTTTACGTGGTATGACTGGAATCTCTGCTGCCGGCCTCTGCCCGTAATTTTACTGCAATTTTTTTTACAGTGTAGTTTTCGTTATATTCATGATATTAGTTTTGCTTCAAAAACACTTTTACTAAAATTTGATATGAATTAATTCGAAGAACACTGAATAAAGTTTCAAATTAGATTCTTCGCCAAAACAAGACGAAAACAAAAGGAAAAATAAAATTTAAAATTTTATTAAATTTATATGATAATGTATAAAATGCAAAAAAAAAAAAAAAAAAAAAAAAACAGAAAAAAAAAAATCCTAATAATAAAATATATAGATACAGTCCGTGCATACAAAAGCTATGCTTCATCGTTTAAAACATTTAATTAAAATACTATTTACTTTTTTTCGTTATTTTCACATAATTACTGTTTAAATGAACGGCTTCTTAGCAATTGTGAATATTTCCCTTTAGTCATTTGCTTACGTAATATTTGACATTCTGTAACCATTGAAGAAGCAAGATGCGTGGGTTTCGAGTGGTTATTTATAGCCAGATGTAGTTATCTGTATTGCAGTATAAAAGAAAATCTCTTCAATGCTTTCATACCTTGTTATACTATTTAAATAAAATATTTAAATTAATTTTTTTTTTTTTGTATTGTAGGTCTTTGCTCTTTAAATTTAAATTTTCTGTCGTTTGATTTTTCCCTCTCAAAAGCTATATGAACGACATATCAAATAAGAAACTATTTATGGCAATATAATTTTACCAATTCATTGAAAGTTAATAGAAATAAAATAAAATTTCAAATTATGTTTTTTTTTTTTTTTTACTTTATTTTATTCAGAAACATGATAATGGAAAATCAAAGCAAATAATTCTAGTCCTGTGACATAAAAAAAAAACTAGGCAGATATGCCAATTCCGAAACTTTCTTCTATCTCATACAAGTTTCATATACACCAAAAACAAATCAGCGCCAATTTATATCAAGGTCTAACTGTATCTAAAGTTTTATTAAATTCCGTGAATTAGTTCTTGAGATATGACTATAGATAAAATCGTGTGAATCCTGAAAAAAGCATTGCCGCTTGTTGGGAGATTTACACCAAAACCTAATCAACATCAGCAACTTATGTCGACGTCTAACTGAATCTGAAGTTTGATTCAAATTTGTGTACAGTAGAGTCCCGTTATTCCGAACTAATTGGGACCGATCACTGTTCGGTTTAGCGGGAATTCGGAATAGGCGGATTTCATTAATAATAATCAATGTATTGACTTGTTAAGGCGTAAATTAAGTGCGGAGACATCTGCTGGTGTCAGCTCTATACAGCTGTGATCGGCTCGTGTTGAACAGGTTCAGTGACTTTTGACGACTCATCACCCCCATGCTACCTATCACTCTGGCTTACATTGGAATTTGTTGAAACAACTTTTACACCAGTGAAAGACTGTCACCTTCTTCCACGAGTCAAGAAAATCCCTGGCTGTGAAGACGCAGAAGAAAGGTGTCTTGAGGAGTGGACTGCTGTTGACGACAATGGCCACCAGCAGTACGGAGACGAAGACATAGTAGTAATGGTGCAGGACTCATCAGCTGAGATCGACTCGAAGGAAAATGAGGAGGAGGTGAACGCTCAAACTGAACTCATATCACACACAGACGCGGCAAATCCTCTTGACCTCGCCTTACGCTATGTCGAACAACACGCTTCATCGACGCCAAATGATGTTATGTTCATGCGGCAATGGCGGAATATTGCATCCTCAAGTCGATTCAGTACTCTTCGTCAGAAAAAAAAATTACTAACTTTACTTTTTAAGTGTGTGTAAATTAGTTATTTTTTGTGTTTAGCAGTGATTAAAAATGATTCTACAGAATTGTATAAATGGAGCCGACATGTACTGTAAGTAACCAGCTTTCATTCGAATTTGGTTTCAGGCGTTTTCATTAAGCTTAGGCTCTATGTATGTCTCTATTTAACTTCTTTATATAACAATAAATGTACATTTTTTCACGAACGTCTTTTTAATTTTTCCTGTTTTTAAGTTTTAAAAAACGGTGTTTTTCTGATCTCTGTTCGGAATAAGCGGATTTTCGGAATAGTGGGACTCTACTGTATAAGTTCTTGAGATATAGCTATCATGAAAATCCTGAAAAACGTAGCATAGCAGCGTTACTTGTTAGGCTATTTCCACAAAAACATTATCAACATCTATTTATGTTAAGATCTAACAGAATCTGAAGTTTGATTAAATTCTGTGCATTAGTTATTGAGATATAGCTATCATGAAAATCCTGAAAAACGTAGCATAGCAGCGCCACCTGTTGGACGATTGACATCAAAAGTTAATCAGCACCAATTTATATCAGGGACTAATTGAATGAAAAGTTTTATTTTAAGTTCCATGCATTACTTCTCGAGACAGAGCACCCACAAATTTTTTATCACATACAGACAGACATTTTCTAAAAACAGTCAAATAGTGTTCAAGACCCTCTAAAACGTATAAATCCGCCGAAAACTGGAAGTCAAATATTTTCCCGAATCCAATACTTTCTTCTTGTAAAGATAGAAGAAAGTAAAAATCTATATAGAGTAGTTAAGTTTCATAGACTCACTTTTCTATTTCAAATACTATGAATTTATCTGTTGCTTAAATATAATCACTGTTTAAATAAGCGATTTCTTAGTAACTGTGAATATTTCATTGCAATGAACATCTTACGTAATATTTAACATTCTGCAATCGTTGAAGCAGTATATAGTGGCTTTCAAGGGGTTATTTATAGTCAGATAGGTGTATTTATTTATATTTTAATATGAAAGGAAATATCTTTAACACTTTCGTACTTTGTTATAAAAAATAAAATATTTTAATTAAAATTATGATTTTCATGCAATTTTGTAGAAGATTCGTGATATTAGTTTTGTTTCAAAATACTTTTTAATAAAATTTGATATGAATTATAATAGAAAGACAACTGAAGAAAGTTTCAGATTAGATTCTTCGGCAAAATTAAACGAATACAAAGAAAAAATGAAATTTAGAAGTTTATTAAATTTATGTAATAGATATAAAAAGCAAAAGCAAAATAATTTTAATAACACAACGTGGATATAGGTCCTGTATAAAAAAGCTAATGCGTCACTGGCTCAATTATTTAATTCAAATACTTTTATTTCTATTCGTTGTTTTCAAATAGTTACTGTTTAAATAAACGCCTTCTTATTAATTGTGAATATTTCCATTTAGTCACTTGCTTATGTAATACTTGACATTCTGTAATCATTGAAACTGTGGATAGTTGGTTTCAAGTTGTCATGTATAGTCATATATAATTATTTATATTTTAATATAAATTAAAATTTCTTCAATACTTTAGTACTTTGTTATAAAAAAATAAATTATTTTAAATAAAAACTTGATTTGGCTGTAGTTTTGTAGATTATTCATTATATTAGTTTTGTTTAAAAAGGACTTTTAATAAAATTTGATATGAATTAATTGAAAGACAACTAAAGGAAGTTTGAGATTAGATTCTTTGATAAAATACGACGAATACAAAGGGAAAATAAAATTTAGAATTTTATTAAATTTATGTCACAGGATATAAAAAGGAAAAGCAAAATAATTTAAATAATAAAACTTAGATATTGGACCTGTATAAAGAAGCTTTGCCTCATTGGCTTAATTATTTAGTTCAAATACTTTATTTCTATTCTTTGTTTTAATGTAATTACTGTTTAAATAAACGACTTCTTATTAATTGTGAATATTTTCGTTTAGTCACTTGCTTATGTAATATTTGACATTCTGCAATCATTGACGCTGCGGGTAGCGGGTTTCAAGGGGTCATTTATAGTCAGATGTAATTACTTGTATTTTAATGTAGAATAAAATTCCTTCAATACTCCCGTACTTTTTTATAAAAAATAAAATATTTTAATAAATATTTTGATTTTTATGTAAGTTTTGTAGATTATTCGTGAAATTAGTTTCGTCTTAAAAATACTTTTAATAAAATTTTATATGAATTAATTGAAAGACAACTGAAGAAAGTTTCAAGTTAGATTCTTTGGCAAAATAAGACGAAAACAAAGAAAAAATAAAATTCAGCATTGCATTAAATTTATATGATAGTGTATAAAATGCAAAAGAAAAATAATTCGAATAATATAACATGATACAGTGCATGTATACAAAAGCAATGCGTCATTGTTTAAATCATTTAATTCAAATAGTATTACTTTTTTCGTTATTTTAATATAATTACTATTTAAATAAACGGCTTCTTATTAATTGCGAATATTTCCATTTAGTCAATTGCTTACGTAATATTTGACATTCTGTAACCATTGAAGTAGCAGATGCTTGTGTTTCTAGTGGTTGCAGCATAAAATAAAATTTCTTCAAAGCTTTCATACCTTGTTATGCTATTTAAATAAAGTATTTAAATTAAAACTTTTATTGTATTGTAGGTCTTTGTTCTTTAAACTTAAATTTTCTGTCGTTTGATTTTTTCCTATCAAAAGCTATATGAACGTTCATATGAAATAAGAAACTATTTCTGGTAATATAATTTTAAAAATTCACTGAAAGTCAACAGAAAGAAAGTTTCAAATTATGTTTTTTTTTTTAAATGTAAAAAGAAAAACAAAGAAAAATAAAATTAATACTTTACTTTATTCAGAAACATGATAATGAAAAATCAAAGCAAACTAATTCTAGTTATGTAGCATAAAAATAATATATATGTATATAGAGAGAGACAGCTAGTTAAGCTTCATTGAGTCATTTTTCTTATTCCACATACTATAGATTTATTTGCTGCTTAAATATAATAGCTGTTTACGAATAAGCGATTTCTGAGTAATTGTGAATATTTCATTGCAATGAACGTCTTACGCAATATCTGACATTGTGCAACCGTTGAAGCAGTATATAGTGCTTTTCAGGGGGTTATTTATAACCAGATGTATTTATTTATATTTTAATATGAAAGGAAATTTCTTCAACATTTTCGTACTTTGTTACGAAAAATAAAATATTATAATTAAAATTTTGATTTTCATGCAATTTTGTAGATTATTCATGATATCAGTTTTGTTTAAAAATACATTTAATAAAATTTGATATGAATTAATTGAAAGACAACTGAAGAAAGTTTCAGATTAGATTCTTTGGCAAAATAAAACGAATACAAAGAAAAAAAATAAAATTTAGAATTTTATTAAATTTATGTAATAGGATATAAAAAGCAAAAGCAAAATAATTTTAATAATATAATGATATTGGACCTGTATAAAGAAGCTATGCGTCATTGGCTTAATTATTTAATTCAAATACTTTTATTTCTATTCGTTGTTTTAATGTAATTACTGTTTAAATAAACGATAATGTGATTACTGTTTAAATAAACGACTTCTTATTAATCGTGAATATTTTCATTTAGAAACATGCTTATGTAATATATTTGACATTTTGCAATCATTGAAGCTGCGGATTAGTGGGTTTCAAGTGGTCATTTATAGTCAGATGTAATTACTTGTATTTTAATATAGAAGAAAATTTCTTCAACATTTCCGTACTTTGTTATAAAAAATAAATATTTTAATTAATATTTTGATTTTGATGTAAGTTTTGTAGATTATTCATGAAATTAGTTTTGTCATAAAAACACTTTTAATAAAATTTTATATGAATTAATTGACAGACAACTGAAGAAATTTTCAAATTAGATTCTTTGGCAAAATAAGACGAAAACAAAGGAAAAAAAATTTCAGAATTGCATTAAATTTATATGATAGTATATAAAATGCAAAAGAAAAATAATTCTAATAATATAACGTGATACAGTACATTTATACAAAAGCTATGCGCCTTTGTTTAAATTATTTAATTCAAATACTATTACTTTTTTCGTTATTTTAATATATTTACTGTTTAAGTAAACGGCTTCTTAGCAATTGTGAATATTTCCATTTAGCCACTTGCTTATGTAATATTTGACATTCTGTAACCGTTGAAGAAGCAGATGCGTGGGTTTCGTGTGGTTATTTATAGCCATATATAGTTATCTGTATTGCAGTATAAAAGAAAATTTCTTCAACGCTTTCATACCTTGTTATGCTATTTAAATAAAATATTTAAATTAAAATTTTTATTGTATGGTGATTCTCTGTCCTTTAAATTCAACTTTTATTATGTTTGATTTACGTTTGACTTACGTTTGATAAATGTTATACAATAGAATCTCGTTACAACGAATGTCACTTTAACGAATTTTTCAATTTAACGAATAATTTTTGGATTGTTAAAAAACGTCCTATGCTTTTATATTATGGAAATATTCGCTTTAACGAATTTCATTCAAACTAACGAATTTATTGAAAGCTTAAAATGAATAGTCATTTCCAGTTTTACGAATGCAGAGTTAGCAAGGAAAAAATTATCTCTATTGAAAAACTAAAATTTGTTAGAAAACTTTCGTCGGAAACTCAATGAAGGGGAGGCAGGCGACAGTACAAATGAAACTGATGATGATTATCCCTTAAGTACCGAATATTGTGTTTTACGATCAAACGGGGCTCTATAGAACATTAAAACTCTTAAAAAGTAATTATACCAGCAAAATAGTGTTCCAAAAAACATTTTATACAATTTGTTTTGAAAAATACAATATCAACTTTCATAGAAAAAAAACAAAAAAAAAAAAAAAACTTTTTTTTTTCTTTTTGAAAGAAATATAGTTACATTAATAGCAGATGGTAGTGTTTTTTTTTTTTTTTTTTTTAAATCCGTCAGGTATGAAAGATAAACTGAAATTCCTTTATAACATTTACGATTAAAATATTGAAACTTAATGAATTTAATAATTATGTTATTTCTAACTAATAATGTTAGATTAACAGCAGATGGTAGTGGGGGTTTTAATCCGCAAGGTATAAAAGTAAGCTGCGCCGCAGTCGCCCATGAGGAAGCTCACCGCGCGTAGGCGACCACCGAACCCAAGTCCTGAAAGACTTTTATCGCGCCAGTAGCTTTGTGTCGCTACGGCGCTTCGGGCAGTCAGAGAGCCGATCCAATACGGACCCTCTAACCTTGAACCTACGTGTTGACGACGTAGGCCGTTGCGATACGCGGTGAAACCACGGGGAGTCACCGCGAGACACTTGGAGACGGGCCGGCGCCCTCCAACAGCTTCGGAGCTGGAAACCCAGAAGGGAACCAGGCCCCAGGCCTTAAGTCGGGATGTTCCAACCCGTACTTGCTCTACCACAACTCGAGGGTAAGGTATGTAAAGATAAATTAAAATTCCTTTATAACATTTACGATTAAAATATTGAAACTTAATGAATTTGATAATTATCTTATTTCTAACTAATAATGTTACATTAACAGCAGATGGTAGTGGGTTTTTTTAATCGTCAGGTATGTAAGATAAACTAAAATTCCTTTATAACATTTACGATAAATATCTTAAAACTTAATAAATCTAATAATTATCTTATTTCTAAACTAATAAGTTCACAATAGTATATTATACTGTATATTTATTATTTATTGACATGTTTGCATATTAATCGAAATTCAATATAGGTGTAACAATAATATATATTTTTATTCAATGTTCATGAAAATTTACTTTTTAAAAAAAATGTCATATTGGAATTTCACATTAACGAATTTTTCAGTATAACGAATTTAATAGGTGGTCTCCAGAAATTCGTTATAACGAGATTTTACTGTATATGGCATATCAATTAAGAAACTATTTATGATAATAAAATGTTAAAAAATTGCGATACACAAACAAAGGCCAAAACTCCTTGCGACTTTTTTTAAAATTTTTATGGTGTTATTAAGTAGTTTTTTCCCTTTATTCATTATTTATGATAAATAATTTTTTCTAAGGAATTTTATTGAATTCATTTGAATAATATAGTAATAGATTTTTTTTATTAATTAAGAAATCTGCTTATGACAGAAGTATAGTTATATAGTTGACAGTTTTTTATTTTAAATTTTTTTCATTGTATTCTAACTTAATAATTATGAAGCTAAACAAAATATTTATTAATTGGAAGTAATAAGATATTTTGAACGGATAAGCAAAAAATTCTTACATTAAATACTGGTTCTATTTTTTTTTTCCTGTCCCTTGCTATTCTTATACTATTTTTTTCATACATTGGATAAAAAATTATGCAAAATTATCCTCCCTGGCGTCAGATGCGTTACTTGTGTCTGTTATGTGATCAATTGATTTTTAATTCAACGTTTATATGTCTTTTTAATGATGTTTGCTGATTTATTAGTTATTTTGTTAATTAAAATAACAATTACGTCATTAAACGGCGACGTGATAATATTAAAAGAGAAAAAGCATTAAAAAATATTGCAATACATAATTACGTTCAATAGATCAGTCTTAACGGACGTCACAAACATTTATGCACCAGCCGAGACTGATAATTAAGAAAAATAATGTAAATAAATAAAAATCTACGATATATTTTTTTTCTGTTTGCATTAATATGTTGTAAATTTTATTGCTTAAAGTTACTGTGGCACTTTAGGGAGAGGTTCTTCCCATAATGTCTTCTTCTTCTTCTTCCTTTTAGGTAGATTTCGTAAGAAATACTACCTATTACATTCTCCCTAAATTAGAATTTCTGGAAAATTTTTGCAGATCTACGCCGATCATGACGCCCAGAACCCAAAACCACCCCCACTTCAAAACTTTATCTATCTATCTATCTATATCACTTTTTTATGGACACGATAACTTCCACAATGCTGCACAAATCTCTTCCAAATTGATACATAAAATCAAGGGGCGTAAAATCTCGGCCAAGTTCGTTAATGGGCAAAATCGAACCAAGGGGGGGGGGGCAAAATGGGGTGTGTGTGTAAGAATAGAAAAAAAACATAACTTCTTAGTTATACGTATCGAATCCGTTTAAAGTTATTATTACTTCTAAGAAAAGGGCCGAAAATCTATGTATGACAGATTTTTTATATCATTAAAATTGGCCCCAACGGGGGGGGGGGGGGGGGAGAGGGGTTTCAGAATAAAAAAATTCATAACTTCGTCAATTCACAAGATATCAAATCCGCTTACATTTATTATAAATCCTCTTAATATTATCTACAAGTTTTTTATAGGACCAACCCTTACAGCAAAAAAAAAAAAAAAAAAAAAAAAAAAAGTCCCTGCCGGCTCCGTCTACAGACACAGGCAGATTTCGAAGTTGGCGGTTCCAACTACCGCATCATGGCAAAAAGGTAATTTCTTCTGAAATTCCCAACAAACAGGCGCCCCACGATCTGTGTCTTCGAAATCTATCTGTGCCTGTAGGCCGAGCCGTCAGGGATTTTTTAGATTCCAATGGCAACAATCTTCTATTTGTTTATTGGCGTTACAGTTTGGATATAGTTTATTTTATGGAACATGGTCGACAGGATAATGGAGATGGAGAAGTACCAAATTTTGAAATGATTGGCAGCCACCAGAATTTGCAGACAATTTGATATGAAAACATATAAATGCTATTCATTGTAAAAGCAAATAGTTATTCAATTATTCTGGTGCAATTTCGATCGTTAAGAACTAAAATTAAGCGGCACAAATAATATACCACCTCCCTTTAAAAGGTTAAACAAACAATATTTCTAAAGAACTCTTGTCTTAGAAAATACATTCACAAATCAAAAGAAGTATTTTTCTTATTTTCATTAAAATCCGAAGAAGTACATATTTTCCGTCTGATTTAATCATCATATATATTACTTCTGTTGTCAACATCCCTTCTTGTATGCATCTACAAAACGCAGAACAATGAATGAGGCATCATTTGAAAGGTTTTTGAATGACCTTCTGACATAGCACACTCCCATTTCGTTAAAACATGTTTTTAATTAAAAATTGCAGTTAATTAAAAATTAAACCAGCATTGATTTCCTAAATGAAATGAAAGGTTATTTTCAAATCAATGTTGCCATAAAAATAAAATACCGCTTTATATCATGCTCAGCAATGATTATAAAAAACTCCGCACGGGTTTATTTTATATTTATGATTAAAAAGTAGTAATGAAATTAAAATGTTTAGATTTATATTTCTTTGTCCCATGTTTTTCCCGAAGCGGATGAAGCCATCTTCTAATGCAGTTAAAATGCGACTGTTAATTTTTTCTCGAGCGTGCCTTTTGCTATCTTGGATCAGCTTTTACTGTAACTTTGATGAAATAAATTAAATAATATTTTGGCTCGGCTAAATGTTGATTGCAGATATTTTTATCCAAACTTTTTCTTTAGAAGTTAAAACCTGCAACTGAAAAATTATTAGATATTGCTAAAAAGTATTAGACTGCAGTGCGAAATCCTTGCTCGGGCACACTGGTATTTATTATTTCTATTGTCAACATCCTTTTTTCTCAACTAATGTATAGCGTACAACGATGAATGACGTGCCATTTGCATAGGACTTATATTATAAAAATATTAGACTATAGTGCGAAGCTCTCGCACGGGCCTTTGGCGCAGCTTGTCCCCAATGGGACCTTGTGCCATTAAACCTTATGCAACCAACCTCGCACGGGCCCAATGGTATATAAGAGGCAGTAAAAAAGTTCCTGAAATTTCACTGTAACTCTTTTTTACCGCAATATAGGTACACATTGAATTAATCGCCTTCAAAGTAGTCTCCGTCAGAACACACACACTTGCTCGAACGCTTCTGCCATTGCTGGAAACAACGATAAAAGTCCTGTTTCAGTATCGTCCCAAATTCAGCCGTCGCGTTTGGTTTGATGTCTTCTACGTGTCAAAACGGTTACCTTTGAGGTCCATTTTGATCCTGGGGAAGAGCCAGAAATCCTATGGTACTAAATACGGTGAGTAGGGAGGCTGGTGCAGTTCACAGATCTCTCAAACTACTTGAAATGCCTCCCAGCCACAAAAGCTTTCTTAAGAACTCAGTGAGTTACTTGAAATTCCTCTACGATATATACTCAAATCATTGAGAGGCTATATGGGGTAATTCGTTGCAAGCTCTGAGCAGAGCAGTTTGGAGAATTTCTCTCTTGCGAGTTATTCGGACGGCATGAGTGCCGTTAAAAGTGAAGTTTCGCCTGCATAACACGGGCGTCCTGACAATCAAAAACTCTAAAACCATGAACTGAAACAAATATATGTGTCTTCTTGCATTTTTGTAATATTTCTGTGTACCGTGAAGTATGTGTTGTTAAAATTAGTGTTGCTCCAGCAAATCTTTTAATTTAACGACGCTACAATGGAAAAAGTCGTTTGCAGTTTATTTTAATGATGTTACACTATTTCAAGGAAATTGATATAGATTATTGAGGCTTATACAGATTTTGAGGCTTTTATTATTGAGGCTTTTATAGATACTACAGCATGTTTTCTACATATTATTAAGTACGTAGAATTTACTGTTTGCTTACTGTGACACTCAAAATAATTAGATTATTGGACTGACTATGAGTTATCACTGCTGAATGAGCGCTTTCAGCTATAATGTGCATTTTAAAACTTAACTATTTTTCAGTGTATTACGAGGTGTGTTGATCATATGCAGAGCTGGACAAAAAAATTCGCGCACATTATCGGCTACGGACAGCAATTGTTGAAAATAAATGTTTAGCGTTGCGTTTTATTTATTTTTTAATTTTTTGTATATATCTCCTTTCATTGTATGAGCAAAAATGAATTTTATTAACAACATTCTGATAGTGTTGGAAAGTGTTTCATAATCTATGTCTTGATGCATATTTTTCCGTTTTTGGGTGATATTACAACATTTTAACAAAAGAATAAATAAGTTAGCCTGTCAACAGTTTACAGCTGTTAGTGGATCACGAATTTAATTGAAGGATTCCAGTATACTGGTTTGTATTCAACCGACTTGATTAAGTCAGAAATGTCCAGAGTTTAACTCTGCGATCAAAGTCCTTTCTACCGGACTGTCCTCCGCTTCCAGCAGCGGAGCAAATAGATATGTTCTCTTCAATGAAACTTGTGGAAACCCCTGATATCGCCTCTTGTTCACACTATTTAAGCATAACTGTTCTTGAGTGAATTCTGAAATAGAACATCTGGGGTTCGAGCACCTTGGGAGTTATTGCACAATGGCTGTCAGTATAACGTCAAAATTCCAAAATGCTGCAAGATTTACGATTTGTGTAATGTCAGATCAAAGGTTTTTGGAGTACCAGCAAGGGAGTTTACGAGATTGTGATAAAAGTGTTCTATACCAGTTGACTCTCTTAAGGAGGGAAAATCTAGGAGTACTTGGGAACTCTGTTACTTTTCTTTTAATGAGTAAAAGAAGTAATAAAGAATTCAATACTTCACACTGATAGTATGTTTACAAGCATTAAAAATCATGATTAAGACTTATTAAACAGTTTTTCGTGATTTTTAAACTTTGGATACCTTACCACAAAGTAAAAAGTAAAAAAAAAAACATTTTTGGTCACGTACCTGTTTTGATCCGAGAACAGAAATTCTTTGAGAAGATATTCTCTCGTGCAGAACAGAAACAAAGGGTTTCAGAGGCGGATTTTTCAACTCAATATTCGAAAAAAAAATGCCTGTGCTTTTAAAATAAAACAAATTATATTACCTTGTAATAATATACTACTTTTAATTGCTAAAAGACGTAAAATAAAAACTTTATAAACAGTAAAATAGGTTTTATTAGACTGTTAATATGTTTCGACTGCATCGGAGCCATTATCGAAACAAATAAGAATATTCTATAACTGCACGGTCTATGAAGTTATTATTTGAAATGTAATCATTTAATTTTTCACGTACCTTTTCAAATTACACACGTTATTTTTAAATTTTTACTTGGATGTTTAGTTCCATATTTGGAATCATGGAGTACCTCGAGCCACAATTTTGGTATGTTAAATGATGCTGCATCGTTACATCTTATTCTATTTTTGCATGTTATATAATCTCTATGGGTTGGGTTGGGTTGATTGTTGACGGCCAATTATCTGCACTTGGGATATGGGCCCGGGGGGAGTGCCCTTCGTGGGGGTCTTTCTAAGGGAACCTAACCCGTATTTACGCATGGATAAATCCACGGCTCGAAGAAAACCACGAAAACTCCGAACGATTAGGCCGACGGGCGCGATTGGGATCGAACCCAGCACCTCCCGTCTACCAGCTTCGAGAGCACAACCTCTCAGCCACTGGTGGGGCATATAATAATCTCTATGGTTTCTCTTATAATGGATGGATAGTATAGCTTTGAGGAAGAAATTATCTTACTTTCTTTGAAATTCGTTTGATGGTTTCTTCTTTATATACTTTTACCTGGGCTGTGGTTTTTCTATTATACTTAATATCGAGTATATGCTCCTTTTTTCTATAAATAAATTTTCTGCTATATACTTTATTCTGTGCTATATAACATAGCCATATAATATAGCCATATAATCCTATATAATATGCCATGTAACAAGCATTATTGAATTTTATATTAAGTTTGTATGTGATAAAGGAAAAAAATATATGTATGCACAGTTCGCCAGGGGTTGTTTTTTAATAGAACCTTATATCAGGATGCCATGCATGGGAGGGTTTGAAGTCTGAAAACAGTATTTTATCAAACTTCTGGAAGTTTAATCTTCGAAATTCATTTGATGGTTTCTTCTTGATATAATTTTACCAAGACTACACTGAAAAAAAAAAAAAAAAAGTTGGTTTTAGAATATAATACTGTCATCCAAGCAGTCAGTATTATACCGTAAATCTAACAGAGCTGGGACAGTATTATATTGTAAAATCAACATTCTTTTTCAATTATACTTAATATCGGTTATATGCTCCTTTTTTCTATTAATAAAATTCCTGCTATATACTTTATTCTGTGCTATATAATATAGCCACATAGCCTATATAACATGCCATATAATAAGCATTATTGAATTTTATATTAAGTTTGTCTGTGATAAAGGAAAAAAAAATATATGCACAGTTCGCCAGGGGTTGTTTTTCAATTGAACCTTATATGAGGTTAACATTCATGGGAGGGTTAAGTCTTAAAACGGTATTTTATTAAACTTCTGGAAACAAATAAAAATAAAAGTAAAAATAATTTAAAAAAGAGAACATTATTTTACAAGCATTCAATATTTATTGTGAAAACCCCGCCTAATTTCATGACTGTAACTCGTCATTTTCTCCAAAATTATTCAAAATGCGTTAATTTGGAGTGGACACGGAATCCGATTACAGAGAATTCATCGCTTTTTTAACGCATTGTAGAAAGCCTGAACTAGTGAATTTATAAAAAATATATAATTTTTACTTTGTTTCTTTTTTAAGTTATGGCTAACAGGAAAGAAAAAAAACATTATTTAAAAAATCTTTCACTGAGAAAAATGAAACTTTAAAATCTGAGTAAATCGATGTTTTCACTTTCACACAATTCGTCGCAGCGTTAATTCGTCGCAGCGTCAATTCATCGCGAGCTCAATTCGTCGCAGCGAAAACGCACAATTCATCGCGGAACAATTTATCGCGCACAATTCGTCGCAGCGTCAATTCGTCGCGGGCTCAATTCGTCGCTGGCTCAATTCGTCGTGGGCTCAATTCGTTGTGGTATCAATTCGTCGCAGCGAAAATGTCTTTGAAGGCTATTCTGATAAAAATAAGGATAATTTAGTAAAATTATTTAATGATAATTTGTTTTTTAGATATACAGAATTATAACTAACATTTTAAAGGCGATTTCGGAGGAATTTTTTTTATAAGTGATTTTTTGGGGAATTTCTTTATTGTGAACATGAAAGTTTAATGAATAAGAGCAAGTCATTTCTTAATTAAATTAGAGATAGAATAAATATTGCTTTAGATAACCGTAAAAATGGAGAAGGATTTAGGATAAAATCACCCAGATCATGAAAAAATGACGAATACAAATGCTAGAATTTTTTTTTTTTAAATTATTAGTTGACATATGTGTACACAGGGTACAACCCCTCCCCCTCCCTTATATTTGAAAGAATTAGGAAGTAGAAAAAGTATTGAGAGATGTAAACATAAAATACTTTTTGTGATTGTGACTGAACTGATTGCTGCATGAATGCAATTTCATTAAATAATATTTTGGTTTTATAAGTTTTTTCATTTATTTCATCTATACTAATAAAAGGAAAGTGTTTGTCTGTCTGAGTTCTGTGTACGTGTGCGCGATGACAAGCGAAATCTACCGCACGTAGAAGTCTGAAAATTTGGATGTGGATAGTCCAAGGCATGTCCTACAGACCTGACGCTCAGATTTTTAATATTTTAAGAACCTAGGGTCCTTTTAAGGTTTTTGCATCTAAATTGTTAATAACTTGCTCCATTTTCATCTGATCTCCCTTCTTTTTGTGGGCCTTTCTCCATTAAATTTCCCGGCCCATTTCTACATTTCAGTTAGGACTCTGGCCCCCTGGGGCCCGATACGGTGTTGACTTGAACCTTTTGTGCGCCATGCATTTTTCACGCTCTCAATGCGTAACTTTTAAGTTGAGTCTTCGACTCCTTTCCCCGGGCCAACACCTTCATATTTTTACTGTGGCACTAGGGCACTTTTTTAGCATTTCTTTCAAATTTTATTCTAATGATTAATTTATACCCTATGCTTAATTACGACTAATTGAAGATCTAAAGCGCTACGTACTAGGATCTTTTAAGATGTTTTCCTCTTAAAGCCTTACCCAAAACTATCATTTGGCCATTTTTGGGACATCTAATATAATCCCTTAAAAATCGACCGATCCACTAGTTTTTTTTTTTTATTTTTTTTTTTAATGATAACTTTTTTGGACTTCCAGCTACTATATGAACGACAAAAAATTTTTTTCTCAGATCTCCTTCGTTTTTGGTGCCTTCTCTCCATTAGGCTTTTCTCCCATTTCTATGTTCCAGTTAAGATCCGGGCCCCCGTGGGACTCGGTATAGGGGCACCGTTGAAGTTTTTGTTCCTTAAATTTTTAATTACTCGCTCCTTTAAATCCGATTTATTTTTTCGTTTTTGGTGCCTTTTCTCCATTTAGTTATTCATACATTTCTACATTCCAGTTAGGAACCTGGGGCCCGACCTGGGGCCCCTTGAACTTTTTGTGTGCTATGCATTTTTCACCCTTATAATTCTGTCATCCTCTTACTAAGCGACTTTAAAGTTTAGCCTTGGATTACTCCGCCCGGGTCTCCACGCTTATATTTTTATTGGGCCTTTAGGGCCCCCTTTTAAGCATTTCTTTAAATTTTGTTCTAATGATTTATTTATACCTATGTTTAATTCCGACTAATTGAAGTTCTAAAGCGCTAAGTACCAGGATCTTTTAAGATGTTTTCATCTTTCGCTCAAAACTATCAGCCCCCTTTGTTAGCTTCCCTTAAAAATTGGCCAATTCACTAGCTTATTTTGTCTGACAACTACTTAGGACTTCCAACTACTACTTGAATGACAAAAAAATATCTCGGACCTCAGCTACCACCAATTTTGAATATTAATCCCCTTCTCGGGCCCCTCTATGCAGCTTCTTTTAAAAGAGTCATAGAAGCTTGAGTTCTGTTTATGGTTATTATCACGGGCACGGAAAACACCGGGTGGGTCACCTAGTTAGAAAGTAAACCATAATTTTATTATATTTTAATTATTTTCATCCGCTAATGCTGCTTGTTGTATTCAGTAAATTATTCCAATTTATGATTTTTTACTTTCTTCTATAGAAGAAAGTATTGTAATCGAAATTTTTTTCGACTTCCGGTTTTCGACGGATTTACACGTTTTAGGGGTCAGAGATTCCGAAAAAGATGTTTTTACAAATTGTCTTTCTGTGTGTCTGTCCGTCCGTCCGTCTGTCTGTCCTCATTGTATCATCGAAAAGTGTATGAAGTTATGCTTAAAATTGAACCAAATTTTTTTTCTGTGTTTTTGGCTATGGCCAGCAGGTCCTACTTGAATTTGGGGCTATTTCGACGGAAGAGGGCGCTGTGATTGCGATTTTTGTTTCATTTTTACTATTGGATCATCGAAAATTTTATGAAGTTATGCAGATAATTGCACCAATTTTTTTGTATATGTTTTGACCATAGCCTGCAAGGTCCCTGTTGAATTTGGTGATATTGCGTCGCGACGAATTAAGCCCGCGACGAATTGACGCTGCGACGAATTGTTCCGCGAAGAATTGTGCGCGACGAATTGACGCCGAACCTTCTGAAATACCAGAAATGCTCAGGATATTGAAACATGAATCTACTCAAAACTGAGAACATAGAGGTCAGTTCATACTCATTTTTGAAACATGGACATACTCAAAAATGATTAGAATCAGTTCAAACTCATTTTTTAAACATGGAAATACCCAAAAAATGAGCACATAGATGCCAGTTCATACTCATTTTTGAAACAGGGTCATACTCAAATAGGAGCACATGATGTTTTATTCTTGAGTGTGTGCACGTTTTCAGATATGAGTATATACACGTTTCAAACTTGAGTCATTTTGACTGTGCGACATATTCAGATTTGAGTATTTTTTGCTCAGTTTTGAAAATGTCGTTTTTAGAGTGTTCTAGGATATCTAAATTGATTTCTAGGCGTATAATCATAATTTAATTAATACCAAGCTAATTTATTGATTATAGCTTATTTTTATAAAATACACCAGACTATTTATTTTTTACTTTTATCTATTTTTATTTATTTATTTTTTCTTTTTAGCGTTTAAACTATTTTGTTGCTGCAGTTTCACAGCCCGTTGGCCTATTTCGCGCGAGAGTAGTTTGGCGCATCGTTAAATCCTTTGTTTCTGTAACTCGTATACAGAGATAAGTTGTAACCGTAAAGAAAATTTCTGGATTTCTCGTATTAAGTTATAATTAAGCTCTAAAAATATCAAGCATTGTCATCGGAAACACACCTGCGAGCGCAACTTTTATTATTCAAGCATTTCAGGAAGTGGGTTAAAAATCGATTACAAAATTCTATCTTTACATACAAAAACCAGGTTGAGTTAAATAAAAAATTGTAAAAAAAAAAATAAAACTAAGATCTTACAGGAAAAAAAAAAACATGAATGAGCCATTCAAACAGTCGCCGAAAAGGGACGATCGATTCAACAACAGCTGCAGCCAGTTAATAACTTTTTATAGAATAGAGAGATGTTTTATACTGGAACAAATACTGGAAACAAATAAAAATAAAAGTAAAAATAATTTTAAAAAGAGAACATTATTTTACAAGCATTCAATATTTATCTTGAAAACCCCGCCTAATTTCATGACTGTAACTCGTCATTTTCTCCAAAATTATTCAAAATGCGTTAATTTGGCGTGGACACGGAACCCGATTATAAAGAATTCACCGCTTTTTTAACGCATTGTAGAAAGCGTGAACTAGTGAATTTATAAAAAATATATAATTTTTACTTTGTTCTTTTTTTAAGTTATGGCTAAAAGAAAAAAAAAACATTATTTAAACAATCTTTCACTGAGAAAAATGACACTTTCAAATCTGAGTAAAAAGATGTTTTCATTTTGTTTTGAAACTTTTTGTTTCAAATATGACGAACCTTTGCTTTCAATTCTGAAATACCAGAAATACTCAGAATATTGAAACATGGACGTAGTCAAAACTGAGCACATAGAGGTCAGTTCATACTCATTTTTGAAACATGGACATACTCAAAAATGTTTAGAATCAGTTCAAACTTATTTTTGAAATATGGACATACTCAAAAATGAGCACATAGATGTCAGTTTATACTCATTTTTGAAACATGGACATACTCAAAAATGTTTAGAATCAGTTCAAACTTATTTTTGAAATATGGACATACTCAAAAATGAGCACATAGATGTCAGTTTTTACTCATTTTTGAAACAGGGTCATACTCAAATAGGAGCACATGATGTTTTATTCTTGAGTGCGTGTATGTTTTCAGAAATGAGTATATACATGTTACAAACTTGAGTAATTTTGACTCGGAGCCATTTTGACTATGCGCTATACTCAGATTTCAGTATTTTTTGCTCAGTTTTGAAAATGTCGTTTTTAGAGTGTTCTAGGATATCTAAATTGATTTCTCAACGTGTATAATCATAATTTAATTAACACCAAACTAATTAATTGATTATAGCGTATTTTTCGTAAAATACACCAGACTATTTATTTTTTACTTTTATTTATTTTTATTTATTTATTCTTTTTAGCGTTTAAACTATTTTGTTGCTGCAATTTCACAGCCCGTTAGCTTATTTCGCGCGAGAGTGGTTTGTCGCATCGTTAAATCCATTATTGTTGTAACTTGTACACAGTTGAAAGTTGTAACCATGAAGAAAATTTCTCGATTTCTCGCATTCATTTATAATTAAGCTCTAAAAATATCAAAATGTTGCATTGTCATCGGAAACACACCTGCGAGCTAAAGTTTTATTATTTTAGCATTTCAGGAAATGGGTTAAATATCTATTACGAAATTCTGTCTTTACATACAAAAAACAGGTTAAACTAAATAAAAAAATGTAAAAAAAAAATAAAAAAATAAAATAAAACTAAGATCTTACAGGGAAAAAAACATGAATGAGCCATCCAAAACAGTCGACGAAAAGGGACGATCGATTCAATAACAGCTGCAGCCAGTTAATAACTTTTTATAGAATAGAGAGATGTTTTTACACTTTCTTCTATCTATAATAAAAGAAAGTATTGTAATCGAAATTTTTTGTGACTTCCGGTTTTCAATGGATTTACACGTTTCAGGGATTAGAGATCCCGAAGAACATGTTTATGCAACATGTCTGTCTGTCCGTCTGTCTGTCCTCATTGTATCACCGAAAAGTGTATGAAGTTATGCGTAGAATTGTACAAACATTCATTTATAGGTTTGTGACTATGGTCAGCAGGTGCCACTTGAACTTGGAAATATGGAATTTGGAAATAGCGAATCCAGAAGGGGACGCTGTGATAGCTACTTAAAAATTTCAAATTTAGAAAGATGTACAAAAAAATATATATATTAGAAATCTTTAAAGTGTTTTTGTTAAATGTTCCGCGTCGATCCAAGGATTCCGGAGCAATTCTTGTTTTTCCTCTATCTTAAAATATGGCTGAGATATAGCAGTTTGAAATTTTAGGATGGCTGTCATTTTGAAACAAGACAGCAGGGTTCCTTCATAAACGAGTTTAATTTATGAGTTTTAGTGAACGTAGTTTCTGGCAAATTTTCTTTCATTGTTGTAACCATCGTCCAAACTCTTATATGCTTAACTATATATATTCATATTCGTCGCGTCAAATTATCCAAGCTTGGCGATAATTGGCGAAAAAGTAGGTTGCCATAAATGAAGCCAACTTGGCTATAGCTGATTAATTTGGCGAAATTCTGATTCAAATTCCATATTGACGAGAACTGGGAATAAATCTTCTGCAATCGGGTTTCACATATTTTAGCTTCGTGTTTTCCAGTAAAATTAGCTAAAATAACCAAGGAATAGGAGGGGCTATCTTTTCATGTCGGTACAAGCCCGAAGGACTTTTCGTAGCTGTGTTATACATCGGCAGCTCGTGCAACGAAGGATGCTTAGCACCCAGTAACCCGACTATTCGAAGCAGCTGATGTACACTCTAAAAAATCCGTAAAAATACAAGAGATTTTCCGTAAAATTTTACTGAGAAGTTTCATTTTTTCCAAAATTTCAGTACAATTTCCGTAAATGACATTAGTTCCGTTAAAGAGACTTCACATCCGTAAATAGGCAGAAAGTTTTCCGTAAATTTGATGGATTTTTTCCGTATTTCTTTCAAAACAGTACAATGTCCGTATTTCTTGCAAAACAGTGCAATTTCCGTAAATGACGTTTAAAGGTTAAGTATAGAAATCGCCTTTTTTTAAATGCGAATTAAGATTGTTGTATTTACTAGAGTTCTTCTAGGATACAGGCCTGGCCCGGCTCGACCCGCTGGCCCATTCTAACCGAGGTCATGTCAATTTATTGTGAAAAGAATAGTAATATTTATATTTTTTAATGAAATATTTAGAAACTTATTTTATTTTTATAAATTACAATATATATATATATCAATTTTTTTAAATCTACTTTTTTTTTCTTGATAGTTCTTCAAATTTATGATTTTTTTTCACTATTTTTTTTTTTTAATTTATCTTTTTTAATGTGAGGCAATATTGTGTTATTTAAAGGTTTCATAACATAATATCTCTACAAATTATAGCTATGCAAATTGGTATAAAACTAAACTGTTTTGGGTTACAAATTTATGAATTACGCTAAAATTTATTATTTTATAAATTATAATTTTACAAAGTTTACAATTTTTTTCTTAAATTTATAAAATTAGTTAATGTTTTTCTTTACTTTTATAAAAATCAAGTTTTTAATTTTATAACGTTTTTAATTTATTTCGTTAGTTCATATTTTTATAAATTAAACTAACTTAATTTAAATTAAATCAGTTAGTCCATATTTAAACTTACCTATCCCAAAGTCATTAATTTAAAATTTCTCTCTTTCTCTCTCTTTTGTTTTAATATTTTTAAAATGTAATGTTAAAATGTCCCCCCCGGAAGATTTGAGATTTTATACTTTTAATGAGCAAAAAGTGTAATCTCCCCCCCCCCCCCCACCGGAGCCACAGAAATCCCTCCCGGAGAAAAATGTCTGAATTCAACACTAGTTAGTACTGTTGCAAAAAGAAGCAATTATTACTCTTAATACAATTTTTTTATGGTTATAATACATAATAAATTAAAATTTATCTGTTATAAGGCATTAGATAATATAATACAGCAAATTATTGAAAATTATGAAAAGAAAATATTAAAAACATTGAAAAAATCAATCTATAGATGAAACCTAGTTTTTGCATCATAAAAAGCGATTCAAATAAGTTACAGCATTTGAGCAAAAACCGCGACCGTTCATAACGTTGTGGTCTAAGGCATCGGGTTAGTACACGGTACATTGTGGGTTCGAATCCGCTTACGGCAAGGGTTGGTTAAATTCTACAAACTCACTCAGAAATGAAAAAAAGATACCGAAATCTATCTGTCCCTTAAACGGTTGTACTCGCGAAGTACCTTTTTTTTTCTTTTTTGGTCCTATAAATTTTATTTTAACGACATAAACATTTCTAAAAAATACGGAAGATATCTGTTATAAAACGGAAAATTAAAAACGGATATTTCAGAATTTACGGAAAATTTCCTGGAATTTACGGAATTTTTTTTCCGTTAAAATACGGAAATAGTACTGGCGTCTCGATTGCCAGTACAACTTCCGTTTTTTTCAGGAAATTTTTTTTACAGTGTACAACAGAATGACGAAAAATATTGATTTTATTACCCATGTGATAGAGAATTTTGAAGTGCATGTATGAGATAGAAGAAAGTTTTGAGATCGGCACATCTGACTAGTTTAACTAAAATAAGTAATTGATATTCTACACTGAGAAAAAAGAAACTTCTGAGTAAATCGATGTTTTCATTTCGTTATGAAACTTTTTGTTTCTAATAGGACGCCACAATGTTTTCAATTCTAAAGTACCAGAAGTACTCAGAATATTAAAACAATGACATACTCAAAACTTAGCACATAGAGGTCAGTCCATACTCATTTTTTAAACATGGACATACTCAAAAAATGATTAGAATCAGTTGAAACTCATTTTCGATACATGGAAATACTCAAAACTGAGCACATACAGGTCAGTTCATACTTATTTTTGAAACATGGACATACTCAAAAATTATTAGAATCAGTTCAAACTCATTTCTGAAACATGTAAATACTTAAAACTGAGCACATAGAAGTCAGTTCATACTCATTTTTGAAACATGGACATACTCAAAAATGATTAGAACCAGTCCAAACTCATTTTTGAAACATGGAAATACTCAAAACTGAGCATACATAGAAGTCAGTTCATACTCATTTTTGAAACATGAACATACTCAAATATGCGATGTTTTATTTTTGAGTGTGTGCATGTTTCCAGAAATGAGCATATACATGTTTCAAACTTGAGTCATTTTGATTCGGAGCCACTTTGACTATGCGACATACTCAAATTTGAGTATTTTTTGTTCAGTTTTGAAAATGTCGGTTTTAGAGTGTATCGTTATTAAATCGTAATGTGCCTGCAAAAACAAAAATAAGCAATTGATTGCTTTTTAATAGTTAATAGTGATTTCCAAAAGGACACATTTTTATGCAACACACATACATACACACAAAGCATGTTATGTAAGTTTAAAATCAAAAACACACAGACAGATTAAAATCAGACAATGCTTTTCGATGAAACCCGATACAATGTTCTTAATGTCTACAATGTGGCGTTATTATCAAGAGTTTGATTACTCATATTTTTAATTAACGAGAGTAAAAAATGAGTTGAAAATTCGAACATATTAAAGAAGAAAAATCCAGTTAAATAAATGTATTTTAAAAAACTTCATGAAGTCGGAAACAAAATTGATGTCAAATCGTTGGCCCAGATATTCTGATCTAAAGCTGTAATGATCCATTCAAGTATTTAGCTGAGAGACATGGAGAGAAAAAATACTGGACGCTATCCAAATGTTCACATACATTTCCAAAAATCAACAAAACATGTCTACGCGTTTTCAAAATAATGTAAAAGTATAAAATTGGCGTAATATTTGATAGCACAGTTGATGGTTATTTATTTCCGAGATATGAATTCGTCTTTTATATTAATTGAATTTCTGGTTTAGTCTTATGTTTTATATCCTGTTATAATAGTGGAAATTATTATATCTTTACGGGTGCCATTCTCTCATTAAACGAAAAACATTATTTTTAATCTGAATAGATAGTAAAAAAGTATCATGAATTAATCACATTGTTCAAGAAAAGTCGAGGAAATAACAAAGAAGTACTGAGTACTTTTTTGAAAAATATATTACTAACTTTATTTTTAATTTATATTTTCAACTTTATAGTATTTAAAATATTACGTTATTGCAGTTTCACAACCAACTGGCATATTTTGACGAGAGTGGTTTGGCGCATAATTATCTCCATTGTTTTTGTAACTGGTAAACTGTTGTAACGATAAAGAATATTTAACGAATTATCACCTACGGCCGCCTAACGAAAAAAATGCCTTAAATTCACTCTATTAGTTTATAATTTAGTTTATAATTAAGTTATAAAAATATTAAAATGTTGTATTGTCATCGGAAACACACCTGCGTACATTAATTTTATAATTCTATCCTATCAGGAATTGAGTGAAAAATCGATTGCAAAATAAGTTAAATAAAAGAGTGTAAAAATAGAAAAAAAAGCTTCAGATATTCAAACTTAATCGATTTGTTTCGAGAACAGTGTTGACAGTGGGCTACTTATTTTAATTGAGATTTTTAGATTGGCACCACTTTTTTGAAATGATAAAATTTCCCTCATTTTCGCCTTGATTAAAATGTCTTTAAATAAGGCGAATTTTATCATTTTAAAAAAGTGGTGCCAATCAAGAAATTTGAGTTTAAAAAAAAGTAGCCTACTGGTCACACTGTTCGAGAACACCTTTTTAAGAATCTTAACATTTGTCTGTCAATTTCTGTTACTAAAGAAGACAAAGATTACTATACTGAAATAGTGGTATTGAAAAGTAGGAATCATGAGGGTCCTGACTGTACCTTTTATAACATAGGTATTTGGAAAAGTTTTGAAAAATAATTAAAATAAAGGTAAATCGAAAATTTAAAAAAAATCTATATCTTCGAAACTGACCTGTAGATAAAAGCAGCCAGTAAGACAGTTTTATTTATAATACAGGGTGTTTCTAAATGAGTATCGGGGTTTTAATGCTTTATAGTATCCATTATATGAAACTTAAAATTATACTTAATACATAAAATGAAAGAGCAACTCAAACAGTTTGTTGGTACCTGCGCATGCACATGCGTAGGCAATGTTTCTTCCGTGATCCGTTAGTGCTATATTAAGTTGTTCACATTGTACACTTGTAAGCTTGTACACTGCAAAAAATGGGTACTCAAAATTGAGTAAAAAGTACTCAATTTTGAATACGTCACATACTCAAAATAGCTCCGATCCAAATGTACTGAAAATTGAGAAACAAATGTACTCATTTTTGATCCCATGGATGTATTCAAATATGAACTGCTATGTACTCATTTTTGATCCCATAGATGTATTCAAATATGAACTGCTATGTACTCATTTTTGATCCCATGGATGTATTCAAATTTAAAAAAATTTATGTCCTTAAAATAAAATTTATAGGATTAAAAAAAAAAGTTACTTCGCGAGGACAACCTTATAAGGGATACATACATTTCTGCTCATTTTTTTCATTCCTGCGTGAGTTTATAGTAATTAACCAACCCTTGCCCATGAGATCAAACCCGTGATGTCCTGTGTACTAACCTGACGACTCAGACCAACGCGCCATGAGTGGTCACGCCTCCATCTCAAATGTTGTTAGTTACTTTGCAAAACTTGCAAAAACTTGAGGTTTCATCTGTAGATGGATTTTTTCAGTTCCAATGTTTTTAATATTTTATTTTCATAATTTTCAATATTTTGCTGTATGATTTGGTGCCTTATAACAGATAAATTTCAATTTATTATGTATTATATGCGTAAAACATTGCATTAAGAACACTGGTTGCTTCTTTTTGCAACAGTACCAACAATTTCTTTATTCGAACATATACTTTTTTTAAATTATTTGCCTGATTATCTATTTATCAATTCTAATAAAAACAACAATTATCTTAATCAGACGTGTTTATTACATGCTATTAAAATATTTTTTTTAATGTCTTATTTAAAAAAAATTATGTAAATAATTTTTTTATAATAAATTAAATTATTATATTTCAGCTATGCTGAGAGCTTCTGCGTACGGTTCGGTTAAACTAAATAGTTTAAAAAAAAATGATTTTTAGAGACAAATTTAAAATTAATGACCTTGGGATAGGTAGGTTTAAAACTGGACTTATTGGTTTTATTTAAATTAAATTAGTTTAATTTATAAAAATATAAGCTAAAGAAATAAATTAAAAACGTTATAAAGTTAAAAACTTTATTTTTATAAAAGTAAAAAAAAAATATTAACTAATTTTATAAATTTAAGGAAAAAATTATAAACTTTGTAAAATTATAATTTATAAAATAATAAATTTTAGCGTAATTCATAAATTTGTAAGCCAAATCAGCTTAGTTTAATATCAATTTGCATAGATATAATTTGCAAAGATACTATGTTATGAAACTTTTAAATAACACAATATTGCCTCACGTTAAAAAAGTTAAAATAAATTTTTAAAAAATTAGTGGGGAAAAAAATCATAATTTTGAAGTACTATCAAGAAAAAAAAAATAGATGTGTAAAATGTGAGGAAAAAAAAAAGAGTAAATGTGTTGTAGTGGATTCACTTTGATGAAAATTCAGAACAACCAGATCCACTTTTCATTTCTCTTATTCTTCGTTTTTCCTTCAAATAATAGCTTTTTAGGCTCCGAAATTTCGTCATTACACATTCTGAAATATAGAAGTATGTTGGGTTTGATCATATGTTCATTTTTTATCCAAAAATATTCATTTCGAAATGAGTACATGAACTTAACTCATTTTTGAGAATGCACATGTCCATTTTTGATCCAAAAATACTCATTTCGATATGAGTACATGGACTTACTCATTTTTGAGAATACACATGTTCATTTTTGATCGAAAAATACTCATTTCGAAATGAGTACATGGACTTACTCATTTTTGAGTACTTCAATTTTTACAGTGTAAGTACAACTGTTTGAGTTGCTCTTTCATTTTATGTATTAATTATAATTTTAACTTTCATGTAATAAATACTATCAAGCGTTAAAACTCCGATATTCATTTAGAAACACCCTGTACTTTGATTCTTTCTAAAATTGGAAAAAGTAACAGAATTTCTTCATTATAAGTATCTTTTAACCGACCGTTAAATTCATTAATATTTTGTAGGGGATTTTAAAATATTTTTACAGGTTTTCTTCGTCTAAAATGAACAATGTCTGTCACTCAACAAGACAAAGATTACGATTCTGAAATACTGGTGATCAAAATTATGAATCATGCGTGTCCTGACTGTAACTTTTGTAACGCAGATATCTGGAAAAGAAAGATTTCGAATAATATTTGAAATAAAGGTAATTAAAAAATATAAATACATTTCTAATATCTTCGACAGTGACCTGTAAATAAAAGCTGCTAATAAGGGTATCAGGAAATGAAAGGTTTCGAAAAAAATTTAAAATAAAGTTAATTCAAAAATTCAAAACTATTTCTATATCTTCGCCAGTGACCTGTAAATAAAAGCTGTTAATAAGTTTATCTGGAAAAGAAATTTTTTGAATAATATGTAAAATAAAGTTAGTTCAAAAATTCAAAATTTTTTCTACATCTTCGCCAGTGATCTGTAAATAAAAGCTACTAATAAGGGTATCTGGAAAAGAAAGGTTTCGAATGATAATTAAAATAAAGGTAAAATAAAATTAAAAAATACTTCTATATCATCGCCACTAACGTGTAAATAAAAGCTGCTAATAAGGTAGTTTTCTTTATATTACTTTGTTTCTAATTAAATTTGCAAAAAGTAACATAATTTCTTTATTATAAGTATCTTTTAATCGATCGTTAAATTCTTTAATATTTTGTAGTGGTTTTCAAAAAATTTTTGCCTTTTATTATGATTTTTTTACTACTCTAAGTATCGTATGAATACGTGCCTCTGAATTATCTTCGTTTTGAAGAGGATGAAGAAGCTTTAAGACACAGAGTGGGTCAAGGCCGCAAAAGCGGAAATCGGGATGATGATCGCCTTTCCGTAACTCCATCTAAGCACGCAGAAGTTTAATTCATTTAGCATACATTAGACCGCTGAGAGGTTGTTATCATCTTCTTAGACAGAGACTGATTTTTTTCTTCTTCTTCTTTTTTTAAAGTGCGTGCAAAAATTTTTACATATAATCTTATCATGACAAACAACTTAAGCATATATGCGTTGTGCATAAATTATAAATCACTTTCTTGAGTTACATAAATGTTTCTTTTTGATATTTTTAATATACAGGGGATTGTAAAAATAAACTAACAGTTTCTAAAATACAATAATAAGTAAATTTTACATATAATTTTATAATGTCAAACGACAAAGCATATATATTGTGTGCATTAATTATAAATAATTTTCGTAAGTTACATAAATATTTCTTTTAGTTTTTATTATTATTATCATTATTATTATTATTTTAAACGCAGGGGATTGTAAAAATAAACGAACAGTCTCTAAAATCCAATAATAATTAAATTTTACATATAATTTTATAATGTCAAACGACAAAGCATGTATGCTATGTGCATAAATTATAAATCCCTTTCTTCAGTTACATAAATGTATCTTTTAGTTTTTTTTTATTTGATTAAATACCGGGGATCGTAAAAGTACACTAACAATTTTTAAAATACAATACAATAATAAGTAAATTTTACATATAATTTTATAATGACAAACCACTCAAGCATATATGCGATGTGCATAAAGTATAAATCACTTTCTTAAGTTACATAAATTCGATTATTTTTTTTTGTTTGAATTATAGGGATCATGAACTAACAGTTTCTAAAATACAATAATAAGTAAATTTTACATATAATTTTATAATGACAAACCACTCAAGCATATATGCGATGTGCATAAAGTATAAATCACTTTCTTAAGTTACATAAATTCGATTTTTTTTTGTTTGAATTATAGGGATCATGAACTAACAGTTTCTAAAATACAATAATAAGTAAATTTTACATATAATTTTATAATGACAAACCACTCAAGCATATATGCGATGTGCATAAAGTATAAATCACTTTCTTAAGTTACATAAATTCGATTTTTTTTTGTTTGAATTATAGGGATCATGATCTAACAGTTTCTAAAATACAATAATAAGTAAATTTTACATATAATTTTATAATGTCAAACGACAAAGCATATATATTGTGTGCATTAATTATAAATAATTTTCGTAAGTTACATAAATATTTCTTTTAGTTTTTATTATTATTATCATTATTATTATTATTTTAAACGCAGGGGATCGTAAAAATAAACTAACAGTCTCTAAAATCCAATAATAAGTAAATTTTACATATAATTTTATAATGTCAAACAACAAAGCATGTATGCTATGTGCATAAATTATAAATCCCTTTCTTCAGTTACATAAATGTATCTTTTAGTTTTTTTTTATTTGATTAAATACCGGGGATCGTAAAAGTACACTAACAATTTTTAAAATACAATACAATAATAAGTAAATTTTACATATAATTTTATAATGACAAACCACTCAAGCATATATGCGATGTGCATAAAGTATAAATCACTTTCTTAAGTTACATAAATTCGATTTTTTTTTGTTTGAATTATAGGGATCATGATCTAACAGTTTCTAAAATACAATAATAAGTAAATTTTACATATAATTTTATAATGTCAAACGACAAAGCATATATATTGTGTGCATTAATTATAAATAATTTTCGTAAGTTACATAAATATTTCTTTTAGTTTTTATTATTATTATCATTATTATTATTATTTTAAACGCAGGGGATTGTAAAAATAAACTAACAGTCTCTAAAATCCAATAATAAGTAAATTTTACATATAATTTTATAATGTCAAACAACAAAGCATGTATGCTATGTGCATAAATTATAAATCCCTTTCTTCAGTTACATAAATGTATCTTTTAGTTTTTTTTTATTTGATTAAATACCGGGGATCGTAAAAGTACACTAACAATTTTTAAAATACAATACAATAATAAGTAAATTTTACATATAATTTTATAATGACAAACCACTCAAGCATATATGCGATGTGCATAAAGTATAAATCACTTTCTTAAGTTACATAAATTCGATTTTTTTTTGTTTGAATTATAGGGATCATGATCTAACAGTTTCTAAAATACAATAATAAGTAAATTTTACATATAATTTTATAATGTCAAACGACAAAGCATATATATTGTGTGCATTAATTATAAATAATTTTCGTAAGTTACATAAATATTTCTTTTAGTTTTTATTATTATTATCATTATTATTATTATTTTAAACGCAGGGGATTGTAAAAATAAACTAACAGTCTCTAAAATCCAATAATAAGTAAATTTTACATATAATTTTATAATGTCAAACAACAAAGCATGTATGCTATGTGCATAAATTATAAATCCCTTTCTTCAGTTACATAAATGTATCTTTTAGTTTTTTTTTATTTGATTAAATACCGGGGATCGTAAAAGTACACTAACAATTTTTAAAATACAATACAATAATAAGTAAATTTTACATATAATTTTATAATGACAAACCACTCAAGCATATATGCGATGTGCATAAAGTATAAATCACTTTCTTAAGTTACATAAATTCGATTTTTTTTTGTTTGAATTATAGGGATCATGATCTAACAGTTTCTAAAATACAATAATAAGTAAATTTTACATATAATTTTATAATGTCAAACGACAAAGCATATATATTGTGTGCATTAATTATAAATAATTTTCGTAAGTTACATAAATATTTCTTTTAGTTTTTATTATTATTATCATTATTATTATTATTTTAAACGCAGGGGATTGTAAAAATAAACTAACAGTCTCTAAAATCCAATAATAAGTAAATTTTACATATAATTTTATAATGTCAAACAACAAAGCATGTATGCTATGTGCATAAATTATAAATCCCTTTCTTCAGTTACATAAATGTATCTTTTAGTTTTTTTTTTATTTGATTAAATACCGGGGATCGTAAAAGTACACTAACAATTTTTAAAATACAATACAATAATAAGTAAATTTTACATATAATTTTATAATGACAAACCACTCAAGCATATATGCGATGTGCATAAAGTATAAATCACTTTCTTAAGTTACATAAATTCGATTTTTTTTTGTTTGAATTATAGGGATCATGATCTAACAGTTTCTAAAATACAATAATAAGTAAATTTTACATATAATTTTATAATGTCAAACGACAAAGCATATATATTGTGTGCATTAATTATAAATAATTTTCGTAAGTTACATAAATATTTCTTTTAGTTTTTATTATTATTATCATTATTATTATTATTTTAAACGCAGGGGATTGTAAAAATAAACTAACAGTCTCTAAAATCCAATAATAAGTAAATTTTACATATAATTTTATAATGTCAAACAACAAAGCATGTATGCTATGTGCATAAATTATAAATCCCTTTCTTCAGTTACATAAATGTATCTTTTAGTTTTTTTTTATTTGATTAAATACCGGGGATCGTAAAAGTACACTAACAATTTTTAAAATACAATACAATAATAAGTAAATTTTACATATAATTTTATAATGACAAACCACTCAAGCATATATGCGATGTGCATAAAGTATAAATCACTTTCTTAAGTTACATAAATTCGATTTTTTTTTGTTTGAATTATAGGGATCATGATCTAACAGTTTCTAAAATACAATAATAAGTAAATTTTACATATAATTTTATAATGTCAAACGACAAAGCATATATATTGTGTGCATTAATTATAAATAATTTTCGTAAGTTACATAAATATTTCTTTTAGTTTTTATTATTATTATCATTATTATTATTATTTTAAACGCAGGGGATTGTAAAAATAAACTAACAGTCTCTAAAATCCAATAATAAGTAAATTTTACATATAATTTTATAATGTCAAACAACAAAGCATGTATGCTATGTGCATAAATTATAAATCCCTTTCTTCAGTTACATAAATGTATCTTTTAGTTTTTTTTTATTTGATTAAATACCGGGGATCGTAAAAGTACACTAACAATTTTTAAAATGCAATACAATAATAAGTAAATTTTACATATAATTTTATAATGACAAACCACTCAAGCATATATGCGATGTGCATAAAGTATAAATCACTTTCTTAAGTTACATAAATTCGATTTTTTTTTTTTTGAATTATAGGGATCATGATCTAACAGTTTCTAAAATACAATAATAAGTAAATTTTACATATAATTTTATAATGTCAAACGACAAAGCATATATATTGTGTGCATTAATTATAAATAATTTTCGTAAGTTACATAAATATTTCTTTTAGTTTTTATTATTATTATCATTATTATTATTATTTTAAACGCAGGGGATTGTAAAAATAAACGAACAGTCTCTAAAATCCAATAATAATTAAATTTTACATATAATTTTATAATGTCAAACAACAAAGCATGTATGCTATGTGCATAAATTATAAATCCCTTTCTTCAGTTACATAAATGTATCTTTTAGTTTTTTTTTATTTGATTAAATACCGGGGATCGTAAAAGTACACTAACAATTTTTAAAATACAATACAATAATAAGTAAATTTTACATATAATTTTATAATGACAAACCACTCAAGCATATATGCGATGTGCATAAAGTATAAATCACTTTCTTAAGTTACATAAATTCGATTTTTTTTTGTTTGAATTATAGGGATCATGATCTAACAGTTTCTAAAATACAATAATAAGTAAATTTTACATATAATTTTATAATGTCAAACGACAAAGCATATATATTGTGTGCATTAATTATAAATAATTTTCGTAAGTTACATAAATATTTCTTTTAGTTTTTATTATTATTATCATTATTATTATTATTTTAAACGCAGGGGATTGTAAAAATAAACTAACAGTCTCTAAAATCCAATAATAAGTAAATTTTACATATAATTTTATAATGTCAAACAACAAAGCATGTATGCTATGTGCATAAATTATAAATCCCTTTCTTCAGTTACATAAATGTATCTTTTAGTTTTTTTTTATTTGATTAAATACCGGGGATCGTAAAAGTACACTAACAATTTTTAAAATACAATACAATAATAAGTAAATTTTACATATAATTTTATAATGACAAACCACTCAAGCATATATGCGATGTGCATAAAGTATAAATCACTTTCTTAAGTTACATAAATTCGATTTTTTTTTGTTTGAATTATAGGGATCATGATCTAACAGTTTCTAAAATACAATAATAAGTAAATTTTACATATAATTTTATAATGTCAAACGACAAAGCATATATATTGTGTGCATTAATTATAAATAATTTTCGTAAGTTACATAAATATTTCTTTTAGTTTTTATTATTATTATCATTATTATTATTATTTTAAACGCAGGGGATTGTAAAAATAAACTAACAGTCTCTAAAATCCAATAATAAGTAAATTTTACATATAATTTTATAATGTCAAACAACAAAGCATGTATGCTATGTGCATAAATTATAAATCCCTTTCTTCAGTTACATAAATGTATCTTTTAGTTTTTTTTTATTTGATTAAATACCGGGGATCGTAAAAGTACACTAACAATTTTTAAAATACAATACAATAATAAGTAAATTTTACATATAATTTTATAATGACAAACCACTCAAGCATATATGCGATGTGCATAAAGTATAAATCACTTTCTTAAGTTACATAAATTCGATTTTTTTTTGTTTGAATTATAGGGATCATGAACTAACAGTTTCTAAAATACAATAATAAGTAAATTTTACATATAATTTTATAATGTCAAACGACAGAGCATATATGTTGTGTGCATTAATTATAAATAATTTTCGTAAGTTATATAAATATTTCTTTTAGTTTTTATTATTATTATCATTATTATTATTATTTTAAACACAGGGGATTGTAAAAATAAACTAACAGTCTCTAAAATCCAATAATAAGTAAATTTTACATATAATTTTATAATGTCAAACAACAAAGCATGTATGCTATGTGCATAAATTATAAATCCCTTTCTTCAGTTACATAAATGTATCTTTTAGTTTTTTTTTATTTGATTAAATACCGGGGATCGTAAAAGTACACTAACAATTTTTAAAATACAATACAATAATAAGTAAATTTTACATATAATTTTATAATGACAAACCACTCAAGCATATATGCGATGTGCATAAAGTATAAATCACTTTCTTAAGTTACATAAATTCGATTTTTTTTTTGTTTGAATTATAGGGATCATGAACTAACAGTTTCTAAAATACAATAATAAGTAAATTTTACATATAATTTTATAATGACAAACCACTCAAGCATATATGCGATGTGCATAAAGTATAAATCACTTTCTTAAGTTACATAAATTCGATTTTTTTTGTTTGAATTATGGGGATCATGAACTAACAGTTTCTAAAATACAATAATAAGTAAATTTTACATATAATTTTATGATGACAAACCACTCAAGCATATATGCAATGTGTATAAATCATAAATCACTTTCTTAAGTTAAGTAAATATTTCTTTTCTATTTTTTTATTTGTTTAAATGCAGGGGATCGTAAAAATAAACAAAGAGTTTTTAAGATACAATAACAAATAAATTTTACATATATTTTTATAATGACAAGCAACTGAAGCGTAAATTATAAATCACTTTCTTAAGTTACTTTAATATTTCATTTCGACTTTTAGTTTGTTTAAATAGGGTCGTAAAATAGGGTGACAGTTTTTTTTTTAAAATTCAATAAAAAGTAACCGGTGGCAATTAATAAAATTATTCTTATTAAATGCTGCACTGTAAAAAAAGAAAAATATATCTTTATCTACGAATATATAATATAGCCATTAGCAAAAATACACAATAACCTCTTCCAAGTTACCCATTATCTTGAAAAGCCGTTCTTTAACTTTCGAAACTAATATATTTCCGAGATTTAAAGAATCATTTATACAAACAAAGTTTCTTTTGCTACCACTAGTTTTCGAAAATCTTTCCAAGTTGTTTTTATAACGTATTAATTATTTTTCTCAACCCGGAATATAGGTTTTTCGGATGCTGTCCATTCTCATTTAAATATTTTCAGCTGTGTAACTGGATTTATACATCCATGAGTAACAAAATAACATTAATTTTAATGTTAGTGTTAATTCTGTTAATTTATCCTGTTTGTCTGTAAAAAAGGTTTATTGAACACATGAAAATGTTTATTTGAGAATGGATAGCATCCGATAATCTATATTCCAGGTTGAAAAAAAAAATTAATACACTATAAAAACGACTTGGAAACATTTCCGAAAGTCAGTGGCCCCACCAGTGGCTGAGAGGTTCTGCTCTCAAAACATGTAGACGGGAGGTGCTGGGGTTAAAACCCCTGTCGCGCTCGTCGACCTAACCGTTCGGAGTTTTTCGTGGTTTTCTTCGAACCTTGCCGTAAATACGGGTTAGGATCCCTTAGAAAGACTCCCAGGAAGGGCACTCCCCCCTAGGACCTATATCCCTCGGCCGTCATAAAATAAACCAACCAACCAACCGAAAGTCAGTTGCAGCAAAATAAACTTCGTTTTATACAGCTTCTTTAAATCTCGAAAATATACTGGTTTCTGAGATAAAGACCGCTTTTCGGAATCATTGGTAACTCGGAAGAGGTTATTGTGCAGTTTCGTTCGTGGCTATATTATGAACAAACATCTGTCTATTTTTTACGGTTTGGAGACTAATGTGTGAAGTCGGTAATTTCTTTAGCATTCTTTCTTGTTTTTAATTCCAAATATCACCGATAGATGGTGCTACACTGTTTCAAACTGCTCAACATAAGCTAACAAATGCTCAACATACATAACCTAGCAATTTCAAGATGCTTATATTTTTTTTTTAATTATTATTTTTTGAGTGTGTTTTAACAACTAAATAGAATAAAAATTAAAAACTGAGTGAACTTTGATCCATAGTAAAGAAAGTAAAGTATAGTAAAGAAATTCCTGACATCACACGATACTCTTTAGCAAGAGTAACTTCAATAGTTCACTGTTTCAGAGTGCGTAAAAATCTACCACAGATTTCGAACAGAAAATTTCGCCTGTTTTAATGACAGACAATATTACAAATTCTGCGATTAATCTCAGATAGATTTTTAATTATTCTTTAGTCTATTTTCTTGTTTTACTAACCAAATGTCACCGACAATTGACGCTGTGCTGTCTCGAAGTGTAAGAACGATCAATCTAACATAGTAAAACAAGAAAACAGACTAAAGAATAATTAAAAATCTATCTGCGATTAATCGCAGAACTTGTAATATTGTCTGTCATTAAAACAGGCGAAATTTTCTGTTCGAAATCTGTGGTAGATTTTTACGCACTCTGAAACAGTGAACTATTGAAGTTACTCTTGCTAAAGAGTATCGTGTGATGACAGGAATTTCTTTACTATACTTCCTTGTTTTAATTCCAAATGTAGTGAGTAGATGTCGCTGCGCTGCCTCAAACTCTAATACTGCTCAAAATAACCTTGCAATTTTAAACAGCAAATCATCCTTTTTTTTTTCCCTTTTTTTTTTTTTTTTTTTTTTTTTTTAACAGTTAAACAGAATGAAGATTAAAAGCTGAGTTGAACGTTTCTCAACGTTTTTTTTAACTTTTTTTTTTTTCAATCTACTAAATTTGTTTTTCAGTTGTCACGTCATGGTCATGTAAAATAAAAAATAATAAATAAATAAAAGGCACGCAGCTATATAAAAAGGTTCGTCAATCCAGCTGTAGGCCAATATTCTTAAAGTATTGTAACGGCTGCCGCAGCGTTTTGTTTAGTACATTAGATCACTGAAGAAGGTTGTTATCGTCTTCTTAAATATACATACACAGTCCGTCCCAAGATTTCCCTGACTGGTTACATTACCGGCCAAAAGATGGCGCTGTGTGTCTGCAGGTGATGTCGAAAGCGCAACTATACTCCGTCTTGTAAAGCGGCGCACTTTCACGTTACTATCTGTTGTGCGATGTTAAGTGGATCCGGTTTGTTGTAACAGTGTAACGTGATCATGTCGGAGCTCGCGAAGGTCGAACAACGAACGAACATAAAATTGAAGGTATTACTTTTACTAAACGTTGCTATTTTGGAAGTGTTGAATCGTTTCATGGCCCGAGTACGCAGAGTTTGCCCTCGGAACCGACAGCAAGCCAGTTAGCAGTTCTTACACGACAACGCACCAGCACACACGTCGATCATTGTGTGGAAGTTTCCGGCTTATAAGAGGTCGTTGTGCTCAACCACCCACCTTACTCTCCAGATTTATCATCCTGTGACTATTTCCTGATCTCCAAGTTGAAATTGCACCTCAAGAAGACCATCTCAAGCGACAGCGGGCGACTATTTGACGCACATTGCAAAGGTAGACTTCCAGAACTGTTTTGATGACTGTTACATTCGTTGTAAAAAGTGTGTTGAGTCTAGCGGAGATTATTTTGAATAAACACAGTTCCAAATTTTCATCACAGTTCTTAATTTTTTGTTTATAGGATCAGTTCGAGAATTTTTGAGTATTTTATAACTGTTTAACCCCTTCAGGGTCGCTTAATATTTCGAAAAACCATCAAAAAAGTACCTATGTTTTTTATTACAGAATTTGAATAATTATAAGGTTTCTAAGTAAAATATGCAATTTGTTTTTTTAAGGCAAAAAAGCAATATGTTATAGAACAAATTCACATTTTTAGAAAAGCCAACATGCGAGAATTCTGTGTCTTTTAACACCTTAAGCGCCGCATCCCCGATAAGTGTAGTCTACTTTTTTTTATAATTCAGATTATTTGATTCCCACCTCTTTTTTGATGTAGAAATATTCACCGTAGTTTACGGCAGATAAAATGATGCGACAATATAGCCAATTACACCATTTAAAAAAAAAAAAAAACTGGTGGGAATCAAACAATCTGAATTAAAAAAAAAAGTAGTCTACACTGCCCGTGAAAATCACGCGCTCGAGAATTAAGGGGTTAATGTTAGCTTTACACCATACAAATTAATGCGAATAGGAACTTTATTTTTCACATCTTTACAAATTTTTACAAATAATACTTGAAATAATATATATACATTAAAAATTGATTATCAATAATTTTTTTGAGTGTGATATATTTCGAAACATGCAATACAAAATCCAAAATCTAAAACAGCGCAATGAAATCTTCACATGGAAATTCCAATTAAATTTTTCTGGTTTCAGAAGTTTTTTCCAGCAGTTAAATCTTGAGCCCGGAAATATGACGGACACGAGAAATATCGAACGACACCTCAGCCCGTGATACTGACGGGAGCGAGAATTAAGGGGTTAATGTCTTTTTTAAAATTAAATTTCTAAGCTGTTTTAACAAATTAGTTGTGATCTATTAATTACATCAGGCAAATTTCGTGGTTTTTTAATTACTTGTTTTGGCAGGTATTATTCCTTGATAGGTCACCCCTATTAATTTGTAGGAACAGTGTATGAACATCCTGTATATCCGATGTGTACCAGTTATAAGTCGCTTTCTTAAGTTAGATAAATATTTCTTTTCGACTTTTTGTTTGAAAAGTTACTTCTCTTCTTCGAACTTCTTCTTTTTTACAAAGATTGTTCTAAACTTAATTATCTCCGAATGAAATTGAATCGGCATCAATTAAGAGGGTTCTAGATAAAAAGAAATCTCCCTAAAACTTTATGAGACATCTAACGACTCATTTTTAAATGTAAAAGCATAATACTTGAAGGCTTCACTATTAAAGAGATTTTTAATCTAATTTTGTTTTTCGATAAATGAAGTATATCTTAAGTTGTAAGCGATTGTTGACTCATAACGCCTTCATCAGATTGCCGTATCCGAAAATTCGGTTCAAACCAGGGATGAGATTTCTCCGCTTTTTTGCATACCAGTAAAATCTCACAAAAAATATTTTTTTATTTAATCGGAACATTCTGCGATTTAAGAGAACAACGTTCTCTCTCTAAGATTATACTGGTATGCAAAAAAGCGGAGAAATCTCATCCATGGTTCAAACCGATAGCTTTGACAGCTCTTTCTAAAAAATCCTTTTCCTTTATTAAAAAATGAAAAACTATCCGATTTCATAGCTTCTGAAGAAGAGCACCTGTAATCTCATGCCTTTATGAACAAAAATGAATTCAAGATGGCGTCATAAAATAGACAGTTTGGATTTAAGTGAAGTAAGCAGCCTTAAAATTGTTGTCTAAAAACATGCCCGTTTTATACGCGATGTTTTTACAAGTGAAATAAACACTTTTGTGTCAGGAAATTTATTTAAGAAAATATATGTTGTTTTTATGTAGTATTTCTTTTACTTAATTTATGAAACAAAATATTTGGTTTAAAATATATTGATTTGATTTGAAAGAAAATCGGTGGTTGAGCGGTGTGTGTTTTGCAATAGCTAGCAAAAAATTACCAGTAATTAGACAATAAATGTAAAATATCACATCAGGCATTAATAATAGATGAAAAAGAGAATAGTTGTATGCTTAAAGTGCAAAGAATCTCATAATATATTTCTCGAAACAAATAAATTAATCTTTATGAAAAACAACCAGATACTCAATTTCAAGAACTAGTGGTCACGGTACTTCAAGAAAAGTTGCACAGACATAAGGATGAAAAACATGAGATTCAGCACTACACTGTAAGAATAAATGGCAAAAATTACGACAAAATTTGCTGTCATTTTATGCACTCAAATTGCCAGCATTTTTTCCTGTAAAATTTAGCATGATTACAGTCATTTGTGCAATAAAATTAGAATAATTGCAGAGATTTTACTGTAAAATTCCAAAAACAAAAGTTTTTAAGGCACATTTTGCTGTTAATTTACAGTAAATAATGCTGGCAATTTTGGTTCATAAATTTACAGAACATTTTGCTGTATCTTTTGCCGTTTTTTCTTGCAGTGTAGCAAGTCATATACAATGATGGGATGAAGGGTTGCGTCCAGTCTATAAAATTTATTGATGGTCTGACCCATGGAACTTTCAAATTATTAAAGGAACATGATCATGTGGAGTTACCCTCAACTTCAGCGTATATGAGAAATAATAGTTAGGTAAATAATCAGCGTAATATTGAGAAAGTTCCAATGAAAGTAAAAAACAATATAGGATATCTCCTCCAAAAGTATACTCTATATATCAGAAGAAGAAAGACCATTTTATAACCGAATACTTGACCAACACTAGAGATAGTGACGAGTAGATAACTGTAAAAATATTCACTTTTAAATGTTTGAAAACAGTAATAATAATAATTATTATTATTACCTAGAATTGTTAATGTAAATATTATCTTCAATTTTACACTGTTTAATAAAGATGTAGCGGCCTAAAGATGTTTTATTGGGAATTTTACTTGTTCTTCGGAATTTGAATGGAAGAAGGATAACATTCCACCATTTTTTATTGATTATAACTAATAAATTAATAAATATTTTTCTTTGAAATTTATAGAATCGTGGACATGAGACGGGCTCAGCCCAAGCCCGAAAGCCTGAGTTCAGGCGGAGAGCCCGACACGGGGTCGGGCTCGTTTTTTATGCCAGTCTTCGGGCTTGGGTTCATTCTATCTGAAACTGAAAATTTTATTTATTCACGTATAGAAAAAATAAAAATCATTTATGTTTTTTTTCCCTTTAAAATTACTTTTTTCATTTGAAGTCATGTTAATGCTATTTTGATCAGAATGAAAGGAAAACAGAAATCTTGCTTGTTCTTTTCTAGTATTAGAATGCTATTTTAAAAGAAAAAATTGTGATATTTACAGAATTAGGTCTGGCATTGACGGCGACGACTATTGATATGGCGCCAATCGGATGAGGCGCGAATAACTTGTTGTTTGATTTTCGTTTGTGACAGTTGGATATGTTTTAATTGGAACGTTTATTTAAATTTTTTAGAGATCTAACACGAAATGAATATTTTCTTTTGTTTTTAGTCAATCAGCATTAGCTTAGGGTTTGCAAATTTTTAGTCTTCTAATGTGTACGAGTCACGATCGCTCTTCATATAAAAATAACGTTAGTGATCCTTATATCTATTTTTTGTCATGAACTCTGCTCATGCCGCGGCTCTGCGCTACACATTCATGAAGTCACATTCATTCGTAAGTAGATATAATTGGCATGTATTGTTATTCCGATAGAAAACAATCGAGCAGTGTTTCTTCTTTTCCTATAAAAGTATGGGAACTTTCAGATAACGGTGTCAAGTTTTTTATTTAACTGATTTTCAGGGACACGAGAATCACGAAAGACGGTTTTGAGGAAGGAATCGATTATAATTTAAGATGTACCCCTTTTATGGGAAATTGAAAAACGTTGTTCGATTCTTCGGCATATAAATAGTACTTTCTGTAAATTTCATGCATTTGTTCATAAAACGCACTTAAATTTTTATTTGATACCAAACTTTTCTTTTGATAAGATTATATGTAATTTTTCATAAAATTAATTATGTACTACAGATAAATAGTTATTTCTATGTAAGAAGTTGTTTTTAAATATTATGCAATTTTTTTATTGCATACTTTCGCTATTGGGATCGGGCGAGCTTTGATGACACAAAATGTTTCGAGCTCGGGCGGCCTCGGACTTAAAATCATCGGACTCGGGCGAGGAAAAACCCTCATCGACTAAACAACTATCGACTAGACTTACAATCGAATAATGTTGAACATTTCTCTAAAATCTATACTTTTTTTTACTCAACCATTCAATTATTTATTAATTTATTTTTATAAAATTGCCAAACAAGCGAAAAAATCACAAAACTGAGACTCCGTGACATAAATTGGCAACCCTTATGTTTATTTAAATTCTCTCTTAATTTTGAATGAAATATGTATCCTTGTCTTTCCCGTTTATCCATTTTGGTTTGGATAAGGGTAATCCCACCTTAGCATTCAAGGAAATGTCTAGATTATTCAGGGAAATGTGTAAAATCATGTATTTAAAACATGTGGCAACATCCGGTAATTTTCTTTCCATTATCTCCGCTGAAAGATAACTCATTATTTGCACTGAAGTAGTAGGTGGTTATGTGAATCTTTTACGTCGTGTTCCAAACAGATAACACCTCAAACTGCGAAACTCTGTAGCGTCTAGTGTTCTGTCATAATCTCTAGATGAGAATCTTTTTTTGTTCTGTTATCACAAGGGACGAGAAAGTAAAGAGATAATTCCAAGTTCACTTCCGCGATAATTTTACTGTTTAGCTATAGGGAATTACCCATATTTTCTGTTGCGATATTTTAGATTTGTATCAGTTGACCTCGTTTTATTTATATTTACTATTATTGTGATAAGAAAGTTGGTTGTTTTACTAAAACACTATGCAGCAAGAAACGGTATTCGATTACGTGGGGCGATCCACAAGTAGTGTTTCTACACCGTGGAGTTTCCCTACTTCACTTCTATCACTTATTCTCCGGGCCTGATTACTGCACATGCCGACTAGGCCACGGCCTTGTGCCCAGTGCAGATGGGGTGCCCCCAAAATAAAAAATAAAAAAATTCTAAATCTCCTATATTTTTTTATTACAAGTTCCGATATCTATGTAACAGTATCTATGTATCCAAAACCCCCTTGCCGGAATGTTGCCGTTCTCTGAAAACAGATTAAATTAGATATGCTGTAGAGGAAATATTTGTATTAGAATTATTTTTTAAGAAACATTTAAGATGAAAAGATATTTAAGGAATTATAGAATCAAACAGCAAAAGAAAATGTAAGTTAAACCTGAATTTCATGAACAATTTAATAAAATGCAGAAAATTTTTCGAAAACTCACGAAATTTTTTTTTTCGCTACTATTTTGGTTTGGAGGATGGGAGGGGAGGGCTGAGAAGCTACTGGGCCTTAGGGCACCCCGCAACCTTAATCAAGTGCTGCTGATTCCTCTCCCCCTCCTCTTGAGAGAGAATTATGCTCTACTCTATAGTCTTAAAATGCTGAGTTATACCCTTGCGAGGTATTATAAATAAAAAACTTAATTAACATACTGTAAATTCTAAAATGTATACAAGTTTAATGTACTATTATCTAAATCCTAAATAAAACTTACTCTTTATCTTTTTCTCTTATGTTTTTTTTTTTTTTTTTTTTTCATTCTAATTGCTTTTGTAACAAAAGTTTGGAAAGGTAAAAATATAAGCAAAAACTTACAGATTAATGTAAGATGTACAACTTGTAATTAAAATGTTGCAAATCCATCCTCAAAGCCTCGAATACAAGTATAATTGAATACAAAGAGACTGTACAATGTTTAAAATTTTTCCAAATCTCAAGAAAAAAAAAATGCTTTTTTTTTTAACACGCCCGACAACCTTAATTGTTCTCTGCTTATCCCTTCTCCTCATTCCCATTCCTCTTGAGAAAGTATTACCATCATCTCTATAGTCTTAAAATGCTAAGTTACATCATTAAGATATACTATAAATAAAAAACTTATTAATACGTTACAAATTCTAAAATATGTAAAATTTTAAAATATTATTACGTAAATCTTAAATAAAACTTACACTTTTTATATTTTTTTAGGGTTTCGTTCATTTCACGAAACCCTATTACTCCCGCTCCGTTGTCTGTCCGTCAAAGAGCCATTCTCAAAAACTACATAACCTACAGAGTTGAAACTTCGTGTATATAGATGAATAAAAGCTGTGAAGAGCTCAAAATATTAAAATTTGAAAAATTCGTATTATTTTAATAAATAGAGATAAAAAACCAAAATTCTAACAGCCTTTTCCTTTTAAATTAAAAAATTTTTCATTATAGCCGATGCCAAAAATTAAAAATCCACGATGAAATTCTTCCTACAATAATTAATTTTCTATTGAAAGATTTCCACGTGAAAAATGAAAATGAAATAAAAAGTTTCACCCATTGAAAAAACGATAAAAATGAAATAAAATTGATTGACGTCATAGTGGTAATAAAACAAAAAATGTCTAAGATTTCTCAATAATACAAGGAGTATGAGTATGTGTATGTAAACAAAGGAGATTAATATCACGTCATTAGAGAATTAAAAAGAAAATCTGACGTCCTATTGGAAATTTAACGAATTTTTCAGATGTTTGAGAATAATACAAAGCTAGTATCAATATGAGTAATAGAGAATGAGTTTGAGAAACATATTGAATCGTGATAAAAATCCGATTATGGAAATATTCGCATATTTTAACATTTTGAAGGTGTACAATTTGTTTAATTTTGAAATTATTTTTTTAAATATTGCATTTAGTCCGCATGACGGATATTATTATGACAGAATATAATAGCGGGCTTGGACCGCTATCCGGCTGGTTTAGATATTCAAAAAAAAGGAAAAAATAGACCGGTAAATTTTTACTTTATAAAAAAGATGACTTTTTTGTTGTTGTTGTTGCTAAATGAAATTTGTTTGAATTTATTAAAGAAAGGATAAAGTATTTTGAAAGGAATATTAAACGAAACCCTTTGAGCGATCTTCGATCACACTTACCCACTTGTTCTGTTTTATTTTTAGGGTTCCGTACTTAAAGTTACTTGAAAAAAAAAAAAAGTTTTCTTTCTGTATATCGTGTGAAAAATCTCGTAATATCGAACTCAAAATATATTTCTTTAATTTTTAGGTATTATATTTTTAGAGATATCATCGAAAATGCACTGCAAAAATATGTCCCCCCCCCCCTCTATTTACGAATCTACTGAAAATAAAATTATCAAAAAATTAGGGGTAGTAGGACTTTAATTATACCTTGCTGGAAAACTATAGCGATTATCCTAGGTAACATAGTTTTTGAGAAAAACTCATTTTTCCGTTACACACAAACTTTACTTTTCGGGCGGTCAGCAGGGGAGTTGACGGGCTCTCGAGGTATCTATTGGCGCAGAATCATCCAAGGATATTCGACAATGATTTTCGAAAAAATTGTCGATAATTAGCCGATATATTAATTAAGTTACTAGAAAAAAAAAGTTATATATCGTGTAAGGTATCGTAACATCGAGCTCAAAAATATATTTGTTTTAATTTTAGGTATTATATTTCAGATCTATCGTCAAAAGTATGCTTTAAAAATATGACCCCCCCCCCCCCCCCCTCACTCCTATTTCCGAATCTATCGAAACTAAAATTATGAAAAAAGTAGGGGTAGTAGGAGTTAATTAATTAATAAATAGTAATTAATAAATTTAATACACGGAACACTTTGTACGCGAGTTATACTCGCACTTGACCGATTTATTTTCATTCTAATTGCTTTTTCAATAAAAGTATGGAAAGGCAAAAATATAAGAAACAACTTACAGATTAATGTAAAATGTGCAACATAAAATGGTGTAAATCCATTCTCAAGCCTCCAATAAAACTGAATACAAAGAAACTGTACAAAGTCTAAAGTTTTCCAAATCTCCAAAGCAAAAAGCAAAAAAAAAAAAAAAAAAAAAAAAAAAAAAAAAAAAAAAAATCCTCTGACAGATGCGAATTTTGGTTAAAAGTACGAGAAAAAGATTTTCAAATTTATCACATAAATGCAAAATCAACTGAAATTGGGCTATAACGAAGAGAGTATGTTGGTTTAAAAAGTGTCATTCTAAACAGTGTATGTTCTGAAATCCGACGAATACCATAGTATGCGGAAATACATGACATTCGATATTTACAGTTGATTTTAATCATTCAAATCAAACTTTTAATAACACACCCTAGAATAAGACAGATAGAAATTACCTCTATACTAAGATGACTGCGTTATCTGTAAACTCAAAGCAATAAACTCATTCATACACCAATAAAAACAAGAAAGAAAAAAATATGCGTCAAGCATAGATTATGAAACACTTTCCAACACATTTAGAATACTTAACCCTTTCCGGCACAGTGGTCCCACTCCGGGCACACCTAATTTTAATTCCAAACTTGCACACGGCACCAAGAATATTTTAATAAAATTTTGTTTCTATAATGAAAGCTTAAAATAAGGAGTTCGCATTTTCTAAAGAAGTCGTTTGTAAATTCCGGTGTCAGTCAGCAATTTCTCATTTTACGAACAGACTTTGTCTGTGCTGGAAAGGGTTAAACTTAATCGTTAAATACGGTTAAAGATGATATCTAATTAAACAATCTGGAAAGAGGATAACATATTTGAAAACCCAATTTCAGTGATTACTATCTATTATGAAATAAGTATCCAAGCTCTTTTTATGCAACCCTGTATAAGAACAATAGATTTGTATATATACTATATATGGTATGGTAAAATTTAGTTCAGTTAGGAAACGCATAACACAGTTGAACCGTCCTTTCAGCAATTTATGTCAATAAACGGAAATATACTCGAGTTCTACAGTGTAGCCTGTATTTGATCTATAGAATTTTTGTACACCAAGTGATATGCAAACAATTAGTTAAATTTAAAAACGCATACCACAATTGAAAACGCACTTCCAGCAGTTATTACTCTATAACCCAATTCTTTCGCGTGTCCCTGAAAATGAACGATAAACGTTATGCAAACCTTACTCTATAATAAGCATCTTGTAGTGCACCTTGTAAATCAATTTCAATATGTTTAAACTATAGTGTAACATCATTAAAATTCATTGCTAATGATTCCCTCTCCCCCATAGACAATAATGTAACGAAATTCTTTGAGTGCCTTTGTTAACGAACAATAAATGCTACACACTTAATTTTCAATACAGAACATGCCATAATTTGCCATGATTTCACATTGCCAAATTGTTTACTAAGTAAAGAATTTAGAAAACGCATAACACATTTGAAAACTCAATTTCAGCAATTATTACCAATAGTCAATCAAAATATCCGATTTCTTTTGAACAGCCCTGTATATGATCTATAGATTTATATCTGTACTACACAGTATGGTAAAATTTACTTCAGTTAGGAAATACGTAGCTCAATTGAAATTTTCCCTTCGCCATTTGCGTCAATAAACGGAAATGAACGTGAGATCTTTTGAGCATCCCTGTATATAAAATTTATATGCACCAGTTAATATGCAAAAGAAAATAGTTACATTTAAAAACGAGTACAAGAATTGAAAATGAGCTACCTGCAATTATTGTTCATAGACAGTATTGAAACCAAATTCTTTAAATTCATATACACTACATTCAACATTCTATAGTAAACCTTGATAACATATATCAATTGCATAACAATCTGACGGTATTTACATGAGTTAGAGCACTAACAGACGGACTGACAAACCGAAGTTAAACACTTTTCAACTATGTTGGAAAGTGTTAAAAATGAAAGGACATACATATAAAGTTAGAAGACTCGTCATGTATGTGACTTTTTCTTTCGGCTTCTCATTTAAATCAAAATTTGATTTTTTTTTAAGCACATATTGTTTGACTATTATATTCAAGACAATAAACACTCAGATTTCCTTTATTTATTTATGGTCAACAAGATGATGTATAATATTTAATGTGCCATTGTTCATTTACCCGAAGCTATTGTTTGAATAAATTGTCTTCGGTAAATTACTAGAAATAGCTTTTAATATGTTTATTCAGATATTCATGTATTTCCTCGTTTAAGTAACAGCGCAATTACACATTTTCCCACTGATGTCTGAAAATACTAATATTTAATTGTAGTTTTGTTCTATCACTAATCTTTAAAATTATAATTGTCCTTTGTATTTGTATTGACCATAAATCACCAAATAAGATAATTTTACATGGTTACTAAATCTCATAGAAACTGTCTAACTGACGTCACTGACTGTACGTAATAAAAAGAAAAAATCTTTGTCAAATAAATGTATAGTGGTATTTTGGTTTTGGAATAAAATTCGTTCCAAAGAAGAACGAAAAATCATGCGTCAAGCATAGATTATGAAATACTTTCCAACACATCCGGAAAACTATGGCGAAACTTCACAGTTAAATAAGATGAAAGAAGACAGGTTAAGACGGTTCTGAAAAATACTTTACCACGCTCAACAACGCGAAACTTTCTTATACATTTACGGGCTCATTTTTAAACGAAAAAGCATGACACTTGCAGGCACGAAGCGATGTGGAATCGAATGGTGTTTTGCCTTTTTTTTTTATAAATGATTTACTTGGAATCGTACAATTTTTTCAAATGTTCTTGGTCTAATCAAATTACTTCTTTTATACAGTGGTACCAAATTTATTGGATTGAAAAGTACTTTAAACATCTTTCATCTATTCGAAAACATTTTCTGATGGTACTGGCAAACATATTGCAGTACAATTGTATATACAGTCGTTACACATATGATACAGTTGTATCGCATTCAGATACTTAAATGAATGAGTATCTAGATGTCTTAATTTGAGACATATCACTATTATTCAGATATTTTTCTCAGTTCATTTATACCACGATCACAGTAAGACACTTATGCGTCTTAAATTTAGACATCTATTATGTCTGAAATTTCACATTCAGACACTTAAGTGTCTAAATTACTGTTTCAGACACATATGTGTCTGAATTTAAGACGCTTCTATTTGCAGTGTATCGAGTTATAAGCGAGTGTCATGTGACGACAGGTTTTTATAATTTACCGCGCTGTCGCGTCCGGAAATTCGGTTCAAAACACAAGCTTCGACAGTATTTTCTGAAATATCTTCTGCCTTTACCAAAAATTGAAAACAGCATTCGATTACATAGTTTCTGAAGAGAAACACCTTCCAATTTCATGCGTTCACGAACAAAAATGAATTACGATATGCGTCAGAAAGTGACTCCTTTGGGTTGGAGGACGACCTTATTAATGATTTTAGAAAACACATAACACATTTAGAAATCCAGTTTCAGAAATTACGATTAGTTAATGCGACCTTTAAGAAAAGTGCTTTAATTTTATTTTTATCAGCTTGATTCTAAAATCCTGAACTTAAAATTTTCTGCTTGCAGGTAACTCTTAATATTTTTATTAATTACATGAGTTTCATTTTAAATTTTGATACATTATGTAATAAACCACAGCTAGTTTATTTATTTTGTAGTTCTTATATAAATATTTATCCTTCTTTCTGTTTTCTTTCCCCTTTTTAGGTGCGTTCGTAATTATATAAATACGTAGCACCTATAGTCGTCGTCTGGTCCGTCCGTCTGTCTGCATATATAACAGCGCAAAAGCTACCCAACCGAATGATTTAATATTTAATGTATACAATCGTTACAGAATAGTCGTCGTCTGGTCCGTCCGTCTGTCCGTCTGTCTGCATATATAACAGCGCAAAAACTACCCAACCGAATGATTTAATATTTAATGTATACAATCGTTCCAGAATTTTGTCGAGTCATTTCAAATTTTATGATAAATCGCATCAAAACTTAAAAAGTTATTAATGAAAGTTTTCTTTATTCTGTTAAATCCTATCATACGTAATCTATATAATAAAAGCGCAAGTCATTGTGACTGAGGAAAAGAAATACGGGCTAACCACATTTTTTCCATATGCCAAGCGGCCATTTTCATTCAAAATTATTTTTTAGAATAAAATTGCATAAAAGTTACATTTTTAGAAAGATCGTTCAAAAAAAAATTGTTTGCTTGAGAGATGAGTTACATTAACAAAAGGATATATTCTGAGATAACTTCAGTGGAAATCAGGTTAACAGCCGAATATCTCAATCCATTACAGTAAATAAACAAAAGAGATTCATTCATCGTGAGTCATAGAAATATTAAACCATGGAGGTAATCATTCGCAAAGCAAGATCTTCGTGGTGAATTTATACCGTAATAAGTATATTGACCAGAACGGTAATAATTTTGAGCATCTGGGGTAGAAGGAAAAGTTATACATTTTATGCAGATGCTTCTGCAATTTAAATATTAATAATATGTGAATAAAAACTGGAGTTATAATCATTCAAAATGTGCACACATTTTACTGATGCAGCCAGTATTATAATAAAAGTGCGAATATAACTCACGCTCAAAGGTTTCCGTACATTGAATTTATTAATTACTATTTATTAATTAATAAAGTCCTACTACCCATAATTTTTTCATAATTTAGTTTCAGTAGATTCGGAAATAGGAAGGGGGCATATTTTCCTTGTACTTTCGATGATATCTCTGAAAATATAATACCTAAAATTAAAACAAATATATTTGTGAGTTCGATGATACTAAATCCTTCGAACGATACCCTACACGATATATATATACAGTGAAACTTCCATATAACGAAGTCTCATCGTTACACTTAAAAACTTCATTATAAAGAAAATTCGTTAAATAGAAATCAGCTTAAATTAAGGAATTTTTTCTTTCAGATATGAGAAACAGGTATTGGATTCAGAAGCATTTGATTCAATTTCAATTATGAAGCCGTCTTTTATAAAACATTTGTGTACGGTCAATGAAATCACGTCACATTCTCAAGCTTTGGCTCAAGCTTTCATCAGTTCTGATACATAGGTTCTCTAGCTAATGTTTTCACTATATTCTCTTTTTTCTGTCTTTTTCGATAATGTACTTCAAGATTTTTTATTATCCCTTAGAGTAATGGCTGAAGTTTTGAAGTTGTATTAACAGGAACAAAAATAACTTTGATGTTCGATTTGCATTTTGAAGCATATTCTTGTTGAAGCAATTGTCTATGAGCAATGGAAGGTCCGAATGGTAACTGTCTGTCTCTAATTGATATTTTTTGCCTCAATGCATCTGGCGCCATTACCACACTGCATCTTCTATATCATTGAATGTAAAAAAGGGATTTTGACTTTCCCCAACTGTTATTGCTTGAGTTTCGGTTTGAGAGAGTAATGATAACAAGTGTTTTTCTTAGTGTTAAAAAAAAATTGTTTTATTTATTAACAAGCAGAATGGAAATTATTTAAACATGTTTATTTTCGTTCAATCCGCTGACATAAATTCGCCTATCCATCGCAACAACAACCTCTTAGTTTGAATTCTATACAAGTACAAAAGTGGAATAAACTTCGTTATATAGAATATATTTTTCGTAATATGAAGATTAATTGACATGCTAATGTTGTTCAAAGTCAAAGTTCTGCAGAAAATTTCGTTAAGTAGAAAACTTCGTTAAATAGGGACTTCGTTAAAGGGAAGTTCTACTGTATATATAAATTTATTTTTCAAGTAACTTAATTAATATCTCGGCTAATTACCTAAACTTTTTTTCCAAAATCATTATCAAATATCCTTGGATGAATCTGCGTCGATAGATACCTCGAGCGGCCGGCAACTTCCCCGCTGACCGCCCGAAAAGTAAAGTTTGTGTGTAACGAAAAAATGAGTTTTTCTCAAAAACTATGTTACTTAGGAAAATCGCTATAGTTTTCCTGCAAGGTTTAAATAATATTCTACTACTCCTAATTTTCTCATATTTTTAGTTTCAGTAGATTCGGAAATAGAGGGAAGGGGGGGGGGACATATTTTTGCATTTCATTTTCGACGATATCTCCGAAAATATAATACCTAAAATTTAAAATATATATTTTTTTGAGTTCGGTATTACGAGATCTTTCACACGATAGACAAAAAGAAAACTTTTTTTTTCAAGTAACTTAATTGGTACTCTAATTTTTTTCCTAAACACATATGTGAATGGCTAATAATCGGAAAATATGTGGGTAAAAAGACTTTATAACTTTCCCAAGTTTGAACTTTCCACGTCCCATAGTTTACGAGAAAAGGGGACAGACGGACAAACAGACACAGGAGTGATCTTATAATGCTTCCGTTTTTACTTTTTAAGTACGGAACCCTAAAAATTGCTATAAGAAAATTTCAGTACAAGATAATTCATAAATTAAATCACAAAAATCCTTTCATAAACAAAACATTTTGTCATTGTAAAACTCAAGAATAAGTTGCGACTTATTCCTATATGCATAAATGGAAAAATGCATGAATGGGAAGCTTACAAATTACGATTCTACCATTTTCAATTTATCTTTCGTAAATGAAAAAACTAATTCAAAGAAAATTGAATTGATAGATAGATTGAATAAGTATTTATTTCATAATGTGAATGCAACTACACTTTTATCTCACTTAAATTAATCTATGACTTAAGAAAATGAAAACAAATCAACAAGAATAAGAAACTGACATATCGTAAGCAAATCACAATGATTTAAGTCAAAATTCCCCATGAATTGCAGTTTCGTAATCAAAATCAATTTTTTGTGGTTTGGGGTTTTCCCGTCTTTGTGGAGTTACATCACGTAAGGGTCTTTCTTAAAGCTTGATATTTTCATCATAGCATCACAGAAAAAAAAATGTAGCTTGTGTTGCATAATGTTAAAATTTCAAGCATACTTTGTAAAACTTTGGTTTGAGGAAATTCAAAATACACTACACAAAAGGAATTTTATGTTAGGGTATTTATTATAATATTTCTTTATTTGTATCGAAAACGCAGACGATAAAATGTTTTTTAGTTCTTCTTTATAAACAATGAAATGTTGCCATTCACATAACGAAATATATATTATATTTTTATCTTGAAAAACATATTATTTTTTTAAGCAAAAGTATGTAACTATAATATATATAATTCTAGTACGAATATTATAGCTCTCCCTAGAATTGTCTATTAGTCTATTCTATTTCATTTTACATATAAATTATATATATATATAGGGTAGCTTATGACGATGTTTTTGCATTTTTTTATCAAAAATTCTAAATCTTAAATTTGGCAAGTTTTTAAATGCATTCTGGGAATTGAGTGCTAATTTTCATTAGGTTTATAGTAATCTATGATTCAAAAGTAATTTCAATTTAATCTCTTTGGACAGCTATAAATTATATAGAATATCTTATGATTTTAGCGGGTTTTCTTTTAATTAGTATAATTTATGATCGGTACTAAGCTAGAATATTACGTTCGAAAATCCGTTAATATTAAAAATTACTTTAGTAATAATTGCTACCTGGGCTTGACAAATTTGATAAAAGTTGGTAGTCAGCAAAAAATTTTAGTCGCCAGTAAAAAATATTTACCCCCCTCATTATTTTCAAAAACCACAAAAGTTTTTTATGAATCATTTGAGAGAAAAGATAATAACAAACGTAGTTTAGAATTATTAATTACATAGTTTAGAATAGTGCATAATTTGGAAAGATAATATAAACTAAATGTTCTAGTGAAACGTATTAAAATTATATATCTCTGAAAGAGAAAAAAAATACCGTGAAAAGTTAAGTAGCATGTTCGGTAAATGCTGATTGCCGAATGTAGTAAAATTAACAGTAATAAACAGTGAAATAAGCAGTAATACGATGCCGCGCAAAATCAACAATTTTTTTTTTTTTTTGCAGTGTAGTTGAGTGCTACAAATTCTATATTTCATGAAATAAATTTTTTGCCTATTTTCCTGACAGTCAAAAAATTCTGATTTTATTATTTTAAAGTTTGTATTTAATGAATTTACTTTTTGCCAAATTAAAAATATTTTTTATTTTAATATAATTTCTTAAGTTAATTTCTTAATATTTTGTAACTTTGCAACATCTATAATGAGACATCTTATGAAAATTTTAATTCAAATGAATTATTTATTATCACTTATATGTTATTATTATTTAAAATAAATGTGATAGATTAATCAGTTTTAATTCTGAACATGAAAATTTGATTTGAAATTTCAAAATATCATGGGTCATTTTTAGCATATATTTAATTTTAGATACCACAAATTCCGGAGCTTACTGTTTTATTAAAGCCTCCCTGTCTCTCCCCACATTCTAATCACGTTGCAAGCTAGCTGGCTAGAGCGGAAAAGAATGGCGTTTCTTGTGCATGAGCAGGAAATGCCTTTTAAACTTATTTTTCCATTAAAAATTCGAGAGAAAAGGAAGATCATTGCTTCCCGCGCACGGGTAGGGATGAGGAAGAGAAAAAAGACCGTTTGTACTCATTTCTTAGGTCAATTTTTGCACCCCCTCCTCTAAATAAAGCACCAGATTAAATAACTTGGTCACTAGGTAAAAAAACTTGGTCATTTGTCAAGTCCTGATTGCTGCTATTATCACTATTACAATTACTCCATTTCAATTACTTCTACTGTTGTAACTACTACTACTACTGTTACTACTAATACTACTATTACAACAACTACTACTACTACTAATAATAATAATAATAATAACTTTTGTTAAGTTATGACGTAAGGATGAATTATCTATATTTTTTAGCAGCGCTTTGGTTGTTGTATCGTATGAAAGATTTAGCAGCAAGTATGTAGTTAAAAAAAACTTTGTAAATAAATTAGAACAAATCCACTATTATTATTACTCCATTTCAATTACTTCTACTGCTGCAACTACTACTACTACTACTACTAATAATAATAATAATAATAATAATAATAATAGAAATACTAGTAATAATAATAATAATAACTATTATTAAGATATGACGTAAGGAGGTATTATCTATATTTTTTAGCAGCGCTTTGGTTGTTGTATCGTATGAAAGATTTAGCAGCAAGTATGTAGTTAAAAAAAACTTTGTAAATAAATTAGAACAAATCCACTATTATTATTACTCCATTTCAATTACTTCTACTGCTGCAACTACTACTACTACTACTACTACTACTAATAATAATAATAATAATAATAATAATGCCTTTTTGGTATATTTTATTTATGTACACACTGCAAAAAATAATTGTTGATTTTGCAGTATAAAACTTGCACCCAGCTGCCAGTATTATACCGTAAAATTAACAGTATTAAACAGTAAAATAAGCAGTAATACGCTGCCGTGCAAGCAGTAATACGCTACCGCGCATGCGCGACAAAATTCAAAAAACATTTTTCGACAAAAATAAATACTTAAATAAATAAATAAATATTTTGCACAATTATCATCAAGTTTTCAAAAATATTGTTGAAAATGAAGATTTAAATATAAGATTAATTATTACATACTATAGTATTAGTCAATCTTCTGTAGTATCAGGTCCACAGCCAAAGTTAGCGCCTAATATGAGCGATGCTGGAAGAATGTGGTTCCAAGTGTACGGAGTTACAACACTGGTTAAAAAATTAAATTATTTTTGGTACTTTTCGGTTAGCCGGACGCCAGTGATATATGTACATATATAAATATATATGTATATACGTATATATATACATACATATATGTGTATGTATGTACATATATGTATATGTAGATATGTGTATATGTGTGTGTACATATATACATGTATATGTATCACTGGCACCCGGCTAACCAAAAGTACCTTATTTTTTTTGCAAAACTGCACTTACTGTAACAAGCCAATTAGATGTAGGCCTGATTACAGAAGAATCCCCATTAAAGATTTACAAACACCATAAAAGTAGCATGACAAGAATTTATTTTTTGGGAGGAAAGTTGGGGAGGAGGGGACACGTATAATTTAAGTCATTATTAAGCATTTTTATGCTTTCCAATTTTTAAAAAAAACATTTATGACTTCAGCTCGTATATTTGTCTGTCCATCCGTCTTCTAACTTTCGTAAAGTAATTGGATTGCCATGGAACCTATATACATTATTATGGTTTGGTTACTGTTATTATTATTAAGGCATGTTCTCTATTGAAGAGGAATTCCTTTTTGAAATATAACCTATATGATCCAAATAATATATAAAAATTTTAATTCCCTAACCTTTAAAAAACCCACTATTTTGACGCAAATAGCATTAGTAGATGATAAAAGAGAGTTCTGCGCCAGCGGTGGGTGCGGTGGTGACCTTCTGTGCTCTGTGAAGGTCAGCGGAAGTGGCAGGTGTGGACACCGGATGTAGCAGGTGGGGATAACAGGCATGTTGAGACAGGAAGTGAACAGGAAGTGTAGATAGGAAGTGAACAGGAAGTGTAGATAGGAAGTTTAACCGGAAATGTGACAGGAAGTGAATGCGATAAGGGAGAGAGGGGGAGGGCTTATTTTTGTGTGGGGCTTAATTTATTTTGTTGGTTTTAATCCTTCTAGTCGAATGGAGTTGAGTTGTAGGAATCCTGCTATCAGAATGAATTTAGTTTGAAAGTAATATTAGCAAAATGTTCGATTTTTTTTTTTTTTTTTTTTTTTTTTTTTGTTTCACCTGAAATAAAAATTTTATTTGCTAACTAACACCTAATATAAAAATGGAAATCTTTCTGACTTTGTTTTACTTTATAAAAGTTTAACGTGAAATTTATTTTTAGACTGGAAACGCGACAGGAAATAAGATCGGAAACGGGATTAGACATGTTTTTTCCAAAAAGGGTTTTCAGGAAGCAGTAAACATGTTTTGGGAACATGTTTGGGAGCTTGTTGGAACAGGAAAGTAGTTTAAAAGACCGGAAGTAATTAAGATGAGAGAGATAAAGAAGGTGCATGATTAGACGTATAGATTTTGTTCTTTGTAGAGGGTGAAATTTTGTTTTATTTTTTATTTAAAGTGTTTTCATTTTTTTTTAATTTAATTTATTTAAAGCGTTTCAAATTATGTTTTTTTTTTTTTTGTAGTGTTTTACGTATTATTTTAATTTTTAGTGACATTAGAACCTGCAATTTCTGTATCACACATGTCTTATCTTAGGTCACCAAAGATGTGTGTGTGTTGTTATCTCTTTAAATGCGAGAGATGGTTACTTCAGACCTGCGTTGAGATATCTTTATCATAGTTTTAATGAACTGCAGGAAATTGTCTTTAGTTATTGAGTAATTCGCGAGTTTTGGTTTAATATGAATGCTATTACATCTGTTTGTTTAATTTACAAGCACATTTCTCTTACAACACTCTGTCAACAGATCACTTCAATATTCGAAATAATAATTTAGAGGGAAAATTTTTACTTTCTATACGAAATTTTATTTATAGAGATTGACGAAGATAGTATGCCTAATTCTTTCTTGTACATTTCTTGTACAACATTATATTCGAAATAGAGTTTTGTTACCAAAAATAACGTGTTTATACATTTTAAAAACGAAAGCAAAGTGATTTTCAAAAATGTAAATATAAGCTATACACCCACGCATTTTTGTTATTGAATTAAATTACAAGGTTTAATATTGTATTCAGCGTAATATTTTCTTATAAAAGCCGTTTCACAAACTTGTATACTAAAAGTAATGTGTCATTTTTAGGGGAAAAAATTAATTCAAGTCATTGAGACTAATCCTTTATGGGGGAAAAATTTGTCATACTTCTTTGTGTTACATTACATCTTCCGTTTTTTAAGTTTACAAATTTGTGGACTAACTTAAATAATCGTTTTTAGGATACTTAAACAATATATATATATATACTTTTTAATTATATAATTTTTTTAATTGACTTGTAATATAGCTTTTTTTTTCTTAAAAGGGTACTGTAGAATAACTTATGTCACAAATACTACATCCTTCTTTAGTTAAATATGTTTCACTTAAGACATGACAAAGTGTCTTAGAAACATTTCACTTTGGAGTTAAGTGATTAAAGAAGAAAAATATTATTTATATAAACACAACACATAAGACCAGTGACTGAGAGGTTCTGGTTTTAAAGCTACTAGACGTTTGGGTTTAAACTTCTCTCGCGCTCGTCGACCTAACCGTTCGGAGTTTTCTTCGAACCTTGTCAATACGAGTTAGGAGCCCTTAGAATGACCCCTAGAGTGACCTATATCCCAAGCGTAGATAATCGGTTTTAACAAATAACCAACCATCCACAACACATAAGACATTTTAGATCATTACATAAGACATTTTAGATCATTACATAAGACATTTTAGATTATTACATTTAGTTAAGAAGTGATTTGACGTGCAAAATATTATTTATAAAATCATACAATAAGAGAATTTTAAAGATTTTTTCCTTTTAAATGAACAATTTTTAGTGACTATTTAACTTATTAAAGAGAGCGGGTATTTTGTTTAGAGTTATACGATTAAAATAAATTTTCAATAGATTTGACTTTATACAACCAACATTTTAAAAAAAGGGAATGGAATCTAGTTTTTATAAATTAACGTTTTTCAATTTTACAAATACTTCACACCCCGTCTTTTTTCCCCCTCTTTTAGTAGACTTTACATACATAAGACATAAAAAGCGTTTTAGAATACATCATTTAGAAATTAAGTGGTTTGATAAATAAAATATTATTTATAAAAGCAATAGATACGAGAGTAATAAGGATTTTTACTTACATATGTACGAACTTCTGATATGTAAGACTTTCTAAATCATTGTGCAAGAATTAAGTGGTTATTGAACTTATAACATTATAGGATGAAATAATCACGTGACGTATTTTTAAACCAATAAAATGTCAGTATTTTCAAACAAATAAAAAGTTAGTATTTTTACACGAGCGCCCTCTATCATTATATAAATTTCAATGAAACGAGTTCATAACATTCTACTGTGACCTGATATCGTTGTAATAGGTTGTATTTTTCATTTAAGTTATTGTGGAACGAGTTATGAATTCTTATGTTGGTGATGTAACCAACTTGGAGTGTCAACACTCATCACCAGAGTTAAATAATCAAGAGATGGATTCTACACTTTTATCCAAAGAAGGACTCGTTTCGAATTATGAAGTGAAACTCACCTCATCAGGACTAAAGAAACAGAAGTTACCTCATGTGCGTAAGATGTGTAACACAGCATTTCCTCGAAAAGTTAACTTAGTGTTTCATATGAAAAGTCATCTAAAGGAAAAATCTTTTTGCTGTGAGGTGTGTGCTGAAGTTTTTTCACAAAAGAGTGATTTACGTAAGCATCAAAAGATTCACAAATTGCCCAAACAATACAAGTGTAGTGATTGCAACGAGATATTTTCAAGAATGTCTGACTTATTAATACACAAGAAGACCCATAAGATTCGTAAACAATATTCATGTGCAAAGTGTTGTGAAATATTTAAGTGTGAATCGGATTTTTTACAACATTGTGATACTTTTCATAAAGTTTTACCTAATATTGCGAAATCACCCTGTTTAAAAGATTTGTTATTTGAACTTATAGTGAAGCTTATAGATTAGTTCGAACTTATAGTGAATTAAAAGACAAAATGATATGCAAAATATATGAACTAGAATTAACAGACCAAAACATACATGTACATGCTGAGAATGCCTTTTTAAAGTTGTACAACGGCTTTGAAGATTTCACAGAACGAGTGTTTAATTGGACATTACGAAAAATTTTGAAATTAGAATTGATTACAGCTCAATATGACAGGCTTATTTGATTTGTATTATTTTAAATGATTAATAAATAGTTTGATTGCGAAAAAAAGTGTTTTCTTTAGCATACACTGTGTGACTTTTAAACTAATGTTGTGTATTTTGAATGTGTCAGACAAAACAGGAGTGTGTTGACATTTAAAAAAAAAAAGATTTTACATAATATAAAAGTTTTACAATAAAAATTGACTTACCTAAAGTTTTTTCAAGATAGTCACGATATCCTTTCCATTACAATTATTTTAAGGAAATAGAATTTAATTTTGTTGTGAATAACACATTGTTGTTAACATCACGTGGTTTGTCTTATCATAACTATGAGATCCTAAGATCACTTCCTATTAACATGATAACGAAGAGTAAAAAAATGACTAATGCAAGCCGATTTTCCTGCCTAAACTTGTTATCAGCTTGCATGAGTGACTCATCTTTACATGTGTGGATTTGTATGTTGAAAAAATGATTGCTATGTTTAACCCGTGTAGACGATTTTTATCCGGAAGCTGTTTGAACTACCAAATTTCAGATATCACACATTTTACTAGAACATTTAAATATTTTAATGTCTTTTCGCCCGCAAATTGGAAACTTAGGATTATCACCTTTACATCGAGACATGGAAGGTAGAAAAATAATAACTTTACACTTAGACAATATTTTAATTTAAGAAGAATTAGACTTAACACATTGTTAGAGTTTCTTTGAAAAATATCTAGTTGGTTGTAAATTTTAGAAAATTCGACCTAACGAAATTAACACACTTAAAAATATCTAGTTGGTTATACATTTTATAAAATAAGCAACAAATAAACATTTCGATACATTGACAAAAGAAAATAATTAAGTTTAAGTAAACTTTACACTTAGACAATATTTCAAACTAAGAAAAATAATAACTTTACACTTATATTATATTTTCAACTAAGGAAAATTAATAACTTTAAAAATCAGACTTAACACATTGTTAAAGTTTTTTTAAAACAACACAACATTTTCAAAGCAGTGGAAATAGTATACCTGAAAAAAATTCAACTTAGTGGAATTTAATAGTGAAATTTTTTAACCTCACTCATTTAAAAAATAAAACTTTGTAAATTTTTTCCATTTTTAAAATAAAACTTATTTAAAAAATAAATAAGCAACTATTAAACATTTTGAATGTCTTAGACAAAGTGTGAATAAATTTGTTGAAATTATATAAAACATGAAAAATTTCATTACTTTTAAAAGAAATTTTATTTTTGGTGAAATAAACTCGAGGTATTTATTATATGTTACTTAAACTACATGAGAATTGATTGAAAATGTGTTGCTTTTAATCACTCACAAGATAAGACATGATGTTACAATATACACATAGGAATGACATAGGAATTTCAGATGGGTTTTTCTCCCACACATGACGTCACTGATAACATATTTACTGATCAAGTCATAAAATCATAGTTTAGGGTAGGTTTTTAAGCACGAAGTTTAGTTGAGATTTAAGATATTTGAGAAATATAAACTACAACTTTGGCTACTTTTTGAAATTTCCCCCTACATAAGAAAAAGAACATAGAAAAATAAAATGAAAAGTCGTATTTGAATGGAATCAAATTATTATCCTTTCACTTAACAGCTGAATGCGTCGGTAATTACATCACAAAGGCACTGATAACAACTGATTGAATATATTGTGTTTCTTTTTTAAGGTTAAATTGATTTAATATTCAAGTTATTTCTTAATGATACACTTAAAAACAATAAACTTAATTAGCATTCAAAAAGCAAACGATCACATTATTGTGTAAAACAATCAAATGTTTTAAAAGTCACGAGTTAAAATTTGAAATGACTTAGAGTTTAAGTAGAATTTAGATGTGAACATTTTAAAATGAAATAATAGTTTTTTGTATCGCCCTCTATCGGTGGGTAATAGAATTAAGAGATAATTAAAAGTTTTAACTTGAATTCGAGCCCACAACAAAAATTATTTTTCGGTTTTATAATTTAGGGTAGGTTTAACTGAGCAAGCCATGATATTTCAGTATTTATAGACGATTTAAGATATTCGATAAAGGAAATCATCTGAATTTTTAATTTAATTGAAGGGTTTACTGCTTAAAGTACTACAAAATGAGTACAACACGATGCATAGTTTTTTAATTAATTATATTTTTCGAAAGGTTAAATTGACTTATTGATAAACTTAGGATTTATGTTTAAAGTGAATAAATTTGACATGTTAGGTTCACTTAATAACAGAGGGTTGAATAAGTTATTTTTAATAAAAATAAAGTTTACTAAAAGTTTTTAAAGTTAAAAAAATATAGTTTTAAAAAATTTAAAGTTTACAAAAAGTTTAAAAATCTTTAAGTAAATCAAAATTAACTTTTTAATTTTAACTATTGAGAGACTATAATCTAACTGTTTATCCTTGTAACCAACTGGTGCATATCAACTATATACTCTGTATCTGCATATGCGCAGAAAAACATAGACATTTAATCTAACTTGAGTTCGACTTTAAATTATTTGCCAACTTTTAAGTTTAATTACTATACACAACTCGATTACCTTTCCCACAAAACACCTTTCAGAAACAAAACAGAAATTAACACTTACCGAAAAACACGTCCACTTTGGGTGTTAGTCTTCACTCAACTAACGTTTCTCCCTTATCTTTGCTAGGGGGCGCTGCAATCGCCGCTAGAGGCGTTAGTAGTCTTCAGGTGTGTGATAAGAATAAACTTTAAATCCAACTTACACTCGCTCAGTCATTCTTGCTTCTCTCTACCTTGCTAACAACCGTTTGCTGCTGGCTCATTGTTTGGAAACTTCAATATAACTAAAATCAGTGTTAAACGAAAATATAATCACGTGTCTTTATATATTATTTTGAAATGCAAAGCATTATATCTAAACGAATGATATAAGGAGTAGTTAGAATAGTTCTTATATTTTTGTTAGTAAAAAATTTATACACATTATCTTACAAGGTTGCAATATTCAACACACGGTTCACCATATTTAAAAACGATTCACCATGATTTAAAAACTTAGTAACATATTTTAAATTTATAAATTTAAATTAAAAATACTTAAGTATTTATAATTGTTTATTTATAAAAATATGTTTTAATTTAAATTTATAAATTTAAAATATGTTACTATGTTTTTAAATCATGGTGAATCGTTTTTAAATATGGTGAACCGTGTGTTGAATATTGCAACCTTGTAAGATAATGTGTATAAATTTTTTACTAACAAAAATATAAGAACTATTCTAACTACTCCTTATATCATTCGTTTAGATATAATGCTTTGCATTTCAAAATAATATATAAAGACACGTGATTATATTTTCGTTTAACACTGATTTTAGTTATATTGAAGTTTTGTATCATGGGACATAACGAGTTAGCTATAAGTAATATTATTTTTACAAAACTTGTATGTACTGGGTGCTTACAATATTTATTATTAGTGTTAAAATGTTACAAATTTGGGGAATTTATCTTAGACTTCGATTTAAAATCGGGCTTTACCATATTTTTGAACGAAAATTACATAGTAAATGTATCAGAAAAATAAGAATTTGATGAAATTTATAAATAATTAATATTTTTATCAAAGTTTAAGTAAGTTGTGACAAGACTTTTATATTTAAGTGATTGGTGTAAAGTATATTCAAGCTATGACAAAAGACATGAGGTGGTGGATACTAGACAAGTTCAAACAAGTAAAGCAAGATAAGCGAACGATGACTCACCCAAATAGACGTGCCACACAAAAACAAGTTTGGACAAGTCAACCAAGATAAGCGAGTGATGACTCATCTAAATAGATGTACTGCATCAAAACAAGACTGGACAAGTTTAGACAAACACATGATGACGTCATTCAACAAGTTTAAACAACCAAACAATGAGCCAGCAGCAAACGGTTGTTAGCAAGGTAGAGAGAAGCAAGAATGACTGAGCGAGTGTAAGTTGGATTTAAAGTTTATTCTTATCACACACCTGAAGACTACTAACGCCTCTAGCGGCGATTGCAGCGCCCCCTAGCAAAGATAAGGGAGAAACGTTAGTTGAGTGAAGACTAACACCCAAAGTGGACGTGTTTTTCGGTAAGTGTTAATTTCTGTTTTGTTTCTGAAAGGTGTTTTGTGGGAAAGGTAATCGAGTTGTGTATAGTAATTAAACTTAAAAGTTGGCAAATAATTTAAAGTCGAACTCAAGTTAGATTAAATGTCTATGTTTTTCTGCGCATATGCAGATACAGAGTATATAGTTGATATGCACCAGTTGGTTACAAGGATAAACAGTTAGATTATAGTCTCTCAATAGTTAAAATTAAAAAGTTAATTTTGATTTACTTAAAGATTTTTAAACTTTTTGTAAACTTTAAATTTTTTAAAACTATATTTTTTTAACTTTAAAAACTTTTAGTAAACTTTATTTTTATTAAAAATAACTTATTCAACCCTCTGTTATTAAGTGAACCTAACATGTCAAATTTATTCACTTTAAACATAAATCCTAAGTTTATCAATAAGTCAATTTAACCTTTCGAAAAATATAATTAATTAAAAAACTATGCATCGTGTTGTACTCATTTTGTAGTACTTTAAGCAGTAAACCCTTCAATTAAATTAAAAATTCAGATGATTTCCTTTATCGAATATCTTAAATCGTCTATAAATACTGAAATATCATGGCTTGCTCAGTTAAACCTACCCTAAATTATAAAACCGAAAAATAATTTTTGTTGTGGGCTCGAATTCAAGTTAAAACTTTTAATTATCTCTTAATTCTATTACCCACCGATAGAGGGCGATACAAAAAACTATTATTTCATTTTAAAATGTTCACATCTAAATTCTACTTAAACTCTAAGTCATTTCAAATTTTAACTCGTGACTTTTAAAACATTTGATTGTTTTACACAATAATGTGATCGTTTGCTTTTTGAATGCTAATTAAGTTTATTGTTTTTAAGTGTATCATTAAGAAATAACTTGAATATTAAATCAATTTAACCTTAAAAAAGAAACACAATATATTCAATCAGTTGTTATCAGTGCCTTTGTGATGTAATTACCGACGCATTCAGCTGTTAAGTGAAAGGATAATAATTTGATTCCATTCAAATACGACTTTTCATTTTATTTTTCTATGTTCTTTTTCTTATGTAGGGGGAAATTTCAAAAAGTAGCCAAAGTTGTAGTTTATATTTCTCAAATATCTTAAATCTCAACTAAACTTCGTGCTTAAAAACCTACCCTAAACTATGATTTTATGACTTGATCAGTAAATATGTTATCAGTGACGTCATGTGTGGGAGAAAAACCCATCTGAAATTCCTATGTCATTCCTATGTGTATATTGTAACATCATGTCTTATCTTGTGAGTGATTAAAAGCAACACATTTTCAATCAATTCTCATGTAGTTTAAGTAACATATAATAAATACCTCGAGTTTATTTCACCAAAAATAAAATTTCTTTTAAAAGTAATGAAATTTTTCATGTTTTATATAATTTCAACAAATTTATTCACACTTTGTCTAAGACATTCAAAATGTTTAATAGTTGCTTATTTATTTTTTAAATAAGTTTTATTTTAAAAATGGAAAAAATTTACAAAGTTTTATTTTTTAAATGAGTGAGGTTAAAAAATTTCACTATTAAATTCCACTAAGTTGAATTTTTTTCAGGTATACTATTTCCACTGCTTTGAAAATGTTGTGTTGTTTTAAAAAAACTTTAACAATGTGTTAAGTCTGATTTTTAAAGTTATTAATTTTCCTTAGTTGAAAATATTATATAAGTGTAAAGTTATTATTTTTCTTAGTTTGAAATATTGTCTAAGTGTAAAGTTTACTTAAACTTAATTATTTTCTTTTGTCAATGTATCGAAATGTTTATTTGTTGCTTATTTTATAAAATGTATAACCAACTAGATATTTTTAAGTGTGTTAATTTCGTTAGGTCGAATTTTCTAAAATTTACAACCAACTAGATATTTTTCAAAGAAACTCTAACAATGTGTTAAGTCTAATTCTTCTTAAATTAAAATATTGTCTAAGTGTAAAGTTATTATTTTTCTACCTTCCATGTCTCGATGTAAAGGTGATAATCCTAAGTTTCCAATTTGCGGGCGAAAAGACATTAAAATATTTAAATGTTCTAGTAAAATGTGTGATATCTGAAATTTGGTAGTTCAAACAGCTTCCGGATAAAAATCGTCTACACGGGTTAAACATAGCAATCATTTTTTCAACATACAAATCCACACATGTAAAGATGAGTCACTCATGCAAGCTGATAACAAGTTTAGGCAGGAAAATCGGCTTGCATTAGTCATTTTTTTACTCTTCGTTATCATGTTAATAGGAAGTGATCTTAGGATCTCATAGTTATGATAAGACAAACCACGTGATGTTAACAACAATGTGTTATTCACAACAAAATTAAATTCTATTTCCTTAAAATAATTGTAATGGAAAGGATATCGTGACTATCTTGAAAAAACTTTAGGTAAGTCAATTTTTATTGTAAAACTTTTATATTATGTAAAATCTTTTTTTTTTTAAATGTCAACACACTCCTGTTTTGTCTGACACATTCAAAATACACAACATTAGTTTAAAAGTCACACAGTGTATGCTAAAGAAAACACTTTTTTTCGCAATCAAACTATTTATTAATCATTTAAAATAATACAAATCAAATAAGCCTGTCATATTGAGCTGTAATCAATTCTAATTTCAAAATTTTTCGTAATGTCCAATTAAACACTCGTTCTGTGAAATCTTCAAAGCCGTTGTACAACTTTAAAAAGGCATTCTCAGCATGTACATGTATGTTTTGGTCTGTTAATTCTAGTTCATATATTTTGCATATCATTTTGTCTTTTAATTCACTATAAGTTCGAACTAATCTATAAGCTTCACTATAAGTTCAAATAACAAATCTTTTAAACAGGGTGATTTCGCAATATTAGGTAAAACTTTATGAAAAGTATCACAATGTTGTAAAAAATCCGATTCACACTTAAATATTTCACAACACTTTGCACATGAATATTGTTTACGAATCTTATGGGTCTTCTTGTGTATTAATAAGTCAGACATTCTTGAAAATATCTCGTTGCAATCACTACACTTGTATTGTTTGGGCAATTTGTGAATCTTTTGATGCTTACGTAAATCACTCTTTTGTGAAAAAACTTCAGCACACACCTCACAGCAAAAAGATTTTTCCTTTAGATGACTTTTCATATGAAACACTAAGTTAACTTTTCGAGGAAATGCTGTGTTACACATCTTACGCACATGAGGTAACTTCTGTTTCTTTAGTCCTGATGAGGTGAGTTTCACTTCATAATTCGAAACGAGTCCTTCTTTGGATAAAAGTGTAGAATCCATCTCTTGATTATTTAACTCTGGTGATGAGTGTTGACACTCCAAGTTGGTTACATCACCAACATAAGAATTCATAACTCGTTCCACAATAACTTAAATGAAAAATACAACCTATTACAACGATATCAGGTCACAGTAGAATGTTATGAACTCGTTTCATTGAAATTTATATAATGATAGAGGGCGCTCGTGTAAAAATACTAACTTTTTATTTGTTTGAAAATACTGACATTTTATTGGTTTAAAAATACGTCACGTGATTATTTCATCCTATAATGTTATAAGTTCAATAACCACTTAATTCTTGCACAATGATTTAGAAAGTCTTACATATCAGAAGTTCGTACATATGTAAGTAAAAATCCTTATTACTCTCGTATCTATTGCTTTTATAAATAATATTTTATTTATCAAACCACTTAATTTCTAAATGATGTATTCTAAAACGCTTTTTATGTCTTATGTATGTAAAGTCTACTAAAAGAGGGGGAAAAAAGACGGGGTGTGAAGTATTTGTAAAATTGAAAAACGTTAATTTATAAAAACTAGATTCCATTCCCTTTTTTTAAAATGTTGGTTGTATAAAGTCAAATCTATTGAAAATTTATTTTAATCGTATAACTCTAAACAAAATACCCGCTCTCTTTAATAAGTTAAATAGTCACTAAAAATTGTTCATTTAAAAGGAAAAAATCTTTAAAATTCTCTTATTGTATGATTTTATAAATAATATTTTGCACGTCAAATCACTTCTTAACTAAATGTAATAATCTAAAATGTCGTATGTAATGATCTAAAATGTCTTATGTGTTGTGGATGGTTGGTTATTTGTTAAAACCGATTATCTACGCTTGGGATATAGGTCACTCTAGGGGTCATTCTAAGGGCTCCTAACTCGTATTGACAAGGTTCGAAGAAAACTCCGAACGGTTAGGTCGACGAGCGCGAGAGAAGTTTAAACCCAAACGTCTAGTAGCTTTAAAACCAGAACCTCTCAGTCACTGGTCTTATGTGTTGTGTTTATATAAATAATATTTTTCTTCTTTAATCACTTAACTCCAAAGTGAAATGTTTCTAAGACACTTTGTCATGTCTTAAGTGAAACATATTTAACTAAAGAAGGATGTAGTATTTGTGACATAAGTTATTCTACAGTACCCTTTTAAGAAAAAAAAAGCTATATTACAAGTCAATTAAAAAAATTATATAATTAAAAAGTATATATATATATATTGTTTAAGTATCCTAAAAACGATTATTTAAGTTAGTCCACAAATTTGTAAACTTAAAAAACGGAAGATGTAATGTAACACAAAGAAGTATGACAAATTTTTCCCCCATAAAGGATTAGTCTCAATGACTTGAATTAATTTTTTCCCCTAAAAATGACACATTACTTTTAGTATACAAGTTTGTGAAACGGCTTTTATAAGAAAATATTACGCTGAATACAATATTAAACCTTGTAATTTAATTCAATAACAAAAATGCGTGGGTGTATAGCTTATATTTACATTTTTGAAAATCACTTTGCTTTCGTTTTTAAAATGTATAAACACGTTATTTTTGGTAACAAAACTCTATTTCGAATATAATGTTGTACAAGAAATGTACAAGAAAGAATTAGGCATACTATCTTCGTCAATCTCTATAAATAAAATTTCGTATAGAAAGTAAAAATTTTCCCTCTAAATTATTATTTCGAATATTGAAGTGATCTGTTGACAGAGTGTTGTAAGAGAAATGTGCTTGTAAATTAAACAAACAGATGTAATAGCATTCATATTAAACCAAAACTCGCGAATTACTCAATAACTAAAGACAATTTCCTGCAGTTCATTAAAACTATGATAAAGATATCTCAACGCAGGTCTGAAGTAACCATCTCTCGCATTTAAAGAGATAACAACACACACACATCTTTGGTGACCTAAGATAAGACATGTGTGATACAGAAATTGCAGGTTCTAATGTCACTAAAAATTAAAATAATACGTAAAACACTACAAAAAAAAAAAAAAAACATAATTTGAAACGCTTTAAATAAATTAAATTAAAAAAAAATGAAAACACTTTAAATAAAAAATAAAACAAAATTTCACCCTCTACAAAGAACAAAATCTATATGTCTAATCATGCACCTTCTTTATCTCTCTCATCTTAATTACTTCCGGTCTTTTAAACTACTTTCCTGTTCCAACAAGCTCCCAAACATGTTCCCAAAACATGTTTACTGCTTCCTGAAAACCCTTTTTGGAAAAAGCATGTCTAATCCCGTTTCCGATCTTATTTCCTGTCGCGTTTCCAGTCTAAAAATAAATTTCACGTTAAACTTTTATAAAGTAAAACAAAGTCAGAAAGATTTCCATTTTTATATTAGGTGTTAGTTAGCAAATAAAATTTTTATTTCAGGTGAAACAAAAAAAAAAAAAAAAAAAAAAAAAAAATCGAACATTTTGCTAATATTACTTTCAAACTAAATTCATTCTGATAGCAGGATTCCTACAACTCAACTCCATTCGACTAGAAGGATTAAAACCAACAAAATAAATTAAGCCCCACACAAAAATAAGCCCTCCCCCTCTCTCCCTTATCGCATTCACTTCCTGTCACATTTCCGGTTAAACTTCCTATCTACACTTCCTGTTCACTTCCTGTCTCAACATGCCTGTTATCCCCACCTGCTACATCCGGTGTCCACACCTGCCACTTCCGCTGACCTTCACAGAGCACAGAAGGTCACCACCGCACCCACCGCTGGCGCAGAACTCTCTTTTATCATCTACTAGCATTTAATATGCAAAGAACAACAACATTTGAAAAACTTTTTCAAATGGAGTAATACCTCCAAAACTATAGTTTATAAATTAGCTATTGGTCAATAGTACGATGCAGCCTGTGTACATAAACAATAATAGTATTTATAATTCATACACCATTAAATGGAACTATATTTATTATATAAGACCGTTTGTTTTTTGTTATTTCAGACTAGTCGAATAAAAAAGGAAACTATGTTTGCTTTCACTCATAAAGCTCGACACTTTCAAATTTTCTAGATCGATATAACCATCTGCATCGGCTGAACGAAAGGCAAGACTTCTATTAGCAAGTTTGTGATAAACTGATACGTTATAATAAATGAAAACACGGATAATCTTTCGTAATAGTGTCCATAAGCCAAGGTGGCGTCAAACATGAGCGATGTTGGCAACAATGAGTTTTGAAATGTACGTCAGTTACAACAAAGAAATTAAATATGCGCCAGCGCCAAACCATGCTAGCTAAGATACGCCAATCAAAGCTAAGTACACTTGTATATCCATCTTTGACGCCAATTGGCTGTGGACCTGATTATGGGACTTGTCATGTAGACTTTTCACTTCTTCATACGTATAAACATAATAATTGATATAACATATAAATAATTCTCATTTGAAAAGGACAACCATACAGTATATCATAAAGCAAATAAGAAAACATGTATGGAAAACAAATTTTGAAAAAGTCCTTCCGGCCTGTACCGGGAGGAAAAGGTAGCTTTCCTATATCTTCGTTTTAAAATTTTAGCTAAAGTTACACGAAAACAGCAAGCTAAAATGCAAAGAAACGTTTACAAAAGATTCGTTAATACTGAATTTGAATAAGAAATTCGCCAAATTATTGAGCAATAGCCAAATTGGCTTCATTTATGAAGACTTATTTTGGTCGCCAAATGTCGCCAATTTTGGCGAGAATTTGGCGCTAACGGATATAAATATATACTTTTATGCGTATGATTGGGAAAATTATTACAACAATGAAAGAAAATAATTTGCGAGTAATCGCGTTAATGTGCTGTTTTGTTTCAAAATGTCAGCCAGCCTAGAATTTCAAACTGCTCTATCTCAGCCATTTTTTAAGATAAAGGTAAACCAAAAAATTCTCTGGAATCCTTGTATTAAGGCCTAACACGTAATTAAAAAATAAATTTGAATTTTTATTTTTTTGTATATTTATTTTAGTTTTAAATTTTTAAATGGCCGCCATCTTGAAACAAAATGGCGGACCAAGCTGGCCAACGAACTCGGTCGAGACATTAGTGACCTTAATACACACAATTAGTTTCATCAAAATCGATTCATAAATACGGGCGTTATCGTATGACATAGGTCAGATATATATATATATAAATCAACATTTGAACGGAGGATGGTTTTGGGGTCTGGGGGTCATGATCGGTGAAAATATATCGAAATTTTCCGGAACTGCTTTCCTCCGAACGGCTGCAATAGGTAGCTTTATACTTTTTTGTATTGAAAGCTACCTAATACTCCTGTTACTGACGGTAGAGGCGCTAGTAGCAGGACAACCATGTGGTTTTTAACCACGTGTATAGCGGTCTAAGGAAACTTGCTGATTCTAAGGTCTAATACTATGATAAGGAGGTCTTGAATGAAATATTTCACGAAAGTTTTAAGAAACGTGGTTACCCCGATACGGAAATGAAGTGATATCATTTTATAGAAAAGAAAAATTTGTTGATAGAAATTATAGATACCGCAAACAATACGCGCAGTATGAAGATAGAAAAAAGTACAATGTTCACGAATACAGTAAACAAGACAGGCAGCAAAGAAGTCATTTTTGGAGTGATAGGAAGCGGGAACCCTATTTTGCAGATAAATGTTATTACAAAAGATATGAAACTAAATCTCATGGAAGAAATGATGAACGTATTGAGAGTTGTTTAAATTGTGGATGAAAATTCATATGTTTCATTGGTATTCATTTCAAAGAATACCAATTAATTAAATTTTATATTTCATTTATTTGAAAATTTACGTTTTAAGCTATAGATTGCAATTTTTGTATGTAAAATAATATGCATTATTTTTCATGTACAATAGCGCATTAAATGAAAATTGTAATATAATTTTTGTAGTAGTAGTTTATATTAATGAATAAAAAAAAACACTTCATTTTAAAGTATTTTCTGCGCAATAAAACGTTTCCTGACGATTCAAAAAATACACACGTAATTGTTCAAGTTTTCACTTCTGTCGGCACTCCCGGAGTGCCATTGGTTTTTTTTTATTTATTTGTTTGTTTTTGAAAGATTATACATTTATATTTATCTAGTCCTCGAAGACGCTTTTTAAATTTTTTTTTTTTTTTTTAGAAGTGAGGTTTTTTTTTTAAACATAGGAAAACCAATTTGACAAGTTCATATTTGATGTTTTTCCTAAATGATAAGTTGCGGTTAATGTGCATTCCAACATATAGTGTAAGGACGTAGAATATGCGCCAAAAACAAAGTGGGAAGATATTGACCTCCCAAATTTTGCTAGGTAACTGGGGAATGGGCAATCATTTGTTGAGAAGATATATAAATTTCTGTGATGAAGAATAACATTTTCGGCACTTTTCCAGTATAGGGTTCTTGGCGAGATAGAGAAAGGGGCCTTGGCGAGAGAAGTAAATTTGGCAACATATTTTCTGGCAACCTGTTCCCTGTTTCACGTACGCAAGAAATTTTTTCAATATTTATACAATTTATTTAACATAAAGAAGCCATTTATCTACTTTTATATACAAACAGAAGCAAATTGTATATGAAAACAACAATAAAAGATCTATAAATAAAATGTTTATACATATATAAAATTATTTTTAAACAAAAATAAAAATAATTATTGGTTTGTTTTCATATATCATTTGACATCAAATCTCACTTCCTGAAGCTCAAATTGCGCCAAGCGTTTTAAAAAAATGCTAAGGCCCTCATACTGAAAAAGTACCAAATTTGCTTTAACTTCCGATAATATAATGCCTGTAATTCCATAGTCCCATTCAGCTTGCCAGTTTTGAGTAGCTGACTACTTCAGCGATATTTTAAGCGCTAATTTCGGCATTGGGAAGAATCTCTGAAGCATTGGTTCTTGAACTAAACCTTCTTTTGCTAACTTATCAACGATTTCGTTACCTATGATATCCGTGTGTCCACAAACTCATGAAGATTTTGGAAGTTTCTTGTATTTTCTGTAAAATACTTACGACGAGGAAATATGATGAATTTTCATGTTTCAAAGCCAGAAGACCTGGAATCGGTTGGATTCGAACACTGGATCTATCGTTTAGAAACTGGAAACGTTACCTCTATTACTCGCTACTAATGGTTGATGACATCGCCGCAATATGTATCACTTATACCCTCACCCTGTCACATTTCCTTGGTGGTTTTCCCTATAGTGGAAAACCATTTCGTTTCATACATTCCAAAATCGTTTCACACATTTCCTTGGTGGTTTTCCTTGATCTCAAAGTGGTTTGAAAAGGTTTAAAAATGGACTAGATACCAGTCAAAATTTGACGGTAAACAACTTGAAAGTCTCATATGAAAAATGTTTGAATTTTTAACTAGTTGCTTTTAAATTAATTAAGTATTGAAAACTTGAAAATTTGTTATATTGTATAAGCCATTCCTGCACTCTAAAAATGCCATTTTCAAAACTGAGCCAAAAATACTCAAATATGAGAATGTCGCATAGTCAAACTGACTCAGAATCAAAATTACTCAAGTTTGAAACGTGTATATACTCATTTCTGAAAACATGAACACACTCAAGAAAAAAACATCATGTGCTCATTTTTCAGTACGTCCATATTTCAAAAATAAGTTTGAACTGACCTCTATCTGTTCATTTTTGAGTATGTCCATGTTTCAATATTCTCAGTATTTTTGGTATTTCAGAATTGAAAGCACTGGGTCGTCATATTTGAATCAAAAAGTTTCATAACAAAATGAAAACGTCGATTTACTCAGATTTGAAAATGTCATTTTTCTCAGTGAATAAGGCAATAGATGTTGCTCTTAGTCCAACATATTCAATTAATGAAGTAAAAGAATCTTAAACTCGTAATTTATAACATATTATGCTTGTTTTTTAGCAGAAGTTTAACTAAAATTATAAGTTGAATGGGTAGGGCATTTATTTTTACTTATTTCAGTTACAATTTTTCGAAAAAAAAAAAAAAAAACAATATTTACTATTTTCTAATTTTTTAAAACCAAACAACTGACCTTTGAAAAATTTCATTAATTTTATTTTCTAATTTCTTTTCTAATAGCAATTCTAGGCCGATCTTTTACATATTACAAACTCTAGAAAACCCAGAAGAGATGACAAATTCCATTCACTCCAATAGAGTTAAATCGTGTTCTATATAAGAAAAAATGAAACCTTGGACAACGCTGTGTAAACACTACGTTTTCATAAGCAAACAATTTAAAGAAGTAAAGCTCTTGTTTGACTAGGAAAAAGCTGCCGAAAGTGAAACAGCGAGGAAAAGTAAAGTAAAACGTGAAAAGCTACTCGATGGGGCTTGCCTCAGATGATTGCCTAATGATCTCTGTTACAAGTTGCGAAATTCGGGAAATCAGATGGTTTTAAGTTGCGTCACGAAAGGGCTTTGCGCTTTTTTCTTCTTTTTAAACTATTTTGCGATCTTATATAAGTGCAAAAGATCAGAATTGGGCAGTTACATAACAGGAAGTATGTTGGGAAAACTAGTTCGCTTATTTAGAATTTGATCCAGAAGTACTCAAAAATAATATTAAATAAAAAAATAAAAGCTATATATTAAACATAGCTTATAGCGTACTTTCCAAATTTATTTACAATTTGCTTTAACTGAAACCGTGATATGCATTTTTAAATTTAACTAATTTTTGCACATTTCTTGGTGTGAATAAATTCTATAGATCCTATACAGGGCTACTCAAAAGAATTCGAGTACTTTTCCACGTATTCACTGAAATTCCTGAAAGGGAATTTTTAACTGTGTTATGCGTTTCCTAACTGAACTAAATTTTAGCATACTATGCAGTATATATACAAATCTATAGATCATACACAGGACTTGACAAAAGAATGTGAATACCTTTTGAGTATGGGCGGTAATTGATGAAATTGGCTTTTCAAATGTGTTATGCGTTTTTTAAATTGTTTTTTAGATATCATATCCATCTTATTAAACGGAGAAGTTTTGTTACGGTATTCTGAATATGTTAGAAAATGTTTCATAATCTATGCTGGATGCATGATTTTTCTTTCTTGTTTAATGCTACACAATTAAAAAAATCTAGAAACGTTACTCTAAATAACGGGGCAGCAAAGTCACGCTATATATGAGAAACGTTTCTATATATTTCATAAAAGTATTCGGAAATGTTTCTGTATATTTGTGAAAAATATTGGAGATTTTTCTATGTATTTCGGAAATGTTTCTGCATATTTGGAAAAGGATTTCGGAAATGCGTGTGTATATTTTGGAAATGATTCTGTATATTTTTGAAATATTTTCGGAAACCTTCCTGAATATGTTACCAAGGTTTCTGAATTTGTGTTTAACGTTTTGAAATATGTGATAGCATGATTACTAAATGCAAGTGTGACCTTTCCGAGAATTTAAGATTTTTGCATTAGTGTTCAACGTTTTCAGATAAGTATTTTGATGGCAGAAAGTACTTATATATCACATTTTTCTTTTATTTAAGAAAGCAATACACATTGTTTAAGGAATTAATGTTATACCATTGAATTTGATTGTACAATTTATATTTAAAGTTGCTATTAATCTCTTGTTAAACTTATACAAAGTTAAGTTACTAGGAGTGATTTGCGAATGAAAATTTCAGAGTTAATAAGATAGTTAAACTTGGCTTTATACGATCTCAGTACTTTTTACGGTAAATGAGTTACGAGACTTGGCTGCATTTTTTACAGGTGACTTTTTGATGAGATTTCACTTCTTTTTGTAAGTAATCCTCCTTTTCTTGATTTTCTCCTTTTCTTGAGATCATCCACTGATTTTCGCTAAGCCCACACTCTGTCCCTATTATTTACAGGTATCAAAAATTTGAAGCTTTAGTTTCGTTTGCAAAGTACTGTAGATAAAAAGAGATTTCAGGTTCCTAGGCAAGCACTAAGTTATGGGAGGGGGGGTGTCAAAAGTACTCTCAATTGCTTCCAGGATAGGTGCTATCCATCTGAGATATTACTCGCAGCCCTAGATACTTGATATTTAACATAAAAGAACTTTTTAGTGTGAAAAGAAAGCCAAAATTAAAATTTCCGGAAATTTCCAATAAATCAAATTATATTCCTTTATTCGATGTTTTTTTTTTCGTTTTTTTTAGTCTTTTTTTTTATTATTTACAGATTTTTTAATTTTTCCTTACTTTGTGTACTAAACCCTGCCTTTCTGCCAAATGTCAAGCTTCTAGGACTACAAAATCGAATTATTTTCAAATTTTCGACTTTTTATAAATTTATTGATTTTTCGATTTTAATTCTAAGTTACCTGATTGTCATGCCAATATAGTAATTATTTGATCCGTCTTCTTAGGATCATTTAGGTTCAATTTAGAGATACATCAAGTGAATCTTAGAGTTACCATGATTTTATTTAGAAAGGACTATCAAGCCATAACCAGTCAGTAATGTCGGGAGGGTAGGGGGAGCTGTGAAAATTTTTGTGGGGATGACAACATTTAACAATCCATATTTCATATGTGAAGTACATAGAGTACAACCTGTGAAAGAAAACAAACCTGTCTATAAAGAAATCGCCTATATCGTATGGCAGTCTATAGCGGAACTTCTCTATAACGAAATTCGTAAACGAAAGAAAAGAAAACCATAATCCGGGGGAAATAACATAAAAAAAATTAGGGGCGTTGTACTAGCTAATAGGACAATTATCTTAAAACTAATGTTTCTACAGTACAAAATCAAATTGTTTTCGAATTTTCGATTTCTTAAAGATATTTCGATTTTTCGATTTTATTTTCGAATTTAACGAATATTTTAATTGTTCCTTTTATTGAATAGTAAATACTACTTTTACACCAAGTTTTAAGTTTCTAAGACTACAAGATAAAATTATTTTCAATTTTTGATATTTTCGAATTTTTTTTATAATTTTCTGGATTTTTTATTTTTTTCTTATTTTGTATCCTTTATTACAAGTTTCAAGTTTCTAGCGCTACAAAATCGAATTATTTTGAAATTTCCGATCTTTTTCGAGTTTTTTTATTCTATTTTCGAATTTATTGTGTTTTAATTTTTCCTTTTTCTGTATCCTAAACAATAAGTTTACGCCGAATTTTAAGTTCTAAAGCTACAAAATCAAATTTTTTTCAATTTTTCGGATTTTCGAATTTTTTTTTTCGAATTTTACAGATTTTTTATTTATTTCTTTTTTTGTATCCTAAATACTACCTTTATTCCAAATTTTAAGTTTCTAGCTTTACAAAATCGAATTATTTTCAAATTTTCGTTTTTTTTTTCAATTTTTTTTTTTTCAATTTTTGTTGTGTTTTTAATTTTTTCTTTTTCTGAATCCTAAACACTACCTTTACACAAAATTTTCAGTTTCTAAGACTACGAGATCATATTATTTTCATTTTCTCTCTTTTTCTTATTTTTCAATAACGGAAGGTGTACTAGCTAATAGGACAATTATCTTAAAATCTATCTAAAACAAACTATCCCCATCCTGTGGGATTTGTTTTTCAATGTTTTACTTTATTTAATGCAAAACATAGATTGCATCCGACAACTCATAAAAAAGTCCTCCGGCCTGTACCGGCAGGAAAAGGTAGCTTTCCTATATCTTCGTTTTAAAATTTTAGCTAATGTTACTCGAAAACAGCAAGTTAAAATGCAAAGAAACCGTTTACAAAAGATTCGTTTACACTGAATTTGAATAAGAAATTCGCCAAATTATTGAGCTATAGCCAAGTTGGCTTCATTTATGAAGACTTATTTTTGTCGCCAAATTTGGCGAGATTTCGCCAATTGTCGCCAAGTTTGGCGAGAATTTGGCGCTAATGGATATGAATATATAGTTTTATGCGTATGATTGGGAAAATGATTACAACAATGAAAGAAAATAATTTGCGAGAAATCGCGTTCACTAAAACTTCTAAATTTATATTAAAATCATTAAAATTACAGACATTACAATACACTTTCATAAAACATTAAAAACATATTAAAATTGGACGTTTCGGATTTACATGGAAAATCCCTCTTCAACAACAACATTTCACTTAGCGTAAATCATAGTTCAAAAATATCAACAAATAGAAAATGCAACATATCAAAATTTCGAAGTCAAAGTTACAGTTATAATAACACGGAGTATTCATTCGGGATTGCACCTGCTTGACCATTATTGACCATAAATTTATCGTTGGTTTTTTGTAATGTGCTGTTTTGTTTCAAAATGTCAGCCACCCTAGAATTTCAAACTGCTCTATCTCAGCCAATTTTTAAGATAGAGGTAAAACAAAAAATGCTCTGGAATCCTTGTATCAAGTCCTAACACCTAATTAAAAAATAAACTTGATTTTTTAACTTTTTTGTATATTTATTTTAGTTTTAAAATTTTCCGTGGCCGCCATCTTGAAACAAGATGGCGGACCAAGCCGGCCAACGAACTCGGTCGAGGCATTGGTGAGCTTAATACACACAATTAGTTTCATCCAAATTAATTTATAAATACGAGCGTTATCGTATCAAATTATTTTCATTTTTTCAATTTTTTTCGATTTTTTTTATTTTTTTTTCGAATTTTCTGGATTTTTTTAATTTTCCTTTTTCTGTATCCTAAATACTACCTTTATTCCTAATTTGAATTTTCTTAGCGCAACAAAATCGGATTGTCTTCAAATTTTCGTTTTTTTTTTAATTTCTTCGATTTTTTCAATTTTGCTTTCGATTTTTTTGGTGTTTTTGATGTTTTCTTTTTCTGGATGTTAAACACTACCTTCACACCAAATCTTAAGTTTCCAAGACTACAAGATCGTATTATTTTCAACTTTCAATTTTGATGGAATTTGTTGAATTTTCGAATGTTTTTTTTTTTGAATTTTCTGGATTTTATAATTTTTCCTTTCTTTGTATCCTAAACACTACCTTTTTTCCAAATGTCAAGTTTCTGGGGCTACGGGATCTACCCAATCTTTTTGATGACGCGTGAACGAGTGAGTAAGAAGTGACAAAAAATCGAATGTTTGAGTTCATATATCGCCTGAACTAGAAAAGACAGAAAGTTGTAATTTTAAATTTTGGTCCTGTGGGCCAAATACTCTCTATAATTGAAGTTTAAAATTTTTGGGATACTCCAGCGCGGAGATATGGGGGGGTCAAAAGTGCCCTGAGTTGCTTCCAGAAAAGTATGCTTACGGCTGTCCTCTCTCGACTTGGCGGAGGCACTGCCGTGCCTCCAGATATGTTTTAAAATAATTTCATTTAACTACCAGTAAATAGATGGAATTTTTTTTTATAAATAATTATTTTTTCATCTTGTAAACAGATATACTATTTTAAAATATTTCATGTCTGTGAATAATTATTTTATTTTCGTAAATTATTCGATATATATTTTTAAATGTTTTGTCTGCTTGTAATTTTTTTTTTAATACGATGTTTTGCAATTATCATGCTTCCAAATATATGCCTTTATTTGCATATTTTTTTATTTACCATAGGTTATATTTTATTTGTATGACCTGAGACGTGCTGCTTTTTTAACACTCTTTTATTTAAGTCAATCTGGTTTTAGTAAGTAAAGATGGAATTTTGTAATCGATTTTTGAAATCTCTTCCTGTTATGCTAGAATGATAAAAATCACGTTCATGGGTATATTCCCGATGGCAATACAACATTTTAATGTTTTTAGAACTTAATTGTAAATAAATAAATTGATTTTAAGACATTTCTCCGTTAGACCGCAACAGGGGATAAATCGCCAAATATTCTGTCACTCGTACATTTGTTTACGAGTTGAAACAACAAAGGATTTATTTATGAGCCAAAATACGCCATGTGGCCGTGAAACTGCAACAAAGAAACCTTTTAAAGGGAAAAAAGTAGAAAATAAATTATAAATAAAAAATAAAGAGTGTAATATTTAAAAAATATGCCTTTAACAATTAATAGTTTAATATTAATTAATATACGATTATACATTGAGAAATCAATTTAGAAATCCTAAAGAGATAGTTTAAATAATGTTTAACTTTTTTTTTTTTTTTTTTTTTTTTTTTTTTGCTGTTTCCAAATCTTAAAAAAAAAGAGCTAAAATTATATATTTTTTCATAAATTCACTTGCTTGCGCTTTCTACCAAGCATAAAAAAACAGTGAATTTTCCATACGTTCTTTTCCCACGCCAAGTTAATGTATTCTAATAGCAATTTTTATGGAAAAAAACATTCTAGATAAATTTGAATGTTTATATAAAGAGTGTTTTTTTTTTAGAAACTATTTTTACTTATATATTTTTAAATGGTGAAATAGTTATACATGTTTAAATAAAGATATATTTTCCAATGTTTTATTTCTGTGCGTTTGAATATCTGTTTACATAAATGATGTTTCCATTTTATGTACAAATAATCAATGCCAAAAGATAGTTGCCAAAGTTACAATCATTGCTTTGCTATAAAAAAAAATAATAATAATAAAAGAATATAGTTTGTTTTATCGAGGATTGATTCTTTATTCCTAATCTATGGTTTGTTTGCTCGTAGTTTGATTAGTATTTATTTAGATAGTTTAAAACAGATAAAGAAAGCAACAAAACATTAACTTCTCTTATAAAAAAAAAAAAAAAAAAGATCACAAAGCAAAGTGTTTTAGCAATGATGAAAAGGATTTTAAATGGTTTAAAATGGTATTACATTTTAATCTTGCGATGATTTATATCGATGTTGTTTCAATAAAAAGTTAATAAAAAATCGGTATGAATGTTTAATTTGCGTAATCAACGTGTTAAATAAATATGTAGTTGTTAATTTGATTAGTTAAATTTTAAACATAAACTAGTCGAATGCGCCAATCCCAAAACTTTCTTCTGTCGCATACATGTTAATACTTCAAAAAGCGGATTTTTTTTAAATTATGCATTTTAGAATCTAAAAATGCAGCATAGAAGCGCCACCTGTTATATGATTTACGCGAAAACCTAATAAGCAACAAATTATATCAAGGTCTAATAGAATATGAAGTTTTATGAAATTCGGTGCATTAATTTTTGCGATCCGACTATCGCTAAAATCGTGTAGATCCTGAAAAATGCAGCATAGTAGCACCACGTGTTAGATGATTAACATAAAAAACTAATCAGCATCAATTACAAACACACAGACAGACAGACATTTTCTAAAAACAGTCAAATTGTCTTCCAAAACGTATAAATCCGTCGGAAAGCGTAAGTCGAAATTTTCCATGAATCCAATACTTTCTTCTTGTAATGATAGAGAAAGTAAAAATGTTAAAAAATATATTTTTAGAAAAAAAAACAAATATTTTATTATTTGCTTTTATAAAATCTCCAAATAAGCAAGAAAAAGAAGAAATCTGAAATTCCCTGGCATAAATTGCAACCCTTATGTATTCTTTTAACACTTTCCAACCTAGTTGAAACGTGTTTATTAACACTTTCCAACCTAGTTGTTAACACTTTCCAACCTAGTTGAAAAGTGTTTATGACTTCGGTTTGTCTGGCCGTCTGTCCGTGCTCTAACTCCCGTAAATATGCTCGGATTGCCCTGTAATTTTTATATGTTATAATCGTTATCTATAGCATGTTCCCTATTTCAACGGAAGTGTGTAGCACTTATAGTTTTTTTACAGGGACACTCAAAAGAATTCCGTTACATTGCGGTCTATGGGGAAAAATCATTTGCGGTTTATTTAAATAATGTTTCACTATTTTAAACGCATTGAAATTTATATATATCACGAAAGTGCATTAGAAGAAGCTTAATATGGAATAGGGTGTGCATAGCACTTATACTTACTTTACAGGGACAGTCAGAAGAATTCCGTTACATTACGTCTATGGAGAAAAATCGTCTGCGGTTTATTTAAATAATGTTTCCCTATTTTAAACGCATTGAAATTTATATAAGGTTCATTAAAAGAGACTTACTACAGAATATTGTGTGTATAGCAGTCATCGTTCATTTACAGGGACACACAAAATAATTCTCTACTGTATGTTAACAATAATTCCTGGAAGTGCGTTTTAAGTTACTGAACGCGATTTTAATTTTAAATAGCTTTTTGTATATTACGTGGTGTGTATAAATTCTGTAAATCCTATACAGGGAAGCACAAAAGTTCGGGAACACATTTCCGTATTATTTAACTCCAGACAGAGAATTTTAAACTGTGCTACGTGTTTCCTAACTGAACTAAAATTTAGCATCCTATGTAGTATATATACAAATCTATAGATCCTATACAGGGCTGAATAAAAGTATTCGGATTACTTAGATGTTATCTTTTAGCTTATTAAAGAGTATGATTCGTAAAATTATTTTGGAAGCGTTGGAAAGTGTTACATAATCTATGCTTGACGCATGATTTTTCGTTCTTATTTTTTTTTTACTGTAACTTGAATAAACTATATAACCCTTCGTTCTGCTAATATGTTCATTAAAAAAAGGTTGCACAAATTAAAGCCATTTTTTCTCCTCAACGACACACACTCATAGATACCCAAACACCAACACGGAAAAAGGTATTTTATATTTTGTTTTTATATCAATTTTTCGTAGATTAAGAAACATTTGTCTTTTTTTACAGTTAAGGTATATCTCAACGAAGCACTCACATACGTATAGGGCGAGTTCACGGACCGCAACCTGAATTACGTAGGGTAAAACATGGGTAAAACTAAATAATATTGCTTTCAATCTCTACAGATTATCGCATAATAGACCTGCCATGCAGGCCGATTTGATAGTTCCACGGACACTTGGCACAGATTGACTGCCCACCCGCATGTGCCTTGCGCTCGTCTAAACATGCCTGTACGGCTATCCTGCTGAACGTGAAAACCCAGTTTTCACCGACGACCTAGTTTGTCTTCCCTCTCACTCGTGCCGTTCGTTTATTCGAGTCCTCATCCTCTACCAGGAAGACGTGCCAGCTCTCGCCCCGTCCTGGATTTGAGCCACTGCTCTTTAATTGGTCCTTCATATTTACATAGTTCTGCAATAATTAATTAATTGAGTAGCTACATCAAGATATTTGCTACTTTTTACACACTGATCCATTGGGACGGTTAGGCCGCCGCACGAGAGCGGCGTTTATTCACATGTTAGACTTATTAATCTTGGTTATATATAGGATAGAAAAACATTAATTATTTATTTATTTACATACATACAATTTTTGCCATTTATTAAACTTCGCCTTTGTCTTCTCTCTTTACTCTTCACTCTTCTCTTACTTCTTCTGTCCCTTGAATTCATGTCCTTTCTCTTCACTTTCTTCTCTCTTCGAACTTCACCCCTCACCAACTGTTCTTACTTACCTGGGCCAAATTTTTAAAGGTTTCGCCTCAGGTGCACTGGGTGGGACTGCCCAATAATGGAGCCTATCTCAAATGCGGCTCCATTTCCTGGAGGAAAGCTGTGAGTGCTTTCCTCCCTTCCGGAACCACGAAATAGTTCCGGACAGTTGAAGCTGTGAGCTTCGGGCAGAACCTGTCCCTGAGAGGTTGTGTTCCTATGCATGCCACAAGTAGATGTTCACTCGTGGCGGGATCTGGGTCTGTGCAAAATGGGCATCCTCGCGTAAGAGTTCTTACCTTGAATCGGTGGAAGTATTCCGGAAATGGTCCATGCCCTGTAACCGCCCAGTTAATGAGAGGCGCAGTCCAGGCGCGTTCTTCCGATACTTTCGGAATTATGGTGAACACGTTTCTCCCTGTTTCCGCCTCCTCCCATCGACTTTTCCAGAGGGCTCTCACCTCCTGGCGGATCCTGGTCTTCACGGACCGGGGCGACAGACTTAGAGGGACGTCAATGACATCTAAACCTGCCCCTGCTTTCGCAAGGCGGTCTGCCGTTTCATTGCCGTGAATCCCTACATGGGCCTTTACCCAGAACCATCTCACCTCAAGGCCTTCTCTCGCCGCGTGAACACGTGCACATAGTGGGTCTTGCGAGTACGGATTTGCTAGTGCCGTCAGCGACGATCTAGAGTCGCTGAACAATGACAGCTCGCTTCGGGCTCTGCACAACTCCAGCGCTTTGATAATGGCGACTAGCTCGGCCTGGTACACTGTCGCATGGGGCGGGAGGTGATAGGCTTGCTCTTCAATCAATTCCCCACCGTCATAGATTGCTACGCCGGATCCTACACCTCCTCCAATTTTTGACCCATCAGTAAATACTGATATCCCCTGCTGGCTGTGGGGTTCCCCGTTGTTTTGGGGTGCTTCTTCCCAGTCAATGGCAGGTGCCTTCGCAGGGTGTACCGACCATCTCTCCATCCGTTTTTGGACTTCGTCCGTTCTAATAGTTGTTCCACCAACTTCGGCATTTTCCCCTAAGCGGAGGACGCGACTCTGGTTGAACTCCCTTTCCACCATTAGATCCAATGGCAGGGTTCCGGCGAGTACCTGAAGCGCTACCGTACTAGTTGTTCGGTAACACCTGGTTATCGCGATGAGGGCTAACCGTTGGGCTGTGATTAAGCTTTCTCTCATGCGGCCGGTCCCCGACCACCAGAAACTACAACCATATGTCGCGAGCCTCTCTATGCCGTTTTTGTAGAGACGCTTCAGTACGGTCCCTTTGAGACCCCAGGTCCTCTGACTGAGTGAGCGGGTCGCTCTCACGTAGTTTGCCAGACTTTGTTTGACGTATGCGCAGTGTGCCATTCCGTTCAGCTTATCGTCCACCATCACTCCGAGGTATCTAGTGTTTTGTGCGACTTTAATGGGTCTTCCAAGGAAGGAGAGTCTAGGAGCCGTTTTAGGGTTCCTTTTGTAACTCCCCAACCGGCGCACTTTTCGGAAGTAGACCAGTACGGTCTTTTCCGCGGAGAACTCGAGTTTATGCATCGCCGCCCAACGAGCTATCTTCGCTAAGGCAGGATTTGCCCGCTTCGCACAAACATGGGCGTTTGGCGCTTCGACTAAGATGGTAAAGTCGTCGGCATAAGCGATGATTTTCACGTACTCTCCCAAATCCAACTCCAACAAGGAGTTCGCCACCAAGTTCCAGAGAAAGGGACCTGAATTCGAGCCCTGAGGGCAGCCTTTGTCATACATACGTTCCAGGGACACGTTTTGCGTTCGAAATTGGATTTTCCTCTCCCTTAGGAAACTCCGAACTAGTCGATAGAGATTTTCAGGGCAACCCATCCTTTGCAGTTGAGCATAGATCGCCGGCCACCATAAATTGTTAAAGGCGCCTTTAACGTCTAGCATGATGAGACAACAATCTTTGTCTCGTGCGTGGCAGTCTTCGACTGTCTTTCGCACTTCATGCAGGGCATGCTCTGTGCCCTTACCTGGAGTAAAACCGAATTGGTTTTGGTGGAGGAACCCTCGTGACTGGGCATGGAAAACCAACCTGTTTGTCACAAGTTTATCCAACACCTTACTCCAAGCTGTCAAAAGACAGATAGGACGATAGGCGCTTGGGTCCGAGCGATCCTTTTCAACCTTATTAAACAGAACAAGGTCTGCTATTTTCCAGCTAGAGGGGAACTCTCCTTCCCTCAAGCACTTATTCATGAGTGATATGAATAGCGGTTTGTTTGCCCTGTAAACTAGTTCGATTACCTCCATGGGTAATCCATCGTGTCCTGGCGCTTTCCCTCGGTTCGCGGTCCTGAAAACGGCTTCAACCTCCTTTTGGGTGAATTCCGGATCGTCATCAGCCAACGGGTGTGTCTCTGCCCGAATTTCTTCGTGCGACGGCTCATCATCTCCGTCTACCGGGAAGTGGTATTCCATCAGTTTCCCGATGGTAGCTTCGAAGCTCGTGGTTTTCTCCTCGTCCCCTGTCCCGACCATTTTCAATTTCAGATTCTGGGAGGATTTACCTCTCATCCAGTCAAAGTGCGGGCCAAAGGGTTTCCCCGGCTCAATCTCTTCGAGAATGCGCCGATAGTACGCCCACTTGGCCCTTCGGACCGCTCGTCTGAACTGAGCTCTTATCTTGCGGAAGAGTCCCTCATACTCTTTCCGCTGGTCGGGATCCTCACATTGCCGGTACCGCCTCCTTGCGGCACCCACCTTTTTCCTTTCTCCGAGGAGACTTGGAATCCACCACGGCTCTGCCTTTTTACGCACTTTCCGGGTACGCACGTACTTCTCGCAGAGACCTTGAACGATCTCTGTGAGACTAGAAACACACTCGTCGACCGACTTCCCTTCCAACCAGTCGACCGACATGTCACCTATCCTTCCGGACAGGGCCTCCCGGAGGTTGGGCACAATCAAGTCCTTGAACCGAACCCGGTATTTGGGCCTTTGGGGTGGGATCTCTGTTGAGATCTCCGTAGCGATACGCATGTGTTCCGTGGCTGTCGCTCTGGACTCTACTTTCCAACCAACAAGAACTGTCGGTCTCGTAAGCCTACCTAGTGATAGATCAATCCAGCTGTCGCCCCTGGTTGACTGGAATGTCGGTTCACTGGCTGAATCGTTGAAGATAGTGAAGTCGTTCTGGGCACACAGCTCCAGAACTAGGTCTCCTCTACTATCACATTTCTCAAGTGGGTTTCCCCATACCGAGCTCTTAGCGTTAAAATCGCCCATTATTAGTACGTCTTGTTCTGCATTACTTTGTAAAATCTGCTGCAGCGTTTCAATGTGTGTGTCGATCGGATCCAGCGGGGTTTCTGGCGGCAAGTACACGGAGACCACAATCATCTTTCTCCCGGCAAAGTTAAACTGGATTGCGACAATGTCGTTTGTCGCCATCAGTTCAACTATGTCTAGTGACTGATTAATCACGACCACCGCAGAGCGAGCCTGCTGTGGTGCGTGATAGACCACTGCCGCCGCTGGTATGTGGCCTACTTTGCCGTTTGACAGAACATGAGGCTCCTGTATGCACAAGACGTCATAATCCCGCATGTCATTCTTCAACACATTTGACGCCGCAAGAGATTTTCCGGCATTCTGTTGCCCTATCCGCAAATTAACCATAGTCAATTTTCTTGCGGATGCGCACCATTTCTAGAGCTCGGGTTGGGCACTGGGGATCAAGGGAGGTGTGAGCCGTGGAGCACTGAGACTCCTTAGGATAGAACACATTTTGGCTCACGCAGTTCATGCACTTTCGCTTACATGAATCTGCTCCCTTATGCTTGTTCTTACCACAGTGCAAGCATTTCTCTGCAGATGACGTGCAGGACCCACTGATATGTCCAAATCGACTACATTTGAAACATTGAGTCGCCCTAATATGCTCAGCCAGTTTAACCTTCGACCAGCCCACCACCAGCCTTCTCAATCCAAGCAAAGCCTTAAAGCCTCCTGGAGACGTCTCAAGAACCCAATGACAGGTCCCATCCCTCTTTATGGGGAATCGGACAGAGACATCATCCGGCTTCAGGTTCGCCTGTTCACAGGCAGCTAGGAGGACGCTGGCCCCGTCGACATCCGTGGGGACGTCGAACGCAATTATCCGAGGCCTTCGAAGCTTCGGTACCGTGACGACCACAGTGTCCTTCAAAGCTTCGTTGTTCTTGATAGCGTCCTCCAGGATTTGGACATCAGACTTCTGCTCAAGGCGCACAAGGACACCTCCGGCCGACACAGGTTTTCGCCCACGAACCTTAATATTTAAAGTTCTCGGGCTAATGGCCTTGGTTAGCCGATTCTCCACAGACTTGCTCTTTTCCTTTCTATCTTTGGGATAGACGATTAGAACGTGTTCTGTGGCGGGGGTGTCTGTGCGGATCCGCCCTTGAGTTTCTGTCCGTCGTCCCTCCTGCCCATCCTCATCCTTTCTCTTTGCACATGAGGCTGCAGGAGTCTGTGCAACTCCTGCATAGGAAAGTTGTTTTTCCCTTATTCGAACGAGCTCCTGTTCATCGTTGAACCCTTTTACAAGGAGGTGCTCATTCTGGCCCTTGATCCGTGTTAGTTCAAGGGCCTGCTCTATGAACAGTTCATAGAGTTCTCTCAAGTGCTCTTCAGCTACTAACTTTTCATTGCCGGTTGGTTTACTTTTTGTAATCACCATCGCCCTAACCTTTGCGATTAGGTCTCTTGCCACAATTCTGTGGTCCTTTTCTTCACCAACCTCGGGGACTTCGAGGTCGGCCATTGAGAGATCCAAGTTGGCTTCTTGGACTCCCTTGTTCTGCTCTTCCAGCTTTCTTCGCTGGCTCTGCTTACCGTCACTCATTCTTCAACTCTTAATGTTTTACCACCTACTGATTATTACCTACCTGAAACGGTACGGAAAACCCGTGTAAGTGCGGACTTCGTCCTAGCGCAAATCTGTTTTTACGTGAGTAAAAACTTGCCCAGGAACAGCCGGGAGCTCCTCGTCAAGGCTCCGCACTTACCGTGCACACGAACTATTGGATTTGGATTATATGTGACTTTTTGCAGGTTTACTCGTAGCGTTAAGAGACAGAAATTATCCAGGATTCTGGTAACCCACATTACCTACAGAATTATGTTGGGTAAAGATCACGTGGTTGAGAAACCTGGTTTGTTTGTTCGCTTTATAGCTAACTGCAACTGTTAATTATCGTTCTTTATTACTCCTATTGTGCACATGAATACTGACCATTTGATTTGTTTACGTTTAACAGGTCTATGATAAAATTGGCTTACGTCACTGATCCATGTTACGTTATGATCACCATGATAAAAATGTATTGGTAGATTGGTTGACGGAAGTGTTTGTTTGTAAACATGTCCACAACTTTATCCAAAAGCGTTCACAGTCGTTTTAACCCTATTTTACCCTGAGAAACTCATATGACGACAATCCCCAACTGTATTAGCAACCCGCATTTCCGTCTCTGAATGCACCCATGGAAAATTTAAGGGATTTAGAGAAGAAGGGCATTAACTAAAAAAAGTGTTAAAGATAATAACATTTAATAAAACACATTCAAACCACTTTAAAATTAATTTCAAAATTTATCAAAAACATTGCAAATCTCTTATCGGTATTCATCTCAACTTTAAACAAAAACTTCTTAAAATACTTTTCTGGACAAAAACTTGGTAGATTGGTTGACGTGTTTGTTTGTAAATATGTCCCCAACTCTACCCAAAAGCGTTCTCTGTCGTTTTAACCCTACTTTACCCTGAAAAACTCATATGACGACATTCCCCAATTATATTAGCAACCCGCGTTTCTGTCTCTGAATGCGCCCATGGAAAATTTAAGGGATTTAGAGAAGAAGGGCATTAACTAAAAAAGGTGTTAAAGATAATAAATAACATTTAATAAAACACATTCAAACCACTTTAAAATTATTTCAAAATTTATCAAAAGCATCGCAAATCTCTTATCGGTATTCATCTCAACTTTAAACAAAAACTTCTTAAAATACTTTTCTGGACAAAAACTTGGTAGATTGGTTGACGTAAGTGTTTGTTTGTAAACATGTCCACAACTTTACCCAAAAGCGTCCACAGTCGTTTTAACCCTACTTTACCCTCAGAAACCCATATGACGACATTCCCTAATTATATTAGCAACCCGCGTTTCTGTCTCTGAATGCGCCCATGGAAAATTAAAAGAATTTAGAGAAGAAGGGCATTAACTAAAAAAAGTGTTAAAGATAATAACACTTAATAAAACACATTCAAACCACTTTAAAATTAATTTCCAAATTTATCAAAAACATCGCAAATCTCTTATCGGTATTTATCTCATCTTTAAACAAATTGTTCTTAAAATAGCTTTCTGGACAAAAACTTCGTAGGGAATCTTTATACATGAGGGTATGTATCAAATAACTCCACTAACGTCCACAAATGATATTGCAGCTCAATTGTCGCCGAATCCCACTATTTCACATACCTCGCACATTTTTATTCCAAGGTAACGATTCTCCTTAATTAGTTTCAGTATCTGATTACTGTTAAAATAGTTTAGTATCAGCCAAAGCTTTATATTAATCCTTCATAATAAAAGGTGTTTTCTAGAAGTGTACTTAAATAGCAACTAAAATGTTATATTATTTTGCATAATTATAATGTTATAAAAACGTACTTTTTAAACACCAACAACTGATAGACGATAATCGATTCAAATAGTACTTTTATTTAGCAGTATTATGCACTTCTACGTACATTCGCATAACCACATATTTTCGTGTATGTATACAGGGTAAGGCTCTAGAAATTAAACTATTTGAAATATTTCTAAAAGCTTTGGTATTTATACTGTTTAGAGCATGCGGAAGCAAATTACACAATAAAAACGAGTAGTTCGAAATTTTACCGATAGAAGGCGCTTAAATATTAGAAATGTTTTATTAACAAATATTAACAAAAATAACTCATTTTAAATCGATATCTTTTGAGCGACGATATTCTGTTATAGCAGCGCTATAATTACTACCATTTTGATAAAAACACATTATTAATAGAGTGCTGGCTTTTTTTCTAAACTTTTTAGGCTCATAAGGCTGTTTGTAGCTAAAAGCTTAAGCTAGAATCATATGAAATTTGTGATAAAAAGGGTTTAAAATTTATCTGGTAGGAAATTCTCCATTTCTTTTATTTTTTCTTTTAAGAATATAAAGAGCCATCGTAAAAATTTTAAATTATTTTTTTAATTGCAGAACTTGTTTGCTTTAAGAACTTGCATGCTTTAAACAGCAGAACTTGCATGCTTTAAACAGTTTAAATACCAAATCTTTTTTTAAATATTCCTAATAGTTTAGCTTATAGAGCCCTTCAAACATGTGCACTTTAATTACGGCCACCCTCTCTCTATATATATCACTACATAACTTTATATTACCATCTTTCTCAGCAATGTTTTGGTAAGGATATGCCGCCATTTTTGAGTAGGTAAATGTTTGATTTTCAAGTACCTTACATCCAACTACATCTACATTAAAATTTGTCTATTTTGGTGATTCTTTAACACTATTTTATGTTCATATTTCTATTTAAGTTGCATAATTGTTTATTTATCTAATTTCTATTTCAGTAGCATATTTATTTACTTGTTTTGTTATTTGGACCTCATGTTGTTTTTGATTTTCTGGTTTCATTTGTGTATGTCATTAGGGACTTAATATTGTCGATTTTAGGCATAATGCTGACAATATTTGATGAAATGACATACTTACTATGAATATTCTTATAAAGCCCTTCTGAAGATTGTATAAGATATTCCTAGTTTTCCAATTTTGCTTTTCCAGTTTTTGCTTTTTCATCCTTTTGGGTATACTTTCTTCAGTGGTCATTCTATAGATTTTTATAATGTCTTTTCGTTCGTTCCTCACATGTGTTTTCATTTTTAAATATATACATATATACATTATATATATATATATATATATATATATGTGTGTGTGTGTGTGTGTGTGTGTGTCACTTTAATCACTTCATAAATCATCACGCTTTATTATATCTATTTTTTCTGCTAATTAATAATTATTCTTGAATAATACTTCCTTTTTATGAAATAGCAATGAATTTATATCATCTGATAGGCAGTTTTAGTTTAATCTGCAAAATTTTATTTACTTCTTTGATTCATGTGGCACAATGTTATATCTTAATAACTTTATTAATCATCTTTCTTTAATTACTATCTTTGTCCTTTTTAAATATTTCCTTCACCACTTTATATTTATTATTACTTGCTTATAGAAATAATACTGTTATGCAATGACAATGTATTAATTCTTTTTTTTTTTGAATTAATTTTTTACTTAATATCAATTTAAATAACGTTTTCACATTCCTCTAAACTTTTTATTCATTATTTACATTAAGTTTTCTTAATTTCTTACTAAACACTTTCTTAAAATTTTAAAATTCCACTTTCAATAACTAATTTTTGTTATAGTTTCTTACACTGACACAAGATGGCATATCCATAAATGAATATAAATTTCTTATTTACCTGATTTTAATACTCTTTCTTGAACAGCCAATAGGTGGCAGTATTGTTCCATAATGTTACTTAATTCTAAGTATAACGTTTGTATGAAATTCATTTTGCATTCCTCTGGTTATTTATCTAATGAATTAGTAACTATTAGATTGGCAACGCGTGAAGTTTTGTTAAATCATCATTCACGGCGTTTTTCGTTTAACCACATTTCTTCCAGTTTAAATATGGGGAAAATATCTTCACTTATTTTTATATTTTTCATTTCTAATGTCTTCTTTCTGGGTTTTTTTCCAATGTATGATCGCCCAAATTTTGTACAATTGTAACTTAATAGTTTGTGCAAAGATGAAATCATATATTTTTTGTGGAATCTATATATATATTTCTCTTACGTGGCTCGGAAATAGGGCTGAATTTGTATCTTATTATTTGGCAACAACCGTAGTTTCCAGAGCTTAGACCAATGAACAGACTAGATTGTGTTAGATCAGTTCCGCCTCCAATAGGGCGGTCAGTGTGAGAGCAGTGAAATTATAGAATGAAACTCAAACTAGCAATTATTAAAAATAAAATAACATGTAAGTAATGCAAAGCGTCTGAGATGATTCCTCATTTTAATTATGAGTAATATCGTTAATTTCAAAAGAATTCTCAACTCTTATTTAGAATTTAGTTACGAATTTCAACTGTCAATATCAAACAAAAATATCAACTGTCTATATTGTACCTGCCGCCATCTGTTGCTGAAATGATGAAGTAAAAAATTATTTCTTTTGTAAAAATCTATAATCAATTAGAACAGTAAAATGTCGAACGAAATTTAAACAATGATCGATGATATACATAAAGTATCTTCCTATCACGTAGTTTTTCTTTTCTTTTTTTTAATGCATTTAAGTCGTGCTGTAGAATATTATAGGTGCAATAATTTTTAATCCAATTATGTTTCCAGGATCCTTTTTTCATAGTATTTAAATGATTTATATGCCCATTGGTAGCACCAACTAAATGCATTTTTAGTTGTGTTTTCAACGGAGAATTACTTTTTTGCATAAAAAATAGTGAATTTCATATGTTCAAATGTTTTATGGTAGAACTTATTCCGGCTAGAATTGCTGCGGTCCCAATGTGGCGGTTCCCCCAAGCGGTCCCAATGTCAATTGCTTCGCAATTCACGGGGGGTTGGCGAGCGTTAGCGAGTAGGGGGCTAAGCCCCCTAGTTTATGGTAATTCGTGCTTGATAATTCTGCCCTGGTTTCACAATAATTTAAAAAAAATGTCATCTATTTCAAAATTTCGCCTTTTTTTTAATTGTTAATTTTGGTTACATTTCATTACAGATTTATTTTTCATCTTTCAAGTTTTCACTTTTCTTTTAATTTTTCCCTCCAATCTATATATTATATTATCTTTGTTTTAAATTCTATTCATTATTTGTTTTCTACATATTTATGGATATTGTTCAAACATGTACGCGTTAATTTTTCATATTTAATATATATATATTTTCTTTCCCCACATGTTGTATGACATTTCTGTGATGCTTTAATGGTTATATATATATATATATATATATACGAGGGTCGATCCAGAAATAAGGTTCCCATCAAATTTACAAATAGACAATATTGTTTATTCTTATAGAAATTTACATCGTTGGAAAGAAGAAAGTTTGCTCTATTTTTCTACATAATCGCCATCTTTTTCTACGCATTTTTGTAGACAGTGCTCCAATTTCTGTATCCCAATGTCGTAGAACTCCGACGCCAATCCGTTGAAGAAGCGTTTCACCTCTTCTTTGAAATCATCGTCGCTCCGGAAGCATTGGCTACCCAAGTGTTCCTTTAACTTGGAGAACAAGTGATAATCACTGGGTGTGACGTCCGGACTGTAAGGTGGGTGGGGCATGACAGTCCATCCAAATTGTATCAAAAGTTCCTGGATTTGACGGGAGACGTGAGGTCGGGCGTTGTCGTGCAGCAAGGTTACACCGGATGTCAGTCGTCCTCGCCGGTGATGAATATCCACGGGTGGAGCCCCTTTGGCCTGCAAAAGGCGAATTACGGAACGAATTTCGCACTTGGCGGGATCAACAATGGGAACCTCCATCTCGGACAGCTGCTGAGCCAAGAATGAGCGGCACAGTGAAGCGCAGCCATGGGAATCGCGAGTGCAGGAACAGACGCGCACAGCGCTGTTGCCGTATTTCGCCCCGCATGTTCCCGTGCGGCTGGTGCTCTTTGGGAACCTTATTTCTGGATCGACCCTCGTATATATATGTAGGAAAGATTGGGGATGTTTGATCCACTTTATACTGGAATGCTCGTAATTTCTATTTGACAAACAATAGCATTTATCCTTGCCATATATAAATAGCTTATTATATATTCTAGAGCTTCAAAATTTTAAAAAAGTACTTTTTTTTTTTTTTTTTTTTTTTTTTTTTTAAACATAATTTTGTAAACTTGGTCAAATTTCCCCTACCCACTAAATAAAAAAAATATTTTTTTTTCCTCAGAGTTTTTATTTAACGAAAAGTACCTTCATTAAATCTGTATCTGTACGATATTTATTTATTTATTTACTAAACTAGAGGACTCTGCCCCCTACGAGTTACGCTCGCGAACCCCTCTAGATCCGCGATTTCTAAAAACAGGTTAATTTGCTTTGTTTTTTAAAAAAGGAAAAAAAAAATATTGCAAATTTATAAACCCAATAACCATTGGAATATAAAATAAAAAGCATTAAAAACACTTTTCTGTATCAATAAAAGAAAGATATTTCTCTGCGTGTGTGTGTGTCTTTGTGTTTGTTGGCGATGATTAGATAAATCCATGGCACGTATAAGTCAACAAATTTGGTTCCGGATAGACGAAGACAGCTGTGACAGGGTTTGACAAATTCGGTCGAAAAGGTCGTCACAGACGACCAAATTATTTAATCTGCCGGGTTTTTCTTTATACGAAAATTGACCAAAAAATGAGCACAAAAGGAATTTTTGGCTATAATGTCTTACACTCACGCACAGATTTTTTATTATTATTTTTTTTTAATCGGTTATAAAAAGGAAAAAAGTCACCAAACTTCGGGGATTTTTTCCTTTAATGATAACTTGTGCTTTGCTTGTATTAATTTATTGGTTTTGCGCAGATTTGAAAAATGACCAATCAAAGAGTCGCCAAACATCCGTGCGAGAGTGTAACACATCTGTTTCGATTTCTTTTCTCTACCCCACATCTACTCGTGCACGGCAAGCAGTGATCTTCCTCTTCTCTCTTACTTTTAATGGAAGAACCCCGTTTAAAAGGCTTTTTCCATCTCAGAAAACGCCATCCTTTTCCATTCCAGCCAGGTGATTAGAATGTGAGGGAAGGGAGACTTTTTTGAATAAAACATTAAGAAATAATGTCAACCCAGCCTCTGTGACATCCAACATGCTAAAAAATGCTCAAGTTTATTTTTCTTTCGTAAGTTTCAAATCAGATTTTTGTGTTTAGAATTAAAACTGATTATCTCATTCACTTTAATTAATAATAACATATAAGTTATCATAAGTAATTAAGTTAAAGTAAATCTATAAAATCTAACTAAGATTTCAAAAATAAATAATTAATTTTAGTAAAATTAAATAATAACATGTATTTTTTAAATATTTCTTCCTCACTTAAACGTTTTGGTACCTTTATTATCATGGCGTCTGTGTGCACCGCACATATTGCACAATAGTTCAGCGCCTCTCTTGTTTGGAGACAAGTGTCTGGTACCGGGTTGTTTATCATTTTTTTTTTTCATGTGAGGTTTCGGTTTCCACTTTTCAGAGAATTTTGGTAGGATGGATGCGCGAGAGAGAATTTTATTTACGCGACCTCCAAATTTTTTTTCGATATGATGTAAAAGTTTGAGGTCACTCCTTTTTTGTAAAAAGTGGCTTCTTTTATAAAGAGTAAAAAAAAACTGAAAAAATGGTCATACAATTTTGTCTTTCAAAATAATTTTGTCAAAAGAGTTAATTTTAGTAAGGAAAAAAATGTTTTTCTTATAATACTGTACATTTATTCATTCAGATTTTTTAATATATATACAGTAAACGCTCAGTTATCCAGAAAGAGAAGAGAATGGTTTATTTAAGAATAAGAAATAGTTATTTGACAAATTATTTAACCTAGATAATTATTTGCCTCAAGAATTTTAAAACATTATTCAATCAAGAATATTTTTCAATTATATGTGTTTGAATTATCGTCTGCAGTTAGATGCCTCATTATAGATGTTAAAAAGTTACAAAATATTGGGAAATAAACTTAGAAATTATATTTAAACAAAAAACATTTATTAAATTCATGTTTAATTTGGCAAAAATAAGTGCATCAAATGCAAATTTTAAAATAATAAAAAAAGAATTATTTGACTGACTTCGACAGGAAAACTAGTCGTTGGGAGCCACCTTAATATTTACCCATCATGGATATGCATAATATAAAATATGAAAAATATGAAAATAAAACATGTGTAAACTATTTATAAAATGCATTGCAATTCGAATAAAATGGTGGCTTGATGACGTCATAAACTTTAAAGGCTCTATTACTGAATTGAATAAAAGAAACATCCTTATAACTCCAAAATTGATAATCCTATTAACTGACGGTTTACTGCGTCGGATTAAGCGTCTCATTTGCAATTAAAATATATCTTTGAATTGAAATTGGAATGAAATACAGGGTCAGGAAAAATCGAAGAGTGTGGGAAATAGGATTACAAATATCTCGGCAACTCATTATCCGATCAATTTCATTTCTTATGCAAAATTTATGTTTTTTTATTGTCTTTTATATTCACTCCTTAAAATAAACAATTTCGAAAATTTTTATATACCTTTTATCAGAACAGAAATAGTTCCGGATAATCGAGTTACTGAAATTCAATAAACTTCTTCCCATTATTACATACTATGTACATACCAAATTTCAAGTCTCTATCTCAATTTGTTTGGGAGATAGAGCCTTTACAGACACACACACACAGACGGGCGGCCAATTTGTTTTTCTAAAAATATGTTTTTCGGAATCTCTAGTGTCTGAAACGTGTAAATCCGTCAAAAAAAAAAAAAAAAAAACGATTTTCAAAACGATTGCAAGACTTACCCTATACTATGTATGATGGGTAAGTAATAGACAAAAGATTTGTTTTCCTGCTTTACTATTTAATGGATACTCCCCTCGTTAGATATGGATTTTATAGCACTCAACGGTCCACACATTTGAAGAATTCGGCAACCAGCATTTCAAAAACATGCCTGCTAATTCAGCCTTTACAGTGTTTCTTTTTCTTTTCTTTCTTTTCTTCTTTTTTTCTTTCTTTTTTATCAGCGATACTACATAATTTTGATTGATAAGTTTCATTAGAAAACTTAGTTTATATTATGTTTCTAAATTATGTAACTAATAATCTTAACTATATACTTGTTAATATTTTTTCTTAATTAATTCATAAAACAACTTGTATGCATTTTGAAAATTATTAACGGTAGAAAGGGGGAAGTGAATATTTTTTACTGGTGGACTATAATTTTTGGCTGGCTATCAAATTTTATTAAATTTGTAAAGTCCTGTGTATAAATGTACATGAGCCTCAGATTTTCGATTTTTTATTTCATTTTTGTTATTTTATATTGAATGGAAAAATTCGTTTATTTGCTTCGAAGTTCGTCATCGATCTTGAACCACAATTAAGGACAATCTAAATTTAATCTTTTAGTCCAATATAGTAAATTTCGTTTTCTTTTCAATAAAGTTCATATGAAATTCTTACAGCGATTTTTTTTAAAAGTCCCCATTTTGCAGAAAACGAGGACTTTTATCATCTGACATCTATTACTATCATCTTCTACCTTAGCCCTATAATGTTATATTTTCTTGCCCAGCATGGGAAAAAAACCTCGGGAAAGGATTAAAAAAATTCGAAAAATATTAGTAATTTGAATTTATACTAATTTTTAAAATAATTATCAAAATGAGAAATTTTCTAAGACGGACGGTTGAAAATTCCATAAGGGACTTTTCCTGTGTTGGGTTTCTATGTTAACCTCTTTATTTCCAAACCCTGTTGCTATGACAACGAGTAGCTCTTCTATTGAACCGTAAGATAAAGTAATCGCTTTCTAGTTTCGCTGCACAAGCTCAGACGAGTTTTTTCTTTCGGAAGACAATTTTTAGATCGGTTACGTTCTTATTTTCAAAAATATTTGGTTTCATGTTTTAACAATTGCGCTGTTATAAGGAAATGTGCGCTTTTTATCGATATAATTCGCTTTTAAGAGTGTTGCTTTAAAGATTTATGGAGCAAGATTGATATTTTTAGATTATACACGAGGATGAGTTAATAAGTAATGCCTCCGTTGCTGTAACTTTTATTTCTTTTACAGCTATTGGACTATATGTGCTTGATATTATAGAAGTAACCTTCATCTACTTATATAGCATTTTCCTTTTCAGATTGACTGATTAGAACCACGGATCTGAAGCTAAAAGAAAGAGTCGTTGTTGAATTTCTGGAAAAAGAAGGTTGTGCACCTAAGAAAATCCATAAACGCTTGAAGAATGTGTAATGATGTAATGGACATCAGGAACATTCTGAACTGTAACGCGTCTGTCTCCTCAAATCAATTCATCAGCACTTTGTCGATTTGCACCTGTGACTGATGTTGTTGCCCGGCCGCTTCTCGGTTTATCTGCAATTTCCGTTTATTCGTTCCCAAACAACTTCACCCTATGCCGCACATTGCTGATACATTAAAAAAGCATTGCGCAATCCATTTAAAAAAATACGCACTTTAACCCTTTCAAAAGAAATTTAGAAAATTCGAATTCGAGTTTCTTTTTCAAGTTTTCCGAAGCGCGCATCCGCTAAACTAATCAAAATACAAAAAATGAAAAATATCCATTTGTCCAGTGTACGTCTTCCTTTAAAACGACCTCTTTGGTTTCTTAAAAAATGTATGTGTTGACACTTTCAAAAAGGTTATTGGGACTTAAAACGGCCTGTACAGGCGCTAATCGCAGCCGTTGGTGCAAGAAAATTGTCCCTTTAACTAATGCTAAAGTGCCATTGAAATCATTATTTATTGTAAACGCGTTTCAAATTGTTAGATATTCAGATTTGAATAATTTTTACCTTGCCATATAAACATCCAACATAAACATCACATAAAATCTGGAATTGTGCAAAAAAAAATAAGGATTATGAACAAATTAAAAATGCATGTAATACAATGGGCTAGCAAGGGATTTTCCTGAAGCGAGAAGTTGTGTCTTTTCTTCACCAGATGGCGTATTCGAGCGCTTCAATTCCCAATTTTCCGAATACTTTTTTTTTTTTTTTTTTTTTTTAATTGCATCCGCACTTCTGATCAAAATACGAAAAAAGAAAAATTCCAAAATAAGTTTATTTTCATTTTCAAAGCTGGTATCCGTTTAAAAAATATATTAATATTAACCTTTTTTTAAAAAAATCGTTTCAGAGACTCACTTTTACGACTTTCTTTTTCTCTGTGATTTTTAAAACTCTGCATCCGCTTCAAAAATCAAAAAAAAAAAAAAAACATATTTACGTTTATTGTCCTTTTAAATAACGTCTTCGATTTTAAAAATTATTGATATTAACCCATCAAAAAATTCCTGTTCGAAAGTCGCTTTAGCGATTTCTGTTTTTTTCTGCTACGTTTAAAAATCTGCATTGGCTGTGTAAATCAAAATAAGAAAAAAAAATACCAAACCAACATACATTTACCTTTAAAACGATGTCTTTGGTTTTAAATAATATGAATATTCACCCTTTCAAAAAAATCCAACGTTCGCGAATTTCACTTTTTGTACAAAAAATATTTTTTTAAATGAAATAATGGCAGTGGATCAAACTTTCCGCGTGGTCAAATATCCCAAGTTTCTCCTATACTTCCACATACATTTAAAATGTTTCAATTTAAATGCGAATTTGGGTGGTTTTACAATATAAATATTATTTCTGACATGTATCATATCTATTTTTGGCACATACGGCACATGTACAGTCGTGGAAAAAAAAACCGGAACACCCCCCACTAACTCTGCAACAAATTATAGTAGAAGGAAGTGACTGGTACCAAACGATTGGAAATAAAGTCTACTTTTAAGTGATGTATATAAAATTTGCTTAGCGGGCCATATACATATAAAAACACACCCAAACTTTGTTTTTTTCAATAGCAAGACCCAAATTTGACAACATATTTGAAATCTGCAGTTCAAACTATGCCTAGATACCAAATTTCATTAAATTCCTACGATTAGTTTCTGAGAAATTAATTACTTTATAATGAGCATATTTAAGGGGCTGTATCCAAATTGAAGTTCGGTACTCAATTGTTGAAATGCTGCAGAATGTCACCTTTTAATGTATTATGTTTTACCGATATGACCATTTTACTCACTTAATAAGTTTCGGCTATTGTTATATGCTGTAAGATAATGTTTACAAGTGTTTAATTATCCGATTTTAACCCCTTGGGGACGAGCGACACGTATGCGTGACGCATAAGATGCTCAGAATCCTCGATTTTTCCCACCAGTTATTTTTTATTGCAAGCTTTGCCTTATTATATCTTAGCATTTCCACAATTCAATTAGACGAAAATTTCTGTTTTGAAAAACCGGTGGTAAATTATTAAAAATTCTGTAATAGACTCTCGTCACGAAGGGATTAAAAAACCATAAGATTATTTGTAATTAAAATAGTCGTAGAATATGTAAATGTTATTGGAATTTTACAAGTGCTTTTATAATGCTTTTTCTCAGATTTTGCATCTACTTAACTCGCCTTTTCTTTAGTTTATTGGCAAAAACGTGAATAATATTGACAGACACAAAATTTAGAATAAAAAAAAAATAGTATAAAGCAGCGTAATGAAACAAAGTAAAAAAAACAACAAAAAAAAAAACAACGCAGATAAATTGTTTTTTAGTCTGAAAATAAATCCAGACATTGCTTTTTTTTAGTAGCGAGAGGGGGGGGGGGGGTGTCTTGTTTTGATATATGTTCGCAGAATTTACATTCCGATTTATTTGAAGACCTAAAACTAAATATATGTTATAAAGACATCTGAATAACTTTACAACCGTTATTCTCCTTCGGAATAGGGGTAATAATTCTATGATTAAACCTATTCTGGTAGTTCATTTGAAATTTTACAATTAACTCATTAATGCCTCCTGGCAAGAAAACTTGCCATATGACATTTATTATTTATTATTATTATTATTATTATTATTAGATTTTTTTGCACACTGCTAGCGATTGGGAAATAATCTTGCCTATCAGAAAACCATAAAAATAACTTGTAATTTTTTTTCAGTTAGCCTGTTTAATCGAATAGATTTAAATACGAAAGTTATAGAAGAAATATTGTAATTTTTTCTTCGCAATAAACTACCAATATAACCCTTACCTATTAATCCATGTTGAAACAGTTTGAAGAGACACTTGAAAATGCCCAGCTATATAACGAAAACTTCTTCCAGCTTGCCACATGCCAATCATTTGGCCTTTCGTTGCTTCAGTTAATTGTGGGGCCATTTTGTTTCAGCAAATACTCTACACATATGCATTTAAAATGAACTTCACTTCAAACATATATACTGCAGAAAAAACAATATAGCTTTATTAGACTGGAAAAGAAGCTATAAATCCATTTAAAGGTAACAAAAATGATTAAGATTTTTCTAAGGTAGAACTGATCATATTTTTCAAAAATGAGCTTTATTAATTTAAAAATAAAAGCGAAACTATTTTCCATAAATGAAAACATATATCTCATGCAAATACGTTTTACGTGATTTTAATGAAAATTTTTAAAGCAGACATTGAAAAAGTAAAAGAAATATATATATATATATATATATATATATATATATATATATATATATATATATATATATATATATATATACTAATAAAGGCTGGGGTTCTGGTGCCTCGCTATCTTATATCTTACTACAATCGCAGGTCGTTGTCAGAGTTGTTTAACGTAAGATCACGAAGCATTGAAATACGGTTTACGCATTGTTTATAGTGTAAGACAGACTTAATCTCTAAGTTTATCAAGTCACTATAATCCCAGCCTATGAGTACAATATTTTCTCAAAGAGGAATGAGAGCTCTCCGACCCGAATATCGATTCTTACCACTAAATTTTAATAGTATTTTCCAACGTAAAGAATTTCAGAAATTTTGTCCTTGCATAAGGTAACAAATACTATTAAAATTTAGTGGTGTCAATCGGGATTTCGAGTCGGAGCGCTCCTATCCCTATTCAAACTATGCTTTAATGCACATCATAGACGGCCCCTTAAAGCAGTATTTTGTCGTTTTTTAAGCATAATTTGAAAACTACTTGGAAAAAAAAATTGAAATTTTGAATACACATAAAGCAGGACATAATAAATATAAATCCATCAAAAAAATTGTAGGTTGCAATTCATAATTTTTTCGAATATTAATTTCATAATTCATAATTCATATTATAAAATTTTAAAAATTACAAATTTGACGTAGCTATGTTTGGGTTTTTGAGTTTTATAACCAAACAAAACGTTAGCACATTAGGATTATAATTTCAGGAGATATTAATAAAAATATGAAAATGTAATTTAACATTAGAAGCTCTAAAATTTGAATGTTTATAACTCAAAAACTTATCATCCAAATGACTTAAAATTTTGTATCTAGGCATAGTTTGAACCGAAGATTTAAAATATCATGTCAAAAGTGGGTGTTGCCATTGAAAAAATTAAAGTTTAGGCTGGTTTTAATATGTAGATGGCCCCTTAAGCAAATTTTAGATACATCACTTAAAAGTAGACTTTATTTCCCATCGTTTGGTACGAGTCACGTCCTTCTACTATAATTTGTTGCAGAGTTAGTGGGGGGTGTTCCGTTTTTTTTTCCCACGACTGTACTAATTTAACGTTAGAAATTTACTATTTATTCGATTTTTTTTCATTAAATGTTCAAATAAAAACCAATTCATCTTGAAATTTAAAAAAAAGGATAAGGTCATACAAGATAAAATTTACATTAAATAACCTGGATACGGGCTTTAGTCTTTGAATATAGCAGATATGAGATACTATCTGATCTGATTTGACAAAAAAAAAGGGGGGGAGGGCTATAAAATATTTAGCCCCAAAGGATATATCTGAAGATGTGTCTAAGATAGCAACTACTTATGATATGCATCACTGAATAAAGAAGATATGACTTTAAGCACAATGTCAGACAATGCAGTGTACAAAACCATCATATTTCTGTTTAAGGAAAGAGATAAGTAATAGAAAAAAGGAGAAGATAGGCGTGTAGTCAATAGAATAAAATTTAATTAATGATTGTTTTTGTTTTCTGTTAAAGGAGAAGAAAATTAGAAATGTATATCAAAACTTTATTTGTCTCATGTTGTCGTTGCATTTTTCATGATCGGAATTCATTTACGATCGACAGCAAGAAATGGAAAATATATTAATTTAAATAAAAATTGGAAAAAATCCATATACCTTAATTACAATAAAAGTGTCATATTAATAAATAAAATATGTTTGTCTGTGTGTGCGTATGTATATATGCGATGTCTAGGCAAATCTGCTGTACGTAAAGGTCTGACAAATTGGATGGTGATAGCCCAAGGCAGGCCCTAATGCACCCAAGGCTCAGATTTTTCATTTTTTATAATTAGCCTAGATATTAATTAAAAACCATAATGAACATAGCAAAATGGAACACGTTTGCCGTCCTTAAGTTTTTCGACCCCTTTCTGAAGAACGTGAAGAAGAGATAATTTAATGGGCGAAATCTGATTCCTTTTCTTCGCGTCATTCGAAGACCCCATCGGCTTAACTATTCAAAAAACGGAAAAACAAAAGATTCCAAACCACATCTACATATTTTAAACCTTCTAACTTCGCAATCCGTTTACAAAAATACGTATGTTAACCGTTAAATAAATAAATAAATAAATAAATAAATACATACAAATTAGAACTTTCGAATTTGTGTTTTTTTTCCCCGCGTTTTCCGAAGCGCGCATCCGCTGAACTAAACAAAATACGGAAAAATGAAAAATATACACTTGACCAGCGTACTTTGTCATTTAAAACGACGTATTTCGTTTATATATATATATATATATATATATATTAACCCTTTAAAAAATACTTTCCGAATCCGTTTCATGTTTGCTCTTTTTTCTGCAATGTTTAAAAAACTGCATCCGCACTTCTAATCAAAATACTAAAAAAGAAAAATACCAGGCTAAGTTCATTTTCTTTTCCAAAGGTGGTATAAACTTAAAAAACATATTAATATTAACCCTTTCAAAATAATGTCGCTTCCGAGACTTACTTTTACGACTTTCTTTTCCTCTGCGATGTTTAAAACTATGCATGGGCTTCAGAAATCAAAATACAAAAAAGCTAAACATACCAAACCATATTTACGTTCATTTTCCTTTTCAATGACGTCTTCGGTTTTAATAATTATTCATGTGATCCCTTCAAAAAATTCGTTTCCGAAAGTCGCTTTAATTTCCGTTTTTATGCATCGGCTGTGGAAATCAAAATACGAAAAATAGAAATTACCAAACATTACTACATACATTTATTTTTAAAACGACGTCTTCGGTCTTAAATAATATGAATATTCACCCTTTCAAAAAAATGCCATTCCGGCACCCACGCTCGCGAATTTCACTTTTTCTGCAATTTATTGAAATCGGCATCCATTTTTCTGTTCGAATTACGAGAAAAATATCCACTTAACCAGCATACATTTATTTGTAAAACGACATCTTCGGTTTAAAAATTATTAATATTAACACTTTCAAAAAATTCTTTTCTAAACATCACTTTTCTCTCTCTCTCAGTGTCTTTGAAAATAATTTTTCTTTTTTACCCAACTGACAAGAAGGGTTATGTGTTTGACGCGTATCTGGCTATGTATGTGTATTACTTTATACCATCGAAACATCCCAACTGCTGCATGGATTTTAATGAATGAGGTCTCTATCCAATGCCTCTTAACCGTTCGATGATTATAGGCTAGGTTTTGTTTTCATAAATTCAAAATGGCAGCCGTAAAATACAAAATGGCGGTAAAGACGAAAAAAAATTACGAGTTTCTAGTTACGTTATGAATAGCTCAGCATCTCTATCGTGTGCAGCTCGATTAAGAAAGATTAACCCGTCTGCATTTCTTTGCGGCTAATATTCCATAACGAAATTAATACTTGATAAATCAATGAATAAAATAATATAAATAAGACACTAATTCAACAGACATGTAATCGAACTACACGTTTAAACGATTGAATTTATCAGAATTAGAAAGCCTGTTATAAGTAGAGAATTCTTTGTCGATTTCATGCGGCTAAAACGGAAGTATCGTTTTAATACATTTCAAAACTGTATTTGAATGCATAAGTGATATTTTTCATATAAAAAATGCTTTGGAGGAAATTACTTCAGTGGGCAATTAAAAAATATATATTATATGTAATAAATGTATTTGGGTTTTCTTAAGAACCTTTGGTCAGAATGGTAAATTAAGTGTGACACACTTTCAATTTTTACACAGTCGAATTGAAAAAAAAAACAAGAACGAAAAATCATGCGTCAAGCATAGATTATGTAACACTTTCCAACGCTTCCAAAATAATTTTACAAATCATACCGTTTAATAAGCTGAAAGATAACATCTAAGTAAACAATTTGAAAAACGCACAACATATTTAAAAACATAATTTCAGGAATTTCCAACGTATACAATATTCGGAAAAATATCCGAATACTTTTATTGTGCCCTGTATATGATCTATAGATTTGTATATATACTACATAGGATGCTAAATTTTAGTTCAGTTAAGAAACGCTTAGCACAGCTTAAAAGTCTCTTTCTGGAGTTTCTGTCAGTAAACGGAAATGTGTTCGCGAACTTTTGTGCTGCCCTGTATATGATCTACAGAATTTATACACACCACGCAATAAACAAAAAGTGAGTTCAATTTAAAATCGCGTTCAGTAACTTAAAACGCACTTCCAGTAATTATTGTTAACAGACAGTAGATAATTCTTTTGTGTGTCCCTGTAAATGAACGATGACTGTTATACACACACTATTCTGTAGTAAGTCTCTTGTAATGCACCTTAGTGATATATATAAATTTCAATGCGTTTAAAATAGTGAAACATTATTTAAATAAACCGCAGACGATTTTTCTCCATAGACGTAATGTAACGGAATTCTTTTGAGTGTCCCTGTAAAAAAACTATTAGTGCTATACACTTCAGTTGAAATAGGGAACGTGCTATAGATAACGACAATAACATATAAAAATTGCAAGGCAATCCGATCATATTTACGGGAGTTAGAGCACGGACAGACAGCAGACGGCCAGACGGCCAGACAAACCGAAGTCATAAACACTTTTGAACTAGGTTGGAAAGTGTTAAAAAGATTTTTTCAAATGCAATTTATTTGAAAACTGTTGTATCTTAATTTACTGATTTTGAAATGGTTTTAAAAGTATTTTTGAAGCATATATATTTTTTAATCTATCTTTATCGTGTGCACCCGATTAAGAAAGATTAACCAGTCTGCACTTGAAACAATATAAATAGCTCAGCATTTGTTTTCGGCTATTATTACATAACGAAATTAATACTTGATCGATCAATAATTAAAATAATATAAATAAGACACACATTTAACAGATACGTAATCGAACTACATGTTTAAACGATTGAAATTATCAAAATAAAAAAGGCTGCTATAAGTAGCGAATTCTTTGTCCATTTCATCGCTTATTAACGCCTTACATGTGTCTAAAACGGAGGTATCGTTTGGGCTATGATGTCATACACTCACGCACAATTTTTTAATCAGTTATAAAAAGGAAAAAAGTCTCCAAATTTAGGGGATTTTTTCCTTTAATGGCAACCTAGCCATTGTATTAAGTTATTAGTTTGGCACGAGCTTGAAAATCTTGCAAAACAATCATTCGCCGAACATCGGTGCGTGAGTGTAATACATCTGTTCCATCGTTTTAATACATTTCAAAACTGTATTTGAATGCATAATTGATATTTTTCATATAAAACATGCTTTTGAGAAAATTAATTCAGTGGGCAGTTAAAAAATATATATTATATGTAATAAATGTATTAGAGTTTTCCTTTTAATAAAATGATTTTCACTTGTGTTCTATAACCTGGGAAGCCCGAATCTGGATCACCTAGTTTCATCAAATGTACTATAGAAACCGATTGATCTTTCATTGAAAAGGTAAGGTCATACAAGGTAAAATTTGCCTTAAATAATATGGATATAAGCCTTTGATCACAGCAGAGTCGAGATACTATCGGATATGATCTGACATAAAAGGGGAAGAAAAAACGTTTAACCCCAAAGAATATATCTGGAAGATGTGTCTAAGATAGGAATTACTTATGCATAAGTGAATAAAGAAGAGATGACTTAAAGCACAATGTCTGACACTGTGTTATACAAAACCATCATATTTCTGTTTAAGGAAAAAGATAAGTAATAGAAGAAAAGAAGATAGACGTCTAGGCGGTAGAATAAAATTTATAGCGATTGTTTTCTGTTAAAGGAGAATTAAAGGAGAAGAAAATTAGAAATGTCATATGAATTAACTAAAATTTTATTTGAATATATATATATATATGAAATGCTTTTCCATTTCATAGTGAATTATATCGACATATTAATTCTGATGAGCGATGAATTTGTAGAATAACATATTTTTGCAGTCGAATGCTCTAGATTGAAGACGATGTTTATGAAATACATAGGAAATTTCCCGGAGAAATAATAGAAAGCTGCATTATTATCAATAATTTTAGTGGCACTTCACAAATAAAAGACAATCCCACTAATATACAGTTTAGAACTCATAATTGGGCTGTGTTACGACATAGAAAAATGAAGATGTTTATATATTAGAAGTACACCAAATCGGAGATATTCTCCTCCAAGTGACGGGTTTTATTTAGCAAGCCAAAAACCGTAAAAAATCTGATTCTCAAGGCTATGTAACGCATTTTATACCCGGCGAGGCATAGGAATCTTTTACCAATGCAGGGGTAATTTAACCAATGAGCGGATTGCAAGGCTGTGAGAATCTTTATTATATTCGGCATAATTTTGAAGTGAATTGTTAGACGCGGGAATGCTGGGATATCGAATAATAATAAAAATGATATTAAGAAACGTTCTAAAGAAATAAAAATTTAATGTATCAAACAATGAAGGGATAAATTAGGGGTTTTTACAAAGAAGTGTCGCTTTTAACAGATTAAGATTTTTAGAATAAGAATTAAAGGAATGTGTTGATTAAAGATATGGAATTAAAATATAAATTATATTTAAGATGTTATTAAAAGACAGGAAAAGGTAGAAATGTAAGAACTTGGCATAAATTAATTAAGGTAAAATGGCGAAATTTTTTTATTATTACATATATATATAGAAGTGTGTGTGTCCCTATATTTCACTTTGCAGTTTCAACTACCCAGCGCAGACCACTGGTGTTTGCATACGCCTCGAGTCTCTCCCATCGTGCACGACTATGGTGGTTGCATGTCGGCAGCTGTGGGGGTGATTTTGAAAGTGATCGACCAAAGTGTTTTAAAAAATGTTTGGAATCTTCTTCAACGGGAATTGGTTCATTCAACTTAACATGAAAGAATTAAGATATAGACAACTAAATAAAAAGATTTCGCACCCCCTAGCAGTGGAAATTGAAACTAAACGATATTGCAGAGAATGCGTAGTATGCCTGCTATACAATGCCGTAGGCAGCGGGAACCAGTGCCGGAGTTTCGTTCGGAAAGAGGTTTGTTTAGAACAGAATGACTATTTTTATCGAAACCGTAAAAGAACGTTACTGATTTCCGGGCAACGCCGGACGGATCAACTAGTAAATAATAAAAGTAAAAATGGTTTAAATAAAAAAACTATTTTATAAATATTCAATGTTTACCTTAAAAGTTACTATTTATTTCATAACTGACAGTCGCGTAATTACAAAAACATTCCATTGCAATACGTTAATTTTATGTGGAGCCATTTACTGAAAATTCACCGCTGATTTACGCTTGATAGAAAGCGCGAACTAATGAGTTTATGGAAAAAAATATATAATTTTTGTTCTATTTCTTTTTATGTAAGATATGGCAACAGGAAAGGGAAAAAAAATCACAAGAGAAGCTAAACATCTAATCGGAAGAATGAAATTTTGTTTTACTATGATTGTTTTGTACTGGAAAAGAAGACAATTATACGAACAAGAATTAAAACTTTATTTGAAAAAAAAAAAGAAACCTGCGTCATTGGCAGATTTTATTTATGCACCAGGGTGGTTAAGATTAATAAATATATTTTAAATTGTATTTGAAAAGATATACAGGGTGTATCAAAAAACCTTGACACATTTTAAAAATTTATAATGCAAAATATATACACGATAGAAACTAGAAATTCATGTATGTGTTACCAGAGATATTAGAGAGATTTTTTAATATAGTCAATAAATTTCAATATATGCACCTTTCATGGCACGGAGAACACCTAGTCGATAATCTATCTCGGCCCATGTGCGTTCCAACATCGATTGCCAGATACATGAAATTGCAGAAATTATGCGTGTTTTCAGTTCTTCAACACTGTTCACTTTTGTTGAATGTTGCTTTATCTGTGAAAATCATGATTATTTATTTATTTATTTATTTTTAATCGCTATTTTCTTCCAGATAATTGGGCATTTTCACAGCGAAGTAAAAGCGACGAGGTTTGTGTTTCCTTTCTAAATTTTGCAGTATATGCGCTTTATACGCATAAAGGCGAAGTTCCTTATGAAGCACACGATGCACTGTTCACTCGCGGCAGTGCGTACTGATTTCTGCGGGCTACGAGAAAAAGCTTGGCCATTCTGTAAATGTTGCTATCACGAAACAACTAGCGCCATCTGTTTATTTTTTTGACACAGAAAAAAAACTACAATATCTAAAGTAACACACACGTGAATTTCTAGTTTCTATCTTTCAATTTTTTTTTTTTTTTTATAAATTTTTAAAAGGTGTGAAGGTTTTTTGATACACCCTGTATTACTTCTCACCGCAGGAAAAATGATAAAAGACATGGCGTGAATAAAATCTTAAGATGAGAATTACATTAGAATTTAAGGAGGAAGATCCACATTCGAATGCTATCATTTTGAATAGACAATTATTTCCAAAATCAAAACACATAAGGCGAAATGCAAATTTTCACCTTACTTTATTCATAAAATATCAATATGAGATTCGATAGATCCCACTGTTACTTAACAGGTGACATTTAAAAGACACAAATAGATGTTAAAAGATGTTTAAAATGTTTAAAAACCGTCCAAGTACTTTCGGCCGGCTACAGCGACCACCCTCAGGAAGCGAAAATACTTTCTGTAGTAGAGAAAGTATTCTCAGATAATTTGAAATATTTTAAAGTAATACATGGAGAAAATTATCTGCATTATCAGTTACGTACAGATGAAGGTTTGCTGTGAAAAATGACATTGTGATTAATGGAGGAAAATTGAACAAGAATTAAATTTTACTCATTCCATTTACGAAAATTATGGCTTGTGTTACTCCATGGCTATGAATATGGAAATAGACATCCAAGTAAAAGAAAAACAAGTTAGAAATTGTATGTTAAACGTAACAAATGAGCTGCGTTCGTACTATAACTAGTTTTATAAATATTCAGATCTTGGTGCAATAGGTGTTGCACTCTTATGCAAAAATGCATGAATACAAATTTTATTTTATGTGCAAATTACATATTATAGATATTAATTTTATTATATGAAATTAAGTTTCAATAAACTTTTACAAATAATTAATTACAATTCTGTGATATTAAAATTATACTATCGCAAATATCAAATACAACACAATGTGACAAAATCATCGTTATCATTTCACTGAAAAAACATGAATTATATCGTCTGTAATTATGATATGATTCCTTTCCGTAATAAAATAAGTACATTTAAAGTTGGAAACATTTTATCTTTTGTTGACATTTACTGAAAATTCTAATGAGAAACTTTAAGCCTAGCTTTGAAAATTTCAGAACGTGAAATCGATATTAGGCTCTTTTTCCATTTAATATCTATTTCTCTGGAAGCAAGCATCTATCCAAAAAACTGTCCGTAGATTATATGATTGCTATAATTAAACATTTGTAGTATATAAATTCGGTTTTTAAATTGAGTAATACGGAAATATTATGACTCCATCTGAAATAGGACGTAATCAACATGGCAACCTAGAATCATTACCTATCATGGGACATCACTGAATTAATTACGTATGATAGGATTTAATAGAATAAAAAAAACTTTTATTAGTATATTTTTAAGTTTTGTTTTGATTTTCGTAAAATTTGAAATGACTCAACAAAATTCTGCCTTTCAGTTGGGTAGTTTTTGAGTTGTTATATGCGGACAGACGGACGGACCAGACGACGGTGTTATATATTTATATAACGAGCAGGGAAGACCGAGCTATGCTCGGTCAAAATTAAATTTGAGTTCAAATATCATGACCCATGACCAAAATGACCCACTAATCGAATTTTCTCGAACATGTGAGTTCGTCCAAAAGTCTTCTCGTGCCCGAAAACCATAGGATGCAAAATTTAGTGTAAATTGAGCCGCTTTTTAGATCTTGACCCACAATGACCCAGAAATGATCCACTAATCGAATTTTCTCGAACATGTGACCTAGCCCAATGATTTTCTGGTGCCCCAAAACGGTAGGATACGAAATTTCGTCAAAATCGTTTGAACCGTTTTTTATATACAATTAGCTAGACAATGACCCAAAATGACCCACTAATCGAATTTTCTCGAACATGTGACCTAGCTCAATGGTTTTCTGGTGCCCCAAAACGGTAGGATACGAAATTTCGTCAAAATCGTTAGAGCCGTTTTTAAGATAAAATTTGCATATATATATATATATATCTATATATATATATATATATATATAACCACACACAAGATTTGCTCGTATTAGAATATATGATAAATACGAACACTCCTAAAAATGCGAAATAGCTGATAAACATTCATGAAATATTTTACAGGGCAATATTTTGAGTGACAAAAGTAATGCTTCTCTTTTAAATAGACGTATTACTATTCCTAAAAATAAATAATTAAATAAAGTGTGTTACTTCATTTAATTATGTTTATTTTGTCTACAAAATGTCTTAGAAAAATATTTAGATGAGCTTCTTTATAAATAGGGTGAATGCAATTTCTGTTTATTAGCTTTTAGGGAAATCGAGAATAATAATAATTATAAAAAAAAAAAAAATCTACGCTACAATGGAGTTCTGAGAGAATACCAGTAGATCTTTAAAACAATTTAATGTAACTCATTCTGTTACTTTGTTAAACATTAACTATTTAACTGCTTTTCTAATTGAGGGTATTTCTCAAACTTGGGGCCACGAAATGCCCTTATGATTTCGTTTGTTTAGCTTAGCAAATATTTTTAGTACTCTAATTGCAACAAATTTGAATAAATGCTACATTAACTTTTAATAGTGTTCCAAGCAATGGGTATGACACAATTTTTGAAGAAAATAAGATTTTTCTCAACTGAAAATCTGCCAAATAATGTAATAAAATCACTAGTTAAATTTTAAAAAAAAGATGTAATTACTGCTTAAAATGATAACAAGAACGAAAAATGATGCGTCATGCATAGATTATGAAACACTTTCTAACACATACAGAAAACTGCATCGAAACTTTACTGTTAAATGTGGTGAAAGAAGATATGTAAGTAAACATGTAACACATTGAAAAATACAGTTTTCGAAATTACCTTCCAGTGTCAAAAAAGTAGACGAATTATTTTGTGCAGTCCTGTATATGATCAATAGATGCGGATATACAGCATGATAAAATTTAGTTCCGTTAGAATATTCACATTTAGCAATTTTCTCCAGTCAATGGAAATGCACTCAAAATCTTTTGTACAGCTCTGTATATTATCTGAAGACTTGTACACACCACCTATTAAGCTAAAAGGCAACATAAAACTCACTCGCAGCAATTACCAACTATAAACGACAATGTATCTCTTTCTTTGCGTAGCCCTGTAGATGAATTTATTTATATTTCAAAAACTTCTATTAGTCTACTAAATATAGTTGAGCAGGAAAATGCGTAACACAATTAAAAACTACAATTAAGAAATTCACTCCCGTAGTCTTTAATACTTATACGAATTCCCTTGTGTAGCCCTGTATAGGAACAACCGTGTTTATGACAAAAATTAGTTAAACTTAAAAGCGCAAACCAAAGTTGAAAACGCACTTACCACACATAGTCTGTAAATATCTCACATCTACTGTAACCGATATCTTTTGTGTGTCCCTGTAAATAAACGCAATACACAGTGCACCTCATATATATAGTGCACCTCAGTAATGCATATAATTTTCATTATGTTTGAAATAGTGAAATATGACTAAATTACACTGCAAACGATTTTTTCCCAGAGAACGATGTGTAACAAAATTCTTTTGTGCAGCCCTGTAAGTGAATAATAAATGCTTTGCACCCCACATTCTACAAAGAGCACGTTATAATGCGCTTCCTAATTATATATCAATTTAATTATGTTTTAAATGACGGAGCATCTTCAAAATGCATTTGAAACTATTATTTCCCATTGACTGTAATATAATGCAATACTTTTGACTGTCTCTGTTAAAAATCTATAAGTGCTACACACTTCAGCTGAAATAGGGAACGTGCTATAGTAAACGACAATAACATACAAAAATTTCAGGGCAGTCCGAGTATATTTACGCGAGTTAGAGCACGGAACGACGGCAGACGGCCAGACAAACCGAAGTAATAAACACTTTTAAACTAGGTTGGAAAGTGTTAAAAACATTACACATTGCGAAAATAGTTTATTTATCATTTTGATCTTGAAGAAGTCGCCGTTAGAGAGCGTGAAACATGTTATATTAAAAGATATTTTTAAGCCTTCTGTATAATGTTTTTATCACTTTAAGCAGTAATTGCATCTTTAATTTAAAATCTGCCGTAAAACTGTTTTTAAGACTTTCCGATATAGTTGAAAAGTGTTATGAATTCAGTTTGTCTGTCTGTCTGTCTGTGTGCCTGTTTGTCTGGCCGTGCTCTAATTCTCGTAAATATACTCGTATTGCCATGGAATTTTTATATTTTACTAGCTAACCCGCCCAGCGTTGCTCGGGCCCGAGATAATAACAATATCAGAGCAAGGCGTTAACCCCCCTGCCTCCCCATACCCACAAATATAACGAATAATTTGTTCAAGAGAACCACCGTCATCTACATTAACGCGATCATTGAAAAAAGAATTACATTTTTCTCATAATTAGAACATAACGAAGATGCAACGCTAAAATAGCAGGCAGATAACTCCACTTCCTATCCTCAATTTCAGATCTATATCTTAATTAGTTATCTAAATTTTTGTTCATTAGTAAAAATTGGCAATTATTTCCTTTCATTTTCGCAAACTAAATGGAGGGATCGGCCAGAGAAACAGATCTCTTTGTAGTTCAGTTTTTAATGAAAGCAGATCCCTGTCTGAAACTTTTTGGGATGCGCTGGCAGAGTTTTGGCAGTTTTTTTTTGCATAAATTAAAAAAAATTACCGGCCGAATTTTTCAAAAATCGCATAGTCGGATGCAGATTTTTTTTTGTTTACATATGCTCAGAAATTTTCAAATTGATATCTTAATTAGTTTTCTTAAAATTTGCTAATTAGTAAAATAATTTCGAATTCGTTCATTTTCGCTTGCAAATCCAGAACAGCTGTTCTTTTCTTCAGCCATTTTGATTTCAAAGATGGCATTTTCGATACGATGTTTAATGAGATTATAATTAATATGTTGGGTAATTATCAAAATATTACAATTTTAAGACTCAGGTGCACATGGCCAGACCTTGGACTATCCACACCTAAATTTTCAGACTTCTAGATGGGCTAGATTTTGCTAGCCATCGCAGACAAACATACAAACAAACACACAGAGCGAAACTTTCTTTTATTAGTATAGATTATGGTTCGTTTACAGGGACAGCCAAATGTATTTCTTACATTACGGACAATAGGAAAAATCGTTTTCAGTGCATTTTAATGATGTTACACCATTTCAAACATAAGGAAATTTTATGCATTTATGAAGTGAACTAAAACATGCTTTCTCGGGAGTATAGAATAAATAGCATTTGTAGTTCTTTTACAGGGACGCACAAAAGTATTCCATTACATAATGATCTATGGAGGAAAATCGTTTGCAGTGTATATTATTAATACTTCAAACATAATGAAATAAAAAAGGATCAATGATGTGCACCATCACATGTTTTCTATAGATTATGAAATGCGTAGCATGTCTTGTTGATTTACAGAGACACACAAAATAATTTGATTACAAGACTGATCATGATCGATAATTGCTGGAAGTGCGTTTTCAGCTGTGGTGTGCATTTTCAAACTTTTCTAATTTTGAGTGTATTACGTGAGGTTCTGCGTCAATTCGTCGCGCACAATTCATCGTGGAACAATTCATAGCGCACAGTTCATCGCAGCGTCAATTCGTCGCAGCGTCAATTCGTCGCAACGTCAATTCATCACAACGAAAATATATTTGAAGCTATGATGATAAAAGTAAAGATAATTTAGTAAAATTATTTAATGATGTAAATTGTTAGTTACAATTCTCTATATCTAAAAAACAAATTACCATTAAATAATTTTACTACATTATCTTTAATTTTATCATCATAGCCTTCAAAAACATTTTCGTTGCGACGAATTGACACTACGACGAGTTGACCCTGCAAAGAGTTGTCACCGCGAGAAATTGACGCTGCGATGAATTGTTCCGCAATGAATTGTGCGCGACAAATTGACGCTGCGATGAATTGTGCGCGATGAATTGTTCCGCAATGAATTGTGCGCGATGAATTGACGCGACACGATTACGTGGTATGCATAAACTCTATAGTTAATATACAGGCTGCACGAAATCATTGTCACACATTATCAAAGACGGACAGCAAATGCTGAAAAGGGATTTTTATTGAGTTATGTGTTTTTAAATTGCTCATTTGTATATCTCATTTCGTTGTACGAAATAATGAAATTTCTTAATAATAATCTGTTAGTGTTGGAAGGTGTTTCAGAATCTATGCCTAATGGATGATTTTTTGTTCTTGTTTAATTTATGCAATTTTAATTTTTTTAATATAATCAATATAAACAACTGTTAGCAAGTCTAATGTAAATGGATATATATTCAACAGAAAGCAACAGTAGCTGACATGATTAATCGTGTTGGTATAGCATATTTCATTACAACAGCACCTACATTCGTTGCAGGTAAATGTAATAAATTGTAAAGAGAAAAAATATATATTAACAAAACCATTAATTAACAATAATTTTTCCCTCACCAGAAAAAATTTTTGCCTGACTAATTTAAAATCTTTTGGAAGGGTGGGGGTGGTGGTGGGTTTTGGGTTAAGACCCTTATGACTCCTTCCGCCATCTTTGAGTACGTTCTTGTGCATGGTGTTCTATAACAGGTGATTTAAAAAAAATCTACCATTTCATTTATTTTCAAGTCAAAATCGTGCGGGTACCGTAGAAGCCTTTATAGAGACATATTTACTAAAAGAAAGAAAAAAAAAATCTGTAAATGACTTTTTTTTTGTAACAAATACTATATATTTTGTTATATTTAACATTGTATTTTACGAATATAATTACTTATTTAACAAATACGTGTTTTAAAATGCATTTAAAAATTCATAATAAAGTATATTTAACTTTTAGTTAAAAAAAATCAAAGTGTGTTTACGAGTTACCAGTAATTATTGTTCATAGATAGTACTATAACGAAATTCTTTTGAGTGTCCCTGTAATGAATGATATATTGTATGCACACCATATTCTGCAGTAAGTGCTTTGTAGTGCACTTCAGTGATATGTATCAATTTGAATATGTTAGTGTAACTTTATTAAAAATACGCCGCAAACGAATTTTCTCCATAGACCGTAATGTAACGCAATTCTTTTGAGTGTCTCTGTAAACGAACCATAACTGCTACATACTTCATTTTCACTACCAAATATGCAATACGTAAACCTCAATAACATATATTAATTTCATGGCAACCGAGTATACTATATACGCGAGTTATAGCACGGACAAACGACAGACAGACAAACCAATTTCGTAAACAAATGTTAAAAATGTTTTTCACCTATATATTCCGTAACCCGGGAATCTGGTATAGACCTCCCTGTTTTTTTTTTTTTTTTATGTTTGTTTGTTTGTTTACTCCGTTTTCTGCAATTAAAATAAAAAAAAACGCGAAGAACAACATTTGAAAAACATTTTTACAATTGGAACCTATAAAACTAATTGTTCATAAAAATTAGCTATTGGTCAACGATACGAAAGAACAGTCTATATAAAAATACAACATTTGTTTTCGAAGCTAAAATAAAAAGTAAAAGTAAAAATAAACCATCCAACCATAATTCCTTCAGACGATAATGGAATATGCTAATATTTATTCGTCTAACTTGTAAATGAGTAGTTAGGTTAAAAATCTTTCACTTCCTGCAAGAATTTTACTGTATATCGGTGAACCGGTGTGTACCTTTTATTTGACTGACAGAACAAGTGATTTTTCATTTTCATGCAGAAATTGGAGAAGGGCGTTCTTATATTACATAAATTTGTTTTTCTCTCCGTTGGCAGCGGAAAGTTAGTCGACCTGATTATGAAGTGTATCATAGAGGTTAAAATGTAATGAAGGACATAACTGTTATTTACAATAAGAAAAATAAAATATGCTTAGGTGATTAAAGACTTACTAACCTCCTTACATTTTGAAATAGTTACGCTCATAAAAGAAAACTTTAAAAAAACTTAAAAATTCCAACTATTTAATTTGATTTGAGGCTTGAGGCAATTCGTTGACAAAAGAAGAAAGTTTAAATAACAGTACACGTTTATTATTGTATTTTTTACCTATTGGATATACTGTTGGGAGGGGGGGGGATAATACTAGGTGTGGAATTATAAGTTAAAACTTTTGACTTACTGTATTTTTCGGCGTATAATCCGCGGCTAAAATAATTCAGTTTAGACCAAGAAATTTTATTTAGTAATTGAACTCAAGTGTATTCCGAGTTCAAGAAATTAGCATTTTATCAAATACAATTTCTGGGTCTAAAGTGAATTTTTTGAGCCGCAGATTATACACCGAAAAATACGGTAGCTATTTTCCTTTCCTTTCTTTCTTTTTTAACACTTTCCAATATAGTTGAAAAGTGTTTATGGCTTAGGATTGTCTGTCTGTCCGTCTGATCATGCTCTAACTAGCCTAAATATACTCAGATTGATATGTAATTTTTATAATGACGTTCACTATAGCATGTAGCTATAACGTTCACTATAGCATGTTCGCTATTGAAAATGAAGTGTGTAGCATTTCTAGTTCATTTATTACAGGGTCACTAAAAAAAAAAAAAACATTACATTATAATTCTATGGGGAAAAATCGTTTGCTTATTTAGATATCTCATTTCATTGTATGAGAAAATAAAATTTCTTGATAATATTCTGATTTTTCGTTCTTGTTTTTCCAGATTTAGAATCTTGGAAGCTTTTGAGCTTTACGTAGCATGAACATGCGATGGAACACGATTGAACAAAAAGTTTATTTCAAAGTCAATGGCAATCGTTGTGATTTAAAGACAGTATTCAAACTTTGTATGTATGTATAAAACAAGTTCGGAATGCTTTAATTCATCTTTGTCGAATTAAAAAAAAAGTGTACACAAAAACATGTGATTCACATTATCTAAAAGATGATTAAAACTTTAATTAGATTTTAAATCTTAAATTTTAATGTTTTAATGTTTTAAAATTTAAAATCTAATTAAAGTTTTAATCATCTTTTAGGTAATGTGAATCACATGTTTTGTGTGCACTTTTTATTTTAATTTGTATGTATGTTAAACGTTTTATGTATCCCAAAAAGAATTTGATATTTCAGCAAGATTCTGCACCTTTGCACCAAGCCAAATCAACACAGGCTTGGCTCCATGTCAATTGTCCGAACTTTATCATGCAAGAAGATTAGCCACCTTCTTCACCGGATCTAAATCCTTTAGACTATTGCATCTGTGGAATTTTCGAGGCTAAAATAGAAGCTAAACAATACAGAAGTTTGGACTTCCTGAAAGCTTTCACAATGCGTAAATGGAACATATTACCTCTTAAAATGATTCTTGCCGCAGTTGGATAATGACGTAATAAGAGATTATCTTTGGTAATCAATAAAGATGGCGGCCCATTCGAATGAAATTATTTTAAGATAAACTTTTATTTCTTATGTTCATCATATTAGTTCATCATTATAATTTTATATTTTATATCTCTAAAACAAAATGACAATATTTGTAACAAGATTTAGTAGCCAACCTGTAGTTTTAACATTGTACTAATTGAACTGATTGAAGACGTCATACACAAACACTTATGTCACAATTTTTTTTTTGTTCCTGATTTAATTTCAACAACAATAAAACAATTTATCTATAATTAGTTACACTTAATTTGCGTTTCGAAATCTGAGTCCAAACTACAGATATCTGTCATCCGTGAATAGAATTTTTTTTATCTTTCTTGCATTAGTTAATGAATTTATCTATGAATGAAAAATACGTCAATTGTGTTAATCAATTTACTGATATTAAATCTATCAATGATTTAATGAAAGAGTGTTTCCATTCACAGCACTTTTTGTAATGCAATACGCCTCCTAAATTGGATATCAGATAAATATGTGGCAAATTTAACATTTATCATCTTGCGAAAAGAAAAAGTAAGGTTGATAAAAGAACATTATGTTATTAATTTCGATTACATAAAGTGTGTGAGAAAGATAAATACTTAGAGAATTGTTTATCGCAGTTCGTTCAAGTCTGATTAAAAGATATGGATTTGTAATGAAGCGAGAATAAGATATTTCATTTTGCATATGCAATGTGTTTATATATCAGAATATAAATGCTGGTATACAGGAAACAGTAATCCATTCATACCTGTGTCCTTTGGGTTTTTTTTCTAAGTGAAATAAACATATTTTCACCCAGAAAATTTATTTAATTAAGGAAATCAAATAAGTACACGTAGAAACAAGACAAATCTTGATACTTCTTTGTTATAGCGGCCCTCAAGGATGAATCGCCAAGTGACTGAGATATATCGCCAAGTTAGGTTGTAAACTCTCGTCAAATGGTTTGCTTTCCTATAGCAACAAAGCGTGTGTATGCTATAGTCATATTGGTTTTTAGTTTATGTTCCAGATCATTATATCACTTTTTAGGTGCGTTCGTAATTATATAAATACGTAGTACCTATTGTCGTCGCTTGGTCCGTCCGTCTGTCCGTCCGTCCGTCTGTCCGTCCGTCCGTCTGTCCGTCCGTCCGCATATAACAACGCAAAAACTACCCAACCGAATGGTTTGCAATTTAAAATATATTATCTTTGCAGAATTTTGTCGAGACATTTCAAATTTTATTAAAATCGAATCAAAACTTTAGGAGATATTAATAAAAATATTTATTAAGAAATTTGAATTTTTTTTTTAAATCGGTGCTTTTTTGTTATAGGAGCTTCCGAAGTTGAATCGTCAAGCGACCGAGATACTTACTTTATTGCAGAAATTAATCTGCAGACGATATAATTCATTTCACAGAATTAAAAATCAGAAAAGATCTGAATATTTATATAACTAGCTATAGTACGAACGCACCTCATTTGTCACGTTTGACGTACCATTTCCAACTTGTTTTTTATTATATGAAATATTGTTATTTCTGAAATCGCCTGAATTTATTTGGATAAATATGAAATAAATATAAAAACAATCTTTAATTTACCTGGTACTGTTATGGATGTAATCTCAATTTTACTTACCCATCATACGTAGTATAGGGTAAGTCTTGTAATCATTTTGAAAATCGAAAAAAAAATTTTTTTTGACGGATTTATACGTTTCAGACACTGGAGATTCCGATAAACATATTTTTAGGGGAAAAAAATTGCCGTCCGTCTGTCTGTCTGTGTGTGTGTGTGTCTGTGTGTGTGTGTCTGTAAACGCTCTATCTCCCGAACAAATTGAGATAGAGACTTTAAATTTGGTATGTATTTAGTATGTAATAATGGGAAGAAGCTTATTGAATTTCAGTAACCTCGATTATCCGGAACTATTTTCTTCGGACTCTCGAAATGTTCGTTCTGATGAAAGGTACATAAAAATTTTCGAAATTGTTTATTTTAAGGAGTGAATATAAAAGACAATAAAAAGACAAATTTTGCATAAAGAATGAAGTTGATCGGATAATGAGTTGCCGAAATAGTTGTGATTATATTTTTCAAACTCTTCGATTTTTCACGACCCTGTATTTCATTCAAATTTCAATTCAAAGATATATTTTAATTGGAAATGAGACGCTTAATCCGACGCAGTTAACCGTTAGTTAATATAATTATCAATTTTGGAGTAATAGAGCATTTAAAGTTTATGATGTCATCAAGCCACGATTTTACTCGAATTACAATGCATTTTATAAGTAGTTTACACATGTTTTATTTTCGTATTTTATATTATGCATATCCATGATGGGTAAGTATTACGATGGCCCCCAACGACTAGTTTCAATAGCGAGGGTTTTTTACCCAACAACAACAATGCGAAAATGGCCATGATATGAACCTCTATGTACGCTAATGATGAAACTATACCTAGATGTAACGTAAAAAGTTGTAAAAAAAGGCCTCTCTCCGTGGTGGAAATTGGCTTAGTGGTTCGATAATACCGTTCGTAACTCCTAGGTTTATGTACTGTTGTTGGGCAGAGGAATTAAAATTGATAAAATGATGTAACAAACAACTAAATATTAATGAAAATGCTTATTGAAATTATTTGGTTAATTAAAATAGATACATGTGAGAAGTGCTAAAAAGTTAATAAAATATTGTTATTATAGTGAAGTAATGTAGAAAAAAATTATGAAACATTAATATTAATTTGCTATGAAACATTGTAATATATTCTTGTTATTATAAAATATTATCTTATTAAATGTAATGGTATCCTATATATTAAAACGACAAGCTAAAATTTTCAGCGCAAATTCGATATTTTTGCGCATGCGTGAGATTAAATCTAAACCCCGTTCAGTTTTAAGGTACACTTGAATGCTATCAGCGTAGCTGAGTGCTCTAAGGCGTTAGTTTAAACTCTGGCTCTCTGCAAAGAAAGTGGGTTCGAATCCCGCTTCCGACAGAATGATTTCTGCGTTACTTTTAGTTGTAATTCTTTTCAATTACTGGTACATTTTCATGAAAAGAAGATACACATATATATTTTTTATTATTATTCGAATGCTTTTGAATTAAGTAAAATTTAACCCCCAACAATATTTTTACAAATTAAATTTGTATTAAAAGTATAATATAAATAAAAAATATTTGTATTAAAAATATAAAAAAATTGCATGTAATTATTATCGATTAACACTAGAACGACCATGAGCGGTCATTTTGACCGCTACCAAATGAGTATATTCCGATTCAAACCAGAAATCACTTTTTAAAATAAATTAAATATAAAACTCACAGAAATACGTTAAATGAATAAGTTAATTAGTTTTAAATAAAAATTTTGGTGTGAATTAATTTTATGAAACTTGAGTAAAATTTCCGTTCGTTCTAGTGTTAAATAAATTGAAGTGATCTACAATTTTTGCGATATTTTGTATGGCCATTCATTGTCAGTAATATATTTATATATGTATACTAAGAAAAATGTGATTCTTTTCCGTAAAAAAGCAAAAAAGCAAAAAAAAAAAAAAAAAAAAAAAGAGAAATTAGAAAGAAGAAAAAGCATATTCCCGGGTTGAGACGTCACGGGCACTTCATAATGTGACTTCATATGTTATAGTGACATCATGCGACATGGATGCCATGGTTGATAGATCTGCGACATCGGTTTCTCTGTTTTAAATCTGCTTTATGACATCAGTCAAAATTATCTAATACCTGTAACTTGACGTCACAAATCGTTGGTCAAATATGAAAATAAATTGTAATTGTGGATTATAAAAAATTAATCGGATATAGCGAGCTCGTATGTAACAAGGATTTTCTTTTAATGAGCATGAATAAAGCGAATAGTTAATGTAATATGAGAAGTTCATTATAAAATACACTATATTGCCAAAGGTGATTGGTCACTTGCGATTTTAGACGTTTTGTTAACTATTAAGATAAATACATGAGGAATTAACCTGAAACTGCAGGTGTGTAAACAGTATAGTATAGATTATATATTTCCGCGAAGATTTTTTTACGAAACCCCATAGGGGACTGTCAACAAATTGAAAAAGAACGAATATCTTTTGGAGAACCCTGTAAAAACTAATGTAGCAAAGGTGTTCAAACTCGAGATTATTAATAAGTGGCTTATTGTAATATACTATGTTCATTTGTATGAGGATAGCATGTATACTCGTAGAGAAATTAAGGTTTTTATAAAAACACTCCCAAATTTTGCTTAGTTTTTTGCTCATAATTTGCAGAGTTCTTAACATTAAAAAAAAGTTATTTTGAGAAAATATGTCAAACAACATTGTACATAATACTGTGTAATCGGAATTAAAAAATAATATAAATTGGAGGAAAAATGAGCAGGTTTACTAAAAAATGTTTCACTGCGCATGCGCGAATGGAATCAAAATATAATATGCATAATGTATTAGCTAAGTATATGGAGCAACTTTTGTGAAAGTCTCAAAATCATAGCTTGAAAATTCTGAAAATTATCGTCGATAGAATAAGCTCGAAATCCATTGTTCCCAAAAAGAAGCAAAAAGATGAGGGTTTGTATCAAATATCTGTTGATCAGTGCCAAGATAGCGTACACAATATTTCACGTACTACTACTATATTTGGATACAACCCCTCATATTTTTGCTTTCTTTTGGGAACAACGGATTTCGAGCTTATTCTATCGACGATAATTTTCAGAATTTTCAAGCTATGATTTTGAGACTTTCACAAAAGTTGCTCTATATACTTAGCTAATACATTATGCATATTATATTTTGATTGCATTCGCGCATGCGCAGTGAAACATTGTTTAGTAAACCTGCTCATTTTTTATCCAAATTTTATTATTTTTAAATTCTGATTGCAGAGTATTATGTACAAGGTTGTTTGTCATATTTTCTGAAAATAACTTTTTTTTATATTAAGAACTCTGCAAATTATGAGCAAAAAACTATGCGAAATTTGGGACTGTTTTTATAAAAACCTTAATTTCTCTACGAGTATACATGCTATCATCATACAAATGAACACAGTATATTACAATAAGCCACTTATTAATAATCTCGAGTTTGAACGCCTTTGCTACATTAGTTTTTACAGGGTTATCCAAAAGATATTCGTTCTTTTTCAATTTGTTGACAGTCCCGTATGTGGTTTCGTAAAAAAATCTTCGCGGTAATATATAACCTATACTATACTGTTTACACACCTGCAGTTTCAGGTTAATTCCTTATGTATTTTTCTAAATAGTTAACAAAACGTCTAAAATCGCAAGTGACCAATCACCTTTGGCAATATAGTGTACTAACATTTTTATACTTAAATTTTACACTTTTGCTAAAATTAGATTAAACCATAATACAAAATCAATATTGGCTGTATCTTGACCCATTAATAAGCCACTATTACATTATATTGGCTTGAAATATTTCCCCAATATTGGGGTATTGACCAATATTGCGCGAATATTAGTAAAGGTAAAAATATTTAGTCAATGTAAAACCAATAAAGCCTATAAAGGGGCTATATTAGAATTTCACCGAAAATATTTTACTGATACTTGTGTATTACTGGTATTACATTGTAAATACTTTCTATTCAAACTATATTACATTGAAAATATTTTCAATGAGAAGACAATATTGTCATTAATGGCTTTGCACTAAGCTGAATAGTTCTTGATAATATTGACAAAATGTCAACACCTCAATATTAGAGTAATACACTGAAGTACAACTGAATGAGAGAGACACTTAATTAGTAATTAGTTGCTGCTCTTCTGTTCTTGATAACGACTTCGGCATGGTCAAGCATGGATTCAACTAATCAGCAGAAGTATTTCGAAGGTATGACATGCCAAATAATTGCTAGAAATTCCCATAAATCAATTAACCCCTTAAGCACCATATTCAATTTAGTGATAGTATGCTGAATACCAGCTATGTTAAATTTCGTCAAACTAGAAAATAATTCAAAAATACAAAATTCATACCGGAAATTCTAAAAGAATACTTTTAATTTAAGCAATCACGAAAAGTCTGTCATTATATAAAATTACAAATTACTACTATAACTTTCTGGTATGAGTTCAAAATTTTGAATTTGAGAAAAGGCCAAATTGGCAACCTTGACGTACGCATATACGTCCTGGTATTACAGATAGAGGTATTCATGACGTACGCAAGTGCGTTGTGGTGCTTAACCCATTCGGGACCATGGGTACATATATGCACCCTCAAAAAGAGCATACAGAATTTGTTTTAGGCACCAGTAAAAAAATAAAAGTAATATTTGCTTTCTCTAACTAGGGCATTTTTGTGATAGTTTAAGTAAAGGTAGCTTTTTTTAAAAATGTGGTGCCAACCGAATAAAATTTGTGTAAAAGCCGCCTGTCCCGAATGGGTTAAGGAGTTAAAGACACTGGTGTGGTATTTAGAATTAACTTCTAAAAATATTAAAATGTTACATTGTCATCGAAAACACACCTCTGAACATAAATTTTATCATTATAGCATATGAGAAAGTGCATAAAAATTCTAGCTTATGAAAACAGTGCAAAACAAATTATAACTTTTGAGAAAAATGGAATTTTGTAATCGATTTTTCACGAAAGATCGATTACAAAATTCCATTTTTAAATACAAAAACCAAGTTGAGTTAAATAAAAGAATGTAAAAAAATGGACAAGGGAAAGTGATTACTATAGTTTTGTTACTTTCCTTTCAGATAAATATAAAAAAATTCAAAATTATGTTTGATAAAAATATGTATACAGTATTAAATACCAGAAAAAAAATTATGCTAGTTTTATTTAAATTTTACTTTATAATCTAAGGAAATCTAAGGAAATCTTAAAATTTTTATAACTTATTTAAATTTACAAAATAAAATAAGAGCATTTCACTGTCTGATTGTTTTGCTGACAAAGAAACTTTTTATCCGATTCACATAAAGTCTTGTAACAAGAAGAAATAAAGGTATTTGATTTGTTAAAAAGAAGAAAAAAGAAAGTTTCTTAGTTTGCGAGAACAGGAGTTAAGGAAAAAGGTAAACATTTCTTTGTCAAATTGTACATTTAGTTTTCAGATTTACACTACTTTGTGAGGATTTAGTATCTCAAAACTTTTTATTATTATTACTATTACTTGCTGACCCTCGTCCGGCGTTGCCCGGGCCCGTGATAATATATAAATAAATAAAAACATCAAGTTTTTATTATTTTATATCTTTAACCCGATTTTGTATGAAATTGTATTTTAAAATGAAAAATTCGCGAAAAAATACTGATGTTTAGTGATAAAAACACTCATTTCCTTTTTTTTTTTTTTTTTATTTAGGGTCGTTTTATAGTTTTAAAATAAAAAGTTATTTTTGTCCGAACTCTTTGAAATCTTTATTGGTGATAAAAAAAAAAAAAAAAAGGTTTACAGCCCGTGTAAAAATTTCGTGAAAAAAATATTGTTATCTAGTTGTAAAAGAAATTTTTCTTCTCTCTTTTTTGTTTGTTTGTTTGTTTCCGTGTCAGCTCCTTAACATAACAATTAAAAAAAAGTTCTCATTTTCCGAACTCTCTGACATTTCAATTCGTTATAAATACCACTGCATCATCCAAGATCTCTTTAAAATTTTGCGAAAAAATATGCATATTTAGTAGTGAAAACATGAGTTCTTAAAAAAAAAAGCTTTAGCTTTCAACCTCAGAGCAAAAATATATTAGATGGTCTATGCTTTCAATGCATGGCTGGCACAATGGTACGGCTTCATCCGTTTTCAATCTCCCTAGGCTAAACAGGTGAAGGTTGGGTTAATCAATCAGCTTTCCCGTTTCTGAGAGTAGAAGCCTTCAAATAAAAACGTTGACACATGCGCAAAGAGACGATTTCCATGTGGATTTGACAGAATGTGCTTTTCGTTTTAAATATATAGATTATTATTATTAACTTTTTAGGTCTTACTTTTATTTATTACTACAATAAAATATCCATAACGGACACTCTTCAATAGCGGACATCTCTATTTAGATGACGCTGTTTCAATTTCCAACACCTATACATTTTTATACTTCCACCTCTGAATAAGGGACACCGCCTATGGGTAGGTTCTCTTCGAATTTCTCGTTTCATTTTGAATATTTTTGAACGATAAAAAAAAAATGTACAACCAAAATCGAAAAAGTAGAAAATAGTGCAATATTAGAGGTTGACCTCAGTTATCCTATTAAAAAAAAAAAAAAAAAAAATCGAAAAAATCTACAACCAAAATTGAAAAAATAGAAAATAAACATAATAGAGGTCGACCTCATTTATCCTATTGAGAAAAGAAATCGAAATAAATCTACAACCAAAATCGAAAAAAATAGAAAATAGACATATTAGAGGTCGACCTCAGTTATCGTATGGTAAAAAAACCGAAAAAGTAAAAAATAGACATATTAGAGGGTCAACCTCAGTTATCTTATGGGAAAAAAAATCCAAAAAAATCTACAACCAAAACTGAAAAAGTAAAAAATAGACATATTAGAGGTCGACCTCAGTTATCCTATGGAAAAAAAATCGAAAAAAATCTACATCCAAAATCTAAATGAAGAAAATAGACTTATTACACGTCGACTTCAGTTATCCTATGGAAAAAAAATCGAAGATAATCTACAACCAAAACCGAAAAAGTAGAAAATAGACATATTAGAGATCGACTTCAGTTATCCTATGTGAAAAAAATAGAAAAATATCTGCAACCAAAATCGAAAAAATAGAAAATAGCCATAGTAGAGGTCGACCTAAGTTATCCTATGGAAAAAAAATCTAAAACCAAAACCGAAAAAGTTGAAAATAGACATATTAAAGGTCGACTTCAGTTACCCTATGGAAAAAAAAATCGAAAAAAATCTATAACCAAAACCGAAAAAGTAGAAAATTGGCATATTAGAGGTCGATCTCAATTATCCCATGGAAAAAACAATTGTTTAAAAATATTCAAACTGAAACCAGAAATTAGAAAAGAACCTGCCCATAGGTTTAATTAGCGAGAGGTTGTTTTCGCGTGAGTGAAGCGCATTTAAAGTAATGCACTGTTACAATAAAGATAAGCCTTTATAAGCGCTAATACGGAACAGAATATCGACAAATTTGACACAAAATACAAAATTCAAGTTCTGATGCCAGACATAGCAAACATATCCTTCGAGTCAACTATTAAGACAAGGCCATATTTACTTTTTCCTGCATCGAACCGAGATCTGTTTGATTAGGAGTGTCAGATTGGTAAACACCGTGTCTATGTAAAGAGAGATAAAAACACTTTCTGCTTGTTTCCTGTTTCACTTTTATTCTTAGCACATGTTGTTTGGCATGAAATTCGAGGGACTTGAGTTGTTTATAGGCATTCATAGCAAGAAAAGGTCTGAGATTATGTTTGGACAACCGTTTCATGCTATAAATCGAGATCCGTTTGCTTAGATTAGTTACAGTTCCCCAGAATCTACCAGCAGAGCTTGGATGTGTCTCGATAGCTTATGCATAAATCAAGCTTTTCTCTTCAACTTCTTGTTATCATGTCTGTGTAACGTGTAACAATGTTGTGAAATAGAATAATCCGTATTACTTATCAATTAATTTTCGAAATACATCGTAAGGCTTGTTATCAGTCAGAACGCAATTCCCCTTCTCTAATGCCAAGCGCGAATCCAAGCGGGAAGTCATGGGGGTTATGACTCCCCCCTCTAAATGAAAACATTTTTATAGAACTATAAATTTTTTAAATATAAATATATATTAAAGGTGTTTTCTTTTTTTTTTTTCTGGCTTAAATCTATTCTATTTTATACATTCATGGAGTTATTTTTATATAGAAATGCATGGAAATTGTGTTCATTATTGTTTAAGCACTAAATAATCGAACATTGTTTTTATTTTTCCTATAAATATGGTACATTTGGAATTGTATTTGATTGCTTCTTCAAGACGATACTTCTATGATTGATTACTTCACCGAAAATCGGCTTAAAATGCAAACTTTGAGAAAACTTTCTGTAAGATTCTTTGCTTTTATAAGAAAATAGAAAACTCTGATTTCTTGGTATCTGAATAAAACATGAAAATTTTATACATTTACGAATATACATGCAAATTTCGTGCCTTTACGAAAGAAAATGAATTCGGTTATAGGTCAGAAAATAGTCAATTTGGATCTAAGATATAAAAAATTCTAATGAAGAAATGTGGACCCCCCCCCCTCCCTCAAAAAAAAAACATGACCACTTCTAAATGGAGGACTAATTCAGTCTCTGATATAATGTTAAACCCATGGACCTGGAATGCATTCGTATTTTTCGCATTTCTTCTCTGAAAATTAAAATTTTTACCTTCTTTTTTCTGTTTGTTTTTCTTGAAAGAATGTTTTTCTTTTTTATTTGATAAAATGTTTCTATAATACATACTTAATTTTATATTTTAAGTGTTAAAATCCAAGTATAGAAGATGAGTTGTAAATAAGATTTTAACACTTGAAATAGAACTTCTTTCAAATTTCTCCTCTGAAAATTAAAGTTTTTACCTTCTTTTTTTGAGCATGCTTTTCTTAAAGGATGTTTTATTAATTTTTAAAATATGGCAACAGCAAAGAAAAGATGAACATTATTTAAACTACCTTTTTAGGATTTCTAAATTGATTTATCAACGTATGATCATAATTTAAGTAATCTGAAACTATTAATTGATTAAAGCGTTTTTTTTTTAATATTACGCTCTTTATTTTTTATTTATATTTTCTAATTTTTAGTGTTTAATATCGTTCGTTGCTGCAGCTTCTCAGCCTTTTTTTTTTTTTTTTTTTTTTTTTTTTGGCAAACGTGGTTTGTTTAGTTCTTCGGTGTGCATTCTAGTTATATTCAGTGGGATTGTCGAGAGCTTTTCTTTTTTAACAATTTCCAACGTAGTTGAAAGTTTAAATTAAAGTGTAATTACTGGTTAAAGTGACAAAAACCAGGGATGTGGAGTCGGAGTCGGAGTCAGGCCTATTTTTGGGCAAAAGAGTCGGAGTCGGAGGTCACTAAAAAACAGGCCGACTCCAGCTTGTTTTTTTTTCAGACAGTTTGAAGTGCAATTAAACCAATTCTACGTAATTTATTAAACTGAATTATTATTTTTATATTTCGACTATATATACAAAGAAACACTGGTTAAACAGTCCCAATATACTGTCCCGTCTACAGCATATATAAAAACTGCTTTTAATTGAAATCTTTAGTTTATCTTTTATATTTAGTATATAGTTCGTTACAAGATGTTATTTTTCATAAAAATATATTAAATTTCACAAAAATAACTTTCATTTTTCATAATATGGGCCCTAAGAAAAAAAAAACCTGACATCGTCGACATTCTGGGTTGATATGCACATCATATGCTTCAAGGTCAAACAGGAATGTAACAGCAAGTTCACGTGTTGCCAGTTGAGTTTTTTTTTTTTTTTTTTTTTTTTTTTTTAATTCTGATTGCTTGATTGCTGCCACTTTTTTTTAAAATAGTAATATTTTCTTTATTTAATGAATAATTTAATAAAGCGACTATTACTAATTCAAAACAAATGACAGCAATGAAGCAATCTGAATAATAGGAATCAACTGGCAATACTAGTACTTTAGCCATCCCGAAGTCGGAGTCAGAGTCAGAGTCGGTTCCTTTAAAGTTTCAGGAGTCAGAGTCGGAGTCGGTCCTTTTTCCTACCGACTCCGCAGCCCTGATAAAAACATAACACAAAAGGCTCAAAAATACCTTTTAATATATAGATGACACATGTTTCATGTGCTCTAGCGGTGACTTCTTTAAGATCAAAATGATAAATAAACTACTTTCGCAAAGTTTTTGAAAATGATAAACATAAATCACGAAATCATATGTCTAACGTAAGCAGGTACGTGGACCTTCACAAAAAGAGGAATTAGTAATCAATCCCAAAGTCTGTAAGTGGAGTAATAATTAAAACAAGACACATATTACCAAGATAATGAAAAAAAACGTTTAATTACATATAAATCACAAAGAGGTCATAACATAATACCGTACCGAATGACTGTTTAAGAAAACACTGTCTTCTCACGAATTTTTAGTTTATAAGTTAATAGCTTTCATGATTATTTCATTTGTAAAATATTGTATTTGTTATATTTTTTAAACAGATGAAAAAAAGATATATTTTTTGTGGTAAACATCGATTGTTCCAACACCCATAGGTTGGGAATCGCTGGAGAAATAATTACAGCTAAAAAAAGCATAGGTTTTTTTTATTATATAAAGTAATTTCGACCCTCTGTATTCGCAAAGAGATGATAATGTATTAGTGGGTCAGTATGCGATATAATATTAAAATACAGCTGAATGCTTCAGAAATGCTTTCATTTAATTTCCATCTAACAAGGGGACCGCCAAACATGATGCGCACAGATTTTGATGATTTTAAAGTATGTTGTAGGGGTCATACCCCTAACTATTCAGGTCAAAGGTTTCCTTCAAATGGGCTTTAATTTTCGAGAAATTTCGAGTTAAAGTTCAGTATGCATTTCAAATACCCATTAGTTCGCAGTCTTGAACAAGGTCTCCGTGGTGCAGAGCTAGCGCTCTCGATTTAAGAGCCGGAGATGAGGGTTCTGTCCTCTCATGTGTCCCCTTTGTTTAATAAATTTTACATATTTGTCGCGTTATAAGTTTAATGCAAAATTATGAATTCTGCATTGTAGAACTTTTTGATATTTTACTAATAAATTCCATTTACATTTTCGAATTTTTCGTGAAAATTTATAGTTTTTATGCAATTTTTATTCTAATATTTCTGTTGACGAAAATTCAAACTAATTTATGTCTTAATATCTCGTCTTTTTAAAATGATTATTGTTTACATTTACGTATATTTACTTATTTATTTATCGTATTTATGAAATAATGCATTTTTTTAATTTGCATTTTCTATTTAAAAAAATTTAAATGATTAAGAAAAAATTAACAAAATAATACATCCTTTTAATATTTGATTTGTTCTAAATGTATTGAAATATGTTAACAGCTGAAATACTAAAATATTTATCATCACCGACATCGACATTTTTAGTTTATTAAATATGGAACTAATTGTGTGATACATATCGCAAAAACATTCAAAACAAATTCCGCATTAAAAATCGCCTTTAAATATATTTTTTTTTTACATAAATTGTTTTAACAATATTGGAAGAATGTATAAATAACATATTATATATTCTTTAAATATTTAAATTGTGATAAATATATTAAAAAATGCATTACATTTGAAAAAGAAATTATTTCAAACGTGATAATTGTCTGCAAAGGAAGCTAAACAAAATGGATAAAAAGAAAATGTTATTTATTTTGATATTACCGTAAAAGTCATTGCAGACGATTTTCTTCTGATATTTTTATATGTATTGTAATATACAAACGATTTTTCATTTCTAGTTGAAGTTTTCTGTATGGCATCGACTTGTTAGAATGAAAAAAAAATAATTGTAATATATGTATTATTTTTTATTTGTGCAAATCAAAAGTGATGTTGAGTTTGAACTTTACAGTTAAATGTATTTAAAATGACATAAAAAAATATGTATAACTGGCTAAAACTTGGGTATAAGCGTTATTGCTTTAATATTTTATTACTCTTTTCAAGATATGTTGTTGGAATTATCTAATCATACATACCTTCAGAAGACTTGAGATAAAAAATATTTTGTATAAATTATAAGAAAATATAAATTTTCATTTAATATTTCATAAAGTTAAAAAAAGTATTATTTTAGAACGGTTATTAAAATATAAAGGGTAGATAATAAAAAAAAATAATAAACAAAATATAGACATAAATTAGTTTAGAATTTCGTCAATAGAAATATTAATTTCAAAACTGCCCAAAAAGAAAAAAAAAAAGAATAATTGTAAATTTTTACGAAAAATTCGAAAATGTAAAATGGAATTTATTAGGAAAATATCAAAAAGTTCAAAAAAGCAGAATTCATAATTCTGCATAAAACTTGTAACACGACAAATATTTAAAATTTATTAAAAAAGGTAAAAAGTCGCAAGAGAGGACAGAACCCTCACCTTTGGCATTCAAATCCGGAACGCTAGCTCTACGCCACGGTGACCTTGATCCAAACAGTGAACTAATGGGTATTTGAAACTAATGCTGAACTTTAACCCGAAATTTCTCGAAAACTAAAGCCCATTTGAAGGAAACCTTTTACCTGAATAGTTAAGGGTATGATCCCTACAGCATGTTTTAAAATTATCAAAATCTGTGCACATCATGTTTGGCGGTCCCCTTGTAAGAGCAGCTTCAGCTCCATCTCTACGAGAACCTGAACAAGTTGTTAGATTAATACATTAAAGATTCCGTTACCTGGCCATTTCTATTAATATAACCATTGCAATGAACATTCTGCAGTTGTTATTTTACTTTTCTCGCCCCTTTTTCAGTTGACTACTGAAAATTGATTTGTAAATTCATGCTGAGAAAACACAAGGAAAATAATCATTAACCACTATAAATTCTGAAAAAAAAAAAAAAAAAAAGAAAACCGCAAATGACCAAATTAGAGTTTTGCGAATGTTAAGTTTTCCGCATTTTTCATGTTCGCGAATAATCAAAACTCGTAAATGTTAAAACCAAGAATGAGGGATAACTGTATAATTCATTTCCAATTCTAATCCTGATTTGTATCTATACGCCCTGGGCTAAAATTTAATCTGCCCTGTAAAAAAAGGGAAGAGAGAAATGTTTCGTGATCTAGCAAGAAGATTTACGAAATATAATATTACTTTTCCGCCTTACCCATGATTTCGAAAAGTATTTCTTTATTTTCAGAAATTTCTGAAATCAATAGATTTCTGAGGTTTAAAGAAGCATTTCTAAAACAAAAGTAGTTTTTCTTTCTGTTGCTTGTAATTTGCTGGAAAACTGCTTAGGTGCTTTCCATGAAATATTTTTCCTGTCCCCACTAAATACAGAACCTGACTAATTAACATGTAAAGATTCTAATTTTATTAATAAGATTCATTAATTTAATTTTGTAGTGTTTTATAATGATTCATTTTGCTTATTTCGTGTTACTTGTGGCTTAACGTATAGACAGGATATTTTTTTTTTCATTGTATGTCACTTATTGCGTAAAAAATATAATACCAATATTTCTGCAATTAGAGCATCAATACAAACAATTCAATATGTAAGACTCTGTAAAAGTATTTTACCACAACCTCTCATTTAATTTTTATTAACTCCAGAGATGTCACTTTTTGCAATATGGGGACATATCATCCCATTTAATCAGTCTGGGATGTTTTCTGACATGTCTCATCTCTAACAGAAAATCGATGCTTTTAACAGATAACCCAATACATCAGACATAATTATATCTCTCTATAGGAAATATTCAATGATAGTTCTGATGTTACATAACAAAGTAATTTTTTTGCTAAGGATGAAAAAGAAATGATATCGTATGTTATTTCTGTTGTCAACATCCCTTTTTATACGCATTTACAAAACGCACAACAATGAAAGGGGTGTCATTTATTTGAAAGGTTTTTGAAACGGTTTCTGACATAGTGCACTCACGTTTCGTTGAAATACGCTTTTTGATTAAAAACTGATGTTAATTAAAAATTAAATTGCCATTGTTTCCATAAATGAAATGAAAGATTTTATCAAATTAGTGTTGCCACAAAAATAAAATACCGCATTATAGGATGCTCAACAATGATTATAAAAAAATAAATAGTACAAAAAAGATAAAGTATTATTTTTATCTCACGGGTTTATTTTATATTTATGGTTAAAAAGCAAAACTGAAATTGAAATGTTTAGAAGAAAAAGACACCATTGATCGATCAAAGCGAGTGGTATTTCACGTACAAAATAAAAGGTATGCTTTGTTATATTAGATTAAATTGTATTTTAAGTGCCTTCAATTTATTTTTCTTTGTTTCATGTTTTTCAAGAAGCGGATGATGTAATTTTCTAATGCAGTTAAAATACGATTGTTATTTTTTTTTTTATCCTCGCGCGTGCCTTTTGCTATTTTCGATCCGTTTTTACTGTAATTGTGATGGAATATATGAGACGATATTCTGGCCTGACTAATGTTGTTTGCAGATATTTTATACTTATTTTTTTCTTTAGAAGTTTAAACCTGCGTCTAAAAATTATTACATATTGCTAAAAATTCTTAGACTGCAGAGCGAAATCCTCGACCGGGTCCACTGGTATGTATATATTCAAGCAGATATAGTGTTCTCCAATTGTAGTTACGACAACCTTAAAATAATAATAAATAAAAATAAAAAAGTAGTTTTCTAAAAGCTGTAGGTTTCATTTGGGGGATATTCTAAAGTGCATTTTTATTATGTATTGCTTTATCCTCTTTAATAAAGAGCTATGCGTTGCTGACGACTGGGATTTTCGCTAATCGTTGCCACAGATTAATCTCTGAAAATGAAACGTTTGAAGTTATTGAAAAAATTAATTGCTCGAAAAGTATTTGTCAGAAAATTGTTAGACAAACTGCGTTAGAAAGGTAATTTTTCTTGATATAAATTTCAAATCCACTGATTATTCCATTTTTCAAATATTGAATTTCAAAAATTACCAAATTTCACAATGGAGTACCATAGCGAAATCTTACGCGTAAAAAAATAATAATAACAGCAATGTGTCAGCACGGGTCACAAATTATAGTAACCGTATTATTCTGTTAAAATATAAAAGTGAATTATGATGTCACGAGTGCGTGATTTTTATTTAATTCTCGACAAATACTAGATGTGCCATTTCTTTTTAGTTGTGAATAATATAGGTTAATTCAAGTTATTAAAAAATGTAGCTATAAAACATATAAATCAATGGAAAACGGTAAGTAATAAATTGTAAACGTAATAGTAAACCGTATTAAAAAAACATAACTTAGTGAAATAAGTATCCGTTTTTATGTTACTTTAGGATATTCCAGGTAAAGGTACAGATTACTTTAAAATACAAGGTCACCGATATATTTCGTTTGATTCAAGGTTCTTTTGGAGAAACCGACCAGCGCAGCGTTCGTAGTCTGCTAGTATATATATGTGGCATTTTGACGAAGTTGAGATCTTATGAGGAATAATATTCGATGAGAAAATGGCAGTCCTTCAACGATATAGCAAGTTGCAGTCGAATTTAGAGAGTATGGCGAAGTAGTAAGGCAATGAAATGAGATCACAGAATTTCTCCAGTAAATCCAGCCAATCTCCAGACAAATAGTTTTATTTAGAAGACGAACAACGCAGAGACAATTCCCAAAGGTCTAAAACTTATAGCCCTCGGGCTCACGATGTTTCACTTCATTAAATTAAGATGTTACTGGGCCAGATGAATATTCTACGGAATTAAAAACACCAGATACATATTTGTTTAGACTTCCAAAAACGTCAAAAATCTAGTGCTCCTACCGCTGCGGGCGAGTTTTGTTCTCTCCGCGGAGATATACAGAAATTTACGTTACGAGCGCACAACCCAATGAGTGAGAAGCTAGCTCCAGCTCAGCGAATGAGGCGCGAAGGAAAAGCTAAGACAGTAAAGAATTCCGAACCTGGTCGCGGAGAAATTTTGAAGTTAAAATCCCAAGAGCGCGAAAAAATCAGAGCAATAATATAAATAATAATAAAAAGAAAATGGCTTTTAAAAAACATTCGAAATGAGAACGCGTCTCGGAATTTTATAGATTGGGGAGCTGATAAAAGCGACGAATGAACTTAAAATTTTACATTAAGATTTGGAAGAAAATAATTATTAATATACGGATATTTACTTTTAAAAGGACTTTAAATAGGAATAGATATTATTAAGAATTAAGGAAATACTGACTATGACAGAAGTTAGATTAAATTTAAAAGATTAATGCGAATAAAATGGAAGGATGCGAAGGAAATAAATTTTTTATATAACATTATCCCCCCCCCCCCTAAAATCCGAATGACGGGTAGATCCGATGATCTACAAGTTCATTAAGGCAAGCAAGAATTTGGATTACAAAATATTTATCTGGCATTCTAGTTAATGCCAAAAATTCTTTGATTTTATTAAAGTTAATTCAATAGTTATTTTTGTAAACGCGAACCTGTGGGAATTGTTTAAATACAGAAATACATACAATTACAATAATATTTTTTCACTCTTCAAACATAAATAGTGAAAAGGATGAATATGAAGTAAACAAAGCATTCTTATCTAAGCAGTGAAAAGTATAAATGTCTAATAGTCCTCTTAATCAGTAACAGTCTGAGTCATAGAACTCTCATTTCCAATATAGTTTGAAGGCACAGATATGTCAAGCATTAGCCAGTAGTATAGTTTCCGGCAATACAGTGTATTGATTCTGTAGTAGGATACTTCCAGTTAATCATAAAGTTCAAAATATAAGAAAGTTTCATCACCACTAAGTTCAATAAACAATTAAAGTACTGGTTTGTGATGCTTGTTAAGTTTTGTGCCTTGATAAGTAGGTATAGTTTGATAAGTGCACTTATTAAGTAAAGTCCAGTCAGTTAATAATGTTCCATCAATTAGATATGAGTATTAGATGTTTTGCTAGTAAGATGTGACTTTTTATCATCAACTAATATACTATCAGTGGTTCTCTTTTATCACAATTCTCAAGAATATTCTCTTTTATAATCTTATCACATAATAAATAACAACAACAATTATAATAACAACATAATAATATCAACAATAACAAACAACTTCAAATTAATACTAAATCATTAATTCATCTGTATATAATTTAATTCCTCATTCTCTTTCAATATCAGTGAGGAATGAAAATGTACTTAATAAAAGGAAACAAAAATAATAAATAGTAAAATAAGAAATATCTGTGGAAAATTATCAACAATTCAGTAAGATAATGTGCTCATTCTGTTTTTAGTCAAACAAGAGAAACATAAGCTGTTCAATGAAAATAAGACCTTGAAGTGTATGGTGGATAATAAGTTTAATTATTACTATTAGTAGAGAGTTTTATTCTATTATTATAATTTAATTTAATCCAGTGAATTTTTATTCAATTTATTTAAATTTAATGTATTATTCTAATTTAATTTGCTATTCCAATTTACTTTATTCTTCTAATTCAATTCAATCCAATATAAAAAAAATCTTAACTCAAATCAACTAATTTACGCCTGCATAAAAAATTAACTCAAGCAAAAATATTGGCAGTAATATTCTTGGGAATTCCTATATTCAAGAACATACAAGAGAAACATAAGCTGTTCAATGAAAATAAGACCTTGAAGTGTATGGTGGATAATAAGTTTAATTATTACTATTAGTAGAGAGTTTTATTCTATTATTATAATTTAATTTAATCCAGTGAATTTTTATTCAATTTATTTAAATTTAATGTATTATTCTAATTTAATTTGCTATTCCAATTTACTTTATTCTTCTAATTCAATTCAATCCAATATAAAAAAATCTTAACTCAAATCAACTAATTTACGCCTGCATAAAAAGTTAACTCAAGCAAAAATATTGGCAGTAATATTCTTGGGAATTCCTATATTCAAGAACATACTGTTATACTGAAGAGAATTGATTAGTCAATTATAATTTGATTGAATTAAATTTAGTTAATTTTTGCTTTACTAAGTTTAATATTAAGCTATTGATTTAACATTAGTTTGTTGCTGCTCTCGTGATAACTTTAATTTATCAGGAGGGTAATAAGGGCGTAATTTTGATACATGGACTATTTCAGTAAATTTATTTGGAGTCTGTCTATTAATTTCAACATTTACATCAGATAATTTTTTAAGGATTTGATAGGGACCACTAAAAACTTGTGAAAGCTTTCTGGTATTGGGATAATGGAATTCTTCATAGATAACAAGATCTCCTATCTCAAATTTTGGCTCCACATAATTTCTATCATAATATTTTTTACTTTTCCAGTAAAATTCATTCGTGCGTTTTTTAGCAATGTTGAGGGCTTCCTGGACAGGAGGGTAATAATTTTGCTTAAGAGGGGAATCATAGGGTAATTTGCCAAAAAGTAAATAAGCAGGAGGGAATTTGGTTATGGAATGGGGTGTATTATTGTATTCATTAACTACTTCAGTCAGAAGTTTGGTCCAAGGAATTTTGGAGGTAGTAGAATTAACTTTACACTTTAATCTTGTAACTATTGATTGATTCACTCTCTCACATTTGCCATTCGTTTGGGGTGATGTGATGTGGTTAAACGTTGCTTAATATTGTGATTCCGCAAATTTTTTTTTAATCTAGGTGAAGTAAAAGCTGCATTCCTATCACTTAATACCTTTTGAGTACCCTGTATATCGAAAATGTTGTTGAAACAGAATAATTGTTGAGGGAATTGAATATTGCAGACTTGTTTTAAGCAATTTGTGTATGTTTCTGTGGTAACACTTTTTGAAGGAAATGCCCAAACATATCTGGTTGCATGGTCTATGATGATGTGTAGATATTTTTTGGTGGAGTTATAATAATTGAATCCTCCCACAGTATCAATAGAAAGACATTCAAAAGGTTGATCTGTGGTGGGCATAGCTTGTAATAAGCCTAATTTTTTCTGTCTGGGTTTTTTATTTTTTTGACAAATATCACAATGTTTTACAAAATTGGTTATATCATGAGTCATGTCAAGCCAATAATAATTAGGGGAGATTAAATTTAACATTTTTTGGATACCAGGATGACCAAATTTTTCATGAGCAACATTTAGTATTTTTCTCCTTAAAGACATGGGGACTACTATTTTTCGAAATCCTTTCCTTTTAATAATCATAAGTCCATTTTCATTTAGATAATTTTTACCACACACATTATCTTTTTCCTGCCTCTCTATAATTTCTTTAACGTCCAAAAGAAAAGTAAGTGGTTGAATAAAATGTGAAACTGGGTTTCTCGACAACATGTCGGCTTCGACATTTGTGGATCCCTTTTCGTAAACTATATTATATTCAAACATGCTCAACTTCAAAGACCATCTAAATAACCTGCCTCTCAAATATTTTGAAATATTTTTAATCTTCCAATTTTCATCTTTCTCTTCAGAAAGGCATGTTTTGTCAAAATGGTTTAACCAAGATTGAATGTTCATTCCAGATTCGAAATCAAAAGGAATGATGTTTATTTCGTTTTCATTCATTTTGTGATCACCAAGTACTTTTACAAGTCCAGATCGCAATAACATTAATATAAAAATTAAAGAGATTAACACAACAGATGTAAAATAAAATTTTAATTAAATAACAAATGTAAATACCTCCATCTCTAATAAATAATGATAGTAATAATAATGATACAACAAATAAGAAAATCCGAGCGAAACTTAAATAACATAAAAATAAATAAAATAATAAATAATACATACAATAATAAATCTTTTCAAACTTACGTAACTACGTTCACAAGTTGTCTGCCTGTTTACTTTTTAAAATTTTAATACGACCAATAATTTTATTAATTAATTTGTAGAATGATAATTTTTCATCATTTTTTTTTTTTCTGTAAAAGAAAATATTATTTTAGATTATTCCGTCACAATTGAGATGTTTTGTAGAACATTCACACAGGCCGGTATCTGGTGTTTCCAGGGATAAGATTCTATCACTTTTTGAAATACTCGATGCACACCCCGTGAGAATAAATCACATCACACACGCCGCAGTGAATATGCACAGTAGCACCCGGCAATACATTCGCAGATCCTCCTTCCATCATAATAAGAAGATCAGAAGAACAAATTATCTTCACACTATTCGAGAGAACCAGACGCACACACTGCAACGAAGATGCACAGCATTCAGCATCATGTTCGCAGTTCCTCTGTTTATCAAAATTTTGGCATGGCTCGGCGCAAGTTCATAGAATCCTGACGGGCTTTATTGTGGCATTTTGACGAAGTTGAGATCTTATGAGGAATAATATTCGATGAGAAAATGGCAGTCCTTCAACGATATAGCAAGTTGCAGTCGAATTTAGCGAGTATGGTGAAGTAGTAAGGCAATGAAATGAGATCACAGAATTTCTCCAGTAAATCCAGCCAATCTCCAGACAAATAGTTTTATTTAGAAGACGAACAACGCAGAGACAATTCCCAAAGGTCTAAAACTTATAGCCCTCGGGCTCACGATGTTTCACTTCATTAAATTAAGATGTTACTGGGCCAGATGAATATTCTACGGAATTAAAAACACCAGATACATATTTGTTTAGACTTCCAAAAACGTAAAAAATCTAGTGCTCCTACCGCTGCGGGCGAGTTTTGTTCTCTCCGCGGAGATATACAGAAATTTACGTCACGAGCGCACAACCCAATGAGCGAGAAACTAGCTCCAGCTCAGCGAATGAGGCGCGAAGGAGAAGCTAAGACAGTAAAGAATTCCGAACCTGGTCGCGGAGAAATTTTGAAGTTAAAATCCCAAGCGCGCGAAAAAATCAGAGCAATAATATAAATAACAATAAAAAGAAAATGGCTTTTAAAAAACATTCGAAATGAGAACGCGTCTCGGAATTTTATAGATTGGGGAGCTTATAAAAGCGACGAATGAACTTAAAATTTTAGATTAAGATTTGGAAGAAAATAATTATTAATATACGGATATTTACTTTTAAAAGGACTTTAAATAAGAATAGATATTATTAAGAATTAAGGAAATAAGACAGAAGGACTATGACAGAAGTTAGATTAAATTTAAAAGATTAATGCGAATAAAATGGAAGGATACGAAGGAAATAAATTTTTTATATAACATATATATATATCAACCAGTTAAAAAAAATCTCTAAAAAAATCTGTAGTGACGCCACTCGGCTTTCCGAACACTTTATAGAATACTATGCGATCAAATAAATATAGAATCTGATTTTACAAAGTTGAAGTGTTTGCACTTGTGAAAATGACCTCATAAAAAAAATCACTTTCATTCATAAAGTTCAAACTTAAAAAAAAAAAAAAAAAAAAAAAAAAAAAAAAAAAAAAAATGTGACCTAATTTTTAATAAATTTTCATTCCGCCCGTGCTGAAATTAAGATTGGTTACTTAAAATAAATACTGAAATTGAATTTGCATAGTCATGTTAACTCTTTCAGGGGCAAGTAATTGCATTTCTGTAATGTTGAATTCACACCAGAATTTTCGAAAAATTTTACCAGGAAATTGTACAACTTTATTTCACCAAAGTTATAAAAATAAAGTTTGTTTAAAAATTCGGGTAGAAAGCTTGATTAAAAATAAGTGCTATAAAAAATATTGCCGCCGCCCCTGAATGGATTAAATATAGATATTTAGCCATTGTTACTCAACAACATGCAATACTTAAATTTCCCTATACCAGCTGTTTTTTTTTTTTTTTTTTTTTTTTTTTCATTTTAAAAATGATTTTACTATATTAAGTCGCGTTCTAATAAAACATAGTTGCTGTATCAATATTACATGAACATTAGCAATAAAAAATAAGTTAAATGAAATATAAGAGAAAATGTTTATCAGTTATTGTCACAGAATGATTGAAAAAAGGCTTATTAGATACCAAACTCGTCAGCCTATTTCTTCGAAAATATATACAGTTCTTATACAGTTCTACAGACCTATAACATATTCAGTAAATGCAATCTCAATGAAAAGCATAATTTGGTCGTTATTATGTTCACTCACGCACATCACACCCGTAGTGAAATCATCGAAAAACTACCAAAAAAGAGCTCTCCGGACCTAAAAACGTGAGGGTATGCTAATATAGACGTACACTATACACGCATGTGGAATAGGTTTTAAAATAGCGGAAATAGATTCAGATAACCTCAAAATGTAAAAAAAAAAAAAAATTCCTATATATTTACTAATTTAAAAATATACCAAACTGCATCGTTTTTCTTTATTTCTTTACGAATTATTAATTTTTAAAGTTGTTCCCGATTTTTGCTTGATTATTTTCAGACGAAATCACTCAGAGAATCCTTAGATACCACAAAATGCATGCTACATGCCGTGTCATTTGGAGAAAAGCAAGTTCATGAAGTGCATTTTTCAGTAAATAGTAATAACAATTTGGTTTCGGAAAGTCCAAAATATGTGTCTTTTCTATGCAAAACCCTGCATACTTTTACATTAGTCCTATTTAAAGGCTAAATAAGTAAACACAAATGAAACTGGTCGGATGTGTCAATCCCAAAATTTTCTTTTATCGCACACAGGTTTCGCATACTCTAAAAAGAATCAGCACCAATTTATATCAAAGTCTAACTGAAACTCAAGTTTTATTACATTCCGTGCATTATTTCTTGAAATATGACTAGCGCTAAAATCGTGTAAATCCTGAAAAATGCTGCATAGCAGCGCCACCTTGCGGTCAATTTTTACCAAAAACTAATCATCACCAATTTATATCAGATGAGACTAATTGAATATAAAGTTTTATTAAATTCCGATCATTAGTTCTTGAGATAGAGCTATTTCGAAAATCGCGAAAAATGCTGCATAGCAGCGCCACCTGCAGAGCAATTTTTACCAAAAACTAATCAGCACCCATTTATATCAGGGACTAACTGAATATAAAGTTTTATTAAATTCCGAGCATTAGTTCTTGAGATAGAGCTCCCACAAAATTTTTGTCACATACAGGCAGACAGACAGACAGACAGACAGAATCACAGACAGACATTATCTAAAAATAGTCAAATCGTGTTCAGAACCTTCTAAAACGTATAAATTCGTCGAAAACCGGAAATCGAAAATTTTCATGGATCCAATACTTCTTGTAAAAATAAAGTAAAAATGAAAATTGTTCTTGTAAATACGATGTGCGAACTAAAGGATTAAGCGAAGCGCTTTTGTGACGCTTTCTCTATACCTTAAAAATACATTTTAAATTCTATCAAGAGACACAGGTAGCACTAGCAGGTTTGTAGCGAAGAGTATACGGTGGTATACGGCGTATATCAGACCTTCTGTATTTTTTAAAGATATTCCGTATGACCTGCATAACTGTAGCATCTAATACCCTCTGCCATACAGCATATATCATCTGCGTATAGAGTATACACTATGGTTTTTTACGACTACACCACTGAACATTAGATTTAAACTCTATATACAAGCTAGAACTTTCAGTCAGAAGCATAAAAAATGGGTACAAAACTGGAAAAGTTGTAAAGGATTTTCTTTTATATAAAATGGAGTTTAGAATTTTTTTTTCTTCAGTTAATTATTGAATTACATTGGCGCTTTAACCTGTAATTAAATTTTAGATTAATTTTTTAAAAATTTATATACAAGGTGTTACCGTAAGAGGTTTACAAATTTTAAGAGGTAGTAGAATAGTCTACAATAAACAAGTTTTGTATGGGATATCGAGGTCTCAATCCACTCATTCAGCCAAATTTACAAGGAGCTTAACTTCAATCTGAACCCAGATCTTCTCACACAAGTTTAACAATAATGGAGATATTTTAACGGTAATTTACAACCAGAATTAACTTGCTGTGTGCAAAATACAATGAAATCAGGAACAGATGGCAAAGCCACTTCATAAAATATTCTTTTCAAGCCAAAATATTCCCAAAACCTTTTAAACCAAATTTTGATATAAGTCCCTTAGAATGGGTTTAGAATGTTTGAAAGTTTAAATCACAATATAGAAATAAAATCTATTAAAAACCATTTAAAAGAATGCCTTTATCAAACAAATATAAATAAATCAAGTCCTAGAAAAAAAAAGTTAAGGTAGAATCATTTGAGTAATAAGATGATAGTTTTTTTATTTTTTTTCAAACGTGCTAAGCAGAACGCACTAGTACATGTCAGAAACCAAACAAGTCGACTTTATCCGGATTAGAGAAATAGTAATAACAAAATAAAGCGTAGAAGGAAAAACTAATTAAGTAAACACATGTAAAATAAATCCGACGCTGAAACTAGAGACGCACGCCTGTTAGTGTTTTTTTAATTAACACTTTCCAAATACTAGTTTGAAGAAGGTGTTAATCAGTTTTGATACGTGTCTGCACCATTTGCTAGTCTGTAGCAGCTTAAATTTCCTGAAGGTCGCGTATTCTCTTTTCTAACATAATATTAAGGCTTTTCTTTTAATTAAAAACACGCTTTTCAGCATATCTTTGAGCTACAGTGATTTATTATTTTTCCTATAATGAAAGCAAATATTTCTTGCTTGATTAGTAATGATGTATTTAATCTCACAAACTATAGTTAATAGTTTTAAATATATAAATATTTAAGGGGGTTGCTCAGTCGTATTGTAAAACATCTCCTCAGAAAATTTATATTTTCAAATTCTTTTTTTTTTCTGCTTACTCTTCTTATTAGAACTTGTCTCAGTGACAAAACCCTGTGAACAAACTCCATGTGAACCCTGTGAACAAACTCCATGTGAACCCTGTGAACAAAATTTTTTAATATACAGGGTGATTTTTTTTAAAGTTGTGAAAGTAAAACCCTATAACAGAAGAACCACTGATCCAAATGACCTAAAATTTCACCAGTATACTCCCAAAGCAATGGGAATTTTTTTGGCATGGTTTAAAAAAACTTAAAATCGCACCGACAGATGGCGCTGTACATGCAGTAAAGTCGGGAGACAAACTTGCGCCGGGCACAGGCACATTGGCGATAAGAATGTGAAGTACGCACACCTCGTGTTCATTATTTTACGGAAATCCTCGCAATGACTGCGCCATTGACGGACCGAGCATTGTTAGTGAAATTGTATCATCAGAATACTGACAGCGCAGCAGCTGCTCTTAGAAGATTTAGGACACTTAAGAATTTAAGAAAATGACGACAGAGGGCCTACGGAAGATGGTTTTTCAAAGTACCGTTCATTGTTTTCCTCCCACAGACGGTATTCTTTGTTTCTGCTACCTTACAGCGCCATCTGTCGGTGCGATTTTAAGTTTTTTTTTAACCATGCCTAAAAAATGCCCATTGCTTTGGGAGCATACTGGTGAAATATCAGGTCATTTGGATCAGTGGTTCTTTTATTATAGTGTTTTACTTTCACAACTTTAAAAAAAATCACCTTGTATATGCTCAATTTAATATTTTATGTGTTAAAATCTTAGCGAAAGCAAGATTTTAGCATTTCGAATGAAATTGAGTATATATTTTAGACGTAGAATAAACATTCTACGTCTGAATTCCTAAATATCAATTCTTATAAGAGTATGTCTCCATTTCAGATGACAAAATATTTTTAATATATATATGCTTAATTTAATATTTTGTGTGTTAAAATCTTAGCGAAGCTGACGAGGCGTAAGCAAGATTTTAACATTTCGAATAAAATTAAGCATATATTTTAGACGTAGAATATACATTCTACGTCCGAATTCCTAAATATCAATAAAAAAATAAATAATCAAACTTTATTTTAGAAACACTAAAACAACATTAACCGGAAATTTTACTCAACCTTGATTAAAAATATTTTACACCAGAATTTTTATTTAAAACTATTTAACTTTTTTATTTACTTTCGTTCTCTGTGGTTTGTATTTGACTTATTTTATTAAACAATTTGAGGTTCGAATAATCATTTTGAAGGCACCTGTCGGGTCCATTGGGTCCATCTAGTAGGCGGAGAGTTATTATATAGTATTAAAATTAAAAATTTAAATTAAAATAGATGTTTATTGTTATAAACGTTTCGTGCGTCGTTTTAGGGGAATATACAGTTTTGCTCGATGTGTAAATTTAATTTTAATTTGAATAAACTGATTATTTTGCAATTGTTTATGATATTCATGTTTGTACTGATGAGGTGTTGTGTTTATTGGCACGAGACGTTTATTTTAATTTTAATTTTAATTTTAATGTATTTTAAGCCGCTAGACGTAGACGTCTATTTTTATATTAAAATAAAAATAGACGTTTCGTGCGCCGTTTTAAAGGAATATACAGTTTTGCACGATGTGTAATTTTAATTTTAACTCTGAATGATTGATTCTTTTGCAATTGTTTATGATATTGATGTTTGTACTGATGAGGTGCAATGTTTATAGTACGAGACACAAATTTAAATTTAAATTTTAATGTATTTTAATGTTGTTTTAGTGTTTTTAAATTAAAGTCTGATTATTTATCTTTATAGTTATAGTTAAGAGTATTGTGTAGTTATAGTTAAGAGTATCAGATCTCAAATTCTCCTCTTTAATGTTTAGCCTGTTGGTGTGGAATGCATTGGTTCTTATTTTTAAAATATATCATCAGAAAATTAATATTTTTTACGTATTATTTTTCCGTCTACTCTTTTTAAAATATGACTCTTTCTGATTTAGTTTACAAAATATTTTTTTTTCTATGTTTTATGTGTTACAATTTTAGCGAAGTTAACGAGCTGTAAATAAGATTTTAACACTTCGTATAAAATTAAGCATATATTTAAGAAATATTTTGACAACTAAGAAAAAAGGGACATCCTTTAAGAGGAATGCACAGAAAACAGAAGTTTAAAATATTAATTCCCCGAGGAGATATTTTACATCGAGTGACTAACATCCTTAACGTACGTGAAATTGGATAAATCATTATTAGTAATCAAGCAACAAATATTTACTTTCATTACATGAAAAGTAATCACTCACTGAAGCTCAAAATACACTTGGAAAGCGTGTTAATTAATGGAAAGTCTTGATATAATGATAAAAAAGAAAATACACGACTTTCATGAAATTTAAGCTGTTATAGACTACCAAATGGTGCATACCTGTATCAAACTGATTAACAACTTTTTCAAATTAGTATTTGGAAAGTGTTAATTAAAAAACACTAACAGATGTGCGTCTCTAGTTCCTTTTTTTTTTGTACTCTTCTTTAAAGACATCACTTTCTTTTTTAGTTGAAGAAATATTGCTAAAATATATACTTAATTTTATTTGAAGTGTTAAAATCTTGCTCACACATCGTCAGCTTTGCTAAGATTTTAACACATAAAATATTAAATTAAGCACAAATATTGCAAATATATTGACAGTGAAAAATGAAAGAGACCTCTTTTAAGAAGAGTACACAGAAAATAAGAATTTGAAAATATTAATTTTCTGAGAAGATGTTTTAAAATATGACTGACCAACATCCTTAACTATAGTACATGAGATTGAACACATCATTACTAATTATATGACGGATGAAATATATCGTTTTAAATATGACGTAATTTTCACCATTAAATGCTTTCCGCGCCTAATAATTTAATTATTTTTCTTTCTTTTTAACACTTTCCAACCTAGTTGAAAAGTGTTTATGACTTCGGTTTGTCTGGCAGTCTGGCCGTGCTCTAACACTCCTAAATAAGCTCGTATTGCGCTTCAATTTTTATATTTTATTGTTGTTATCTATAGCATGTTCCCTATTTCAACTGAAGTGTGTAGCACTTATAGTTTTTTTACAGGGACACTCAAAAGAATTCCGTTACATTACGGTCTATGGGGAAAAATCATTTGCGGGTTATTTTAATGATGTTACACAATTTCAAACACATTGTAATTGATATATATCCCGAAGGTGCATTACAAGAAGCTTAATATGGAATAGGGTGTGCATAGCACTTATAGTTACTTTACAGGGACAGTCAAAAGAATTCCGTTACATTACGTCTATGGAGAAAAATCGTTTGCAGTTTAATTAAATAATGTTTCACTATTTTAAACGCATTGAAATTTATATATATCACTAAGGTGCATGACAAGAGGCTTACTACAGAATAGTGTGTGTATAGCAGTCATCGTTCATTTACAGGGACACACAAAAGAATTCTCTACTGTCTGTTAACAATAATTCCTGGAAGTGCGTTTTAAGCTGCTGAACGCGATTTTAAATTTAACTCACTTTTTGTCTATTACTTGGTGTGTTGTGGTGTAGCGAGTGTTAATATCAAACATAAACATTCGCGCACAGCTAAACTAATAAAGAATCCACTGGATTCAATTAAAAATTATTTAATTAAAAAAAATATTCTGTACAAGTTCTTTGTGATTTACAATTTAATCGTGATCTTCATAATCATCGCAGAACACAGCGGAAAGCACTAAAAAAACATCTCACTCAAACCGGAGCTGTTTACAAGCGAACCTCTTCGCTCGCTTTCCAACAACAGACTCCCTGCTTCTCTACGTCTACGTGTACACTGTCCACTGGGGGTAAGGGCGGAAGTTCTCGGTCATTGCTCCAAAATGACCAACCCCCTCCCCCCTTCTGCGAGCATCTTCTAACGTTCAGAAGGAAACAAGCGTTCTCTTGGAGAAATACTGCACCCTGCAGCCGTTGTTACAGCTCCTTCCCCCTAAAGAATTTTCATACGGTGCATACACCTATGAAAATGTAAATTTGAATCAGGTACCGAGCCCCTCATTCTTAACACACTAAATCTGAGAGGTCCCAACACCTAAACTCCAGTTGGAAGTGCTAAGGAAATACCTTAATAACTTTACCTTAATACTTTTACCTTTTGCTAATACCTTAATAACTTTATACACTTTTTTTTTTCTCTATACAAGGTTCATATAGACGCACGCGTACTCAGTTTTGAAAGACTCATGATAATCCTAGATTTCACTTATGAATTTCCATAACAATTCAAATAATAAAAACATTTTCGTAATCAAATCTAATATAACAGATGAGATATTTATCTGAGTTCAATAACTGACACAGTGCGATTCCTTGACATTAATTCTAAAAAAAATACTAAATTACACACAAAATATATACAAGTGATAAATAACAAAAAAAAAAAACAATAACTCGTAAATAAAAATTATAAACAAATACTAATTCGGGAATCAAGTAAAGAAATTACACTATTCGGTCCTACTTAACCCATCTGCATTCCCGTGAAGTTTCCCAGGTTTGTGTTCGATTTTGAAGTTGAATGACTGCAAATACAATGCCCACCTAGTCAATCTCGCATTGTTCCCCATCATAGTTTTTAAGTACGTCAGAGGATTGTGATCTGTTTGGACTACAAACCGCTGCCCGTCCAGGTAGTGATTCAGTTTTTTCAGACCGTACACAATAGCGGCCAATTCCCGTTCAACAGTGCTGTAATTCTGCTCTGCCCTGGAAAATTTTTTACTCAAGTACAGAATGGGATGTTCCTCCCCATCTCGTACCTGTGACAGGACTATACCAGCACCATATAAACTTGCGTCGGTCTGCACAATAAACTCCTGACTATAATCTGGGGCGTACAATACGGGACTCTGGGTTAACTTCTCTTTTAATTCCTGGAAAGCCTTTTCGCACTCCTCACTCCACTCTATCTTTTCTTTTTTGATCTTCCCTTTCAAAACATTTGTTAAGGGGACTGCAATTACAGCATAATCCTTTATATACCGTGAATAATAACCCGTCATTCCCAGAAATGACCTCACTTGCGTCTTAGTGGAAGGCGTTGGAAATTCCTGGATATCCTTCACTTTTATGTCACTGGGAGACCGCTTCCCCGAACCTACCTCGTGACCCAAAAACCTCACACTATCCTGTGCAAATTTACACTTTGTGGGTTTCACTGTTAGGCCGGCCTCTAACAATCGCTTCAGAACCTCAGCGATGTCCTTCATGTGACTCTCCCATGTAAGAGAGAACACCGCAATGTCATCGATATATGGCAAGGCAAACAATTCAAGCCCACCCAAAACACTTGCGATTAATTTGCAAAAGTAGAAAGGTGCGTTCAGGAGACCAAACATCATGACCTTGGGTAAAAATACTCCGAAAGGTGTCACAAACGCAGCGTACCTTTGGGCCCTTTTGGTCAGTGGTATCTGGAAATAACCTTTGGTTAAATCCATTACCGTGATGAAAGTCGCCGAACTCACTTTTTCTACGACCTCCTCTATATTGGGGAGTGGAAAAAATTCCGTTCGGGTCTTCGCATTTAATCTGCGATAGTCCACACAGGGACGAGGATCCTTTCCCGGAACCTCTACCAAAATCATGGGGGACGTAAAATCAGACTGCCCTACTTCTATCGCTCCTAATTCCAATAGTCCCCTGATTTCCTCTCTTAAAATTTCGGTCTGCCTAGGTGACATTCTATAAGGTTTCGCCCTCACCGGCGATTCATCTGTCAACTCGATATCCATCTCTACCAGATGGGTACGTCCAGGGTCTGAAGAAAAAACTTTTCTATTTCTCTCTATAACCTCCTTAAACAAACTTATTTGGCTATCTGTCACTTTTTTCTCTAACTCGCTGTTATACACAACTTCCCAGAAGTCAATTTGTGTGGGGTTTGGCAGGGGATAAGGGATCTCAGCATCTTCTTCCACCTCTTCCGCATCTATGTCAATCAGCAGATTAACAAATTCAGGCCGCTTGTAATAAGGTTTCAAAAGATTCACATGGTAGATAGTCGCCTTATTGCGCCTCTCTGGCAAGTCAACTGTGTAATTTGTTTCCGAAATCACTCCAGTGACAGTTCCCGGCCCGACCCAATTTACGGCCATCTTATGAGGCTTTGATGTTGCCAAAACCAACACCTGGTCACCAACTTTGAATTTTCTAGTTACCGCATTCCTATCATACCATGTCTTCCTTTTGTCCTGACATTCCTCCATACGCCTAGTTGCTAAATCCTGACACCTTTTCAACCTATTCGTCATATGCACTTTATCATCACCTCTCCGTGACTGCGATACCCGCACAAGCTTACCATCTCTAACACAAAATTCTTTTTCGTTAGGTTTACTGGCCTTCTCCCACAACTGCTTAAGTGAAGCGCAATTTATCTGCTCTTCCTTAAATTTCTCTGTGGATACCTTCTCCAACCCCTTCTCTGCCTCTAACCTTTCCGGAATAACTATCCCATCTTCTTCCTCACCGCCACTAGACTCCTCTTCATCCGGTTCTCCATCCTCCGAACCAAATTCACTCTCAACTTGCACAGCGGACATTTCTCTCTCATGTTCACGCCTCTGACTGCGCGTCACTACAGCATTTACCGGTACAGGATTACGCCTCGACTCCTCAATAAGCTCAGCCGTTTTGTTTCCTAACAAATAATAACCTTGTTCTAACTCGATAGGTTTCACAGCTGCCTTAGTGACCACCGTTCCAAAATCTCCTTTAATTGTAACTCTAGCCAATGGCAAACATTTACATTCATTATCCAGGGGTTGTTTAATCCAAGTGACTTCACCAATCAAATCCTCATTATCAATCCAGCTACGGTCACAAAGATCAATGCCAGCTCCAGTATCCCGTAAGTAATCCCGTTCTATTCCATTAATTTCTGCCTTTTTGAAATACGGTGCAAAACACTCTCCTAAACTAACATCTACACCCAGGTGACTAACTACATCTCCAGAGTCTTTACGTTTTAAATCTGGGCAATCCGGTCTGATATGCCCTGCACGGTTACACTGGAAACAGACAGTAGGTTTCCTTCTATCAAACTTATCTTTATTCCAAGAATTTCTACTTGCGTGATCCTTTTTATCAGCCCCTCCCGATTTTACTGCCTGTTCCCCCTTACTCTTGAAGTTATCCTGACCGTTCCTGTCCCTACCAAATGACTTATTATTCCAAAATTTATTTTCCATTTTCTTAAAATTCCCTCTCACACTCTCATATTTATCGCATTTTTCTGCTAAATAGGACGCTGTCTTCATCTCATCCCATTCGTCTAAGAATTTCTCTTTAATTTCAAAAGGGACTCTACGTTTCACCTGCTCTGTGAGTATAAGTTCTTTGAGGGATTCGAAATCATTCACTTCAACCGTTTCCAACCAGTTATCCAAATACCCTCTCAGCTCATACACAAGTTCAGACCACAGTGCACCTGACTTCCTTTGATGGTTTTCAAATTTAGTTTTAAGGGCACCAGCTCCTAATCTAAACCTTTTTAACAAAACGCTTTTGATGTGCTGATAGTCATCCCTTTTCTCTAGCGGTTCCTTTACAATAATTTTCGCAACATCTACAGGCAACAAGGGTATAAGCTGTGATACATAATTAGATTCATCTAAATTTTCTTTTAACGCCTGACTCTCAAAAATCATAAAAAATAAAGTAATGTCAATGGATTTAGGGTCAAATTTTGGGACTAAATCTTTTAAACTTACTTTTTTATCTTTACTTTCTGCCACTACAGAAACAGTGGAAGCTACAGAGGTAGTATCTACATTGTATTGTAACTTCGCCTTCTCTAACTCCAACTGTCTATCTTTCTCTCTTTCTGCCAATTTATCTAACCTTTCTTGCTCCGCTAATTTGTCTGATCTTTCTTGCTCTGCCAGTTTTTCCCTCTCTATTAATATCCCTTCCAACATATCTTTAGCCATTTGCTCCTCATAATCAGAGGCACGCAAAATTGCCTGAATTATCGCTACCTTTTTACTGTCCGCAGGTAATTCTGTATCAAAATCGGCCGCGAGCAATAGCAGAACGCTTTTATTTTGTTTATTCAAGAAACTGGCCATAATTAAACACAGAAAATATCTCAACACAAAATACAAAAAAGCACAATAATTTTCCCGAACACAATTAGCAATAAAAAAGCAAAGAAAATCAAGGATCTACTTTTCTTTTCAAAACTGAGTAACTCCCTAAATAAAACACCATAAATGATAAGATAAACCCAAAAAACACTCATAAAAATACTACACAGTAAAGAAAAGACTTAGTAGATTAATTTAAACAAAATTCCTTTCTACTAGGAATATGAATTAAATTTAAAAATGATTTCACAGTGATAATTTTCATAAAATTCAATCTCCCAATTTAATGAATATTTCTACCTCTAAACAAATGCTTTCACACTGTAACACATATTGTTTAGTTGCATTAGCACTCTACATGTGCATAAAAAATAATTTAATCTTTATACTTATCACAAAAGAACAAAAACACACATAAAATAAATAACCCGCCACTTCTGCAATAAATATTTACCTGAGAACATTAGTACAATAACCAGAGAATATAAAATAACTTATAGCTATCCCGTACGCATGAACCTTGAAGTAATAATAATAATAATAAACCCTACTTCAAATTACTTAGCCCAACATTATTTCTACTAAATTTATGTACATGTATATATAACAATGGGACCTCCCAAAATTCAGCATGCACGAGAAATATAGGGGCTTACCATTCCATATTTGATGTTTACGCTGGGGGACACATAGCAAATTCCAGGCAAATTCCAGGGTCGGCAGATAAACAGTCCAACAGAAATGAAGCTCCACACCGGATCTTTATCGATGGTATCCACTCGCTCCACTTCACAAGAATGAATCCTTGACCTTCCGGACAGAACACTGATTCTTCTTTACAGAGACTCCAAATGTCAGAAAATAAAACTCTGGATACTTGGCCGTTCCAAAACTCGTGGAAATCGTCGACAAAGTTCTACCACAAAATGCGTGCTTATACGATAACTGCACTACTTTAACAAATATAATTTTTTTTTGCAGAAGGTGGCTAAGAATTCGTGGAACTAATTAATCTAGTTCCAACATCCCACCGAGCACTGCCACCATTAATCATAAGCTGTGGTGTAGCGAGTGTTAATATCAAACATAAACATTCGCGCACAGCTAAACTAATAAAGAATCCACTGGATTCAATTAAAAATTATTTAATTAAAAAAAATATTCTGTACAAGTTCTTTGTGATTTACAATTTAATCGTGATCTTCATAATCATCGCAGAACACAGCGGAAAGCACTAAAAAAACATCTCACTCAAACCGGAGCTGTTTACAAGCGAACCTCTTCGCTCGCTTTCCAACAACAGACTCCCTGCTTCTCTACGTCTACGTGTACACTGTCCACTGGGGGTAAGGGCGGAAGTTCTCGGTCATTGCTCCAAAATGACCAACCCCCTCCCCCCTTCTGCGAGCATCTTCTAACGTTCAGAAGGAAACAAGCGTTCTCTTGGAGAAATACTGCACCCTGCAGCCGTTGTTACAGTGTATAAATTCTGTATTTCATATACAGGGTAGCACAAAAGTTTGCGAGCACATTTCCGTTTATTGACAGAAACTCCAGAAGTAGAATTTTAAACTGTGCTACGCGTTTCCAAACTAAACTAAAATTTAGCATCCTATGTAGTACATATACAAATCTATAGATCATATACAGGGCAGAATAAAAGTATTCGGATAATTTTCCGAATATTGTATATGTTGGAAATTCCTGAAAGTACGTTTTTAAATATGTTATGCGTTTTCCAAATTATTTACATAGATGTTATCTTTCAGCTTATTAAACGGTAATGATTTGTAAAATTATTTTGGAAGCGTTGGAAAGTGTTACATAATCTATGTTTGACGCATGATTTTTCGTTCTTTTTCAATATTCATTTGAAAATATATATTTTTCAGTTGAAAAGTGTTTGGAAATACTATTATTTGGGCTTTTTAAAATCTGGCAACAGTGGGTAAAAAATAGTTCAAAATATAAATTAAATCTGTATTCAAATAATGAAATTTTGAATAAATTTTTTTTAAAAAAACCTCAAAAAAATTAAACAACCTTAAAAAATGATTGAACGCTGCCCATCATAATCCAGTCGTGTACGAGTTGTGGCAATTAAATAACGAGACTGGTGTAAGAAATGATATTTATTCCAAATAAACTTATACTTAACTTTTATCCCCTTCAACATACATTCCTCCTCTATCTATACACACCGCTGCATAAGTGTCTTCTATTGTCCAAAACAATGCTGCAGCTCATTAGTTGTCAGTCTCTTAAACAACTATGCCATTTTTGGTTTTTCTTGTTCAACAGACTTAAAATATGTTCCCTCCAATGCACTTTTCATTTTTGTGAACGGTAGTGATGCGAAATCTGGCGAATAAGGAGGATGTAAAGCACAGGAATGCGCTTATCCGCTAAAAACTGCTTCAAAGATTGGGCATTGTGATTTGGCATGTTGGCCTGCCGAATCCATGAGACGTTCTTCCTCAAATCCAGTCTTTTATTTCTTACTCTTTCTCTCCAACTTGATTCTTTGTAGCGATCATCCGAATACTCAGACATTGGTATTGCCACACAATTGCATTAATTTTCTGAACGTTTCATTCAGTTCTTGCAGTGACAGGTCGACTAGGACGGTCATCATGTTCGACTTCTTTCCGACCTTCAGAAAACTTTTAATTTTTTTCTCAAACGAAGAAAACGTTTTGAAAATACAAAAAAATTTATTGTTCTAGATAATATTTATAGTATAAAAAAAATTCTGTAAAATAAAAATAAAAGAGGCGCTAAAAGATTTAGATATCAAACCATAAACCTTATTGCAAACAACATTTTTATTTATAGTTCAAAAATAAAATAAACTGCAATTTTCTTGTAATGTCCCCTAAATGTCTTTATTGTAAATTTTAGTGTAAGTGTCATTTGGAATTTCTTACCGCACAAAAGGGGTGAAGAGATAAATAAATAGAATGAAGAATGCTATGTGTTGGATGAATTTCAATTTCGCCTACAAAAGAAATGGAAAAATTCATGATCGATCATACGTGACCGAAATTCAGAGTTCTCGTAATGATATATTATGATGCAAGGCGTATCACCATTTTCTATCTTTAAACGAAAATTCATGCGATGCGCATTAACTTTGTCATATTTTCCTTTTTACTTTCTTCTATCTATAATAGAAGAAAGTATTGTAATCGAAAATTATTTCGATAGATGTACACTTTTTAATGGTCAGATATCCCGAAAAACACGATTTGCAAAATGTCTGTCTGTCCGCGTGTCTGTATGCCCCATTTCTATCTTCGAAAAGTGTATGAAGTTATACATAGAATTAAACCAAACTTCATATGTATACATATATATGTTTTTGGTTATGGTCAACAGGTCCCAGTTGAAATTGGGGGCATTCAGCCGCAAGGGGGCGTTGTGATAGCAATTTTTGTGCCATTTTCGTTATTGTATCATTGGAAAGTGTTGGGAATTTGCATAGAATTGAACCAAACTTCATATATGTTTTTTACTGTGGCCGTCAGGTCCCAGTTGAAATTGTGAATATTGAGCCGCAAGAGGGCTCTGTAGCGATTTTTGTGCTAGTTTCCTCAATGTATCATCGAAAAGTGTATGAAGTTATGAATAGAATTGAACCAAACTTCACATATACGTTTTTGGTTCTAGACGTCAGGTCCCAGTTGAAATTGGGAATATTCCACCGTAAGTCGGCGCCATTATAGCAATTTTTGCGACACTTTCTCGCCTTTTTTTAAGTTTAAGTGATGAATTTATGAACATTTTTCGACATTTTATATTTGGATGTAATGTCATGAGCCAAGGTTTGTATAAATTTTTATGAAAAATCGGCCTGAAACTGTAATAGCGAATTTAAGTGAGATTTTTCTTTTCTATCAAAGGAAAGTGTATGAAGTTATGGATAGAATTGAACTAAACTTCACATATACGTTTTTGGTTCTAGACGTCAGGTCCCAGTTGAAATTGGGAATATTCCACCGTAAGTCGGCGCCGTTATAGCAATTTTTGCGACACTTTCTCGCCTTTTTTTAAGTTTAAGTGATGAATTTATGAACATTTTTCGACATTTTATATTTGGATGTAATGTCATGAGCCAAGGTTTGTATAAATTTTTAGGAAAAATCGGCCTGAAACTGTAATAGCGAATTTAAGTGAGATTTTTCTTTTCTATCAACGGAAAGTGTATGAAGTTATGGATAGAATTGAACCAAGCTATAAATGTTTTTGACTACACTGTTAAAAATTTGCAGCAATCTGTCCGGTCATTTGACCGTTTATGTAGAAAACGGTTATATATCCGTAGTTTAGCTATATTCTAACCGTATTATTGCTCATTTTATGGTCATAATATATTTAAATTACGGTTATGTAACCGTTTTCTACAAAAACGGTCAAATGACTGGACAGTTTGCTGCAAATTTTTAACAGTGTATGGTCCCAGTTGAAAATGAGGATATTCACCCGGAAAGCCGCGCTGTAATAGCAGTTTTTGTGCGATTTTCTCGATTTTTTCAGTTTTAGTGAAGAATTTATGAATATTTTTCGACGAAATTTTATATTTAGATGTAATGTAACAGATCGAGGTTTGTGTGCAATTTTGGAGAAAATCGGCGCTGTGATATCACGCAGAATTTTCTTCGATTTTCGAGACGGTCGCAGAAGGTATTGAAAAAAAAAAGTCACACTGAATTACCCAGTTGTAAAATCTAGGTTTAATTTGCATATTTGTAATAAGCAAAAAGTTTCACGTTTTTTGACCCGTTTACTAGACTTCATTAAGAAATCCCCCCCCCCCCTCATGTTTTTGAAACATTTATGGAGAAAAAACTTGAAATGTAATTAAAAAAAAAAAAAAAGACATCTTTGAAATACTGTAGAACCCCGATTATCCGAAAATCGGCTTAATCGAAAGACCTTAAGAAACTTTTTTTTTTAATATGAAAAATTTTAATTTTATACAAGCATGCTGTTTATGAAATAAAAAAAACAACGTCAACTTAGTTATTTACGCGTTTGCGTAAATGCAGGCATTTAATTGCATAGACACATGCAACACTTCATTTCTTTACAAAATATGTTGTGATTTTTTTTTTTTTTTTTTTTTTTTTTTCAATTTCGCATTGCTTTAGTGCTATCTTATCACGCTACCTTTTAAACAACAACAAATCTGACGCTGTTGCATCTTCCTGCACTTCAATGTATTGAGGTGCCAATATCAACTTTTTCAACTCGTTGAGCTCTTCGTGCTTATAAAAACTAGAGATCGACCGAAACAGGTTTTTAAGACCGAAACTGAAACCGTAACCGAATTTCGGTGATCTTCCCACTTTCGGCCGAAACCGAAACCGAAACCGAAAGCGTAAATTTTTTTAAAAAACTTGATTAATACATACATAACTGCATATAATTATTAATTAGTTAATTAATTAATAACAAATAATTAATAATTAATTAATTAATTAATAACAAATAATTAATAATTAATAATTATTTAATAATAATTAATTACGTTTCTAATTAATTTATTAATTATACGTGTATTGAACCACATTTCTAACAAGCAAACGTGCATATGTAAGTGTGTGTATAGGTTTCAAACAAAAATGAAACATAAATAATACAACTTTTGTATTTCATTAGTTTATAGCAACCAATAATTATAGGCATTTATCAATAATTAATTAACAATGTAGCTAAATAATGTAATACAAATTCAATAATTGGATATTTAATTTTTAAATATATTCATATTTTCAGTTCGTTTCATTTTAAATATATTCATATTTTCATACCTTTTATGCAAACATATGTGCGAAGGAGTGTCATTTGGGAAGGTTAGGGAAGGTATGTGATAAGAATGTATGAATCATTAGAGGTTAGTTTAAGTAAAGGGCACAAAAGCTAAAATAATTTGTTCAATTTGACTAAAAAAGGAAAATTAGCATTAAGACAGCATTTTAAGCGTAGAAATTATTAATTATAAACTTTATTACTATTTCAATATTCTCAAAGTGAGACATGTTTAACATTATTTTGTACTTTAGCTAATTTTAAATATATATATAAGCATAAAAATTTAACAGTTGTCAATTTTCTTTTAGGATGTGCACAATAAGATCAAAATAAATCTTTTCTCACTCACCGCCTCCTCCCCCCCTCCCCCCCAAAAAAACCTTTGCCCCAGTCCCTGCCTCATTAAGAAAGAATTGAAATGGCACCCCTGTTTGAAAATTTTATCTCCGGCGCCAAGTTGACTCTCCTTACATCCAAAACTATTGATTTTCATATAAAATAAAACGTAATTAATTTATCAATAAGACAGAAATATTTTCCAATCATACGAATTTAATCTAATAAAAAAATATTTTAAGTATACATACCTCGATATATCTTTTGTAATAAATTTCGTAAATCTTCATATGTTTTAACAACACCTTTCTCATAAAGCATTCGAAACAATCTGGAGTTTCAAAGTAAAGAAATTCTAATACTGTTAAGTTTGCAGCTTTTAAACATCACGTGATAAGTGTCTTTTAAGTTTAGTCATATATGCATTGTTTGATTTATAATTTACACTCGCATCAGAAATGAGTCATAACGTATACTGATAAACAGTGGGGGTTCACAGCAATAAACAGTGTCTTATTTGAGCCGATACAACTCATATCAAAATGAGTAAAGTTGAAAATTTCCGAAAAAATGAACGAGATTTTGAAATACAGATAGTTTCGGTTGAGTTTCGGTCAGGCCGAAATTTTGGCAGCAGTTTCGCCGAAAACGAATATTCGGCGAAACTCCAATTTTTCGCCGAAACCGAAACCGAAACCGAAATTTCGGTCGATCTCTAATAAAAACCCATTTGTATTTTAAAATATTACTCATCGTAAATAAAGTTTGGAGGAAATTAAAACACGTGTAAACAGGAAAGGGAAATTGAACAGAGTACGGACTCTTGCAGCACCTGCAAGAACTAACGCTTGACCTGACTGTGGGGAAGTGAGAAGGGTGAACAGTGTCATCTGGTAGAATAAAATTAGGAAGCCTCCCGGTTATCCGAAAATGCCTATGGAACCCCGGTTAACCGAAAATCTTTTCGTCCCATGCTTTTCGGATAACCGGGGTTTTACTGTATTAACATGTATGGCACAGAAGAAAGTTTGAGGATTGGCACGTACGACTAGTTATGTTACAGTTTTCTTGTGAGTTTAATGCGCTCTTTTTATTTTTAACGTTTACAAGACACGGAAAAATTTGTAAAAAATCTAAAATCTAGCTTTTAAACAAAGTAATGGAAGTTCAGTAAAATACAGGGTGGTTATAATATAAGTATCTCTGTTTGGAGCTGTCTGTAGCTCGAAGAATTAACCCGAATGAAACCAAACTCGGTATACTTACTATTCGAGAAGGGGAAAGAAGAATAAAACAATAAAAAATTGCAATAATCACCGACAGATGACACTACTGTGTGAGAAATGTAATGTGTAATACAAGAACAAAGAATTAAGGCGTCAAACCAGATGGCACACTTAATTGATTGGAAAATGTCACAGTGAATGTGGTTAAGCTTTCACATGGCGGTGTCGATAATGTTCAGGTTCCACATCGTCATTGTGCTGGAGGACACAATCCAGGCGGTGCACGACGTGCTCGTCTGATGAATGTAACGCACCAGGAGTGATGTTTCGCCCATGTTGTGATATGCGGTAAAGTCATTGAGGTTTGCGACACATCCACGGCGCATAATATTACACATTACATTTCACACTCAAAAGTGCCATCTGTCGACAATTATTGCAATTAATATTTTTTGTTCTATTCTTCTTCCCCCTTCTCGAATAGTAAGTACACCTATTTTAGTTTCATTCCGGTTATTCCTTCAAGCTACAGACAGCTTCAAATAGAGATACTTATATATATTATAACCACCCGGTATACTAAAATAGAATCGTGAGGGACCGGAAAAAATCCTTTACATGATAGATTTCCGTTATGACAAGTAAGCTGTCTGCTTATAGACAAGACTATTGTATTCTTGTCAGCTGGGCCATGAATATGGTTCATTTAAGACAGGGTTCCTGTATAGATAAGTCCCGTTTTCACAGGTTTTACTGTATTACTGTGTACAGTTTAAAAAAACAGGAAAAATAAGTTACGCCCAATAAATGTCTGTATGCTTCCTATTAAAATACATTACGATCGAGAAAAATCATGAAAACATGCATCTAAACATTCTGATCTTACGGCATAAATGCCTCCGAAATATCCAAAACCTTAAACATAGTCAAGGAAGTACAGCAAAACATACTAACATGGAATCGTGAGGGACCGGAAAAATCCTTTTTATATAGGTTTCCGTTATGACAAGTGCACCGTCTGTTATAATTATATTGTATTCTTGTCACCGGGACATTGAATATGTTAAATTTAAGACACGATTCCGGTATAGATAAGTAACGTTATCACAGATTTTACTGTATTACTGTGTACAATTTGAACAAACAGGAAGAATAAGTTACGCCCAGTAAATGTTTGTATGCTTCCTATTAAGGGGCTGCTTCACTCACGCGAAAACGCCCTCTCGCTAATGTTAATCCTACGGGAGAGTTTAATTATAAAAAATGTATATAAATATCTTTTAAAATATCTCGTTTGCACTTCAATATTTTAAATGATTTTTTTTTCACTGTGTAACTGAGGTTGATTCCCTACAATGGCCACTTTTTACTTTTTCTATTCTGTTTGCAAGTTTTTATTTTTAATTTTTATTATGATACTTTCACTTTCGGAACCGGTTTCGAAAGTGAAATTATCCCCATTCTGACGTATATTTTACACTGAAAAAAAAATGTAGTACATACAACAAAGAAAGATACAAAATACAAACATAAAAACTAAAATCAAATCAGAGAAAAAGAAAAAATATAATACCAAATACCAAATACGAAAAACACGAGACTAATCAGAAAGATTTTCATTAATAAGACGGAACCACAAATGCAGATATCGCGAACCTCTTTTTACTTACCCATCATACGTAGTATAGGGTAAGTCTTGTAATCGTTTTGAAAATCGAAACTTTTTTTTTTTTGACGGATTTACACGTTTCAGACACTGGAGATTCCGAAAAACATATTATTAGAAAAAAAATTGCCGTCCGTCTGTCTGTCTGTATGTCTCTGTGTCTGTGTGTCTGTAAACGCTCTATTTCCCGAAAATTTTGAGATAGAGACTTGAAATTTTGTATGTACTTAGTATGTAATAATGTAAAGAAGCTTATTAAATTTCAGTAACCTCGATTAACCAGAACTATTTTTTTCGGACTCTCGAAATATTCGTTCTGATAAAAGGTATATAAAATTTTTCGAAATTGTTTATTTTAAGGAGAGAATATAAAAGACAATAAAAAAACATAAATTTTGCATAAAACCTGAAATCGATCGGATAATTGGTTGCCGAGATATTTCTAATCCTTATTTCCACACTCTTCGATTTTTCATGACCTCGTATTTTATCCAAATTTCAATTCAAAGATGTATTTTAATTGGAAATGAGACGCTTAATCAGATGCCCAGTTAACCACTAGTTAATAGGATTATTGTTTTTGGAGTTATAAGGATGTTTCTTTTAAGCAATTCAGTCATCGAGCCTTTAAAGTTTGTGACGTCATCAAGCCACGATTTTATTCGAATTGCAATGCATTTTATAAGTAGTTTACACATTTTTTATTTTAATATTTTACATTATGCATATCCATGATGGGTAAGTATTACGGTGGCCCCAGAACAACTAGTTTAACTTTTTCTGTCTTTTTTTTTTTTTTTTTTTTTTTTTTGAAAATGTAAGAGGACTAAAAGAATAGACCCCGAGGACTACTCGTGGTATGCGGACCACAGTTTGAGGGCGCTGATCTAACAAAAACAATTCCTAATTTTCAAGAAGAAAATCTATATGAATAATTTAATATGGAAAATCATTTTAACTACATAATATTTCTTAAATAAAAAGAAAGAAGATTAAATAAAGAAAAGGTATGAATCAAAAAAAAAAAAAAAAAAAACTTTTTATCAACATGGGAATTTTAATTTGCATAGCGATAGGATTTTTTTTTAATAGTGTTCGGCAAGAAAATGTTCCTTTCTAATTTATAAAAAATATATGCTAGTACTTATAAAATGTATATAAAGGAAATATGTAAACAAATCACAAGAAAGCCCTGAAAATTTAATAATTATTTTAAAAAATACGGAAAATTAATATTTGCAAAAGTAAAAATGGTAAGATTTTAAATGTCGCATGCAATATTTATCATTAAATTAAATCAGTTCTTATTTATATTATTATTTTATATCATTAAAATTATTTATGTAACATTTAAAATTATAGAAATATTAAAAATAAATATATTGAAAAATATCGCTGACGTTTAATTATTTTTAAATAATACATAAACAAACGTGATAAATTCCGCCTCTAAGTTATACATAATAAAATATATTCCGTTTCTGAAAAGATTCGGTAATGAAACTATTTATATTTCATGCTGTTATTTTATTTTAGAATGTACATTGTAAAAAAAGACAAATGTTTCTTAATCTGCGTCCGTAATTATAGAAATACGTAACACTTATAGTCGTCGTCTGGTCAGTCCGTCTGTCCGCATATAACAGCGCAAAAACTACCCAACCGAAGGGCTTGAAATTTAATGTATATAATCGTTGCAGAATTTTGTCGAGTCATTTCAAATTTTATGAAAATCGAATCAAAACTTAAAAAGAAATTAATAAAAGTTTTCTTCATTCTATTAAATCCTACGCTGTTAAAAATCTTTAGATTTTTCTGCATAGTCACTCCACCGCTTTTATAGAATACTAGCTGTTACCCGTGACTTCGTTCACGTAACATTAAAAAATGAATAAATGCATTAATTTATCAAATCATTTCACTTGATAATTAACAACATATATAATTAAACAAAGCTTTATCACATTTTATAGGAGACCATACGGTATTTCTTTTCTATAGGGGCCTTGACATAACCCAGTCTTAAAAAAGTGAAATTTCATGCCAAATAATATATACAATCGCGAAAATGAAACTGCAACCAATGAAAAAAGCAGGACCAAGTAAAAACGTGAAAATCGACGAATCCCTCTTCGTAAAACGAAAAACAACACTGGGAGAATTCTTCCATACAACAGTGCATTTTAGGTGGTATTTTTGGTGTGAAATTTGTATATGTGTGCATTGCTAAATGGGCATTATTATATTGTTTATTTGCATAGACATATGTTATATATTTCTTACTACATTATTATTTTATGTCTTGTTTATGTATATATTAAATAAAGTGCTTCACGCTAAGTGGTGTAAATAGTGAACAAACTGCTTGTGGATTTTATACATTGATAGATATTTCATAAAGATATAACAATCTGATGCGATTCTAAAATGTAAATAAAGGTTGCTAGAAAGTACTTTAAATTCTGCCCAATTTAACCTCGATATTTTCTGTATCGCGTCAAGAACACTATAAGCAAATAAATACCGACAACACCAATCTCATGATCTAAATTTACATATTTTTGTTAGTATATATAGGATTATTTTAATTTATTTCGTGCGCTTGAAATTTTTTATACTTTCTCTAGGGTTAGGTGTCGAATAAATGTACTTTCTTGTTATTTTATTTTGCCATTTCTATTTATTCTATTTTCCATTTATTCCATTTATGGATATTGATTTAATTTACATATTCGTGTCAAAGAATATTCTTTAGAGTTATTATCAGGATTAGGATAGGATACGATAGGGTTAGGATTAGGATAGGATACGATTAGGGTTAGGATTAGGAATAAAAATTGAACGACAATGGCATGACCGATTCAGGTTTAAAGTATGAACCAGGATGTCTATTTACATCATGAAGCAATAAGAAAATTATAAAATTATTGGCTGATATTTTTAATATGTTTTACAGTCATAGTTGGGATCAAAGGTGAGCGGGGAAATGATCATCTAAAATACCTTTAAGTGTTTCACCACGCAAAAAACAAATCTGGTTGCAACTATGTATTTAATTTTGCTCCAAATTTCACTTGATAAAAAAACAAAAAAAGCAAATTGGCTATGGACCCAATTACAGACCCCTAACCTTCCTATTCTCAGAAATGTTCTACCTATATGTAAAAAAAATTCTACTATATAGCACGCGCTTTCACGTTTATAATGTTATGAATTGGCACGATCGGCTTGTTCAAGTTTACACAATTCGGCTGGAAGAAAATATTCAGTACTTTTTGATTTCTTCTTTGCTTTTGCATTACGCGAATTTGTTGGTAAAATCGATTTTCTTTTCGATAACATTGTTGTTTTTTAAGTTTAAAAAATATTGTAATTTTACTTAAACATTGCTTTAAAATCCATGCAATTTTTCTTATCCTACAAGACTTTACAAAAATCTATTATGAAACAACTTTAAAAAAAGCTATATTTAAAAAAGACAACAAAGTTTTTCCTATTTTAAAACTAAAAGAAATGTAAAATTAAATTCCGGTTCGAAACGACGATTTACAAATGTGTTTTCGATTGTGGGAAAATGATAGAGGAAAAATGCTGTTACTTCGGCACAATCATATTAAACCTTTAGCTTTTATGAGAAAAGCAACTTTCTTTTAAAAAATATAGTTATTTTTATTAAGATTTTCTGATTTTCGATACGGATAACTTTGCGATGCATATCATTAACATTTGCCATCCAATATATATTTTTTTTAATTTTTTTTTCTTTTTTTTTTTTTTTTACTTTTTAAAATTTAAATTAAAAGAGCGCGTCCAGTAATGTCACCGGTACGTAACCGGTCAGGTCGGTTAGTTACCAAAGCGTTCAGTGCTGCTAACCGGTACGCAACCAACGTCGTTCAGCGGAAGTAACCGAAGTGACCGGTAAGGGACCGAACTAACCGAAGAAAAATCTCGGTTACTTGGGTCACGTGATCGGTTACATGAAAATTTACGATGATGTGATACAGATGTAATTACCAACAGATGGCGCTATAAGTAAATAATACCATTTTCGTCCAGTAGATCTGTCGACCGGTTAGAAACCGGTCACTTACCGCCCCGGTAAGTAACCGGTCACACTGGTCACTTTGGTTAGGTCTACTGGACGCGCTCATAGTATCTTTATGTTAGCCGTGTGCAGACGATAAATCGCCAACCTATCCCATCATTCGTATTTAATTCATTAAAAATATAAATCTTTCACTCATTTCATTTAAAACACAGAACTTTAATTTACAACACATACATTTAAAATACATATATTACGTACATTTAAAATAATTCCTTTCATGTGAAAAAGAAAAAGAAAAAAAAAGAGAAATTAATCACAAATAATTTGATAACCCAAGATCATTTTATTTCAACATCAAAACAAATCTGTTTTATTTTTCTATATATGACATCATATTCGCTTGCTTTCCATACTTACTCGTATTTATGCACTTTGTATTATTATCAAATATTTGAAAACGCACGTTTTATTTCTAATATGACATCATTTCATATTCTGTTTAATTCTTAAATAATTCATTTCCTTTTCATTTTTCACGTGGAAAATTTTCACTTGAAAATAAATTGTTGATTAAAAATTATTACTCAGGGGTTTTATTTTATATTGGCAACGATAAAGTATTAGCAACGGTAAAATAAATTTAACCATTTTAAAAAAAGCTGCAAAACCGGGCCCTTTGGGCCAAACCAACCAAACCAGCCAACCATTTTAAAATATACGAAAAAAATGTCCATTTATTCTGTATGAAAATATTGAATTTTTTAATTTTTAAGAAAAATATTGAAATAAAATAAACAAAAACCAGCCTATATTCATTTGAGGGTTATAATCAACTTATATCCAAAGATACGGGATAATTAAAAGCTTCATTTTGACGCTGGCTTCAGCCTAACATTTGCACACAATCAGATTTATAATATTATTAGGATATGACATCATTTCATATTCTGTTTAATTCTTAAATAATTCATTTCCTTTTCCTTTTTCACGTGGAAAATTTTCACTTGAAAATAAATTGTTGATTAAAAATTATTACTCAGGGGTTTTATTTTATATTGGCAACGATAAAGTATTAGCAACGGTAAAATAAATTTAACCATTTTAAAAAAAAGCTGCAAAACCGGGCCCTTTTGGGCCAAACCAACCATTTTAAAATATACGAAAAAAATGTCCATTTATTCTGTATGAAAATATTGAATTTTTTAATTTTTAAGAAAAATATTGAAATAAAATAAACAAAAACCAGCCTATATTCATTTGAGGGTTATAATCAACTTATATCCAAAGATACGGGATAATTAAAAGCTTCATTTTGACGCTGGCTTCAGCCTAACATTTGCACACAATCAGATTTATAATATTATTAGGATTAGGATTAGGATTTCTATTTTGACCAGTGAAAATGCTCCATAATATAGTAAAGCAATCGCTTTCTCTAAAAGCGGTGAAGTGTGTCTGCAGCAAAAGCTGAAAATGTTTAACAGTATATCATACGTAATCTATATAGTAAAAGCGCAAATCATGTGACTGAGGAAAACAAATACGGACTAACCACTTCTTTTCCATATGCCAAGCGCCATTTTTATTAAAAATTATTTTTTCGAATAAAATTGCTTAAAAGTATTTTTAGAAAGATCGTTCAAAAAAATTGTTTCTTTGAGAGATGTGTTACATTAAAAAATGTATAGATTCTGAGATAACTTCAGTGAAAATTAAGTTAACAGCCGAATATCTCAATCCATTAAAGTAAATAAACAAAAAATTCATTCATCGTGAGTCATAGCAATATTAAACCATGGAGTTAATCATTCGCAAAGCAAGATCTCCATGGTAAATTTTAAAGCGTTGCGTGGCGTCGAAAAAGAAATTCGCATCTGTAAACATGGCATTATTAATAAGAAAATAAAAAAGGCTTCCTCATTTCGCTCATAGCAGACGATATAATTAATTTCACTGAAATAATAATGATGATTTTTTTTTTTTTACATTGTAAAACTAATTATAGCACGAAACGAACGCAACTCATTTGTCACGTTTAACGTACAATTTCCAACTTGTTTGGATAGATGTTTCCGAATGGACATTAAATGGAAAAAGAGTTTAAATATGGATTTCAAGTTCTGAAATTTTCAAAATTTTTACGCCTCCCATTGGAATTTTCAGTAAATGTCAACAAAAGATAAAATGTTGCCAACTTAAAATGTACTTATTTCATAACGGAAATGAAACATAAATAACACACGATATAATTCCTTTTTTCAGTGAAATAATAACGATGATTTTTTTTTTTTTTTACATTGTCTTGTATTGGATATTTGCGCATAATATAATTTTAATGTAACAGAATTATAATTAATTGTTTGGAAAAGTGTATTGAAACTTAATTTCATAAAATAAAATTAATATGTTTAATATGAAAATCTGCACGTAAGATAAATTTTGGTTTCATGCAGTTTTGCGTAAGAGTGCAACAGCTATTGCACCAAGATATGAATAATTATAATAACTAGTTGTAGTACGAACGCACCTCATTTGTCACGTTTGACGTACAATTTCTAACTTTTTTTTTCGTTAATGTCTTAAAATTATTTCTTATTATGAGTTTTGTTTTCTTGCCATAGTAAAACACTTACTTTTACGATATTATTATTTTTATACTTTACTTTGCAAAAATAAAGAAAGACTAGATGGAACCCGTCAAAACTTGACGGCAAACAACTTGATAGTACCATAAAAATAAAATTCATAACTGTTTTAAAAAGTTTGAAATTTTTGAAGAATAATTCGAATAAAATAAGAAAAATCATTCTGTCCACAGCAGGGATCGATCCCACACGATAATCGGAATAGAGAAAAAACGCGCCTTATACTACTCGACAAACGTTTTCGCATTTGAGTGTGCTCTAAAACTGATTAAGTTTGAAACAATTTGAAACTCATTAAACTTTTTATAAGTATATCCAGTTTGATTTTTTTTATAATTCATATATGGATACTTTTGCTTCTTTCTTTTTTCTCTCCATTTTTTTAAGGAGAACAATCATATACTTTTCTTATTTTATTTACCACAGTCCTAATATTTTGGAAAAATTACAATTAATATTTCTGATTTTTTTTTTAACTATATGATCTTTAAAAAGTCCTTCCGCCCTATACCGGGAGGAAAAGGTAGCTTTCCTATATCTTTGTTTTAAAATTTAATCTAATGTTACACGAAAACAGCAAGTTAAAATGCAAAGAAACGTTTACAAAAGATTCGTTAATACTGAATTTGAATAAGAAATTCGCCAAATTATTGAGCAATAGCCAAATTGGCTTCATTTATGAAGACTTATTTTGCTCGCTGAATTTGGCGATATTTCGCCAAATGTCGTCAATTTTGTCGCCAATGTCGCCAATTTTTGCGCTAACGGATATGAATATATAGTTTTATGCGTATGATTGGGAAAATTATTACAACAATGAAAGAAAATAATTTGCAAGTAATGGCGTTAATGTGCTGTTTTGTTTCAAAATGTCAGCCACCATAGAATTTCAAACTGCTCTATCTCAGCCATTTTTTAAGATAGAGGTAAACCGAAAAATGCTCTGGAATCCTTGTATCAAGGCCTAACACATAATTAAAAGAATAAATTTGAATTTTTAATTTTTTTGTATATTTATTTTAGTTTTAAATTTTTAAATGGCCGCCATCTTGAAACAAAATGGCGGACCAAGCTGGCCAACGAACTCGGTCGAGACATTGGTGAGCTTAATACACACAATTAGTTTCATCAAAATCGATTTATAAATACGAGCGTTATCGTATCACATAGGTCAGATATATATATATATATATATATATATATATATATATATATATGGATATATCTATATATATAAATCAACATTTGAGCGTAGGGTGGTTTTGGGGTCTGGGGGTCATGATCGGTGAAAATATATCGAAATTTTCCGGAACTGCTTTCCTCCGAACGTCTGCAATAGGTAGCTTTATACTTTTTAGTATTGAAAGCTACCTAAAACTTTCATTAAATTGCTTTTTATTAGTCTGATTCTAAAACCCGGAATTTAAAATTTGCTGTTTGCAGCCAACGATTAATAATACATATTTTTTTATTTAGTAATTAAAACAAAATATTCTTGGGTGTTAAATTTTATTTAATTATAAAGCATTCTAATAAAAAAAAATACAAATTATAAAACTTTTCCTCCTGAATTAAATATGGCATTATTAAAATGAATTATAGACATAAAATAAGAAAAATCATTCTGTCCAAAGCGGGAATCGAACCCACACAATAATCGGGACAGTGAAGAAACGCGCCTTATACCCCTCGACCACCGTTTCCGCATTTGATTCTGCTCTAAAACTGGTTAGGTGCTAGATTTAAATTTACGCATGCGTATTGGGCACGTTTTTATGTGAATTTGACAAAAAAAACCTTTCCTTTTAAATATATAGATGTTAAACATTTGAAGCACAGTTTCTCGTTTATCATTAGAAACAAATATACAAGGTGTGGCTATTAATTTACAGTACTGGTGAAATAATTTCTGAAGTATGAATGTACAGTACATAACTGTTTAATATGTTTCGAAGTAAGTTCCGTCTGACGTAATACACTTTTGCGCGCGGCTGTTCAATTGTTTAAAACAACTTGCAATATCATCTTTTGGAATCTGGTTAGTTGCGGACGTCAAGTTTTCCTTGATGTTATCAATATCCAGAAATGTTAAGGCTCGAACAGAGCGTAGACTTAGGTCGGTTTCTTTTTTTACGGTGTGTCGGAATCATTGATCTTTTATGACTTTGTTAGCATGTCTAAAGTTCAGAAGTCAGAGCGGGAGCAGACTGGAGGGGACAGCCGTTAACATCACTCCTTTCTTTTGTTGAATCTCCCCTTTGTTTTGTCCTTGACCTCAAAATGATTCGAGAAGAACGGGAAGTTATTGGTATCTTAGACTCACTTGCTCCAGAAAGCTCTGGTACTTACTTATTATCGGGGCCAGGAGATAGATCGCCAAAAATGGTTGCCAATTGTCAATCTTGTGTTTCGTTCCCCATCATATTCAAAACAGTAATTTAACATTATTAAACACATAACATTGTTTAAAATGGGAACTATAACTGAACAATGATAAATAAATAACAAAAAACTATAAACTAAATAAAAAAATAAACTATAAATTAGAATAGATTATAATAAATATATAAGAGTTACTGTAATTAGCATAAATGGTGCCATGTTTGGCACACTTGTATCTGACCTGGCCCGGATAATACGTAAGTACCAAAGCTCTAAACGCTGCCTTAGTGATGTTTTCAGTTTGGCTAGTAGGAGTCTTAGTAGGAAATAGGCTGCGGTTTAACTGCACGATGTCATGCTTGGTCATCTTCGACACTTTCCCGATCATCACGAAAATGTCGAAACCATTCAAAAATACGAGAACGTGATAATACGTCATTACCGTTACACTTGCTGCAACATTTTACGTGTTTCGTTAGCACTTTTTCCCAATTTGAAACAAAATTTAATGTTTATTCTTTGCTCCATTATTTTCACTCCAACAAAAATGCTTTGACGGCGAACGTTTGCTTGCGTGTTTCAACACCAGACTGAAAAAAAAAAGTGTTGATTTTACAGTATAATACTGGCGCCGCAGCTGCCAGTATTATACCGCAAAATTAACAGTAATAAACAGTAAAATAAGCAGTAATACGCTACCTCGCATGCGCGGAATCGTATTACTGCTTATTTTACTGTTTATCACTGATAATTTTACGGCATAATACTGGCAGCTAGGGTGCCAGTATTATACTGCAAAATCAACACTTTTTTTTGCAGTGCAGAAACTGAAACGTGAATGACGCGCACCGCAGATATTGTGCGCAGATACACGACCACTCAAGTAAACCACTGTTCAACGAACTTCCAATTCTAATAATTGTTGGCACTGTAATGGAAATTAATAGGCAAACCTCGTATTTTCAAGATTTAAAGAAACATTTATAAAAATAAAGTTTATTTTGCTGTCACTTTTTTTCGGAATCGTTTCCAAGAAATTTTTTATACTATATTAATTAGTTTTCTTAACCTGGCATATAGGTTTTTCAGATGCTATCCATTCCTAAGTAAACATCTTCATGTTCAACAAACGTATTTTACAGACAAACATGATAAATTAACAGCATTAACATTAATATTAAGCAAGGGTGATTATGTTCCAGTATTTTGTACCCCACTAAATTTATATAGGAATCTTTTTCTTCTTTAATCGATGAATTCTGCGATGAAATACTAAGAATATTGCTATATAAATTTAGTGGTGTACAAAATACCGGAATACAATTACACCGGCATTAAGTTAATGGAACCCATCAAGATTTGACGATGAACAACTCGACAGTTTCATTAGAAAAATATTTGAATTTTTATTTAGCATTTATTTATACTTATTGCAGTCTCATTTTTTGTGAAAAAATAGCAATATTTAGTATTTTCTAAAAGTACGCGACATTTAAAATTTTTCAATACATTTATTTTTAGCAGTCTCACCCTAAAACGCCGAAATTAAAATTTGTTTTATAGTTCTTAGAAAAATGTTTTCCTTCTTTATATTTTCTCTTTTTTTTTTTTTTTTTTTTACTTTTTAAGGAAAATAATCACACATTTTTCTTAGTATACATATAAATATATTCTTGATAATGGTCATACAAAATATAGCAAAAATTGTAAATCACTTCAATTTATTTAATCGATAATAATAACATGCATTTTTTTTTTAATTTAAATATTTTTAATGCAAATATTTTTTATTTATATTATATTTTTAATACAATTTTTAATTTAAAGAAATATTGTTGGGTGTTAAACTTTACTTAATTAAAAAGAGCATCCGATAACAAAAATACAAATTATATACGCAACTTCTTTTTCTGAAAATATGACAGTAATTGAAATGAATTGCAGTCAAAAGTAATGCAGAAATCATTCTGTCGGAAACGTGGTTCGAACCCAATTTCTTTGCAATTTAAGTGTACCTTAAAACTGAACCGGTTTTAGACTTAATTTCACGCATGCGCAAGTACATCGAATTTGCGCTGAAAATTTTACCTTGTCGTTTCAATATATAGGATATTATATTGTGATTCTTGCGTGTATAAATTGAATTAAGCAGCTGAAAATGTTTAATTGAGAATGGGTAGCATCCTAAAATCGGATATTCCGGTTTGAAAAAACTCATTAATACGATTTACAAACTATTTGGAAATGTTTTTGGCGATCAGTGGCAGCAAAATAAAATTTGTTTTTATAAATGATCAGGTCCGCTTACGACATAAAAGTAGAGGAAACCCGACGTTACTCTGGGGGGGGGGGGGGGGGGCTCTACCAATTGCTTTGTTATTTACTAAATCAATTTTTCGTATGCTGCAACAATTTGAAATGTTACCATCGAAATTTAAAGAATTAACAACTTTATAAATTTTAGATAAAAGTTTCGTAAGGAAAAAATATTTTTTTTACCCTGATTGATTTTTTTTTTTCTCTAAAAAGTTATGTTGAAAAGTAAATTTGGGGGCCCCTTTGTATTTCTTTGGGTAAGCACGGGCTTCCTGGGACTATTCGGTAAACAGGCCCTGTAAATGAGTTTAAATTAAAAAAAAAAATGGTTTCTGAGGTTTCTAAAGATATAGCACGCATTTCGGAATCGTGGATAACTGAGAACAGGTTATTGTTTAATTTCGTCATGTGTTTATATTATATTTTCGTAAATTAAAAAACATATTTCTTTTCTTTCTTTCTTTTTTTTTTTTTAAAGTGTAAATCTAAATATTATTACTTCATTTCGCTGCAAAAAGATTTATTTTGATCAACCAGAAAAAAATAATCATTGAAAAACGTTTAAAAAACGTTAGAAAAACAACCTTAAAAGAAGGGGAAAAAACCCAAATGAACAAAATGGAAAATAATCATAACATTTCATAAAGTAAAAATTACTAAAAGATGGGGGGGGGGGGGAAGGAAAAAAAATAATAAAATAAAAAAAGTCTTCGCATTATCACTAGAAGCTTTATTCTCATGGTTATATGAAAATAAAATTAGAAAACGCTTCGAAAAAAATTATCTCTATCTAAATTCCTCTCAAAAAGTCATCTCCCAAGTTTAATGAAATGAAATAAAGTAAATATTAAAATAAATAAAACTTTGAAAAATGAAGTCATCTCAGGATTCAAGGAAAAAGAAATTAATATTTGGGAAGACTGAATTGAAAATGTTTTTAAACATTATGATTTATTTCTTAAACTAAATTAAGTGACATTTAAGGTTATCACATGAACAACAATATAGCGGAAATTAATATGCATCTTCCAAATTTAATTATTTAAAAAAAATTGTTATTTATATGCATCTGAGTTACAAAAATTAATATGCATCTTCTAAATTTAATAATTAAAAAAATAATAAGTATAAAAATAACGTTGCAAGTTTATTTCTGTGTCATGTTGAAAAAAAAATTGTAGTACACGAGTAAAAACAACAAAAGATATTTAACCTGTTAACATAAATTGCTGTAATTAATTAAAATATTCTATTTAAATCAATTAAAAAACATATATATGCAACTTGTTTAATTTTTAAACTTGAAAAGAAGAATTTTTTCCGGTCAATAATGTGCGACACGTTTTCCAACGTAGTTGAAAAGTGTTTATGAATTATGTTTGTATTGTCTGTCTGTCTGCCGTCTATCTGTTCGTGCCCTAACTCTCGTAAATGTTCTCGGATTGCCATGAAATTTTTACATGTTATTAATGCTTACTATAAAAGGTATAGTATTTATAATGAAGTGTGTAGCATTTATAGTTAATAGTTTACAGGGATGCACAAACGAAAATCGTTACATTATGATGTATGAAAAAAATTACTTTCAGATACATTTTAAAGATGTTACAATACTTAAAATATAATGAAATTGATATAAATCATTGAGGTGAGCAAAAACATGCTTTCTCAAGAGTATAGAATAAGTAGCATTTATAGTTCGTTTACATAAATGCATGAAAGAATTCCATTACATTATGAGCTACGGGAAAAACTCGTTTGCAATGGATTTTAATAATGTTATGATACTTCAGGCTTTATGAAATTAAACAGAAAATCGTTTGCAATCCATTTTAATAATGTTATGATACTTGAAGCTTTATTAAATTAAACAGAAAAATCGTTTGCAGTGCATTTTAAGAATGTTATGATACTTCAAGCTTTATTAATTTAAACAGAAAAATCGTTTGCAATGCATTTTAATAATGTTATGATGCTTCAAGCTTTATTAAATTAAACAGAAAAATCGTTTGCAATGCATTTTAATAATATTATGATACTGCAAGCTTTATTAAATTAAACAGAAAAATCGTTTGTGATGCATTTTAATAACGTTATGATACTTCAAGCTTTATGAAATTAAACAGAAAAATCGTTTGCTATGCATTTTAATAATGTTATGATACTTCAAGCTTTATAAAATTAAACAGAAAAATTGTTTGCTATGCATTTTAATAATGTTATGATACTTCAAGCTTTATGAAATTAAACAGAAAAATCGTTTGCAATGCATTTTAATAATGCTATGATACGGCAAGCTTTATGAAATTAAACAGAAAAATCGTTTGCGATACATTTTAATGATGTTATGATACTTCAAATATAATAAATTAAACAGAATCACTGAGGTGCATGCTACAACATGTTTTCTATAGATTAAGAAGTGCCTAAGATTTATCTTCATTTACAGAGACGCACAAAAGAATTCGGTAGGACGGACTATGATAGATTTCATTGTACGAAAAAAATGAAATTTCTTAATAATATTCTGTAAGGAATAATAATATTCTGCTAGATCTGGAAAGTGTTTCATTATCTATGTCTGATGCATGATATTTCGTTCTTCCTTCTTTTACTTCTAAATTCCTCGATTTAACTATCATTGTTTTACCTTTGTAAAAAGTTTGCATTTACAAAAAATGAAACTGCATAAAAATTGTTATTGGGATTTAAATGAAAAAAAAAAAAAACTGCATGAATAATTAAATACAAAATAAGTTTACTAAAGCTTACTACTTTTTTTAAATTAAAATTATTATGAAACATTAAAAGAAGAAAGGAATTAAGAAAATTAATTTAAAAAAATCTTTATTATAATGGAATTTCTATTTCCATGGCAATACAATGAAAAAAAATTAAAAAATTAAAAAAACTCATAAATTTCTAATTCATGAAAAATTAACATATTATAGTTTTTTTTTAAATATTGGTAAAAAAGAAAATATTTAAATAATTCACAAAAAACTATATAATTATAATTATTTTCAGCTTCATTAAAAACGGGTTGAGTTGGGTTGGGTTAATTATTGACGGCCAATTATCTACACTAGGGATATAGGCCCGGGGGGAGTGCCCTTCGTGGGGGTTTTTCTAAGGGAACCTAACCCGTATTTACGCATGGATAAATCCACGGTTCGAAGAAAACCACGAAAACTCCGAACGATTAGGCCGACGGGCGCGATTGGGATCGAACCCAGCACCTCCCGTCTACCAGCTTCGAGAGCACAACCTCTCAGCCACTGGTGGGGCCATTAAAAACGGAAAATGGATATTAGTAAAAATCAGTATGATAAGCTCTTAAATGTTATTTAATTTTTATCATTAAATTATGCGACATTTTCATCGAAATAGTAAAATTTAAAAGAATAAACTATGCCGTTAACGCTTTATTGCTCTAAAATAATATATAAACAAACATTAAATTACTGCAGTAAATTTAGTTCCTAAGAAATACATAACTAAACGTCTTCAATTTCTGGAAAGATTCTGTTGTCAAATAATTTATACTGCATGCATTTATTTTACTTTTAAGTGTAATAAATAAGGAAAAAAGCATTTAAACTTACAAAAAAAGGTTAAATGTTGGCTTTTATTTTATTTGTAAAAGTAATAAATTTGAAAAGAGATAACTTATTAAGCTTATAGAAAATTGAAAATTTTTAACATAAATATTGCTTTACAAATTGTCTTTCTTTATTTTCTTTTTCCTTAACTTTTTTTTTTCTCATTTTTGTTACTGCTCTTAAATACCTAGATCTAAATATCAATGTTCAACCTCAATACAAAACAAAATAACAAGAAAGAAGAATCATGCGTCAAGCATAGATTATGAAACACTTTCCAACACTTCCAGAATACTTTAACAAAACTTCACCATTTAATAAGGTAAAAAAGATACCTATAAGTAAACATTTTAGCAAACTCATAACACATTTAAAAATCAGATTTATTCAGCAATTACAGCCCATAGCCAATAAGGTACTCCAATTCCTTTGTGCAGCCCTGCATATGATTGTATATATTCTATATGGTATGCTAAAATTTAGTTTAGTAAGAAAACGTATAACACATTTAAAAATTCACATTCAGCAATTTCTATCAACAGACTGCTTGATTTTTTTTGTACACCCCTGTATATTAACTGGAGGTTTTTATACGCGCTACATATTAAGCTGAAACTAATTCAAGCAGAAACACACATAAAACTACTGAAATTTCAGCTCCAGGAATTGATATTCATAGGCGGCCATGTATCCACTTCAGTGAACAACCCTGTAATATGATTTTATTTATATTCTACAAATATTCCAATTATTTTGTGCAGTCCTGTATATTATCTATAGATTTGTATATATTCTATATAGTATATTAAAATTTTGTTTATTAAAAAAACGTATAACACAGTTGAAAATTCACCTTCAGCAATATCTATCAACAGACTACTTGATTTTTTTTTTGTACAGCCCTGTATATTACCTAAATATTTTTATAAGCGCTACATATTAAGCTTAAATTAATTCTCGCAAAAACACACTTAAAACTACTGAAATCACAGCTCCAGGAATTGATATTCATAGGCGGTCATGTATCCAGTTCTTTGCATAACCCTGTGTATATGATTTTATTTATATTCTACAAACACCTCTTAGTATACTAAATATAGTTGAGCTTGAAAATGCATAACTCAATTAAAAAAACAAAAAACACTTTAAGCAATTCATGCTTATCCTCGGTAATGTTTACGAATTATTGTGTGTAGATGATCTATATAATTTATACACACCATGTAGTATGCAAAAATTTAGTTAAACTTAAAAACGCACACTATAACTGAAAAATCAATTCTAGCAATCATCCTACACAATATTTTGGACTGAATACAGTACTGAATCCGAAATATTTTATGTATCTCTGTAAATGAACGATAAATGCTACGCGCATTATATTCTACAGCAAACATCTTGTAATAAACCTCCGTTATATATATGAATTTCATCATGTTTGAAATAGTACAACATAATTAAAATACACTGCAAACAGTTTTAGATCATTATATAAATGAATTCTTTTGTATGATAAATGCGTTGCACTCCATATTCTACAGAATGCATGTTTTACTGCTCTTCAGAAATTCATATCAATTTCATTGTGTTTGTAACAGCGTAACATCATTAAAGTACACCGATAGCGAATTTTCCTCATAGACCGTAATATAACGCAATTCTTTTGAGTACTCCTGTAAACGAACCGTAAGCACTAAGGTAAAGCCAGGAGAGATGACGCGGTCGGAGAGATTGCGCACATAGAGGTTTGGAGGGATGGAGTAGAGTGAGCGCGCAGCGACTCCAGGTAGTTGTACAACAGCAGTAGTGGAGTGTCTACTTGAAAATGCACGTTAATTGTTTTGAGCGTTTAAGATAAAGCATTGCTATTTTGTTTTGTTTTCCCAAAGTAAGTGCTTGAATTTTCATAGCTATTCATCAGAATTTCTATACAATGTCAATAGTACAAAATATTTTAAACTTAAACGATTTCTCATAAGCTACTAATCTAGACTAACAATGTGAACATTAACGGTTCGTTTTAGTAGCGGCCGTGTTTATATAAAAGGCCGCGCAATCTCTCCTACCGAAATTGGAGAGTTTGCGCATCTACTACTTAGGAGAGATGGTGCATTTTTTCCATCAGTTCCTATGCTAGGAGAGATTACGCAGCTTAATGGTAAATTTGCATAAAGAAATGAAAAATTAAAATGAACTAATTTTAAGTTAAACGTGTTATCAAGTAACTTAATGTTATTTTGTAATCTTATCTGGACTTGCTTTTTCTGATTCTTTAATTTTTTTCCTTTAATTAAAATTTTTTAATCGTTTTTAAAAGTATTTCCTTTTTCTGATTCTTTAATCATTAGGTTAAAATATTCACTCCTAATACAATAATATTTATTCACAAAAACCTTACTACACTGACATTTAAGCGTAATTATTATAGTTAACAATTTAATTCTGGTTATTATTAGTAACAATCTGTCCTACCCATGTGCGCAATCACACCAACCCTGTAAGGACAGATTGCGCAAAATAACTTTCTTGGTTTTATTACAACTGTTCTATTAAATTACAACATAACAACAAAATAGCAATGGAAATGCATAAAAAACAAATGAAGTAAAAATTATTCATGGATAGTTTAGCAAAAAAATAATATTTAGATGTTTTATTGTTATTCTTTTGAATTGTGCGCAGACTATCCTAGCTTTACCTTACACATAACATATCTACAGTAACATTCTTCTAGTGCATCTCAATAATGTATATATATATATATATATATATATATATATATATATATATACATATACATTTTTTTATGTTTGAAATAGTGTAACACTGTTAACATATATACAGAAAAAAATAAATCCCAATTTGGGTCGAAAGATTCTTAGGTATGTGCCCAAATTGGGTCATGCCTGTTTTGGTTACCACTGTGTATTCATTTTGGGCACTGTTAAATACCCATTTAAAAAATTTTGAAAATGGGTATTTAACAGTGCCCAAAACAGTGCCCCCAGTAGTAACCAAAACAGACATGACCCAATTTCGGCACCATACCTAAGAATCTTTCGTACCAAATTGGATTTTATTTTTTTCTGTGTACCGCAAAACGATTTTCCCCCATAAACGAAATTCTTTTGAGTGTCCCTGTAAATGAAATATAAATGCTAAATACTTAATATTCAATAGGAAGCATATCGTAAACCTCGATATCATTACACGGCAATCCAAGTATATTTACGTGAGGTAGATCACAGACAGATGGCCAGACAGACAGACGGCCAGAGAAACCAAAGTCATAAACACTAAATCAATCAGGTCGCTTTTAATCTCATTAGGTCGATTTGACGACGACACCTTCAATATTGGATAACGGAATCAAATATCGCTTGAATGTCTTGTTCGATAACCAAATTGTTCGACAACTGGTGCGCTCGAGAACCGAGGATCTACTGTATAATACCGGAATGATTGAAATAACTTCGCTTTAAATTATACTGTCCGTAAGTGTGATTTCTACTCCCATTTCACGAGTTTTTTTTTACAACCTATGCATTTTAACTATTGTCATTTTTTCTGTTTTGTCAAGTTTTCATTCGAGTAAAATGAAATTGTTTTTTCCTTTTCAGGTTACCTGAACTCCAGTTGACCGTTGAAGGTGATCGGCTGAGGCCAGCCGAGTCATCAGTATGATCGAAGATGTGGTAATCTCTTGTCACCATATAGCTTTCAATCATCCCGATTCCCAACAGATGACATCACCATCCCTCATCACCATGACATCTCCACTTTCAATACCGAATGTGACATAGTAAACATAAATAACATAGATCAATTGCATGGCAATCCGAGTATATTTACGCGAGTTAGAGTACGGGTAGACAGGATGACGACAGACAGACAAACCGAATTCATAAACACTTTTCAAGTATGTTGGAAAGTGTTAAAAAATATTAAGGAGAAAAGAAAAACCTTTAGTTAAAAAGATGTGCTTACTTTAAAAGAAAATCATTCCGATGTGAATGATATGAATAATTAAATTTGAAAATAAACTTACCTTCATAACATTTCTCAAAGTAACGGTTAATAGTAGATTAAAAAAATAACGGAAACTAAATAAAAATAAGCCTTTTTTAACCTTTGGAAGTTTCATTTTCATAATTTTTATTCCCCGTGCATTATTCTTGAATCAATAGACAGATCTACAGAGCATATGCAATGAATCAGCCACATTTGAGTTACCTATAATTTGGCGGGAGATGCTTCATACATCTAAAAATAATATAAAAGAAATCACGTTTAAAGATGATCATTTTTAACACTTTCCAACCTAGTTGAAAAGTGTTTATGACTTCGGTTTGTCTGGCCGTCTGCCGTCTGGCTGTCTGGCCGTCTGCCGTCTGGCCGTCTGGCCGTCTGCCGTCTGGCCGTCTGGCCGTCTGCCGTCTGCCGTCTGTCCGTGCTCTAACTCCCGTAAATATGCTCGGATTGCCCTGCAATTTTTATATGTTATAATCATTATCTATAGCATGTTCCCTATTTCAATGGAAGTGTGTAGCACTTATAGTTTTTTTACAGGGACACTCAAAAGAATTCCGTTACATTGCGGTCTATGGGGAAAAATCATTTGCGGTTTATTTAAATAATGTTTCACTATTTTAAACGCACTGAAATTTATATATATCACTAAGGTGCATTAGAAGAAGCTTAATATGGAATAGGGTGTGCATAGCACTTATACTTACTTTACAGGGACAGTCAAAAGAATTCCGTTACATTACGTCTATGGAGAAAAATCGTCTGCGGTATTTTTAAATAATGTTTCCCTATTTTAAACGCATTGAAATTTATATAAGGTTCATTACAAGAGACTTACTACAGAATATTGTGTGTATAGCAGTCATCGTTCATTTACAGGGACACACAAAAGAATTCTCTACTGTATGTTAACAATAATTCCTGGAAGTGCGTTTTAAGTTACTGAACGCGATTTTAATTTTAAATCGCTTTTTGTATATTACGTGGTGTGTATAAATTCTGTAGATCCTATACAGGGAAGCACAAAAGTTCGGGAACACATTTCCGTATTATTTAACTCCAGACGGAGAATTTTAAACTGTGCTACGTGTTTCCTAAGTGAACTAAAATTTAGCATCCTATGTAGTATATATACAAATCTATAGATCCTATACAGGGCTGAATAAAAGTATTCGGATTACTTAGATGTTATCTTTTAGCTTATTAAAGAGTATGATTCGTAAAATTATTTTGGAAGCGTTGGAAAGTGTTACATAATCTATGCTTGACGCATGATTTTTCGTTCTTGTTATTAAAGCACCTGCTTCCGTGGTACCTGGTACCTCGTGATGTCTGTTTATGAAGTACATATTTCAAAATTTTTTGCGAAAATAGTTTTTTTATCATCACAGATCTTGAGCATGCCATTGTTTGTGTGTACGAAACTAGTAGGTCTGTTTATTAAATGGTTTTTTAAGCCTTCTTGTACGGCATTACATCTCTGTGGTGATTTTGATACAGACAAAAGTTTATCATTATGGAATATAAAGTAGTTAGTTGGAATGGCTCTGATGCTTGCAAAATTTTGAAAGATTAAGAGCTAATATGAGCGTTAAGGTGCATTTTTTACACAGTCATTTAGGTAGATTTCCTGAAAACTTCGGTGATTATAGTGAAGAACAGAGCGAACGGTTCCACCAAGATATCAGAAAAAATGGAGCAAAGGTGCGAAATAAGTTGGAATCGCCACTTGATGGCTGACGACTGTCGGATCTTACAAAGAGATTTTCCAGAAGAGGAACATTCTAGAAAATCATAAAGAAAACGGTTTTAATAGTAATGTTAAATCTATATTTCTGTTTTCCAATACCTACAGTGAAAAAAATGACATTTTCAAATCTTAGTAAATCGATGTTTTCATTTTGTTATGTAACTTTTTGTTTCAAATAGGACGACCCAACGCTTTCAATTCCAGTGCACATGTTTTCAGAAATGTGTATATACATGTTTCAAACCTGAGTAATTTTGATTCGGAGCCATTTTGACTATGCGACATACTCAGATTTGTATATCTTTTGCTCAGTTTTGGAAAAGTCGTTTTAGAGTGCATCTCACTGAAAATACAATGTTTTAAAATATGTAAGTAATAATAATAATATTAATAAGTATTTACATACTTAATGTTACTTTTTTGTACTCGTGCCATTATCGGATTGATGGCTTTATTGCGAAAACGAGAAGCAATCCAGAAAATATGCAATTATTTCCGTATTGAGCTGATCAAAATCATTCGAAATACATTATCCAACCCCGTGCCGCAAAATCCCTGTTCCCTGGTATAATAAGTCAGTTTTTCATATATAATTCTATGAAGAAAAACTGTTTATACTTATAGAAAAGATGAAATGTTTGCTTCGATTTTATTTCTAAATGTAATAAATATGAAATGAGACAATTTATTAAAATTATATAAAAATGTAAAAGTTTAGCATAAATAATGCTCAATAAGTTATCTTTCTTTATCTTCTTTTTTCTTTCTATCTTTTTTCCCCCCTCATTTTTGTTACTGCATTTAAATACCTAGATCTAAATATTAAGGTTTGACCTCACTAAAAAAAAAAACAGGATTAAAAAAGGATTAAGAAGAAAGGAAAAATATCTAGATAAAAGTTGTTCTTACATAAAATAAAACCATCCCGATATGAATAATTAAATATGGAAAATAACCTTACATTCATAACATTTCTTAAATTAAAAGTTAATAGCTAAAATATATATATATATAAATAAATAAATAAATAAATAAAACATTGATTTTTATTTTTCGCAGTTTCATTTTCATGATGATATGAAAATACATCTAGAAAATGTTCGAAGGAAAATAACAATTAGAATTCACAAAATTTGCATTATCCTAATTTAATATAATGTAAATGAAGCAAATTTTAAAATAATAACATAAAACTTTGAATAAAAAGACGTAAAAATCTTATTAAAATTCACGGTAATGGAAAATGATTAATATTTGCGAAAAGTAAAATGATAAAGACATAATTTATATATATATATTTAGGATTAAATTACGTAACGATTAAGACTATCAAATGGGGAAAAAACAGGCAATCGAATATAAATCTAACAGAGTTTTCTTTTTCTTTTGGCTTAATGTTTAAAATATTTATAGTGCAAGGGTAATAACAAGAAGTGGTATTCAATGCGTTAAAATAAATTGCTATAATTAATAAGAATGTTTTATTTGAATCAATTTGTTTCCTGCATGTTAATAAATATAAGATTTAATTCTGGATTTTCTTGGGCATGCATGGCAATATAAGAATAAATCGAAAATTTAATTGACGTCTTTCATGTATGCTAATATATGAATAAATCTAAACATAAATTCACGGTTTTTGTGATAACTTCGGTGAATGTGTTTATTTTCAGAAGAAATATGAGTAGAAATATAAATATGCTTACTAAAAGATTTTTTTTCTAAATTACAAAAGAAAAGAAAAGATTTGTTAAAAAGAAAATTAAATTATATATATATATATATATATATATATATATATATATATATATATCGTTTGTGGGTGTTTTTTAATTTAAAAACAAAAGGAGTAACATAAAAAGTTACTAAACTTTTGGAAAACTTCAAAAGTTTACCGTGAGTAACGCGTTACACGTAAATTTTTATTTTAATGATAATAAGCGATTTTTTTCTTATATAATTTTATTAGGAAAAATCTAGTACACTTATAAAAAAAGTTGAAATGTTTGTTTTCATTTTATTTCTATCTATAATAAATATGAAAAGAGACAATTTATTAAACTTATATAAAAATGTAAAAGTTTAGCAAAAAGGATGCGTTACAAATTATCTTTCTACATTATCTTTTTTTCTCATTCTTTTTCCTATTCTTAAATACCTAGATCTAAATATCAGTGTTCAACCTCACTGAAGAAAAAAAAAGTTTGAGAAGAAAAGAAAAATTTTTCGATAAAAAGTTGTTCATACATAAAAGAAAATGATCCTGATATGAATAATTAAATATGGAAAATACCTAACCTTCATAACATTTCATAGTAGATTAAAAAACCCATTGTTTTTTATCTTTCGAAGTTTAATTTCCATGGTGCTATGAAAATATATTTAGAAGATGTTCGAAAAAAAAATACCAATTTCAATTCACAAAATTTGCATTATACTGATTTAATATAATATAAATGAAGCAAATATTAAAATAATAACATAAAACTTCGAAAAAAAAAAAGATGTAAAAATCATATTAAAATTCACGGTAATGGATAATGATTAATATTTCTGAAATTAAAATGATAAAGACTTAATTTTTATATTTTTTATGATTAAATTATGTAACAATTAAGACTATCAGATGCGGAAAAAAGAGGCAATCGAATAGAAATTTAACAGAGTTTTCTTTTCTTTTAGCTTTAAAATATTTATAGTCCAAGTGTAATAACAAATAGTGGTATTTAATTACGTTAAAATAGGATGTTATGATTAATAAAAAAGTTTTATTTAAATCATTTCCTGTGTGCTAATAAATATAAGATTTATTCCGTATTTTCTTGGGCATGCATGACAATATAAAAAAAATCGAAAATTTAATTGACGTCTCTTGTGGTTACATTTATGTATACTAATATAAGAATAAATCTAAACATAAATTCCCGATTTTTGTGATAACTTTTCGGTAAATGTGTTTATTTTCAGAAAAAAAAAATGAGTAAAAATATAAATATACTTATTAAAGGATTTTTTTTTCTAAATCACAAAATAAAAGATTTGTATAAATATATATATATCGTTTGTGGGTGTTTTTTAACTTAAAAATAAGAGGAGTAACATAAAAAGTTACTAAACTTTTGGAAAACTTCAAAAGTTTACCGTGAATAACGCGTTACACGTAATTTTTTTAAAAATGATAATAAGATATTTTTCTTCTTATATATGAAAAGAGACAATTTATTAGACTTGTATAAAAATGTAAAAGTTTAGTAAAAATGATGCGTTACAAATTATATTTCTTTCTTTCCTTTTTTCTGTATATATATATATATATATATATATATATATATTATATTTTTTTCTCATTTTTTTTTCCTGTTCATAAATACATAGATCTAACATCAATGTTCTACTTCACTGAAGAAAAAAAGAAAAATTTCCCGATAAAAAGTTTTTTTTACATAAAAGAAAGTGATCCCGATATGAATTTTTAAATATGGAAAATAACCTTACCTTCATAACATTTCACAGTAGATTAAAAAAAAAAAACATTGTTTTTTTATATTTCGAAGTTTAATTTTCACTATGCTATGAAAATACATTTAGAAGATGTTCGAAAAAAAAAAAAAAAATACCAATTTCAATTCACAAAATTTGCATTATCCTAATTTAATATAATATAAATTAAGCAAATATTAAAGTAATAACATAAAACTTCGAAAAAAAAATATGTAAAAAACATATTAAATTTCACGGTAATGGAAAATGATTAATATTTGTGAAAAATAACATTAGAAAGATATAATTTATATATTTTTATGATTAAATTATGTAACAATGAAGACTATCAGATGGGGGGGGGGGGGGGGGGACAGGCAATCGAATATAAATTTAACAGAGTTTTTTTTTCTTTTAGCTTAATGTTTAAAATATTTATAGTCCAAGGGTAATAAGAAGTGATATTTAATGCGTTAAAATAAATTGCTATAATTAATAAGAATGTTTTATTTGAATCAATTTTTTTCCTGTATGCTAATAATATAACATTTGATTCCGGTTTTTCTTGGGCAGTTGCATGCATGCTAATATAAGAATAAATCAAAATTTAATTGACGTCTTTTGTGGTCACTTTCATGTATAAGAATAAATCTAAACATAAATTCACTATTTTTTAATAACATTTTGGTGAATGTGTCTATTTTCAATGAAAAAAACGAGTAAAAGTGTAAATATATTTACTCAAGAAATTTTTTTCTAAATTACTAAAAGAAATATTTGTAAAAAAAAAAACTTTGTATTATTTGTGAGGTTTTTAGTACAATAAAAAATTACTAAACTTATGAAAAACTTCAAAAGTTTATCGTGAATAACGCGTTACACGTAAATTTTTATTTTAATGATATAATTTATTCATTTTATTAATATATTTTTAATTAATTTTTTATTTTAATGATATAATTTATTAATTTTTTTTTATTGATAAGTGATTTTTCCAAATGTAATTCTTAAGGAAAAATCTATTATATTTTTAAAAATTTTTAAGTTTGTTTTGATTTTATTTCTAAATGTAATAAATATGTAATGAGACAATTTATTAAACTTGTATGAAAATGCAACAGTTTAGCATAAATAATACGTTACAAATTATCTTTCTTTCTTCTCTTTTTTTCTCTTTCTTCTTTTTTTTTCCTTATTTTTGTTACTATTCTTAAATACCTAGATCTAAATATCAAATATTGACCTCACTAAAAAATAAATAAATAAATAAGAAAATGAGAAAATAATCGACATAAAAAATTGTTCTTGCATTAAAGAAAATCATCTCGATATGAATAATTAAATATGGAAAATAACCTTACCTTCATAACATTTCATAATAGATTAAAAAACCCATTGTTTTTTATATTTCGAAATTTAATTTTCATGGTTCTATGAAAATATATTTAGAGGATTTTCAAAAAACAAATACCAATTTCAATTCACAAAATTTGCATTATCCTCATTTAATATGATATAAATGAAGCAAATATTAAAATAATAAAGCTTCGAAAAAAAAAAAAAAACATGTAAAATTCGTTTTAAAACTCACGGTAATAGAAAATTATTAACATTTATGAAAAGTAAAATGATAAAGACGTAATTTTTATATTTTTTATGATTAAATTATGTCACAATTAAGACTATCAGATGGGGGAAAAACAGGCAATCGAATATAAATTTAACAGTTTTTTTTTCTTTTGGCTTAATGGGGGTTTAAAATATTTATAGTGCATGGGTAATGATAAAAAGTGGTATTTAATGCGTTAAAATAAATTGTTATAATTAATAAGAATGTTTTATTTGAATCAATTTCTTTCCTGTATGCTAATAAATATTATTTTATTCCAGATTTTCTTGGGCAGTTGCATGCGTGCCAATATAAGAATAAATCGGAAATTTAATTGACGTCTTTTGTGGTCACTTTCATGTATGCTAATTTAAGAATAAATCTAAACATAAATTCACGATTTTTTTAATACATTTTTAGTGGATGTGTCTATTTTCAGAAAAAAAATGAGTACAAGTGTAAATATGTTTACTAAAGAAATTTTTTTCTAAATTACTAAGTGAAAATTTTTTAAATGCATTGCAAATTTTCTTTCTTTCTTCTCTTTTTTCTGTTCTTCTTTTTTCCTTATTTTTGTTGCTATTTTTAAATACCTAGATCTAAATATCAAATATTTACCTCACTAATAAAAAAGAAAATAAGAAAAAAATTCTACATAAAAAGTTATTCTTGCATTAAAGAAAATCATCCCCATATGATTAATTAAATATGGAAAATAACCTTACCTTTATAACATTTCATAGTAGATTAAAAAACTCATTATTTTTTATCTTTCGAAGTTTAATTTTCATTGTGCTATGAAAATGTATTTAGAAGATGATCGAAAAAAAAAAAATCCCAATTTCAGTTCACAAAATTTGCATTATTCTATTAGTAATTAAATATGATATCAATGAAGCAAATGTTAAAATAATAACATGAAACTTTGAAAAAAAAAGACGTAAAAATCATGTGTATATATATATATATATATATATATATGTGTGTGTGTGTGTGTGTGTGTGTGTGTGTGTGTGTGTGTGTGTGTGTGTGTGTGTGTGTGTGTGTGTGTGTGTGTGTGTGTGTGTGTGTGTGTGTGTGTGTGTGTGTGTGTGTGTGTGTGTGTGTGTGTGTGTGTTAAGATTAAATCACGTAACAATTAAGATTATTATATAAGAAAAAACAGGCAATCGAATGTAAAATTAAGGAGTAATTATTTTCCTTTTCTCTTGCGGTCTTGAAGTTTAAAATATTTATGGTACAGGGGTAATAAAAACAAGTGGTGTTTAATGTGTTAAAATAAATTTCTATAATTAATTAAAATGTTTTATTTAAATAAATTTCCAATAAAATAAATTCTAATTAAATAAATAATTTTCTATTTTATTTAAATAAATCTCTATATAAATAGTTGTTCTTTTATGATAAAAAAAACCATCCCGATATGTATAATTAAATATGGAAAACAACAGCTTCATAACATTTCTTAAAAAAGTTAATAGACTAAAAAAAATTATCTTTCGAGGTTTTATTTTCATGCTGATGAAAATACATTTAGAAAATGTTCGAAGAATAATGCCAATTTCAATTAACAATATTTTCATCCTTCTAATTTAATATAATGTAAATGAAGCAAATATTAAAATAATGACATAAGCATTTGAAAAAAATATAATAATCGTATAACAATTGATAAGAAAGGATTAATATTTGTGAAAATTAAAACGAAGACTTACTTTTAATGTACTTTTTAGGATTAAATTACTTAACATTTAAGGTTATCATCTGAGAAAAAACAGGCAATCGAATATAAAATTTTTTCGAATATAAGATTTTCTTTTTTTTTTCTTTGATTTAATGTTTAATATATTTATATTGCAAGTATAATAACAAGAAGTGATGTTTAATGTGTTAAAATAAATTGCTATAATTAATAAGAATGTTTTATTTAAATCAATTTCTTCCATGTAGGCTAATAAATATAACAGCTAATTAAATATTTTCTTTTGAAATTTCATGTATGCAAAATACAAGGACAAATCGAAAATTTAATTGACGTCTTTTGTGATAACTTTGTATATATTGAGAAACAAAAATGAGTAAAAATGTAAATATGCTTACTAAAGATTTTTTTTTCTAAATTACAAAATGAAAAATTTGTAAAAAAAAAAAAAAAAAAAAAAAAAAAAAAATGAAATAAAATAAAATAAAATAAATAAATAAAATGAATAAAAAATATGTTATTTGTGGGTATTTTAACTTAAAAACAAATGGATTTAAAAAAAATTAAAAAAAATTAAACTTATGGAACACTTCAAATCGGAATAACGCATTACACGTAAATATTTTATTTTGATGATAATAAGTGATTTTTTCTTGTATAATTTTATAAGAAAAAAGCTATTATATTTTAGAAATTTTGAAATTTGTTTTGATTTTGTTTCTAAATTTAATAAATATGAAATGAGACAATTTATTAAACTTATATAAAAATATATAAGTTGATCATAAATGTGTTACGAATTATCTTTCTTTATTCTCTTTTTTTTCCCCCATAAACCTTCTTAACGTGCAAATTTCTCGTTTTAACCGTTCCACAGTGGGGCGTTTTGATGATCTAGGTGGACAAAATTAATTTTTCGATTATCTCAGAATTTAACAAGACCGAGTATACTGGTAACCGAATGTATCTTCTGTCGAGATCCGTACGAATTTTGTCGAAAAAATCCGATGTGTGGATTAACTACGGCCGTAAAGAAGGCAGTTGGTTGGAGGGAGTTTCAACAGTTGCACCATTTTTCTGCAAGTTCGAAAGCAAGTCGTGACTTTTCTGTTTTATTTTAAAACAGGACTTTACTGGACATTTGTCACAAGATTTAACCTATTGCTGTTTGGAAATAAGCGCCATCTTGTTTTCAAATTTCATCTTGACTTTTAATACAGTATTAAGCATTATTAAGAAATAAGCATTTTTAAAAATCAAAGTGCCATTCCTAGAGTATTGAAAACTTCAGAAAGCTCCTGCGAAAGTTTGCGAATCATTAAGTTATATTAACTTGAAGTGTGTGTTTGAGTGTTTAATTCAAAACTTGCAAGTTAATTTTAAACCACTTTTAATTATCCGATTGAGCTGAAACTTTGAATACATGTGTAGTTTCATGGACAACACAATATTATAATATAAATAAATAAATAAATAAATAATAATAATAATAATAATAATATAAATTATTAAATAAGCCAAATATTTGTCACTGTTTGATTATTTTATTACTGATACATTCGAAAACCCAGCAAAACTTCAACGCAATAATTTTGTCCAGATCCTCAAAACGCCCCACTGTGCGTTCTCTTGTTTTAGCTGTGCTCGTATAAAACGAGTTCGACTTTATATATATATATATATAATCCTTTTTAACTTGCAAATTTCTCGTTTTAATTGTGCTCTTGTTTTAGCTGTGCTCGTATTAAACGAGTTCGACTTTATGTATATAATCCTTCTTAACGAGCAAATTTCTCGTTTTAACCGAGCTCTTGTTTTAGCTGTGCTCGTATAAACCAGTTCGACTTTGCGTATATAATCCTTCTTAACGTGCAAATTTCTCGTTTTAACCGAGCTCTTGTTTTAGCTGTGCTCATATAAACCAGTTCGACTTTATATATATATATAATCCTTCTATTATTCTTAAATACCTAGATTTAAAAACTATCGTTGTTTGACTTCTGTAAAAAAATATATGAATGTATATATATATATTTAATGATATACAAGTAGGAAAATTCTTATTATGGTCTAAAAAGTAAAACAGAAAACCCTCTGAATAATTAAATATGGAAAATACGTTTACTACATAATTTCTTGAAATTAAAATCTAGTGAAAGATTAAAAACAGAGACAGGGATTAATAAAAAAAACTTTTTATCATCATGTTTTTTTTTTTTTTTTTTTTTTTTTTTACATGGTGATACGATGAAAAAATTAAAAAATATGAATTTCTAATTTGCAAAAAAATTGTCATATCCTAAGCTCTAATAAGATGGGAAAAAAGCAAATATTTAAATATTCACAAAAAAATTAAGAGGTAGTAATAATAAAATGAAAACTATTTAAAGCTTCATAAAGAACTGAAAATTAATATTCCTGAAAGTGAAAATTATAAGATCTTAAATGACATTTTATCTTTAAACTAGGTATCCAATCCTCTTGGGTTTCAGAATATATACAAAAACCATTTTTATTTTCTTCTATCTTTACAAGAAGAAAGTATTGGATTCGTGTAAAATTTGTCGACTTCCGGTTTTCGACGTATTTACATGTTTTAGAAGGTCCTGACCATGTTGACTGTTTTTAGAAAATAACTATCTGAGTCGGTCTGTTTGTCTGTGTGTGTGTCTGTATGTGACAAAAATTTTGTGGACACTCAATCTCAAGAACTAATGCACGGAATTTAATAAAAAATTACGTTCAGTTAGACCTTGATATAAATTGGTCCTGATTAGTTTCTGGTGTAAATCGCCCAACAGGTGGTACTACTATTCTGCCTTTTTCACGATTTCCGCAATATCTCTATCTCAAGCATTAATGCACGGATTTTCATCAAACTTCAGCAACTTTAAGCACGCATTTTCATCAAACTTCAAACTTTAGCATGTATTCTTGTAAGAGTCCCCAGTCAAAATGTTAATAAAACTTTAGATTAAGTTAGACCTTGATATAAATTGATGCTGATTAGTTTCTGGTGTAAATCACTTAACGGGTGACTCTGATATGCTGCATTTTTTACAATTTCCGCAAAAACTCTATCTCAAGACCTAATGCCTGGAATTTCATCAAACTTCAGATTCAGTTAGACGTTGACATAAGTTGTTGTTGATTCGGTTTTGGTATAAAAAGTCCAACAGGTAGAGCTGCTAAGTTGCATTATTCAGTATTTACACGATTTTAGCGATAGTCATTTCTCAAGAACTAATGCACGGAATATCATCAAACTTCATATTCTGTTAGACCTTGACATAAGTTGGTGCTGATTACGTTTTCATGTAAATCATATAACAGGTGGTGCTGATATGCTGCATTTTTTTTTTTAATTCTAAAATGTATAATTAAAGAAAATACGCTTTTTGAAGTGCTGACAGGTATGAGATAGCAACACCAAAGTGTTTTTATGTGAAAAATAATGCGTTCAAACAAAGTTTTGAGATTTATTAAAAGCGATACTTTCGTATTAGCCGGGTGACAGGTGTTTATAGCCGAAGAAACCGCCAAAGACTTCTCTACTTACAGCAGCCTTTTTTATTCTCATAATTTCAGTGGTTTAAGCGCGTAGTTCGATTACATGTCTGTTAAATTTGTATTTTATTTATGTTATTTTATTATTTTAATTATAATTATTAAGTTTTGATCTCGATGTGGAATACCAGCAGGAAACAAATGAACTATTTTTGACTTGTTTAAAGCGCAAATGGGATTTTTTTTTAAACTAAACTAAACTTTAGCATGTTATGTAGTATGTATGCAAATGTATAGATCATATACAGGACTGCACAATATAATTCGACTATTTTTTTTACTATGGAAGGTAATTCCTAAAACTGCATTTTGACATTTGTTATATGTTTTCTACACTGTTAAAAAAAAGCGTTGATCTCCTAAAAATATTTTAGTTTTTCTCATTGATCCTTGCAATTACTAAAAAAATTTTTGCATTCTTAGTCAGTTTCAAGAAAATCTGTAAGAATTACTAGAAAACAGCTAGCAATGATTCAGGTTTATAATACCGGTTACTAAAAAATTCTGAGGAATATACTTTTTATAAAAAAATTTTAGTAACCACAGGAAATTTTTATTTACAGTGTAAACTGTTTACTTAAATTTCTCCTTTCCCCTTATTTAGTGGTGAAGTTTCGTTACAGTTTTCTGGAGGTGTCGGAAAGTGTTTCATAATCTATGCTTCTCGCATAATTTTTTGTTCTTTTTTTATATATAATTGAAGTACATTCTTTCCCTTTGAAGGAAGTTGCGTAAAAAACCTAAGAAAGGCCTGTTTTTAATTTACTTAATCCAATGTTTCTGATAAATTTTGCAATTACGTATTCTGTCGAATAGAAAAAACACACTTATTTCCCTCTAATCCTGCGACTTTTTGAATAGATTATACTTTCTACCAACTTATCAATGTTTGGTTTGAAACATCGAGTTTTTCTGATTAACCCCTTCGGGACCGGCGGCTTTTACACAAATTTTATTCGTTTGGCATCACTTTTTTTTAAAAAGCTACCTTTACTTAAACTATCACAAAAATGCTCTAATATGAGAAAGCAGATATTACTTTTATATTTTACTGGTGCCTAAAACAAATTCTGTATGCTCTTTTTGAGGTTGCATATATGATACCATGGTCCCGAATGGCTTAAACTTATCGTTAAAACATTAATCTTTCGTAATTTTCTTTTTACTATGTTGCTGCGAATTTTAATATTGACCCACCAAAGACAAACTAGTCGTATGACTCATTCCCAAATCTTTCTTCTATCTCATACATTTTAATTCTTCAAAAAAGGTAATTTTTTTTTTAATTATGCATTTTAGAATCCAAAAATGCAGCATAGCAGCGCCACCTGTTACATTATTTACACGACTACCTAACCAGCATTAACTTATGTCAAGGTCTAACAGAATATGAAATTTGACGAAATTGTGTACATTAGTTCTTGAGATATGACTATCACTAAAATCAGGTAAATCCTGAAAAATGCATCATAGCAGCGCCATCTGTTGGGCTATTTACACCGAAACCTAATCAACAACAATTTATGTCAACGTCTAACTGAATCTGAAGTTTGATGAAAATACGGGAATTAGTTCTTGAGATACAGCCTTCGCGGAAATCGTCACATAGCAACGCCACCTGTTGTGAGATTTACACCAGAACGTAATCAGCATCTGTTTATGTCAGGGTCTAACACAATCTGAAGTTTGAAAAAATTTTGTGCATTAGTTCTTGAGATATAACTATCGTGAAAATCGTGAAAAATGCAGCATAACAGCGCCACCTGTTGGGCGATTTACACCAAAAACTAACCAGCACCAATTTATATCAAGGTATAACTGAATCTACAGTTTTATTAAATTCCGTGTATTAGTTCTTTTGATAGAACGCCTACAAACTTTTTAACACATACAGAAATACACACACAGAAAGACAGACTCACAGACATACAATTTCAAAAAACAGTACAATCGTGCTCAGAACCTTCTAAAATGTATAAAACCGTCGTAAACTGGAAATCGAAACATTTTATGAATCCAATACGTTCTTCTTGTAAAGATAGAAGAAAGTAAAAAGAAAAAAAAATAAAGAATACAATATTTATTTCAGAATTATTCAACACTAGTGCGGAACAGTGATAATATTCAATGTTTCTCTTTCCTATCAATACAGGCAGTTTTTACAGATTCCATATACACTGTAAAATAAGACAAATATTTCTTAATCTAGGATGATATAACATTACCACGAACGGAAATATACAATAACCTCTTCTGAGCTACCCACGATTCCTAAAAGCGTTCTTTATCTTTAGAAACCTCAGAAACCAATGTATTTTCGGGATTTAAAGAAGTATTTCTAAAACCAAAGTTTATTTCTCTGCCATTGATTTTCGGAAACGTTTCCGAGTAGTTTTGAAAAAGCATTCATCAGTTTCCTCACCCCGGAATACGGGTTTCTGCTATTAGTTTTCAAGTAAACGGTTTCATGTTCAACAAACATATTTTACATGATAAATTAACAGCAATTACCATTAAAATGAATATTATTTTGTTACTGTTACATGTATTAATTCAGTTACGCAGCTGAAGATATTTAATTGAGAATATATACCATCGATATTCCGGTTTGAAGAAAACTGATTAAAGCACTAAAACTACTCGGAAACGTTTTCCGCCGCAGAAAAATAAACTTTGTTTTTAGAAATCTTTCTTTAAATCTCAAAAATACATTGGTAGCTGTGGTTTTTAAAGATAAAGTACACTTTTTTGAATCATGGGTAACTCGGAAGAAGTTATTGTATACGAGGGTCGATCCAGAAATAAGGTTCCCATCAAATTTACAAATAGACAACATTGTTTATTCTCATAGAAATTTATATCGTTGGAAAGAAGAATGTTTTCTCTATTTCTCTACCATCTTTTTCTACGCATTTTTGTAGACGGTGCTCCAATTTCTGTATCCAATGTCGTAGAATTCCGCCGCCAAGCCGCTGAGGAAGCGTTTCACTTCTTCTTTGACGTCATCTTCACTCCGGAAACTTTGGACACCCAAATGGGGGATCTTGGGATTATCACAAGTGATAATCACTTGTTCCCCAAGATAAAGGAACATTTGAGTGTCCAACGCTTCCGGAGCGACGATGACGTCAAAGAAGAGGCGAAACGCTTCCTCAGCGGGTTGGCGGCGGAGTTCTACGACATTGGATACAGAAATTGGAGCACCGTCTACAAAAATGCGTAGAAAAAGACGGCGATTATGTAAAAAAACAGAGAAAACTTTCTTCTTTCCAACGATGTAAATTTCTATGAGAATAAACAATGTTGTCTATTTGTAAATTGGATGGGAACCTTATTTCTACATCGACCCTCGTATTTTCGTTCTTGGTGTACCGCTCTTTAAAGTAAAAAGACTTTGTTAACGCACAAACATTAATTTATTGAGGGTTACGGCGCTTTTTCATTTACCGACACGACATCGATAAATCCTACACGATTGTCGTTATGCGACATCGATTGCTCCCAAAATACATTCGTATACACTATGATGACAAAATCGTCATCGAATCGGTAGATGGAAAAGAGCGTAGTATACATGAAAGAATTTTACGTGCATCGATGACGGATAACGACAATTATGTACGATTTATCAGTGTCGTGTTGGTAAATGGAAAAGCACTCTAACGACATCATAACCTGTACATTTACGTCACACAACATGTAAACAGTTCTTTGAGAGTTTTTTTCGTAAAATTCATTTCAGGACGGCCAGGTTTCGTTCTTGGACAAGTCAACTTCCCGGCAAAATTTTTCCCGTAATAAAAAACCTCTCTGGGAATATATATATAGAGAGAGCGTCTAACACGCTCTTGAGCAGAACTGAGGCATTACCTTTTGACCTACCTTTTGACCCCTGGAGGCTCGTATATATGGCACTGCAAAATTTAAGTGGATTTTGTATTTTCCTGAGAATGACTTCGAGTACATAAGAGATATGATCTCATTACTGTCTGTATAGTGTCACTACTTGAGACTCCTTTGCGAGTTATAGTTCTTATAACGTCAGAGAAGACCATTAGCTGAATATGGATGATCTCTTGAAAATGTTTTATGTGTGACATCTGGAAATTTACACTCTTAATAACTTGAAGCAGGGGCGGGGGTGTATTTAGGAGACATTATATAGTTCCTATGATTTTTCAATTAGTAGTATTTAATAAAGAAATTACGCACAAAACATTACAGTTTTTATATTGTAAGCACAAATTCTTACTCTGATTATAAAAAATTATTACAAAATAACCGCTGAATGTAATAATGAATTTTTTGTATCATTGGACAGTTCACTTTTAACTGTTTTGTTGTGCAATAGATGGCGTTCAATGTTCACGGAAAAAACATCACCGCTAATATTTACTTAGACTTATTGGAACTGTTTATTGCACCTCAGTTAGAAGAATTTCAACCATAGATTATTTATCAGCAAAATGGAGCATCTCCTCAAAGGGGTTCCATAGTTCGTGAGTTCCTAGGCGAAATAATTTCGGACCGGTGGATTGGAAGAATGGACCAACAACTCTCCTTACATTGTTCCTCTTGATTTTTTCTTTTGGGGCTATAGCAAGGAGAGAGTCTTTGCCACACGAGTTGCTGACATTGAAGAGCTGAAAGCTATGACAAAAGATGATGTATGGGACTGTTACAGAAGACATGTTAGCGAACACTTGGAACTTGCTTAGAACTAGAATACCGCGGTGTCATTCCCCGAACTATCATATTATAAAAAACTTTATAACAGTACTTGCAATGTATCCAAACAACTATGTGTCTAATTACAATAGTTTTCGCGCAATAAATTTTTATAATTAGGTCAAGACTTTACACCATCCTTGATTCACCCTGCATTTACGTAGATTATTAAACATTTGTCTTTTTTTTTTTACAGTGCAGTAGTTCGAAGTGATTATATAATGATTTTAAAATCTTCTCACCAGATATATTTGTTTGTAGTATGACGGTACCTTTGCATATAAAATATAATATTGCAATAAAATAAGAATTTTCATATTTTGGTATCTGTTAAGTGCCAGAATTAAACGACGAGTTTTAAAATAATAGAAATTCCTGAATGGATTCAAAATTCCTATAAACATATTATAGGCCAGTAAAATTAGTTTAAAAAAGAGCCGTGCTAACCAAAAATTCGCAGAAAGCTGGAAAATGTTTTAATCACTTTGTTTTACATCCAAATGAAGGAATTTGACGTTTGTCCCATTTTTCCTGGTGAGCTTTAGACGTAGCACCACAAAAACCTCAAAATTTTGGGACTTTTTTCAGTATTTCGTAAATAACTCAAAAACCGTTCACTCTACAGAAAATATCCTTATTTACAAATTGTAGAGCATACAATTCTGCGTTGACTGAGTATTACAGATTAAATATTCCACCAAAAATAAGCAAGATATGATAAATCAAAAAGTACATTTTTCTAAAGAAAACACATAAAATCTGTTTTTTGACTCTGAACAACTCAAAAAGTGCTCATATAACCAAACCAAAAGTACTCACACATATATTTGCGTTTATGATTACAATTTTGAAACCTTAGAGACCAAGTATAAAATAATAGAACTATTATTATTATAAATATTTAAATGTACACTATATTCATTTTGAACTATGAAGGTTTTGAAGCATGTGTGTTATGTTAGCAAGCATATAGAGCAGTGGTTCCCGATGGGGGGACGCATGCCCAACAGGGGGCAATTTCACTTTTTAGGGGACAATTTGAGAATTCAGCGAAATTCAGTTGTCCGTCCGCTGAATTCTAAAACAATTTGAAAAACTCTTTTTAAAATTAATCAAATATAAAATACAAGTTTAAGAAATAATTTGCAAAATAAATTTTCTGGTTTAAAACATTTTTTGTTTGAATTGTTTTAAATTGACACTTAGGAAAACACAAAAGTTAAAGCGCTACCGCCAGACACATGACCAGAAATTCGATCAACCAATTAAAACGCATCTTTTTAGAGATCTTTACTTTAAGATCCTAGAGCGAATATCTGAATCTGGCTGATAGTCAGTGACAAAAAATTTTATTAGTTTTTGGAAAGTATTGCAAAAAGAGCACTTCCTTGCAAATGAAGGCAATAAACTCCATTTAATAAAAGTGCTCATTGAAAATCTGGAGCAAGACAATTTTACTGTGGAGCAAGCTGCCGAGGATGCAGATACTACCATCATGATGGAAGCCATCCAACTTGATCAGCAGTCAGAACGTGTCATCATAGTTGGGGAAGATATTAATCTGCTTGTGCTTTTGACTGCATTTGCTCCACACTCATCCAAATATACTTGAAAAGCTGGGTAAGGACAGTCAGACAATGTTTTGTATTCACCATTAAGTTTCAAGTACTCGCCGATTGTGACGAATAACATCCTATTCTTGCATGCTTTTAGTGGCTGTGATTCTACATCGGCCTTCTTCAGGCAGGGCAAACTGAAATTTGTCAAGCTTATGGAAAAAATGCTCACTTACAGGATGTTCCAACAGTCTTTAATAACCAATATGCTACCCTCAGGAAGTAAGTGCTGCGGGGCAGAAATTTATTGCCACCTTATACAATCCCCAGTACGACGAAGCCACAACACTGTACAAATTGCGTTACAACATATTTGCAAAATACTTTATGAAGACCCAATTTAACCTCGCTTCTCTGCCGCCAACTGAAGATGCAACCAAACAACATTCATTCAGAGCTTTACTTCAGATCAATATTTGGAATGGAAGGCTGATGAATCTCACTGATTGGGGTTGAAAGTTATTCAGTCATGGTATACTTCCAGTTACCACGAACGTTGTAGCTGCCCCACCAAAGCTCCTAAACACTCTGTCATGAAAATGTGCAAAGGGGTGCAAAGGTGGTTTATGTTCTTGTAGAAAGAACGGGATTAAATGGCTCAACTATATGTTACCACTGTAAATGTGTGTCGTGCACAAATACCGCGGAGGAAGAAGACCCACAAACCGGATACGACGAAAAAGTAGATATGGACGAGGAGGCCTTCCATTTAGGGAGGGGTGCACAACCTGTGACCCGCGGGCCACCAACATTACCACTATTTTTACACAGAAAAAGTTTCCTTAGGTTAATAACGGAAACCTTGCTATTAAATATATCAAAGCTTACCTTTCGAAGATAGTGGTGGCAAACGATTTTCATACAAAAAGTTTGTGCAGCACTAATCTAGAGGAAGAGGAAGAAGAATGGACAACTCAAGGTCCAGCAAAAAAAAAACGCTCTAAGCTCGATTTTCCTGTATTTCCCCTCAAGTAACTTGTGTTGATTTTATTACCGTTGCTTTTATACTAATTTTTTTAAATAAATTATTTTTCTTGATTTTCTATTATTCTATTTTTTCCAACTTTTTGTAAAATACATAATTTTAAGTGCACATACAATTCTTTTATTTTTCAATTACCTATCCGTTATATTCATCATTTCATTGGATTTTCAAAATATAATCATTTATGCACCGCAAAAAATAATTTGCTTACAGACGACAGAATTAAAATTAATTTGGGGAAATCGGTTGCATTTCAAATGTAATCATCTGTTGAAAAGGTTGGTGAAAATCACATATTGATGTAATTAAATTTTGAAGTTGTTAATTAAACAGTACCATTCGTCGATTTATGCAATTATACTGTTTTGTAAGCGAAATGATTCATTTAACCGACAATTGGTACTCAAAACACCAATTTTATGAGTTTTTTAAGAAAATTTTGGAAAAATGTACTTTTTTGATTTATTATATCTCACTTACTATTGGTGGAATGTTTAGTCTGTAATACTCAATCGATGCAGAATTTTATGCTCTACAATTTGTACATAAGGATTTTTGTAGAGTTAATGGTTTTTAAGTTATTTGCGAAATACTGAAAAAAGTCCGAAAATTTTGAGGTTTTTGTGGTGCTACATCTAAAGCTCACCAGGAAAAATGGGACAAACTTCAAATCCCTTCATTTGGATGTAAAACAAAGTGATTAAAACAATTTCCAGCTTTCCACGAATTTTTGGTTAGCAAAATCCTATTTTTACTGGCCTAATTATACTATTTCAAAAGAACAATAGGAGAAAGCAGGGTAAAACCGGGTGCCTAACAGTTTTCCTTTATTGACGAAACTCTAGAAGGGTGGAATAATCGGAAAACCCCACAAAAGTATGTGGGGACATCTGGGTTATTGAAAAACCACGCCTGTTGCCACAGAAAAATTCTTCTCTACTAGGAAAAATGCGATTTTTAGGACCATCTGAAACAACTCCGAAGTCTGGTGGTAGGATAAAACCTGGTATTAATCAGAAATTCACTTTTTACCCTTTCAGTAACAAAAAGCTTTACCTTGTAATAAATTTTGAATCACACTATAACATAATATGTACATTGTTTTAAGAATAGTCATTTTTTTCAGGTTTTCAAACAATTTTTAATGTTGTCATGTAATGTCTTTCTCAACTTTTACTTCTCGTATCCGCAGCTCTCCTCATATGCCCACTCTTTGCAGACTGAATATTGCATCCATCCTTCACCACCTGTTGAATAAAAAAGCAGTTCGTTGCAATGTAAAACCATGGGTAACCGGATTTGACCTAACAGGCGACTAAAAATCAACATGATCGTTCTCTTGGATAGTTGGACACACTCATTTCTATACTTGGCATCAAAATATCGTGTGAAAGATACAGTAAACTGCGGTTTATTTATCTAAATCGATCTGTCTGGCTAGATGTATTTAACCCTTTTAGGGGCAGTGGTATGTTTATGAAACCACTTAATTTTAATTCCCAAACGCCACAAAGTCACCAAAAATATACCAAAATCTTTCCCATTTAATAGGGATGTGATTTATTGCCTTTTTCATATTTACAAATAAATTTCTACGTTAATTCCTGTGCCAGTCATTTATTTCAACATTTTAGTACTGAAAGTACTCTGCCCTTGAAAGGGTTAAAGAGCAGAAATGACGGCGAAAAATGAAAACTTTAGGGGTGAATTTCTTTCCAATAGCAATGATCGGACACAGAGACTAACTCATTTCAAAACTGCAAAATTTAAGTGGATTTTGTATTGGCCTGAGAATGACTTCAAGTACATAAGAGATATGATCTCATTACTGTCTCTATAGTGTCACTACTTGAGATTCCTTTGCGAGTTATAGTTCTTATAACGTCAGAAAAGACCATTAGCTGAATATGGGTGATCTCTTGAAAAAGTTTTATGTGTTACATCTGGAAATTTGTACTAATTTTTTAATAACAGTCATTTTTTTCAGGTTTTCAAACAATTTTTAATGTTGTCATGTAATGTCTTTCTTAACTTTTACCTATCGTATCCGCTGCTCTCCTCATGGGCCCACTCTTTGCAGACTGAACATTGTATCCATTCTTCATCACCTGTTGAATGAAACGCAATTCGTGGCAGAATTCAATGCAAAAACATGGGTAACCGATTTTGCCCCAACAGGCGACCAAAAATCAACATGCTCGTTCTCTTGGATAGTTGAACATACACACTTCTACTTGGCATCAAAATATCGTGTGAAAGCTATAGTAAACTGTGGTTCATTTATCTAAATCGATCCGTCTGACTAGATTTATTTAAAGAGCAGATAAGACGGCGAAAAATTAAAACTTTAGGGGTTAATTTCTTTCCAATAGCAATGATCGGACACAGAGACTAACTCACTTCAAAACTGCAAAATTTAAGTGGATTTTGTATTGAGCTGAGAATGACTTCAAGTACATAAGAGATATGATTTCATTACTGTCTCTATAGTGTCACTACTTGATATTCCTTTGCGAGTTATAGTTCTTATAACATCAGAAAAGACCATTAGCTGAATATGGATGATCTCTTGAAAAAGTTTTATGTGTTACATCTGGAAATTTATACTAATTTTTTAATAACAGTCATTTTTTTCAGGTTTTCAAACAATTTTTAATGTTGTCGTGTAATGTCTTTCTCAACTTTTACTTCTCGTATCCGCTGCTCTCCTCATGCGCCCACTTTTTGCAGACTGAACATTGTATCATCCTTCACCACCTGTTGAATGAAAACGCAATTCATTGCAGAATTCAATGCAAAATCATGGGTAACCGGATTTGCCCCAACAGGCGACTAAAAATCAACATGATCGTTCTCTTGGATAGTTGGAATTACACACTTCTACTTGAAATCAAAATATCGTGTGAAAGCTATAGTATATTTACCTAAATCGTGGTTTATTTACCTAGATTTATTTAAAGAGCAGAAAAGACATCGAAAAATTAAAACTTCTGGGACGAATTTTTTTCCAATAGCAATTCACAGACACAGAGACTAACTCACTTCAAAAATAGATGGCACACTGCTAGGGGGACGCTAAGAGACGTAGTTAAGACGATGGACAGCACCCATCAGTGAGAAAACAGGGTATCCGTTTTGACCCGCCTACCCGGTTTTACCCTGCTCTCTCCTACTATAAAGATGTCTCTTATGATACATGTTATTGTATTAATAAGGAAAGGGCAGCTGACGCCACTGCTGGAAAAAGTTACTTCTGGAAAACTATCCGCTTTTATGCTACCAATTGTACAAAAGAAGTCACTCAGCCTGATTGGTCTACGAGTAAGTCATTTATCATCATAATGGTCTATAATTAACACGTCTGTGATACGATTGGTTTACGTCGTTATGATAAATCCTACAATGATCTCTAAGAAAAATATGTAGCAGGTAGATTGGTTGATGGAAGTGTTTGTTTGTAAACATGCTCTTTCTTTATAGACCGAAAGCTGATGAAGAAATTTACTTGATAAAAGTTGAAACATTGAAAAAAAATCGTTTTTTCCTCAAATAAGCATGGATGACCTGTATGGTAGCCATCAGTTGAAAATTAGTTTTAGCAACATCGAAGAGAAAGCTGTAAATCGAAATGAATGGTATCCCGATAACAGATGTTCGTCCGAGTACGGTGAGAGTCCTCCATAATCGGAATACTATTCACTTCGCTTTAGAGCGTACTAGGCAATGTTGTTAAGGTTATTTTCAAACCGCTGCGTACCTCAGGTCATACGTACATTATCTATTTCAGGTGATCACAAAAAAATCTTTTTTTAAATGTGTCAACCTAACCATCATAAAAAACTAAAAAAAAACAATTTCCACCAGTTCTCCGTCTATAACCATCATAGAGAACATTTTCAAAATGGTAATTTTTTTCCTTTCAATGTTACGTAAAAAAAAAAAAAAAAAAAAAAAAAAAAGAAAAATCTCTACTAAATTTACGTGCACCCATTATTTACAAGACATTTTTCAATAACTATATTCTGACGAAAAAGAAAAGTTATTTTCCTTTAATCCTGCAATTTCTTATACAGATTATGTGTTGCTTCTTATCTCAGCATTTTCTGATTAAAACACTAAACTTTCGAAAACATTTTAAACCATTTTTCTGCAAATTTCAACACTGACCAACCAAACAAAAAGGGAAAATAAATACAGTCTGCACTTTAACCGTGACGGATCAGCGACGGTGTTGTATTTTATGTTTTTCCTTTTCCCTTTTCTCGATTATCAGATCACTGTAATCGTAACCTCAATGGACATGGTAATGATATAGAAGAAAAAAACCCACAAAAAAGAGAAAGTTTCTTCAATGGATAAAAAATGAAAATAAAAGCTTAGCCATGTCTTGTAAACATTTAACACTTGCAAGAGCAACGATGTTATCTGAACTGAAACAAACTGCTGGTCTATCAAAACTAGCGATAAACTTTGCAAATTGAAGCACCGAAGTACAACTTTATCTTAAAATAATTGTGATTTATTTTCTAACTCGCAAATCAAACTGTCTAAAATGTTATTGGATTACGTAATTTATATTCTAGCATGCGCAAAGAAACGCTTATGTATCTCTAAACTTTTAAAATATACAAGGTGGTCTGGATTGTAAAGGGTGATAATACATGCACTGCAAATTTTTATACACTTTTCAGAATATTTTTTAGAACACTTATTTTGTCACCTGTTTTAGAACACTTTGAAGCTTCTGAGAACACTTCTTTTGTTAAGCACACTTTCTAGCGCTCTTTTTGAAAGCGATAATTTCACAAGTGTGCCCAAATGTGCTCCCAATGCGTTCTCAAATGTGTTCCGAAGTTTAGATTTGTCAGATATCCTGTCAGATATCCTTTCTGTACATTTTCAGAACACTTTCAGAACACTTTCTTTATAGTGGAGCATATTCGGAACACATTAAGGGAACACAATCAGTACACATTAAGGTACACTGGAACACTTTTTTTAATCAAAATGTTCCAAAAGTGCGCCCAATATGTGCTGGGAATTTGCAGTGTGTCAAGAAGAATAATTTTGATATAAAAAACTAGGATCACAATCCAATTATTCAATCAATCATACAAGGTGTCTTCAAGCCTGATTATCCGAAAGGCACGTGAAGCACGTGCTTCCCCTCTAAAATTTTAAAGGGGCCCCGAAATTACTGTGAAGAGAGCTCTCTAATTCCCATTTTCATTTTTTTATATTGTATTTTTATTTTTATTTTTTTAGAAAAGAAAGTTTGCTTAATATAAGAGGCAACCCATACACTATTTCACGAAATTATTTAACAGGGAAATATGAATGTCATCAATAGGCTGTTCATTAATCATACAGCATCCTGATGTTCCTGTTAAAAACCACCCGGGAAATCGAGCATAGAGCTATATGTGTTAAATACATCTGAAGTATATACAGGGAACATTATAAAAGCTGTTTAATGAAATATATTTGACCTCGGCTAAGTTACTCCTGGAAATAATATTAGTATCATTGGTGTGTTTACAATAAATGAAGACTTAAGAAAACTTTTGACAAATGAAAGGGTCCCAAAATGATATCGTGCTTCCTCTAGATTCAGAGGCTAATCGGGTCCTGGGTGTTTTCACCATGTCGAACGCGGATTTCCGTTCATAACTGTAACTATAATGACGTTATTTAGCGATATCTTCAACAGAATAACTTTGCATTCTGGGAAATGCCGTGACATCAAATGAAGTTCTGTAACTGTACGGTAATCCAAGTCAGTGACATCGTACAGCCTTCGGAATTTGGAAGCGTCAAACTCAGTGTGGTGTGGGTGATGGTCATTTCTAGCACTTCTTTCATGTAGAATGCAAAGTTATTCTGTTAAAGATATCGCTAAATATCGTCATTATAGTAATAAATTTTGAATCACACTATAACATAATATATACATTTTTTAAGAATAGTCATTTTTTTCATGTTTTCAAACAATTTTTAATGTTGTCATGTAATGTCTTTCTCAACTTTTACTTCTCGTATCCGCTGCTCTCCTCATATGCCCCCTCTTTGCAGACTGAATATTGCATCCATCCTTCACCACCTGTTGAATAAAAAAGCAGTTCGTTGCAATGTAAAACCATGGGTAACCGGATTTTACCTAACAGGCGACTAAAAATCAACATGATCGTTCTCTTGGATAGTTGGACACACTCATTTCTATACTTGGCATCAAAATATCGTGTGAAAGATACAGTAAACTGCGGTTTATTTATCTAAATCGATCTGTCTGGCTAGATGTATTTAACCCTTTCAGGGGCAGTGGTATGTTTATAAAACCACTTAATTTTAATTCCCAAACGCCACAAAAGTCACCAAAAATATACTAAAATCTTTCCCATTTAATAGGGATGTGATTTATTGCCTTTTTAACACTTTCCAACCTAGTTGAAAAGTGTTTATGACTTCGGTTTGTCTGGCCGTCTGTCCGTGCTCTAACTCCCGTAAATATGCTCGGATTGCTCTGAAATTTTTATATGTTATAGTAGTTATCTATAGCATGTTCCCTATTTAAACGGAAGTGTGTAGCACTTATAGTTTTTTTACAGGGACACTCAAAAGAATTCCATTACATTGCGGTCTATGGGGAAAAATCATTTGCGGGTTATTTAAATAATGTTTCACTATTTTAAACGCATTGAAATTTATATATATCACTAAGGTGCATTAGAAGAAGCTTAATATGGAATAGGGTGTACATAGCACTTATAGTTACTCTACAGGGACAGTCAAAAGAATTCCGTAACATTATGTCTATGGAGAAAAATCGTCTGCGGTTTATTTAAATAATGTTTCCCTATTTTAAACACATTGAAATGTATATAAGGTGCATTACAAGAGGCGTACTACAGAATATTGTGTGTATAGCAGTCATCGTTCATTTACAGGGACACACAAAATAATTTTCTACTGTATGTTAACAATAATTCTTGGAAGTGCGTTTTAAGTGACTGAACGCGATTTTAATTTTAACTCACTTTTTGTCTATTACGTGGTGTGTATAAATTCTGTAGATCCTATACAGGGAAGCACAAAAGTTCGCGAGCACATTTCCGTATTATTTAAATCCAGATGGAGAATTTTAAACTCTGCTACGCGTTTCCTAACTGAACTAAAATTTAGCATCCTATGTAGTATATATACAAATCTATAGATCCTATACAGGACTGAATAAAAGCATTCGGATTACTTAGATGTTACCTTTTAGCTTATTAAACGGTATGATTTGTAAAATTATTTTGGAAGCGTTGGAAAGTGTTACATAATCTATGCTTGACGCATGATTTTTCGTTCTTGTTCATATTTACAAATAAATTTCTACGTTAATTCCGGTGCCAGTCATTTATTTCAATATTTTAGTACTGAAAGTACTCTGCCCTTGATATTGTAATTTCAGCATCGCAGTTCACAAAAACAGTCTGTTGGAGATTTAATTAAAATTTAATAATCTATTTATATTTTGTTTATATGTGTGTCTGTTGGCGATTTCTAGGAAACTCTGCTGCAGGTAGAGGTCTGCAAATTTGATTGAGGATAGACGAAGGAAGGGTGGGGGGGGTAGAGGTCCGCATGCAACTGAGGCTCTGTTTTATTAAAAACTTTAATGAAATAATAAATTAAAAACTTTAATGAAAATCGCAAAAGGACGAGATTCCTTCATTCCGCCGATTGTGACGATGCATATTCAGACTTTCCTCGGTTTTTCCTGCATACGATTTGTATTCGATTTTTTTTTTCTTTTTTGCGTTTTTAAATTGGGATCACCTGATGTCCTGTAGAATTACAAAGGGAGTTAAAAAAACGAGAAACACGAAGATTTCCAGATTTAACAGAATCTTTTATTTAAAAAAAAAAAAAAAAAAAAAAAAAAAATTACTAACTATTTACTATTAAAAAAAATTTACTGAACCTCGATTTATGTCAATTTTAATAGTTTTCGTCTTTTCTGCAATTTAAAAATATCACATCTGCTTGCCAGAAAAAAATACAAAAAAAAAGAAGAAAAAAAAAAAAGAAAAAAAGAAAAGAAAAGAAAAAGAAAAAATAACCACCAATTTGTTGTATTTCACCTCTCTAATGGTGTATTTTTTTTATTTATATTTACCATTTCAAAAAAAAAAAAATTTTTTTTTCGAAGTTCTTTTCGAAGTAGTTGTTAGTTTCCGTGTTTTCTCAACCATTTTCAAGTTTTCTGTTTTTTCCACATTTTAAAACTTCCCGGACAGAAATATAAAACAACAAAAAATACCAACTTACTTAGTGTGTACTTGTGATATTTTTGGCTTTCAGTTTTAAAATGTTTTTTTTTTTCCTTTTCTCGAATGAAAATACGAAAAAAAAAGTACCCACTTATTTCAAGTACTTTTCCGGTACTACTTCTTAATTAAAAAAAAAAATAGTATTTACTATTTCAAAAAAATTATTTCCTTGCTGTCGATTCACGGATTCGCAAGAGGTTTTTTTCTCTCTCTCTCAGTGTCCTTGAATACATCGTTTCCCGTTTTAAGGTAATTGTGCTTTCGAAAATTTCCGGACTGTTTTTCGTTTCTGTGCATGTCCGAGGAAACCTCTGTATTTCCAACAGAGTTTGTCAATACACTGGAAGACATCATTTCGAGTTTTATAAAAAGTGTGCGAGGCGGATGTGAGTTTTCTATTAAATAGGTTTTCTCAGAAACTTTTGTTCAGAATTGAAAATTTAATGTATCTAAATGTCAGAAAGTAAATTGACAATCACTATAACGGGGGCCCTTAGTTCGTTTGGAAATATTTTCGTTTTTAATACATATAAAATCATACAAATCCTACGTTCGTTTGGAAAAACAAGCCTAGTGTACGCTGCCGAAGGCAATGGAGACCCGAACTCTAGGTTCATTTGGATTAATTTTCGCTTAAAAATATAAAATCATACAAATTTGAGACTGTACGCTGTTGGAATGCAGTAGGGCCTTCAACATTAGGTTCGTTTGGAAAGATTTTTGTCTAAAAATATAATATGATTCAACACTGATTTCAGGTATATATCAAATTATTATCACGGGCTGGAGCAACGCCGGGCGGGTTAGCTAGCATATAAAAAATTCGTAGTATAGTCCATAGTATAGTCCCACAAAACAATCTTAATCTAATAAATTTAATGAATACTTTATTTTCAGAAAAGTATTTTTATTTTAATACAGACTTTCCATCGTCGTTAGAAATGCGTTGGCTACTTTTGGACGGTTGCCAAAAACCGATCCCTATCTTTATTGCTCTTGAATCTTTTCTAAATATCTTATAATTTCCATTTTTCATCATCGAATAGAAAATCAAATGTACTTTCGAATGAAATTTGTTTAAAAACCGTAGCTCAATTTAGTGACTTTTATTTATTTATTTATTTTTACTTTTAAAATCAATTTCAAGCATGAGCTTTTAAAAATATACCTCATCAATGAGCAATTTTCGGAACAAAAATGTAAAGTAACTAGTGGCAGTTTTACCACAATTGGTGTTTGATAGCCCAGAGCAGATTTTAAAATATATATATATTAACCATAAAATACCGCAATTTGGCATTAAATTAAAATCTGCCAATTAAAACACAGATTTTAGTTTCATGTGAAACACGTAATTAACTTCAAGTTACGTTGAAATGGTTAAAAGTTCGTTGAATGACAATATGCTTGGAAATGTATTTTAATGTTTCTTTTCCATTTCTATAACTGTGCGACTATCCTCTCCCGAATTTTATCATTTATATTTTGAAAAAGAAAATCTTCTTTCATTGAATAACATTCATTTCATATGTATTTTTTTTTTTCGCTTTTCATCTTTGAAAAAGCCATTGGATAAACTTACAGGCATAAAAATGCAGATATTTACTCTATGGATCAAGAATAAGATTTTAACTCTTGATCACCTACTAACATTAGTTCTTTGGTACATAGAGGGAAATTAGAAAATAGGTCACATGAAAAACACGACAGATTCAAATAGGTCTTGTAAATAACAGTGGATTCTAATTCGATTTTTAAATAATCGATCCTTAGGGTTCATAAATAAATCGATGTAACCACCTGACGCCGTTAGACACATCCTAACTAATGGTTTTACAGCGGAGATCTAATCTGGCGTTTCAAACTGCCACAAATTCATTCGCATGCAGCAGACGATAAATATCTCGAAAATGTTCCATTTTCAGTTTTTTTTTTGTTTTTTTTTCCCTGTGATGTTAAAGAGCAATATAAAACAAACAGAAAATGATGGAGATAAAACAAACTTTTGGAAAATGCGCATTATTTGTAATCTTAACTATTTTTCAACTTAAAATAATAATAATAATAATAATAATAATAATAATAATATATACATATATATATATATATATATATATATATATATATATATATATATGTGTGTGTGTGTGTGTGTGTGTGTGTGTGTGTGTGTGTGTGTGTGTAAGCATTTGTATGACTAGCAGTATAATTCTGACTTCTAAATGTTTAAATGTTTGTACGGCACATAAAACAAATATATACAAATAATAATAGAAAATAAATAAAAGATAAAAATAACAATCCGAATGATGGTCATTGCTACAGTTCTAAAAGTCTCAGAATATATCTGTTTGCACCAAAACTCCCTGTTTATTATTTTATATAATCCTGTTATACGGAATTTTTTTGAGGTCGACTACATATTGCAATGTATCATATCAAACATTAAAAATTCTAATACTGACGCCTAATTTTGACATCATATTTGAATTCTGCGATACATTTTACTTTAGGATATCAAACGGTTTTGAGTAGTTTTGGAATTATGCAGATTTAAAATTTTGAACTCCTAATTTTAACCCTATCACTATGCCCTATCAAAACATGCCCTGTTGTTGCCCAGGACAAATATGCTATCTATTTTTCAAATAATAATAAAAAAAAAAACAAGTACCACTTATATTTGTACAGTTTAATTTTTACTGTGTGTTACAAACATTATGATATGAGATGTTACTGGCTGAAACTACTCGGTGAGTGATAGATTTTTTTGACAACTTGTTGAAAGTGCTTGGGGTCCGCGTGGACCGCAGGACATACTGATAGGGTTAAATTAACTTTTAATCGTTGCAAAACAAACTTGCAATTCAGGTAGCTGCATTTTAAGAATAACTCAAAAACTAGTTGGCTGAATGAGCTGTAATTTTGCATTTTCATATTAGAAGTTTGTAGAAATCGATCTGTTAAAAAAGTAAATTAATTTATTTTACAAATAAAATTTAGGTTACAATTCATATTTTTTTGACGAATATTAATTTCAAAACACATATTTTTAAATTAATTTAATTTGAAGTTGCTCCAGAAAATACAATATTTTTAAAAAATAACGTTCATTTTCCTGAGAGATCTTTCTAATTTAATTTGAAAAATCGGAAAAGGTTAAATCATATAGATACTCGATGTCCTAAACGGTCACAGGTATTCAAGTACATGAAATAAATGTGTTAAGTCGAGAATTTCTTTACTGGGCTTTGTTTTTTAGTTCCAAATACCACTGATAGATGGCGATACTTAGTCTAAAACTGTTATAACTCTCAAATTAATGTATAAAACTGAATCCAAGTTCACTCAGCTTTTAATCTTCATTCTGTTTAGACATTGAAATGCCATTTTTATATTAGTTTGAACATTATTACAGTTTCAGAAAGTGCAGCACCTTCTATTGTTGATATCTGTAACTAAAACAAGGAAGAATATCTTCAATAGTTTATTTGGTAATCAATTGTAAAAAACATCAGTACATTTTAGGACGCCCTGTAAATCAGAGGTCACCAACCGGAAGTCCATGGACCGCAGAAAATTAGAACAATAATTGCAATTTTTATGTTTTATTAGTAAAAAAACAAAAAGGTACGTCTCTATTATCCCGTCGACCACTTTTCATAACAAAAAACTATCTCAAACTGTAACGCCAAATAAACGGGAAAACGTTGCCATTGGAATATCAAAATAAATAAATAAATAAAATATAAGAGTTTAAGGACACAATTGTTATTTTAATTAATTAAATATAAATCAGTAAAACATAATGAAAAATACACGCAAATGTCGAATTAAAAACCACTTGATGACATAACAAACACATATAAAGCTTCTGACATCCAGTAAATGGGACTGCATTTTTGGTGTTTAATCTAACGGTTTGGCGATAATTTTTTGTTATGAAAAGTGATCGACGGGATAACAGAGAAGTACCAACAAAAATAACATTAAGAAAAGTTCTTCTTTTTATGAAATTGTAGATTTTTAATTTTGAAAATTTAAATTACAGCAGGCATTGCTAATTATTACGTTTAGGTCTTACTCACCTTCAAAACATTTAAATTTTATTTTATTTTTTTTATTCAAAGGACAAACTAAAAATTCTCGAATATTTGAGACAATAATTCTCGATACTTAACTCTCGAACGTTTGAAGCATCTGGTGGAGGAAAAGATGGCTGTCGATGGGGAAAATACTAAACTGACTGTTCACACTGCGCCAAAATTTCAAATTACTTTTCCAGCAGCAAAATAATCCGAAATTTCCAGTACTCTCGCCCGACAGTGAGTCGGTAGCTAAGCTTGGATACCTGCTAGATAGTTTTCACTGCTAAATGAATCAAATATAGTATTTCAAGGACAATTTCAAAGATGTGTTCAAACTTTAAAAAAAAAAAAAAAGGTGTTTGAAAGAAAAAATTACTATAACAGTTGGTCGAAGATCTGCAAATTTTTTTTAAATACAGGATAATTTCAAAAATCTGGCTCATCGGGACAGAGACTGTGTCGGATTTTTGGAAAATTCAGGATTTTTGAAAGAATATCAAAAGTAGGTACTAGGAATATCAAAAGTAGTACTATATTTTTAATGATGCCTTTAGCCATAATTTAATTCATTATTAATTGATAATTATCTAAGAAAAAGAAAAAAATTAAATATAAAAAATAACTTACTTTAATTGATATTTTCTATGTTACATAACAAAAAAAAAAACTAACAAAAAATGAAATTATTTCTTCTCGTGTAATTTCGGAAATATCGATGTCAATTTTGTTTGCTTCAATTTTTTTGGTCGTTCTTTAACAAGTTTTTCTTGTATCTTATAAAAATGAAGAATGTCTATTTCGGAAATACAGTCTTGTTTCTCTAAAGCAGATATTAATTCTCCAGTCAAATTTATCATTTTTCTAATGACACCTTTTCTTCTGCCAGTTGTTCATCCTCGTCTTCTGAGCTGCTGCTAGCGTTATCAGCGGTTCTATTTCGCACAACGTCAGCGATCTCGCTGTCCGTTAAATTGTTCGCTGTTGGTGCATTTTCGTCAGTGCTTAGCCAATATCATCCATATCTTTTTTTTCGACCCTTAATGAATTTTCAGATTTTGTTTGTTCAATTAGCCCATAAATGGTGGCCTTTTCATAGGAAATGTGAAAGCCTGACAACTCTTCCTGATCATCAATGTCGCCGTTGCCGAAAATTCAATCCGGCCATACATTGTGCCATGCATTCGCCAAAGTTTTTGACATTACTTGTTCTCATGACTATGCGATTGCCCAACTTGCATCTTTGATTTTGTAATCCTTTTTGAAAGTTTTCTAATTTTAAGCCCTGACTGCATGCATTCAGAAGAAGCTTCATAAATTCTGCTTTATAAATGCATTTTAGTGATCACAGAATTCCCTGATCCATAGGCTGAATAATTGAATTGCAATTAGGAGGTAAAAACATAGCGGTGACATTATCTTTATTCAAGATTTCAGGATGGGCTGCGCAATTATCAAGAAGTAAGACAATCTTCGAATCACGTGAAAGACCTATAGAATCGGAGTGGCGTCGTGCCTCCGTAACAAAGGAATTGTTAAAACAATCACTCCTTGATGTCAGAAGTCATCCATGCACGCTTGTTAGATTTATAAATTACTGGGAAGACTTTGATACTTTTAAAAGGACGAGAGGATTTGCTTTTCCCGACCACCAGCAATTAATTTACGTAATTAATTTACGTTATTGTATCAAACAAATAATCATTGAGATGGATTTTTAAAATCTTATGCTGGAAATTTATTTAAAGAGTCACTGAATTGAAGTACAGTTTTTGAACAATTTACATCCGAAAGTACAATTTTCCCCTATTCAATGACGTAATAATTGAAATTTTGCAAAATACAGAAGTGATGTAAGAGCGATAAAAGTGAAAGCGATAACGCTGGTCCTTGCCACTATCGTTATACATTTCTTTACAAAAAAAAATAAAATAAAATACGACTGGTTTTTGGCAGGCGTCCAAAAATAGATTAGAATGTTTTCACGACGGCAAAAAATCCGCACTGTATGAAATAGTACTTTATCGCTGAAAAAAAAGCGGAAATACTTATTAGTCAATACGTAGTGTGTTACAATAAGAAAAAGAATGAAAAACGTAATTTTAATTAATTTTTGAATATTTAATTATCTAATTGGAATAATTAATATGATATTAATAACTTTTATTTTGTTGTAGATGTATGTCAGTATGTATGTAGATCATGCATATTGTTATTAAATGTAATTATTTGCTAAAAACTTAAGTATTCAGTAATTTTTAAATAATCAATGTGTGGCATTTTTTTAATAAAATATATCGCGAGAGGTAATGTAAATTTAATTAAATGATTTATAGCAATAAATTAAAATTATTTATTATATGATTAAAAGAATACCTTTTTATGTAAAAAAAAAAATTAAACCTATGAATTTTCAGTTAAAAAGATTTCAGTAAAAATAAATCTTATAAGTCATTATAATTTTTCTTTATAATGTTAAACACCGAATAATGCGAATTTAATTAATATGTATGACATTAATTCATGTATCACTTAAAGATTGAAAATATACCATTTTATTATTTAATTTTTTTATAACAGCTATTAATTCTAGCGTATTAAAAATTAGTTCAGAAAAAAAATTAAACTATATTGTTAAATACATTGTTTTTTATTATATTAAACCCAGATGACTTGGAGTTAATGAATATATTTGACAATATAACATTAGAGTATGTTCCTGATTATACAAAATGAAAAAAAATCGAGAGAAAATTTGTTTAAACTAAATATGATTTTTTTTCTATGAAATGATTGAAAACCAATGTTATTGCTCCGTTCACATAAAGAAAGAAAATAAAACAAGAACGAAAAATCGTTCATCAGTCCTAGATTATGAAACACTTTCCAACACTAACAGAATATTATTAAGAAATTCCATTTTTTCGTGCATTGAAATCGATTATAGTCCGTCCTGTAACCAAATTCTTTTGTGCGTTTCTGTAAATGAAGATAAATGCTACGAATTCTTCAATTTATAGAAAACATGTTATAGTGCATCAATCTCAATTATCATTTTTTATTTCATTTTGTTTAAAGTATCGTAACATCATTAAGATGCATCGCAAACGATTCCCCCCATAGATCATAATGTAACGGAATTGTTTTGTGCGTCCCTGTAAACGAACTGTAAATACAACTTGTTCTATATCCCCGAGAAAGCACGTTTTAGCCCACCTCTGTGATGTATACCAATTTCATTATATTTGAGGCATTGTATCATCACTAAAAAATGCATCGGAAATGATTTTCCCCCATAAGTCATAACGTAGCGGAATTCTTTTGTGTATCTCTGTAAACGAACTATAAATTCTACACACTTCATTTTAAATACCGAACATTCTACAGTAAACATCAATAACATATAAAAATTTCCTGGCAATATGAGCACATTTACGAGAGTTAGAGCACGGACATACTGCAGACAGACATGCAGACAAACCGAATTCATAAACACTTTTCAACTATCTTGGAATGTGTTAAAAAAATGTAAAGTTATGGACGTTAAAGCTCAAGTAAAATTTATTTCACCCTTATTAGTTCATACGTTTTATTTTATAATATTAAACACAGAAAGATCTGTAACTAAGCAATTTTTAAAGTCTTAATTGTTTCAGTTAAAATGTATTACATTATATGGAATTCCTCACGAATTGTTTATTGATTTTATTCAGTCGGTAAAAACTGATTTTAAACATTCAATATGAATTGTTTCTGAAAAGGAAAAATAGCATTGATAGATATTGTGAAAGAATTACTTTCATTTCCTAATTAACGAACATTCATAGAGTTCCAGAAAGAACCCTAAAATTTCCCCCAGTCTGAAAGAGTCGCGAACTCATAAAGTCTATAACACGTTCTCGTAATACCCATCCAGCCTACTTCAATCTATGGACGAGTGTCCTTCCGAGTCGTCCCGAATCAACCCGTCCACTTCATGGCGCGGAAGGATGACCGGGAGCTTGGCCGAGGACGCTGTGGCGGCCGCATTCATTTTTGAGTTTGGGCTAAAGCAGGATCCCTGAGGGGGCAGGGGCAGCCCACTTCCCGAGCATCAAGTTGGTCGGCTCCGCCGGTCAGCTTGTCAGCTCTAAGTACCGTCTGGGGATTCCAAACCGGGCATGTTATCGAGCGAACTGAGTCTCACTCGGTCTAATTTCGGTACTCCAGAGCTTAGCCAAAATGAGTGCTTCTCTTGGCCGTGCTCAGGGCCCATGGTGGGGGGGGGACGCCGGAGACAGCTGATTTCAGGCTCGGGGCCTGTTGGGGGCGGCAGGTTAAGGACATGAGATGCTGGTGAACATGTCTAGTGCGGATGAGCAAACGGGCTCGGGCGACTCCACGGTCCGGCCGGACCTTTTTGCTTTCATTAATCTTCTTCAACCCTACGGAACTTTCAGCCTAGTCACCTGGACGTGTGGCGGGAGTTGGAATAACTTTCCTGTTTTTTGTTTCTATCATTTGTGTCTACTAACATTTTTGTTTTTATTGTGTTGTCCATTCCCTGGAAGAGAACTAGAGGTCTCCTTCATAGGATTTCCTCGATCTTGACCAGGGATATAGAAAATCTCAGGAGGGAGCCCCTGATTAGTCTCTGGACCCTGGTCTTTCTTATGGATTTCCAGGAAAACTCGGGGGCGAGGATGTCACAGACTACTTTCTGGGATTCGAGCCTGTTCCGGCCACTCTCAGTACTCATGGTTGGAATTACTGTCGTGCCGATCAGGACTCAGGAATTATATGGCTGGTAATGTCCTGTACTGAATGGGAGCCACGCTTTTTTAAGCAAACCCAATAGTCTTACTTCAATCTATTCCAACTGACACTATAGAAATCGTAAACTTACCGAGTGCTTAGGATTTGATAGTTTTTTTTGGACAGACGTAAAGTTGTAAATTCTGAAGTGTTTCAAGAGCTATGAGAGCTACTTCAAACCTCTTTGAAAGCGTCTAAGTATAAATACAGTGAAGAGGGGCCTTCTATAGGGATTCAACATTTTGAACTAGCACGTAGCAGTTCTCTATGTTTCGCGCCCTTAGCGAAGGTTGTCAGGTAAATAGGACAAAAGGAAAATATTCTTTGTTTCAGAGTTACAGCTCTAGACGGACGTCTGGTTAAAGACAAATTAAATCGAGTACAGGACTGGTACTTGGTATCCCTCATATGAAAGTACCCACGGGAAGTAGACAACTTTGCCTAGTATTCCCATTTAAATTTTATCTGTGTCTATTTATCCATATATGTTAGATGTTCCGTCTGTGAGCACAGTGAGTTGAAATATTAAAGTTGATTATTGCCATCCTGAAACCCATATCTCAATACGTCACAATATGCATCGTATTAATAACAATATCTCTTAATTTTATGTTGATATGTATGATTGAAAACACATTGTTTTAACAAAGAAACTTGACATCAAATAGTTTTTTGGATTTAAATTAATAAAAACCTGGCATATTAATAAAGAAACTTGACAGCAATTAATCTTTTCGACTTTTATGATTGAAAATGAATTGTTCTCACATAGAAAAAAAACTTCGCATAAATTAAATTTTTATACTTTTATGTTTGAAAACGTGCCATTTTAATACATGAACTTGGCAGAAATTAATCTTTCGGAATTTGATTGAAAATGTGCCATTTTAAAATAAAAACTTCATATGGTTTATTTTTTCGACATTTATGACTGAAAATGTATGATATTAATAAACAAACTTTGCCATCGGTTAATTATTTAGACTTTTGAGAGAGTACCATTTTATTAAAGAATTTTGGAGCTATTAATTTTGTATTATAAAAATTCTGTTCAGTTAAAAAAAAACATTTTCTGTTCTTTTTATACAACGCCCACAAAAGTTGTGTCACATAAATGCAGACGATAGATAGACAGACCGACAGCCTTTTCCAAAAATAGTCAAATCTTGTTAAAGAACTCCCAAAACGTATAAATCCATCAAAAAACTGAAGACAATAATTTTCACGTTCCCAATATGTCTTTCTTATGTATATATAAAAGAAAGTTAAAGGGAATAAAATGAATTGAACAGTTACACATTTCGATTTATACAGTGAAACCTCGTTAAACCGTCTCTTCTTGTAATTCGACGTAGCGGGGTGACGCACAGTGAAACGAACACCGTAAAAACCTGGACATTGATGAAAATTTGAATTTTTTATTTTCAGTTGTATTAGCATTGAAGGTTGTTTTTAAGCACATAATGTACCCAGAAAACACTATGGGCTTATCAGAAAATTTTCCTTCGATTTTTTAGCCAAATGGAATGATGATAGATTTTGGTTTTAATGTCATAAGTGTTAAATCGTTAAAAACTTCTTCTAACAATTATTATTCTTTTTCAATACCGGAATGACATCAAGAAAGATATTTAATAACATTTAGTTTTTGTTTTTTTAAATAGATACTTGTATTTTTCTTGCTAAGCTAAATTTGGAGCAATTTTCTCGACTACTTCAGCGATGATGTATACGTTTACTTAAAATGCTTAAATTTTCCCAAATTTTAGCCTTTTTAGGTGCGTCCGTAGTTATATAAATACGTAGCAGCTATAGTCGGCGTCTATTAAGTCCGCCTATAACAGGCAAAAACTAGCAAACTGAATGTTTTGAAATTTAATATAAAATCGTTGCAGAATTTTGTCGAGTCATTTCAAATTTTATGAAAATCGAATCAAAAGATATTAATAAAAGTTTTCTTCATTTTATTAAATCCTATCATGCGTAATTAATTCAATTATATCCCATGATAGGTAATGATTCTAGGCTGCCATGGTGACTACGTTCTATTAAGATGGCGTCCTATTATTTCCGTATTGCTGAATTTAAAAACTGAATTTGTATACTAAAATTGTTTAATTATAGCAATCCTATAATATATACTGACAGTTTTTTGGATAGATGTTTCCGGAGAAATAGATATTAAATGGAAAAAGAGACTAAATATGGATGTCTAGTTCTGAAATTTTCAAAGCTAGGCTTAAGTTTCCAATTGGAATTTTCAGTAAATGTCAACAAAAGAAAAAATTGTGGCCAACTTAAAATGTACTTATTTTATTACGGAAATTAATGATATCATAATAACAGACGATATAATTTAGTTCACTGAAACTAGTTATTGTACGAACGCACCTCATTTTTCACGTTTGACGTACAATTTCCAACATGTTTACTTTAATCTAGTTGCATTCTAGTTGCAAAAATATCAATATTAGCTGAGTCCATCTGCGACCTAGAGAATAATTCCAATGATAAACATACAATGTGTAAAAAAGCTATATAGATCATATACATGGCTACACAAAAGAATTCGTAATTATTACAGAGTATGAGCATGAATTGCTGAAAGGTGGGTTTTAATTGAGTTAAAAATTTTCAAGCTGAAGTATATTTAGTATACAGAGAGATGTTTGTAGAATATAAAATAAAAAGAATACTGCCCAGTTAAACTGAGGGCATTGAGCTCACAGGCTATTCACACTAATTGTATATTATACTCTTATTTCAAAGAATTTGAAATAAGCCCCTCGAAAATAAACAAATAGACAATATATTAAGAGGGCTCGTCCCCCCGTTCCCCCCCGTTATAATTAACCAATGAACTCCCATAGCTAATCAGAGAAGCGCCTTATTACAATGAACCTATATACAAAATTTGAAAAAAAATCGCATAATTCTGCATGAAAATCCCATTTATCTAAATTAAGGGGGTATTACCCCCCCCCCCTTTCCCCCTTTATACTTAACCAATGAACCCCCCAAACTATTCAGAGAAGCGCATTATCACAATGAATCTATATACAAAATTTGAAAAAAATCTTATAATTCTCGATGAAAAACTCATTTATCTAAATTAAAGGGGGCTGTGAATTATCCCTCCTTTCCCCCTTTATACTTAACCAATGAACCCCCAAAACTACTCACAGAAGTGCATTATCAAAATGAACCTATATACAAAATTTGCAGAAAATGGGATAATTCTGCATGAAAAACCCATTTATCTGAATTAAGGGGAGTTAGCCCCCCGTTCCCCCTTTTGTACTTAACCAATAAACCCCCAAAACTAATGAGGGAAGTGCCTTATCACAATGAACCTATAAACAAAGTTTGAAGCAAAACGGTTATCTCTATCAAGAGTTATCGCGTGACGTACATACATACGTACATACATACAGAACGGGCGGGAACATTAGCTCTCAGGCTTTGATAGTCGGTGAGCTAAAAAATCATATACAGGGCCTCGCAAAGTGGGCCGCCTACAGATGATAATGTCTGGAAGTTGATATCAGTAATTTTAAGCGTGTTTTAGCTTGAATTAAATTTAACTGAATATGTGGCATGTATAAAAATCTGTAGGTAATATACAAGGTTCTACAAAAGAATTCAAGCATGTTTCCGTGTATTGGTAGAAATTGCGGAAGCTGAATTTTCGACCCGTTAAGCGTTTTCTTACTAAACTAAATTTTAGCATACTATGTACAATGTATACAAATATAGGACAAATTTTTTGGTTTAAGAATATGACGAAAAATATTATTACATATTCGTAAAGTACAAAATAATAATAATAATAATTACACATACAAAGTTACGTATGCGTATTGCTGCAACTGAAACGTTATTAATCGAATAACAATTATAATCAAATACTAATTAATATTAAAATTCATCAAAAAGTTATTAATCGATTGTGAGCACAAAGTTAGGTAAATTCACACATAACAGTTTCCACCATCCTTTTTTGATAAACTTGATAAAATTTTAATAGTCATTATTATTTCATTATAATCCTTATTTGATTAATAAAGTTTTGCGTTGAAACTTTACTAATACGTAACTTTGTTTGTGTTGCTAAAAAAAATTTTTGCATTTACGAACATGTTATAATGTTTTTCAGCATATTCTTAAATCAAAAGTTATGAGGTAAGGAAAACCCGGCAATGTATTTAAAATGTTTTATGATATGTGACATTAAAATATTTTTAAAAACAATATTCTGTCGAAAATTAACTGCTATGTATATATACATGTCTATATACATGTCTATATATATACAGGGTGTCCATAAATTATTGTCGGGGTTTGCTTATCTTATAACTGTTGATTTACGAACATGACGAAAAATATTACATATTGGTAAAGTTCAACTCATTTTTTTTTTTTTAATTACACATACAAAGTTACATATGTGTAAGGTTGCAACTCAAAACGTTTTAATCCAATAACAATTATAATCAAATAATAATTAATATTATAATTTTATCAAATTTATCAAAAAGGATTGGTGGAAACAATCTAACTTTGCTCTTAGAAATCATTAATAACTTTCTGAAAAATTTGATAAAATTTTACTACTAATTATTATCTTATTATGATCGTTATTTGATTAATAATATTTTGAGTTGCAAATTTTAAGCATATGTATTACATATGCCTCTATTCCTCTGATTTTCACACATGTGATTTCATTTTAAATACATACATACATACATACATACATATATATATATATAATACCTTTGAAATAAAAAGACAACGAACAAGTTCTTTTACTTATATATATATATATATATAAGGTAAAGCCAGGAGAGATGGCTCGATCGGAGAAATTGCGCACATAGATGTTCGGGGGGGGGGGGGGGGGGGAGGAGAGTAGAGTGAGCGCGCAGCGACTCCAGGTAGTTGTACAACAGCAGTAGTGGATTGTCTACTTAAAGTGTACGTTGATTGTTTTGAGCGTCTAAGATGAAACATTGCTATTTTGTTTTGTTTTCCCAAAGTAAGCGCTTGAATTTGCATAGCTATTCATCAGAATTTCTATACAATGTCAGTAGTACAAAATATTTTTAACTTGAACGATTTCTCATAAGCTACTAGTATAGATTAACAATGTGAACATCAACGGTCCGTTTTAGTAGCGCCCATGTTTAAATAAAAGGCCGCGCAATCTCTCCTACCGAAATTGGAGAGTTTGCGCATCTGCTACTTAGGAGAGATGGCGCAGTTTATTGGTAAATTTGCATATAAAAATGAAAAAATGAAAATGGACTAATTTTAAGTTAAACGCGTTATCAAGTAACTTAATGTTATATTGTAATTTTATCTGGACTTGCTTTTTCTAATTCTTTATTTTTTTTCCTTTAATTAAATTTTTTAATCGTTTTTAAAATTATTTCCTTTTTCTGATTTTTTAATCATTAGGTTGAAATATTCACTCCTAATACAATAATATTTGTTCACAAAAACCGTACAACAATGTCATTTAAGTGTAATTATTATTGTTAACAATTTAATTGTAGTTATTATTATAGTAGTTAATCTCTCCTACCCATGTGCGCAATCAACCAACCCTGTAAGGACAGATTCCGCAAAATAACTTTCTTGGTTTTATTACAACTGTTCTATTACATTGCAACCTAACAACAAAATAGCAATGGAAATGCATAAAAAACAAATGAAGTAAAACTTATTCATGGATAGTTTAGCAAAACATTAATATTTAGATTTTTTACTGTTATTCTTTTGAATTGTGCGCAGACTCTCCTAGCTTTATACCTTTATATATATATATATATATATATATATATATATATATATATATATATATATATATATTTGCAAGTGTGTGTGTCTGTGTGTATTTATTTATTTATTTATTTATTTATATTTACATTTATATATGTGTGAGTGTGTATATATATATATATATATATATTCACTTTCTTCAGCATACGTAGTTTCGTTTCGTTTTTATTATCAACGACAAACAAAACGACATAGTACGAATGAATGGATTCAGACCTTGAATAAAACTGGGAATGCAGCTATAATTGAGTATAGACCATCATATTTGTTTTTCTTGGTGATATTTGTTGGAGACCATCAGCGGTTATCGCGGCCGATCACTGCGAGATATGTGCAGATATTGGTTTATAAATAGATCGATATTTACAGGGTCAGTTGTACGCCTCTTTCCCAAAGAAACGATTTCCCTTCTCAGCGGCAACCGAATGTAATTTTTGTTGAATAACAAAATATTGTCAATAAATATAAGAATATTTTTACGCAAAATAAAATAATAAAAAGAAAAGAAAAAAAACCATTGAATGTTATTGTACAGATTGGGGCTTTATAAATTTGATAAAACCTGATGAGCAGCAAAATATTCTAACAATTCAAAAATATATTTACCCCCCCCCCTCTGGAATACAATATGATGGTGCATAGAAGTGCCATGATAATAAAGGTGACAAGCATTTTAAGCGAGAAAGAGATATTTAAAAAAAAAAAAACATAAAATTCTTTAATTTTATTAAAATTAATTATTTTTGAAATTTTGAATAAGTTGTATAGATTTACTTCAAATGAATCCCTTATAAGTTATTATTCTTAAAAATGAATGTGATAGAGCAATCAGTTTTAATTCTAAACACAAAAATCTGATTTGAAACTTACAGAAAAAAAAGAGCATTGTATCCAATTTTAGATGCCTCTTTTTTAGATAGACACTATTTATTACTGTTTTATTGACCCCCCCCCCCCCCCCAACACACACACACACATTCTAATCACTTGACATGCTATCTGGCTAGAGCGGAAAACGATGGCATTTTCCGTGCATGAGATGGGAAATGCCTTTTAAACTTGGTTCTTCCATTAAAAGTATGAAAAAAGAGGAAGACTCACTGCTTGCCACTCACAAGTATTACTGGAAGAGTGAAAAATGTCATTTGTGATCAACTTTTGTGCAAAAAAAAAAAAAAAAAAAAAAAAAACCTGCCAAATTAAAAAACTTGGTCGCTAGATATAAAAACCTGATTGCAAGTGGTGACCTGGCGACCGCATTTTTTTAACCCTGGTTAATATTAAAGAATAATAATAACAAAACTACAAAATTAAATTTGTTATTTAACGGAATACGAGGACAAAATTTTGTTTTCTTTATTTATAGGCATATTTTAACGAATATTTTCTTACACGAATTATGCTTTTAAATTATTAATACTTTTTAACGAATATATCTTCCTATAAATATTACTTTTCAAATAAAATGTTTGTTTTTTTAATTTAATTTTCAATGTTAAACTTATTTAATTTTTTATATATCTCATGAACCACTTACCCGATTTTATCATTTTCTTCACTACTGTGTTCAGAAAACGTGTCTTGTGATTTTGCTTTCAGGATAAATAAAACTTTACTTACAAATGTTATAATAAATTTAAAAAAAAAAACTAAAAAAAAAAAAACATTTTTGAGAGTGATTTTTGCTTCGTGGAATATATTTTCAATATTTTCAGATAAAATGAAAAATTCTGAAGAGGGGTGTGGGGAATTTTCAGAAAATCTTACCAGACAAATTTTACTAGCCAGCAAGATACAACATACAGTTGAAAATTGCCATGTTAAAATTTACGCACCACCAAAATTAATTCAATACTAGGATGCATTTTCGTACTAACATTTTCGTAATTATTTTTAACAATAAAATTAAAAAATATATACAACAGAGGAATGTTTTGTGTAGAATAGAACTTAATGCCATGTTTACTCTGTGATAATTGGGAGACTTGCAAAATATGGCTAACAAATTAAAAAATTATATTTTGGGTATATTTTCTAAAGCCTGTAGTTTTTAAAACTACCTAAAAATCCACTCACCAATGGCGAGTAAAATTTTTCATTCCCCACCCCTGCTGCAGACAATTTATTAAAAACATAACATAAAAACATACATATACATATTTCATACATATATCTTGCAAGAAAATTGAGATAGATCATTTTAAGCATGACAAATTATGAATAAATTCATTTTGAGATAAATTGACTTAAAACTTCAATTACGGGCTGGGCATAACTGTTAGTACAACACAAAAAAGAAAAAAAAAAAAAGTTGTATTAGTTTCGTAGAAATACGCGGTTAGCTTTATTTAATTTATTTAACTTTGTACCGCCGGACTCCCCTTAAATTAAGTGTTATTTATATGTGTTACTCAACTCATCCAATGTGCCATTCACTCAAATTTTTTTTTTTTTTTTTTTTTTTTTTTTTTTTTTTTTTTGTAAGTACTTTTATTTATTAATGAATAGTAAGAGCGTATTTTTTACAAGCTTTCTTTTAACTTACAATTCTCTATGTATGTGGTAGTCAAATCTTGTTATTCATTTTTCACACACTTCCTGTTGACATTTAGCTTTGCATTTTGAAATATATATGTATTCCTGAGGACAACACATAAATTGTACATTGATTTTAATTCGATCATCCCTAAGGGGGGGGGGGGCGGGGAACGTCGGCTCAAATCTTGCATTTTCCCCATAAAAATAACGTTGCGATTGTTTAATATTAATTTTAAAAAAAAATAGCTCCATTGTTGCAACATTCATCCATTTTAACCACATCGCATCATTAATATCGTCAGCATTGAGCGACGTCACACATTTGTGCTTTATAATGTAAATTGACTTTTTTGTGAATTTTAATGAAAGCGTGTTTAAAAAACATATTTTTTTTTACATTTATTTTTTATTTAAGTTATGGCTAACAGAAAAGAAAAGCAAATAGTATTTAAACAATCATTTTATGATTTCTAAATTGATTTCTCAACGTATAATCATAATTTAATTAATATAAAACTTTTAATTGGTTAAAGCGTATTTTTTTAATTACTGCACTATAATTTTTTATTTATATTTTATAAAACTACATTACACTGTTTGTATATTTTTTATAATTTATTTTCTACATTTTAGTGTTTAAAATATTTGACTGGTGAAGTTTGATAGCCGGTTGGTCTATTTTAACAAGTGTGTTTTGGCGTATAATTAACACCATTGTTGTTATAACTCGTAACAATGTACTCTCGCAGTTGTAACCATAAAGAACGTTTGGTGATTTAGCCAATTGCTCTTGACTAACGGAAAAATGGCTTAAAATTAATGTATTAATTTATAATTAAAGGCTAAAAATGCATTGTCATCGGAAACACACCTCTAAACAATTTTTACTTTGTTCTATCTAATAATAGAACAAAGCATTGTAATCGAAACTTTTTTCGACTTCCGGTTTTCGACGGATTTACACGTTTTAGGCGTCAGGGATTAAAAATAAAACATGTTTTTTACAAAATGTCTGTCCTTATTGTATAATCAACATGTGTGTGAAGTTATGCTTAGAATTGAGCCAAATTTAATTATATGTTTTTGGCTATAGCCAGCAGGTCCCAGTTGAATTTAAGGAAATTTCGCTGTGATAGCTATTTTTGTTCTATTTTCATTATTGGATCATCGAAAAGTGTATGAAGCAATGCATAGAATTGAACCAAATTAATTTAATGTTTTTGGTTATGGTCAGCAAGTCGCAGTTGAATTTGAGGCTATTCCGCCGGAAGGGGCGTTGTGACAGCGATTTTTGTGAGATTTTCTCTTTTTTTTTTTTGGAGTTGTGTTGTACACTGGCTGCTTATGCTTGTAACCTGGCGCTTCGCAAGCAGCTGACGTACAACAAAATGACGAAAAATATTGATTTAATTGGTGCTGTGATAGCGAATTTTGAAGTGTATGAAAGTTTTGAGTGTATGTTTTAACATGTATGAGATAGAAGAAAGTTTTAGAATTGGCACATCCGACTAGTTATAATTCTGACCTATCAGGAAGTGAGTGAAAAATCTGTTACAAAATTCCATTTTTACATACATGAACCATAAGTTAATTTAAATAAAATTGATGAAAAAAGTGAATCAAGTTTCAAATGTGTTAAAACAGCATTAAAAATACTGGGTAAATAAAACAAAAGTGAAAATTTATTTAAAAATGAAATAGAACGACAATTTTATTAGAAGAAGTTTTTTTTTTTTTTTTTTTAAATGATTTTTTCAACCGTAAGTCAGGTGACTAAAATTGGAGAGTAGCCATAATCAATGAGGAACACGCGTTTTTTTCTGCTAGACATTAGTTTCAGATCATCAACGTTTATCTCTCGCGATCGAAGATGGATAGATATAGGTCCATTAATAGAAATCGACATTTGCAAGGTCATAAAGTGAACATTAAAAGATAATAAAAATATGTTAAGGAAGATTTAAATTTTTGTTATCTTAACTAGAACGAACAAGTGCATAGAAAATAAAATGTAGTATTTTTTTAATAGTAAGATTTTGTTAGTTCCATGAAAAATGTTAGTTTGAAAAAAATCGAAATTCAGTTTTTTTTTCTCCTTGCGTGAAGGAGATTTGAGAACCTATACCATAAAGAAAAAAAATCCGTTAAAAGATGGAAAATGTAACTGGCCACAACATTGTCGCTTATTCTCTGTTTTGGCAATTTTCCATTTTCCCTATGTAAATTATCCGTTATTCAATACAGGAAATTTTTATTTTTAGAAATAAATATGCACAATAACTAAAAAGAAAATCTAAACTATGGTAATTATAAATACGGATACATATTTACACGGAACTAATCACACATACAATAGTGGCTAAAATATGTGGAAACCTTTTTGAAAAGGTGTATTTTTGAGGTTTGATGGCTCATAACACCACTTTTCTTCAAGTACGCTGTAAAAAAACCTACAGTAATTTTATAGTAAAAAATGCTGGCAATATGGGTACCAGCACATCCAACACATCCAACATATGGTATAAAATGAAACATTTTGTGTGCTTTAATTGGATATTCAATATGGGGGTTTCTGTAATGTTGCTACTTTCATCTTGTGTTATACAAGATCATTCCAACAGTGGCAAGCCATCAAAATCACCCCAAAAACTGTGTTTTCAAAAGTCAACCTAAAGAGGAAGAAAATATGGTATACTTTCTATGCTTTTAACTATAATTTGAACAATTAAATATTTTAGAAGGTTAATTTCAGGAATTTAAAAAATCCATATTTGAACTATTACCAATAAAAGCAGGAAAATACAATTTAATTACCTATAATATATTTTAATACGAGAAAATCTTGTGTGATGTGGTTATGCAAATTTTATTTTAAAAACGGCTCTAACGATTTTGACGAAATTTTCTATCCTACCGTTTTCGGGCACCAGAAAACCATTGGGCTAGGTCACGTGTTCCAGAAAATTCGATTAGTGGGTCATTTTGGGTCATCAAGGGTCAGGGTCAAGCTAATTCTATCTAAAAAACGTTCAAACGATTCTGACGAAATTTTTTACCTTACCATTTTCGGGCACGAGAAGACTATTGGGCTTGGTCACATGTTCGAGAACTTTCGATTAGTGGATCATTTTTGGATCAACTCGGGTCAAATTAATTTATCTAAAAAACGGCTCTAACGATTTGGATTAAATTTTGTATCCTACGAGTTTCGGGCACGAGAAAATCATTGGGCTAGGTCACATGTCTTAGAAAATTCGATTAGTGAGTCATTTCTGGGTCATTGTGGGTCAAGCTAATTTATCTAAAAAGCGGCTCAGACTATTTACACTAAATATTACATCCTATGTTTTTCTGGCACGAGAAGACTGTTGGGCTATGTCACATGTTCGAGAAAATTCAATTAGTGGGTCATTTTCGTCATGGGTCATTATGGGTCAAGCTATTTTATCTTAAAAACGGCTCAGACTATTTACGCTAAATTATGCATCCTATGGTTTTCGGGCACGAGAACACTGTTAGGCTAGGTCACATGTTCGAGAAAATTCAATTAGTGGGTCATTTTCGTCATGGGTCATTATGGGTCAAGCTATTTTATCTTAAAAGCGACTCAGGCTATTTACACTAAATTTTGCATCCTATGGTTTTCGGGCACGAGAAGACTGTTGGACTAGGTCACATGTTCGAGAAAGTTCAATTAGTGGGTCATTTTGGTCATGGGTAATTATGGGTCAAGCTATTTTATCTTAAAAATGGCTCAGACGATTTGAACTAAATTTTGTATCCTACGGTTTTTGGGCACGAGAAAATCATTGGGCTCGGTCACATACTCGAGAAAATCCAATTAGTGGGTCCTTTTTGTCATGGGTGATTATGGGTCAGGCTATTTTATCTTAAAAGCGACTCAGGCTATTTACACTAAATTTTGCATCCTATGGTTTTCGGGCACGAGAAGACTGTTGGGCGAGGTGATGTGTTCGAGAAAATTCGATTAGGGTCCGTTTAGTGGGTCATTTTGATCATGGGACATTATGGGTCAAACTATTTTATCTTAAAAACGGCTCAGATGATTTGAACTAAATTTAGTGTCCTACAGTTTAAGGGACCGAAAAGACAATTGGGCTAGGTCACATGTTCGAGAAAATTCGATTAGTGAGTCATTTTGGTTATGGGTCATTCTGGGTCACGCTATTTTTATCTTAAAAAGTGTTGGCGACATTGGCGGGATTTGGCACGAAAATTGACTTTTAAGATTACCAATGCCAAAACACTTGCTTGGCGCCCAAAAAAAATATCGCCAAATTTGGCGATATTTGGCGAAAAAATTGACTTTTAAAAGCTGAAGGAATTTCCTAGAAATTCCCAATAGGAGCCGAGATACATAATTCAACCAATCAGAGTCCATGGAACGTTCTCGATAAAAGATTTGAACCAATCAGGGTACATAGTACTTTCTCAACGCATGCTTGGTGCTAAATGAAAGAATGTCGCTAAACTTGCCGACACTTGGCGAAAATGTTGGCTTTTAGAATCTGAAATAATTTTCTAGAAATTTCCAATAGGAGCCGACATACATGATTCAACTACCAAGTTGAACACAAAACAAATGTTGACCGAGCATTGCTCGGTCGTACTCGCTGGTAAGGATTAACACAGGTATATTTGAGGTCGATCCAGGCAAAAATTAGGATCTCTCCACTTCTAATAAAAAGGACCTTTTCACAAAATTTAATTTAATAAAAAGGGACCATTCTCAAAATTCTATTTCATAAAAAGGATCATTTATGCAAAATACAATTTCTGAAAAGTGAACTCATCGTAAACTTATCTTGTTAAAATTTCACAGGCATATTTTATAAACAATATTTTGCTCAAAGGAAGAAAAATGTTTGGAATAGGCTTTTAAAAAAGCTAATAATAAATTCATAATTTGCATTCGATTTTTCGTAAAATTTTATATGTCACAATAAAATAAAATAAAATAAAATCATTAATCCTTGCACATAAAATATGCCCTTTTCTTTACTTTCTCTCTCTCTCTCTCTTTTTTTTACTCGGAGTAGTTCAAAAATGCTAATCGTGAATAAATATCATCTTAAAATATTTTATTTTACCCCTTATTATAAGACGCCACCAAATTTCTTAAACTTGATGCAGTTTACGCGAGGATACGCTGCAAACAAATGGACGAGTTTTAGAATATTTTATTTTCGCAAAAACATGAGTCGCTATGAATCCAGTATGATAAAATGAGAAACGCATTTCAAAATATTTAAAGGCTTTAAAATGCTTTTACAAATATTTTAAGAGCAGAATCGGATGTTAACCGTTATTTTTAAATTGAAACACTTCAAGAGTCATTCATTTGTTTCTAGATTTGAAATTTGTGGTTCTGAATGGCAACAGTATTCGTTTGTTTATATGTGGCTGGTAATCCGCAGGACACAAACCTGCTGTCGTCTACGCGTAGGGTGCTTCCTCGGGGCGACTGCGGCGCAGCTTACTTTTATATCTGGTAATCCGGGAACTCTATGATCGAAAGCGGTGGTACAGTAAGAGTTGTCGGGGAAACTCGGCTTAAGGCCAAGGGCCCGGTTTCCTTTTTGGGTTTTCAGATCCGAAGCTGGCGGGGGATTCAGGCATACCCCTCAAGTGTGATGTGGTGGTGTCCTAAGAGTTTGGGCTCCACCGCATATCGTAGCGACCTTTGTCGTCAAATGTTGGGTGCAGGCGAGTGATGCATGCTCTCCTTGTCCGAAGAGCTCACCTGTGGAGGTGTCCCGGGTAAACTAGGCTCTCTCTGGTGGATCACTCACTTGGGTTCACGAAAACCTGGAATCGGCGGTGAAGTACGTCTACCTTCTGCAGCGTAGCTTGTTTTTATATCTAGTAATTCGTTGTTTATTTCAATTTAGAACTTAAAACATTGTAATTGGATAGTTTTTGAAGGTTTTAGAAAAATATAAAGAAAAATAAATGTGATCCAAAGCAGATTATGTGTAGATTTCATAAGTTGAACAATCGACATTCTTACGGCATCGGAATACTGACCCCTAACATGGCCACAATAAGTTTTTTTTTCTCGAGGAGGAGCAAGACCCGATATCGTCACCTCACTTGCATATTATATAAATAAATCCTTTGGTATGCACAAAATAAAATATTTCAGAAAACTATTAATTTTCATTTAATTATAAAGAATATAAATGAAACTTAGGACTTTTAAAACAATTGTTTTAATGACGCTCTGATCTCGAAGGGATAAATGATTCTGATTGTGAAAATGATGTCATATTTGAAAGAAAGGATGCATTCTCATATAGACTCCAAAAGTGGGATGGTAAATGGTAGAATTGTTTCAAACAAATAACTGATTTATGTGTATCAGTGATGATTTACCTCCAGGAAAAGCGTAGCAACAGCCAGGAAATACATAGCAACGGTTTGTTAGGAACTTCCAATAACATCATGACCTTTAGAGTCTATATAAAACTGAAATATTTTAGGACAATTTAGTTGGTCAATATGACATCATAGTCACTGTCCTTTATTTCTAATTCAACAAATGAAAATTCACAGCCGGAACTCTTTTAAAACACAGCACGATCTTTCGACCGATGTAGGAATAGCAATGTCATTGGTTCGTTTTACGATCACGCGATGCATTCAGCAAATCAGCTTTTTGATCAAGAGTTTAATTTAGACACAGCAGAAAACGTGTTGTTTACGTTTTATTGACTTGCCAAACGTCTGGGAGATACTGTATTTTTCACGTCGGACAAACTTTAGACGATGAATGTTGATTTATATCGAGCTATCTTGCTATCACGTAGTGTTTTCTAAGAGTTTTTTTTAATGAATTTAAGCCGTGCTGTACCTTATTACAGGCGCAAGGAGTTTTAAATTCATTGCATTTCCAATTTCTGTTAATCATTTTACATTTCAAAAATTTGCAAATTTTATTATGTTTTATACATATTGGTAGCACCAACTAAATGCACAGTTAATTGTGTTTTCAACAAAGTTTTCATATATTATTATTATTTTTTTTTTTAAATGAAAAAATTTGTAAATTTCATATTTTAAAATGATTTATGATAGTACTTATTCTGTCTAGAGTTGCTGAAAAAAGTTGCGAGCGAGCGAATCGAAGTGGGATCGCGAACGTTCGCAGTATGAATTACATCGCAATTCTCGGGGGTTAGGGAGCGTTAGCGAACTAGGGGGACCCCCTTAGTTTACTATATTTATATTCTAATTGAAGTGTGCTGTTTCTTCTGCATTTATTGAGTTTTTCTAAAAATAGGTGTCAAGATTGATTGAAAACGCTTTGATGCTATAAGCAAAAAACATGCAGAACTTTTTTTTAAATTCTTTCAATGCATTACACTGTTAAAAATTTGCAGCAAACTGTCCAGTAATTTTACCGTTTTTATAGAAAACGGCTACATAACCGTAATTTAACTGTATTCTAACCATATTATTGCCCATAGGATCGTCAGAATGACGTTAAATCACGTTTATATAAACGTTTTCTATTAAAACGGTCAAATGACTGGACAGTTTGCTGCAAATTTTTAACAGTGTATAACGGCAGTGATAGACTTTTCTTGGCAAGCTTGCCAGTCTATTATATGAAATAATGCATTTATTTGGTGACATGTGCTGTTCTGCCGACTGACGATCCTCCGTCGCTTTAGTTTTTCAAATTTTTATCATCATTTGTTATCTGCATTCATTTTTTGTTCCAATTTACGATTAAATTATATTTATTTCAATTTATCTGGCATCATTTATCATTAAATATGTTTTTGTATTGAAATTTCATAGTAGGTGTTATTTAGTACGTTTTGTATTTTTTTTCTTCTCTGTAACAATTACGTAAAATATTACTACGTACATGTCATCTCTAAACTGGAGTTTGGTCATTTCTTTGTTGGAATTTGTTAGATATTTTTAAAATTAAAGGCAACGCACGAAAACAGATTCATGGAATTAAAATAACAAAATGGCTTTTAAAAACATTCAAACATTCGAAATGAAAAACTAGCTTCTCTCAGAATATTATAGATTGGATAGTTGATAAATTGACTTTAAGATTTTTAATAAGATAATTATTAATATACGCGTTATGAATTTTAAAAGGAAATTAAATAGGAATAGATATTATTAAGAAATAGGGAAATAATGAATATGTCGGAATTTAGAATAATTTAAAGGAATATTGCGAAGTAAAATTTTTATACAACATATATATATATATATATATATATATATATATATATATATGTCGTAAATTCAAGTTCGAATTCGGTGTGAATGGCAGTCGGAAGATCGTTGATAAACATGTTTAACTCTGTGCAAGGTTTCCCTTCTCGATCGCATCAGGAGGCCATGTGGTGTCACCAACAACAAATCACTTCAGTCCGTTTTCAGTAGAAGAAAAACTTTATTGACAGTTTGAAGACATCACTTCAAGAGGAATGCTCGGTAGGCTGTAAAATCTATGCAGCAGTACGATCCATTGCGACAGTCAATAATTGTCCCAAATTTAAAGACATTATTTAGGTGAATGGATTGAATCCACTGGGCGCGAAACCCTTCTAAAACTTTACCAAAACTCTCTACATTACTAACTAAAAAGACGATTTTGCGAATTAGAAGTCTGCTTTTTAGCCAACGCTAAGCGTCAAAATTCTCCACTGTCAGAGTTCTCTCCGAATCAGGATGTGCGATAGTTTTAACCTAGCTCGCGTAAGAACACAAAACCCGTCACGTGACCGACTTTCATCAAATCACAAGGTTTTTTAAATAACTCTATTAGCATTTCCGGTGGAATTATCTTGTCGAAAAACGGTTTCCTTAGCGCGAAAATTGTTCTACGCTTTTCTAGAAAATTCTATAATCTCGTACCAGACGTCATCAACCAGACGATTATACCATATGATATATGCCATATCAATCAACCAATTTATCTGCTTTGAGGCTGTGGTTAAACTTCGAATTTAATAATAAAAAAATGAATCTTTGAGGTAGAAAGAAAAAAAATGAAAGCTTTTCGGAAATATTTTAATAGACATTTAATATTTAATAATAGAATAAATTTACTGTAATAGGGTTTACTGAGCGGAATAATTTAAGAGATGTGATATTTTAGCATTTAAATAAAGAAGTTATAGCAATTTGACTACACGAGAATAATAGCAACGAAATTTAATAATGGATAAAAAATTAAGATGTTCTATTTAAAGAATAAATTAAAAAAGCTATCGCCCTTTTTAGATCTAACTACTTGCGAATAAATATTATTAAGTGGATTAGATAAACTGACTTTACATATGGATAATAAAAGACTATTTTAAGAATAAGAATTATTTTAATAAGCTGGGGTTATATACGAAACATTATTAAATGGAAAATTTTTATAGAATAATTTAGCAGATTGCGGAAAAAATTAAATTTTGTAATATATATATATATATATAATTATATCTATGAATTTCAAAAACATATCAAGTTCTATTATCATTCTACTTAAATCTCCAAAGAGATAATTAATGATATTGTGTAGACAGAATACCACATATCAAATATTTAACATGTGCAATCATAATATTACCATAGCTCGTGCTTCAATGGTAATAGGCCAAATTTACTCATACCTGAATAATATTTAAAAAGAAAAAGAGAGAAAGGGGGGAAAAAATTATAAATTGGAGTTGCTATTAAGTAAATACAAATGGATTAATAAATTAAATATGAACCATATACAATTTAAAATTTGACCACAAGAGAATTAAATATAAATTGGATATGAAAAAACACATGTATATGTACTAATAAGCCTGGATGCACCCACATGTGTTTTAAAAAATAGTTCAGTATTTCATAATTCTACTGGCATAATGCTAAGAACAGTAGAATCATCCAGGTATACTGAACTATTACCAGACAACAATTGGAAATATTAAAATTGGAAATATTTAAATTGGAAATAAAAAAACCATTAAGAATATATAAAATATTTTACTCACATCGATTATCCTAAAAACTTTATATATCACTTCACGAAATTACCACCAGATAACAGTTTTGAAATAATAAAATTGGAAATAAGAACACGTAAAGTGTAGATAAAATACCTAACTCACAATAATTATCCATAATCCTTAAAATATCATAACTTCTGCATAATATCCATGTCCACATGGCACGCATCATACATGTTGATTTAGTCGAGTTGAGAGAAATGATTTGAAAGACAAGTTGAGAGCACACTTTTTTAAAGATAGATAGATAGATAGATAGATAGATATAGATAGATAGATAAATAGATATAATGTTAAATGTATTCACAGTTATGTTTCGAATTATATAACCTTTCTTAGAAGTCGACTAAAAAGAGAGATATTTAAAACGTTAGATTGCGTGGGTAGAACCTACGCATAAAACAAAATCCATTTCACGTTCACAACTAAATATATTTCCATTAAGTTTCCAACGTAAAATTGTAAAAGATAATTATTCCAACAATTCATTTACTGATGCGTGAAATGTTTCTGGCATTAAACTGATAATAAAAAGAATATATTAAAATATAATCGAGAGATGTTTACGATTTTAATTTTCTTGTTCCTTTAGAGTTTCAGATAAATAAATTAAAGAATAGTGTTTTTATTATTTTACAAAGTTTTAATTCCATTTGATGAATGTGGTGAGATAGTTTGAAAAATGATGATTTAATATAAATGAAATTATCTTCTGGGTGAATAAAAATTTTTAAGTCCTCTTGCGCTTGAATTATTTTTCAATGGATGAAAAATAAATTTTGAACTTAAAATAGATTTAAAATAGATTAATAAAGACAAATAATGTTGAATTTTTGGATTCTTTTACTTAACTCAACTTGGCTTTTGTATATTAAGATGGAATTTCGTAGTTGGTTTTTAACTCACTTCCTGATAGGCTAGAATTATAAAAATTATATAGAAAGGTGTGTTACCGATGACAATACAAAATTTTAACATTTTTAGAACCTAATAACCTAATTATGAATTAACAAATTAATTTTAAGGCAGTTTCCCGTAATCCCGTCACAGGTGATAAATTGTCCAATATTCTTTATGATTACAATTGTCTACGATTTACAATAACAATGGATTTAATGCTGCGCCAAACCATGTTCAGGAAAATTGACTGTTAAGGCGGTATTCAAAAAAAAATATTTTTCCACGCTCAACAACTCAAAATTTTGAGACACATTTTCAGACTCATTTTTAAAAGTAACAACAGGAAACTTGGCGGCGTGATTTATAAAGACATTTATAAGGGCCCCATGTTTTTATTTTTCGTTCAATTAATTAGAAATTGATTTACAGACAATTATTGTCACAGTACGATCATTGTTTTTGTTTCCAGCGCTATCGCTTCGGGAAATTCGGTTCAAAATGTCCACTTTGCCAGCATTTTTTGAAATATATTCTGCCTTTATAAAAAAATCGAGACAATACGGACAAACTTGCTCAACATTATAAAGTTTCTGAATAAGAGAACCTGCCAATTGGATGTATTTTACAGCAAAAATGAATTTACAAATGTGTCTCAAAATAAGCAGTTTGGATTTGAATACACCCATAAGCTACAACAACAAGCAGACAATATATATATATATTTTTTTTTTTTTTTTGAGTGTAACATATTTAAAAAATAAATACACCTTAATCAATTAATAGTTTCACATCAGTTAAATTATGACTATACGTTGAGAAATTAATTTAAAAAGCCTAAAAATATAGTTTAAATAATGCTTTTTTTTTCTTGTTGCCATATCTTAAGAAAGAAATAGAGCAAAAATTATGTATTTTTTAAATGGATTCACTAGATTGTGCTTTTTGCCAATCGTAAAAAAAGCGACGAATTTTTCATCATCGGGTTCGGTGTCCACGCCAAATTACCATATTGTTACGGATTTTATTTTTTTTAATTATTATTATTTTTTTTTTAAGATCATGAATAGCAGTAATGAAATTAGGCGTGATTTTTCAAGATAAACATTGAATGGTTATAAAATAATGCATTAAAAAAAACTGTTTTACTTTTATTAAACGTCTTATATTTTTTACAAAATTACAAAATAAACTTCGCTTGAAGATTACAAGTTTTAAAAAATATTAAGAGTCATTAAATAGTTTTATTTTGTGATAATTTAAACTGTTTACACCTTAACAATCACCAAGCAAAAATTAAAAATATTTTTGGTCATGCTTTTGTTTAGATGAGGTGCGTAACTAGTCACATATGTAGTATCTCTGAAAATATTATACCTAAAAATTAAAACAAATATATTTTTCAGATCGGTGTTACAAGATCTTTTGAACGATATCCCACACGATATACAAGATTTTTATTTCAAATAACTTAGTTAGCTCCTCTAAAGTTTTCCTAAAAAATTTTGTGAATGACTAATAATCTATAAATATGTGGGTCAATAGTCTTTATAACTCAGACAGACACATGAGTAATCTGATAATTGTTCCGATTTTACTTTTTAAGTGACAGAACCCTAAAAACAAAATTGAGTTAAACAAGTAATATATATATATATATATATATATATATATATATATATATATATATATATATATATATATATATATATATATATATATATAATAAAGTCAATTCCTACTTAGGTCAAAAAGAATTTTTTTTCCAGCGATCTACACGCTTCGCCACTGACGGTATTTATTCCTGAATTTACATCCTGCTAAATATATCTTATATAACAGAAATTTATATTCGAGTACGAGAGAATTTCCTTCCGCCCCAGGCGAGGCTCGAACCAGGGATCTTGCGGTTACGAGCTCAGAACTTTACCGACTGCGCTATTAAGACTTGTGATTGAGTGCTTTTAAATGGAACTAATATCTGAAATAAGTCGGCTGCGTGTTGATATTTTTTCTCCCATATAAAGCTAAAATTAACTAATTTAATTTAATTAATGAATTAATATTTTTAAAAACTGTATTAACATCAAGTGTCATCCACTACAAGTTTAAAAAAATGTATTTGAACTTTAGTGGATGAATAAAAAGTACTTTATTAACGATTAAAAATTTGAACAAGATATATATATATATATATATATATATGGAGAGTCTGAAATAATAGTAGGAATTGAATAAAGCAGTATAAAAATATAAAACTCGGCTATTTCATTCAGGGTTAGATTGTAATAAACGTAAAACATACTAATAAATCAGTTCTAAAAGAAATTCAGTTCTTCTGTTTCATTACTTATTATACATTTTACTTTTCTATTATTTGGTCGTGATAGTACATTATGTTTGTGTAAACTATATAAATTAAATTTTACACGCTTTTATTTCATTATTTTTATCAACTTAATTTAATTGTGTCTAGGAAGTTTAATTGTAGGTATGTCGTAAAATACAAAAAGTTGAAAAACTGTGCTCTATAGCGTGTATAGAAAATAATGGTTTCACTAAAGTTTTATTTGAACTGTGATATTTGCCCAGAAGCATAAAAGGTCATAAAATTTTAATAATCTATCGTGAAAAAAACCATAACGTGTTCTTTCTCGAACAATCTAAGCGTGGGTGGTTGTTGAAAAGCCTGTTGCTATTCAAAAGTTTTTCAAAAAGGAAATATATTTTATTTGTGAAAAAAAAATCACAATGCGTAGGCAAAAATTTACTATTTTTAGGAAAATCATTTCTATATATATTTCCGCCACTTTCAATAGTAGATGAAAGATCGTGTTGGTCACAATTTTCTCTTTTTTTAGTTTAAAGGGTCATAGGATTTTTAAACCTACGAAACATTTAATCTTTGAAAAAATATATGTATTCATTTCTGAACTTAAAACAAACTGAATGACCCTCTAAATGTCTAAATAGTTGTTAAATATAGAATATTTTCAAAGAGAACTTTAAAGTCATTTTTATTTTCTTCTATCTTTACAAGAAGAAAGTATTGGATTCATGAAAATTTTCGACTTCCGGTTTTCTACGGATTTATACGTTTTAGAA